>JAOEGL010000003.1:118302986-119595902 GCA_034509955.1 Urosaurus nigricauda
TGAGGAATTCTCCTTACCATTTTTTTTTTTTTGCATTGGTTTGCTATACATGGAATAATTACAATTGATTTAGAAGTTGTCAAAAAAAAAAAAAAAAGGAAAGAAAAGAAAAGAAAAGAAAAGAAAGAGGGGAGAAAAAAGGTTTCATATTAAGCAGCCAGGAGAATCTCATTTGTTCTATCGACTGGGGGAGTTTGCATTTGCTTCCTTAAAACACTTTTCGTTCTTCTCTTTTAGTTTGTCATATGTTTACCTGTTTGTTCAAATGATAGTTTTATATCTATCTTGTTTTATTTATTTATATTTCTTCTCTCTCTCTCTCTCTCTAATGGGCAAAAAAGAGAAATTGAAGGCATTAATTTAGAGCTACTGATGCAATGAAATGGAGGAATATATTTAAGCTATTAGCTGCTTCAATCTCATGCCCACAAATAATTGATGAGTTTCTATTAAAGATTGACAAGCTAGCAGGCTGTGAAGCATTTTTACTAGAGCCTGCTGCACAGCAGACAATATGCATTGTGCTCCTTATCCTAATGCTTCAGATTAGCCTGTTCTGGAATCGAGAGGACAACATGTTACTTTTCCCTAAATACTTTTTTAAAGGAGCATATTTGTAGTTGAATGTTCTGGAGATAGTGGCTTTAAATAATGGAAGTCATATATTTTCCCTCCCTTCTTCTCACAATCTGAACTTACATCATGAATAACACCCCATACCTCACATTAAAAATTGCCAAGACACTTGGATGGATTGTTTTGGGTTGCAATGGCCTCTGCAAAGTGGAATATCACACTCTGTGGAAGGAGGACTTTATTGCTCTCAGGCACATTAAACTTTGGTTTTCACTTGTGGGAGTATTATCATTTGCCAGGATGTCATCAACATGCAAAATATGTTCACAGCATTTATTCTTATTAGCATTCTCTTGTACAAAAATATTCATCAGTACCAAAACAACTCTGTTGCTTTCATCATGTGATCGAGGATAGGGCAAAAGTGAATCATAGAATTCCTTACTGAGTCATTGACACTCAAAAATATGCATGTAGTATTTCAAGAAATCAATGGGAAGTCAAACAAATGAGTTTGAATTAATTTGTTGAGGACTGTAAACTAATAGCCCAAACTGATGGATGTTGATGCAGATGCTATCTCCATGTTTTGACAGAAGTAGAAACATTTTTGCACACTCCCTCCTTTCTAGGTATCCTAACCATACTTATACAAAGATTTGTTCCCATATGCCCAATAGGATTCATTCCCAAATAAGTCTACAAAGAGTTGTAACTTTAGGATAGCCTTAGTTGCTATTCTCTAGGTTTTATTCTCAGTTTATTTTGTCTGGTTTCTGCAGAAATAACAGGTTTCAAAAGTGGGAATGTGAGAAAGGTAAAATGGATACATTTGATGATAGATAGATGATAGATAGATAGATAGATAGATAGAGATAGAGATATGTAACTAATCCAAGCAAATTATCCAAATTGATAGTCTGTTATAGGAAAATGAAGTTATGCACAGCACTGTTCAAAATAAAGAGCGTGTTGTTCATCAAACAAATTTGCATTCAGCATTTTACACTTCATTTTTATCATTAACTTAATGCATAGCAAGTAAATAGGATTATATTTATCTAATTTTGAAGGACAGATAAATACAATTGAAGGTTTTCAAACAAACATCTCTAATGCAGATAGAAAGAATGAAACTGGATCAAAGCTCAGATAAGTAGATAATGTCACAGGGCCTAAAACCTGGATCCAGTATGCTGAGGTAAGCTGCTGATATTGTTTATGGTTGTTGTCACACTGTTTGACACTCTGGACTCTTTCAGACGTGGGAAATTGGAAGTATAATCTAAGGGCAATCCAAACGCAATCATGGGGTTTCACGTTATTGCGAATTAAATCTTCTCACGCAATTTCAGGCAAAAGGGAAGTCATTGCAAACGCAATCATAGGTTTCACGTTATTGCAAATTAAAGCTTCTCACGCAATTTTGGGCAAGGAGGGGTCATTTTCGGGTAATGGGAGGTCATTCCAAACGCCTTCCGAACGCAATGGGGATTCACGTAAATTCGCTATACAAGCGAATTCACGTGAATTCGCATTGGCTCCATTCGAACTTGGGAGAAATTCCTCCAGTGTGAAAGAGTCCTCTGTTAGCAACATACACCAGTGTAAATCAAGTGTATATCTTTTTTCACAGAGGGAAGAATAGAAGACCCCTCTTGATTAATAACCAACCACTGCTTAAAACCCAACTCTCTCTTGCTGTGGGGGTCAGCAGAGAGATATGTGGCTATGATCCCATGGCTAAATTTCTGACACTTACTCTGGGATCTTGTTGTTGTGTGTCTGACTGCCTTCTCTTCTTCACTAGCCACTATGTGGCAGCAAGAGGTGGGTGGGGAATAGCAAGAGACTGGAGGGGAGAGAGGACACAGGTTGTAGTTCCACCTGGATTGAATGAAACTTTATGCCCATTTTCTAATGCAGCATCACAGACAATGACTTACACAGAGATCCCTTGTCAGTAGTAATCCAGAATGGCTTCACTCCAGCTTGTGTCATATTTGAGCAGAAGAACATTTTTGCAAACTTTTGTTGCCTCCAGCCCACTTTGTCAGATACAATTTTCAAGTTTGTGTCAAGTCTGCCTCAAAGATGCTACAAGATTCTTTGTGGCAACAGACTAAAATGTCTGTTCCCTCCTGACAGATGTATCTCTAGCTAAGTGGGGAACCAGATGCTTTATGTGTTCCTCCCCTTCTTAATCTTCTTGGTCAAGTATGCAATGTAAAGCCCTGCAGAAGGGCTAAAGTCTCAGTCATTTGGGGGATTAATAGTAGGGGCAAAATTCAATCATCTTATTTCTACTTTGTGATCAATTGATTTACAACGATCTGTGTGTACACAGTCCCCTTTGCTTTGTGTATGTAGAAATGTACAGGAGTCTATGGATTCAGGCCAGTTTACCAGAATTGGGCAGTTACTTCTTTAAATGATAGTCCTCAGATACGCCTAGCCAGCCATGCCCATGTTACTTTGGAGAGATTCTGGGAGCTCTAGTTTCAAAAAGTAGCATTTCTAAGCTCTCACACAGATAGCGCAAGCACATACCAAAGCAGGCATTAAGGCATTGTTCTTACTTGTGCTCAGTTATCTGAGTCAAACACATCAGAATTAAAAGCAAATGGTTTTACTTAGGTAGGATCTCAGTTTGTGCAGATTTGTAGACTTCAGGTTAACAGTCCTCAGGTTGTTGGGACCAAGAGTAATGGAAAAATTCATCTTGGTAGTCAGACGTCTGGTGCAGATCCAATGTGTGGGTATAATATCAGCACTTAGGGTTTAGATGTGTTAAATCCAGTGCTGCAGTCTAAGGGGCTGTATAGGAAATTAGTGATCTTAAACCAGCCGGTGGGGGAAGAAACCACAAATGTGATTTAACATGGAGACTATGGCATTACAGTGATTACACACAAAAGACTGGCCCTCACTAATACCACTATAATAGGTGTTGGGCTAAAACATGCATAGATTCAAATGCCAATTCTAAAGTGCTTATGTTATTGGTTTGGTCTTTTCATGCAACCAGTGTAATGGTAAACAGCAACTTGTTTTTCAGTTCATGTAACAAGAATGACAGTCTTGTCTGTGTTTGTCGCTCAGTGTGACGTGGCTGACACTTGCATGAGGAATTGTGTGAAGAAATAAGTGAGTGGTTGATTATGGGAAATGAATATATGATGTGGAAGAGTAACTAGTTTCTTAACTTCGATTTTAACAGTGCTATTTGTATGGATTCACACTAGAACATAAACCACACAGATAAAATTCTCAGAAGAGTACAGTCTCAACATGGCAGGAGTATACTGAATTGTGAGACGATATCTTTGTTAGATATCATTTTACAGACTGTGCTTGCTAGCTTCATTTTGTATTTATGAATATATTTCCAGGAGAAGGATAAATAGGTGAAAATAGTTCAGTACCATGTGATTTGTTTTTTCCTAAGGCATTGCCTGAGGTTACCAATACATCCCTGGCTCCTGGTATGGAAAAATGAAATGTGCAACAATGAAAATTTTATTAAAACGTTCATTAACCCATTACAGGATGTTCATTTTTGATTTTTTGCACAAAACCACGATGTATCATTTTTTGTGTGTCATTTGGAGAGAGAAAGAGAGAAAGAAAGAAAGAGAGCGAGAGAGAGAGAGAGATGAGCCCAGCAGAGGAGGGGGGATTTTAATGTGCTGAATTATACAAATGGCACTATGCACAATTGGCATTATTAAAATAATTTGTCATTGGATTTAAAAAAAATCAAGTTTTCTTTGAATATTTTTACTTCTTCTCTGCTCCCACCTTTCTCATTTCTCCCCTCCCCATTACTTTTTTTTAAAGATAGCAGCTTTTGTACAGTAAAGTAAGACACATTTTCAAGCAAAACCCATTTCAGACCAGAATTTCTGAGAGCCCTATTAATGTTTCATGCTAATCAAGGAGAGTAGGAAATAGAGCTGACAGGTGCTTCTACTCTGCTTATTCCTGTCTTCCTGCATTAGACGTTACTAGCTAAAAAAAGAACCCGTGTGGCTCCTCTCCAGTGCTTACTGTGACAAGGGCAGGGATAAAATGGTTCTGTCCTTAAGTTTACAGTTGTTTTCCTTATTGCCTCATCTGACAACATTGTTGGCTATGTGGCAGCATTGATTATTAATCAAACTATTTTACTTCCCCCCATGACCTCAACAAGGCTTTGAGTTTCCTATCTGCTGTATATTCACTGAGCATCGATGATCCCCATGTTTGCTTTGCCCCATGAAAGCTCTTACTGGGGAGTGCATGGATTAAGTGGTGGCATAACCAGACCATGCTCATAACTCTTTGAAAAGCTGGTTATTTGTAGCACCCTTCTTAATTCTGGGGCATGGAGTGAGGAGAAGGATTTCCCACCCTCCACCCCCATCTGATGGGTGGGTTGTTAAGCTGATCATGGACCCATTAGGTGTGAGGCTGAAAATAAACAGCCAACATTATCTAAGTCTTGGAGATGATGGCATTCCCTTTGTGCAACTCCCAAAACTTCCTGTGAGGAATTTCCAGGGTATTATTTCTAAAGGTCTCATGAGGCTGATGTCATAGTGGCCAGTTTGGCTACCTGACCTTCTTGCCTAGCCATAATGGTGGACCTGCTCAGGAGGGTCAGCTTGCAAAATTTTAATAAAGCAGATTTTCTAACAGTGCAATAGTTTAAAAGGACAAATAAAACAAACATTCTAAGGGTTTTTTTGGTGCTTCTCCTCTCCTTTTATTCTGTGCAGTTCTGGAGCTCTGCTGCTGTAATTTAAGTCTTAAAAAGTAAAAAAAAAAAAGGAAAGAAAGAAAAAAGAAAAGAAAAGAAAGGTAATTAGTGTTCTTCAGAATAGAGAGGGAGATGGGGCTATGGGGGAGGAGGTGACACTAACACCACATTCTTAGCAATGTAGGACTGCCTCTGGAGAATTTTTTTTCACTTTTGGACTTGTGCAATTGCCAGATCATTAACAGGATCCCCCCATGAATGAAAAGGGATAAGTTGGGAACAGGGCAGCTATGGATTGGAAGTGTTGTCATTCAGTGAGTATCACCAAAGCCATTTCTTTCCCGGAGTAATTTGGGTTTAAAAGCTGTGTGCAGTAATGTCCTTAACATGGTATTAAACTGTTATAACTGTGCGGTATAGATATGATCATGGAGCTGTTGCCACTTAGTACCACTGTATCATCTGCTCACAGGGAGAGTTTCTTATCTATTTCAGGATGATACTTTTCAGCACAATATGTGATGTGACATTCTGCTATGTGCTTTCTCTGCTTCTCACCTCATCAAAGTCAGCAATCCAAGGAAGAAACAGGGGAATACACCACAGACTGATATTACGTCACACATTGTTTAAAATGGGAATGCTCAGGGAAAGGGGACAAACAGACTGTTCCTTGTCAGAGTGGGGTCTCCTTCTCTGGATGTCTGCAAAAAGAGCTTGGACAGCTACCTGCTGGGGATACTCTAGCTGGAGACTGTGCACTGAGCAGGGGGTTGAACTGGAGAGCCCATGAGACCACCCCAACTCTATGATTCTATGGCTCTACGAATCTATGCTTCTTAATGGACCATCAGAGGTCTGAGACACCTCTGCAAGTTTTTACCCTTAATTTTATTATTAGCATCTGTAATAGAGAGCCAGTGTAGCAAAGTGTTTGAGTGCTGGACTAGGAACCTGGGAGTTCATGATCCCCTGTCAGCCCTAGACACCCACAGGAAAACCCCAGATGGAGTGGACTTGAAGACACATAATAACAATAATCAGTTGTATTAATATTTTGAATGATACACCACCACCTGTACTTTGGCAGTACAGACTGAGTCTTCCTTATTCAGAATTCGGAAATCTAAAGTATTCCAAAATACAAAATTGCCCACATGGGTGGCTGAGATATGACACCTTTGCTTTCTGATGGTGAATTGTATACAAACTTTGTTTCATTCACAAAATTGTTTAAAACATTGTGTATAAAATTACCTTCAGCCTATGTATGTAAGGTAATTTTATACACAATATTTTAAATGTTTCAAATATTTATATGAAACATAAATGAATTTCATGTTTAGGCTTGGGTTCCATCTCCAAGATATCTCCGTTATGTAAATGCAAATATTCCAAACTCCCCCCAAAACCTCTGAAATCCCAAACATTTCTTGTCCTAAACAGTTTGGATAAAGGAGACTCAGCCTGTATATAAATGCAATCACATCTGTCAGCCAGATATTCACCAGTCAGTCCAATGCTGCCCCCAAGAGCCACTGTAATGATGAAACTCATGGTAGCTGCATCTGTATAGAGACATGGAAACAAGAGCCATTTGGACTTACAGGTCTTTATGCAAAGGTGCACAATGGTTAAATTGGAACAGAGTCATTGATTCAATTGCTAAATGGGAACTCAGTACTTATATAAATCCCATCAATTCAATGAGTCCAATTAGATTGATACCACAAGAGTCCTGGTAGCACAGTGGTTAAATGCCTTTTCTGCAGCCACTCACTCACAAACCATAAGGTTGTGAGTTCAATACCAGCCAAGGGCTCAGGCTAGACTCAAGTTTGCATCCTTCTGAGGTGGGCACCTCTATCTAAGCAATTGCCAATCATTGGGCAACTTTCCTATGTTTCAGCTGTATTCTTCTGTGGGGCTGCCATTTGTCTGAACTAGGCCTTGAAAAAAAATTCTTCTACATTATGTGTAATCAGAGCCACTCAGCCAGACACTCATCATTTTAATGAAATGGCTTTTATTTTTTTCTTTAAAAAGTAAATAAAGTGTAGCTTTTTGGGGGGGGGGGTACAGAAAGTAGAAGGATTTTGAAGTTGTTGGAATCGTGTAAGTTTAGAAACACCGGACTCTGAGTTACAACCAGTTAGACTTATTTGTCTGTTTAGCTGAGTACCATATATTTTGATTTGCAGCATGTCTTCCGGGTTACTTGCTGGTCAGTCATCTAAAGTTTCCATGATTCCATCACATATTAGTATGACAAGGAAAAATAATCTAGGTAAGCAGATGAGGGTTGGATGGTGAGTTGTGCAAATAAAGCAAGCTTTATTTTCACTTATGGCTATCACTCAGTTTTCTAAAAGGAGGGTACAAGTTTAGCCTGAATCCCAAGGATGTTTTCCTGTGAGGAAAAAAGGAAGCCTTGCCATAAAGACAAACCTCTACTACTTCTAATGCATAAAAGGTTAATGCTCACTATAGGGAATAGTGAAGGTGTTGAGCAATGTATCTCTTCCAAGAATATACAGAGATCTATCACACAATCCTTCTAGGCATCTTTGTGATATCTTAAGGCCTCTTCTATGTACCTTCTAAATTGTTGATGTCTATTTGAGAATGCTATGACTGTGTAGCCAAAACAACACCATCCAGGGAGGGCTAAATTTTTTAAAGACATATAGAGAACCTGACTCCCATCCTACCCTTGACATAGTGAGTCTTGATATGGATTTCATGGGGGATGGAAACAATTCCCTGGACACTCATGGTACTGTTAGCAAAGGACGCCTCTGTATATAGACACTTTCCTTTTGTGTGTCTCTGTCTTGTTAATCATAATCATAAGCTAACTGATCACAGGTATAAACATTTGATGTTTTAGTTTACAAAATTGTGATAAGTCAACAACCAAAGTAGCTTCTCCAAGAGGAAGTAAAATGTTCAGGACATCTTCCTCTTTGATGCTATCTTTGGTTTTGTTTGGATATTGCTTCATGAACGCTAAACCTTCTCGCCTGTGATCAGGCTTAGTAAACAGTGAAACAAAAATAAACCATGTGATGATTAGAAGAAATAAAATACAAGCTGCATTTGACCCACTTTGAAAGTATAGTAACTCTATGTAGCAATTGTATTAACAATCCTTTCAATTTTTTAAATGAACTTTAAAAATGACTAATGATGCAATTTGCTGGCTCCTATGGCAAAAAAACAGATAGAAGACCTATATTACTATACTACAGGTTGCATATCCCATAAATTTCATGTAACACAGGAAAGTATACGATAGAAATTTTCTCCATGCAATATTTCTCAGAGTGTATCCTTCATAAGCAACTACAAATATTTTAAATAGAAAATAGTACCTTGGGAAAAGAAAAAGAATATCATATCCTGGGACATTCCCAGCATAGGTGTCACATTGGCCTTATTTACTGGCACTAACCCACAATTGTAAAATGTCCAGTAACCCCCCCTTTGAATTTCCAGATTCATGCCTACTTAAAGTGCTTGTCTATCCCCAGGAAATCATATTATGCCTGCATATATGTAGTTTTCAAGCCCCACAGTTTGCTAGAAAACAAATAAAAACATAGTAAAATAAAAATAAAAAGTAGATACAGTGGGACCTTGTTATCCACTAGGGTTTGGTTCCAGGACCATTTGGGGATAACAAAATCCCTAGATGCTCAACTGTCCCATTAAATACAATGGCATAGCAAAATGGTATCCTTTATATAAAATGGCAAAATCAAGGTTTGCTATTTGGAATTTATACTTTTTAAAAATATTTTCAAGCCGTGGGTGCTTGAATCCATTGATAAAAAGATCTGTGGATAAGGTGAGACAACTGTATAGTTAACAAGTCAGCATGGTTTAGTGGTTTGAGAGTTGGACTATGGCTCTGGAGACCAGTGTGTGATTCCCCGCTCAGCCATGAAAACCCATTGGGTGACCTTGGGCCAGTCACAGAAAATCCCAATAGGTTGCCATAAATTGGAAATGACTTGAAGGTGCACAACAACAATAAAACAAAATGGTAAATATATCTTAAATGCATTCATAGGAATGACAATTTCTTAGAAGGGTTGAAAATGGACCTGGCATTTGGAGAAGGATTTCAGTGTCAGATAATACTTTTGAATGTAAAAAGCCCTATTCAGCTCCTAGCTACAGTAGTGTAATTTGTTTGCATCTACTATAGCTTCAGGGTAGCAGAAAGCAAGGAAAGGAGTGGTGAGGAATTTTATTGTCTCATGGAAAAGAGACATCATTGTAGAGGGAAGACTGTTTGCAAACATTCCTCTCAGCCCACCTAGAAACTATGTGATCATACAGGGTTGCCCTTTGCTTTTTGTGTACTTCAGGGTTGGCTTCATTCTACAGTGTTCATAAACATTAGCACAGGTTCAGGTTAAGAAATGGCCAAGAGTCTGGAAAAGTTATTTTTTGGACTATAGTTTCCAGGCATTCCCCAGCCAACAGGGAGCTTTTCTGAGCTCCAGGTAACCCCAAAACAAAACAAGGAAACAATGCTAACATGGATGTTTTGTGAGATTTCATGGGGACTGGCTGCCTGTGGCTGAAATGTTTGGCTGTTCCACAGATCTACTTGTCACTTTTGGAACCAAGACTACTTCAGGGATTCTCTCCAGAAAGAGGCTCCTGCTGTGGAACTCATATTTTCATTCTGCCCTGATGATTCAACAGTATATATGAAGCCTTTTGGTGGAGATAGGATGTTTTTTAAAACTGAAAGTTTGACAGAAGATTGCTGTCCTGCATCTTCCTATCTCCTAGGAGATTATCAGATGGGGGGGGGGGGAGTCAGGAATAAATGGCATACCCCTGGCAAAGTCACACAATTGTGCTGAAGATTTTCAGATGACATTGTTATACAGGACTTAACCCAGGAATGGTTTGTTGCTGAAGCATTCCTGGATCTTCATGGGTTAAACCCTGGATAAGCACAATGTCATCCGAAAATCTCCAGCACGATTGCTTGACTTTACTGGGAGTATGCCTTTTTCTCCTCTGATTCCCTTCCCCTATCTGATAATCTCCCTAGCTCTTTGTAATGAATAGCAGCTACAAAACTGGTGGAGTGGGCTTTAGAAACAACTCTTGGACTGTAAAGGAACTGTCCAAGGTGCTGCATTTCTTTTGGTAATAGGACTCAGAAGCTTGAATAGGTCTTTTAAAATTCAGATGAAAATTTAATTTTCATGCCACTGACGATGCCAGTTAGTAACATTTGCAACATGGAGCTGGAACCATAATGTCTAGTCAGCTATACTTGACACTATAGTTCCAGCTCCACATTGTGAATGTTACACGAGATCTTCTCAAGCTAGATGGAAGGCAACAGAAGTGGTCCAAGAAGCAAATGGCATCTTCCTCATATTTCAGGGTTCACAGGCTCAAAGTCAAACAAATTATTTTTTCTTCCTGAAGTTAAAATTCTACAAGTAGCTTTCCATGCTCTTGGTAGTAAAAATGCAGTAATAGTTTAAATAACACACCACTTGCTGCCCTTGATGATGATGATGATGATGATGATGATGATAGCCTGCCCTTTTCCCAAAACTGGGACTCAGAGCAGTTTACGAGATTAAAATAGTACAATTAAAAACATAGAAAAGTGTTATATTAAAACAGAATTAAATTATTACAGTATTAAAACAGAATGCATATAAACTTTGGGTTCTTGACTCAGCATACTGGTAGGGCTGACCATTCCATAGAGTCAGTTGTACCATGCAGAAAAGATAAGCAAGCTTTTTCAGGAAATGGCATTTTGGGTAGTATTTGAACTTCAAATACTAAGATATTTTGAAACTATAGCTCTAGCATGAGGGTTTGACTGAGTTGACCTTCTGCTCTCATCTATGTTGTAATATGCTGAATAGTTTTGTAGTAATGGGGATGAACTGGCTGGCAACAATGAGCAGACTTTATGTTGGAGGGGTGGGGGAAAACAGATAAATCTCTGATTAATTATGACTGATCAGCTCAGAATCCAGATATATGCAAGGCAGGCAGAAAACTCCTAGAAGCCTAGGAATGGAAAGAAAGAAAATGGTTTGACCTGGGAAGCTAGAAGCCAGAGACATGAGAAGGCTAGAGGCTAAAGGAAGTACCATGTTTTAATAAAGGCAGTGGTCCTAACAAACGAGATGAGAAGAGGACCAGAGGGAAAAATCTGAGAGTAAAACAAAATGAAAATGAACAGCCAAAGGGGAGAGCCACCCATGCAGAAAGTAAGGAGGTAAGGAAACACATGTGGATTTAATACCAACACTTAAATCTGTGTGTCAGGCCTCATGCACTCATACTGATTTGTTGTTTTAGCCAGTGACCCCAAATAGCTGTTGGCTTAAGAACACAGGGAATGGCAAAATAGTGAATGAGTCCAGGAAATCATGACAGTTTGAAAGACAACCTTACTGTGTTCAATGGAAATATATTTTCCCTGTCCCAGAACAAGTTTTGAGTGGAAAACAGATCTACAATTGTTTAGTATGAACCTGTGCAAAATAATAATAATAATGATGATGATGATGATGATGATGATACATTTTATTTCTAGCCCGCCCCTCTGAGCAAGCAATCGGGGCGGGGTACAAAAGAGAATAACAATTAACAAAGCAAAAATACAAAGCAGTTATAGCAACAACAAAAAATACATAGTAATTATAACAAAAAATAAAATTAACAAAGCAAAATACATAACAATTAACATATCAAAACAAGTAAAAAGAAAATCTCCATTCTTAACCCCCATCCCAATCTTAAAACAATGTGAACTATACACAATCTAAAAAGAAAATAAAAGAAAAAAGTGTGTGTGTGAGAGGTGGGGTGGGGAGACAAGATTCCTCCTTAAGTCCAAGAGCCAAGGCATGGGAGTAGCCCAGGTGGAGGTAGGGCAAACAAACACTCTCTCAGCCAAATCTTCTTCACTGACAGATGTTGGGGAGGAGGGAAAAAGGCCCATTTCTCCTCCTTAAGTCCAGGAGCCAAGGCATGGGAGGAGCCCAGGTGGAGGCATGTCCTTTTCTACCCTGGAAGAGACCTCATCAGATGAAGAAGTGAGCCAGAAAGATGATCCCTAGTTAGAGGCACTGGCAGCCTGTTGTACCAGAAGCAGAGACCAGTTCATTTCTGGCAGCACCTTTCAGCTGCTGAATGCCCCACACTCAGAGACATAATACAGACATTTCCCTTTGCATTCAGCTACAGAAATATACCTAAAGGGTATCACAGCAACTCCCCCCCCCCCAATTTCTGCACCTAGTTTGCAGTGTTTGCATAGTTTTTGTTTTTATCAACTAAAGGGAGAATGCCACACACATTCTCTAGGTGTTTTCCCCACATAATAATATAATAATAGGATTTATTTCTATTCCACCCTTTCCGGTGGGGAATATAAGCGGATTACAGCAGTCAGGCAAACAGCTTCATTTATATACTGTGTCATATAAGCAGTCTCTAAGCAGTTTACAACTGTAAGCTACTTGCCCCCAACAATCTGGGTACTCATTTTAGCGACCTCGGAAGGATGCAAGCCTGAGTCGAGCTTGAGCCCTTTTGCTCGTCTTGAACTCGCCACCTTATGGATGTGAGTGAGTGGCTGCAGTACAGGCATTTAACCACTGCACCACCAGGGCTCTATAAAATACAATTTTTTAAAAAAAATGTATTTTGAATAGACCTAAAATACATATTCTGGTACACAGTCTAATCTGAAATACATATTTTGATGAAATATCCTAAATTTAGCATGTAATGGACATTTTGAAATTGTGTTTTTCTTTTCAGGCTGAAATGTATGTTACAAAATGTAGAGAACAGAGAAAACAAACCACCAAACTGCATGCTTGTGATCCTTGTATTTGTTGGCAAATCAGCTTGAAGTATGGACAAACAAAATATCTCAGCATTCTTACTGGTGGCTGAACCAATATTCTGTTTCCCATTATGGAGGTGTGTGAAGTATATGTCAAAATTATGTTTATGTTCATCTTTGTCTGCCCAGGAGGGTAGATCTCTCCCTTCTTCCAAGGGACCATACAGATGGAATAGATTTTGAATACTTTATCACTCAGTGCTCAGGCCATAATTACCAAAGCCCTCAGGGCTATATAGGGGTGCGTATGCTCTAACTGTCCAATTTGGCAGGGGTAGTACTGATTCATCTTCTGTTCCCTCCCGCTTCTGCTGCTTTTGATATTCCAAGTTTCTCTCTCCTCCCCCCACTTTCTCCCTTACTCTCCAGCTTCCTTCAATTGCATCAAACTGAGTTCAAAGTACAAAAGAGAAGGGGGTGAAACTTTGTTCTTCCCCATAGGCTTAGGCAAAAGCAAACTGCTGCAGCCTCTCCTAGCTTGTTCTACCTCATTAATACTTTTTCCTATCATGACTACACACTCATGTTGCTTGGCCACATGTGTCCAGGTTTTCATCTGTGAAATATTGGAGGTTATATTATGGAGGTTATGGGGAGGTGCACTTTGTCCTGAAAGAGAATCAGCATGTCTGGAGACTTCCAAAAGCAGAAATGCTTATATTTTTTGCCATTATGCCACTGATTTCAAGGGTTACTTAGGGATATATGAGGAATGCCCAGGTCATGCAAAAACAAGTGTCCACAGTATTCTCACATCTGTCCTTAGCTATGGGTGAGAGATTGCTGAAGTCTGTAGTTTTCAAAATGTTACAATATTTGCCTCATCTAGATGTTAGAAACCTCTTATGTTGTTGTTTTAACAACTCAGAATAAATTTGAAGGGGGAAAAAGGGCTTGCATCTCATGGGTGTTTATGATCAGTTTAATTAAATCTGTTTAAAATAAATATATTCAAAGTGGTGCGAACCCCTGCTGTAGGCATACTTACACTTGTTTGATCCTTGTTTACATTACTCAGTGTCAGGAAAATGCCATCTTAAGCATGGGTTAAATCAGGTAGCTGGAGAATTTTGCTGTACATGAATTGTAGTCATAAAAGCTATTGTTTGGCTAAATTATGTGACTCTTTTCATGTAGAGAAGACCTAATCTAATTTACAATTTAAAATTATTAGTGTCTATTTTTAGTTCATACAGTGGAATTTTACATACTCTCAGCTGTAGAACAGGGAAATATGTGAATACATGTTTCTGTTCAAATTTTTGCCTCAACCATGAAAGTTTTTGGGAACCACACCAGTGAGCTGTGGATTCAAATGTTTCTCCTCTCTTCCTCTACCACTTATGAGAGTAAAAGTCCTTTCTCACTACATAATTATAGGACTATGATTCCACTTTATTGGCCATGGCTATATCCTATAGAATCCTGGGGTTTGTAGTTTGATGAAGTACCAGAGGAGCTCTCTGGCTGAGAATTCTAAATCTCCCTCCCTAAACTACATATTCCTGGATACTATAGGAAGGAAACATTGTAGTTTAAGTGGAATCATAGCTCTATAATCATGTAGTCTCAAAGGTCCCTAAGTGCTTCCACTTTCACTAAAATATTCCATGATGCTTTGTATACATATGACTAACCGATGTTTGTTGTATCCAGTATGCAAAGAGATCCTGTAGCACTTTTGAGACTGAGGAGTGTATCACATGGGAGGAATTTCTCTTATTTGCGAATGGAGCCAATTCACAATTACATGAATTCACTAGTTTAGCAAATTTACATGAAATATGATTGTGTTCGGAATGTGTTCAGAATGACTTTCAATTTCCCAAAAATGACCCCCCCCCCATTACCCAAAATTGCCTGAGATACTCTAATACGCAATTATGTGAAATCCCATGATTGCGTTTGTAATGACTTCCCATTGCCCAAAATAGCGTGAGATACACTCATTCGCAATAACGTGAAACCCCATGATTGCGTTCAGATTGCCATTGCATAATACCCCCAAATTCCATCGTATGACAAACTCCTGAGAGAAATACATTTGTAGATAAACTTTTCTATACTGGGTCTTCTTCACTAGTCTATGAAAACTGATGCTACTAACCTCTTTCTAGACTATAGAAATAATGAAGTTTGACATCACTCTAGGAATCACAGAATCATGGTGTTAGAAGGGATTAGAAGGGCATCACTCAAACCACTATGCCACAGTGGCTTTGGGCAACCTTTTATTGTTGTGGTCAATGAGGGCTATTTGGGAAATCTCTTTAGGACCTCATAACAGAAGTAGGAATTAGTGATGAATGAAGTGAGGCCAAAGTGGGCATGGCCAGAGCTGGTAATATGTCAATCCCTCCTCTTTGCCACATCTTTATTTCTCTCCTTTTTGTTCTTTCCACCTTCTTCCTCCCCTCCTTTTTTCCTTCTCTTTCTCCTGTTTTCTCTGTAACCCTCTGCCTCCTTCTCTTCTCCTCCACAGATCTATCCCATAAACATGTACAATTTCTAGAGGAACATGTTATCACTTATTATAAAGGATGAACAGACCCATTTGAGGAAGCATGGCATGTTATATTTTTTGTCTATTTGTTTCATTTGAAAATAAGGCCAGTAATATAACATTAGAACTGGATTGTTGTCTTAATGTTTCTCTGGGTAGAATATATACTTAATTATCCACCAGCAGAAAAAATAACTGTGCCAAGCTGATACTGGGGTCAATGGCAATCCAAGAAAACCATATAAATAAATTACCTGGTTGAAATTATTGAGGATGACACTATTTGCATATTTTTTTTTTTTTTTAAAAAATCACACCACAATACCTTGCAGTGTTAAGTGAAAAAGTATACATGAATGGTTTGTATAAAATGCTAATATAATTATAGCAGCTGAACAAGTATAACAGTAATGAGCTGTGAATTACTAGTAACAATGGCCACAGTGAAGCTCACACACCTTGCAACCATAGCATATGTTTCCTGAGAATAATATTTACATTTGAAACATGTTGGAAATGTTGGAACTCAGCTGATCATGGATTCCAACCCCCCCCCCCCCCTCAAACTGTTTTGCATGTTTTATAATCATCTTGACTTAAAACCTAGACCATTTGTGGTGGCTGGTTTCTCTATGCACACAGGCAGTAAAGTACATTGGCTGGAAAATGTCTGTTGTAGCACACACTGTACAGTATTGGTTGAGTACTGAAAATCAACAAAACAAATGACATACCTTCTCATATTGCATGCATTCCAGAAAGTGGTTAGCATGATCAAACAGCCTTTGCATAGTTCCCAAGATTCTCCATGTTCTTTACAGATTTTTGGTCTTTTTTATTCAGTGGAAAAGCACTGAGAAGGAAAGAATTCTTTCACTTCTAAGGAGATCAAAACTCCAGAGCTCCATACTATTGTTTCTAATTATACTGTTCCTTTATGCAGCCAGCAGTGCCTCAAATCAGATCCCATTCTTTTTCAAGCAATAAAATACTATGTGTTGGAATCTAACATAGATGGCACCTTCAAACTAACACATTATGAAAGAATGAAATTCTTTAATTCCTGAACCAGTCACTTGCTAATGTATGAGTTTTTTGTTTTGGCTGTGATATTACTGGACTTCATGTGTGCCTACAGAAAATACATTCATTATCAATACTTGTCAAAACACCTCTTACATATTGACTAATTTGATTGAATATATCTATATATACATGTCCTTGCTGAAAAGGTACACAAGAGGAGCTTGCAGTCCAAATGAGTGTTTGTCATCTGTCTCCACCATCCTCTGATCATCAGTGACAAGAGGCTGGCTCAAATACATTGCCTTATTATTGACAGCTAAATGTACGAATTGATCCCACTGGATCAGTGTTTCAATAGGTGATATATAAAATTATGTTTATCATCGCAGATCAGAAATGACAGCTTGAAACAGGGATGGGCAGCTCATGAACTCCACTTGTCAGGCTGCAACTCTCATTAGCTCTAGCCAGAATAGTCAATGGTGAGAGATTATGGGAATTTCAGTTCACCAAGTTGGCCACAAGTTGCTCACCCTGGCATAGAGGCAAACTGCTCATCATGTTGAATGGATGGTTTGGCACTGAATGTACTGGGAAATTCAGCAAGAATCAGGATCATGGCATAACAAGGGGGGGGGATATATGCAGCTGCCCACACTGCTATTATGGCTAACAACATGGATAGTCTTAAAGGGAATTAACTGTTAGAATGGCTTTCTATACTCTCCAGTCCAGGCCGTACCTCACTTAACAAAGCCTCTAATGAAAAAAAAACCTTCTTTTATAAAGTCTTTGTATGCCTGTCCAGTCCCCTTTTCCTACTTGCCCTCCATCTAATTAAAAAGGTTTTTAAAAGCAGCATTGGCATTGGAAGTATGGTGAAGGAGGGCTGGAGAAACACAGACTTTTGCTGTTGGGTTGCAACTGCCTCTCCAGTAAGCAATGCAATAAACAAAGCCTGAGCTTGGAAACAACAGTATTCTACTCTAACCGTTCCTACATGTAGCTATTTGCATCTGACTGCAATCAGCAAGGTAACCAGCAACTGCCTCTGGAATCCTTTACTGAGCTGTGTGAACAGCAAAACAGAGAGAAAAGGGGAGAGCAGATATCTATCTATCTATCTATCTATCTATCTATCATCTATCTATATATCTATCTATCTATCTGGATGCAGTCTTTGGAAGAAGGTGTCAAGTGGCCACCACAAGGTTCAAATTGCTTTTGTTTAGTTATGCAAGCCTTATGTAACCTGATAGTTTTTTGGGAGCCGATATGTTGGACTCTATGACCCCACTTCAACCATAAAATCCACTGGGTAACTTTGATCAAGTCAGAGTCTTTCAGTCTCAGAGGATGATAATGACAAACCCATTTGCAAGAAACATGCCAAGAAAACCCTGTGATAGGTACACTTTAGGTCACCATAAGTCGGAAATAACTCGAAGGAACACAACAATAACAATAACAACAACAACAACATTTTTAGTTTTTAATTAAAAAATGGCTAAATTACATGTTGAACTTCTCTTTTCTGGTTCAGGAATCTATCCCAGTTTTTCTATATTATTTCTGGTTCTGGTACCAAAGTTTCTGTAAAAGAAGTAATGCCAGGAACAAACCTACTTCATTAGCTGAGGTATATCTGTACTATGAAAGGTTGTATGACTCTGATTACCACCCGAGGGTGGGGAACATGAGAGATTTGAGGGTACACTTGTATTGAGGTCTTGCTTCTGGCCTTCCCATGATCTAGTTTGTGTCTTAACAGAATGTTGGGTTAGACAGACTTTTGATCTGATGTTCTGGAATCTCCCATTCATTCATACATGCATGTTATCAGCAACTGAACATTCATCTGGTGGTAGGGCCATGAGCATATATAACCTACTGTTCAAGTAATGTGAAGTGGGAGCAACACGTCTTGAGCAGTAGGGGAAAATCATATTTGATCTGCACTTTTATGAAACTAACATTCCAATCCAGTTATTCTTTAGATTGCACCCAGATCAAAAATTGCATATAGTAATACATATATTGACAGAAGTACATAAAATATGTCATTTTTGGGGTGGGGGTAGGGTGGGAATTACATATAATTGTACATGAAAATTTTCAAGCATTAAAAACACACACAGAGATTGATGGGGAAATTGAATGAAACAGCCATGCTAGCTGTGATACTCTAGAATCTGCTCTCTGCCCCCCAAAACTTTCCATGCTAAAGGAAATACACAGATTGGTTTGTCCTACTTTATTTCAAGTGTTTGTACAGAGGGTAATGCCAGCAAATGTGAAAGGTTTACTTCCCCCCTTCCCTATTTTCTCTGGTGTTCTGTGAAGTACTTCTGATAAATTCCCTTCTGGTTTAACTCTCAAATGAAAGTGAGAATGTAACAACTGAACAGGAAATGGCATCAGTTTATCCCAAGTCTCTGTAGTGCTCTGCTGCTCTGTTGTGCTGAAATTATCTCTTCTATAGATTTTTGTATAGCTTAACTGATCAAGGTGGAAAATACAAATATGGGGCAACTAAAATGGTGAAAGGTCTGGAAACCATGTCCTATGAGAAGCAGCTTAAGGAGTTGGGTGTGTTTAGTCTAGAGAAAAGAAGGTTAAGGGATGATATGATGGCCATGTTTAAATATTTGAAGGTATCTCATATTGAGGATGGAGCAAACTTGTTTTGTGCTGCTTCAAAGACAAGGACACAGAGCAATGGATTCAAACTAAAGGAAAAGAGATTCCACTTTAACATTGGGAAGAACTTCCTGACAGTAAGATTTCTTTCACAGTGGAACTCGCTGCTTTAGAGTGGTGATGCTTTCTTCTTTGGAGGTTTTTAAAAACAGACAGGATGACCATCTACCAGGAGTGCTTTAATTGTGTATTCCTGCATGGCCAGGGGTTGGATCTGTGGTTCCTTCCAACTCTGTGATTCTATGATTCTATGATTTCCTGAAGCTGAAAGTGTGGTGCATCTTTGGGGATCTGTAAGGGTATGCTGTTGCATTTAGGAAACTGATGCTACCTGTCTGTGACTCTGCTTGCTCCTGCCAGATGTATATGTATTTTTGTAAATGATCATACTTCATAAAAATGTAACCAAAGAATAGCATTCTTTTGTCATTAAATGATACAAAAATATGAGAAAAGCTCTGTGGGATCATATCAAATGTCCAGTATCCTATTTCCAGCCAAATGTTTGGTAGAATCCCACAACAAGGCCATGAAATTACTACCAATCCTATGCTGCATGTTTCTAGGATCTGGTAGTCAGAAGAAGATTTTCTCTGGATTTGGGGAATCTTGATTGTGGGATTATGAGCCTCTAAAGACCAGCATGAAAGTCCAACCTGTGGGCGGAGTCACAGCATAGCATCCGCATACTCAATGTTGTGACCACCACCCCCATGGTGCCATTTGGCATGCACCTGTTTACAGGGCACACACCATGATGATGTTACTGTAGTGCAGTGCCCAAACAGCACAGCCCAGCACAGCACAGAAGGAGTGTCATAATGCTGCATCGTGGCACTTATGACGCCCCTTCCAGGGATTTGCTTGGGGTGGCTTCTTTTTGTTCCCTACAGGGAGTGGATCAGTGCTGCTGCGTGCAGCTGCTGCAGCACCGATCTGGGGCAAAAAAGAGCGGCTACATGCCGCCCATCTGTATAGCTCCAATAATGGCTAAAAAAGTATTAGCCATACATAGAATTATCCTTGATTAAATTTGGCTATGTCCTTGTAAACCTTTATAAGCATTAAGCTAGACAATATATTTATCATGGTATTTTTCCCTGGAGGATCACCACAAAATGATGACAGTTCTGTGTTATCACAGCATATGATTTTCTTTATGTATGCATTTTGCTGTTAGTATATTGTACTTTTCTTTGTGATTTGTCATTGGAAGGAAGGCTTAAATTGTAAGTCATATTGCTGAGGCACAGCTCTAAGGGAATCCCATTCTGGGAGGTAAAATTGGCAGAATCATGGGGAATATATATTCCTGTTACTTTCAGGTTTGTCCCTAAAACAGTGTTAAGTATGTATTGTTAAGATGTACTTTTGTTTACCTGTCAAGAAATTAATGGCCATTAATTTGATTTGATTCACTGGGTGATTTCAAGCTCTGGATAACTTTGAGTTCTAGCATTGTATATTGCAGGAATAGTGGGTGGTCCTTGGCCTTCCAGATGTTTTGGGCTTTGATTTCCATAATCTTTTTTCATTGGCTGCGCTGAAAGAGTCTGATGGAAGATTAAGTCCAAAATTTCAGCAGGGGCAATGATATCCCACTTCTATATTAACACTTTTTAACTACTCCTACTACACCATTAATGATCACCACATTATCTCTGTTCTCATATTGCCTTGGTTGACTCTCTTTGTGCTGTCACCTGAGCATCTGCATAGGGCATGAATGATGTGAGAGAATTCACAGTTTTTTACCTATGAGGCCTAAGAAAAAAAGAAGAGAAAACAGAGATTACCTGGTGTGAGGCAGAGGATGGGAATTGACAGAAAACCTATTGATGGTTTATCTGAGAAAGGAGAATTTGTTTTGATTCCCTGTGAATTTGCCGAGCAAGATTAGAATGTGCAGGCATTCTGTGCCTTTTGGAAACCAGCATCTAATTTAGACAGAATTTTGCCTAATCTTTGTATGTTAATAATCACTTCAGTCTGTTGCATATACTTTATTGAGTGCCTCACTTGCAATAAAACTTGAAATTATCTTACTTCAGTCAATAAATAATTTAAAGACATAGCTGTGTTAGTCTAGATCAGTATGGAAAGGGATCTTCTAGCACTTTTCAGATAGAGAGAGAAGCTTTCGTAGATTTAAGTCCGCATCTGATGAAGTTGACTTAAGTTTAGAAAAGTTTATGCTACCAACTTCCTTCTCTCAGTTAGTCTCAATGATGCTACAAGATCTCTTACAATAAATAATTTAAATATTCCATTTATACTATCAGGTTACTAATTAAAGTAATCTGCAAGCTCATGCCCTTATTCTAAACAAAACAAAACAAAAACACCTGACTTGGAAGCAAACCCTATTGAGTTCAGTGATATTTGCTTGGTAGCAAGACTAGAATTGTAGCAATATACTATTACAGGAAATAACAGACATTGTGCGCACACGCACACTCACATACACACACACAGAGAGAGAAAACAGATCACTAAGTGACAGGTAGTTCAATGAATGGATGTAACAGAATTTTGTGAGTTCCATTTTTTTTTTACAAGAATAGCAAATCAGCAAACCTACATGTGAACCAAAATGATCTTGTACAAAGAAATCACTTTTTACAATACTACAATCTAGTTCACAACATTTTTTTAAAAAAGGCACATAGAATGTGTCTATTGAAGTATAGATACAAGAAAATGTGCATATTAAGGAAAATGCACACTAAAATACATGCACTTGGAAAAATTGCTGGAAAAGACTGAGGAAGAAATGCTTACAATAAATGGTGCACACAATGAATGCAAACATGCATATCTTAACAACTACACATTAACATGCATACAAACATTGTAGCAAAGTTTTTGCTGTATTTTGTGGTCTTTGCTTTGGCTTGAACATTACCCAAACAAACCTGCAGACAAAAAAAGAGAAATCAGGTAGAACAAAAAATCATGTATTTACTCATGAAGTGGGATGCCACAGTATTTTGTTCTGGGTTCACTGCCATTCTTCGTGTCTATAAATGACATGGATGAAGAACAGAGAATGCTAATCAGATCTGCAGATGACACTAAAATGCAAGAGAATGCTCATAGTTCAGAAAACAGAATGAGGATTCAAAATGACTTCAGAAGATTGGAGAAGTGATCCCAAAAAATTAAAATGAATTTCAACAGGGATAAATGTATGGTTATGTATTTACAGGAAAAATCAAATGCCAACACATAGGATTAGAGACAATAGTATATGTGAAGATGATCTAATGGTCTTATATGCATGCTGTATGCCTTCAAATCATTCCAGGCTTATGGTGACCCTAAAATGAACCTAACATTAAAGCATCCTAATCAGGAAGCTGTCCAGCTTTCTTTCTTTTTTCTTTTTTGAAGACATCCAGAAAAGGAGACCCCCACCATCTCTCTAGGCAATTGGTTCAATTGTTGGACTGCTTTTATGTCAATTGAAATCTACTCTCCTGTAATTTCAAACCATTAAACCTGATCCTACCCGCTGAGGCAGCAGAGAACAAACCTGCAGCCTCCTTTCAGAGTTTGTCTGCACTGGCTAAATAAAATCGGTTCAAACTGATTTGAAGCCTATGGCCCTATCTAGACGCACCTGAAGAGGTGCATTTAGGGCTCTTTGCATTGTCTTTGGGGTTAGGGAGGGCACAGCATCCACATCCTCCCTAACCCTAAAGTGTATGGGTGCCGCCATTTAAAAATGGCAGCATCCATACAGGCGCGCCATGATGTTGTCATGGCGTGCACAGCGTTTAGAAATGCTGCACGCACCATGACAACTTCATGCTGTGGGAGGGCGTCAAGCACGCCCTTCCTGCAGTGCAAAAAAGGAGCTAAAAAACTGAGCTCCTTTTTTGTGCTGGGTGTTTGACGTGGTCTTCAAATGGCTGCGCCAAACACCCAGGGAGAAAGGGGCCGTGGCAGTGGCCCCTTTCTCCCCTCAGCACCACCAAGGGAAGCAGGGTGCAGCGGGTGCCCAAGGCGCCCGCTGCACCCTGCTTTGAGGCTGCATGGAAGCAGCAGTTTGCCACTTCCCTGTGGCCTCTGGAAGCAGCGAGATGGGGCCTCCAAGGCTGCCAGTGCGGCAGCCTTGGCCCCATCTCACCACTTGCTGGGGCGGCTACAGATCGCCCCTTTTGGGCGGTCTGTGCCACCCCTATGTGTCCTGATGACATAAAATGCAAAACATGGTAGAAACCTACATGAAACCCTGGTGCAGTGCTAAAAACCAGAGCAAAAAGATACTCTGCCTCAATCCAAAATGGTACATCATCGCATGTGCATATAAACAGCATGACACAAAGGCAGGAATGTGGGAAAGCCCAGGGAGAATATGGAAGCAGTCTTGAGCACATGCTCTGGGACTGATGAGATGCATCTGCCAGCACCATTGTTCACCACATGTTCTTTTCAAGTTTTAAACACAGGTGCACGAGGTTGCACCATCAACCTGTCACACACCCCATGACTCAAATACAGGGCAGGTCACTAATAATACAATCAATATAATTAAGACAAGCACAAATCAGACATTCCAACTTGTGCTTTGCCATTGTTCTTTGCCAGCGTGTCACTGGGCACACTGATGGTGTATTGTTCATATGACTATGCAGCTGGTCACATGGAGGCATCCAATAGGATGGCAGTTGGGTGGGAAGAAGAAGGTATTCCAGTCTCAGGTGGTGACACCTGATGTCATATGATGGTGTGCATGCACGGAGGGTGGGGAAGGCAAAAATAAAATAAAATAAAAAATAAAAATTAAGAAGTGTAGCTTGATGCTGTATGGTGTGGACTGCCTGTGGGTGTTCAGTCCGTCTTGGGAGTGGGCTGTATGGACAGCAGGATTTCTAACCATTCAGAGAAAACTTGCTATGGGCCTGGTTTTTCCTATCCATCTGCTTTGCTTCTTAGTGACAGCCCTTGAGGTATTTAAAGAGTGCAGTCGTGTCACCTCTCAGACTTCTGCTTTGTGGAATGTAGCCTCCCAGCTAAAAGTTTGTAACTTTTCATTTTTTACTCTATTTTTTTGGTCCTTTGACTGAAGCATAACTTATTCAGAAAGCACTTTGATTCATCTCACTCTAGATTTAGATTTTAACATGAGTTCTTTGGCCTGCTCTTTGTTGTGATAATCTGTCATGTTTTGCTGTTGCTTTGGGATAGTTTTTTCTCCCCACTGCTGGCCTTTCCTAACCTGCTACCCTCTAGATGTATTAGTCTACAACTCCCATAATTACTGGTAACTGGCCATGTTGGATAAAAGTCATGAAAAAAAGAAGTCCATAACACCTGAAAGGCACCAGACTGGGGATGATTATTCTATGACTGATGGCATTTCTGTTGTGATCCTTGCTTTTTTAATGTATGTTACTTCTGTGATGACTATTGATTTTAAGTTTTATTCTGATACACTGCAATGTCTTCCTTACCATTATATGTAATATAATGGTGCATTAGTGTTCAAAGAGGGAATAGGAGGTATAACTGATTGGCAGTTTGTTTAATTCATGTGAAGGTTGTCACAGAGTCTGACAGAAATATCTTCCACATCTTTCAGTTGTATTAGGCTCATTTTATGTTTTTAACTGGCATGCAAAATATCTTAACTCATTGATTCCTTGGCTCTTATGTTGCAAAATTAGCTTTACATGATCTGCTTACAAGTATAGTGACTACTCAGTTGCTCATTATTAGGTGTGAGAAAATACACCAGATTGTCCATGCTTTCCTGCATGGAAAAGGAAAGCACATTATGCTTTCTCAGATTACGCTCAGTGTTAATCTGGATTTGAAGTGATACTTCAGTGAACAAAGCTGAACCAGCGACAAAAGACTCAATATGTACACTGAAATAAATTAAACTGTTTATTGATACTCAGTGCCTAATTTAGGAACATTAACAAAATAACAGTATGAACTTAAATGACTATGTAATAAGAACATAAAGAAAACTCTGTCAAAGTACACAATAGGACTAATCAAGGCAGAGAAATGTGTCTGAATGAATAATGAACAAGATAATTTAATGGGACCAAATTGCCATGCAATGTAATGAACCAGCATTTGAATAACAATAATTGGCAGAGCAGTTCAAACCTGAACACGATGTACAATCATATCCTATATACTTTGTTGTTGTGTTGTTATTTGCTATTAAGTTGACTTTGACTTATGGTGACCCTACGAATGAGAGACATCCAAGGGTTCTGTGCAGGTCTTGCAAACTCAGAGTGGTAATTTCCTTGATTAAATCAATTCACCTGTAATGAAGTCTTCTTCTTTCCCTACTGTCTTCCACTTTGCCAGGCAATAAAATATTTTCTAGTTATGTTGTCTCATGATATGTCCAAACAATAGGCTCAGTTTAGTCATCTTCATTTCCAGTGAAGGTTCAGGCTTTATTTGCTCTAAGATCCATTCATTTTTCTTTTACCAGTCCAAGGTATTCATAGACAGGTTGATTTCAAATGGGTTGATTCCCCTCCTGTCATCTTTCTTCACCATCCAGCTTTCAAAACCATACCTAGAGTCCTATATTCTGCCTTATGATCAGGAAGAAATGGTTGTGCATATGTAGGGCTATTCCTATTGATCAGAAACCTTGATTGGCATAGGGGAGAACACTATATGCTGAATGCCTGAGGGGAAGCATGTCTTCTTGTTGTTGCTATGTACTAGTTAAACAATAATCCCTTTCTGATTTCTGGTTTTAGTGAAGAGTGGCACAGCAATCTTCTTGGGAATATATATTTGCGATTTTAAAAAATTAAGAAGACTATTGGGTTCAAGTTCAGTTTAATGCCTCATAATAAATTAAACATGTTTGGGGGAAAACAAATTAAGCAATCACTTTTTTAAAAAATACATGGATGTGCACCTTTGCTTTTTGTGAACAGAATGTCAGCAGTGAACTTGTCAGGGATGTTGTTCCTAAGGAGAATTATACTGTGGTCCATCCATCTTTAGTATGAGCCAAAACAGTTATACCTGCCAGAATTTTGCACATTCTTTGGCATTGTTTTCTTTTGCTTCATCATTTAGATCTTTTGTTGCCCCTAAGTTTAACCCTTCACTTATCCAAGGGTCATATCAAAATCCATAATTTTGTCCCCCCAAACCTGCCCTCAACTTATACAAGAAGTCAACTTATAGTCTAGTGTATAAAATTCTCCAGTAGAATTTTGTCCCCAGGAAGGCTATAAGGCTGCTCAGAACTGCTTCTTGAAGGTAAGGTAAGGTTAGGGTTGTAGGTATGGTTAGGATTGCCAGATCTCAGGGACTAGCTACAAGTCTCCTGATTTCATAGGCAGTAGATGATGGTGAAATTTCTACAGTTTCCATGGGTTTAGTGCCAGGCAAGAGGAAAGGATTATGTGCGTATCTCCCACTCAGATTCAATTTGGAAGAATTTAATTGATTTGTTGCTGCAACTTGAAAAGACTTTCCAGAGGGTCTCTATATTTACTTAGCTTCATCTGCAACAGTTGCTCCTCATACTTGTTGTGGTGCCCTCTGCTGTGTGCTGCATCCACTTTTTCTCTAGAAGCAAGAAGGCTACATTAAGTGTTACTTATCCTTTCTTCCTAGTGAGGAAGAATAATACCCTTATTTCACCTTGCTTTAGGAACAGCTCTTTTAGGTAAGATTTCTGTCTTAATTTCCAAACAAGAATATCTGTTCTTTCTGTATGTGTGTATAAATGGCAAGTTGTGAACAAATGTGGTTGGTACTTAATTCATAATGACATCACCAGAGGCTGTCCCTAAGCCCAGGTATTGGCCCGGAAACCTCAGGGCTTGGGAAAATTCTGATCTGGCAAACCTAGATAAGACACAGGGTTTGGTTTGTTTTTAAGTAGAAAAAAAAAGAATAAGAAAAGAAGTAAGGAAACCTTCCTTCCCTTCCATATCCACCCTCACTAGCAATTGTAGCAGAAAACAGAAATGGCAAAAAGCCCAAATAAAAGTGTAAGGATGATCGTTAGTAAATCATGGAGTGTTTAGGATTTTGAAAGACCAAAATCAAAACACAATCATTTTTGTCTGAAACTGAACTCACAGAATAACAATTGAAATTAAAACCATCAGGTTTTCAGGGCCTTTATACCATGAATTCTGCTGATATCACTTGCAACTCACTTGCTTGCAGCTGATAGAAGAAGCTGGCCTAGTGTCTGAAATAAATCATTAATGAGCATGTAGCAAGATATGTTTTAATGATTAATTAACATTGCATGGGGTGTTTTTTTTTAAAGAAACCTATTTGTAACATCTCTGTATATCAAATGATAATTGCAATATTAAAAGCCCTCTGATTAAAGCAATTAATTATATGCTTAATTTATTTACTAATTAAGTTTTAATATATGTATAGTTAAGTAATTGCTAATGAGTGTTTTGCACTGGTAAAACAGCCCCAGCATTAATTACATAAGAACCACTATAAAAAGTCTTCCTCTATGGTCTAGATTAAGAATTGAATTTACTCATTGAAAAATTATATATGTATATATATATATATATATATATATATGCACACCTGCACTTATTCAATCATTTGAATGCAACATTGACTATGAACATGATCCACCAAGACCATAAGAGCTTTGCAGATAACATACACAAATGAATAGAACACAGCTATACACAGTTATATACAGTTCATGTTCATTTCAGTCCAAATTGACTATTTTATCAGTGCATTCCAAAAGGATAGTCAAGGGAACAGTCCCAGATGCAAAGTAAAGTATTACTTCTGTTGGGCAAGCCCAAATGGTATAAAATGTATACACTAGAGGTGGCTGCACTGAGCATAAGGAAAAATAATAATAATAATCAAAAATCCATCTTATGGCAAAACATTAGAATCATAGAGTTGGAAGTGACTACAAGGGCATCCAGTCCAACCCCCTAGCATGCAGGAACTCAAAATCAAAGCACCCCCAAACCATCCATCCTCCCTTTAAAAACTTCCAAAGAAGGAGACTCCACCACACTCCAAGGCAACTCTTACCATGGGACATTCTTCCTAATGTTCAGCTGGAATCTCTTTTTCCTTTTCAGATCCATTGCTCCATGTCCTGGTCTCTTGAGCAGTCTAGTCTCTGGCTCTTGCTCCATCCTCAATATAACATTTCTTCAAATATTTAAATGTGGCTTTCATGTCATCCCTTAACCTTCTCTTCTCTAGACTAAACATACCCAGCTCCCTAAGTTGCTCCTCATGGGGAAATGGTTTCCAGACCTTTCACCATTTTGGTCACCCTTCTCTGGACATTCATTAGGCCAATGAAATTATAAGGCCTTTTCATTGGCCTAATAAAGGTATTATCTTAAAATGACAGAGCTGCAGCATCAGTGAGCCCTTTGGTGGATATATTTTATGGAGGCACCAGTATTTATGGAGGCACCAGTGTCAACCTGTCAGGTAGCTGCAAACTACCATTAAAATTTCCCACAATACTTTGGAAATAGCATCACTATGGGGCACCTTGGAAATAAACATAGTGGTTCTCTGAACTTGCCCTGGTTGTTGATCAGAGTGTTAGGGGAGAAAAATCTTTTGATAAGGAGAAATGAAAATATAGTTTTGCAGTGGGACCCCTACTGATGGAATATGGGTGTATGTTCATGCTGGGCCTGCTTAGATTTCATGCAGATTTTTTGTTTGTTTGATTTTACAAATGTTTGCCTCTTCCATTTTGGTCTTCTTTCTTTCTGTTTGCTGCCTCCACAATAAGTGTAGTCTGGTTTTCGACTCTATCCAGGAATGTCCCTGAGTTTAGGTACATATCCAGGGCTCAAGCTGTCACCATGATATGATGTGAAATTAGATCTGTAGAACTGCACCGTTATGATGTGTGTGTGGTTTGTGTGAAAAGGCCAGGACATCTGGTGATGAATGTCCTTGAAGTGGCCAGACACTTACCTGTGTATTGAACACTGCACCTGTGGGTATGTATGAATAATGTAATGTCTTATGTCATGTACTGGAAGGTTGCATCAGCCAAGAGGATATAAGGCTGAACCTAATGTAAACAAATGTGGGTCAGAAGAGTTGTGGAGTCATGAAGTGCAGTGCAGTTGATGTTTCTAAGTATCAAGAGAGTTTTAATTCAGTTCTGTGTTGCTGTGAGCTGCATAGGAAGAAGTGACTGCTTCCATCCTGGAACTCTGTTCTTGCTTCTGTATATAGCAACTCCTTATCACCTGTAAATAAAGCCCTTCACCATGAACTGTACAGTTTATGCTTCCTGCTTTCAAAGAGTATCTCAAGGTCTGGCAGAGATACTGAAAATCACACTCACGCCTCATCCCCAGCATGGCACAAACTCTGTGAACAATTTCAATTATGACTCAGTGTTGTTGGCTGCCTGTCTTCCAGGAGAAGCTGACCTACACCCTGTCTGAATGGGCCAAATACAATGACCACTCCCTGTTTCCTTAGAAGGGAGACTGGATGATGCATGACCCAAAGCCCAGTTCTGGTATAACAGAATGGAAAACAGCTGGCCTGTTCAGTGCCAGAACCAGGTTTTACCCCTCTTAACCTGGATTGTAAAAGTCCCTGTTTGCTCCAGATGTTCCCAGAAGACTTGGAAGCCTCTGTTCTGATGTCCTGCTGAGCCACCATCTGCTGGTGCAGCCAGTCTCTTGCTCTGAGGCACCCAGCTATGTGACCATCACTGGGTGCTTTGCTTTGATCTCAGAGTGAAACCACCCACACCAGGGCAGCTCAGGGGACCTGTAGGTACTCAGTCGCCTAGCATCAGAATGGAGGGCTTTGCAACAGGGGATGGTCAGGGCAGCTGGCCAATGTTGGTGCAGATATGGGCATTAAAGCTTGGGTCCATTGCTTCATTGCCACAGTTTGGATACTTGCTTTCTAAAGCATCCATTTTATATTATAAAACCTGCCACATATGTTCTGTGTAAAGTGTCATACATTTAGGTGCATTATATAAATTGTTCTTCCTCCATCTCCTTCAATAGCAAGTGGAATTTCAACTGTAGCAGGGTGTTCCCCCAACCTTGTTTAGCTTTAATGGTGTAGAGAATCTTGGTCTACTTTGTCTGCTCCTAATTTTAAGCAATATATTACTTAAAGAGGTTCTGCAAATGCAAAAGAACAAGGAAGCCAACACAATGGATATTGGCGATATAGTTTAGTGTCCACATAGTCTCATCTTTCATTAAAAGGGAGAAGTAGCACAAGTATGAGACAATGTGGTGTAGTGGTTTGAATACTGGGCCAGGACTCTGGGAGACCATGACTTGAATCCCCACTTCATGATGGAAATCAATTGGGCAACTTTATCAAATCACACTCTTTCATATCAGAGAAAGGCAATGGCAAGACCCTTGGAACAAATCATACCAAATAAATTCTGTGATAAGTTTGCCTTAGGGTCATGATAAGTTGAAACAGCTTAGAAGGCATACAACAGGAACAAGTAAACACAAAACAAAACATTCAGAATTAAGCAGTGCCATTATTTGGAGCAACAAAATATATGTGACTTTTTGGGTGCTCTAGAAGTCTTAATGATAGGTATTTTGTGGATAGTACACAAATGTGGGTAGGGAAGAACACAAAATATGGTTGAATGTTGTTGTCATAACAATTGCAGTGAGACTAACTTGCAAGATGGAGATGAAAAAGTGACTGAAGAAAGCTTAGATACAAAGTATGAATGTGCCCTAGGATTTTGGAGGATCCATAGTCAGAACAGCTGTTCCAATCCGGAAGGTAATTTTCAGCTCTTATGGCCAAAAAAGACTTGAAAAACATAACAATTCTTGGTGAAATTACCAAATCTTGGAAAAGATTTTTTTTTTCTCCAAAAATTGGATACATCTCCCAGAATTCTTCAGCTCACTTGGTCAGCGCCCATGCTTGGTAACAGATTATGGGAGTTCAATTCAGAGAAAATGAACTCTTCCAGATCTATGAAGCCTGGAGCAGGCTGGAGGCACAATAGACTTTCACAGACTTTCTGTGTAAGAGAAAGATATATAAGCAAATTTATATGTGTATTTTTGTAGGGTTTTGGGGCTATTTGGCCATGTTCTAGAAGAGTTTCTTCCTGAAATTGTATATGTTTTGAACACATACCTCAGGGATAGTGAATGTGTGACCTTTCAGATGTTGTTGGACTGCTACTTCCATGGCCTCCATGGCTATATAGACTGGGTGATGATAGGAAATGCAGACCAAAAAGAGCTGAAGGTCGCATGTTCCCCAGCTCTGAAGTATATAGGCCCGAAGCTTTGACACTTCTTCATGCAGAAATAGTCATTCTGAAGAAGTGAGTTTTATTTACTACTTTGCAGTGATAGCATGCAGGGAAAATAGATGTGTACTTCCATTTTCACCTTGGTTCAAAGCCTAGTGCTGGGCAACAGTTGGGTTATGTGGTGAACTGAGAAAAGCACTGGTGCAGCTGTGCTGGTGGTTTGAACTATGCTCATGAGTGGGTAGGGATAAAGACCTCTGTGCGGGTTCGAGGGATCCTTGAACTTTTTTACTCTCCCAAATAAAGAAAGTCTATAGCTCAGTGGAAGACTTTGTGGTTTGCACATAGGAGGTAGTTAATTGAATTTTCAGCTAGCCTATCGTGAGTAAAATCCTTCCCTGAGATGGTGGTGAGCCAGGTAGAGTAGGCAGTGCTGAGCTGGATGAAAACAGTGCTACACTGGCTCTGAATCGGACATCTTCATACATTTCATACCCTTAGTCCTTAGTCCTTTGTATCTGCACAGTTCAGGGCCCAGTAATGTGTCAAACTGAATATTTGAATAATAATAACAACAACAACAACAACAACAACAACAACAACCACCTTTATTTATATAGCGCTGTAAATTTACACAGTGCTGTACATATAATCTTATAAATTAGACTGTTCCCTGCCCTCAGGCTTACAATCTAAGAGAGACAACAAAAAAGAGAAGGGAAAGGTGGTGGGAAAGGGGATGTGGTCCAGTGGTTCTTCTCTCCCTCTGGGGCCTGGACCAAGGCAGATGACTGCAGGGAGGGCTAGGGTTCTTAATACATAGTTAGAAGGAGGCAACCTGGGGCAGACGGCACAATTCTGGGAATGCTTCCCTAAACAATATAGTCTTCAACTCAGTTTTGAATCTGGTTAGAGAAGTGATGAGGTGCGTGTGTGGGGGAAGAAAATTCCAGGAGTGCAGGGCAGCAAGTGAGAAGGGACGAATCTGGGACAGGGCAGTGGAAATTCTAGGCTGGAACAGGAGACCTTGACTACCAGAGCGGAGGGTATGAGAAGGAGTGTGAGGAGAAAGAAGTTCAGACTTCAGACCGTGGAGGGCTTTGAAAGTCAACAACAAAAGCTTGTACTGGATGCGGAAGGGGAGCCAGTGAAGGGAGGATAAAAGAGGAGAAACATGGTCAAAGTGGCGAGCGGATGTGATAATACGTGCAGCTGAGTTCTGGACAGAGATTAGAGGATGGGGGTGAGAGAGAGGAAGCCCTGCCAGAAGAAGGTTCTGATTTTGTTGCTGGACTTCAGCTTTAAAAAAACTGACAAGCCTTCAACTTCCTTTAGTGCAGCCTTCCCTAGTGTGGTTTTGGACTACAATTGGACTACAAATCCCCTCACTTAATCAGCATAGCCAATAATCAGGGATCATGTGTATTGTAGTCCTAAACATCTAGAGGGCATAAAGTCAGGGAAATACGTTGCAACCCATGGCCAGTGGGACTGACAGAAGCAATGGATCAAAAGGATGAACAAGATGGAACAAGATCACAAGAGTGACGTTGTTCCGTCTTCACTCACGTACATAAATAAACATAGAATAAAAATGTAAAAACAGTCAGCTTGTATTATTATTTTTGTTCCTAATGCAAGCTGGCCATAAAAGATTCAGACACAAGTATAGTTTTTAAAAAAATCTGTTTCCTGGTATGTTTGCATTTTAAGCACACATGATCAAAACAGAAGGTATGTTACTGCAGATTCTTTAAATATCTTCAGACAAAGAAAGAAAGGATAGGCTAATCATTCAGTGTACTGTTCAGACAGATATACATTTCCTTAAGAGCATTATCATATTTCCTTCTTCTATTTTGGTAACAAAGTAGGATCATAAATATTGAATTATGAAAAGTGGTGGTGAGAATCTAGGAAATCAGATGCTTAAGGTGGTGCTTATGATCACTCGCTCTTTTGTGTCTTGTGTTAACCGCAGCTGTCAGTAGTTCATAAGCAGATATTTTAACATTCTAAGAGGTAGGGTTTTTCTTGTTGTTGCAGGATTTAATTATTTAATTTTATTTATTATCTCCTAATGGAAAAATTTGAAGGTTTCTTGGTTGTACTCAGCATTTTTATAGCCATGTGGCTTTAAATATGTCTTGGCCAAAATAGCTCTTATTTTTTAAAAAAGTCTTTTTGAATAATTCCCTTATGTTGACTGATACATTTTCTGTTGCTGTTGCCTTGTTATTACAATTTACAGAGATCTGTTCTCAAGCAACCCTTTAGAATAAGGACATGTAAAACTGTCCCCATTTATTTTTATAGACATAGCTGCTACTCAAACATTTGAATTTCATATTTAGGGCATTTATTTGCAAAAATAGATCTGTGTTTTTTCATGCCAGTTGAATTTTCATGGTTTTTGAACAGCTATTTCACATGATGACATACACCACCCATGCAAGAGTGCAGTGTTCTTGAGATATACAAAAGGGCTATTGTACCTGGTAGTCTCCCTTCAAAATGACAGGCTGGGCTGTTACTTACTATCCTCATCATTTCCCAGTTCCTATTCATAAGCACAGATCTAAGCAGTCCAAAATAATTGCATTAATTTCATGCTTGGTCATAATTGGAATAGAACTCTTGATTTAAATCCAAGTCATTTTTTTCCAGTGGAATTTACATAAGTATTTAGGTATCAATCTGCCATTGATTTAACAGGTCTGCTCTGGCTGGTTTGGATTTAGGCCACTAAATTACTGGATTTTAAATTAAGTATGCTACTGTTAGAACAGAATATGGAGAAACAGAATGGTTCCCAATTGGCAAAGGGGTCAGACAAGGCTGCTTTTCATCTCCCTGTTTGTTCAACTTGTACACAGAAAATATAATATGAACAGCAGGTTTAGATTTAGAAGAAGGAAGATAGAAGATAGGAGGAAGAAACATCAACAGTCTAAGATACACATATACCATATTACTTGTGTAAAACATCATAGACTTTTACTATTTACTAACAATTACTAAGGAAGGTCAAAGAAGAAAGCACAAAGGCAGGCTTGCTGCTTGAACATAAAGAAAAGAAAAATAATGACCATGGAGGCTATACACAAATTCAACCTAGATAATGAGGAAATTCATAGTTAAAGATTTCCCATACTTTGGATCAAATATTGATCAGAATGGAAACTGCAGTTAAGAAAAAAGAAGCAGACTAGAATGGAAACGGCAGCCATAAAAGAACTAGACAAGGTCCTACCTAAAGAGTAAAGACATACAACTGAGTGCTAAAGTCACCATCATCCAAGCCAGTGAATTCCTCATTAGTATCTATGGATGTGAGAGCAGCACAGTGAAGAAAGTGGATAGGAAGAAAATAAACTCATTTGAGATGTGGAGAAGAGTGCTAAGGATACAACCGATGGCCAAAAAGACAAATGGCTCACAGAATAGATCAAGCCTGAACTCTCATTGGAAGCCAAAATGATGAAACAGAGGCTGTTATATTTTGGCCACACCATGAAAAGGAATGATTCATTAGAAAAGACAATAATGCTAGGGAAAGTAGAAAATAGTATAAAAAGAGGAAGACTACATGCCAGATGGCTAGAGTCAATCAAGCAGGACCTGAATCTGTAGGACTTAAGTAGAGCAGTGGAGCATAGCAGGGATTGGACATGTCTCATCCACAGGATCACCATGGGTCAAGGTTGACTTGAGGGCAGTTAACAAGGAATAAACATATTGAACTGGAATGAGTCATCTGTAAGCATTACTATTTTTTAATCCTGTCCATTTCCCCTTACTTTTCATAGAATCATAGACTTTGATTGGACCCCAAGTGCCATTTAATTCAACACTCTAGCAATCCTGGGACATCCCAGAGAGGTGGCCATCCAGCCTTCAAGAAAGCAGAATCCACCACCATTCAAGATAAATCTGTTCCAATGTTAAATAGCTTTTCCTTTCAAGACTTTCTTCTTAATGATTACTTGGAAACTTCTTTCTTTTAATTTCAATCCATTGGTTTAAATCCTATCCTTTGGGACAGCAAAACAAAACAAAACAAAATAAAACACAAAAACAACAGCCTTGCCCCATCTTCGACATGACAGTTCTCGGGTATTTAGATTTGGATCCAGACTATCTGAATTACCATATCTCCCCATATGAGCATATTTCCCTATATGAATTTAGATATCCTTGGAGGAGGATTTTTGTCTTGGTTCCACTGCTGTCATAGGTGGAACTGTAAGAGGCCCTTCTTGACAGATGTCTCCAGGCAGAGGAACACCTAAATAAAGGAAGCTATGTTGCCCCTCTCCACTCTCCTTTACACGGCAGGCTTTTGGCTAGTAAGATCTATCAGGGCACAAAGCACAAGGTCCAGAAAATGACATGAATGTGGCCACTAGAAGAACTGGGACAAAGGTGACTAGGTCACTACAGTTCAAGTGGCACGCTACATGAATCAGCATTTGGTGAGCTGTGCATCATGGGCAGTCTGATGCAACATGCACTGGGGATAAAACCAGCCAGGTTTCAGTACAGAAAGTCATGGCTGTCACACGATCGTAAGGTGACCACCTATATAAGGGAGAGGAACAGAATCTCCATTGTTGGTTGTTGTTGGTCGGTGGTTGGTGAAGCGCTTTGATAGTCTGGACAGCATTGGAAGTATTCAAGACAGAGTCTGATACTCTGTATATCTTTGTAAATATTTTGGAACAAAGATTAACCCCTCGTTGAGTGAATATCTCTGTCCTGCAATTCTTTCTCCAAGAAAAGCAGCAGTCTGCGTGGGAGGATTTTTCCTGTATAACTTTCAGTCAAACTCTTCACAGAGAACATCTGCTAGACGTGCATCAACTCTGCATGTGTGTACTGTATGCTAGACTACACGTGTCTGCATATCTCAACAAGATCAACATGGTGTAATGGTTTGAATGTTGAGCTGGGACCCTGAGAGATCAGAGTTCAAATCCCTGCTTGGCCATGGAAACCCACCAGGTAACCCTTGATGCATCACACCTCAAAGCACTGTGATGATGTTTCGGCACACGCCGCGTCCAGATGGACTGGCACACACCTGACATCATGGCACCACTGGAGGGCGCCTTGGATACCCTTTCCGCAGCGTTGAAAGAAGCTCCATTTCGGAGCTCCTTTTCAGGAAGCGCTTTGCTCCCGCAGCAACCAGATTGCTGCAGGAACAAAGTGAGGGAGAAAGGGGCCAGTAGGCCCCTTTCTCCCCTGCCTCCGCCTGTTGGGCCAAGGACAGCCCTTTCCAGGCCTCTGGGGCAGCCGGTGAGGCTGCCCTGGCCCCAATCCGCCGCTCAATGGGGCAGCTACAGACTGCCCTTTTTGGGAGGTCTGTAAAGCCTCATAGACTTCAGTCTACTTCCTCAGATGCTTTTGCTGGAGTGGAAGCAAGGGACAGACATATATATGCCTTAGGTATGTGAAAATGTCAATTGAAATTCAAAATCCTTTGGGTATGGAAATTAAATAGCAAGTCCAGTTTTAACTATGGTCATTTGTGGACAAAGACATAGCCACTGGATATGGAAATAAGATGGCAAGACCAGTTTGGCCCTGGAAAATAGCCTGCAGGTGCCGAGAACAGATGAGTGTAGGATGTCTCCCTGAGGATGGGGTCAGATAATGTTGAAATGTGTGTAGTGAGCCAAGAAGCCATTATCCCTATTCAATCCATTGTTGAGGGACTGTAGTTTATGGATGAATTCCAGTTCTGCTGTTTCTCTTTCCAACCTACCTTTCTCTTTCCAATCTATGAGTCAGAAACAATTTGAAGGCACACATCCTCATCCTCATCCTCAACAATTACACTATTAATTTTTTTCTGTGGAAAAGACTTTTAATGAAGATGCTGCATTAAAACTAATTTAAATTATGCTGTTTTTAAGAAGGCAGCTTATTTAATTGTTTTAAAATTGTTGCTGCTGTTTTAGCTGTTTGTTCTTTTAATTTTTATTGTGAGCTGCTTTGGGTTCTGCATTGAGGAAAAGGCAGGGCATTGATTAATTAATTAAGAATATTTTAAAATAGTTGTCCTATCCCTTCTCTGTGTTTTCTTCTTCAGGTCAGACAGACCCAACATGCTAAGACTTGGTTTCCAGATCCCTTAAGCATCTTTACTGCCACCATCTTGACACAGTCCAGCTTGCCAATACAGTGGATCCTTGGTATCCACTGGAGTTTGGTTCCAGGATCACACTGTGAATACCAAAATCTGTGGATGCTTGTGTTCCATCATATTGCTTTTTTTTTTTTTTTAAGCAGGGGGAAGAAGAATAAATTTTCAAGCTGGGAATGTTGAATCCATGGGTGCAGAAACTGTGGATATGGAGGGCTGATTCTATTCTTCTTAAAATATTATTTATTTAATGATTTATTTAAATGACTTGATTATGTGGTTGTAGATAAGCTTACGTGTATACCTGTACTTAGAGGATAATCATGAGAAACAAACAAACAAACAAAGATTGGGAACTATTAACAAGCTTTTTGGCTAATGAATGGGATGAGAAAATGTGTGTAGAAGTATTATAGGAATAGCGTTAAGATGTCATGCCAAAAAGTAGAACTAATACTATTCAGAATTTCACATAAGAGGAGGAAGATGGTGGTGTGCAAATTGAGAGGGAGGAAAGTGGGTTTAGGAAGTAAGAAACAAAGCCAAGTCAGGACTCAAAAAGTCAAGAATGGTCTTATGTTGAGTTTATATTGTTTTGTCATTTTAAGAAACATCAGATCAATGTTAGGATGTATGGTAAGTTAGGTTAAATCTAATGTTAGGACATCAGGTTTGCTACACTAGACATGCCATATGGTGCATTAGGTATGTTGCTACATTATGTTTGTTATGCGTGATATGTTATATGCATGTTGTTTTTATCATGACTAAAAATGAATTAATTTTTTACTATATTTATTATATATTTAAGACCCAGCCATTGAATTACCCCCTGACTCTGCTGCCTATACAGAACTTGTTTTACATTGCTTACAATTCAGTTGTTAGTGTGGAATGCTTATCTGAATATATGAATATCTTACCTCCTGGAGCCAAATGTGACTGGCACAAGGGGGCTGGCTTAGTCTGGATTCTGCCTATAGACGGTCAGGGACCACAGTGTTTTTCCAAAGGCATGACAGTGTCTCATTTAGCAGGCAACAATCTCTTTCTGTGCCTCCCTTCGTTTTTCTCTGTCTGCCAGTTTTACCACTGATCTTGTGCAGTAAAGTGTGCTTGTCAACGAAAAATGTCAACCAAGTTTTAAAAGATAGTCTGACTTAAAACACACACACACAAACACACACGCACATACACTAACCCCCCTTAAAAAGTAAATTATTTAAGTAGAGTTGTAGTTGCAACTTGAAAGAATTCTGTTTGGTGGTTTTCTTTACATCATCTTGCCAATGGAAGGAGAGCTCTTGAATGTCTAACTAGCAAGACTCTGTCATAACTAGGGCTGACAGTTCACATTGAAAATTCTGTTTTCTTCTTTCCCAGGAAAGCAAGTCAAAGTTAAACTAACAAACTATTGTTGGCAAGTGCCTTTACCTTTGTTTTCAGCTCTTTTTATAAATTAGCCATTTGGGACTTTTCTAGGTTACCTTGACAATATGTTTCTCAAACTGGGGGCTTTTCTTTCCATTGCACTATGTCATCTTAAAAATAGTAAGTGCTTTAAAAAAAAAAACCGACAACAGAAGGGGGAAAAAACCACAACCACACCCCAGAGCACTGGGGTTTGAAGCCGATAAGAAGCTTTGGTGGCACTGAAAACGACAAAGAAAGACATAATAGCCAATTCAGTGTTAAAATTTCATTAAAACACACACAAACACAGACACACACACACCAGCATTTTATCTTTAGCTGTAAAAAGAGAAATAGCTGATCTATTACAACTGCAGTGCTGAGATCATAACCTCCAACTGCCTTGATTTGGTAGGGACTGAGTTAGCCTTCTGTTATTCCCCCATTTTCAGCTTCTTTTAAAATATCCCAATTTCTCTTTCCTCCTTCCACTTCCCCCTTTGTCTACAGGATACCTCACTTGATGTAATCTCAGTGCAAAGTTCAAAAACAGTTTGCATTCAATAAACTCAAGAGGGTTTGTGTTCAATAAACTCAATAAAGTCAAGTAGATGGAGTCCTGCCCTTCCCTGTATACTCAGGCAAAAACAAACTGCAGCAGATGTTCCTCCTCATTAGACTTGTTAGACTTGTGGGCTACACTCTGGAATTGCTTTGCCACACATCTCCTGGTTTTCATCTGGTTTTCATCAAGTCAAAGTTAAGTGGGTTCTGCAACAAAATGTTGTAGGGTATTCTTCCTTCCTAGACAGTGGTGACTAAAATGCAATCCTGAACATGTTCCAGGACTTGATTTCTAAGAATTCTAAAATTTTAGGCTTTGCTGTCTGGGGCTGTTAGGAGTTTTAGTCCCACAACCAATCTACAATCTGGTCACTTACTCTAGTCCACAATAGAAGCTACATGAGTTCCCATGCATTAGTTAGTTTATCCATCTCCATAAATTCATAAAGTTTAATAAGCCAGTCCTCCATAGATGGACAATTCTTGTCCTATCATTTAGCAGCAAATGACATTCTTGCTACGGATACCATATACAACAAGATCGTTTCATCTTTCTTTCTTAAATCTCTATCTGTCACCACATTGAATAGAAACAATGGTGAGGGAGGGCAACTCTGTCTTGCTCCCTTTTGAATATTACATTGCTTAGTTTTTTCACTGTTAATTAATATTCATGTAATTTGTTCACAATAAATGACTTTCATCCAGCTTCTCACCTACCTCTATTTTTTGTAACAATGTCAACAGAAATGTCAATTTTACATTGTCAAATGCCTTTTCTGTCTCCAAAAAGATAAAAGATGCTGCTCTTTTGTCGATTTTTTTCTGGTGTATTTCAATTAGATCAATTAAGTGTCGAGTGTTATCTTTTATTCTGTTGCCTGGTAAAAAAACAGCTTGATCTTTGTGTATCCAAATTGCCAGAATTTTTTAAAGCCGTTCCACCATAACGGAGGCAAATATTTTGTAATCACAATAAAGTAGTGATATCGGTCTAAATTGTCTGGGTTCTAGAGTACCTCCCAATTCCTTAGGCATTACAGTGATATTACCTTCCTCCATGTTTGGGGGATTTTACCTTTCAGAATAGCATTAATTGTTCTAGTTAATGGAACTGCAATTTCTTGAGTCAAATTTTTATATTATTCGACTGACAAACCATCTGGCCCAGGGGTTCCACCTGATTTACCTCTTTGTATAACCTCTAGTACCTCTTATAGTGCTATTTTTTATTTAAAATTTCTCTCTGATCTTCAGTAAATTTAGAGATCTTTTGTTTATCCAGATATTCCCATAACTCCTGTTTTCTCTTATATAAATTTAAATAATAATTTTGGAAGATTTGTTTTATCTGTTTTTGGGAGGTGAATATCCTATCACCTTTGTTTGTTTTGATTATCTTTCCTTTCTCAATTCTTTTCTCTTTCCTTTCTCAGTTTATATGCTAACATCCAACCTGGCTTATTGGCCGACTTGAAGTATTTCTGACAAAAATTATTTTTTTCTGAATCTCTTCTGTAAAGACCATCTCTAACTGTTTCTGTAATGCTTTCAGTTCTTCTTTAGTCTTTTTATATTTGGGATTTTCTATAAGGTCTTTCTCCTTATCTTTAATTTCTTTCAACAATTTGTTCATCAATTCCCTCTTTTTCTCTTGACGTCAAATGTTTTTTTAAAAAAAACAAAACCCATGAATGCTTTAGAGGCATCCCAAACCACATCTCAATGGATAGAATAGTTCCTTTTAAAGTTCATATTAGAGCCTAAAGCAAATAACCACCTCACTGACAATGGAGCTACCAGCTGCCACTGATGTCAGCAAGGACTACATGAGTTGGCCCTTAGTAGCTGTGAGAGTATAGATGGGAGTGGAAATGCTGGAGTTGAGAGATGATTCCTTGTCTAAGGCTACCCAGTAAAATTCATTGTCAAGCTAATACCTGAATAAGGTCTTTTCTACTCACATCATATTCTCCAAAGCCTTACTATTCCTGCTTAAGAAGCTTCACCAGCCATTCATCCAGGTGGTCAGGGACAGGGCTAAAACATGGTTTTAGCACTCCATTCCCAATACAGGGCATCAGGAGACATTTGGAGTCAAAAAGAAATGAGTTTTTTCCCTCAAAGGTTTGCAATGGGGCACACAGTCCATCAGGTGCCCCTCCCCAATCTCCCACAGTTGCCCACATATGCTAGAGAAAGAGAGAGGAAGGGAATGAGAAAGAGAAAAGGAGAGACACAGAGTAATGGACAGTGACCATGGAATTTAGAAGTCATTGCCACTGCAATAAATACTTGATGTGAACTGCAGGTTGTTCTGTTAATGTGTTTTTGTCATAAATTGGTTGTATTTGACAAAGATTGTACAGAGGTTATATTGTCCTGGGTTATTTAAGTGTTAATCTATGCATGCTACTCATGCAACACTACCTTAAACATTTCACATCCTCAGCCCTGGGTTTGAAGCCTTTACATGAATCACCTTTGAACTTAAGAAATATCACTTAGATTGAGCAGGTGAGCAGACAGAATCTCTTCCCCCAACTGTGTTTTCAGAGCACTCAGATTTGTTGCACAAGAACACCCAAATTTCCCTCCAGTAGGATATATCTATGGAAGTTAAAGTGGAATCATAGTGCGTTAATTGTGTGGTGTCCAAGGGCTTCTGGTGCCCTTGTTTGAAACCTATTAAAATTTTTGTCCCAGCTAGAGTAGAATTATTAAAATGAATGAGACTTTCTAGTCTCTACTTATGTATGTCTCATTGAATCAACGTGGGTACTTTAGTTAGGACTAAAATAGGATTTAGTCTATGATTCATTTCTGCATATAACAGGTCTTGTCTAATCCAGTGACACTTTAGTGCTATTCAAATAATGTTACTTCAGTTAATTATGACTAACGTGTCCCATTAATTTACAAGGACTAAAGGATGATTAGCACCACTTGGAAGATATTGCAAATTATATTATATTATGTGTGACATTTCCTTCCTGCCCCCCTCCCCAGCTTTCCCTTCCTTTTGTACTTCTAGGTGTATAATGTTGTATCTCTCTATATTTTACATCTAGTGGGGAAATTTTAATGGGACACTTTGCACTTTCTGTTTATTGAGATTAGTGAGTGTGTATGTATACAGACAGCTCACCTCTCCCCTCCTCCTAATTGACTCTATCAGCATAGGTTGTAATGTATGCCTGGCCAGTTCATTAAGGTTAATTTGTTCAAAAATATTAGAAGCATTAATTTCTGGCTGGTAGGTAATGGGGTGCCCCCAGCCAGTGTCTTGTTTTGTCATTAGCATCAGCTTGATTATAACTCACACCCAACTGGTTCCCCCCTTCCTCTCTTCTTTTACGCCAAATAATAGAATCAGGGGATGTGATGAGTTGACAAGGTGCTTCCCCCACCCCCATTCTTTCTTTCCTCCTTTCTTCTTCCTCTTTTCTTTCTTTTCTTTTTTCCCTTTTTTCCCCTTTCTTTCTTTCTTTCTTTCTTTCTCTTTCTTTCATTCTTTCTTTTTCTTTTCTTTTCTTTTTTTTTTTTTTTTTTTTTTTTTGCATTTTGTCATCTCACTAATGCACATGGCTTCAAGGCATTGGCATCCATAATGTGGGGGCAGTGTTGCAGGCAGGCTGGAAGAGGCTGAAAACGGCAAAGGGCCATTTTCATAAAATATTAATGCCATTGAAAAATACACTGGGGTTGAAGGCTTGTCTGTGTGGTGGAAGGTAAAAGAAAAAAGAAAAAAGAGAAAAAGAAAATCCATTCTCCCCTGCCTTTCTGATGACTGTAATTAGCAGCCCTAATTAAAAATTCAAACCGGGTGTATATTTGAAAGCATGAATCTTCTCCCTGCGTCATGTTTATTTCCTTCTACAAAGTATTTTATTTTACAATGCTAATTGAAGGGGATCTTTTCCTTTAGCCTTGACAGCCACAGCTGGCTAGATCCAGTTTATATATCCAGTGGTCTCCCTAGACTGCTTCCTTTTGTAAGCAATAAAACATCTTTAAAAAACATGTATATGCTCTCTGTGAGCCATTAACTCTGTGTCATCCATGACTACTGCAAGACTCCCCATCCACATCTCCCCCATCCTTCCCCAGACTCATACATTTCCATCACGTAAAAGTGACCTCTTTGGCGGGGAGAAGCTGCTGTATCTTCCCCCATCTGCCCAAAATCTTCAATATTTCATGTGGATTTACTTACATTAAATGACCACCTTTCTTAAGAAGACTTGGCCCCATTCTGACATTATTTATGAACAACATATGCTGTTAAAAAAAGAAAAAGAAAAAAAGGAGGAATCATCCGTGAACACACATTAGTTCTGCTAGAGAAATTGACTTTTAAACCTCACTCAGTATGGTTATTTTGAAATTTGTGGGACAGGGGATGGAACCTCACCAGGGAATAGAGAACTTCAGCCAAAGTCCAAAAGGATTATAATCACATTACTTCGAGAAGACCAGAGAGCAGAGAGGAGGGTTGCTATGTGTGCCTATAGGCAGTGAAAGGTGAAAGAGCTAAATTTTGACTGAAGAATTTGTGAGCTTTTAAGCTTGTGACAAGGGAACAAATGCACTCTTGTCAGTTCTGATCTTTTTACTAGATGTGTAGTCAAAGATGTGGCAACAAATATTTAATATACTTTTAACATGATCTAGGCCGGCTGATTTCAGTGGGAAAATCAGGTTATAAGTAGCCTGTGAACAAGTTCTTTGTGGGAATAAAACTCACTGATGATTTTTATTTCTCAATAGAAATGTCTAGGATGACATTGCTATGGCATGTCTACATAGGCCAAATGAAGTGCTTTCCCCCTGCCTTCATGGTGACCTGCCTTCACAATGCAGAGCCAAAGCCCCAATTCAACTGCACACTGACTTCACAACATTAAACCAGTTCCATATCAAGTCCAAGACTGGTTCAGCTTCATTGACATCAGCAGCACAATCCTTAGATATTGACTGCTTGGAACAGAAGACTGTCCACTTCATTGTTCATTGTCAGCAGGTAAATTGTACTCAGAACAGCTCTTAAATTGTCTAATTTTATCACATGACTATAGCCACAGAAGTCTGGTGATTAATTTTTATCTTATAAAGTTGGTTGGAATTTGGCTTGGGTGAAGCCACATTTTTCATTATGCATGAAAGCTCCTGCTTAGAAAAAGTCAGGAAAAATTAGTTCACTTTGTGCTTATAACAATGAGTGAAGCAGACAGCCTGCCAGGAGTGGCCAGAGGGCACTCTAGCCACGATCGGGCTGTGATCGCACTGAGAGCACAGCGACCATATGGCCTGCTTCCAAAGCAGGCGGCTGCTGCAGTCCCAAGCCAACCACTGTTAGAAACCAGATTTTTTCTGCTCTTTTTTTTTTTTTTTTTGGTGGCTTCAGGCTGTCTTTGGCGGCCTTGAAGTGGCTTTTGTCTGCTTTGAGGGCATGTGTCATCTGAACGCCATATCTCCAAAGCAGCTGGAAGCTGCTTTATTTGGCACATGCATTTCAGGCCTAAGGTAATAAATACACGTTTTGAAGCTTCATCTAGTTTTATCAGGCCCACTTTCAAACTCCTACATTTGTCTTTTCTCACTGCCATTGAGATCTTACTGACTTTCCTTGAACATATGGTGTTATTCAAAACTTTGGGAACATTGAGCATCTTCAGAAGGTGATGGTAATGGAGGGATAACATTTTCTTTGGTGGATGAAGAGACAAATCTATGGCCTTCTTTTCTTTTAATTTTTTTATTATAAATTGTTACATTAAAAAATAACATAACTTTTACATTCAAACATAATTCTTTTTGCATCTTGTTTCACTGTCAGAATTATTGATATTACATATATTATAAAATTAATCTGTCACTAACTTTCATTTGTTTTCTTGGTCCATAGAAGATAAAAATAAAGCTATTCTTTTTTACAATTCCTAATTTGTGTATCTTTATTCTTAGTAACTACAGTCTTATATTTTTCTTCCTTCCTGCTTTGAACTGCTCTCAGATTTTACTTCACTCAGTATGGTATATTTGTGGTGTCTTATTCTTAGGACCACCTATTTTTACAGAACTTTATTATTAGATCGCAGTTTGTATTGGATACTTCTGATGCTTTTCTTTTTATAAATGTGGTTAGTCTATCCATTTCTATATTGTCCATGATTTTTATTAACCATTCATCTATTAGTAGGCAAGTCATTTGTTTTCTGTTTTTTGCTACTAGGATTCTTGCAGAAGAGATCATGCATAGTATTGTCTTCCTCTTTTTTTTGTCATATGATCTAAAATTTTATTTGTAATATTCAAAAGGTAAAGTTCTGGCAACATTTGGAAGTTTATACACAATATGTTGTTGATCTTATTGTGGATGCTTTTCCAAAATGTTTGCATCCTACTGCAAGTCCACCACATATGGTATCAATTACCAATTTGTTTGCACTTCCAGCATCTATTCTCCTTATTTTTATAGATTTTTGATAATTTGATAATTCTTTATGAATTTTCCCTTTACCATACAAAAGGTAGGCATGCTATTTCCCAATGCACACTGACTAGCATTTCTTGGTTCCATTTGATTACTGGCAATTTAGTGAAAATCATAGGATCATAGAATCATAGAGTTGGAAGAAACCACAAAGGCCATATAGTCCAACCCCTTGCCATGCAGAAATACACAATCAAAGCACTCCCAACATAAGGTTATCCAGTCTCTGTTTAAAGACCTCCAAAGAAGGAGATTCCACCACTCTCCAAGGCAGCATGTTCCACTGTCAAACAGCTCTTACCATTAGGAAGTTTTTCCTAATGTTTAGGTGGAATCTCTTTTCCTCTAGCTTGAATCCATTGCTCCATGTCCTGAAGAAGCAGAAAACAAGCTTTCTCCATCCTCATTATAACATCCTTTCAAATGTTTAACAGGGCTATCATACCACCTCTTAACCTTCTCTTCTCCAGCCCAAACATACCCAGCTCCCTATGCCACTCCTCATACGGAATGGCTTCCAGACCTTTCATCATTTTGATCTCTCTCCTCTGGATACTCTCTAGCTTGTCCACATCCTTCTTGAATTGTGGTGCCCAGAACTGGACAAAATATCCCAGGTAAAATCTGACCAAAGCAGAATAGATTGGTACTTTCACTTTCCTTGGGGTAGACACTATATTTGTTTTAATGCAGCCTAGAATTGCATTGGCTTTTTTGGCTCCCTTTCACGTATATTGCAATCAAGCCAGTGTCACCTATCCTATATAGGTGCATTTCATTTTTGCTGCCCAAGTGTAGTATCCTACATTTTTCACCGTTGAAATTCATTTTGTTAGTTTTGGCCCAGCTTTCTAATCTGTTAAAGTCTTTTTGAATTCTTATCCTGTCATCTGGGATCTTAGCTACCCCTCTTAATTTAGTGTCATCTGCAAATTAGATAATCATGGTCTCTACTGCATCATCTAAGTCACTGATAAAGATGGTGATTAGCACTGGGGCCAGGACAGAACCCATGGCACCCTGCTAGTCACTTTTCTCCTGGATGAGGAGGAGATATTGGTGAGCATCCTTTATGTTTGGCCAGTCAACCAATTGTAAATCCACCTAATGTTTGCATTGTCTAGCACACATTTTACTAACATTTTTGCAAGGATATAATGGAGGACCTTGTCCAAAGGCCTTACTGAAATCATGATATGTTACATCTGTGCATTCCTTTCATCTAACAAACCGGTAATTTTATCAAAAAGAGAGATAAGATTAGTCTGTCGTGATTTGTTTTTGAGAAACCCATGCTGACTTTTAATAATCATGGCATTCCTTTCTTATTACTTACAGATTGTGTGTGTAATGATCTGCTCTAGAATCTTTCCTGGTATTGATGTCAGGCTGACTGAGCAGTAACTATCTGGGTCTTCCTTTTTTTCCCATTTGCCCTTCCCCTTGTCTGCTGGGATCTCTCCCGTTCTGCAGGAATTCTCAAAGATTATTGACAGTGGTTCTGAGATTACTTCTCCCAGTTCTTTTAATACCTTTGGATACAGTTCACCTAGCCCTGGAGAAATGAATTTGTTTAGCGTAGCCAAGTATTCCTGTATTCTGTTTACCTATTCTGTTCTGCATGTCCCCTACTGTATCATCTGCTTCATTTTCTCCAGGTCAAGCAATGCTTTCCTTATGAGAGGAGACGTGGGAGTTGTCTCCATGGGCCAAATATCCTGGCTTTTCCTGGCCTCACATCATCTAGTTTAGACAACACAGGCCAAAAACTCCCATTGTGGGATCCTGCCAGTAAAGACATGGATCCAGAGGATCTGATCTGACACTGGTAAAACAGCGCTGGTTTTGCATGGAGTTTCCAAGAAACTCTGTGGTAAAACCAAGCCATTTAGACAGCATCCTCCCACACTCCATACCTGTGACACCTGGTGATTTATCTGAGAAGCCCCTGATAAACAGGTCACCTGGCCATGTGCAGCCAGTCACTTCATTTCTGCATCAGATGGGCTGACTGGTGCAGGCCTTTCAGATGGATTGCCAGGTGTTACAGTGAGCTGGTCCCGATTTGGTTTGGGGAATGGATGTGTGAACAACCACTTAGCCCTGTGCCTACCTTGGGACGAACCCAAGTGAGCACAGGGACAAAAATAGCACAGCCGCAGCCTGTGCTATCCTGGCCCATCTGCTCAGGCCCTGAGGCAAAGAAAGTGTTGACTAATTCCGCTTTTTCTCTATTCCTTGTTATCTTTTCACCATCTTCTCCATGTTCCTGTCTCCTAAGTGGTGGCTTCCCAAATAGGAACAAAAAATGAGAGCAATGTGTGACTATTGTTAAAGAATGTGCACTTTAAAATATTCCTTTGGATACAATTTCTCCAATACATTTCAAATAAAAAACAACAACCCATACACTTTAGATTATTTACACTGCAACTTCATTTCATCATTAATGTTGTGTTTTTAAAGTTTTATAAGATACAGTTGTACCCTTCCCATTCACCTTGGTTTGGTTCTGAAGATGGGAAAATACATAGATGTTCACGCCCCAAATTATTCAATGGGTCACAGTGTGTACGAGTCTGCACCACTGCATCTGCATGTATGCATGGCCATTAAATAATATGGGGTGTGGCAATCTGCAAGAGGTTGAATCTGTGGATTGCTATCCTGCAATCTGTTTGATGAAGTGTTATCAAAAATGTTTTAAACAAAAGCATGGATAAATAAATATTTTATTGTCTCCTTGGTATACCTTATCTTTGGTTACAGTCCTTCCTGCACTTGCTTTGAGCGAGTACAATTACATAGACCTCAATATCTTGGATGGCTTATTTGAAGTCAGGAATAAATTCAGGTCAGGATTCCCCACTCCATTGACATGGAAGCCTCCAGTCACTCCCGAACTCAAGGGCCTCAGGGCAGTTTAAGGGTTACTGGACCAGTTATGTGCTACACAAAAGTCTGTTCTCTATAAGAGAGCAATCCAGCATGTTCAGGAGAAACAAGTGAGAAAGGCTGCCAGCACTGGTCTCCTAAGACAGTTGCCATAGTTTACTTACTAGTATTGGCTGGCCCTGACAGATGTGCTTTTTACATCTGTTTTTATGTTTTAATTCTGTTTGTTTTTATTTGAACTGTACTCTTGCTAACCATCCTGGCTGACTCCTCCTCTTCCCCACACAGGCAGATGGGCTACAAATGGAATAAATAAACAAAAAATTAGGCTGCATCAGAAAGAAGCTGATTCCCTTTTCTGTCATAGAGAAAACTAGTCCCCAGACCAGTCTGATTTCATGTTGCATGTCAGAAAGTGGGTGGGAGCAGGGGCGGAGGGGAGGAGAAATCGTGTGATAATAAAATCATTTCTGGAATAATCTAGCACAATAATTCTTAATCTTTGGTCACCCAGGTGTTTTCAACTTCAGTTCCCAGAAGCCCCAGGCAGCATGGTCAATGGTAAGATTCTGTGAGCTGAAGTCGAAAACATCTCAAAGACAAAAGGATGAAAACCTTTTTAGCTCATTCACAAAAATATAGGAAGTTGCCTTACGCTGAGTTCAGTGCAAAGCATAGAGATTGGCAGCTATGGCCTTTTATCCATATCTGGCTTCTACTATGCCTTGTGTTTACAGAATCAGTCCACAGGATTGTCTGTTCTTTCTAGCTACTCTGGGGAGTGAAGCGACCCATAGAGTCTCCTTTGAGTTCCTTCAACAAAATTTCATGTGGTGCAAATGGATATTCGAGTCAGGCATCATATGAGTAGTGTTGAGACCTGAGATTTCAGTAGTCTTCAGCTCATTGAGGGGTGAGATTTTCCTGCTGAAAGGGCTACATATTGGCCACAATCCAGTGGCATAGCTTTGCTCATTTAAATCTGATTGAAATCAATGGGGCTCACCTGTGTCTGAGCACGTGCTTATCTGGCCACAATACAAACTCCTATGAAATACATCAGAAGTACTGGCATCCCACTAGCAGAAAATAGGGCCTGAGATTTCTAAAGGAATCAGAATGAGCCTTGTACATTTTTCTGTGCACTTTTTGCTTACAAATACTGAATGGGTAGGCACAGCAGGGGGAAATATTATGCGCAGATGTGCATACAGGCAGTTAAAATGCTACAGTGCATTGTTAGTGCAAGGTCATATCAACTACAGTACCTTTTCAAAGAATTTTATTTTGATATTTTTGTTCTGTTTTTCTGTCTCTTTCTTTCTTTCCTTTTTAGGGACAGAACAATTTTTTTATACTAGCCTCATTCTGCTTGCCTTGAATTTGCCTAACACATTATATGTACAATAAAATACATATCCTTTTGTTTCTCTGTCTGTCTGAAACTTCCATTATTGTCACAGTCCTTGTCACAGTCCTAGGAATAGGGTGGTCAATGAGTCACAGACCTCTTCCCTTTATCATTAATGTAGCTAAAGGTCCCAGCCACTGTTGCCAGAGGTGTTGCTCCCACGGCTACCAAAATCTTGGTGATTTTGCTCAGAAGTATTATATATAGGTCGTGTCTTCTACCCAGAGCTTTTAAAAGATACATTTTTTGGACCACACCTACCTGAATCCCTTTCTTAGCAGGGATAGGAACTAAGTTCTTCCAAAGACTCTGGGAGTTATAATTCATCCATAATGCTTCCAAGTGCTCTCAACGGGAGCTCCCCATTGCCATATTTCCCAGGAGAATTGTGGGGACTGGTGAGATGATGCTCCTAGACACAGTCGCACTCTGAGTGTGAAACTGTCAGTGTGGCGGTCCTATGAAGCCAGATGCAAACAATTGTACCTATCAGGACCAACAAACTGAATCAAAAGCAAGGATGTTCTGGTGAATGGCCAGGGTTATAGCGAGTGGTCAGACTTGTAGTGCATACATTGAACACAGGAATGCACTACAATGTTTCTGAATGAAGGGCCTTAATAAATAACCCATTGGGTCTCCCCCTCCCTCTTGTGTGTGTTTAGTTAAACAAGCACAATCATCTTTGATTAAAGGGCAGTATTGTGCCTGCTTGATTTATGAGTATAGACACAAAGCTATACACCCACTCAGTGGACACAGTGATGACCCTTTATTTAAAGACAACACATCAAGTAAGTGACACATGTCTGCCATTAAATTGCTGATAATAATGACACCTCTTAAACTAATAATGGAAAACTTGGCATCCATGAACATGAACGTATATGAGAAAGTTCTGCTAAATTCCCAAACGATTGCGATGGGTACAAAAAGTTTAATGGTGCTGAAAACTGAGACATTTGCCCTTTTTACTCTCTCACCCCCACCCCATCCCCCAGCATATCATATATTTCCATCCAGTTTTTAGGGAAAACAATGAATTTAATTTGTTCAGATCTTTCAAGGATGATAATTCTTCACTGAGCTAGTGGAATTTTGATTAGCATTACGGTTTTTCTACCACACTAAAACTTATGGCTACAACAGATACCAAAGTTATCAGATAAATGTTCGCTTTTATTTTGAATCTAGAATGTTACCAGGTTCTCCATTATTTTCAAAGGTGAATTATCTGTGTGAGGTATATTATCTGTGGAATGCAACTGTGGAGGTCAATCTACACATTTCTAATTGGACCATACTAGGTTCTGTACTAGATTTTATAAAGCAGTTCTAAAGAAAATGTAAAAATTTAGAGAAAACAGATGAGAAAATGACATGAGGTATTCTGCGAGATGGAAGTTTCTTTCATACTATCTAAACTGTGCAAATAGATACCTTTAAAAATAATCTCTCTCTCTCTCTCTCTTGCTCTTTGTCAATCTTTCAGATTGTTCTTATGCAAAACATTGAATTTTTTTTTAAAAAAATCCCTCATGGGCAAGGTATGAGAGGGTTTTTCTTGATGATTTTGCACTTTTGGGGAGTTTTGAGAATAAGTCATTTCTGGAAATACTATTTTGCAAAAAATTACAATATTTTATACAAAATTTTGTATTTTGCACAGATGCAACATGCACATGTAAAATATTTTATTTGTGCCTTTCTGTTTTGCACAAGTACAACATGTTTTAGCACAAAAATGTTTCATTTTATGCAGACAAAAGTTTCACAAAAATCCAAAATGCATCATCACCCTGCAATAAATAAATAAATCCAACATTAAAAATACACACAATTTCTCACAATATTTTCAAATATATTTGGACACCTTCAAGGATGAAAAAAATTGTGTCTAATTTTTAAATCTCTAGTTTGACAATATGGTTTTCTCTAGTTATTTTGTCCTCCTTGGCTATTTTTTCCCTCTAGATTTGTCACATGTCATTCCCTGTCTTGCCAGGGAATGTTTTGCCAGGAAATGTAATGAGTGAGTTGCTGCCAGTGTCATTATTATTTTTATTTGGTTTCATGGTGATGTTATTTAGCATAAGATGGGGAAATGACAGCAATAGTAAAATAATAAATAGACCCTTTCACAGGGAGATCAGGGAGTATAGGGCTGGTTCTGTTCTTTTGCAGAGTATTAATGCTTGTGATAAACTGTGAGTAATTTAAGATCAAACAACACATAGTCCAGTTCTTACTACAACAATATTAATATTGATAGTTCTTTAGATGTACTGTTCTACATATATAATGCTTCTTACATCTTCAGTCAGGTTTTCTTTGCAGGTTAACAGCATCCAAACAGGAATTGAAAGAAATGCAGTGGGTCTGCATTTCTCTGGAAATACGCTCGTTCCTCCACATTTGTGGATGTGATTTTTGCAGATTTGATTATTCACAGATTTTATTGATATGTTTTCTTTTGGAATATCTAGGTTCTACAGTGCAACTCTATGGTCAACTTTAACCAAAAGTCACACTGAAGGACCTAGAAATTCCTAGAGAGAACAGTCCATTAGGCATTTGTAGCACCTCTTGTGCAAATCTGTGGTCAAAGTCTGGCAGATGTTGATGACAGAGTTGCACTGGAGGACCTAGAGATTCATAGAGAGAGGTGTTATCTCAGGTAAAAACATAGTGATTTTGTTATTTGCAGTTTTTCCACATTTACAGGGATCCTGTGCTCCTAACCCCAGTGAATGTGGAGAAATGAGTTTACTAATTTTTTATATATTTCTGGTAGTAGAAAAAAAATGTATAGATAAAATGAATTTCATCCTGCTCCCAGTCTCATGAACTATGAAATGCACCCAGCAATGTGATTTGGGAAAGAAAAAACATAAACCAAACCACTAGTACAGTTGAAAAATGTGAATTCCTAAAAAGAAGAAGAAGAAAGAAAGAAAGGAAAAATGAACAGAGAAAACATATATTTGAAAAATTTGCATAACCACTTTAGTCAGTAGGGTAAAATGCATTTAAACTGTATACATTAGGAAGAATGTGTAAAAAAAGTGTACATTAGAAAAATATGTGTCTATATACACATTAATTGTGGAAAATAAAGATAGTATCTTAGTCAAATATAAAGTTAATATGAAATGGGAATATTAGTGGTATTCAGAGGAATACACTGAAAACAAAATGGACACATTTTCTCATTCCTTCTGAAACCAATGTCTTTCCTAGTGTTACTTGCTGAGTTTCTTTACTATGGATGTAAGTTTGTGTCTTTGGGTGTGTTTGCATGTGTGTGTTTAGAAGCTGATTCACATGGTGACCTAAATTCAATTGTTCATCCCAGCTAGAATAATTATAACAAATCAATGGGATTTACATACGTAAAGTGCACCACTTGAAGTTGACTCAGAGGATCTACTCTAGTGAATTTCAGCCATTGTGTTTGTGGCAGGATATGAATAAATGCCTTAAGAAAGAAAAGTGCTACTTTGGAGATGCAGGCTAGCTTTTGAAATATAACCATGGGCATGCTTAAATTTAAGTTTCCATTGTGCTGTCATGCAATGATTGTTCATTTAAATGCTATCAGAACTATATGCTGGTTCACATGCCATGTCTAGATCTCAAGAATTTGGGTTAACATGTCTGACTCTAATGTTCCTAATGTTGGAGTTTCAAATCTCTAAATTAGAGAACGGGTTCTGCATCTTGAACATAAAAGGCTCTGAGACTTGCAAAAAGCATAAGCAAAAGTTGAGTGCAGGAAAAGGGAACCACACATACTGCTGTGTGATAAAGGATTTGCCCATTAGTTGTGCTCAGTTTGTTTACATTTTGCTTCACTGTTCATTCATCCATGAGATTTTGCTCTGCGACTTCTTATGTCTCACTGTATTTCTTAGACTTGACCTTTAGGAAATGGAAGTCTGCAAAAGCTGACATTATGTGGCTCATTCATTAGGATGTTTGTTAGGCAAGGGACCTTGTGTATAGCACAAACACTCTCCTCCAGTTAAGTGCATTCCCTAGCAATGAACACAAAGTGTCACTGTGACCACACACTATTGTTTAGTGAAGTGTTTAACAAAGCTACTCTAAAAAATTTGGATTTTTAAAATTGTTGCTCTGCATGTTCTGAGGTGTCTCAGTTGGGATTTTCTACCATTTCTGCTCAAGACTGGTATTCTTTATTTCTCCACTTTTGCCATCAACACATGTCATTTGTTAGCCATAAACCAAGACAGATTGAAGCCCTTTTCTCCATGTGAGGTTTCAGTGGCTTTCAAATATCTCTGACTTTGAGAGTGAAGGGTCATTGTGAATTAAGAGAAGAAAGCAGAAGGAAGACAATTGTAATTCTAATGAATATTCTAATCAGTGTTTTGAAAAGTAACCTTTTGAACAGCAGCCTTGCTACTGGAGGTTTCTGAGAGTAGCTGTCAAAAAATAACTTTTCCAAACACTGTATAAACCTCATATAAGCATACTCTTAGGTGCAGAATTAAGCATACTTAATTCTGGGCCAGATTGTTGTAGATATGGATGTCATGAAGTGATGAAACAAGTTAGGATGAGAATCTCTCACTGACATAAAAGTACCAACTGCAGATGATGGTGATTTGTTCACCCCACTCGTAGACTGTTGTGATTCTTATGGCTAGACTTCAATTGTAACTGTGATAAGAGTCAGATAGTCTACAACAAAGCCAAATGACTGAGCTCCACAAGCAACGAACAGGTTGCACTGGTGCCAGAAGTCTTTGCAATGTTAGAGACTTCAATTCCCTAGCCTGATGTGCCACCTTTATGGAAAACAAATTAATCTGTCATAGACAATGTAATTCTAACACCTTGAGATACAGCTCAGTGATGTCTTCTGTGCATAATCAGTGTGCCAAAGGGAAGAGAGTCTGTTCATAACAGTTAAGAGATAGAACAATCAGAAGATCTGGCAGCAGAAGGAAAGATCAGTGAGAGGGTTCAGAACTGTGGATTTTGTGATGAAGGAAGTAAAATACAACATTTGTGTGGTATAAACAAAGACTGAATTGAAAGGGAAGCATGTTTCATGGAAAATTTGTGCCCTTCATTTTGATTATTATTTGTGTGTCGAGGGAGGAAGTTAAGTTTTGGTATTAATGGGACTAATTTGGGGTTGCCTTAGAGTCACAGAATACTAATCACAGCTCTAAGAGTTTGTCCATGCATTAGTGGGCTCCACATCAGTTCTATTCAGCATCATGAGTAGAAAGGACATAAGTTATAGTGAATCTTGATATGTACACTTTTAGCATAATCCTTTGTGTCAAGAAATGGGCAATCTACCTGTACTAGTGGCTCCACTTTCCTTAGTGTTATCTCAAGAGGGCAGGGAATCCTTTTCTCTTGCTACCTAAAAGTCACATCTCATCCTCCCTTTATGCTGCTGTACCTTCCAGTGCTTTGGAATAGTTTCTAGAATGCATATATACGGAAATAATGGCAGATTATGTAGCCCTCACCCCAGTGTACACCCCAGGGCTGCAGATATGTTTAGGGGCTTAGGCCCTGTACACACCGGCCATTAAGGCCAGCATGGGGGCTGAGTCGGGATGTTGCGTCCTGATGACACACACAACATGGACCACAGCATCATGGCACTCCTCTGGCACTGCATCCATACAACACAGCACTGAAGGAGTGCTGTATAGCTGCAGCAACATGGCAATGACACCCTTTTGAGGGTGGCTCTTTTTGTACCTTTGAAAGTCTGGATTAGGGCTGCAGCATGAGGTTGCCACAGCCCTGATCCAGCTAAGAAAGGGGCACATTGCACCACTCCTTAGGGGCTGTATGTACAGCCCCTTAGTGGCTTCTATGGCACTCCTATTTGAAGTTTGTTGGCTCTGGCCATGGGGTTTTCTTTGTTGTAAATATCTGCTGTATCCATAAAGCAACTTGCTTTTCTACCTCTTTGTCTCATTATGATCACTCTTGAATTTGGTTTGGTTTGGCTGCCCACATCAGGATTCAATCCATAATAGGAGGGATTATGAAACAGTGAGCAAACATTTATTCTTTCAGTTGTGAGGACAGTAAGCTTTGCCTTCTCTGTGGTCTGTCTTGGTAAACACATTGTGAATCCAAATCTGATTAGCTGGATGTTTTCTGGAAGCCTATTCAGAGTAAGGACACTACTCCCAACCTTCATTATAACATGGCTTTATATTGTAATGAATGTATCATATATAATTCATGTATCATATATAATTCCTGGCTGGACAAGATCACTTTGTGAAGAAATTCTATTGCAATGTTATATAAATGGACCTAAGTCAGAAAAATAAAGTAAATGGTATTTGAAACAAATGTTCTTGTTTCTAGGTCTGAAGTTTGTTTTTTCTTTAAAAGAAGTCTTCTTCCTAAGGCTCTCCCCAGATTTACATCCTAAAGTTCAGCATAACACTAGTATAAACTTCAACAGCAAAGGAACATTAATATTGGAATATGAAAATGTTCATATGCTAAACAATCTTGCATGGGATCATTTTTGGAAAAGTGCAATAGGGAGACAGGACCAGGAATAATATCTAGGAAGATGGAAACTCATTTCAGTTAATGACAAAAGATCTAATTTGGCACTGTGTCTCCAATATCTCCTTTGTTTGTCTCTGATATTCTGAAAAATACTGCTTTTATATCTAGAGGCTCTGTTTAATAATTTTGGCAATAACCATTTAAAAACCCATCATGATTTGCTCAATTCTTTTCTAAAGCCAGAAAAAGGCAGTAAATATCAATATATAATAATAATTTTTGGCTCATACCATTTGTTTATTGTTTCATGCCTTCAAATTATTTCCATTTTATGTGACCCTAAGCCTAATGCAACCTTACAACAGGGTTTTCTTGGCAAGATTTTTTCAGAGAGGGTCCGCCTTTGCCTTCCCCTGAGGCTGACAGGGTGTGATTTGCACAAGGTCACCCTGTGGGCTTCTATGGCTGAGTGGGAATTTGAACCCTGATCTCCAGAGTTGTAGTTCAATGCCTAAACCACTAGATCAAGTGACTCTGAACTAACAGCTGTTACTGTTGGATATTACAGCAATAGCTACAGTCCAACAACAGCTTAAGGGCCACATAATTCTCACACCAATCTAGACCAACGTCTTTGGTTCCTCGTGGCTTTTGACATTAGGCGTGGCTGTCTCAGATTTTAGGTTCATGAAACCAGGAGATTGTTGGTTATATAATGTGTTGTGTTGCAAGTAAGGAATAAGATGTTTGTGGAATTTTCTCACTCATGTACCAACTTTAGCTGATTTGAAGTACTATACACTTGGTTGGGGGGGACAAAATATGCTGCCCCATATTAGGCAGCAACATGTCTTTGGCTAGCTCCGAGGGTGCCTTTGGGTCATTCTATACCAAACACAATGTCAGCTTTGAATGCTTGAACATTAACTTGGAATAAGTTCAATTGAACTCTATGTGCCTTGGTCCTAGTTGAATAAAGGTTGCATATGATAGTACCACCTGTTGCTTTTAGCAATCCCTTCCTGAAGACTGAAGCCTTGTTTCCAGAAAAGAAAAGTAATTCAAATATCTCTGCATTTCACATTAGTAACTGGATGTTGAATGGATAAGTTCATTTTTAAAAAATGATTTTATTTACATGGATCCTCATTTGGCATGCAGTACCTAATGTACCGTATTTCCATGGTGGACTAGCTAGGGTTGCATCCACATTCACAGGTTGATGTTGCAGAATGAATATGTACTCATAAAGCTCTATATGAATGGTGCAGAGCCAACACAGAGCTCCCAACCTAACCCCAAAATATCAAGAACCAGACCAAAATATCAAGAACTTGACTTCAAAGGAGAAGTGTATTTTAAACAGGGAAATACATTCAACAAATGATCTAGCGTTAAAATGTGATTCAGGTACTAAGGGCCAGAACAGATAGCCCTTAAAACATGCCTTAAAAGTTGTAATCAGAATGTGGCACAGAATGGCTGTGCCACAGCCCCATGGTGGCTTCAAGACGATCCAGCAGAGTGCAGCGTCTAAATGCCACATTGCTGGAGCATCTTGAAACCGCCCATGTCTGGGCAGCCACCCACCTTCCAGGTGGCTTTAGGGTGTCGTCAGAATACCTGGAAACCTGGTGGCTGCCCAGACACGGGCAGTTTCAAGATGCTCCTGCAGCATGGAGTTTAGATGCCACACACCACCGGAGCATATTGAAGCCACCATGAGGCTGCGGCACAGCCACTAAAGGTGGCTCTTCTACAGCTCAAAAAGGATCAAATCTTTGCTGCTCCTTTTTGGACTGGGTTCAAGGCAGATTTGGACCATGGCATGTGGTTGCCATATCCCCAATCCATATTTGGAAGGGGTGGCTTCAAGCCACAGCCTCCTGCCTATCTGTTTCACACATGTCTTTAAAAATAGTCAAATCTATGTTGCAATTCTTTCATGGATGCAGGCTCTTGCACCCTCTGGAATCTGTTGAAAAATCTAGAGTGGATTCCAAATATGGAATGAAAGGCTATACCCATATGTATCTCAAACATCAACTTTTAGTAAATATTCAGCCAGTGTCTGAATATAGACGGACATGTGTACATATATTTTACCCCAGAAATGTGGACAATCTTGATCAAGGTTAGGAAGAATATATCAATATATTATATATTCAGATAACAAGTTTCTTGAGTGGCAAGAAATCCTGACAACAAGAATCATGGACTGATAAAACATTGCAATTTGAAGATTATTCTACACAAAATTTGAATTTGGCTGTTGTGTACAGAAAATAACATGTTGGTTTGTTTGTTCGTTTGATTTCTACCTTGCCTTTCCCCCTGAAAGGGATCCAAGATAGCTCACAAATAAAAATTCTAAAAACATATTACAATAAAACAATTAAAAATATCATCTAAAAACAATAAAAAATTGCATACATTAAAACCAGACTAAAACCATAATACCCACCCAATATAAGAAACACCCAAGCCACCCCATGATTATACATTAAAAGCCTGCCTGAATTAAGCCATTTTTGCTTGCTGACGAAAGGTAAGCAAGGAGAGGGCCAGCCTTGTTTCTCATGGAAGGGCAATCCAGAAAGCAGGAGCAATGATTGATCCACTCACAGCTCAAGGACTTAGCGACATGTTGATTCACTATTCAAAAATTGCTTCAATGGGTCTACTCTTGTTGGGGCTGGCTAGTTGGATACAGGATGATTTCATATTTTCTGAGCTCTAAAGAAGAGCTTGGGTCTAGGATATAAATACGAAATGCAAAGCTGTGTTGCTATTGGACATTTTAACGCCGACAAAGCAGCTGGGGTTGGTTCATGGTTACAATTGCTAGTGGGGCTTTTTTGTTTTAATGAGTAGACAAGAAAGTCTGTGCCATGGCTACATACATACCCCTGAGATGGTTTCTTTTTTTCTTTCTTTGTTACTTTATTGAGACGAATGTTACCCCAGAACCCAACAAGACACAAATACACTTTAAACTGTATTCATCTAACAAAAATGTCATGGAGCTGTACAGGCATATTTAAGACCTGACAGAATCTATTTATGCAACAATTGCTTGGAGCATTCATAATTTACAATAGATCATAACAGTCTTCCCAAAACACACTTGGAAAAAAATCCTCCCAACTTTAAAGTAAATACAGCTCAGAATGCCTTATAAGCTGTCTTATAAGTATTTGAGCAATGCATTTCATAATTGCTCTGACGATGAATATAAAAGTCTTTATTAAACCTAAAATGGTTTTTAATAAAGTGATCCTCTCAGCAGAAATTGTTGGTGTTAATCTACTTCATATGTTTGGCTGGGGAAGAAGGGAAGTGCATATTTACTTCAACTAAAGCATGATAAATGTGTTTCAACTAAATTCTCGGTTTAAACTTTGTTTAATTTGTTTAAATAGATAAAGCTTCTGATTGCCTCTGTTTCAGAAAAATGCTCAGAAGTTGTTTTTTTCCTCACTGTAGCAGCAGGGACTTATAAATGAGTGATTCATGACACGTGTTTTAAAATGATTTGTTTCTTACCTAGAGGAATACATGATAAGACGAGTACTTGAGGAGAAGTTTTGTTAGAATGTAAGATTGGCAAGAGGTTTGCAAGAATTGATCGATAAACAAGAGCAGCAGGAATCTACTGTCTTAAAATGAGGGCTTGGCTAAATATTTGCCAGTATCAGCTTCTGGACTGGGTTGAATTGTTTCAGCAATATGGACAAATTTTCTTAATAAGATTTGAAAAATATTTTTTGGCTCAGAGACTGATTCCTGAATGTGATTGGCTCCACCCAATTACATGCCACACGTCTAATGGGATCATCAGTGGTGTCACTGAGGTTGGGTCACCTGGTGTTGGATGACCATGCACCTTGCCCTCCCCCACAGCCATCCTAGTGCCCAGATCACTGTTGAGCAGTGCATGCTGTGGCCTCTGTAGTGCCCATTCAGGATCCAGCATGGCTGCTCTCTCAGCAGCCATGCCTGAAAGTAGTTCCCCCTGGAAAGGTCTTCAGGGTTGGCATGGCTGGGTGAGATGGGACTGTGGCCTTTGGAGGGCCTGTTTAAGGTCCAGTGCAGCTGCTGGGTGAGCAAGTAAGTACTTTTTATCACTTGCCCAGTAGCTGTGCCAGTCCTTCTAGGTGTACTGCCCCACTGGGTGACACCTCCCTCTGGATGTTACCTGGTGTGGTCCACATCCCCTTCACTCTCCTAAAGATGCCACTGGGGATCATATTACATCAGGAAATTGGTTCTATACTGGCTGTTCTAGCTGAGTCCCCACCAGGGAGTTTTCATTTCTATCCTGTTCAGAAACCAAGACAAACATCAACAGCAAAATTACTTTATTTTTATTCTTTTTTTTTTAAAAAAGAAAAAAGATGTAAGGAATAAAGGGGAAAGAGCATTATTCCAAAGAAAAATGAACTTCCATTTGTCAGGATCTCTGGCTAGTTGTGCATAACATCAGGATTCATGAAGCAGCCATACACAAACATCTCAAATTTCTCTAAAGATGCCAGCCACAGATGCTGGCGAAACATCAGGAATAAACTCTTCCAGAATACAGCCACATAGACAGAAAAACCCACAAAAAGCTATTTCAAATTCCCTGTTGTTGGCTCAACACTTTCCCTGGCTGCATCCACACTGCAGATATAATGCAGTTTGACACCATTTTAACTGCTATGGCTCAATGCTATGGAATTCTGAGGACTGTAGTTTGTTGTGGCACCAGAGCTCTCTGACAGAGAAAGCTGAATGTCTCACAAAACTACAAATCCCAGAATTCCATAGCATGGCCATTAAAGCACTGTTAAACTAGATCATTTCTGCAATGCAGATGCAGCTCCATTAAAAGCCTCTCTGTGTCTGTCTATGGCCATGATGCTACATCTGAACATAGTTCCATATGCACAGTTCTGCATCTTTCCACCTCCTAGCAGCTGTCAATTCCTTGGAGAAGTCTCTGCTGCTGTTACTTGCTGAGGGGAGGAAGTTGGAGGCAATTCAGACCAGGAAGAAGCACCTGGTCTCAGTTTGGAGAGGGGGAAGGAGAAATAAAGATGTGCTTTCAAATGAAGTGCACCCACATTTTACTTTCTTTGGGAGCCCAAAGCATCTCGATCTTCATGAGTTGAGTTGCTTTTCCCTTCCACCATGTAAGAGACATCAGCAGACACCATTTCCTCCTAGGGCTTGACTGCCACTAAAAGGTGATAGGGTTTTTTTTTGGGAAAGAGAATAGCCCTCTGTGTCCAAAAGGGGCTTTCTCACTTACACACTACAGTTACATATGTGTAAATTACTAACAGGATGCTGGTTCGGGTGTGTTCTGTATATACCATGTTTCCCCGAAAATAAGACAGTGTCTTATATTATTTTTTGCTCCCAAAGATGTGCTAGGTCTTATTTTCAGGGGACATTATATTTTGCCATGAAGTAGAATTCACATTTATTGTTGAACAAAAAATATTAACATTTATTATATACTGTATATATATTTATATACAAAAACTTTGCTAGGTCTTACTTTCGGGGGAGGCCTTATATTTAGCAATTCAGCAAAATCTCTACTAGGTCTTATTTTTTGAGGAAGTCTTATTTTCGGGGAAAGAGGGTAGGGGATTAAAATCTGAGAAACCCCGATTTAAAGAAAATTTTAAATTAGCACTATAATTAACAATGAAGTCACAGCCATGTCTTCTCAGACGTAAGCCCCCCAAAAGCTAAATGTGGGTTATATCCAGGTAATGTGAGCAGCTTTAAAGTGGTGCTGTTCCAGGATTTTTGCTTCTTCTTGCACATGGATCTCCACAGCAGCTGTGTTTTATTCAGATTTCTGTGACAATTCACCCTTCCTCCTCCTTCTCCACTAATAATTATGCTCTTGTCTGAAAACCTCTGAAATGTGCCTAATATGATCCTGCCCACTGGAGACCTTTTACATCATTTTCCCAGGCAAGGGTGACCTGATCAAATCATGTTGTTGACACTGCAGCTGAAACAGCCCTCCAATAAATGAGGCAGGATTAGCCAGATCTGATGGCAAACATCAGCTCATAATATGCATCGGAAAATGTCCATAGCACACTGAATCTTTGCTTTGGAAGATGTGCACCTTGTGCCCGGTATGCAAGCATGCATTTCCCTACATGATTGCTAAGTTTTATGAAGGGCAAGTATGAGCCGAAGCGGTGACCAGAGTATTCTGCAGTTTTATAATTACATTGCAAAGTGTAGACATTGATACTCAGCATGGCACGTGGGGCAAGGGGGAAAGAAAGGGAGAATATTAGGCATCCTAATAATCGTTGGCTGAGATCCTGGATTAGAAGATGTATTGCGCGTGAATTACTATACTGTAATATATTCCCCACTTTCCCCTAAACACACATTTTCTCTGCAGCAGCCCTGAACACACAGGGGAAAGTGTGTGTATGTGTGTGTGTGTGTGTGAACATCAGAAAACTTGTACATGGAGCAACACGCAGTGTCATTCCTGGCATGTCTGATATCAGGTCTGGATCACCCCAACAAACTGAGAGGAAGGTTAAAAAAATGACTCTGTTTCTGCCACTGATCATTTCTTTGGAGGGTCACAGCATGGAGGACTCAGGCCTCCATGTTCCTGCCAACATGCCATGCCTTTCTGAGGCTGATTCAGAAAGTGGTAGCATTTTCAATGTCGTGGTTCATTGGAGCATATATCAGTGGGCATATACCTCCATGAGAATTTTTTACATGTAGAGCAAGGCAGGCAACTGTCAGGAATTAGGGGGTTGCATTGCCCCAACAGGTTTTAAAAAGATAAATTTTAAACAAATGTTTCAATAAATGTTATTTTTTTAAAAAAAAATCTTTTAAAATTTGCTCCAAAAACATCACATTATCAAATTTTCACTTTAACCACATGAAACTATGTACGCAGAAATACACTTAGGCTGCAAATGTGATATTGCAATTTAAAGATATAATTTTAGTTTAGCTAGTTGTTTATGTCACAACTATTACCATTACATTCCACGATATATGGGAATTACAATTTATGAGTAACGTTAGTACAAGGGTTTTGTATGGTGAGGTATGGAAGGAGGCCAATGGGAGGTGACAGCATGAGTTACTGCACTGGGTAATGCCAGCCCTAGAAATGCAACTGGTGAAATTGTCCTCAGCTGCATCCATACTGCAGAAATAATCCAGTTTGACATCACTTTAATTGCTGTGGCTCAATACTATGGAATTCTGGGAACTTTAGTTTTCTGAGATATTTAGTCTTGTCTGTTAGAGAGCTCTGGTACCAGGACAAACTACAGTTCCCAGAATTCCACACCATTGAGTCATTGCAGTTAAAGTGGTGTCGAACTGGATTATTTCTGCAATGCGAATGCTGCTCTCAATTTTCCAGACCGCATTTGAGGGGGGGAAATCCTAGGAAAATTTGGATTTTGGGTGGCCCTAGAAATCATAAAAATATCCCTTTAGCCCATGAGCCATATATTTCTGACCCTTGGTTTAATGGCAGCTTATAATACAATATTAGAAAAACAGAAATCTCACTATTTTTTTTTTTGTGAGGTCATCCTTGGCTACCACTCAAATTCCAACGTGCTTGGTTTGTTTGTTTGCTTGCTTGTTTTGTTTTAACCTTTAAAGTGCTTTCATGTTCTTAAAGACTGCCTGTTTGTGTGTCAACCTGCCTGAATGCCAAGAGAAGAACATAAAAAGAACTCTGCTGGATCATACAGAGATCCTATTTTATTCAGCAGTGGCCAACTGTTTGCTTGATGCATGTGATGGTGATGATGATTGTTGTTGTTGTTAACCTTATTTGTATGCTGCTCCCCCCCGCCCAATATTGAGTGCAACAGTGCTGTCCTATATGTGCTTCCCACATACCACCCCTGATTCCAGAGGAAATATATGGTCATCAAGAATAATAGCCATTAACAGCCTTATTCCCAGTGAATTTGCTGAATCCTCATCTCAAACCATCCACATTAGTGGTTATCATTATATCTAGCACTAGAAGGAATTCAGCAGTTGTACTATGTGTTGTGTGAACATGTACTTTCCTTTCTCTTTCCTGTATTTCCCATCATTCAGCTTCATTGGATGACCCCAGTGAGTATTACCCCTAATTCTTAGAGAGATTAAAACTGGATCAATGTTCCACAGAGGTGGAAGAGATAAGGTCAGTATTGATAAAGAAGGGCTTTTCATTTGGGATAGGGACATAGCTTACTGTGAGGGCGCCAACAGTCAAAAAGTACAAATGGGTCCCCTAAGCACATCATTTTGTCTGTCAGGACAGGGACTGGGAGTGGAAGAGGCAGAGGCAGAAGCAGGAGGTCTCCATTGCCTGGAAGACCAGGGCTTTGCCCCTACAGTCCAAAGGTAGCTACACCCAACTTTTGGGAGTGTAAATTGGCCTGATGTATACAGGTAACCTCAACTATTGAGCAACATTTGAGTCAGCTTTGGGGTCCTCTAAATCAGAGAAGCATCTACCTTTTATCATGGTAGCCCAGTTTCAATGTGGCCTCCAGCTTTGCTATTCAAAGACACACACATATGCATGCATGCACGCACACACGGGCACACAGCTCAATTTGCATTATTTATGTAGGTTACAACTCAGATGCTCTAAGTCTACAACTGCAGGGTTTTTTTTAGTGCAGAGTTCACACAGCCCCTGGCTGAAGGCTTCTTTCAAATATGTTTTGTTGTCCACATTCAGATGGAAATTGCTGCCAGTTCACAAAACCAGAGGCATCGTTTTCAATTGTATCACAGTTGTAAACTCACATTGCTCCATTTCAAGGGGTTTCTTTCTTTCTTTCCTCAGGCTTTTATAAGTTTGTTCAGTTAAGAATGTATAACATAAGAGGAAATAAAGGTGTTATGTCTTCCTTACTTCCCCAAGCAGTGAGGCTTTCTAAGGGCACTGATACCACCTTTCCCTTCCTTTGGTAGAGAGAGTGGTGAAGATGTAAAAGTACCTTCATAATATTGGCTTTATTTGCAGATTGACAAGCAGAACATAAATGGAGGCAGACCCATGCTCCTACAAGGCTGAGGATTTTCTTTTTCATGGCCAGCCCCAGGTTTTAAGGGACAGTGGTTGAGCTGTCCTCAGACCACTCTCCTTGCCACAACATCTTCCATTGTGGCACCTGTGGAGTTTATCAGATGACGGAAATTGGAAGTATAATTTAATGGCAATCCGAACGCAATCATGGGGTTTCACGTGATTGTGTATTAAAGTATCTCACACAATTTTGGGCAAAAGGGAATTCATTCCAAATGCAATCATGGGTTTTACGTTATTGAGTATTAAAGCATCTCACACAGTTTCAGGCAATGGGGGGTCATTTTTGGGTAATGGGGAGTCATTCTGAACACATTCACGTGAATTCGAATTGGCTCCAATTGGCTCTATTCGAAATAAAGAGAAATTCCTCCCATCTGATAAACTCCCCTGTGAATTAGCTCAGCTTCAGTGGCACAGAAATGGGACCACTGGACCATTTATGTTATTTGCCATGTGGTGGCTGTCATATGTTGTAACCATAGCATTGTGGCAGAAATAAGATAGTGGCTGCCTGGCACCAGATAGAGACTGCTTAGATTTCAGACTATTACAATATTGCTGCCAGGTAGCTTCACAAAGCGTGCGTATATATGTGTGGAAGCTGTTGGTTGAATACATTGCAGCCTGAGCCAGCTGCACTCACATTTGTATTTAGTAGCATCTGGTTGACCTGATATGGGTGTGAATAGTGAATCCACTTCAAATTTTAATCTGAATTTCAAATGAGCTCTCCAAGGGGCTGAAACTATTCTGGGACTAAAGTTCAGCACTTTGGATAACTCCTTGAATATTTGGACTAAAAACTGGCATGGATTCACGGCTCCACTGACATCCACCAGCCATCACTGCTTATACACCTGGTAACACAATTGGTGCCTGAACATGGCAGCCTGGATGGCTGAACATGGCCTTGAAGGCCCAGGGAAGGATTCTTCTGTATGCCAAGCACTGAGGCGAATCACTTTACTTTCTCTTCTGCAGACACAGCTGTGAGCCTGTCTCCTTTTCCTTGGCTAGTTTCAAGAAATCATCTCCTATCCATGTATGCTCCCCTTTATGAAATGGAAGGCATCAGCATGTTGCACACTGCGTCTTTAAGAGTCTCATCCAGAACACCTCCCTGTTTGTGTTACTCCTATCGAATAATTGTTTGGGCCCAGTAGGTGGGGAGCCCTTAAGGAATGATTTGTAATTGCAAAGGCTTAGTTTTGAAAGTAATTTATTTTTAAATTATTAATATATTTTGAAAATGTTTTCAAGGTATAACTCTGGGAGCAATTTTTTTTGTCTTGTACCAAAGCTTCTGAAAGACAACAAATTTCACTGATTACTGCACTGGCATTTGGAATAAGGAATCTTTGTAGGCTTTTTCTGCAAGCAATTCCTGCATTGGAGACTTTCTGGGTATATCTCTGTAGCATCTGTTTTGAGATATATTGGGGCTGTACAGACCGCCCAAAAGGAGTGGTTTGTAAAGGCCCAAAGAATCACTGGGATGAGGCCAGGGCTGCCTCACTGGCAGCCCCAGAGGCCCCATCCCGGCGCTTCTCCAGGCCACGGAGAAGTGGCAAACAGCTTCTTCTCCGTGGCCTGGAAGCAGGGTGCAGCAGGCGCCCTGGGCAACCGCGGTACCCCGCAATCTCCGGCGGTCCCAAGGGGAGAAAGGGGCCACTGCCACTGCGCCTTTCCCCTCGGGGTCCTTGGTGCAGCTGTGTAAAGGCTGCGCCAAGGACCAGCCGCAAAAAGGAGCTCCATTCTGGAGCTCCTTTCGGTGCCACTGAAAGGGTGTCCTAGGCGCCCTCCAGCAGTGTCATGACATCAGGCGCCACCATGTTGTATAAATGCAGTGCATGCCATGGTGTGCGTGCATGGATGGTGCCATTTTAAAATGACGCAGTCCATACGTGCTAGAGTTAGGGAGGGTGTAAATGCTGCGCCCTCCTTAATCCTACTCACACCACACAGATGGCCCTTTTGGGCCATCTGTATCAGACCATTGTGTTGATATTGCCATTTTTAAAAAATAAATAAATAAAATTAAAAACGCTAATTCTGGGGCTGTTTGCAGTACAGTCAGCCCTCCCCAGTCACAGATTCTGCATTCATGGATTCAGTCATCCATGTCTTAAAAATGCCCCACCCCTCCCAATAATAAATCAATCCAAAAAAGGAAACCATTCTTTATTGTTGTTTAACTGCCCTCAAGTTCACCTCGACTCATGGCATCCCTGTGACATCTCCAAGACTCCCTGTCTTCCACAGGTCTGCCTGTGGCCTCTGTGACTGAGTCTAATCATCTGGCATGTGGTCTTTCTCTCTTTCTACTGCTCTCTACCTTCCTAGAATCATTGTCTTTTCCAACGATTCATGCCTTCTCGTGATGTGGCTAAAATACAAAACCCTCGGTCTAGTCATTCTGGCTTCCAGGGAGAGTTCAGCTTGATCTGCTCTAGAATTCAATTGTTTGTCTTCCTGGCAATGCATGGTATTCTCCATCATGGGGACAAAACCCAAAAGTCACAAACTAATTATTCAGAGACCAGGGCAATTCTGGTCCTATAGGGCAGGGGTGGGCATATTGCAGCTTGTCACTTGCACAAAGCTCCTTAACCCTACCTTTGTTAGCACCCCACAAACACACCAATCTTCCAAAACCCCCAAAGCCTCAATTTAAAATTTGTCAGTTTCCAGGCAACTTTTACCCCAGACCAAAGAGAAATCCCCCTCAAATACATGAAAACACACAATAATATCCCCACAAGCACCCCAAAATCTTGTACTTTGACAAATACCTCTCTTTTCCTCAGCAGTGCCTCTCAAAATGGCAGCAGAATGAAACACAAAATCACTCTCAGTTGCCATTTTGAGAGGAATGTCAGAGGAAAACTGGTAGTTGGGCTTTCTGTGGGGGTGGAATGTGTTGCTTGTGGGGGAGCTCTGGTGGGGGAAATGTCCCCTGGATCCTATGCACTTGCCCATCCCTGCTGCATGGGTATACCTATAGGCAACTGTTCATTTAACTGTTAATTATATTCCATTAATGAATGTCAAAGGGCTAAATACCTAATTCTATCCTAAAGGCACCAGATCCTGTCTGATCTTGAACATTAAACGGGGTCAGCATTGGTTAGTGCTTGAATGGGAGACTGCCAATGAATACTAGGATCTGTAGGCTCCATTTCAGGGAAGGAACTGGCAAAACAACCTCTGAGTATTCCTTGTCTATGAAAGCCCTATGAAATTAACGGGGTCACCAGAAGCCAACTGTTAACCCGAAAGCACACATACAGAGACACAGACACTGAATGAGGGTCAAAGAGTGTTGTTCTGTGTTTCAGAGGCTTTTCTTAATTGACTGTTGAGTCTGAAAGCATCTAGTGGAATATATTACTGTTTCATGTGTTTGGAACAACAGAGCACCCTAGATTCTTGATAGTCATTTGGTTTTTCATTGTTCTCACCCTGGAACACTGTTGGAACACTTTGAGTTTGGAATAGGAACTCGATGGGAACCAAACCATGTGGTAAACTTCGCTAACCATTTTTAAAACTGAGTTAAAGACTATATTCTCTAACCAGTTTTAAAACTGAGTTAAATAATATATTGTTCAGGGAAGTGTTTCCAGGTAGTGTGTGACAGTTCTTGTTTCACATCTTATATTTGACCTGATGTCTGTTATTTGTTGTTAACCTGTTGTTTGCTTATTTTATTCTAGCTTGTATTACTATCTACTATTATATGCATTTGTTATTTTTAGATTGTACGCCATTGGCAGGTTTTATTATGCTTATCCATTTTATCCATTCTATGTACAGCACTGTGCAAATTTACAGCGCTTTATAAATAAAATGTAATAATAATAATTATTAATAATAATAATAATAATAATAATAATCAAAGGAATAGCTGTACTCAGATCAAATCAGTTAAGTTTATCGCACAGCATTATGATAACATTCTGGGAACCAAATGAGAATGGAACACAGCGAAGTTTACCGCATGGTTTGGTTCCCATCGAGTTCCCATTCCAAGCTCAAAGTGTTCCAACAGTGTTCCAGGGCAAGAACAATGAAAAACAGTTCTCAGACAGCTGGAACGTTATCATACTGGTCCAGGAAATCCAATCCATTCTTATATCCGTTCTGTCAGTCCTTGTGTCCTGACTGGCCGAGACAATTTCCTTCTCTGCAGTCCTAGAGCATCCAAAAAGTCTAATGCTGTTCCAGGTATGACACGGCACCATTTTTTTTTTTAAAAAAAATTAATGATCAGCATGTTAACATGTCGGAATGCTTTTCCTCAAAGCAGAACAGTTTGCCCCACATATTATTTAAACAAACGTTTACATGTGAATTCTTTCTTAATTTTTATGGAGATACACACACACACACACATACACACACGCACATATATAATTTTGTTTGTGTGTGTGTATATATATATATATATATACACACACATGTGTGTGTGTGATATGTATATACATGTATATCTATCTATCCATCTATCTATCTATTTGTGTGTGTGTGTGTGTGTGTGTATATATATATATATATATACATACATATAGTTGGTATTGATACACACACACACACACATCGGTAATGATATATATAGATAGATAGATAGATACATATAAAAGATGATATATACATATATGTGTGTGTGTAATATATTCACAGATGCATGTGTGTGTATGAATGTATGTGTGTGTGTGTGTATATATATATAGTTATGATGATTTATATATATATATATACACACACACTGTACACACACATACAGATATTTGTATATAGATATATCTGTATGTGGATATATATATATATATAATTGGTATGGAGATACACATATACTTATTCACATATTTATATGTGAGTGTATGTATGTTTGTGTGTGTGTGTACACACACACACACACACACACACATATATATAATATTGTTAAGGAGAAAGATATATCGATATACAGATACACACACACACATATATACCCACATACGTATATAGATATATCTGTATGTGTGCATATATATATATATATGTAAAGGGAATGCTGTGTGATAAAATGTATTCCCATTATGTTATCATTCTGTTATTACTTCTCAAATGCAATGAGTCCCATTCCCAGATCATTCTCCCACGGAACGTTTTTGGGAAATGATGGGAACATTACAGGTTCTGATGCAATGAACTTATTTAATACAAAGGAGCATGGGCTATATAGAAGATAAATTTGTGATTGCACTATGTGGGTAAAACAGAAACTCCATGGAAGCTTTCCCCCATTTCCCACATATTTCCTTTTAAGACTATCATTTACAAAATACTATGCAGAAGCCTGACAGGTCTGTATGATAATGCCAAAGAAAGGTTTTTGCTGCTTGTTGCAAATTCATATCACATGTTGGCACATGCTGTAAATTTAGTTTATATTGTTGTAATTAGCACTGACACGGACAGATTGCCTTAATATTCTCACTCCTTTTGCTTAGAGGAGGTCCTTCACAATTTGAATGCCACAAAATATCAATACTGATGTTTTATGGCAAGTCCCTAGTGCAGCCTCGGGGACAAGAAGGATGGGAGTGATGGCAGTTTTTGCTAGAGAGCAGAGTTTGTTCGGCCTTATAAGACATTTATGAGGTCAGTTGTATGTCATCTCAGACACCAGTGGAGAGAAACACATTTAACCTCTACACAGAGAGAGAGAGAGAGTTTCTCACCAGTAGGAGTAGACTGTATTCTTTTGCCTGTTACTTTGGTTGTGTGTCTAAGAGAAGCAGATTTCTTGTGAAAATTGTAGACACAGAATATTTCCAAGCAAGCAAACCAGCAGCCAGTTACACTGGTATTCCAGGGAAATACTGGGGGAGAGGCATGAAGATATCACCTTGGGTGGGATGAGATTGCCATTCTTAAGGAGATTACTGCATGTAACATTAAAATTGCAAGTACACTGGGAAGGAAGTGGCTTTGGTGAAACTCATCACACGATGCTGCATCCAACCCATAGCTGCCCTGTCCCTTTTCATTCATGGGAAAAAGTCATGAATGACCTGGCAAATGTGCAAGCTTCCAGGTGCAAATTTTGCTCCTGGGGCAGTTGCATGATGGTCACTCATGTGGTGTAAGTGTCCTCTCTTCTCCTCTCCTCCCCTATCCCTTATCCCTTGCTACACTGAAACACCATAATTACCTTTTAAAATTTATTCTTGTTATTTACTTTCTTTCTTTTAACTTTTGAAGAGTTAGTTCAGGGCTGCAGAGGTCCAGAATTGCATGGGAAAAGGGAAACAAAACAAGACATAAAGGCATGTTGGGTGGGGCATTAGGCAGGGAGACAGGATTAAGGGAGAGTTCAGGAAGAGAGTACGATGGGGGCAGCAGACCTTGTTGCATGATTGAGAGAGATGTGACGGTGGCTGTCTGGAAAGCGATAATTTTCCTCCCTTCCTTCCTTCCTTCCTTCCTTTCTTTTTTGGTTAAGAGTAGTGTGAAAGCTGTGAGAATGAAGCTATAGTCAGTAATGTCCTAAAAGTCAATTCAAAATGTGATCCCCCCCCCCCCCCCCCCCCGTATAACAGAGACAGAGGTCTGCATCTAATTCAGAGGTGGGAACTAGCTAGTTGAAATCAATTACATTATCCATGAAGTCAGAAATTTTCCAATGGAAAAGTTTAACTCAATTATTTTAAAAAACTTACCGGATTGGCTAAAGTTGTAATTTCAGCATCAGCTTCCCCCTTATAACCATTATTTGTTATTGCATTATTTAATTCAGTGAGAGATAGTGCTAAAGAGCCAGCAAATTTTACATTACCCAACTTTTTAAAAAAATTGAAACCTAATTCTTTTAGATGTTTGTAGAACTATCACTTGCTTTTTTAATTCGTGTTCAGGACTGAAGAATTACAGTATTTAAGTGACAACATTGAAACCATTTAATTTAGTTCATGACTAAGGTATGATAGCCTAGTTACTTCTAAGGTTAAAGGAATTCAAACCAACAAGTAATTAGAGTAACTTGGAAGGGGCTGTTCCAGGTTTGGGGCAGGGTGGATGAAAAAAAGGGTTTTCAAACATTCATGGAGCTGTTTCCTTCCCTCCCACACTCAAGACAGGAACAAGCTGGCAGTTGTTGCTAACTGCTTTCGAGTCAGCCTTGACTAATGGTGACCCCATAAATGAGACATTTCCATTCTTCCCTATCCTCAGCTCCTCTGCTTAGGTCCTGCAGGCTCAGGCCTGACCATCTGGCATATGGACTTCCTCTCTTTCTACCTCTCTCTACCTTTCCCAGCATTGTCTTTTCTAATGAGTAATGTCTTCTCATGATGTTGCCAAGATATGATAGCCTCTTCATCTTTACCTCCAGGGAGAATTCAGGTCTGATTCATTCAAGGACCCATTTGTTAGTCTTTTTGGCTATTCACAGTATCCTAAGCACTCTTCTCCAGCACCTCATCTCAAATTAGTTGATCTTCTCTTGGCTTTCTTCACTGTCCAGCTCTTGCATCCATACATGGTGAAGGGAATACAATGGCTTAGACAATTCTCACTTTAGTGCTCTGCTGTATGTCTTTACCCTTTAGGATCCTGTCTGATTGCCCTTCCCATTCCTGGTCTTCTTCTTATTTCTTTAACTATTTTTATTTCCTCATTATCTAGGTAAAACTCATATAGATCTTCTGTGGTCATTACTTTTGTATTCTTTATGTTCAGCAGCAGGCCTGCCTTTGTATTTTCTTCTTTGACTTTCACTTAGTAATTGTTAACAATAGCAATAGCAAGCACATTTCTATACCACTTATTGGTGTACTAAGCAGTTTACAAAGTGTAAGCTAATTGTCTCCAACAAGCTGTGTACTCATTTTAGCAACCTACGGAAGGATGCCAGGCTGAGTCAACTCAGAGCTCCTATTGAACTCACAACCTTGTGGTTTGTGAGTGAGTGGCTGCAGTACAGGCATTTAACCACTGTGCCATCAGGGCTCCTTATTCTAAGTTTGTGGTGTTTTCTGCTAGTAGTGTGGTATCATACCTTAGATCAGTAGTCCTCAAACTGTGCCCTTTAAGAGATTTTGGACTTCAGCTTCCAGAATCCCAGACTATTGGTCAGCATGACTGAGGTTTCTGGGAGCTGAAGTCCAAAATCTCTTAAAATACAGTTTGGGGACCACTGCTTAGATTACTGTCTCCTATCTTCATTCCTCCTCCTTCTGAATCTAAGCCTTCTCTTTATATGATATTTTCTGCATACAAGTTGAACAAGTAGCCTTGCCTAATACTTTTGCCAATTGGAACCATTTTGTTTCTCTGTATTCTGCTGTCCCAGTAGCCTCTTGTCCTAAGAATGGATTTCTCATCAGAACTATTGGGATGAAAAATAGGGTTTTCCAGAATGCCTGTGGCTGTTTTCTTCTCTCCCTCACTCAAGACTGGGACAAGCTGGCAGTGACGCTGGTAAAATAATGAATGTCACTTTTCAGCAATTTATGACAAGGTTTTTATTGCAGGAATTTCACTTGAATTTAAATGCAACTTAAATGTAATAATAATGTTTACCCTCTTTTGTAAATGCAGCCCATTTGTACTCATTCTCCTACCTTTGATCCAGTTGGTTGTACATTGGTACATCCACTGAATCCAAGGTAAAGATTCCATCCTTCTGTTAGGCATGGAGCACTGTGAAATGCTGATGTCTATTTTTTCATACCATCTTGCTTCTATGGGTTTTGGGTAAAGTAAAGGTTTTCGCTTGACATGAATGTCTAGTTTTAACTGATTGTAGGGGGCAGTGCTCATCTCCATTACAAAGCTGAAGAGCCAGCATTGTTGAACGATGACTCTGTGGTCATGTGGCCAACATGACTGCATGGAATGCTGTTACCTTCCCACCAAAGTGGCACCTATTTATCTGCTTGCATTTTTATGCCTACAAACTGCTAGGTTGGCAGAAGCTGGGACTAGTGATGGGAGCTAACCCCATCATATGGCACTTGGGCCTCAAACTGCCAACCTTCAGCTCTCATAATCGTCAGCGTTGGCATTAACCACTAAACCACTGCATCCCCCATCCTATGAATTTTAATGGTTTAAAATGATTTGCATCTCAGTGGGAGAATTTCAACCATATTGAATACAGTACACAGGAACTCATTTTGATTCAAAGAGGCTTATAAAATCTCCCTAAATATTGTCAGGACCTGGGACCCTTTTGCCCTACACATTTATAACACTATGGTTCCACTTTAACAGCCATTATTCCATTCTATGGAATCCTGGGATTTGTAGTTTGTGAAAGGGCATTTAGAATCCTCATCCAGAGAAGGCATCACAAAAGTGAACTCTAGGGTTTCATAGGAAACAGCCATGGCAGTTACAATAGAATCACAGAGCTATAATTGTTTAATATGAAAGGACCCTTAAATACTAGGACTGTCATCCAGTCACAGAAATCATATTTATTTATTTTATTGCTTACATATCTGTCCAGTTTTCCCAGTGAGTTCATGGTGGTGTCCATGGTGCCCTTTCATCTACACCTCACAACAGCTTTGTGAGGTACGTCAGGCTGATCCATGAACAACTAGCATAAAATCACCCACTGAGTCTTATGATTCAATGTGTGCTTGCATGTGGATCTTCCAAGTCCCAGTACACCACACCTAGAGACACTTTGAAAACTTTGCTTCCCTACTTTGATGTCAACTTTTATGAGTTCACTTTGCTTTCTGAACAACTTTTCAATGAGACTGTTCCAACAGCAAACTCTTTCCATGGATATTTGATTTTGCAACAGAAGTAAATAGGCCTAAGGGTAGATGATACAGAGAATAATGATTTGAAACTATATGAAATAAAAGTACACTACTCTCTCTGACAGGTACATCACATAGGTGTACATGTGCCCTCAAGGTGCACTTATGATCGGCCCCTCTTCTCTCTAGCTCGGCTTTACCAGAACAGAGCTCCAAACTTTCTGCACACAAATCCATGTTTGGTTAACCAAAGTTTCCTTTGTTATAGCATCATAGTTCAGACCAGGGAAATGTATCTTGGAATCAAAATTCTTTGTCAATATATTATCATATACAGCAAGAATAGACCAGGAAATCCAAATCTACCTTTTGTGCAACTACTACAACTAACTGTTATAGGTGGATACTCTATAGTTCAGGCCCACTATGGTTAACTTAGATGAATTCCCTGAATGTTTTATATTTTCCCACTGTTCAAAGGTTAGGATCCAAATATGGCCAAACAACCATTGCAACCAATGGATCCTAAGCTGGGCATGCCTAGAGATGTAAAATTTCGAGAAATTTTGAAGCCATAGGGAAAAAAATGGGGGTTTCTCCTCCATTTTTTATTTTTTAAATTTTATTTTTATTATCAACATCCTTACAATAAAACATTTTAACACTAGTTTCCATAGTTATAGTAACTTTTTTCTTTATAATGCTTCCTTCTATCACCATTTGTGTAAAGACTCTATTCCTCCCCCCCTTCTTCCAGTTTCCCTTTTTGCACTATAATCATACATCTTTTCTTTCATTCCAAATGTAATCCATTACAAAAGTAATCACTAACTTTTAATTAGTATTACAGTGGGACCTTGTTATCCGCTGGGGTTTGGTTCCAGGATCCCCTGTGCATAACAAAATCTGTGGATGCTCAAGTCTTGTTAAATATAATGGTACAGGAAAATGGTATCCCTAATATTAAAATGGAAAATCAAGGTTTACTGTTTGGAATTTATATTTTTTAAAAAATATATTTTCAAGCAGTGGATGCTTGAATCCATGGATGAAAAATCTGTGGATAAGAAGAGCCAACTGTCCTTATCTATTTCGGTTTCTAATTTCAAGGATAATATCCATCCTACTCCTCTTTATGGTTGTTTTTTTCCAGGAAAAAAATGGAAATTTTCGGAAGATTTTTTAAAAATGCAACATTATAGATTGAAAGTCACTCTGTTACTTTAGGAACATAAAATATGACTATGTACAATTGGTTTTGGCATAAAATTATCATAGTTGGTGTATCAAAACACTGTGTATTCAAACAATTATTACAAATGGAATTTACTTTTATTTTTTAATTTTTATTTCCACCAGATTGAGTAACAATCTCCTGAACTGTATGGAATTTCTTTGGTTTTGCTAGTTTATGTGGAGCAAGCAAAGAAACAATTAAAAAACAACAATATTAGTAGCAAAAAAAATTATTTAGATTTTTTCTCCATAGTATCAAACAGACATAAGGCACCCACTCCCATAAAAAGAATTGGTGGGAGGGGAAAGTGTATGGAATAGAAGAGAGACTAAAATTCAACGAATAGACATGAAATTTAATCCAAACTGTGGGCTGTATCCACACTGCAGAAATAATCCAGTTTGACACCACTTTAACTGTTATGGCTCAATACTAGAGAATTCTAGGAATTATAATTTGTTGTGGTACCAGAGTGCTCTTACAGAGAAGGCTAAACATCTCATAAAACTACAATCCCCAGATTTCCATAGCATTGAGCTGTTAAAATGGTGTCAAACTGGTTATTTCTGCAGTGCAGATGCAGTCCTGGTTAAAATAAAGCTTATTTGTATCATTTCCGTTATCTTTGTCATCATTACAGTTATCATGGACTTCTAACAACTGAAGGTTTATCTGGATTGAAACAAGTTTCTCTACCCTTTCACATTGGTAGAATTAAAAGATAAAGCTGTGTTAGTTTGTAGAATCAATATATAGAGAGATCTTGTAGCCCCTTTGAGACTAACTGAAAGAAAGAAGTTGGCAGCATGAAGTTTTGTAGACTTCAGTCTACTTGCTCAGATATTTCTGAGGAAGTAGACTGAAGTCTACAAAAGCTCATGCTGCCAACTTCTTTCTTTCAGTTAGTCTCAAAGGTGCTGCAAGATTTCTCTACATACCCTTTCACATGTCAGTTTATTTCATGATTTAGTGTGAGTGTTTCCAAACCTAAAGGAAGAAATGCATCTTGCTCTTTCACTGGAGAGTTCAGATTGTAATTTAGGACTGGCTTGTCTTTGTCATTCAATGTACAGTGGTCCCCCGGGTTACGAATCTCCCGGGGTACGAAAACCCCGGGGTACGAAACCGGCAGGACCGCGATTGTATCCCCCGGGATCCGAAAGATCCCCCGGGATCCGAAAAAAAACCCGCGCGGCCCCTTTAAATCGGCCGCGCGGTCCATTGAATTTAGCGGTCCCCCGGGAAACGAAAGCTTCCGGGTTACGAAGGTAATCCCGGAACGGTTTACCTTCGTAACCCGGGGGACCACTGTACAGAAAATAGAATAATGTGATAGTGTACAAAGTTTGTAGAAACAAATTAGAGAATATTTGAATACCTTGCCTTAAAGATTTTATTCATCATGCTAAAATAAAACATTCTCTAAAATATTCCATAATTGATTTTCTTCCTTTTTTTAAATTTTTTTCCCAATTTTTCAGAAAAAAGAAAAAAAAAGTTTCAGGAAGAAAAAAGAAATAGGGACCCCCCCCCAAAAAAAAGACCTTCACATCTCAAGTCATGACTAATGTAGATCTCGATGATTTAAATAGGTTTGTTTCATAAATGACCAAATTTGGATCAAACCTGATCTCTAACCTATTTTCTGCATATGTAAAGGAATGTATGCAGTGAGTTCCTTCTACAGTGATAGAATTGTAAAAATACTATAAAACTACTGTGTCACTGTGAGCCAGCATGGTGCAGTGCTTGAGTGTTGGACTATGACTCTGGAGGCCTTGGTTTGAATCCCTGCTTGGCCACAGACACCTACTGGGTGACCTTGGGCAAGTCACATTCTCTCAGCTTCAGAGGAAAGTAAAGGCAACCACTCTCTGAACAAACCTTGTCAAGAAAACCCTGTTATAGGTTCACCTGAGGGTTGCCATAAATTGGAAAGCAAATCAATGGCAGGGCAAGAGAATTGCCTTGAAGAGAGTGTGTACAGTATGTATCTTCCTCTGCTTTACACAGTATTTTTTAAAATTTGAATGGCATACTCTGAGCAATGTATCATGCTTAATGACATTACCAGGGGCTGCCCTTTAGTGAGCAATTGTGTAACATCATCAGAGCCCACCACATGTGATGCCAAAAGTCCCTAAGTCTTGGGCCTTGGCCCCAAAATCTCAGGCCCTGGGTTAGGCTTGACTGGGCAAATGTAATTCCTAGAGACTTTTGGCAGGGACCAGAGATCTGGGAACTCTATACTGGTTTTCCACATGTGTACTGGTGAATAAATGAAAAGTAGATGTACAGTTGTGGATTATAAAGTAGCATACAATTTGCGTGTAGGTTCCATTGAAGTCTATGGAACAAGTTAGCAGGACTTGTAGCTTGTAGAAGAACCATTTCTTAGTATGTGACTTGGTTGTTGCAGTTGGATTGTTGCCCTTACATGTTGTCCTTAGGGAAAAGCATTCTGTCTTATTGAATGTTTGGCATTGTGGAATGTCAAAAGCATTTTTTAAAAAATAATGTTCAAGGCTACATCTTAAAACATTTTGCTGTTTTGCAGGTACTGTTCAGCTGACCTGAAAAAATGCATTATTAACGGTGAATATGTGAAGAAAAATTATGTACCCATAATTGTACCCTTAGATATTTTTCTGAAACTTGCTTTCACTTCAATGAGACTGCTTCCAGGGGAGAATATTGTCTTGGTAATTATGTATTTTTTCCCGGTCAGCAATTTTTATTTTCTGTTAAGAAGTAAATATGGATGCTAATTCAGATCCCTTTTCTTGCTTTTTAAGGACCTTTCCTTTGAAGTAAATGAAACCACTTATTTTGATGTAGAGTTTACAATTCCAAATCTGATTTTATTCCTCTCAATCAATGCAAGAATGTCCTTTTGTTCAATGGAAAGCACAACTGAAGTGAAAATTAAATTCAAAGGCCAATCTATGCTGATCTGTGATGTGCATGTTTCTAATGTTTCTTGATGCTGCTATTTTCCCATTTTGAAGGTAAGCACAAATTCATTTTCATTTAAAGGCTCCTTTGTGCTTGCCTCAAGGTGTGTGCCATAGATTGCAGATCCTGCACCTTTTCTCTTTTTATCCCTGGCATTGCAGTTTTCCTGAAAAAACACTTCATCATCTTCCACACCTAGGTAAGGCTGAGCTAAGAAAAGACAGAGCAGGGTATGTGCATTAACTGTTTTCATGCCTAGATCACAATCAGATACCATTTTCTCCCTGTCAAATATCTATTTTTGAGGTATCTAAACCATTGATGTTCACCTGGGGCCTTTCACACTACACAATTATAGCACTATGATTCCACTCTAGAATAATAATAATAATAATAATAATAATAATAATAATAATAATATTGTTTTATTTCTAACCCGCCCCTCTGTCCAAGCAATTGGAGCGGGGCACAACAGAATTAAAACAATCACAGTAACAATTAAAACAGTTCCTACAATCCCATCCCTAACCTCCCACCCCTTAAAACTGAATTAAACTAATGAATTAAAACAAAGCAAACAAAGATTTACAAACAATGTTTCTTAATAAAACCAATAATTCTTTAGACAGCATAGGTGGTGGCCTTAGGGGTATAAAGCTGGGAGATAGCTGGAAGAGCCTAGGGCTCAGCTTCGGGGCTGGAATAGATCAAGTAGTTTCCAGGAAGGACTGCTGGAAAAGATGCATCTTTACAGCTTTTTTGAAGCAATCAAGGGTCTTAATAAGACGGATCTCATCCGGCAGGCCATTCCACAGCCTGGGGGTGGCAGCTGAGAAAGCCCCCTGAGAGGTCTGCGACAGCCTAGTTTTCATAGGCTTTAGCAGGTTCCTCCCAGAGGACTGAAGCGTGTGGGGGGCGGGGACCGTAGGGGGAGAGGCGGTCCCTGAGATAAGATGGACTCAAGCCATTTGGGCTTTAAAGGTTAAAATGAACACCTTGTACTGTGCCTGGAAACTGATTGGCAGCCAGTGGAGAGACTTGAGCACAGGTGTTATGTTCTCTCTCCTGGATGTTCCAGTAACTAGCCTGGCTACCATATTTTGAACCAATTGAAGTTTCCAAGTTAAGCACAAGGGTAGGCCCATGTAGAGCGTGTTACAGTGATCCAAACATGAAGTTACCAGAGCATGTACTACAGATTTCAGAGCCTTCAAATCGAGGAAAGGGCACAGCTGGTGTATCAGCCGAAGCTGATAACAGGCACTCCTGACTGTCGCGGCCACCTGACTAGTCATGTGAAGCGACAAAACTAGAAGTACCCTCAGACTGTGAACAGAGTCCTGTGAGGAGGGTGTGACTCCGTCTAGGACTGGAAGTTGTATTTCCAGACCTGGTTTTGAGCCAGTGACTGTCAGTACCTCCATTTTGTCAGGATTTAGCCTCAATCTATTTTCCCTCATCCAATCCATTACCACTGCGAGACAGTCATTGAGAGGAGAGATGCCATCTGAGGTCTGAGCAGATGATCTGGTCATGGAGAAATATATCTGAGTGTCATCAGCGTACTGATGACACTGAGCTCCATGCCTCTGAATGATCTCATCCAGCGGCTTCATATAAATATTAAATAGCATCGGGGACAGGATGGCGCCCTGAAGGACGCCACAATTTAGCTCAATTTTAGAGGAGCAGCTGTCCCCGAGCCTCACCCTTTGGGACCTGTCAGAGAAAAAAGAACTGAACCACTGCAAAGCAGTGCCTCCGATACCCATCTCCCCCAACCGGTCCAAAAGGATGGCATGATCTATGGTGTCAAAGGCCACTGAGAGATCCAGGAGCACCAGCAGGGTCACACTACCCAGGTCATCTGTCAGAGCAACCATGGCAGTCTCAACTCCATATCCTACTCAGAAGCCGGTTTGAAATGGATCAAGAAAATCAGTTTCATCCAAGACAACTTGGGAGGCGACTGCTCTGTCAATAACCTTGCTTAGGAACGGTAGCAAGGAAACTGGTCTGTAGTTATTTCTGTCCAGGGGATCAAGGGAAGGTTTCTTCAGGACAGGCTTTACAGCCGCCTCCTTCAGACAGGATGGAATAGTACCCTCCCTGAGGGACGCATTGACTACATCCCGAAGGAATGTCTTCAATGTATCCCCTCCCTGGGTGACCAGCCATGATGGACATGGATTGAGAGGGCAGGTCATCTTCCTCACGCTTCCAAGGAACTTGTCCACGTCATCAGTACTTATAGATTGAAAACTCATCCAACAAAATGACAGGAGTGGAGTTGCTGGTTACCTCATTTATGGACACTGGAAAAACGTTGGCATCCAAGTCAGCCCTTATCTGATAGATTTTATCTGCAAAGTGGTTGTTGAATGTGTCACAGCAGGCCGTCGTCAGGTCAAGAAGGTGGTTAGACGCAGGGGGAACCTGCGTTAACTCTCCAACTACCTTAAACAGCTCTGCAGAACAGGACACTGCAGATGCAATGCGTGCAGCACAGAAGGAGTTCGCTGTGCACAATGCCTCCCCATAGGTGTGAAGGTACTGCCTATAGTGAGTTCTGTCAGATGAGGACCGAGTCTTTCACCACTTGAGCTCTAGTTGTTGTCCAGCCCGCTTCATTTCCCTGAGTTCCTCTGTGAACCAGGGTTTGTGGTTCGAAGCGGGCTGGAAAGGATGCTTGGGAGCAATTATGTCGAGAGCCTTGGGGAGATCAGTGTTCGAAGTGTTCACCAAGGTTTCGACGGAGTCGCCAGCATTGCCAACCATTAAACACTCTAGGGCCTTCAAGGTTGGACCAATTGGTTCCAGTAGCCTTCGAGGGTGGACCATTCTAATGGGTCCACCACCCCCAGAGGGATAAGGTGCAGCTCTGAGTTCCATTTTGATCAGAGAGTGATCCATCCATGACAATGTGGAGGTTTTAATTATCTCTGCCCACGGATACTCCTGTTCTGTACTAAAAAGCCCATTGAGTGTGTGATCTGCACAATGAGTGGGCCCATTGACCAGTTGGGATAGGTTCATGCCTGTCATGGATTCCATGAACTCCAGAGCTGCTCCAGGTAAATCAGGAGGGTTGGTCTCGAGGGGAATGTTGAAGTTGCCCAAGACCAGAAGTCTGGGCAACTCCAACAGCAACTCAGAGACCAGCTGAGTCAGCTCAGTCAGGGAGTCTGTTAGACAACGGGGTGGCCAGTATACCAACAGAATCCCCAAACTATCCCTGGTCACCATTTAGCCTTCTTTTCTCCAAGGTAAACATACCTGTCTCCCTAAGTCTCTTCTCATAGGGCAAGGTTTCCAGACCGTTCATCATTTTGGTTGCTCTCCTCTGGACATGCTCCAGCTTTTTGAATTGTGGTGCCCAGAATTGGACACATTATTCCAAATGAAGCCTGACCAAATCAAAATAGAGTTGGCACTATTACTTCAGTAGTGGTGCTATTACCATCCACCTGTGTTGGGAAGGTGAATAATAATGAATATCTTTACATGACTGATGTGAGGATTACAAATAGATGAGACTTCTGAGTACTTGAAAATGCCATAACATTTGTAAGTATTGCATTACATGACCTCCAAGGTATGTTTGACATCTAAAACTATATTATTTAATAATCCAGGGATGGGAGACGAAGCATCAAATAGTTGTTTGCATGTTGGACTGAGATTCTGGAGTTCAGGGTTCAATTTGCCACTTGGCCATGAAATCCACTGGGTGATCTTGGGCAAGTCACATTCCGTCAGCCTCAGGGGAAGGCAATAGCAAGCCTCCTCTGAACAAATCTTACTAAGAAAACCCCATGATAGGGTTGCCTTAGAGTCACCATAAATCAGAAATGACTTGAAGGCAAACAACAACAACAACAACAACATCCAGGGATACCAGAATTCCTACAAATGGGACATGTAATCATACACTCATCACTTTGTTTGCTCTTGTAAATGACCTTTTTTTATAATTTCCGACCAATTTCATTCATCCAAGTGGTCTGAGGGATGCTTTGAGGTAGGGATTAATTATGGAAATGTGGCTGAAAGAGAACAAAGCTTGGAAAAGTTATTTGTTTGATCTACAGCTCCCAGGATTCCCAGCCAGCAGAGCTAGTGACCTTGCTGTTTGGGCTATTCTGGGAATTAACTTTTCCAAGATCTTCAAGACTGAACAATACAGAACTTTTGATAACTGATTCAGAACTAAACTGTTTTAATTTCAACATTATTTAATGGAGTCGTATTTGTTTTCTCCCACTTACCATTAACTTTGATTGAATCAGTGAGGGTAAATCTGTCTGTTATTTTGCCATACCTTCCCCTCCACATTCATACGGCATTGCTTGATTCCAGTGGTTATCGAGCATGTTACTAAAGGGAACGGAAATCAAACCTGCTAACCGATTCTCCGTCAGCACATGGGGAGCCCTAAGCTATTTTTACATGCCAATTTCCCATTTCAATTAGAGTGGATTTTCCAATGGTGTGAAAAATTATCTCATTTCCAGGGCATGAAACCAAGCAACTGAGAAAGAGGGAGAGAGAAAGACTGCCGGTGAGGGGGAAAGACATGGGCTTGCCTTTCCTGTGGTGTGCCATCTCTATTAGACTTTGTAAACTGCAGCAGTTTGAAATCTTTAACCAGCCATTACTAATAAGCATATGTTAATTGTAGCAGAGATCATAAGCAGGTCAATTAGGAGGCAAAGACTGGAACAGAATGAAATGTTCTGCTGGAGGGAGAATTCGGGGCAGGTGTCGGCCAGCATGCACTGCCCTGGCAGGGGCTCAGAGCATCTTGGGCAGAGCTCATTTAACGTTTTGATTTGCTGAATTTGCATTTCAGATTTCCATCCTCTAATAGACAATCTAGGCAGCCTTTGTTAATGAGGACTCTGATTACATGGGTTGGTATAATTGGGAATAAGCAGGCCAGCCTTGTTTATGAAATTAAATCCCAAATAAATTGGATTAAAGACAATACTTCAAGAACCATCTTCTCTTGTTCTCAGGAGCCAAATGCTTACATGCGTGTGTCTGTGTGTATCTCTGTGTGTAAATAAGTTTAAGGGGGAGTAAAGCTCCATTTGGTTAGTGCATATGGCTTTTAATTTGATTTGTGGGTTTGGAGGGTTGTTTATATTCTTTTCAAAGCTGTACCTACTTACAGTTCAAAGGTGAAATATCTCTGCATTGACCTGGATGAGACTATGATAGTGACCCAGTGATTGTTAAAAATATTAGTTTGCTTGGAAAGAAAGGTTAACATGTTTTTATATAAAATGACTATATGTAGCTTTTCTTAAAAGCCCACTCTAATGGTTGCACTTGTGTACTGAAACTGAAGGCAAGCTGAAGCATTAAAGATTTTTGTTTCGGATAATTAGGACTAAGGTTCAGGATCATCCCAGGCCCTGAAATTTCTGAGCCAAAACCTGAGACCTAGGGAAGGGCCCTGGTGATGTCATTAATAGTTATACATTTAGTGTTAACCATAGTTGCTCGCAGCTTGTCATCAGACACAAAGAGAGGACATATTTTGCTGTTTGGAAATTAAGGCAGAAATCTTAGCTAAAGGGATTGTTCCCAAAAGAAGGTGAAATTAGAGCATTATTGTCTCTCACTTACTTAGGGAGACGGGATAAGGAACACTTAAACTAGCTTACTTGCTTGTAGGCAGAAGCTAGATGCAGACCAGAGTAGAGAGTGAACTCTGACAACAGTTCTGCAGGAAGGATGAACATGACTAAGTAACTAGAGAGACCTTCTGAAAAGTATTTTCAAGTTGCAGCAACAAACTGATTAAACCATTCCAAATTGTAGCTGAGCTGGAGATTTGCACACAGTCCTTTCCTCTTGTTTGGAACTGAGACTGCCAAAACTGGAAAATTTGCACCCTTGGGTCCCACCTGAAGATGGCCCATAAACACTGGCAGCTCAGAGCCAAGTGCTGAGATCTGGGAAGTCTAATTGGAAGTGAATCTTCCATTAATACCAGTTCTGGGACAGCTCTGTATAAATCCATCTTGACATCATATTTGACAGTGTTGGTACAATGATAATAATTAATTTCCAAGAATCTTTTGAAAATAGTGTCCTTTAAATAGAAAAAAGCAACCACTTTATTTATTTATTTATTGGATTTATAACCCACACTTTGCCCAAAATGGGATTCTTTGTCTCCTATAATAAAACAAGAAAGGTTAAAAAGAATTAGAAACATTATCTCTATCTCTCAGCAAGAAAGAAAACTGAGAAGTGAACAATCAACCACTAATTTCTTGCAGTTGAGGACCTTTTTTAGACCTCATTTTTAGAAGGAATTTGTGGATTTTTTGGGGCAGAATCACAATACCAACAATTTCTTGGGGGGGGGGGAGGTCATGAAGGAAATTATAGAAAAAACATTTTAAATTATTAATTTTTTTCTGCAAAAATGAAAGAAGTGAAGATTTTACAGCCTGGGAGAGAATGGCATGGAGACCTGACCTATAGGAGTACAGTTTTTCTTAGGCTCCAGGTACAGTCGATTCTGGATTAGGTAGGGGTGAAAATATTTTGCACTTCAAGATTATTTGGATTTCATCTCCCAGTTGCCTCAGGCAAGGACAAACAGAATGGTTCACAACTGGCAAAGGAGTCAGAGAAGGATGCATCCTATCACTCTATCTATTCAACTTATATGCAAAACATCTTATAAGGAAAGCAGGCTTGGACATAGAAGAGGGAGGTGTGAAAATAGGAGGAAGAAATATCAACAATCTGAGATATGCTAACAACCCCATAATACTCACAGATCTGGAAAAAGTAATAAGGAAGATCAAAGAAGAAAGTGCAAAGGCAGGCTTACTGTTGAACATAAAGAAAACAAAAATAATGACCACAGAGAACTTATACACATTCAAACTAAACAGTGAAGAAATAGAAATAGTAAAAGAGTTCTCATATCTGGGATCGAAATGGGGACTGCAGCCAGGAAATCAGAAGAAGATTAAGAATGGAGAGGGCAGCTATGAAAGAACTAGAAAAGGTCCTAAAATGGAAAGACATGCCACTCAGCACAAAAATCAGAATCATATAGATCATTGCATTCCCCATTACCATGTATGGATGTGAGAGCTGGACACTCAAGAAAGAAGATAGGAGGAAAATTAACTCATTTGAGATGTGGTGCTGGAGAACAGTGCTGAAGATTCCATGGACAGCCAAAAGGAAAAACAAATGGGTCTTAGAGCATATCAAGCCAGAAATATTCCTAGAATCCAAGATGACAAGAAATAGACTGTCATACTTTGGACACATCATGAGAAGGCATGAATTGTTGGAAAAGTCAATAATGTTAGGAAAGGTAGAGGGAAGTAGAAAGAGAGTAAAGCCATATGCTAGCTGGATGGACTTAATTAAAGAGACCATGAATATGAGTTTGCAGGAGCTGGGCAGCACAGTAGAGGACAGGGGGGCCTGGAGATATCTCATCCATAGGGTTGCTATGGGCCAAGAGTGATGCAAAGGCAGTTAACAACAACAGTAGGCCATGGTATTGCATGGTAATATGTTTTTAAAATATTTTTAAAAGACTTTGCCAAGGCCCTGTCTGCATAAACCAAATACAATGGCCTACCCCTGTTCCCTTGGCCTAGAGACTGGATAATGCATGTCCCAAAGCCCAGTTCTGATGTGAGCAGGCTTGATGACAGCTGGCCTAGGTTTTACCCATGTTCGTTCAGATTTCGAAAAGCCCCTGTTTGCTCCGGATCTTCCCAGAAGATCTCGGGTCTTCCATTCTGACACCAGTGTGTGCCCCCCTGAGCTACCTGATGTAACAGTGGCTGTCACCAGTCTCTTGCTCTGAGGTCAGAACAAGGCACCTAGTCATGTAACCATCACTGGGCACTTCATTGTCCCTCAGTGGTGGCAGATGTGTGGGGCAGCTCAGCGGGACCCCAGTGCAGTTAGCTGCCCAGTGTCAGAACTGAGGCCTTTGCAATGGGCAAGGGTCAGGGCAGTTCCAGTGCCCCACACCATTGTAGTGTTGGTTAAGAAGGGTTTATAATCTGAAAATAAAATCCAGAGACAAACATTTGTGGTATCTTATGCTGAAACACAAGCAGGTGTGTGTGTGTGTGGGGGGGGGGGGGTATCCTGCAGAAACCCTCTAGTATTAACTTGCAAAAGTTAGTATTTGGATACAACTTCCACAATCCCCTAACCAATATGACCTCAATATAACTTTTCCAAGCTCTGTCCTTGGCCAAGTTGTTGAGGTGACTTCCATGTTAGTGTAGTGGTGAATCCATTCCAGGTTTTAGACTTAACTATAAAGACACTATCCAATATGCTAAACTTATTCAGGGGATAGAGTCCAGTATTTTCGATAGCTCTTTGAAATATGGATTAACACAAAGAGCAGATGGATTGCCCCACTGACATGGAAAACACTAGCTGCCAATGTCCTATTGCGGGCTCTCCCAAAATGCAATTATTACTTTCAACTAGAGTAGACCCACTGAATCAGTGGTATTTACTTATTTGTTGGCTCATCATTCAGCGATTGATACAGTAGAATTCAGGTCCACTGTGCCTCCATTTCCCAACCATATCAGCCTCATTCTTATTCATCTACTGTCCTCTTGTTTTCAAAAGGATTCTTTATTTGTTACCTCTGAAACCCTCTTTTTCGTGAAGGATCATTCTTTCTTATCCCTTAGCTCTCCCCTTACCTGCCCCAGCTTGTCACACTTGCTGACATTATGGGGTACAGTTCCACTGTAGCTCATCCTTCCCTCAAGCATCATATCAAGCCATCTGTTAAAGAAAACCCACACTATAATCCTCTCTGCTCCAAAGTAACTATTATCCGAAGGCAGCTGAATGCCCTCAAACATTCTCCTAATGGCTGCTGCCCTTATGCTTGCTTGAAGGCCTGTTTCCTTGGAACTCTTCACTTCCATTTTATAAAATAATCGAAACCTCCCATTAAAGTGAAAGCCATAAAAACAGAGCTTAATTTCCTGCTTGCTCGCCTCTCTGTTCCTTGAAAACCATGCTTTTTATTCTTTATGAGAATTTGGCATTTGCTGACTTTGTAAATTCCTTGAAACATCTTGCTTTGTGGCGATGCTCCTTGTTTTCTTCTGCCCCGGCTCCTAATTAGTTTACATCAAATGTGTGTCTTGTCATAGCAGTATAAGTAATATTAGGAAGCTTGCGTAGTCAGTTTAAGATGAAAAATGCTGGTGGGGCAGAGTTGGGTGGGAAGGAGAGCTATGGCCTCTGTTTACTTCTGAAGAGATGGAAAGGTACATCCAAGAAAATAAAGACATGCTTTATTTGCTATCAGGAGCACAGGATGTTAGATTCTGAAAGAGTGGCTTGCCCAATAAAAGCAGGATATTATTGCCAGTTTCATACCACTAAGATGCCATGGCCAAGTGGTTAAAGCACCCCATAACATTCCTCCACAAGTTTCAGACTTCCGTCTCCTGAAGTCTGTTGTTGTGTGTTTAGGTCTGAGAACAAGCCAAGCCTTTCTTCAACCACAGCACACAATATCACACAACTGTGGCATGGGTGTGCATTCATTTGTCCATCTGCGATAAACTAGTCATAATTAAATTGTCATGTTCCTTGTGGGTCATGTTGTTAATGCTGCTGCTGTTGTCTTGTTGTTATTTTATCATAGGCTTCAGCTCAGGAGCTCAGGATTTCCCAGCCTTTTTATCCTTACAACAAATCTGTGAGGAGGTAGAGTAGACTTCTAGATGGTGATTGACTCAACGTCACCCAGTGAACATTGGGTTTACATGGGGATTCAGTTTTGAGTTTCCCTGTTCCTAGTCCAAAACTCTAACAACTATGCCCCATGGGAACTCATTGGTTTTTGGGGTCAAGGCTATAGAAATATTACTCAGAATATCTCAAAAGGACTTTCTGTGGGAGCAGACATGTTTGCCTCCTATTCATTCTATTTTGTATGAATTTTAAAGACATTTTTGGTCCTTTATATTTTTAAACTAACCATTTTGCCAATGCAGCCTGGATAGTGGACAGCTGCTTTTTCCACACTGGTTGGGCTGCATCTACACTACAGAATTAAAGCAGTTTGGCACTATTTTAAATGCCATGGCTCAATATGATGGGATTCTGTGATATGAAGTTTTGTGAGATATTTAGCCTTTTTTGTAAGGGAGCTCTGCTGCCACAACAAACTACACATCTCAAGGAGCCATGACAATAGGATGGAGCCATGACAATAAAATCCGGGTCAAACTTCATTAATTCTGCAGTGTGGCAGCAGCGCAGACTAAGTACATGTTTAATTAAGATCACTTGGGAATTATATTTTCCCATTGTGGGCAATTCTTTTATTTGTTGAAATGATGACAAAAATCTAAAGGCTTCTAGAAGAGGCAATAACCCATGTTTGGTCAAAAATGGGCAGTCTGGGGAGATATTGGGGGGCTTCAGAAACAACCTTGAGGAGCCTAAAGTCCTTGCTTTGCCAACCCCTACTGTATAATTTTCTACATGGAAGGAAGAAAATGTCAAATAGTGGTCGGGTTGAGCAGCAACAGAAAGAGGGAAAAGTGAATGAAAAATCAGGCTAAAAAGCAAGATCAGCAAAGCGGTTCATAACATTTTTAGCCTTTTTGCAAACAGAAGCCCAATTTCTTGATACATCTCATATTTGTTACAGAGATATGCAAAAGGTCTGTCACCCTGGATGATGTCATTTGTTCTGCACGAAAAATAAAATAGGATGGTATCCCTGAGATTCCTAAGAGATGGGGTGGCTCAGTGGTTAAGATGCTGACTCTGATGATTTCAAGATGAGCAGGTCGAGGACTTCTGCCCGGTGAGCGCAGGCGCAAGGAGTAGGTCGCAGGAGCTCCGGACCTGCTCTATGAGGAGGGCGAGAGAGTCGACCACGCACACAGCTGCAAATAGGAGGGTGAGCAAGCGAGAAGCAGCCAGGTCGGCCTGACAGAAACAATGTTTCTGTGAGACAGCAGGGACTCTCCCTGGCACGGGAGAGACGAAGGTCCTCGCAGGGGCTCCAACCCTGCAACATCATGCGCGCAGCTCCTGCTGATCTGGGCGTGTGCTCAGAGGAGCAAGGAGCTAGCACGACCAAGCGGGCTTGGGAGCCGAGAGCCCTACCCTCCCCAAACACCAATTTCCAGCGCCAGCCACGGTGAAAAAGCGCAAAGAAGAGTCCCCCTTTGCCCAAAAGAAGAGCCTCCCCTGGCAAGAAGGGTGAGTGAGGCATCAAAAGGGGCTGTAATAAAATAAAGAGTGCTTCGTCTAGCTTCTTCAAAGACAGAGATACATTTATTGAAAAGTCAGTGTCTTCTGGAAAGCTCGAGCTTCAGAATACTTACACACACATGGTCAGTCTCTTTTCCCAGACAACTCAGCCACTCCCAAGACCACATAATCATTTATAGTAACACAGTAACACAAGACAGGTGGATAAAGAGGGAAGATGTAAGACTTAAAGAAACATACCACATATATTAAGTAAAAAAAAAAAACTTGGACTAAACTAAAGCAGTGAGTTTTTGGGGGAAACCCTACATTTTGAAATCTGCAAACATAAAAGTCTTGCAAACGTTATGCTGTATGCTTCTTTAAAGAGAAACTATGAACTGTGATAGGAAAAAAAAAAAACTTTTGAAGGGACACCTAAAATTCTAAAAATTCTAAGTGGAAAAATACAAGAAAGAATTAGATACTTTGACTTTACCATTATATAATATAAAGGAAATAAAGAAAGGTCCACTTTAAATCTAAAGCAACTAAGGGAAAACTACAAGTTATGGAACTTGGACTATGTATTTAGATTTTTCATTCTCTCCTTTGTGATATCAAGTGGTATAAATCTCCTAATTTGAAATTTATCTATGAGTGCTTCTACAATTAATATCTGCATTTCTCTTTTTTCCTAACTTCTGTGGATGCTGGGATACTTAATGAATTAATTTAGAATTGCTTAAGAACGAAATACTGGAGTAGTTGATTGAACTTTTCTTTTCTCATTGCTACTCCACCCTCCCCAAACACTGGTTCTTTTTTTCTTTCTTTAAAAGAAGGAAAGAAGAAGGAAAGAGAAAGAGAGAGAGAGAGAAAGGGGGCGGGTTTTGTTCATGGAAAAGTGACTAATTCAAGTATATCAAATTATAATAAAGAGAGAAAGAAAAGTTATGTAAGTAAAGGAAAGTTAAGTAACCAAACCGAGATGGCTACAGCCACGAAGAAAACAACAGCAGATCAAGTACAGCAACAGAGAAGAGGTTCAATTGAACAAACTTCACTGCTGGAAGAAATTAAAAAGATAAAATGCAGCGAATGCAAACAAATCTTCAACAAGAGATAAAAGATTTGAGGACAGATTTGAAGCAAGATTTCAAATCAGAAATAAAAAAAAGTGTCTCAATCTCTTGAAGAGGTCAAGAAAGACGTAAAGCAGGCAAATGCAAAAATAAAGAATCTGGAACTTAGAACAAAGCAGCTGGAAAAGATATCATTTAAAAGGGAAACACAGCAGGAAATAGAACAAGCCCATAAAGCTTTGGAAGAATTGAAGCAAAGAGAAAATTGTTTAAAGATTCATGGATTAAAAGAAAGGAGAAATGAAGATCTTCATGACTATGTGGTCACAATGTTAGCAGAATATATGGAGATGTCCAAAGTGGAATTTTCTTGGAAAATTAATAAAGTATTTAGAGTGAATTCATCGACAGCGAGAGAACAAAACATACCGGGAGACGTGGTGGTCTACGTTGTGCGGGGGAAAAACTAGAGATGATATTCTTACTCAAAGCTATCAAAAAGAGTGGATAATTGAAGAGAACCAAGTCAAAATTTACAAAGATATACCCAAGAGAATCTTGAAGAAGCGGGAAGATTATAATAAAAAGATATTCTATAAATGAGAAAAGCTGGAGGGCGTCTCCATAAACTACAAACAAAAATGGTACAGATTAAATACGGTATCTAAAGCTAAAGATTTTTGGAAGAAATATGGACAAGAAATTCAAAATACATTTGTGAGAAGAAATAAATCACAACCAGTCAAATTCGGAAATCAAAGCCCGATGAAAACAAGAAATAGAACAGCAAAAGAAACAGCACAAGCTAGAGAAAGAATGACGGATGGAAAGGAAGAAGAAGAGCTACAAAGTGAAAATTTGGAGATGGAGGAGGTAGAAGAGGAAGTGTCAGAGGAAATAGTAGAAGAAGAAAACGAAGGACTGGACTCGTCCAAGGAGGAAATAGAAGAAGGAGAACAAGGCTAGTTACGTATTGGATATCGGAAGACCTTTAGAACTGAAACAATGGGAAGATACTTGGAGGAAAATGTTAGGCATTGAGGCTCAACTATGAAATGTACAGATGTGCACAAAAGGAAACCAGGAAGCATGGGCATAATTGTCTGCAGCTGAAGGCTGGAACAGCAGACAGTGTTCAAGGTCAGATATGTGCTTGATTGCACGTAAGCCTGGGTAACATCAAAAGTCTTCCTGAGTGAAGGGACAACTTTGTTGGTGGCACAAGGAAAAAGAGTCACCAGAAGAGGAGGGGTTTGTGACCGCATGGCACAGATCTATAAATAGCCTGCACACTGCAGTGTGGGTTGTTGGGTAGTCGGAGTGGATAGATGGTTGGAGAGTTTTGTTGGACGGGCGTGTATATACTTGTAAATATAGCAACTTTAAGAATAAACACCTCTGAGGAAAGAGATTTGGCTACAGTCTGTTTCATCAGCAGCGGGCAGGAGGAATTCCTGATAAAGCCGAACAGCTCCAAGGTCGCCGGTAGTTCCAAAGGCATCGGAGATTGCTTTACCTGTGCATCTGCTTGTTTACATCAACAAGGGTTATGGGCCCAGATCGTTATCTGATAAGGCATCTCCGTTTGTGCTGAAGAGTTCAACTGGCTGTGTGAGAGAGGTACTTTGTTGCTGTGTTGTGCTGTCAGTGCCGGAAGGCTGGATGGTAAGATTTTTGGACTGTTGTCTGTGTCTTATCACAATTGACAGTAGAAGCTGGGAAAACTGCCAGGACTCTATCTTTACACTGCTTAATGATGGAGGCAGCTAAATTTCCCAAACTAGACGAAACTAATTATGCAGCTTGGAGTTCCTATTGTGAGGCTTTGCTGGTCAGAGAAGGACTGTGGGATGTTGTTGAGAGAGGACCCACAGCAGATACTCTTGACCAAGATAAGAGAGCAAGAGCTACAATTTTGCTTACAATCACGCCGTCGCAGATCAACCATGTCCGGGAGAAAAGAACCTCAAAGGCAGTTTGGGATGCTTTGAGGGAGATTCACCAATCTAAAACAGCTCTGTCAAGAATGATTTGGTGTAGGAGACTGTATGCCTGCAAAATGCAGAAAGGACAATCGCCAGAGAAGCATCTGGAGATCATGGCTGATTTGTTCAGCCAGGTGCAGATGAGAGGTGTCGTCCTTGCATCTGAGCAGAAAGCATACATCCTGCTTGGGAGTCTTTCTGATGATTTTGAGAATATTCTGTGGAGTCTTCAGTGTTTTGATGAATCACAGATTACTGCGGAGCTGGTGGCTGCACGTGTCTTGGAAGAGAGCCAACGTCGGCAGTACGAGGCAGGGCTCCAGAGGCAGCATGCAGTACCAAGACAAACACACCCAACCGAGGCTTTCAAGGAGCTGCAACCGGAGAAGGCAGCTGTGTCCAGGGAGAGAAAGTGTTTCCACTGTGGGAAGCCAGGCCATCTCAAGAAGGACTGTAGAAAGCTGGCAGCAGCAAGGAAACAACAGCCTAAAGATCCTGTGAGCAGGAAAGGTGTTGTTGCTGTGGTAAAGAACAATGACTATAAAGCCCATCAGGCTGTAGACCCCATTTGGTTATTAGATTCCGGAGCATCGTCGCATATGATTAATTGTGATAGGCTCCTGAAAGATAAGGTGCCATCTAATGTACATTCAGTTGCTTTGGCTGATGGTGCATCAAGGGAGGCAAAAGTGATGGGAACTGTGTTCATCCCAAGTTTTGGAAAGGACTTTTCAAATGTTTTGTGTGTTCCTAAGTTGCAAAACTGTTTGGTTAGTGTGTCTGAATTAACCACCAGTGGGTATGCATTGAGTTTCAAAGGGGATGATTGTACTATTAGCATAAATGACCAAGTTTGTGCTAAAGCAATCAAAAGAGACAAAATGTACTATATGGTTGACAAGGCAGAATGTTCAGTAGTCAACAATGTGCCTTTGCACTTAGACTGTGCTCATTACTACCATAGAGTCATGGGACATACAAGCTTCACAAGTTTGGGGAAGCTGGGGGAAGTGTGTCCAGAATTTAAAATGTCCACTTGTTCAAACCACCTGGATTGTTCAGTTTGCAGCAGGATAAAGCTGAAGGCTTTTCCTGTGGCCAAACGCAGCAAATGCACCACACAAAGACCTTTTCAGGTTGTGCATGCTGATTTGGCTGGTCCTTTGGCCAAAACTATGGGCAAAAATCAGTACTTCATGGTCATTGTGGATCGTCACACACGGTTTTCGTATGTGATGCTCATGAAGGAAAAGAGTGAAGCTGCTGAACACATCAAAAATTGGGTCAATATGATTGAAAGGGAGTTTGAATACAAAGTAGGATCTTTGGTTACAGATAGAGGTGGAGAATTCCTGTCCAATAACCTGAAAAATTGGTTGAGGAGGAAAGGGATCCGCCACAACACGACGAACGCGGCCGTTCCCCAGGAGAATGGCTTAGCGGAGAGACACATTGGAGTCTTAAAGCAAATAAAAGATTGCATGATGCTCGATGCAGAAGCACCAGAGCAGCTTTGGGGGGAAGCAATTTTGACAGCAAACCATGTTGCCAATCGCACTTGGAATTCTTTTGTAAAGAAAACTCCATATCACATGCTGTATGGGAGACCACCAAATCTCAAATACCTGAGAGTTTTTGGGCAGTATGCAAATGTGTATGTGCCTGCAAACTTCAGGAAAAAGGGGGATCCTAAATGGAGAAGGTTGATGTTTGTGGGGTATTCTGGGAACAGCTATAGATTTTATGTAGGTCATGGGGAAATCTTGCTGTCCAGAAGTGCCAACTTTGAAAAACATTCAGGTTGGGAAAAGCTCCATGCCAACAACGAGGTTTTTCTCAAGCTGGGGCAGAGTGACATAGGTACTGGAAATGGAGGGGTGCTAAAACAAGAAGCATCTACTGAAAGTGAACCCAGTACTTCTGCACACCATCACACACAAACACATCCAACTTTGCACTCACCAGTCACTACACAAAAGTTTGAAAAGGTGTCCATGAAAGACACAGAGGTGCAAACTAGTTCTGACAGTGAGGATGAAAGAGGCAGAACAAAAGTGATTGTGCCAAGGAGAACTCAGAGGGTGAGGAGACCTCCAGATAGATTCGTAGTGCAGGGTGCAAGAGCTTGTTCAGTGATGGCAGATGAGCCAGAGAGTTTTGAGGAATTGCAGTCATATCCTAAGGAGGAGCAGGAGAAATGGTTTTCTGCCATGGATCAGGAGTACTTGTCTTTACTAGATAAGGAAGTGTTTGAGATTGTGGAGAGGCCTAAGAACCACAAGGTTGTAGGTTGCAAATGGGTTTTCAAGAGGAAGGAAATGCCGGATGGAACCCATAGATACAAGGCGAGACTGGTTGCAAAAGGTTTTTCGCAGCAGAGGTTTGAAAATTTTGACAAAACTTTTTCACCTACTGCAAAGCCAGAAAGTTTAAGGCTGGTATTAGCTTTAGCAGCTAGGAAGAATCAAGTAGTGAGACACTTTGATTTTGAAACTGCATATTTGAATGCTCATCTTAATGAGGAGGTTTTTATGGAACAACCTTTAGGTTTTGACAAGGACAGAGATGGAAAGGTTTACAAGTTGAAAAAGGCATTGTACGGTTTGAAACAGAGTGCACGTTGCTGGAACCTTTGCATTCATGAAGAGTTGGTAAAATTGGGATACAAACGCAGCATTGCGGATGCGTGCGTGTATACAAAAGGTGATGTGACCGTTGTGATTTACGTTGATGACTTGTGTGTCGCAGCGAAGTCAGAGAGGGAAATTACATCAGTTCAGAAAGAGTTGTCTAAGAGGTTTAAGCTCAAGGATTTGGGAAATCTCAAGACTTACTTAGGGATTGAAGTTCAGTGGACTGAGGATGGCAGGTGTTTGTTGAGCCAACATAAAAAGATTGAAAGACTGATTGAAAAATGTGGCTTGCAGAATGCAAAAGTTGTAAAGAGTCCAATGACTTCTGGAACTTCTAGTGCAGAATCATCAAAGGAATTTGAGAATCCAGAATTGTTCAGAAGTGTAGTAGGTAGCTTGATGTTCATTGCAAACAACACTAGGCCAGACATTTCGTTTGCTGTTGGAGTACTTAGCAGAAAAGTAAGTGTTCCAAAAGTAGAAGACTGGACTAGAGTGAAACATGTGCTGAGATACTTGAAAGGAACCAAAGAAAGAAAGTTGGTGATACAGGGCAGTGAACAACAGCTGGATTGTTATGTGGACAGTTCATTCGCATCAGAATTGCACGACAGAAAGTCAGTGTCAGGTTTGCTTGTAAGATTTGCTGGTAGTCCAATAATTTGGCGCAGCAGGAAGCAAAACTGTGTGGCTTTAAGTACTACAGAAGCAGAATTTGCAGCATTGTCTGAAATTGCAGGAGAGATCCAGTGGATAAGGCAATTGCTTGTGGATTTGGGAGAAAAGTGTGAAGAGCCCACTGTAGTCCATGAGGATTCACAATCATGTATTGCAATGTCTGAAGCTGAGAACTTGAAGTGTAGGACAAAGTACATTGGTGTGAGGTATCAGAATGTGAGAGAGATGGTTCAAAACAGAATCATAAATCTGGAGTACATTGACACCAGGGACAACATTGCTGATGTTCTCACAAAAGCTTTGCCAATTGAAAGGCATGAACATCTATCATGTTTGATAGGCATGGCACAATAAACACAGAGTTTGGCTGTTCAACGAATGTAAACATCGGAAGATGGCAAACACATATGTGGCAAAATGATACACATCTGTACATTTTGGAGGGGCATGTTAGGCATTGAGGCTCAACTATGAAATGTACAGATGTGCACAAAAGGAAACCAGGAAGCATGGGCATAATTGTCTGCAGCTGAAGGCTGGAACAGCAGACAGTGTTCAAGGTCAGATATGTGCTTGATTGCACGTAAGCCTGGGTAACATCAAAAGTCTTCCTGAGTGAAGGGACAACTTTGTTGGTGGCACAAGGAAAAAGAGTCACCAGAAGAGGAGGGGTTTGTGACCGCATGGCACAGATCTATAAATAGCCTGCACACTGCAGTGTGGGTTGTTGGGTAGTCGGAGTGGATAGATGGTTGGAGAGTTTTGTTGGACGGGCGTGTATATACTTGTAAATATAGCAACTTTAAGAATAAACACCTCTGAGGAAAGAGATTTGGCTACAGTCTGTTTCATCAGCAGCGGGCAGGAGGAATTCCTGATAAAGCCGAACAGCTCCAAGGTCGCCGGTAGTTCCAAAGGCATCGGAGATTGCTTTACCTGTGCATCTGCTTGTTTACATCAACAGAAAAGATTGAAATACACCCTGTGCCAAGACATAAAAGAGAATTACTATAAAATCTGTTATCGATGGTATTTGACACCAGTAAAAACTATTTAAAATATATGGCAACCCCAGTAACAAATGTTGGAAGTGTACAAGAAAGAAAGGAACACTATGTCATATATGGTGGAGTTGTAAGAAAGCCAAAATATTTTGGTCAAATATCTGTAAAACAATTAATAAGATTCTCCCTCCATACCAACTGCCATCTTCTGCCTAGGGAGGGAGAGAAGAGGCAGGCCCAGCTCCACCAGGGCTTGCCTGAGGAAAGAGGACTCTCCCTCCATACCAACTGCCATCCTCTGCCTAGGGAGGGAGAGAAGAGGCAAGCCCAGCTCCATCAGGGCTTGCCTGAGGAAAGAGGACTCTCCCTCCATACCAACTGCCATCCTCTGCCTAGGGAGGGAGAGAAGAGGCAAGCCCAGCTCCATCAGGGCTTGCCTGAGGCAAGAGGACTCTCCCTCCATACCAACTGCCATCCTCTGCCTAGGGAGGGAGAGAAGAGGCAAGCCCAGCTCCACCAGGGCTTGCCTGAGGAAAGAGGACTCTCCCTCCATACCAACTGCCATCCTCTGCCTAGGGAGGGAGAGAAGAGGCAAGCCCAGCTCCATCAGGGCTTGCCTGAGGAAAGAGGACTCTCCCTCCATACCAACTGCCATCCTCTGCCTAGGGAGGGAGAGAAGAGGCAGGCCCAGCTCCACCAGGGCTTGCCTGAGGCAAGAGGACTCTCCCTCCATACCAACTGCCATCCTCTGCCTAGGGAGGGAGAGAAGAGGCAGGCCCAGCTCCACCAGGGCTTGCCTGAGGAAAGAGGACTCTCCCTCCATACCAACTGCCATCCTCTGCCTAGGGAGGGAGAGAAGAGGCAAGCCCAGCTCCACCAGGGCTTGCCTGAGGAAAGAGGACTCTCCCTCCATACCAACTGCCATCCTCTGCCTAGGGAGGGAGAGAAGAGGCAGGCCCAGCTCCATCAGGGCTTGCCTGAGGAAAGAGAACCCTTGTTTATCCACTTTTGTAAACCGCTTTGATCTTTTTTGGAAAGGCGGTATATAAATAAAATAAATAAATAAATAAATAAATAATGTCAAGCTGGAATTAATTCCAGAGGCCTTCCTGTTAAATATGATTTCAGATGACCTAGAGAAAAAATATGGCTGTGTTTTATTTTACATGTTTGCCTCTGCAAGAATCGTTTATGCAAAATTCTGGAAAAATAGATATATACCGAGCATTGATGAATGGATATTAAAATTATATGAGATACTTAATTTAGATAAATTAACAAAGAGATTGAGAAATGATAAAAATGAAAAAATTTTAAATACATGGAAAGAGGTCCTGGACTTTTTAGAAAAAAACTGGGGCATATCTACTATATCAATATTCAAAGTTGGTTAATCAGCAGTATATCAGTAGTTTCTTTGTTTGTTATGTCTTTTCCGTTTTAAAGGGGAAAAAAATTGTTCATTTGGAAAAATAAAGAAAAACATGATAGTTAAATTTCTTTATTTTTCAGACTGGTTCGATAACCCAATTTTGGGAGCAATTTAGCTATTAGTGCTTAGATAACTTTGTTGAAATTAAGAATAAGTATTTTTCTTTTTCAGTTTAAAAAAGATATGATAAAAATCGATTTCAATCTGATCTTATCAGGTAAAGGGCAGGACTTGCAAAATAGGCCCAGAAGGGCACATAAGAGGTGAGCACTTTTTCGTTAGTTAATTTTGTTAGAAATATTTAAAAAAATTTAAATAATGCAATGCCACCTTATACAGATTACACATTTTTATAGAAAAGGTTTTTAAAAAGGGAAACTCTAAGAAATAGGAAGGAAAGGTAATTTGTACTATGGTAAGAAGACCTACTCTTGCTGGTTAACATGTCTAGGGTAATAGTGACATGGAAGAAAGCAGTACACATTTCGTTGGGTGGTTGATGTGGTATATGTCGATACTGTGAGATAGATGTATATACATGTTTTGTATGTGTGGAGATGTACTTGTATGTTTTATTTTAAAACTCAATAAAAATTAACAAAAAATAAATAAATAAAAAGATGAGCAGGTCGACAGTTCAAGGTCCAAGTGCGATGGAGTGAGCTCCCATTACTAATCCCAGCTTCTGCCAATTTAGTAGTTTGAAAGCATGTAAAAGTGCAAGTAGATAAATAGGAACCACTTTGGTGAGATGGTAAAAGTGTTCTGTGCATGATCATACCACACTACCACACTACATTCTAATAATAATAATAATATCTAACCCGCCCCTCTGAGTGGGCAATCGGGGCGGGGCACAACAATTAAAAACATATACAGTTAAAAAATTACAATCTAAACAATCCATACGCACCTCCCACCCCTTAAAACATGATTAAACTAAGTCATAATTAAAACAGTATCAAATCTAAAAAACACTCAGTCTCAAGGTTCAGTGTGGTAGCCACATGTCAATGGGAGATAGTGCTGCTATTCCACTTTTACTGCTGTGGCTGCCTCCTGTTGCATTCTGGGATTTGTAGTTCAGTGAGGCCTAAGAGCTCTCTGGTTGAGAATTCTAAATGCCCCTCCCTAAACTGCAAATCCCAGAATGCAACAGGAGGCAGCCAGAGAAGTTAAAGTGGAATTACAGTGCTATAAGAGTGTAGAGTGGTAATCTAGTTTGACAACACTGGCTCTTCAGATTAGTAACAGAGATGAGCACTGCCCTTACAATAGGACACAACATGACAACCTTGTCAAAGAGAAACCTTTTCATTTACATTTTATTCCTGAGAGGTGTTAATGTTAAAATAGCCATAGTTTGAGCAGCACTGTAACCTCATGCACAGTTGGTTCATGATTAAACCAAACTATGGTTTTGCATTACCAGAAAACATTTAAGGAATTAAATACAGATTCACAGATTTCCCCTTCCCCTTATGTATCCCACTGATTCTTCCAATCCTCTTACTTATTTCTTTACTTTGAACTGGATATCTGTTTTGAGGAATTTTTCCTCCCCCCCCCCCTTTGAAACCTGGCAAAAAGCATAGTTTGCTGCTTCAGATAGCTCTGTAAACCATGTTTTGAGGTAAACATGGAGTACAAGTAGGACTTTATTGCATACACTTCCTTAACCGTTTTAAGGACGGGAACAGGACTCGCTGGGGTGCGCAAGAATGCAGTTTATTGCACACGCAAGCGTCCACCAAGAGGCCCCATTCCAGCACCCGTCCCCAAGCCGTCCGTCTTCAGTGCAGGCAGGCGCAATTTTTGCTGCACGGAAGTCCTCTGAGCAGCACATTTAACACTTCGCGGCACGGGACAGGGATGGGTGCCGGAACGGGGCCTCTTGGTGGATGCTTGTGGTAAAATCCGTTCCCACGTGCCCCCGCGAGTCCCATTCCCATCCTTAAAATGGTAAAGGAAGTGTATGCGATAAAGTTAGAATCATAGAATCATAGAATCATAGAATCATAGAGTTGGAAGAGACCACAAGGGCCATCCAGTCCAACCCCCTGCCATGCAGGAACTCCAAGTCAAAGCATCCCTGACAGATGGCCATCCAGCCTCTGCTTAAAGACCCCTAAGGAAGGAGACTCCACTACACTCCGAGGGAGTGTGTTCCACTGTCGAACAGCCCTTACTGTCAGGAAGTTCCTCCTAATGTTGAGGTGGAATCTCTTTTCCTGCAGTTTGCATCCATTGTTCCGCGTTCTAGTCTCTGCAGCAGCAGAAAACAAGCTTGCTCCCTCCTCAATATGACATCCCTTCAAATATTTAAACAGGGCTATCATATCACCTCTTAACCTTCTCTTCTCCAGGCTAAACATCCCCAGCTCCCTAAGGCGTTCTTCATAGGGCAAGGTTTCCAGACCCTTCACCATCTTAGTTGCCCTCCTTTGGACATGCTCCAGTTTCTCCACATCCTTTTTGAATTGTGGTGCCCAGAACTGGACACAGTATTCCAGGTGGGGCCTGACCAAAGCAGAATAGAGTGGCACTATAACTTCCCTTGATCTAGAAACTATACTTCTATTGATGCAGCCTAAAATTGCATTGGCTTTTTTAGCTGCCGCATCACACTGTTGACTCATGTTCAGCTTATGGTCTACTTGGACTCCTAGATCCCTTTCACATGTGGTCTCGTTCAGCCAGGTGTCCCCCATCCTATATCTGTGCATTTCATTTTTCTGCCCTAAGTGCAGAACCTTACATTTCTCCGTATTGAATTTCATTTTGTTAGCACTGGCCCAGCTTTCTAGTCTATTCAGGTCATTTTGAATTTTGATCCTGTCCTCTGGGGTATTAGCTACTCCTCCCAGTTTAGTGTCATCTGCAAATTTGATAAGTATGCCACCAATTCTGTCATCCAAATCATTAATAAAGATGTTGAATAGCACTGGGCCCAGGACAGAACCCTGTGGGACCCCACTGGTCACTTCTCTCCAGGATGAAAAGGAGCCATTGTTGAGCACCCTTTGAGTTCGGCCACTCAACCAATTACAAATCCATGTAACAGTTAACTTGTCTAGCCCACATTCTTCAAGCTTGTTTGCAAGAATGTCATGGGGAACCTTGTCAAAGGCCTTACTGAAATCGAGGTATACTATATCCACAGCATTCCCTTCATCTACCAAGCTGGTAATTTTATCAAAAAAAGAGATCAGGTTCGTTTGGCATGACTTCTTTTTCTGAAACCCATGTTGGCTTTTTGTGATTATGGCTTTGGCTTCTAAATGTTCGCAGACTCTCTGCTTAATGATCTGCTCTAGCACCTTTCCTGGAATTGATGTCAGACTAACTGGACGATAATTGTTGGGATCCTCTTTTTTTCCCTTTTTGAAGATGGGGACAACGTTTGCCCTCCTCCAGTCTTCTGGGACTTCTCCTGTTCTCCAGGAGTTCTCAAAGATTATTGCCAATGGCTCTGATATTACATTTGCTAGTTCTTTTAATACTCTAGGATGTAGTTCATCTGGTCCTGGAGATTTATATTCATTTAGGTTAACCAGGTATTCCTGTACTACCTCTTTACTTATTCTGTGCTGAATTTCCTCTATTCTGTCTCCTGTTCCATTATCCTTAGGTTGAGCACCCTTTGCCTTTTCTGAGAAGACTGAAGCAAAGAAGGTGTTGAGTAATTCTGCCTTTTCTCTGTCCCCTGTTAGCATTTTGCCATCTTCTGCACGCAGTGGCCCTACTGTTTCCTTCTTCTTCCTTTTGCTGCGGACATATCCAAAAAAGCCCTTTTTATTGTTCTTAACCTCTCTAGCAAGCCTGAGTTCATTCTGCGCTTTAGCTTTTCTGACTTTACCCCTACATGTACTGGCTATTTGTTTAAATTCCTCTTTCGTGATTTCTCCATTTTTCCATTTCTTATACATGTTCCGTTTAAAACTTAGCTCATTTGAAAGTTCCTTAGTCATCCATCCTGGCTTCTTGAGACATCTCCCATTTTTCTTCCTCATTGGAACTGTTTGAAATTGTGCCTTCAATATCTCCCTTTTGAGAAACTCCCATCCGTCTTGAACTCCCTTTTCTTTTAGTATTCCTGACCATGGGATCACTCCCAGTATTTCTCTAAGTTTATTGAAATTAGCTCTCCTAAAGTCTAGAGTGTGTGTCTGACTATGCCTAGCTTCTCCCTTCCACTGTATTACAAACTCCAGGAGAACATGGTCACTTCCACCTAAGGATCCAACCACTTGCACCCCATCAACTAGGTCTTCCCTGTTGGTTAAGATCAGATCTAAAATGGCTGATCCCCTTGTTGCCTCTTCCACCTTTTGGACAATGAAATTGTCTTCCAGGCAAGTGAGAAATTTGCTAGACTTTGAGGATTTGGCTGAGTTTGACTTCCAGCAAATATCCGGATAGTTGAAGTCCCCCATCACTACTACATCTCTCCTTCCTGATTGTGTGGTCATCTGTTCTAGAAAGGCATCATCCAATTCCTCTGCCTGAGTTGGGGGTCTGTAGTAGACTCCCACAGTAACATCCCTGTTATTTCCCTCTCCTTTAATTTTTATCCAGATGCTCTCCAACTGGCTTCCAGTATTGACTTCCTGCATCTCTTCACTGGTGTATATATCCCTGACATATAATGCTATTCCTCCTCCTTTCCTGCTTGGCCTGTTTCTCTTAAAAAGGTTATACCCCTCTATTTCTACATTCCAATCATGAGACTCATCCCACCAGGTTTCAGTGATGCCTATTATATCATATTTCCCTTGTTGTGTTAGGAGTTCAAGTTCATCCTGCTTATTTCCCATACTCTGTGCATTAGTGTAGAGACATTTAAGACCATGTGTCCTCTTTACTTGCTGCTTTTGCACATTTTTTTGCCTCCTACTGTTGGGTCCTTGCACTGTTTGCCTTGTTCCCTCTATGCCACTTGGACTATTCTCTCCATCCCTTTTGTCTTCCAGTATAATGTCTCCCTCCCCCACATAACTCAGTTTAAAGCCCTCCTGATCAGATTCTTCAGACTGTTGGCAAAAACGTTTTTGCCAACTGGTGTGAGATGCAGTCCATCCCTTGCCAGAAGTCCCTCCTCATGGAACCGCAGCCCATGATCCAAGAATCCAAACTGTTCTTGGCGGCACCATCTACGGAGCCAGTTATTCACCTCTGCTATTTTCCTCTCCCTTCCTGGACCATGCCCTTCTACCGGGAGTAGAGATGAGATGACAACCTGTGCATCCATCTCTTTCAGCTTCCTTCCCAGAGCCTCATAATCCCTTTTGATATTCTGAAGGCTGTGCCTTGCAGTATCATTGGTTCCCACATGAACCAAAAGAAGGGGATAACGGTCAGTAGGCTTGACAAGTCTTGTCAGCCTCTCCGTCACATGATGGATCTTTGCCCCAGGGAGACAACACACCTCCCGAGACATCTTGTCAGGCCCACAAACCACTGTTTCTGTACCCCTCAGCAAGGAGTCCCCCACCACGACCACGCGCCTCCTCCGAGGCTTAGCAGTGGCTGTTCCTTTTCGTGATACTCTCAGGCTCCCCTGCTCTGTCCCTGATGTCTGTCCCTGCTGCTTTTCCTCATCATCTCTGACAACAGAGAGAGATTCAAAGCAATTCTGCAGCTGCAAGCAGCTCACAGAACGTTCCCTGGTTTCCTTACTTCTGTGTGTGACCTTCCTCCAAGCATCTACCTCTGTTATATGTGGAGTGACCTCCTCCACCCCAACAACTTCCTCTCTCTGTTTCCCACCCAAGACATTCTGGCCTGTTCTGTTCAGGAGATTCTCCTGCTCTCTATGATGCTGGAGTGCAGATATCTGCTCCTCTAGCTGCTGTACTTTCTCTTCCAAGAGGGCTACCAACTTGCACTTGTGGCAGGTGTAGTTCGCCACCTCTGTAGGCAAGAAGACAAACATCCCACAAGTGTTGCAGGTGACTGCTGCAGGGCCTTCAGTGTCCATAATGAGAAGTCTTAAGGAGGCACTGAAACAAGACTGTGGGCTTCCCTTGCTAGACTTGGCCAAGCTCTGTCACTGAGTTCAAGTCACGGGGCCTATAGTTATGTAGAGAGCTCCTGGCTAAAAGCTCCTTCCAAAGGCAAGTCTCTGATTCACTTCTTCTGATGCTTCAGGCCGGCTCCTCTTCTATTCTCTAAACACCTCCTTGACTAGATTAAAAAAAATAAAAAATCAAAATTCGCGCGCCGTTAGGCGCGCGCTTCTGCTAGCCTTGAGTAGCCTTAAGTAGCCTCCCAGCACTGGCTCCCAGAATGCAATGGCTCAAGTGAAAATTAAATTAGATCTCACCCAAGCACATGGACTACAGCCTCCTCCTTTTCTTTCTCCTCCTTAAAGGAAATGCAGCTTCTGCTAGCCTGCTAGCCTTGGCTCAAGTGAAAATTAAATTAGATCTCACCCAAGCACATGGACTACAGCCTCCTCCTTTTCTTTCTCCTCCTTAAAGGAAATGCAGCTTCTGCTAGCCTGCTAGCCTTGGCTCAAGTGTAAATTAAATTAGATCTCACCCAAGCACATGGACTACAGCCTCCTCCTTTTCTTTCTCCTCCTTAAAGGAAATGCAGCTTCTGCTAGCCTTGAGTAGCCTTAAGTAGCCTCCCAGCACTGGCTCCCAGAATGCAATGGCTCAAGTGAAAATTAAATTAGATCTCACCCAAGCACATGGACTACAGCCTCCTCCTTTTCTTTCTCCTCCTTAAAGGAAATGCAGCTTCTGCTAGCCTGCTAGCCTTGGCTCAAGTGTAAATTAAATTAGATCTCACCCAAGCACATGGACTACAGCCTCCTCCTTTTCTTTCTCCTCCTTAAAGGAAATGCAGCTTCTGCTAGCCTTGAGTAGCCTTAAGTAGCCTCCCAGCACTGGCTCCCAGAATGCAATGGCTCAAGTGAAAATTAAATTAGATCTCACCCAAGCACATGGACTACAGCCTCCTCCTTTTCTTTCTCCTCCTTAAAGGAAATGCAGCTTCTGCTAGCCTGCTAGCCTTGGCTCAAGTGTAAATTAAATTAGATCTCACCCAAGCACATGGACTACAGCCTCCTCCTTTTCTTTCTCCTCCTTAAAGGAAATGCAGCTTCTGCTAGCCTTGAGTAGCCTTAAGTAGCCTCCCAGCACTGGCTCCCAGAATGCAATGGCTCAAGTGAAAATTAAATTAGATCTCACCCAAGCACATGGACTACAGCCTCCTCCTTTTCTTTCTCCTCCTTAAAGGAAATGCAGCTTCTGCTAGCCTGCTAGCCTTGGCTCAAGTTCTTGGAGTATGAGCGAGGGTTCACCTGCAGTTTATCCATTTTATTTATTTATTGCACTTTTATCCCATATTTTCTCATGTGAGTTTGATGAGGAGTTTGAACATAACTAGACCAACCACAGTCCCTGTGATACAGAAAACCCAAAGCAGACAAAACAAAACAAATACGAAAGGGTTCTGACGGAGAAGATACGAAATGAAATGAAGCCTTGAGGCCAAAGTAATTCTCTAAAAGGGTAAATACCCGACTAATATTATAAAAATGCTAAGGAAGATAATGGGTAACAATATTAAAACCTCTATGCCAGGGTAATTAGCCCTGGAAAAAGGCCAATTGAGCAACAAAAAGGGTGAAAATAACACCCCTCATTTTTGCCAATGGCAATACAAAATAAACAATAAAGAGATAAAAACAAGGCCAAATGCGTTTCGGCCGAAGCCTTCTTCAGTGGCTTGCCTATGTAAATAACAAACAAGAAACAATTCCTCAGCATACAATATGTGTATCCTTGCTAAATTCTCAAGCTGTAATGAGCTCGGCCTGTTATTAAGGTGTCTTATATAACCAGCTGTGTTAATGCTGAGCTTGATCCTGTAAAAACTCAAGCATAATTAGGGAAAATGAGGGTGTGAAGTGACTCAATAAATCCAAAAATACTCAAATTAACCAATTAACATTTTCATTTAAACCTCCTGGAGATTCAGAATTTAATCGATGGATCCGTTTCAGTTCTAATATTTGTAATTGTCTTGTGTTTTTCATATTGGGTAATCCATCTATGCACCAGAATTTAAACGAATCAAAACTGTGTTGTTTCTCAACAAAATGTTTAACCAATGGGGCTTCCAATTTTCGATTTTTGATGCAACTTCTGTGTTCAATAATACGGGTCCTCACCTGTCTGGTGGTCATCCCTATGTAAACGAGTTTACAAGGGCATACAATCATGTATATGACATTTTTACTTGCACATGTGGGGAACTTATATAATTCATAGCTCTTACCATCAGCAGTATTCACAAAAGATTTTGAGCTTGAACATAACTCCACTTCTCTCCTTTTTGCCTCAAAACAACCCCACAAATAGATCAGGCTGAGGAACAGAGTTACTTGCTGAGGGGCTGAACAGAATTGCATGGAAGGAGAAGCCAGAGGTCACTCTGGCCTCAATTGGGCTGTGGCTTTGGTGATTGCACAGCCTGGCCCCGTGTGGGCCACCAGCAGGAGTAGATTAAATCTGTTCCCGAAAAGTCCATCTCCTCCTGCTTTGGAATGGCTTCTGGACACTTTGGGGGTGTGCGCCATCTGAATGCCATGCCCCTGAAGCAGCCAGAAGCTGCTTCTTTTGGCCAGTTTGTTTCGGGCCACATTCACCAAATCAGTTTCAAGGGTGGGTGGGGGCCAGCATAATGGTCTGACTGTTGGACTGCAACTCTCGAGACCAGGGTTTGATTTCAAGCTTGGCTATGACTTCAAGGCACACAAGAACAACAATAAGGGGACTTGAACCTTGGGATACCCCAAGTCTCAGTGTACTGATTTAACATGTCCTTGGTGTCTCTTGTGTATCAGCAAAGACAATTAGCATCTTTATTGCATGAGTCCTTTCTTGCATTGGAATAGCATTGTTTTCCAAAAGCGCTATGCAATTGGGACTGCTCTCCTCACGATCATGTCTGAGGGTGCTGTGTAATGCCATACAGCACCATAACAAACAGACCTGGGAAAGGAAGAGGAGGGGTGTTGAGCAAAGTTTTGGCTTCTCTGATATGCCCTAGTTGGAAGTGTAGACTATAAAGGGGGGGGGGGTCTAAACATTTAGGAACTACTACGGCCTCTTCTGTTTGTCAGTTCTTCCTCATTCCTAACTTTTGCCATCTTGACCATCTTGACAAACAACATCTGATGCTGCTTGACTGCACATGTCCTGGTTATCATGTGTGAAATATTGGAGGGTATGAGGTTGGAAAAGAAAGCACCTGAACTTTTCATTGCAATCCTTCTGTGCTGGAAGCAGGGTTGGAGGACAGAGTTTCTACTGGCAGACTAAATTAAAATTCCCATCTTTTTTTTTCTCTGATCATTGGAGGTGGACTGGCATTTCCTCAGCTAAAGCATACCCACTGGCCAGCTCTGACCACGCCAAATTGTCCTACAAGTGCTGTTGAACTTTTACATGGGAAATCTTAGTGCAACAGAGGAAGGAAAGGGGGTCATTAATGGCACTTGTGATATTAAAAAGGAGTATGTTTTAAATTAGAGAGAATGAGGGAAGAACAGAGCAATGACAACATCATGTGGTAACCCACTTCCAGTGACACTCTTTCCCTATTGTAATTCCACTTTACTTTCACGTGTGATGAGGCTATAAATCTCTTCCTTCTTTCAAAAATAGGTGCATGTGGAAGAAAGCCCTACAATTTTCACCACTTGCTGTAACATGTAATGGAGTCACATAATTCTCCAGCATCTTCTGCCTAAAGACAGACAGGGCTGAGTATCTATCTGGACAGAATCATAAACAGATATTCATCTCTAGGAAAGACCTTGAGTATTTATGTTTACAGTGAAATGCTGGAGCGCATGTCTTAATGCTTCACAGTTCCCTTTCATCTCAATGTCATTCCCTTCGAAAATAAAATAAATGTTCTTACTGCAAACAGCTGCAGGTGGGTACTGACAAAAGTTAGCACCAAAGGGTTTCTCACAGCAATCTCTTGCAATACATACCACCACTTGCAGAGACAGCATCTTTGTATGTGGTGGGGGAGAAGTGAGGGGATCACTTATTTAAGGACTCTTCTCATTCCTCTTTATAAAAATTGACAACCAACTTAGTTTGGGTCTCTGGAATCTTGGTATGCTCTGGTAATAAATGATTGGGAGGATTCTGCCAGGCAATACAAGCTTCTCTTCAAAACCAGCAGATGCCATATGTTTCCTTCTAACTTTCCCTTAGTCTAAGCCAATTTCTAGTGTAGATTAGCACTTTATCTAAAATGCTCCTGAATATTCAAATAACTTGCTCTCTGAATATTCAAAACATCTGAATGATCAGATAATTTCTGAACATCCATGGACTACCCAGTATCTGTCTCAAGATGATAATTCAAGATTACATCACGATACATGGTTTTAATTATATATATTTAAATACTGATACTTGTTAGTATATTATTATAGCAATAGCAAGTACTGTACATTTCTATAGTGCTTATCAATGAACTAGCACTCCCTAAGCAGTTTACTATGTGTAAGCCAATTGCCCCGAACAAGCTGGGTACTCCTTTTACTGGCTTAGGAAAGGACAGAAGTGGACCCTGGAGCCCTGTAGGATCAAACTCACAACCTTGTGGCTGTGAGTGGCTGCACTACCAGCATTTAACCACTGTGTCACCAAAGCTTGCTGTTAACTATTTAAATATTTTAAAGTTTAAAAGCATTTTAATATTTGACAATTTCTAAAAACTGACTTACAATGACATTTAGACGATATTTTGATAGATGGACTGCAGTCATATATTGCGTGTACCATTTCCACATCATATTTGATGTGTATCAAAATTAAAATGAAACCCTACAAGCAATTCCAAATCATTCTATTTTTTTTAAGCTTTCAAGTGCCTTTCCAAATTAAGATTTATGAAATCCAGAACCCAAAATCCAAAATGAAAATCCCACTGTTTGGGGAATGCAGAACATTTGTAGGTACATATTATATAACACAGGTTTATCACACAGGCCCCTGGAACGGGCCTGGCACATTACGGGCCAGGATGGGAATGGAACAAGTGAGGGACGCATTTTACTGCACACAGAAAGTCCCATTCCATTCCCAAACTGTCTCAGAAGAGGCAATTTTTGAGAAGTGTTCTGAACAGTTCTGAAAAATCTCCTCCTCTGGGATGGATGAGAATGGATGGGGAACGGAATGGGGACTTCTGGCGGTGGTGTCAGCGTTCTGTGTACAGTAAAATGCATTCCTCACTTGTTTCCCACTTGTTCCCAGCCCCTTTTGTTTTGTTCCGTTCTCCTTCCATTCCATGGAGTACTGTGCAATAAACTCAAATGTTTGGAAATGCTCTGTTCGAAAATACTGTACATATTATTCACACTAGATGGAATTTATGCCATTACCAAATAAGCCGGCTTACCTCTTCCAGTTCGAATTCAGGATCCGGGATGCCCCCGGATGTTATCATACCTAAATCACCACCTATCTAGAAGGGACGCTGCTGCCCGGATGCATCCCGGGTTAAAGCCGTGCTCAGCCAGCCAATTTTTTAAGTCGGAAGCTCCCCAGCTTAGAAAAAGTGCTGGCGGAGTGAGGCATCCGGGTGGCGGCATCCCAGCTAGATAGACAGCAATTTAGGTATGATAACATCCAGGGGCATCCTAGATCTTGACTTCAAGCCAGAAGAGATAAACTGGCTTATATGTTAATGGGATAAGCTCCAAAGTCTGAAGGCCTATTATGATTTAGCTGTATGCCTGCACCATTAGTTTCAAAGTCCGAAGCCTCTAGGGATGGGAAGAATGTTCAAAAATGTGTTTTTCATGTGTCGAGAAACCCTGTACTGGACTGACAAGAATCTTCACAATTCAGGACTTATTCTGCATAAAATTTACGCATGGTTGTTTGGCATAGAAAACAAGATTTTATGCACATGAAACAGTATGTTCTGTGCAGAAGATGCTGTTTCCTGCGCAGAAAATGCTATTTCCTATGCAAAACAAGCATAAGAAAATCTGGAACAAAATATGTCTGAAATTGTGACTAGTGATAGAAAACTGTGTAAACGATTAGATTCCTTAGAAGCCTCTGACCCAGGATTCCAGAAGCAGACTGCCACCAGTTAGATGCTACCTTAATTTAGTTAGAATCATAGAATCATAGAATCACAGAGTTGGAAGAGACCAGAAGGGCCATCCAGTCCAGTCCCCTGCCATGCAGGAACTCCCAATCAAAGCATACCTGACAGATGGCCATCCAGCCTCTGTTTAACACCTCCAAGGAAGGAGACTCCACCACTCTCTGAGAGAGTGTTGAATCTTACCAAAGGTAATCTCAGTTAGAGCAGGTCCATTGATTCAAGCCATTATGTTGAAGAGGTAGCTGGCAGCTAGGCTTCTCATCCCACCCTGCCCCAATTTTCTAAATAAAACAGAGGATGACCAATCTGATTGTATGTGTTAGGATGGGGGAACTTTCAGCTGTCTCCTCTGCTATGATCCTGATCTGGATCTAACCCATTGTGAGTGCTACTTATGTTGCAAATTATAAACGGTTAGTTATAGATGCCTGTTTTGCAATGTAAATTGCAAGTGCAGTGGGCCAAATCTGTATTAGTACTAAAACAGTCCTTCTGTCCTGTAGGTTCTCTAAGTCCTGTCCTCTGTTCTAACCCAGATTGTCCCTTTATTCTTAATCAGCACTATAGCTACTAGCAATGTCTTTAAAGTAGTGTAATATCTAGCCCTGATATAGGGTGCTTTCAAAAAAAGGGCCTCTATGGATAACGGATGGAAGGCTTTGTGCAGCTATTCCATCTTTCTTTCTTTTTAAAATGGATTTATTCTGGTACGGAGAGGGGAAATAAAAGAAATGGTGGGAAAACAGAGGAAGGCTACAAATTGTTATGTAAGTGCCATATGAAACTTCTGAGAGTGAAGTAGTGTTACTGTCCAAAAATAAGAACAGAATGGAAACATTACTTTTTGGACTATCAGATACCCCTAGCTAACAGCCATTTTCCATGCTGGCTAGGGGATTCAAGTAGTTGCAGTTCAATCCTTTCCCCAAACTCTGATAAAAGACCCATTTAGAAACACCCCTAGTCTGTACCTTGAAACAACTGTGTAAGTAAAGTGCATGTCTCCTAGACTGAAGGATTATCACCACCTTTGCAGTCCTCTACTCCCCTCCCCCATAGGTTTTCTGCAGTCTAAAATGCTAGCCTAATAAGAACTAACCTTTAAATAACTGTGTAGCAAGGGAAAGACTGATATTGCAGCCTAAACCAAACTAGTATGGCTTTGTGTGGCACCAAATGCAGTGAACCCAGACTTGATAATTTACTCCCAAAACCTTTTAATTGATATTGGAAGGTTTGTGTCTGTGTCTGTGTGCTTAATGCAGATCTGGAAGCCTTTAAAAAGCATAAAAATAACCCTGCAATGAAAGGAAGCAGTTATTGTGTGTGGTTGTGTTGCAGGGGGAAACAGAGGCTATGACATAGCATCTGAAGTCAATAGTCTAGTTGTTATTATTTATACATGAGTAAAGATTACAAATGCAGGCAGTGGCTCAGATCTCTCACCCCCTGGATCTGTGAAACCTGTCACTCAGTCTCCTGCGGTGGTGTCTTCCTGTCTCCCAGCCATTGGACCACCTGCTGCCGTGACTCTCATCTATTGCATAGCCCGAAGGCCTCGATGATAACAGCATTGATTCCAATGTACATCTAATTACTTCTCATAATCTATTCATTTCACAATAGTGTAGTGAAACATCTGTCACATCATAAACCCTTTAGTACCCTTATCAAACCATCAAAACATACTCGCCTGCCAATTGGCAGCTCCTTAGCTCTCTCTCCCCCTTATTAATATGATGCAAACATTGCTGTGTCGTTTTTTTGGGTTGCCTTCCATGAATTTCCCCACCGGCTGGTGCAAACATAGCATTGGGCAATGACAATTTGTGTCTGATTGCCCTGTTTCTTAGAAATGCCTTTATGAATATCCTGGAGATATAACCCTAAAAGGACTTTTGTTTCTTCAAAGATAAAAGGCTCTAAATTGGGTTCTTAACTTTTATGGCCTTGGAATGGATGGCTCTTTTCCTTGGCTCCATGTGACGGATTCATTTACTAAAATAAGCATCTCGGAGATTATTGTATTTTAGTGGTATCTTGCACAGAAAAGCCTTTTACCTTTATGGTTTTTACTTTACCTATGGGTAACTAATGCCCATACTCTTTGCCGACTTCCAAGTGAGAAATCAAAAGCAATGAGACCCATTAGCACATTTTTTTTATTATAAAACTGTAGAGATTCTATCTATCCCAACAGGACTGTGAAAATAGAGGTACATCTAATAAAAGGCACTGATTAATGCACTTGGGGGGAAATGGGTTTGGGGGAGAGCAGCAGCATGGCAAATAAATGCAGCAAGCCGGGAGGCTTTGGTTTATCACCACTTCCAAATTATTAGGGACAATAAATCTTCCCCCATAGAAATGAATTGCATATTCAGACAGGCTTTCTTCTTTTTTGAAATGTGATTTCAAGGGGGATTACTATTTGCAAGCTACAGAAATGGAAAACCTCCCCCAATTTCTTATGGGGTTTATTTGTGTGTGCATGTCCACGTGTGTGTGTGTGCATGTGTGTAAGCACTGTGGGATAGGTTAAGGATCAGCTATCTTTGAGACAATGAACAATATGTCCCCATTTTCTGCCTTGAATTGGGTGTTCACATGTTACTTGCTGGCACCACCATATAAGATGAATGGCATTCAGGTGTGCTCTGGAAATAATTTCTACTCTTAAAAGAAAACAGAAGAAAAATGTGCTGTAAAACTTCAGTCCTCCCTCCCACACCAGCATTCCTGATAATAATAGAGATGATCACAAGATGCTTTAAAATTGCTATTAAAGTACAGAATAGCACCTTTGACAACACTTACCAGATAACATTGTTTCCATCTTGCTGCTGCTTTGCTATCAGATGTTGCTATCAGAGTCCCTTTTCAGTGACAGGGAAAACCTGTCAATAAGCTCCCAATTGCACAGTAGTCCCAATAGTCCTCAGGTAGAAAATGTCACTTCCATGGCAGTTCCAATATTGGCAGTCACATGGTGTCAATATCCCATCCTATCCTCCTGTTGTCCTCTCCCTCATTATCCTCAAGCAGGCTGATTTCTTAAAAACAAAACAAAACTATTTCTTTTCTTTTTAACTTTAAACACAATGTCAGAACTCTGAATTGTGTTAAAAATTGTGTTAAAATTAAAATTAAAAAGGTTCACTGGGTTTGGTAAAGGGCAGGGAAACAGGGTTAATGGGAGTTCAGAAGAGAATGAAAGGGCCCAGCAATAGCGGAAACAGTTCTAGTCTTGATATTGCAGAGATATATGATAATGGCTGCTCCCAAACTGGTATGTGTTAATTTTCTCTAACTAACATGATTGTGGCAAGAACTGGGATTGTGTGGTAATGTCCAATGAAACCAACTGCTCCTTCTTGTGGCTTTCTCTGTTATAAAGATGTACCCAAACTTTCCCCTTTATATTACAGCACCAAGGTGTCAGGAAAAGGCTGAGAACCACCTCTTTCACAAGCTAGTTTTGTCCATTAAGTTTTGGGACGACTCATAATAGTTTACCAACTGCAGTTCACAAATGGATCAGTCCAAAAACATTTGAGAAGCTTTAGTATACTGTTTTAAAAATGATTTCTTAGATTTAACTGAGACATCCTGGTGGTTTACAGATATTTTTGGGCTGCATCCACAATTGGTAACCAGTGGACATTCTGGCCAGAATCTCTGAGAGTCATAGTCTAAAACATCTGGAAGATGTTAAGTTTCTATTCCTGTCCAAAGTTTGGAAATGTGAATGTTTGGACTAGAGTTCCCAGAATCCATGGGCATGTTAGCTGAGGAATTATGGGAACTGTAATCCAAAAATTCACCTTTCATAGTTCTGTTTCTGTACCCTAGACAAGGACAAATATATAGATGGGTTCTGAATGAAAATGTTATCTAAATGCTGATTGAGTTCAGCTCCTGGGTGTAATGATTTTGTGGAGAGGCCCATATGATCCTTGGCTTGCTTCCTTGTCTTAGTGGATTTATTGTGTGGCTGGGGGATCCAGTCCTCAAATCACCAGACTCAGTGGCTGAATTCTCTTTGACTCAGTTGGAGCAAAATTGCTCTTTGAAGCTGGCACATAGTTCTTGTCCTATCTGCACAGTATGTGTACTGTAAAACCACTGGTTATATGAGATTTGGTTTTAGTTGAAAAGTTTAAAAAAACTATAGAGAATCTGTAGACCCGCGATGGCAAACCTATGCCACACATGCCAGAAGTGGCACTTGAGGCTGTTTCACCGGGCACGGGTGAGAGGGAGAAGGCAGAAGAGGCATAGCATGCCTGTTCTGCCTCCACCCTGTCATTTTTGGGCCTCCCACTGTCTCTCTGAGACAGTGGGAAGCCAGGAAATGGCGCTGGGGAGAAGGAGCCAGAGGCATGTGCACCTGGCTCCTCCTCCCAACCCTCTCCTGGCCTCTCCAAGACTGTTGGAAGCTGGAAGGAGGAGGAGGAGGAGCAACCAGCATGTGTCAGTGGCTTCTCCCCAGATACCTTTTCTGGCCTCCAGCTATCTCCAGATATATCGTTGGGGGCAGAGAAAGACAGGCTGTATGCCCAGTCCTCTTCCTCCTGGCTTCCCCCCTGTGAATGGGCTCCTAGTTAGTTCGGGGCAAGGAAAGATTCGGGAAGGAGAGGGTGTGCTGTGTCCTGAGGCTTCCCTTTCTTCACCCTGAATGGACTCTGAGGAGCACGGGGAAGAAAGGACTGGGCCCGTGCCGAGGCCTCTTCCTCCTGGCTTCCCTTTCTTCACTCCAAAGAGCCTGAGAAGGAGTGGACTGGGCCCATGCTGAGGCCTCTTCTTCCTGGCTTCCCATTCTTCACCCCAAACCTGGGCATGTCCTGAGGCCTCTCCCTCCCCTTTACCTTTCCTCACCCCCACAGGCCCCAAAAAGCCCATGGAGGGTGAGGAAAGGCCTGGCAGTGATAGGGTGAGCCAACTCTTCCTCCTCTCTGCAAAGCTTATTCCTGAGGTGGCCTTCCAGGGACACCTCAGGACTGGCAAAGCCCCACGGAGGGGAGCAGGGTTTGTGGGATGACTCTTCCTCCTCTCTGTTTGGCTTAGCTAGTCGTGAGGTGGCCTTCCAGGGACACCTCAGGACTGGCAAAGCCCCATGAAGGGGAGCAGGGGACATGGGCCCATTGTTCCTCCCCTCACTGGCCCCTACTGACCCCCAGCTGTCCCTGAGAGACAGCTGGATGCCAGGGGAAGGGCAGGAGGAGCAGGAGCAATGGCGCACACCCATCACACCACCCCTAATTTCCCCCGGCTTCTAGCTGTCTCTCAGAGACAGCTGGAGGCCAGGAAAGGATGGGGGGAGAAGTCCCGCTCCAGAAGCCCTGCCTCCTGCCTCCAGAGGGCAGAAGCCCCCCCCCCTGGCATGCAACCCCCTCCCTGGGAAGCAGAAGCCCCACCCCAGCACTCGGACCTCAAAAGGTTCACCATCACTGCTGTCGACATTCAAAAGGCAACACAATACAGATAGAAGTTGGATGAAAAATGCAGCGGATAGCTATGTTACTCTGAAAGGACTTAATTTAACAGAAGTCAACATTATGAAGGCACATAAGAAGAACAGCAGCAGTAATGGCGGCAGCAGCCGCTGCCTTTGCCACAGCCACCGATCTCTTTGGTGCTGTATGAGCAGAAGAATCAAATAGTCAAGCTTTTCTTGAACTGTACTACTTTATAATTGAATGTCCACTACTATGGACCTTATCTCACTGACAAAAACATAACTGCTCCCTAACAGGATACAGTTGGGTTGAGGGATGCTACCAGGAATAATCACATGTAATTCGCTGCTGATTCCATCAGGCGATTGCAGCCCGACTGCATCCTGGTTCCCAGGCGCACTTCGGAGGCTGCTTTTCAAATGCGGGATCTTTCTGACTTTGAAGAGCAGCCTCCGAAGCATGCCTGGGACCCGAGCTGCAGCCGGGCTGCAATCGCCCAATGGAATCAGTGGCAAATTAAGTGTGATAATTCCTTGTAGCATCCCACAAATCAATTGTATCCCATTGGGGAGCAGTTGGGAGTTTTGTCAGTGCAATAAGGTCCTATTTTATCAATGAAAAGGTTATGTTTAGCCTTCTTAAAGGCATGGTGAAAGACAAGCAAAAAAACCCCCAAAAAACAAAAAACTCCACCATTTTTGTTTGGAAAAGCACTCAGATATACACATTTCATTTCTAAGAAAAATAGTACATTCCTCACTGTTCACTGTCTGCAGACCCCAGCTTCAATCTCTGAAGTGGTTTAACCCAAGTACAGGCTTATCCCTTTAGTCACAACTAGGTCTATTTTGAGCAGCTATGAGCTCCATTCTGTCCTGTTCTGTTGTCTTAATTTCTAGGCTGGCAGCTTGGGGAAACAGATGTGCATCATGCAGCAACAGCAAGTCTCCAGACCAGCTGCTCTTACATTGGGAGGAGGGGAAGGGGTGGGCTGTGCACATCTGGTTCATATTCATTCTTTTTATAAGAATGTAATGGTCACAGATCATAAGTGGAATTATTGCTGTGTTAACACTAAATTCCAGTACAAAGTTTTCAGATTTAAGGAAAAAGTAATTGTTTTCTCCCATCCTCCTAATTTGGATTTTGTCACAATTTCCCTCTGATGATTTGGAGCTTTTGACCTTATTGCAGCATTGAAATCTTTAAATGGAATTGCCACAGGTCTGGTTATAGTGAAGTTCAAACTAACAGGTTCCTGCCAAACAAAACATGTGGAGAGTTTTGGGAACAGGGATAGCTTTTTTAAAAAAGTATGGGCACCTTTAGGAAAAAGTGTAGAGCGATGTTTTTAAGCCTCTCCTCCTCACTTAAAAGTGATCTCAATATTGATTATTTTGGAGTAAACTGTGTCTAAGCTCCATGCTATGCATCTAATATAGGATGTAGTTTAGCTCACAGAAGATAAGCAATTTTGCATGTCGCGTGGCGAGTTCTCCTCTGCATGAAAGAAAGCCTACTTGCCAATTAAAGTGGAGAAAATATGATCACAACTTTCATTGATTACAACTGCATGTAGGGTTGATATACACATGTGTCCAGATCCCAGCATTGACCAACCCGGTGTTGATCAAGGAACCCATCACTATAACCTGCTGCTGGACATCTGGAATGACAGGAGAAGGATTCAGCTAAGAAATTGCCCCTAGCTACCAGGCAGGAGCAGAAAATACATCCTTCCCTTGGCATTGCCATTTCTGCTCCCACACTCTCTGACTCCCCTAGGGGACCCCTTTATGTTACCATTGCAGTATAAACAGAGACATAGTGGTTCAGCAGTTAAGATACTGACTGATAATTGCAAGATCAGCAGATTGGCAGTCTGATACCTGAGCACTGTGTGTATACAAAATGGAATGTATATAGGCAGAATAAGTGCATAAAATTACAAATACATTCTAGATCAATGATAAAATAGGGTGGGATGATGCTCCAGAAGGAATTGCTTGACTAGCAAGAGGGCAGCTCCTTATGCATATACTAACATACCTGACCAGAGTGAAGCCTCTGTGAGCTGCTCACTCTGGCCAGGCATTTTAGCCAATAGGCTCAAACTGGAGTTTTTTGAGCTTATTGGCTGCTTCTTCCCACTCTTCCAAATGGTCATGCCACATGGCTGTCTAGGAAGAAAAAAACTGCCAATCCACCATGAAGTGGATCACCAGCACTCCTCTTCTGCTCTGGACTGCAAAACAGCTGCAAGTAAGTCTCTCAGCTTGCATCCTCACAGGGAATTCTTAACACATTCATAACACCAACCAATACTGTTTTTGGAACTTGAGACTGAACTGGAAACTACTGTGAACTAAACTACCTGATATTCCCATAATATTTAAAAAGCCATTTCTTCCCCAGGAACCAAAGTATATTTAAATCTAAAATTCTTCTGGAAGAGGATATGATTATAAGAAGTTTCAGGATAGGAGGGATTGTACCAGAAATGTAACGCTTCCTAGGGCTATTCCATGTGTTCCTTTATGTTGGATGTGGGAACCATGTAGCTCTCCAGATGTTGGTGGGTGGGACTTAAAGAAGGGCTCTTCTGATAATCACAGAGCTTGGGTTAGCTCATATAGGGAGACATGATCTGCCATCTCCACCAGTCGTGTAGATGCTAACTGCTGATGGGCATTATGAGGTTTATGTTAGATTTATATTAGATTCATGTACTCCCTTTCAAAATCTTTAAATGGGATTGGAAAATTAAAGCCCGTCAAAGAGAGGATGCTTTTCAAACACAGAACAATCCTCTTAAGTAGCTATGTGGTCATCCTTGCTGATGGAGTGGGAATAGACTCACTCTTTTAGGTTGAAACAGCAACAGTTTGCTATGAAAAGGCATGGAAACATACAGAAATTTAGATTTCATTCCATTGGTTCTGAATGTTATGTGTTTGTTCATATTTGAGGCAGTGCTGTTAGGGCATGTACATAACTGGGTGGAAAGTGGCTCAACATATGGTTACATGGATACTTTTTGTATTAGCAAAACGGCATATACTATAAACACAATAAAATCCAGGGCCTCCAACAGGAATGTCATGGGCAATGTCGATAGCTGAATTGACTTCCCACAAAAAAGTGGCTTAGTGACAGAAGAATTATACCCATTTATAAGATCAGGAACAGCTTCCTTGGATTGCTTTCATTTTCTTTTTATTCAGGGGCCTTATTGTCACATCGTTGACTGTATCTGATCCCACCATGTTGTACTGTGGGCTGGGGGTGAGATTTGGATCTTTTGTTTTCCTATATGCTCTTTTTTTTAATGAACATCGAATGTAATTTAAATTTAAAATGGCCCAGCCTGTCATTTTTTAAAAAGACTACGCTGTTACACACACTCATATAGATTTCTCTTTGTCCTGTGGTTCTTGACTGTGCTTTCTTCCTGCTGCTACTGTGTTTGCAGGGGCCTGGTATAGTCTTGTAGTTAGGTATAGACTTGTAACAATAAGCACTCATGCAATGTTTCATAAAACAGAATTTGTAACTAGTTTTGTTCTTTTTCGAGTTGTCATCTGCTGGGAAACTTGCTGTTGTTGCTAAGCTGTGTTTCAAATGGAAGAGAAATATGTGTGCCAAAAGAGGGGAAAATTGCTTTGGTTTCCTACAGTTAGAATCGAAGATGGTTTGAAATAGCATAATCCCTCCAGTAAACAACCAAGTGGCACTGATCAACTTTTTGAAGTGTCAGAGATTTCTCAAAGTCATGGAGCTTGGGAAGTTACTTTAAAGATGTAAATTAGTTACAATTATAGCCATAAGCCCCTCCTCAAGTAGCCAGCATTATCTTAGCATTCGCATTTTCATTTTATCAAATGCAGATATGATACCATATATACTCAACTATATAAAATTCCAGCAGGCATGACTATAAGTCGAAGGGAGGTTTGGGGGCCAAAATTATGGATTTTGATATGACCCATGGATAAATTGAGAGTAAAACTTAAGGTCATGCAACAAAGCATCTAAAGGATGAAGAAAAGGAAAACTGTGCCAAAGAACATAGAAAATTCCAGCAAGCATGACTGTTTGTGCTCACACTAAAGGCTGGATGGATGAGAGAATAGAGGTGGGTTAGTGTCTCCAAAAAAGATTACACTCTTTCACCTTTCAAGATTTCACTCTTTCAGAGATGGTTCCTTTTTTAAATAAGAGTCAAAATATAGTACTCATATTGACCCATGGATAGCTCAATTTAGATTTTAAGGTCACTTTACATGAGTGTATATACGTAGTTACTTTTCAGTTACTTTATTTTTTAAAATAGTTTTTATTTAATTTTAAAAGTGTATATAAAAATACATACAGTCCAAATACGCATACAGAACATATAAATATAACTTACATAAGACATAAAACAAAAAAGAAAAATGAAAAAATATAGAGAAAAAGAAAGAGAAAAAAGAAGAAGAAAAAAGAAAAGAAAAAAACATAGCAAGCATTACAAAATAGTTACATCAAACACTCCTCACACATTACACTAGTTGCGAGTTTGGGTTTTGTTTTTATCCATTTGGGTTTTGTTTTTATCCATTTTATCCATTTTATCTTTACAGATTATCTATCAATGAAATTAAAATAAAACCACCCTTCATTTTCTGATGGAGCTTTTCCTTTAAATTCAACATTAGTCAATATTACATGAATTTGCTTTAAGTAAACTAAGCATCAATCGAATTCACTACAATAATTTTGTCATCTTATTTACCCTTTAATCTAATTCAGTCCATAAGATACTGATTTCCTCCCATTTCATTTCAAAATAGACTATTATCTTTTACCAATCTTCTTTATACATATTTGAAGGGTCACTGATTTATCTTTGTTAATATATACTATATGCGGCTAATTTCTTTTCATTGTGTACTACATGAAATTCGATCAGATTTACAATATGCCTGATGTTGTCTTTAATAGTATGCATATTGACCTATTCTCTTTTGGGAATAAAACCTCTTTGATCACATGTATAATAGATATTGCTTTTTTTTTTTTTAGTTTTTTTTTTTAGTTTTTCTGCAAGAATACTTGTGAAAAGCTTATAATCATTCTCTGAAGATGCCAGCCACAGATGCTGGTGAAACGTCAGAAAGGAACTCTTCTAGAACATGGCCACATAGCCCAAAAGCTCCACAAAAAACTACTTATAATCATTGTTTAACAGGGAGATTGGCCAGCAATTCTTCACTTGTGTATGATCTCTTTCTTCCTTGGGGATGAGTGATATTATTGCTTCTTTCCAGGTTTAAGGAAATTCACCCTCCTTTAAACTGTTGATGAGTCCTTTTGGTGGTTCTGTTAGGTCTTCTTGAAGTAATTTATAGTACATTGATGAAAAGCCATCTGGCCCAGGAGCTATGCCAGATTTACTATTTTTGGTAGCTTTAATCACCTCCATAGAGGAAATAAGCTGGTTCAAATAGACTCTTTGTTCCTCTGTTATTTTTGGCAAAACAGTGTTATCCAGATATTGATGTAATTTATCTATGTCCTTTACTTCTTGTCTATATAATCTGGTAAACATTTTATGAAATATTTTCATTTTTCTATTTTGCTCCATGTGCATTGTTTTACTATAATGGATCTTAGTTATTGCCTTCTTTTCTCTTTTCTCTCTTAGCTTATAAGTCAACCATTTCCCGGGTTTGTTAGAATGTTGAAACATTTAATTTAAGATATTTTAATTTTCTTTCTATTTCTTCTGTCAACAGTATCATGTTGGGGATGATGGGAGGTGATGCACTTCACCCAGGCTCAGGTCCTCACCATCTGGTCAAACTGGGCTGATCAGAACTGATCAATGGTGTGATGTGTTGCAGGTAGCAGAGTTGCCCATGAAGCGGCTCAGGAACAAAAACATCAGCTCTGGAACTTCTGGAATCACTGTTGCTATTGGGAAAAAAACATAATGTCTACATAACCAGTTGGGCTATGTAGTCCCTTTTTGAGGTTCGCTAGATACTCAAAAAGGAGGCAAGATTGTTTAATCTCACTAGCAGAATAATCACAGCGGAAACTAGCTGAGCAGGAAAAAGAGCTAACTCCACTTTACTTCTCCCAACCCACGTGTCCCCAATCAAAACAACAAGAGTCACTTGTTAGAGTGAAAAATAAAGTAGTTTACTTACAAAATCATGTGTATGAACAGATACACAGGCTTCTACTTCATGTTGCTAAGGAAAGCAGGTAAAAGGTAGGATTTCAGGCATCTTCAAGAAAAGGTGGGGGGGATCAGCATGCAGGGAGTGCTGCCATGCTGACCTGCTGGACCAAGAGGTTAATGGCGACTGACCAAGTCAAGAAGGACAAAAAAAGAGGAAGTTAGGTGTGCTCTTCTGAGTAAACAGGAAATTAGGGGGTTGTTAGTAAAACAATAAAACTATCATAGACATGCATTCCTCACTACTCCTAGAGAGTCTCAGCATGCGAAGTTGCTGTACTCCCAACACCCCTTCTCAACTGAGCATGCACCCAACCAAGCCCATCTTGACTCGTAGGTTCTCAAAACCATCTCTGGGTAGCGGTTTCGTCAAAACATCAGCTGTCATCTCAGCAGTTGGACAGTAGGTCATCTTGATCATTCCATTCTTCATCAGACTACGCACATGATGAGCCTTTATATTGATGTGCTTGCTTCGTCCACTTATGTTCTCTGCTTGAGACAGCTTTATGCAACTCTGGTTGTCTTCAAATATCTCTATTGGCTTTTTCTCTTTTATTCCAAAGTCCATGAACAGCTGGTCAAGCCATTGTAGTTCTCTGCAGGCTTCTGAAGCCGCTATGTACTCTGCTTCTGTGGAAGATAGGGCCAACATATCTTGTTTGCGACTGGCCCAAGAAATAGGTCCATTCCCATATAGGAATAGATAACCACTAGTGGAACAGCGATCTGTGGTATCATTGCCCCAATCTGCATCAGTGTAACACACAAGACTTGGATTATTGCTGGCTGGCAATTTCAATTGAAGATCCATGGTTCCTTTTAAGTATCTTGCTACTCTCTTTACAGCAGTCCAGTCTTTCTGGGTAGGTGCACTGACCTTTCTGCACAGTATTCCTACAGCAGCAGCAATATCCGGTCTGGTATTTGTAGTTAGGTACAGAAGTTTTCCTATTGCAGTTCTGTATAGGTCATTGTCTGGTAGAGGTTCTCCTTGTTCCTTGTTCTTAAGGAAATCTGTTACCATGGGTGTTGCGACGGGATGTGCATCCTGAAGTCCCAGCGTTTCTAAGAGATCCACAATCTTCTGTTTCTGACACAGTAGAAAAGATCCATCTTGTTCTCTTTGGATTTGTATGCCTAAGTAGTATGTGGCATTTCCCAGTTCTTTTAGTTCAACCTCTTTACTCAGGTGCTTTATAATTTCAGCATAATCTTCCTTTCTTTGAGTAGCTATGATCAGATCATCAACATATGTCAGGATGTAGGCTAAATGTCCATTTTTGGTTCTTGTGTATAGGCATTTGTCTGCCTCTCCTTGCTGAAAGTCCAATTGTTTCAACATTTTATTTAGTTTATCATTCCATGCTCTGGCTGCCTGTTTGAGGCCATATAGCCCCTTCTTAAGCTTGCAAACCAGGTGTGGTCTTTCTTTGTCCACAAAACCTGGAGGCTGTTTCATAAAAAGATCTTCTGTAATCACACCATGTAAAAATGCTGTCTTTACATCAACATGTCTGACGTCCATCTGCTTGGAAGCAGCTAGGCTGAGAAGTAGCCTTATGGTGGGATGCTTCACCACTGGTGAGAAAGTCTCGTCATAGTCTTCTCCATATTTTTGTGAGAATCCTTGTGCAACAAGTCTGGCCTTGTAGCGCTCTATTTTTCCTTCTGCGTCTTGTTTTAGTTTGAACACCCATTTGGATCCTATGGCTTTCTTTCCTGGTGGGAGTTCTGTAAGTGTCCATGTTCCATTCTTGTGTAAAGCTTCTATTTCTTCCTCTGCAGCTTTCATCCATTTACTTGCCTCATCAGCAGACATTTGTTCAATTTCTTCTATGTTTCTTGGTTCTCTAGGCAGTTCTGACTTTGCAAGGTAAGAAAGTCGTGTAGGTGGTACACCTCTGTTGGGTTGCAGTGAATATCTGGGAGCCTGGTCTGGAATCTCATTTGTCACATCAGCTTCTTGCGATCCAGCCATCACCTCAGTATCATCTGCATCCCCTTCTGAAGGTGTAAAGTATGTTTGTACGATAGGACCGAGGATTGGTTGGTCATTGGGTTCTGATGCATCTATCTCTTCTGAGAAGTCCAATGCACCATCTTGTCCCTCCATCGATTCAAGGATAGTTCCTCTTCTGTCTATTCTTCTTCGTTCATCAAAATGAACCACATGTCTGATAAATACTTCACCAGTTTCCAAGTTCATCACCTTGTATCCTTTGCTTCCAGGTGCATATCCGATCAAAATAGTCTGTTCTGCTCTAGCATCTAGCTTGTGTCTCCTTTGTGAGGGTATGTAGGAGTATGCAAGACTGCCAAAACTTTTAATATGATTCATGTTAGGTGCTCTGCCATGCCATAGCTGAAATGGCGTCTGTGTAGTTCCCTTGGTTGGTAGACGGTTCTGGAGATACGTTGCCATCTGGACTGCATCACCCCAGAAGCTGTTAGGTAGGCCTGCATCTGCCAGCATGCATCTCGTCATCTCCAGGAGAGATCTGAGTTTTCTCTCTGCAACACCATTCTGAGCAGGAGTGTATGGCACACTTCTTCTGTGTTGAATTCCATGTTCTTCTAAGAAGGTTTGGGTGTAATTTGACAGATATTCGCTTCCACAATCTGTCTGGATGGCTTTTGGTGTCTTCTCAAACTTTGTTGTCACCGTTGCTACATACTTCTGCAACATTTGTTGAGCTTCACTTTTATGCTTTAGTAGGTAGGTGACACAATATCTTGAAAAATCATCCACAAAAATGAGTATGTATCTGTTTCCACCCAATGAGGGTACTGAAATTGGTCCACAAATGTCAGAGTGTATGAGTTGAAGAACTTCAGTGCATCTTTGTTCAGTTCGTGGCTTAAAAGAAGGACTAACAGCCTTTTGTTCAACACAAATTCTGCATTTGTCAAAGTTTCCACAGCCTTTGGAGCTTATTTTGAATCCAATAGCTAAATTCTGGTTTTGTAGCTGAAGAATTGCCTTGATGTCTCGATGACCAAAACGTCTGTGCCATAGTTCAAGGCTGTCATCATCTAAATTTCCTTGAAGCATATTAACTTGTGGAGTTGTAAGATCTACTTCATAGACCCCATCACGTTCAAAAGCTTGCAGAAAAGTGACACCATTCTGAGAAACTTTACACTGTCCATCTTTAAAGAGAATACTATAGCCTCTTTTATCCAAAGTTGATACACTGAGCATGTTGCCTTGTAGATTAGGAACATATAACACATCATTTACAGTATGTTCTACAGTTTCACCATCTGGCACCTTGCAATGTAGTTTGAAAGTTCCTTTGCCTTCAATATTGAGATTTTCACCTCCTGCAGTCAGTATGGTACCTGTGACACTTCTATCAATTTTATCAAAATAAGGTTTATAACTTGATGAATGATTGGAACATCCTGAGTCAATTATCCAGACATTCGTGTCAACTTTATTGTTAAAATTAGTAGTTAAAACTTGTGCTTTTGTCATTAAGTTTCTTGCTTTCTGACCCCCTTTGAAATAATCATTTTTCTTCTGTGGCTGCCCTCTATTGGGACGGGTTGCAGTTTGTGGAGAGCTGCCATTGGCTGAAGAATCTCTGGGGAGGGTACAATTCCTTGCAATATGCCCCCTTTTGTTACATCTATAGCAAGTAACTTGTGATTGGCTAGGGGGTGTGTCCCTTCTGTGAGTCTCCCTCTTGGCAATGAAATTTGATTCATTCCTTGTCTGACTGTGGGATGAGTAACTTCCTGTGGAGAGCTCAGCACATTCCTCTCTCAACTTGTGCAAGAGATCATCAAAGCTTAAATCTGGCAAGGCAGTTAACACAGTCACAAAAGTTTGAAATGGCTTTCCCATAGTCATCATAAAATATGCAACCTTAAGACCATCATTTAGTTTATGGTCACAGAAAGTCATTCTCTCAAAAAGGTCATTTACTTTGGCTATATGAGTTTCACAATCCCTTTTTGCATTCAGTTTTAGATTCATTAGTTCCAACATAAGTAGAGTCAGAGTCTTATTTGTCTTCTTTCCAAAATTTTTCTCAATCTTAGAGAGCATTTCCTTAGCAGTTTTACATCCACTTAATGTGTAAAGTAATTCATTTCCAATCGTCTCACTAATGAGATGCATTGCAATATTATTATCAGTCAGCAATTTTTGTTGTTTTCCATCATCATTATTAGCAGGCATCTCATTTTCTATGCAATTGTAAACTTGATGCACTTGGAGATAGCCATGTATGTGCATTTTCCAAATTCCATAATTCTGACTGGTTAATTTAAAGTTTACAGCTGGTAGAGACATGGTTGCTCAAGGTAATAAGCCAAAAGTTTAAAAAATATATATATCTCCAAAAATCCAAAAAAAAAAAAAATCAAAATTCAAAAATCTTAGCAACAAAACCTCAGCAACTCAAAAAACAAAAGGGCAAAACTTCTGGTGGACACAGGTTTAGTTAAAGGGGAGAGTGGAGAAAAGAAAACTGCAACAACAACAACAATAAAAATTGCCAACAACAATAATAACAAAAATAAAAAATAAAAACTCAGAACAATTTAGTTTTAAATTGTTCTTCTCTGCTTGCAGCGCTGTGCTGGGCCCATAACCTATTGGAGAAAACATAACCTATTGGGAAAAAAACATAATGTCTACATAACCAGTTGGGCTATGTAGTCCCTTTTTGAGGTTCGCTAGATACTCAAAAAGGAGGCGAGATTATTTAATCTCACTAGCAGAATAATCACAGCGGAAACTAGCTGAGCAGGAAAAAGAGCTAACTCCACTTTACTTCTCCCAACCCACGTGTCCCCAATCAAAACAACAAGAGTCACTTGTTAGAGTGAAAAATAAAGTAGTTTACTTACAAAATCATGTGTATGAACAGATACACAGGCTTCTACTTCATGTTGCTAAGGAAAGCAGGTAAAAGGTAGGATTTCAGGCATCTTCAAGAAAAGGTGGGGGGGATCAGCATGCAGGGAGTGCTGCCATGCTGACCTGCTGGACCAAGAGGTTAATGGCGACTGACCAAGTCAAGAAGGACAAAAAAAGAGGAAGTTAGGTGTGCTCTTCTGAGTAAACAGGAAATTAGGGGGTTGTTAGTAAAACAATAAAACTATCATAGACATGCATTCCTCACTACTCCTAGAGAGTCTCAGCATGCAAAGTTGCTGTACTCCCAACAGTTGCTGCTTCCCCCTTCATGCAGTCAACAAACCACGCGAGCTGTGCACTAAACTATCTTTATTGACTACTTGAATAATACAAACTCTATAGTAAAACAATAAACATCTTTGCAACACATTTCTTGCTCTTGCTAAACACACTCTGGCTATGCTAATCAAGCTATATACATACTCATCTCCTCCTGCACAAAAGCTTAGTTACAAGTTCAGGTTCACCTTCTAGTTCACATTGTTGTTGATGGTGTGGTGTGGAGGATGGTGCAGGGCTGGGGTGCAATGGCTCACCGGAACAATACTGAAATAGTTCAATTTTGGTTACCACCCACTGGGTGTGCACTGGGTGTGTACTGGGTGTGTACAATCAATACTATTGGTTATTTTCACACTTTCCCATACTATAGTCCAACCTCTTACTATGACCTAAACACTCATGTGATGTTTTCAATGATGTCGTTGTTTACCTTTTCCATGACCTTCCTTTCCGGAACTTGTGTTGCTATTCCGTGTGTGTTATGGCTATACCCACATCTGTTGTTGTTGTGTACGTGTCTCACTACACTATCTCACCTCGTGCTGGAAATTTACAGACTTTGGTTCTCACAGCTTTGCATTTCTATGACTATAATTCCCATGCTCCTTGCCTTAACATATCAATATTTGTTTTTGAAAGATCTTAGTCTTATTGGGTATCTTTGAATTTGAGGGACCTTTTTTGTAGCTCCTCTTCTTTCATCTTTAATTCACCTGTAATATTTTGAAGGTTTTGTTTTTGTTTCTTTCTATATTGAAAATTTTGTTGAATAAAAAAAAAACCCCTTCATCATTGCTCTTGAGGCTTCCCACAATGTTACATTATGTATTTCATTCCCAGAATTTTCTTTGAAATACCATTTTAATGTTGTTTGGCTTTCTCCAAAATTTTTGGGTTTTGTAGCAATTTTTCATTGAAATGCCAATTGTATTTCATTCTGGTTTTGTTTAACTTCAAAATAATGGGATTGTGATCCAAAAAGAATTTAGGTAAAATGTCTATTTTTACTATTTAAATGCATAATGTTTTAGTAGCTAAAAAAAAATCAACTATAGAAAATGTTTTATGTTTTTCAGAAAAAAAGTGAAATCCTTTGCATCTTCATACAGATGTCTCCAAGTATCCAATAAACTGAAATTCTCCATTAATTTAAAGAGTCTGGGGAAGTTTGCCTTGTTTTTTTTTCTTTCCTTTTTAAACAAATTTATCTAAGTTGGGGTCTAGAACAGCATTCCAATCCCCCAGCATAATCATTATAATTCAGTTTTAACATTAAATAAGTGTTGATAGTATTTTTCTCTTTTCTTTTGTGGACTATCTCCTCTTTTTAATATTCTCTTTAGAATATCTTTAAGGATTTTAATCTCTTTCCCATCTATCTGTAAAGTTTTGTCATAACTCAAAAATAATATCTCGTATCTCACCTTCTTCCTCACAAAAGAACAACATCTCACGGCCAATTTTTCTCCTTTGCAATTTGAGAATTAATTCCGAAGGTTTTATTTCTTTCTTTAATGAATTCTTCCTGTGGAATTTCTATATAGTTCACTAATGCTGGTACTAAATATTCATAAAGATTTTTGTATTTTTTTCTTTAATCCTCTCATTTTAAGAGATTTTCCTCTTTGTTTTAATTCTTCCAGAGCTTTCAAATCAAGTTGTGTTTCCTGTTGATGAAGTATCAATGCAGTTCTTTCATCTAGAGATTGAGATTTTTTTCTAATTTATCTATTCTTATTATATCTTGATTTATCTCTTTTACTGCTTCCTCCAGATATTATTTAATTCCTTTTAATTCCATTTTTAATTCTGATTTTATATCATGTTTTGGATCTTTTCTTAGTTCCTTCATTTCCTGTTTTAAGTTTTTCTCATCTCCTTTCCATTCTTCTCCATTTCAGCCATTAATCTTTTGATTTCATCCATAAGCGAGAATTTCTCTGAGTTCCTTCTTTGTGATTGTGCTGCTGTCTGCTACTGAGGTTGACCTACTATTCATGATTGTCATCATATCAATCAATTTAATCTTATTATCACTCTCAATATGACACCAGTCTCTCTTATTCCTTCAAAGTCCACCAACCAAACAAATGAGTCAATTGGTCCAATAAATCAAATTAATTTCTTCAGAGTTATTCTCACTCTTCAGATATAGGATCTTCCACTTTTCTTTCTGCTTCTTCCCTTTAATGCTTCAATATTCAAAGTTAATATCAGTTCTCAACTTGGGAGAGTCCTGTTACACCTTATTTTCTTTCTCTTTTATCTTGACTTCTTTGTAGCATTTTTAAATTCCTTCTCCTTTCCTTTCCTCCTTTTCTTCTTTGCAGCACTATACAGAGTATTCTCTATACTGCTTTTTCCTCAGAGTATGCAAATTAAATCTCCTGAAGCTTTTAACTTGGATGCAGCCTTTGCTTTTCCTGGTTTGCTTTCTCACTTTTTTCACTCCCTCACTTTCCTTTTTTTCTCCTTCTTCCCCTTCTTGCTCTCTCCTTTCATTCTTCTTGACCCCATGACAACTCCTTGGGAAAAGACTTCAAGTGATCAGTTGGGATAGGACTAGTTGGTGAAGTTCTATTCACTCCCTTCCAATGATTACATTTGGCACAGCTGCAGTGGAAATTGCAAATCCAGCTTTATATCTCCTCTTTAATAAGGTCTTTGTTCTTTTCCACCATTGGGAAGGGATTAGCGCAGATAATAAAATGTGCACCCAAACCAGCAACAAACAAAATTCATATTCTTTAGCTTAAACTTGTCTAATTTCTTTTAAAATAAGTTCGCAGCGGCACTTGTAGCCCAAGAAGGGTGTTCAGCAGCAGCTTGGCTCTCTCGGCTCCCTCCACTTCTCCCCAATCTGTCTCCGATGTCCACCCTCTGTTTTTCACCATAATGGGAATTGTTTGGAAGCGGGTAATGAGCCTCTATGAGGACCCCTTGATCTCCCAATGCCAAGAGATTTTTGACTTTTCAGTTACTTTAAAAGCACCCGAATGCTGCATGCTGTAGGCAAAACACACACTCTTCCCATTCACCTGGTTCTTGCCTCAGCACCAAGAACAGAACACCAGGCACAACATGAGCCAGCATTTGAAAGATGTGATATTCCTCCACTAGCTTTCAGTAAGTCTGCATCCCCTTAACTGTAAAAGTAAATGAAAAGTTATGGTTGCAGATCAAGAGGAATGAAATTTCCACTCATGGGATAGCATTCTTTCAGTTAGTCCCATCCACAGTGAATACATTCAATCAATTATTGAATGATGAGTCAACAAATAGGTAAATCTAATTGATTCAATGGATCTACTGCAGTGGGAATAACAATCGATTTTAGGTAATAAATCATAATATATTTTGATTACTGAAAAAGGAAATAATTATAATAAATAATTATAAATAATGTCTGCGCAGTATCCTAAGATCCAACATAAAGAGTAGGATAGAAATATTTCGATAAATGTTTTTAATGAGTTATTTTAAGGATTTGCTCAAAGTACAAGAGATTGTTATAAAAGACAACCTGAACCTTAGATATAAGTATTTATTCATTTTACTTGTTACAATTTGATTTCTTTAGCTGTCATATATGATATGTACCATTTATCCTGACAGCACTCCTATGAGGTAGATTTTGCTAAGAAATAATAACTAATCTAAGGTCACACAGTGGTCCTTTTGTCAAGAAGTGCTGATTTGTTCACAGGAACAAGCACAAATTTTTTTCCATGTAGAAACCGTGGCTGTGCTGCAGAATAGACATAAGAGAAATATGAAGACTGGACAGTTGTACGTATCTGTACTTGAGCTATGCTACTTTACCATATTAGCATGTGAGCTGCATTTTTTATGGTTTCTTCTGACACTTCCATAGAACTCTTTAGCAAATGAGCCCTTTATAAGTGAGAGGACTGTTAGCACTCCCTGCATACCCTGCACAGAGCTTAGTACCCCATATTTCATATTTCATATCTGGAGCAAGCTTATTCTTGAAAAGTCACGGTGACATTTAGAACCACCAGGGCATGCTCCTGGAGCAAGACCTGAAGCATGTGAACATCCAGGTAATAAAACAATCAAATTTAAAAGGATGTACTAAGTGCTCCTTCCTTCGCCTAATCCATCTGCATTTCCTCTTGCATCTCGATAAAAAGGAGCTCCTTGCACCTAAAGTGGTAAGCCATCCTCTTTACGTACTCACTGTTGTGTTCCCAGCCAAACTTCCCTTTCCCACTAACCAATTTCCAGATTTCCATTTTGGTTAGCTCTGAATGCTGTGTCTGTGTGAATTGTTACTGTGTGTGTGATTGCACTCTGCATTTTTCTAAACAAAACCCTCTTAATTCACCCCAAACTTGGACTTCTCCTCAGTTATTTCTCTTATGTACAGGTGTTAGTGGTCCTAAAGGTTAACCAGCCTCTTGCAAAAGCTAATTTTCCCAATAATTAAAGTTGTATTGTTATATTTGGTGGGGACCTCTCAGCCCCCTCCCTTTCTTTATATAAGAGCACTTTGTTAAACTAATATGCAAAGAGAAAGTGAAGAAACAGCATGGTAGAAAACTACCTATTAGCAGAAAACTGGTTCATGGTAGACTTCACTGCTCTTTGTGTCAGTACATTCATAGAATGCTAGGAAATGAGGGGGAGCCTGCTTTCACAACATGGGTCATCTAGGGTTGTTATTTATGTGTGTTAATTTTAATTAATAAAAGGTTTTTGAAAACATGTGAAGAAAAGGTTGGTGCATGTCTGCCTTCAAGTTCGTAGTTATGTCTAGATAGCATGTAGCAGTATATAAATTCCAAAGGCTCTCTACACAGAACAAGGAATCTTCTACCCACCCCCAGAGTTCCTGAATATATGCGGGGAAATATACAAGTGTATACGACTGTATGTAGTCTCAGAATTAGACTAGATCCTAAAGTGCATAATATAATTCTGAACAATAAAGTGAAGATAGTCCAAGCCCCATCACAATGTATGGATGTGAGAGCTGGACACTGAAGAAAGCTGACAGGAGGAATAACAACTCATTTGAGATGTGGTGCTGGAGAAAAGTGCTGAAGATACCATGAAGATAAACAAATGGGTCCTAGAACAGTTCAAGCCAGAATTCTCCCTGGAACCCAGGATGACTAAATTTAGACTGGCCACATCATAAGAAGGCATTAATCATTAGAAAAGACAATGATACTGGGAAAGGTAGAGGGCAGTAGAAACATGCAAGATGGTTAGACTCAACCAAAAAGGCCTACAGGATCTGAGCAGGGCAGTCAAGAATAGGGAATCTTGGAGATGTCTCAACCACAGCGTTTCCATGAGTCAAAGTTGACTCAAGGGCAGCTAACAACAACAATGAAGTATCTTGAAAATACAACAACAGTTGATGTGCAGACTTTAAAACTAGTTCATGGGAGACTTCACTGCTCTTTGCCTCAGTACATTCATAGAATGCTAAGAGATGAGGTGGAGGCTGCTGTCACAACATGGCTCATCTAGGGTTAGTATTTCATCTGGACGGCCAGGTTTTACCCTGTTTCTAGGCATGCTTCCCAATGCCAAGTGCCTAGTCTAGATTTCAAGCTTTTTAAAAAAGTAGGTATCTACCCTTGTAGAAGTGGAGTTAAGGAGCAAAATGTGCAGTTTTGTTCTGCAAGAATGTCCAGGAAATTGTCCTCCAAGAAGCAATGTTGCCTATTCTAAAATATGTTTAGTCAATGAGTGAAGTCTCACATCTGTAACTGTTATTTGTGAAAAGTTCTCTCTCAGCTCTTCTGTTCTCCGAGTCAGTGTTACCACTCTGCACAAAAGTCTGGCTTTTTGAGGAAAAACTAGCTGAAATTTGTTTTACAGAACCCTTGCAAGGACTGCAAGAAAGCAAAACAGGAGACCATATCATTCCAGTGGAATGTGGGGTGTGGCTTCCTTGCAAGTTAAAGCCAGCCCTAATTTTAGGTGAAGTGAGTCAACTGCTTCAAAAAATAGTGAGCAGGGGCACTGCCTCCAGCCATTCCCCTCTATAGGGGATAGAGCTATATCTGCAGCTGGCATTTTGTCCACAGGACCACTATAGATGACAGAGTCTTGTCACCAGTGCCCAAATAAAATTCAACAGTGTATACAATCTCTGCATAGAGTGGAGAGTGAGTGCCCTTTATCTCAAGCAGCTCAAGTCCCTGCTGCTGGCAGGGAAATGTCATGAGGAGTTTCACCTGCTTAATTTCCGTATCAGGCTAGTATTAAAAGTACTGAATCGGTGGGGGTTTGAAAGCTGCCATTCTGTTTTGTTGTTAATGCACAGTCTCAGATCAGAGAATCATGCCCAAACTTATCTCATCATTATACACTGTCTCAAGTGTGCTGTCCAGGCCAAGCTAAGTTGTGCACCACTGTAAAAAGTATGAGGGGAAGGAAAAAAAAATAAATAGAAAGGTTTATTTTTATGCTTTCCACAAAAGGGAAAAGCTGCCTCACTCTTATGTGTACTTGAGGAATTCCCTCTCCTCCTTTGCATCACTCACTTCTCCTTTGTTACTTTCATTTTTGATCTGTTGAGAGCCAAACTGAAATCCTATTCTCTGGGCTTCTCTTGTACCAGGATCTAACAAAGCAATTGCAAAAACAGCTTTAGGATCAGGGAAAATGTTTTCTACCTCCCTGCTACCTAAGCAAACAACAGCTTCTCCTCCTCCTCCTCCTCCTCCTCCTCCTCCTCAGAACCTCTCTAGACATTGTTGTATAGTCATTGTTGTTTCCTTTTTTCAGTCTTTTAAACTTTAGTCAGAATTTGAATTTAGCAGACTTAGGGCTTGTGCCATTGTTAAACCTGGTTAATTTTTGAGGGGAAGGGTGAGCATTGGGTTGGTCCATGGCTCGTGGAAAACAATGGAAATGCTTGGATTAGTTTACAAGGCAAAATTCATCATTGGCTGGCTGTGAGGTAGGAGACACTAGCTCACACAATTCCATTAGCTTCTGGGGGTTGTAAAGGAAAATGGCTTGGTAGGCTGACTATGGGGCAAAACAGACAGGCTTCTAGAAGTGGCCAGAAGCCTCTCCCAGTGAACATATGCCATGGCCCTGAAGGCACCTCCTGTGGCAGTCCCAAATGGACTGTGTCAAGGGGTGGGATAAAGCTGCTCCTTTGGAGGGTGGTTTTGGACTTCCTTAGGCAGACCCAGGGTGGTTGCTGGGCACTCCAAGGGTGTGCACTGTGTAAATGCCACACCCTCAGAGTGGCTGGAAGCCGCCCCCATCTGCCCATTGCTTTAGGCCTGAGTCTTGTTAGTTTCATTTTCTGTCACAGTTCTTTCCATCTCTTTCCTTGAGAAGAAATTTGAGGAATTTGGCAAATTCCAAAAAACACAAATGGAAACAAAATTTTCCATTCCTTTAGAATGCGTCCAGGGCTGGAGTGGCAGGTGGTGGTTAGAGAGTTTTAGGGAGGGAGGGAGGCTCTTTCAGGCTCTTGTGTACTGAGACCCATACAGTTCAAGGTTGTCGGTCCCTGTTATCTAAGGCAGGGGTGGGGGAAGTGTGTCCCATAGGATGCATGTGCTCCACAGCTCATTTTTGTGCCCTTCAAGTCCTCTAAGGTACTGTATCACACGAGGCTGCTAAGACACCACAGTCACGTTAGTGTAGGAAACACAAATTTACCAGTTTGAGGACAGTCACTTCTGCACAGCTCTGCAAAGGTTCCATGCTGCTGCTATTGTCCCAGGCTCTGCCTTCTTTATAGCCTTACCTTCCTGTCCTATGCTCTAAACAGCATGTCTTTTGGTTTGTTTGTTTGTTTGTTTGTTTAATTATTTTCATTTATGCAATTGATTAAATAAAGAAAAGAAAGGAAACTGGGGGGGGGGGAGGAAAAAAGCCTTCTTGGGCATAGTGAGGAGCAGGGGAAAGAGAGGGGAGGGGACATAATCATGCCCACTCACACCGAGTGACTGCCTGCATATGGGAACTGCATCAGGAGAAACATAAGTAATTCAATAGTGCTAAAGCAGCACGATTGGGAAGCACTGATGGGTTTTGCCTGTCAATGAAAAGGAGTGCTCAAGGAATGGATGGAAGAAGAAGCAGCTACAGGACAAACATAGGGAGATAATCACCCATGGCTTTTAAACTGAAATTCCACTGGGAAGGAAGTGGCTTTGGCTATGCTGATCACATGACACTGCCTTTGACCAGTAGTTGCCCTATTGCCAACCCATCCCTTTTCATTCATTGGAGAAACCTGTGAATGAACTGGCAATCACACAATGTTCCGGGTGCAGAAAGCCATTCCAGGGGTACTTATGTCATTGCTAGTCATGTGATACCATTGTCCACTCCTCCCCCTTGCTATATTATATATATATAGATAGATAGATAGATTTTTCTTTCAATTCCAGAGCCTCTGCACCCTCTGAAGTTGTTTTTTTTTTTAATTGTCAAAATTAAATTAACCTTTGACCCACCATTTCCCAGCAAAAACTTATTTGAAAATAAATTTAGCCACCAGACTGAAGGGGGTTTCCCCAGTCTTGATCTAGATTACTCATTCACACATTCCTTTATGGGTAGTGCAGTGATCAAATGAAGGGTATGTACATGGCAACCATTCCTTCTTTGCAAGCGGATCATGAGAAATGCTCCATTTCCACTGCTTTCCACTTACCAGCTCACTTCCTGTTGTCAGAAATGAACTGTTTGCTTCTAATCTCACATTTGAATGCTGGTTTGGATTTGTGTTTTGAAATATTTCCCTTTGTTTTCCAGAAGCAAAAGCATTTCTGGAGCTGCTATTTATTTTGACATTTCTTTTTCTTTCCCTGTTTTTAATAGTACCTACACATCATACGCAGAAACTCTTGTCAATGCTGATATCATACAAGACTCTGGGAATGAGGACTATTTAAAGCAGAGGGTTTGTTTTTAGAAGTTCTGCACTACTTTCTTCTTGCCTCCCTGTCACCATGATTTAAGAAAAACATACTTACGGGCAGGGAGCAGGCAGTAAGAAAGGAGCCACAGAGAAAGGAGAAGAAGAGTATTAACAAATGAAAATCTTTTGTTCTTAATGACAGGCTATAATGGAAAACTAATCTCACGTGCTATATTATTATCATCCGGCAAACTAGTTACACATATAATAAGGTTTTTCCCGTATAAATTATGAATGGAATAAACCAGCCTGTCACCACAGTGTGCAAAGAATACACCGCATGTTATATGTAAATATATTAGTCATCTGCCTTTTGTTTATGTGTCACAGGATTCCATTTCTTTTGTGGTGTATTCCTCCCCCCCCACACACACACATTTTCCCCCTTCCCCAGTGTCCTCAGTGAAATCATTTCATCATGTCCCATGCCTTTAAAGTGGAATTAATCTAGATGCTGTTGTTGTGCCTTTTCCACCCAGCTTTAAGAATGCCTTAATGCCTGTGCATGCATGCTCCAGTTTCATTTCAAGCCACACATAATAATTGAGCCTGGAAAGGGGGAAGCAGTAGGGAGGGAGAAGGAGAAAAAAAGACAACTGAACACTGTGATGTAGCAGCAACACAATACAGAAAACTTCACTGAGCTGCATTTGCACATGATTTGTTGCATTTTTATTTTAAAATGAAGGTCCAGTTTCATGGGATAACAGGCATATACAGCCATACACGGTTATGCTCTTTCACCTCTTGTTTAAACCAGGCTGTCAACATGCTCATGAACAAAAGGTAGTATTCCAACATGGTGTTTACATGTGAGATAGTCACACAGAACTAGGAATGGAAAACAAAACAAAATTTGTAAATTTTTAAATGCTGCTAGATGATAAAGGGATTTCTGAGTGTCAGAAAATCATGATAAGGAGAATCATGGATGGATGAAACTCTACACTGGTTGGGACTTATTTTGTATAAAACACACAAATGGAGGATTTTTTTGCACAGAAAATGGCATTTTTGGCACAGATACATTATTATTTATACATAAATCAAGTATCCTGCTCAGAAAACATGATTTTTATATGCAGAAAATATAATTTTACAGAGAAAATGCTGTTTTCTACATACACACACACACAAAAAAAACAGAGCATATGCATCATCCACAGCTGATATACAACAGTTCTGATAATAAAGGCTGATACTAAGAATGTTCCTCTGAAAGTTTCAATATTGACCATTCAGAGGATATTATTTCAATACCAGCTGAATATTCAACAAACACTGACAACTCATGGAATTTGATTTCAAATATTTGATCAGCATTGGCCTTTTGGCTGCATATGATACTATTGTGTAGGAATTTCATTTTTTATTTTAAGAGGCCAGTAGTATGTTTACTATATGTTACTATATGTAATAGCTGATAATAATATTTGACATCTTGATTGATTAATTATAATAGGGATTTACATTTATTATAACCTACATAGGGCTTTACATTTTGTGTTTTGTCCAGTACCCGAAATAATAATAATAATAATAATAATAATACGTTTTTTTCTAGCCCGCCCCTCTGAACAAGCAATTGGGGCGGGGTATAAAAGAGAATAACAATTAACAAAGCAAAAATAAATAGCAGTTATAGCAACAACAAAAATACATAGTAATTATAACAAAAATAAAATTAACAAAGCAAAATACATAACAATTAACATATCAAAACAAGTAAAAAGAAAATCTCCATTCTCAACCCCCATCCCAATCCTAAAACAATGTGAACTATACACAATCTAAAAAGAAAAGAAAAGAAAAAAGTGTGGGGAGAGACCAGACTCCTCCTTAAGTCCAGGAGCCAAGGCATGGAAGGAGCCCAGGTGGAGGTAGAGCAAACAAACACTCTCTCAGCCAAGTCTTCTTCACTGGCAGATGTTGGGGAGGAAGAATGGCTTAGGAAAAATTAAAAATACAATAAAAACGATTTTTTTTAAGCAACATGATTTTTAAAAACACCATAAGTGCAGTCAGTAGAAATACAATAAACAGAAGGCAGTACAAAAGGAAACAGCAACAGAAAATCAGGGCAGATTAAAAAGTAAGACAGTAAAATGACATCAAAATAGGCATCAAATTACACCAAAATAGTAAGGAAATAGGAGAACCTTCCTTTGGACAATAGACTAATGTTAATGTGGTGAACCACCAACTTCAGAAAGGCCCTGCCCCAGCAGTCAATGATACCTTTATGACATTACTTTTTTTGACAACAACCAAGTGACGTGTTTAATTTTGGATTTCAAAACATTTGAAATTTTTGCCTTATATATTGAATATCTTGGACTTTTCAGAAAATTTTGAATAAGCATGAGGGTCTGTCTCTGAGCTTTGGTGATAGCATTTGCTTCTGTTCTAGTCAAAGCATTAAAAGCTTTGCACGGCATCAGCATATGCTTGCCACACAGTTGCCATGTCTGATACATGGGGGGGGGGGAGTAAAATGTGCTCACTTCTCTGTAAACCTTGACATTTTCAGTCCCCTAAACATAGCTCTACCTTTGATGACTGAGTGATTTACTATATGTTGTAAGTTAACAGCCTAACATGCCATGACATCCAGGAGAAGGATCGTGAAAAACAACTGCAACTTGGGATTCCTTACCATTATGGATAGTTCTCTCCTGAAATATGAATACGTGTATTTTAGTCTATTTATATACAGTGGTCCCCTGGGTTACAAATACGAACAAGAGCCGGGGCTGCAAAAACGGCCCCGGCTTACGGAAAAAAACCCGGGATCTGAAACAAAAAACCGTGCGGCCCCTTTAAATTTGCCGCGCGGTCCATCAACTAAAGCGGTCCCCCGGGTAACGAAAATTTCCGGGTTACGAAAAGTAATCCGGAACGGATTACTTTCATAACCCGGGGGACCACTGTATGTGTATGTTATAGCAAGACAGCAGTAAAATGTAAAGAGAAGTAAAGATATCAACAAGCTGGAACGTGTCCAGATACAGGCAACTGAGATGATCAAATGTCTGGAAACCAAATCTTATGAGGGATCTGAGTATGTTTAGCCTGGAGAAGAGAAGAATGCAAAGAGACAATATAGCTATGTTTAAATATCTGAAAGGAAATTAGAACCAATGGATTCAAATTACAAGAACAGAGATCCCACCTAAATATTCAAAAAAGCTTTACTTTAGGAGCTGTTCAACAGTGCAATAGACTGCCTTAGAGGTGATGGACTCTTCATCTTTGAAGTTCTTTAAAGAGAGGTAGAATGGGCATCTTTCAGGAGTGCTATAGATGTATATTCCTGCATGTCAGGGAGTTCACATAGGTAGCCCTTGTGGTCCTTGCCAACTTTAAAATTCATTGAGTCTATGATTCTATATCTTACAAATAACTACCGGAGTTGTGTCTTTCTCACATACACACAACCCAACATAGCCAGTTTTAAATGTGCTCAAGGCAGTGTCTAGAGTGTTCTGGTCCTGTGAGGCTGAGCGTAGTGTACTGTAGATGAGGCTATGAGAAAATGATTGGATGAAGGTCACCTAGTGTGCTTCATGGCTCAGTACAGGTTTGACACAGAGTCTTTCAAGTTGTAATCTGACACTCTATCCACTACACTGCAGTGGTGCCCACACTAAACCATGTAAATGAAAAGAACACACTTTGCAGAGATGTAAGCCAGTTTGGTGATCAGTAGCTCTAGTTTGATTCTACAGGGAAAGAAAAGAGATTGCAGTTGGTTAGGAAAGTCCAATAATTTTTCTACCTTATACAAACTGCCTATTGCCTGTTCCCCATGTATAGAAGATGACTGGATTTACTATTTTATACTGGGGATAGCACAGTGTTCCCTCAGGCAGCAGAGGTATATCCATACCACACTGCTACACTGCTACAGAACACTTTTTAATCTGCCTTGTCTTCATCCTACAGAATCCTGGGCTTTGTCATTTGAGGAGGAGTATTTAAGAGTCAGAATTCTCTGCTAAAGAGCTTCACTGCAACTCATTTGAAACATATAATTAAAATTCTTTAGAAAAGAATTCTGAGAATTGATCCAGAACTACACTCCCCAGGAATCCATAGGGTGGAATCATGGCATGATAAATGATACTAAAATGCTACAAACTAAACAGGTTAGTTTTGCAGGCAGAGAACAGACCACGTGGCCTATCTAGTTCTGCTGTCCAATACTTTGCTGTCCCTTCTGTTCCCCATCCCTACAGTCACTTATCATGTTCCAGAATTAGGCCAGCTTCAAAAGCCAGGTCCAATAGCCCAGTCTTGCTCATGGCTCAGTATTATAGAAGTCTATCACTGTTCCCTCATCTGAATCTGAGACCATGTCACCTCCATCTATGTACTTCTCAGGGGCCTTGGTCTGCAGGGAACATCAGAAAACCACCCTCAGGCTTGGGCAAGCACAGGGAGTGTTTTTTCACTTGGATGAATCCTCTAGCAGGATACTATCTCACTCTGGCTAATGGTAATGCAGATTCTATCAGTTGGGGAAACAGGAGAGACAAATATACCCATCATCCACTAATGACAGCGGGGAAACTCAACAGGGTTGGGTTTGGGTTAGGAGTCATACATATCATCCACTTCAATGACTTTCCTGTAAAGACATCCTTTGCTTTCTTCCATATAACTGAGTATCTGTCAATCTTCCCCATGGAACCAAATTGTGGGCTGCAATCTGAAATACCATTATGATGAAAGCAGGTTCATCCTTTGCTTCCAGTACTGGGGTTCTGAAGTAGGTCCCCACCTTCTCAGTGACTTGCAATATCTGGACCCTCTCTATGCAAATCTGCATTATCTGGACCCAAATGCAAAATGACCTGAATAGAGTAGAAAGCTGGGCCAATGCTAACAAAATGAAATTCAACGCAGAAACATGTAAGGTTCTGCACTTAGGGTGGAAAAATGAAATGCACAGATATAAAATGGGGAACACCTGGCTGAGTGAAACTACATGTGAAAGGGATCTAGGAGTCCAAATAGATCATAAGCTGAACATGAGTCAACAGTGCGATGCGGCAGCTAAAAAGGCCAATGCAATTTTAGGCTGCATCAATAGAAGTATAGTTTCTAGATCAAGGGAAGTTATAGTGCCACTCTATTCTGCTTTGGTCAGGCCCCACCTGGAATACTGTGTCCAGTTCTGGGCACCACAATTCAAAAAAGATGTGGAAAAACTGGAGCATGTCCAAAGGAGGGCAACTAAGATGGTGAAGGGTCTGGAAACCATGCCCTATGAGGAATGCCTTAGGGATCTGGGGATGTTTAGCCTGGAGAAGAGAAGGTTAAGAGGTGATATGATAGCCCTGTTTACGTATTTGAAGGGATGTCACATTGAGGAGGGAGCAAGCTTGTTTTCTGCTGCTCCAGAGACTAGGATGCGGAACAATGGATGCAAACTGCAGGAAAAGAGATTCCACCTCAACATTAGGAGGAACTTCCTGACAATAAGGGCTGTTCGACAGTGGAACACACTCCCTCGGAGTGTGGTGGAGTCTCCCTTTAAGCAGAGGAGGGATGACCATCTGTTGGGTATGCTTTGATGGAGAGTTCCTGCATGGCAGGGGTTGGACTGGATGGCCCTTGTGGTCTCTTCCAACTCTATGATTCTATGATTCTATGATTCTCTCAGCATTTTTTCATTTCACTGGCAGGCAATTTATGTAATGATAATGCTCAGAGAAAATGATTATTTGGCATTGTTCTTCTCGTGTCTTCACCTAGGCCATGTACCATTGCCTTCAGAGCTGGGTGATTAAAGGGGCTTCTAAGGCCAATTCTGTCTTTATTTTGAAAGACAATTAAATGATCTGTCTCTTGCCCCTCTTTTCTGGCAGAGAAGAAAGGAGGAAAGCATGCTCTTAGTACTGTTTATATGCAATTCTTTCTCTGCATGGGACTTGGCTACAGAGACAGTGGTTAGAAATGAAATACAAGAAAAAGCCCTCTTAGTATCTACTTGCCCACAAAGTGGACTGCAGAATTAATATATGAGATGTTATTTCTAATTTATTTATCAGTGTGCAATTTCTCTCTCTACTTCTCTCTCCCCCTTTCTCTGTGTAGCACATGTACTCTCAGAAGCACTTACATATTTGCAGTCTAGCGCAGAGACACCAGCTAATGGGAATTGGTTTGCTTGCAGAAGTGATCTACTTGAGTGCATAGAAGAGGCTTCTTTTATCAAATATTTCACTTGAAATGTTTTACAGTGTCTTCTCGATGGCATGCCATGGAGTACAATAAATTTCATGTTTTTTTTAATACTCTCTACCTGCACTTGCCCTTTGATGATCACATTTTAATTCATGCAAGACCTCATTTCAATAATAATAATAATGATAATAATGAAAAACTTTTGCATAATCTTTTCATTAATCCAGTCCTGTTTGTCTGTTATTAATAGGCCACTGTACAATCGATTCTGCTGCAAAACTCCACCAGGCATGACTAATTCAGATAATTAATTTGCCAGAACATTAACACCATCAAATGAGCCTGCTAAACCGGTAAATTTAAAGTAAATTAAACTTAATTTGCAGGTTATTGCAATTAAGCCTGCCTTGCCTTTCTGAGGGATTTCGACATCCTGAGTATTTAAGAGGCAATCATCATGCATGTGAGTGGGCGGGCTTTTGGGCTAATTAACACAGGAGCCTAATCTGCTTTTCAATTAGAAAAGGGGGGGGGATGTTTATAATGTTCTGGTGACAGTGTTGCCATTCAGTGCCGTCTAACAGGGATCGCATGGCATAATTATAGCTGAAAAGAAAAGCTCACGCCAGGCCTGTTTAGGGGTTAATGAGACACCGGCAGCTTCCTGCTGAGGAGATCGAGCCTGTTTAGTGTGGCTTCAAGAGGAAACCACCCATAGGGGTTTCCTTTGAACTGTCAAAAGGTCCCCTTGTTCTGGGTGGCTTATGTTTCATTTGTCTGAGTGGCATATCAAAAATTGATGAGCTGCCAGCAGCAGCCCTCATGCCATTAATTCACCAATTGTGTATCTAATAGTTTCATCCTTAAATACATTTGGGTGAGGGTAAGGCTGAAGAGAGGAGGGAGATGGGATATATATATATATATATATATATATGACAAAAGGCTCCACAGTCCCCAAGAATGGGGTCCGGCCTTGCCTTGTGTAAATAAATCGGCAGTAAATGTTAATGATGCAGATGACCTACTCTGGGTACTATTAGCAAGAGGAAGACAAAGATGCATTGTAGCTCTTCTCTGAACTGCATTCAAGTCAGAACAGTGACAAAGATGTGGCATTCATTGCAACCAAGTTTAAGAGGGGAGGAAATAAAGGAGAATAGGACAAATTTATCCTTGAAGCACTGTCAGCAGTTTCAGTGGTTTTCTTTCTTCTTTCTTTACACAGTAATAAAGATATTCTATCACAGTTCCACATTATAATGATATGTGCTATACCAGAGGCTTTAATATCACTCTATACTACATCTCAAGAAGTGGGTTTATCTCCATGAAAGCTCATGCTAAAATAGAAGCCAGTTAGTATAAAAGGTGCAGCCACATTCCATTTTTTCTCCCCCTCCCTTCTTGCTTTTTATACACTTGTACCCCTCAAAAGGTGTTAGGTGGGGGCTGTAGAGTCCCTACCAATCATGTCAGGATCTCTTTAAGTATTGGGGGAATTGTTTAGCTCAAGGAGGCTTGCGAGAGGCTGGGTAACACTGAGCATCATTTCCATCTATTTATACCAATACTAACTGTGGAGGACTCCAAGTTTGGTGAAATACGATTTTTATTTAGAAATATCCAGGAGTGCAAGCAAATACACAATAGTCATTCAAACAGACACAGGAGTTTATCACACGAAGAGAATTGGAAGTATAATCCAATGGCAATCTGAGTGCAATCATGGGGTATCTATCGCATTATTGCATGAAAGCTGATCACACACATTTTGGGGCAAAGGGAAGTCCTTCCAAATGCAATCATGGGGTTTTGCGTGATTGCATGAGAAACTATCACACGCAATTTCAGGCACTGGGAGGCAATTTCGGGCAGATCTGAATGCAATGCAGTGTCAATACGCAATCAAGTAAATTTGCTGAACTAGCAAATTTACTCAATTCCGAACTGGCCTCACTTCAATTTCTTTCGAAATTGAAAGAAATTCTTCCCATGTGATAAACTCCACACATTCAGAGCTAGTCAAAACAGATGTATGGATGTTGGATAGTGGAGACTTAGGGTAATATTTTCCTGTCCTGAAGAGGAGACCATGAAAAGTGGAGTGTGGCTTAGATGGCACCTGTGGGTGATGCAGTGAGTGGAAGATATACTGTGTGCATTGTGTGCACTGTGTGTGAGGAGACGAGCTATGAGACTGATATTTATAGCTTAGATTCTAGACTTGAAGAATGTTAGGTGTTATCTTGCAAGGTAGCAAAGACATGGTGGCTTTCCCAGGGAATTGACAAGGGGACTCTAAATGACTGATGACTTTAATTTCAGAGTAACAAAGATTGGATTTAAGACAACCCAAAAACAGATGGATAGGGAAGTTGGCTGGGAACATGACAGGGGGTAGGTAGGAAGTGTTGGCTTACCTGCCTTTGCTTTTGTTTCTAGTTCAAAATGATATGCAGAGAGCCTAGACTTTAAGTTATTTCTGGCTTATTGTTTCCCTAAGGTGAACCTATCATGGGGGTTTCTTGGCAAGATTTGTTCCTAAGGTGGTTGTTTTGGCCTCCTTCTGAGGCTGAGAGAGTGTCATTTGCCCAAGGTCATCCAGTGGCCAAGTTCAGATACAAATGCTGTTCTCCAGAGTGGTAGTCCAATGCATAAACCAATATAAACACCTGGACAATTTCAACAGGAAAGAGGAAACCCTGAGAGTAAATAAGGCTTGGCTACCAGTCCTGAAGGACAGCAAAGTCAAGACTCAACCTATGCAAATGAGAAACAGCCTAAGGCCAGCAGACAATGAGCACCAGTTAGCAGACATTAATCCTTGTTTGCATATCCTCCCACCCTGAGGACTGCCATTAGCAACAGAACAATACATTTGCAAATCACTCCTTCCTTCCCAGAGTCACACAGGATATATATCTCCATCCCTTTTCCAGGCTATCATTCTCTGAAGATGCCAACCACAGATGCTGGCGAAACGTCAGAAAGGAACTCTTCTAGAATATGGCCACATAGCCCAAAAGCTCCACAAAAAACTATCCTCTTATTGTGCTGCTATTCCACTTTTACTGCTCTGGCTGCCTCCTGTTGCATTCTGGGATTTGCAGTTTAGGGATGGCACTTAGAATTCTCAGGAGAGAGCTCTTAGGCCTCACTGCATTAGAAACCTCAGAATGCAACATGAGGCAGCCAGAGCAGTTAAGGTGGAATACCAGTGCCATAAGCGTGTAGTACAGTAATCTAGTCTATCTTTGAAAGCTAATGTTACAACTTCTTTCTTTTAGTTAGTCTCAGAGGTGCTACACAATCCCTTTGTCCACTCCACTGTACCTTTGAAGAAGGAACATATTGCTCCCTCACTTGGTGTCAACATTATAGCGATTCCTATGTGACATGTTTGCAGCACATATTTTCCTTCTTTGGATTATTTTGTATGAATAGCGCTACAACTATCCACTATTGAACTACCACTATCCATTTGATGGTTCCAGTGGTGTAGCAGAGCCAGGTCTAGTAGGGTTGAAGTCCTGTGACCTTTCTATTAGAGGGGAAGTTGACATCCATCACTAGAGCCATCAGACTTTTTTTGTTTCCTCTGAACTCAAATGTAATCCTTACAGTAGTTGGGATATGGATGGAGAATAGCTATGAGTTCTCATCATTGTAATTAAAAATATTTTGGGCTTCAATGAACAGTTAGGACCTGTCAGCTTTACCAAACACCTACAAAAGATGTACACACATAGATATGGATCAACATAACGTCATTCGTATGTTCTTTGTCACCATAGTTATGGAGTCTGACATTATGAGAAGCCTACAATTTAAATTATTCACTTGTTGTTGTTGTTGCGTGCCTTCAAACCATTTCTGACTTATGGCTATCCTAAGGTAAACCTATCATAGGATTTTCTTGGCAAGATTTGTTCAGAGGAGGTTTGCCTTTGCTTTATTTTGTGGGTGAGAGACTGTGGCTTGTCCAAGGTCACTATGACTGAGCAGGGATTTGAACCCTGTTTGCCATAGTCATAGTCCAATGCTCAAATCACTACACTATGCTTACTCTCAAATTAATCACTACATCTCTGTATAGGTAGTTTCCTGGTCTTGGACTATTTCTGATCCACCATCCTCATTGTCAATTTCTTACAGCAAGGAAGGAGATCAAGGATGTTTGGTGAAGGAGCAGTATAGTGAACCCACGTGATGTTGTTTCCATTATAGTAAATTGACATTAATTAACAAGGGATTTCATTATACGTTCTAGGAAGCCAGTGGTGGCTGTTGGCTTCCATTCCAAGGATAGGTGTAAATCTATCGTAGGCTTTAATCTGAACTTTTAAGAAGCTATTCGGCACTTTGGATACCTCCTTTAGAGTTTGGATTAAAACCCAAAGTGGATTCATTGCCCCACTGATGTGGAACCTATCTGCAGTCAGTGCAGTAGACTCTTTAGAAGCTGAATCACACTGATCATCATGAATGGTATACAGTATTGGTATCCATACTTGATATAACTACAATAGCAACTCCAATAGTAAGGCTCAACCTATAAACTGGAAATCATGGAACAGAAGCCACTTCCCAGCATTGAAGCAGGGAAATTTTGAATTGATCATCCTTGCTTCTGTAGCTTCTAGGTTTTATGGGGAAATGTCAAAAAGGATCCAAAAGTTGCACCTGGTGAAAAATAGAGCATTCCAACCTTTCAAGCTATGAACAAATATAACTCCTGTTTTGGACTACCTATCAATTGGCTTGAAGATACAATGCAAAGAAGCATGATTAGTAAGCCTAATGAAATTTGATCTGCTCTGCTTGAGTAGAACAATAAGAAAGAAAATAGTTCTATCTGTTCAATCTGTGAATTCTAACTTATTGGGAATTTACACCAGCTCTTGACCTATATGTCTTATTTGTATATATTTTCTTTATTCTGTAATACATTTTTTTAAAAAAATACAACTACCAATTGTCATTCTGTGCCTTCAAATTATTTCTGGTTTCTGATGACCCTAAGGTGAATCTATCATGGTTTTTCTTGGTAGATTTTGTTAAATGGGGTTTTAACCTTCTTTCCTCTGAGGCTGAGAGAGTGTTATTTGCCCATGGTCACCCAGTGGGTTTCATGGTGAGAAGGAATCAAACCCTGATCCTAGTCCAACACTCGAACCACTACACCACAAGCTCATAAATCTTCCTGTGATAATTAGCACAAAACAACAAAAGCTTTTTGGTAAACTAGGTAGTAACTTGCTGTTAAAAGCTATACAATGAATGGGCCAATCTGATTTCAAGAGGGAAAGAGTTTCACAAATCAGAGGCCACAGCATAGAAGTCTATGCACCACTTTGTGTAGTAACACCTCCTCAGTAGATCTTAAGGAGCAAAGAGGGACATATTGAGCTGATCTAGACTGGCAAAAAGGGGTGTGTTCATGCCTGCATGAAAGTGTAGCTTTTAGATGACCCACACTGAAAGTTTGGCATGAACACACTTATAGAATCATAGAATCATAGAGTTGGAAGAGACCACAAGGGCCATCTAGTCCAACCCCCTGCCATGCAGGACGTCCAAATCAAAGCATCCCTGACAGATGACCATCCAGCCTCTGTTTAAAGGCCTCCAAGGAAGGAGACTCCACTACGCTCCGAGGGAGTGTGTTCCACTGTCGAACAGCCCTTACTGTCAGGAAGTTCCTCCTAATGTTGAGGTGGAATCTCTTTTCCTGCAATTTATATCCATTATTCCGCGTCCTAGTCTCTGCAGCAGCAGAAAACAAGCTTGCTCCCTCCTCAATATGACATCCCTTCAAATATTTAAACAGGGCTATCATATCACTTCTTAACCTTCTCTTCTCCAGGCTGAACATCCCCAGTTCCCTAAGGCGTTCCTCATAGGGCATGGTTTCCAGTCCCTTCACCATCTTAGTTGCCCTCCTTTGGACCTGCTCCAGTTTCTCAACATCCTTTTTGAATTGTGGTGCCCAGAACTGGACACAGTATTCCAGGTGGGGCCTGACCAAAGCAGAATAGAGTGGCACTATTACTTCCCTTGATCTAGACACTATACTTCTATTGATGCAGCCTAAAATTGCATTGGCCTTTTTAGCTGCCGCATCGCACTGTTGACTCATGTTCAGCTTATGGTCTACTTGGACTCTTAGATCCCTTTCACATGTGGTCTCATTCAGCCAGGTGTCCCCCATTTTATATCTGTGCATTTCATTTTTCCTCCCTAAGTGCAGAACCTTACATTTCTCTGTGTTGAATTTCATCTTGTTAGCATTGGCCCACCTTTCTAGTCTATTCAGGTCATTTTGAATTTTGATCCTGTCCTCTGGGGCATTAGCTACTCCTCCTAGTTTAGTGTCATCTAAAAATTTGATAAGTATGCTCCCAATTCTGTCATCCAAATCATTAATAAAGATGTTGAACAGCATTGGGCCCAGGACAGAACCCTGTGGGACCCCACTGGTCACTTCTCTCCAGGATGAAAAGGAGCCATTGTTGAGCACCCTTTGAGTTCGGCCACTCAACCAATTACAAATCCATGTAACAGTTAACTTGTCTATCCCACATTTTGCAAGCTTATTTGCAAGAATGTCATGGGGAACCTTGTCAAAGGCCTTACTGAAATCGAGGTAAACTATATCCACAGCATTCCCTTCATCTACCAAGCTGGTAATTTTATCAAAAAAAGAGATCAGGTTCGTTTGGCATGACCTGTTTCTCTGAAACCCATGTTGGCTTTTTGTGATTATGGCATTGGCTTCTAAATGTTCACAGACTCTCTGCTTAATGATCTGCTCTAGAATCTTTCCTGGTATTGATGTCAGACTAACTGGACGATAATTGTTGGGATCCTCTTTTTTTCCCTTTTTGAAGATGGGGACAACGTTTGCCCTCCTCCAGTCTTCTGGGACTTCTCCTGTTCTCCAGGAGTTCTCAAAGATTATTGCCAATGGCTCCGATATCACCTTTGCCAGTTCTTTTAATACCCTTGGATGTAGTTCATCTGGTCCTGGAGATTTGTATTCATTTAGAGTAACCAGTTATTCCTGTACTGTCTCTTTACTTATTCTGTGCTGAAATTCCCCCACTCTGTCCCCTTCTTCACTGTCCTCAGGTTGAGCACATTTTGCCTTTTCTGAGAAGACTGAAGCAAAGAAGGTGTTGAGTAATTCTGCCTTTTCTCTGTCCCCTGTTAGTATTTTGCCATCTTCTGCACGCAGTGGTCCTACCATTTCCTTCTTCTTCCTTTTGCTGCGGACATATCCAAAAAAGCCCTTTTTATTGTTCTTAACCTCTCTAGCAAGCCTGAGTTCATTTTGCGCTTTAGCTTTTCTGACTTTATCCCTACATTTGCTGGCTATTTGTTTGAATTCCTCTTTGGTGATTTCCCCATTTTTCCATTTTTTATACATGTTCCGTTTAAAACTTTTGCATTTTAGTGGGGGAAAAGCAGCTTTAAAAAGGAGCTGCTTTTCCCAGCTTCTTTTTAAAAAGGGTGTAACTGCGCAGCTGTGTCTAAATGCTGCAGTGCAACTGTGCAGTTTTTTAAAGCCCCCAAACCCTAGCTCCAGCCCTAATCCGAACCCTAGACATGAGCAGTAGGGACTCTGGGATGCTGTAACTGTTATACAACTGCGCATAAAATGTCAATTCATTCATAAAATAAAGACGTTTATTCATAAACTAAAATTGTAACGGATTTAATATCTTTTTAAGGGGGGAGGGATGCAGTTTGTTTTATTGATGTAATAATATTTTAATGTGTAAGCAGACTCTATTGATCTCAAAGGGGTGGGATTATTATTATTATTATTATAATAAAATAAAGTGGTTCATTCATGGTGCACCGATGCAACTGCAGACTTTAGAAAGGGAAGCGAAACCACAATGGTAATTTGACAGACCTTCATAACTGCACAGTTAATGTGTGATGTACCTGCGCAATTGCGCAGTTTGCAGCTGGCAATACAATTGCCTGTACGATGTACCAGTGCAACTGTGCAGTTCGCAGCTGGCAATACAATTGTCTGTATGATGTACCGGTGCAACTGCGCAGTTCGCAGCCAGCAACAACAACAACAAAATATTAAAGGTTCAGTGCGGCCAAAAGCCCCATTCATTGCCACCTGTTCAGCTGCTCTGCCTGTGTTTCTAGCATCCTGACAGCTTCCAATGTAGTTGCTGAGCAACAGAAAAGACTTCAGATAAGTCGTCCCCACACCTCCTCAGCTGCCCTATGCCTTTTTATTACACACCTGGGACTTGCAGTGCAGCTGCTAAGTATTAAGGAAAAGGCAACTTCATGTTGCCCTTTCCTGCCAATCTGGAAAGCCCCATTAGGAAAGGTACACTGGAAATGTAGTATGCCAGATTTTGCAAGGACTTAGAACTACAGTAGTAGACTGGTAGCCAATGCAATTGTACTAACACTGGCATGACATGATCCAGCCACTCTAGACGCAGCCATGCTCTGACTAAATAAATTATATTCTGCACAAACTGTTTTCATGGTTAAGGTAGCTTGACTTAAAGCACATTACAACAATTTAGAAGGGGAAGTATATAAAAGCACATTACAACAATTTAGATGGGGAAGTACATAGAACACTGCTTCTCAGACTATCTGCAATATAGATCTGCCCCCCCCCCCCCCATGTATCAGCTAGGTACTATATTTGTGCCCAGTGGTGATATCTGTTTATTTCTTTCCTGTACACCTGCTGCACATTGGCAGCTGATGGCTCATGGGGTGGCACTTGTCCACAGACAACCATTCTGAGTAGTACTGATGGAAGGCATAAGAAATGGAAGTCAAAGATATGAGTAGGGTGGGAAATAACTGACGAGATGGTGCCACTGGTAGTTGGTGGTTTTGATGTTCATTTTAACTTTTAGCTCAGACTTTAAAGGAGCTATCCATGGTGCTTAAATCTACTCCCAGATAGGTCCAGCACTCTAGATACATTCATTAGACAGCAAATGAAATTCCAGAGTGTATTCACTGTCCCACTGGCATCAGAACCAAAAGCTACCATTGGATTGTGCTCATTCAAAAATATCCTGGTTATTGCCACCACCTTTGTACCTAGCTGGATAATAAAATCCAGGAAGACTGCAAGATCATTTGATTTTTTAGGGGTAGTGTAACATCATACAGAACTCACAGTGCTTCCCAACCTCTGGAAATGCTCAACAACCATCCTGGTCAGGATTCAGCTACCTTTCTTACACCCATGAGAAGTCACTGTTTCTCCTGGTTTTTATGTAAATGGGAGAAGGAGTTGGGACCCATCAGCATTTGAATGGTTTAATGATCCCATGGTTTCCAAGAGTTTGCAATGGCTTCATTCATATCAATATTTTAAAAAATTGTGATCAAGTCTTGAAATGTCCTTGGGTATCTCATGGAAGAAATCTCATGGTGTGGAATAGGAGTAAATGGGTACTACCTTCTGATGGTGGTCTGTTTCCTAGGAGCTGAACCATTGTCTGATTAGAAGAGCACACTCAGCTGGGTCAAGAGAGGTATGTAAAGTTGTGTTGTTTTACAACACAACCCCCATATTTGTGGGAACATAAACCTGGGGCTAATAAAAAAAAAAGGTCTCTTTAGACATCTGGGGATCCCTCAGCATGACTCTGTGGTCAACCTCTGCCTGAAATACAGTGTTTGATGTTAACTGCAGTTTCACTTATTTAGAGTAACCATGAGAATGGATCTCTGCAGATTCAAGGGTCATGTTGTATTATATTTTTTTACATAAATGCATATGCTTTTATTTGAGACAGATGTACTGTTACATTCTATACACCCCACTAATTATCACTGCGGTCTGGGAGCTGGGGAAATCAGTTGCAAAGATCAGCGAACAGATTGGTGTTTGTGAGCAAATTGCCTTAATAATCCCCCTTTCCAGCAATGCATTGATGAGGATTAATATTCTTGTTGAGTAAGGGTTTGCACAAATTCAGGACTTTTCCAACATGATTAGCCTAATTGTGGACAGAAGTGGAGCATTTTTGTAATACTCCCATTGGAATCTTGTATGAAACAATTTACTTAAAGAGCAGCTGATGCCTTCTGGAAAACTTTGAAAAATGTTTCTGTTAGAATCACTTTGTCTGCATGTCACATACTTTCTTTTTCTTAGACCATCATTTTTATTCTCAAGAACAGGGATATACTGACTTTTCATGGGGTTTTAAAAACTAAAAAACCTTCCTCCATTGCTCTTTACCTAAAATTAATCTATCTTTCTTAGAATCATAGAGTTAGAGGGGGCTTCATGGCTCATTAAATCCAATCCCCTTCTCAGTGCAGGGTACACAAAAGTTTGTTTTGTGTAATTGTAATAATTTCCCCATACTGACCAAAATAAATGTCATAAGAAGTATCCCACCACCCCCTTCAAAGCTGGATTGGAGCCACAGCAAGCGCATGCCATGGGTCCGATCTGGTGCTTTGCCACTCTAAAAAGAAACAGCAAAATATCGCTCCTTTTTAAAGGGGTAAAAAGCTGCCCTTGCTGCCATAGTGGCGGCTTTTCTGTGTTTCTTTGGTACAGCACATCTAAACACTGCGCCAAAGAAATGGCATGACACTGCCTGCCATGCAGGCAGGTGGGCAGCATGATGCTGCCATTGGGACAGAGTTGGAGCATGTGGTGTGCGGTCGCCATGCCTCCACTCCACCCTGCTGCTGGCATTTTATGCTGGTCTTTTTAGCCCCAAAGTTATTAAGAAATAAATGACCATGCTACGGATGAGGCTTTAGGTTAGCCAGTCATTCATCATCAATATTTGCTTAACCTTTGCATATGAAAATTTGTTAGTACAGAAATTCTTGGGACCAGAAGTGGTTCTGATTTTGGTGTTCTTCAAATTTTCAATATTTGCATATACATAATGAGATATCTTAGAGATGGGACCCAGGTCTAAACATGAAATTCATGTATGTTTCATACACACCTTATACACACAGCCTGAGAGAATTTTATTATCAAATTTTTTTAAAAAATTTTTTAATTGTGCATCAAACAAAGTTTGTGTACATTGAACCTTCAGAAAGCAAAGTGTCACTATCTCAGCCACCCATGTGAACTATTTTGGATTTTGAAATATTTTGGATCTTGAAATTTCATATAAGGGAGGCTCAGCCTGTATAGATACAAATTTAGACATAATTATTGTCTAAATTGAAATAGAAGGAAAATATAGCATATCTTAGTTGTGGGGAGGACCGTATTCAACTGACCTGAAAGCCTGCTGAGACTGATCTCCAGCTGATCATGGCTGATGGAAAAGGTTGATGAATAATTTTCTCCCTTCTTCTGAGTCTTTGTCTTCAAATGAGACTTGAACTGGACAAGGCTTGCAGACAGAAGAAGGTGAGTGACAGACTTCGTATGGGATACATACTGAGCTGAGCTAATTTTTGCGATTCCTGCTGAAATGGGTACCACAACATCAAATTTGAAAATGGTGGTACAGGTAATCTCCCTTGCAATTGTCTTTGAAAATGGGATATTTGGGGAACACTTCGAAGAAGAAAAAAGGGTGATCATGCTCCAGGAATCCTCCTGCGGATTTGTTACCACAAAAGGATGAGGAGCATCCAGTTAATAAGGATAAGGATGATAAGGATATAAAGATTATAAGGATGCATACATTTCCCAGAATTCACCAGCAAATGTGGCCAATTCCAAGTAGTGTCTGAAGAAGGAGAGGATGGGAATGAATGAGCCTGGGCCACACAATGGCAAACAATCCTTAGCAGTGATGTCAAGGTCTCTCCAGGGACTCAGGGAGAGGTCTTCCATAGTATTGTTAGTTGGAGAATGAACAATGGCTTTCTATATGGAACGCACCCACTCTTCCCCTGAGCCCTCCCCGAGATATTGATCTCAAAGGGGCGGGATATAAATAAATATTATTATTATTATTATTATTATTATTGAGGTTTTGGGGAAAGAAACTAGATCCACAGCTTCCACGGCCATCCATTTAAGGTAACATTTAGTTTGCCCTCAATACACACAGCTTCTAGAATGTTTACTCCCCCCCCCTCCGCACGCTTTATGTAGGCTGTGTGTGAGCTGTAGGGTTACACTAAAGAAAGCGGCAAGAGGGGAAATTTACTGAAATGGGCTTGGAACCTCTTTAAGGGCATATATTTTGGTATGGGTTTTATTTATTTTTTATTACTATTTTTTGTTTGTTGTTCTGCCTGCAAGGTAAACTTCTGCCTCTTTGGTTAGGAGTGTAAAAGAAGGAAGGCAGATGAAAGCAACAGACTTTTTTTTTTGTCAAGCTGTGACAGAAATCAAATGCAAATAGAGCTCAGTTCAAGACTGTTTGTTAAGTGTCACATCGGTGAGCATTAAATGCAGTTTATGTAGTTTTACAATGAGCAATACTGAATGTGAATTTTATTGATTTTTTTTTCAAAGAACATACACAGAATAATATGCCCCTTTCAGTGCCAACTTACAAGTGTATCTTTATATTTGTGAATACATATACAGTGGGTCTGTGAGTTGTGCTTCCTTGTTCTATCACCTTGTTTGGATGATTTATTCCATGTATAAAAGGAAGAGAGAATGCAACTCCATCTCTTGGCAAAATCTTGGCAAATCTTGCTCTTCCCTTAGAGCCATGATTTTCTAACTGTGTTCCAGGGAACTATGGATGCCCTGGATCTTCTCAGAGGTTCTTTAGTGATAACTGCATAATGTTTCCAATAATAAAAAGAACAATAACAATTTGTTACTTAATTGATTAGGAAGTTAGAATGAAACCTCACCTGAAGCATGTTACTCTGTGAAAAAAGTTAGAATGGGTCCAGAGCAAGGGAAATGGGTAGTATTAAGAAAACTAGACAGTTTGAGGAAGTAGTTTTCTTTATGCAAAAAGATATTTGACACAAAAGGTGTCAAAATAACCAGGTGTCAGATGGTTACTCTGCACTTTTGACTTAGGTAAGGGCTACTGTGCCTCAAGCAGATAAATACCTTGGGAAAACTGTTCATGTTTGCCTCTCTCCAGATATGAATTAGAAGCAACATCAGAGATGAGATGTTCCAGCAGATATTGTTAACCAGTACTTGAAATTGTTTCCAAAAGTCTGATATGGAAAGACAGAATTTATCTATCTGCAAAGCGCATAGCAACACTTCCACCCCTAATATCTCACAGGGTGGTTTTCACGTTGATTTTCTTTGTGAATATACTTCAGGAAATAATCTTTTAATCTGTAAGAAAGATACATTTTTGACAAGCTTTTCATCTTTACTTGTTGATAAGAGTGACATTAAACCAGCAAATCATTAATCCAGGTTCTTACGCTTGTTTCTTTTTACAGGAAAGTTATGAGCTGATGTTGGTGTTCAGGGAGGGAATAACTGCTATTAAAATCCTGTTAACAGTGTAAGCTTCTGCATGTCTACTTATAAGTAAGTCCCACTGTATTAAAATGCTATTTACTCCCTGGTAATTGTATATGGTGTGCTGCCTAAGTACAATACATATTCCTTTTGTACACTTTTGATACTGTCTTCTAAATTTCTGTGTGATTGATAGATGCTCTGAGCTTGCCTAAGGCCTACTCACACATATATGTAATCCCTTGATTTGATGGTTCATGGCTGAATTAACAGGACTCGCCTGAGAAGCATTAAATTTGAGTTAATGCAGGACTGGGAATATGTGGTCCTCTGAATGTTTTTGGAGTTCACCTCCCATTAGCTCTAGTCATTGGGAAGAGATGATGGAAGTTGCAATGCAGCAACTTCTGAAGGGCCCATGCTTCCATTCCTGAGCTAATAGGACATGATTACAGAAATGTTTCCTGTGATGTATGACATATGGTGGGCCTTGAAAAGATAACTACAATGAATTGCTTTTAAATTGTACCTTCCTAAGCTTTGTCCATGGACATGTCTACATGTGCCAATTAAACAGGTTTCTTCCTGCCCTCACCGCTACCTGTCTTCATGAAGCAGGGCCAGATCCCCAAATCAAGTGCAGACTGTTTTCACAAGGGAAGGCCAGTTCTGCACTGAATCTGCCCTGTCCCTGCCTAAATCAGTTTTTAAAAAATTATCCTTTTGCTCTGGATTTTTCAGGAAAATTCAGAGCACTCTATAGCAATGCTGGGGGAGCTATTTGTATACACATCCTGCTGTGTCGCCCAGCACAGCTGCCGCTGGTACAGGTCACTCCCTCTGAGGTCACAATGAGGCCATCAGCCATCTAATCAATGCTGTGTGTCTTGTTTCTGACTTCAGAGAGAATGATTTGTGCCAGTGGTGACAGTGCTTGGTGTTGCTATGTAATATGGAGATAATGGGGGGAATCTAGGGGCTAGGATACTCTGGGAGCAGGCCTGAATACTGTTGGAGTAGCAGAATTCTGGCTGTTGTACATGAGCCCCGTGACCTAGGTAGACTATGGCTTTACATAGTTTATCACCAGGTGCCTGTGGAATGAGAAGCCTTAGGCTCATGTGCTTCCCCAGTTGGCTACTCTCCAGGCAGATTGGATGACAACTCCCATCATCTCATGCCAGCACATTCATTTTTAGTTGGGTATAATTGTGTTGTAGTCCAAAACACTTGAAGGGTACTGGTACTGAATTGGGAAGGTCTAATTTAAGCAACGTCTTGCCCAAACAAGCCAAAATACAGTTTGATCCTGGCTTTTTGGACAAACTGTGGTTTGCTCCAGGGATCTAGATATTGACGTGTCTTTGGATGAGAAATGCTAATTGTTTCTCAGGCTGTCTTGATTGCCCTCTTGTTGAGAATGAAAAATGTGAATTTTCTTTGCATCCCAGGCTTTACTAAACCACATGTTGTCCTTTCTGGATGAAACAACAAACCACTTTTAATTTAAATCCCGGTATGGATGCTTTTCATCTTCTCTTTCTGGCTATATTAGAACAGAAGGAAGCATTTACAAGGCTTGGTGTCATACACATAAACCTGGCCAGTGCATGGACAGGCAGTGATAAACATTAATGTAACGGAAAGAGTAGAAAATCAGCAGGATGTGCTTATGATTCAGAACTACAAGATAAAGAACAATTTGCTAAGAAGAATTCTGTTATGCTACACTGAAATGAGTGGTAGAGTTCTGTAATGCTTCCATTCACAAGAATAAAGCTGGCATGCGAATTTGTAATGTTGAAACATGTCCTTTGTTTGGATTCATAGCAGAAGAGGTTTGCTTTGTTTTGTTTTGTTTTGTTTTGAATGGCATAAGCCACAAAAGGACAAAGAATACTGAAGAATATAATTACGAAATAAATGAAACTAATGTTTCTAGTAAATATGAATAATATGAATATCCTAATTTTCCTGCAATATGCATGTATATTTTCTTATTGGTTGTAACTTGTGAAATTCTATTTAGTTCTGCTTATATTCTTATTCATTTGTTATTCATATTGAGTTTAAACATCATCTTCATTTATTTTGTAATTCTATTCTTTAATATTCTTTATTTATGTTTTTGTGATTGTCTTTGTGGTTTATTCATCTGTGGTTGAGACCCTGCCCTTCTGTATTTGTTTGTTTTAAATTGCTTCATCCCATATCTTTTCAAGTATAGTTTCTTAAATTTCCCCTAAGAATATTTTGTGGCCCTGTTTCAGTTTTTAAAAAATAATAATTTGTTTACAGTCATCTCTGTGTAGCTCTGATTCCTTTATTTGATTTTGAAGTTCCTAGATGCAATAGATGTTGGAGAGCAGCAGAAGGTGGGAAGAGGTCAGATGTGCAGGATACATACAAATGAATCTTTCAGTTTTCTGTCTCTGGGAAAAGTCAGTAAGAGGAGACAAAGGATGGACTGTATTTCAAAGAAGTATTTAGGAGTACAAGTAGTTATCTTCTTGTTGAGATGTAAGAGGAATTCATCAGTATGAATTTTTGTATGAACGTATCATATTTGAACCTGCTGAAACCTATAAGGGAACAAGAGGCCACTTGAATACTGATAGCTTCAATGTTTTGATTCACAATTCAAAAACTACAAAACTGCATATCATAAAGAAAATTTTACACAAAAATATATTAGGAAAGAATGCATTCAAAGGTGTACATGATAATATAGAGAAAGTTTTATGAAAACCGTGCACACTCGTAAAAAGGCACACAACAATATGTATATTAGGAAAAATATGCAAAAGAGATTGTACACTTTTTCATGTGTACCTTTAAAAAATGCATCTTGTGTTTACAAACTGTTGTGAATGCAGCTCCAAAGCAAGCTTGGAGCAATAAAAAATATAACACAACTCAAATGCACAGATTTATCTACCTCCATCATATAAAGGTAGTAAGATTCCCTCATGTAGAGTATCTGGGCAAAGTGGAAGATGGTGGTGATTTCAAGTAGAAACGCATGCATGAATCTTTGTTTTAGGGAGTAGAGCTAGGATGATCAGGTGCTTTTCCTAGTCTAGAGAGACAGGTTAATCAATACTCGGTGTAGATGTAACCAAACATCACTATCAGTGACCTTGAGAATGGGTATTAATGAAATTTCATGCCAAATCTGGGCACAGATGTGACTGATATTACTTTAGTTGTGTAAGCATGAATTAACCAGCCACTTTCCAGTCTGTGGTAGTAAAATAACATGTAAGACTCCAGGAGAACCTTTCAAGGAGAATTTGTCTCTGAGGAGAGATTGCAGGAGCACTGTTCATGTGGCATAGGGTTACTCAGATGCATGTTATATATTTATGTTCCTCATTTCTGTATGTATCATTGTCCTGCTTGCTAATTCGCTGGAAAGGAGCAACTGGTGTAGCCTAGCCATCTTGTTTTAATCCTGGCAGACCCCTGCTTCCCAGTGGAATAAATAAATATACAGATAGAAATACAGTTTTATCCAGAAAGGAAAGAAAGCCCTTGGAAGTATTAAGACTTTCCAGATCTTTTTGTTTTGATTTTGACTTCATATGCATGGTTTTGCATCCAAATTCTTTCTTGAAATATCCTGGGTTTCACACTGATTACTGATCTATACTCAGGCAATGTTTCAGAAATTAACTTTTACCAATTTCTGCTGGGCCCTTTTTAACTATTGTTCAAAAGTTATAGTCAACATAGTAAAGTGCTATAGCAACATTACACTAGTTAAACACTAGGCTCATTTTCTCTTATTGCTAGCATTCCTCTCTCCCTCACTTGATATCCATTAAATCTGGATTCTGATAACAATTCCCAGGGAATACTTCAGGATGGGGAAAATGTCAAAATGCCAAAATAAGATTGGTTTGTACAGGAGCAAAATTTCAGAGACATTTTTCATGGCTGGAGAGGCTCACAGAAAGATATACGTCTGTAACTAAAGACTTGCTTGTAATCAGAAATTTACTTCTCTCTTAATGCTATGTGAAATTCAACCTTCTTTCTTACCATTGTCTCCAAAGCTATCTTGACTATATCTGTTCCCATCTGTGCACAACTCTTCTTGTTCCTACATCAGGTCCTGTGGGAGGTTTCTCAGCCTCTCTAAATGTGTCCTTCTTTTCTCAAATCCAAACAAAAATCCATCAGTGATACCTTTATTGGCCAGCCAAAATGCACAATATACTTGTTGCAAGCTTTGAAAGTTCCATGGGCTTCTTCATCAGGCAAGATGTAACAAACCAAACAGTGTGTATGTGTGTGGGGGAGGGATTGGAGATGTTACTCAGATGCCTGTATGTTGTTTCAGTCCTTAGTCAAGATGGTATGCTGGAGAGGATATCTTTTGAAAAGTCCATGAAATGTAAAGTTCGTTTGCATCTCAACAGGGACCCCTCTTTTGCAATCCAATATGTCTCCATTCCAGTGACGTCACAGGCCTCTATGTAAGCAGAGAACAAGGGATTCCTCAAGACTTCATCAACGTATCACTCTTAGATTTTTGTTTGGGTTTGTTAAATGGCCAACACAGGTACCCCTGCATGTCTTGTTTACTCAAGTTGCTACTTCTGCTGTCCATTCCTCTTATTCATCTTTCCTTGGGGCTCCATCTTCCAGATCATGGTTTACCTCTCATTTCTTTTTGGCCTCCTGTGTTCACAACTCCTAAGCCTCCCATATCATGGACCCTAACACCCCCACTACTCTACCTGAGAGAGAGTCCTTTCTCCCCAGTTGTTTTGCTTTTTCTTCTTTCACAGAACCTATCATTCCTTTCCCTCAAAAGAATTGTCATTAGAAAAACAGTCAATAAAGAAGAAAGAGGGTGGTCCTAAACTGGCACAGAAAGCAGGAAGTCCCATTCTAAGGGGTTATTCAGATGGTGAAAATGACGGATGAATATATCGTACAGATACTGTATAAATTTCACCTTGGAAGGACACCTTCAAAATATACCAAAATTAAAATGTACTAGATTAGGGTGGCAAACCTATGGCCCTCCAAATGTTCTTAGACTACAACTTCTATAATTCCTGCTCATGAGCAATCCTGGCTGCATGTGATGTTATCTAGAACCCAACAACATCTGGAGGACCACAGGTTTTCCACTACTTCATGTTACATAGAGCAGTACAATAACAATATGCAGACACATAAAGGATCCTCAATGTGCGTAATTGTCTATAATTTCACTGTTCTGATTTTAGTGCTTATTCAAAATAATATTTTATTAAGTGCACCTGTAGCAGATTTATCACTTCTATTATATTTTTTTGCTTGTGAGGGGATGGGAGAGACTTTATTTCCCATTGTTACTAAAAATTTATTGCCAGCCCTTCCCTTGCATAATTAAGGTTTATGTGTCAACTTTCTATGACATCACAACAGTTCAGCCAATGAGAGATATTAACCATACCAGTCATTTGTTAGGCAGGGTGCAAGGGCAGGTTTTCAGATTTCTGCTGTTGTTTTATTTCCCTGGTTTGTATAACAGCAGATGGTATAACATAAGGATGGTAGCAGACTATTGTCCCCAGCTTTTGCTTTTATTACACACATGGAAATCAGAATAGAAAACTAATATAGCGTATGATGCAACAATATATGTTATATCACATATAAACCATCAATATCTCACCACCAGGTTGGCATTTCATATGAACAAGCCATGTATCTTAAAACTAACAAGGAAGGAAAAGCCTAAGTTGAAAGAGAACTGCATGTGCTGACTTATAAGATGCATTTTAGCAGAATTTTCTAAAAAGTAAATGATGATGATGATGATGATGATGGTAGTAGTAGTAGTAGTAGTAAAACCTAATGCTTTTATTTTCCAAAAGATGTCTCTTAAATAAATAAGCCAGATTGGGTCCAATATATAACCCCCACCCCAAGAGGAGCTGAACTTGTGTGAAGCTTCCATTTCCAACTCTTGTCAATTTGCAGGAGCTGGTGTGTAAAAGCACTTTAGTAGCGAAAAGCAGCAATCTCCATGCATCAAAGTTAGATGGTGGCGGGGTTATCACTCCGTGAAAATCACATAAACATTCCCCGTATGAAATATTATTCATCAGGGCAAAGCCCTCCAAGGGTTTCGCAGATGACAATGGTGTCAAGAAACCTCTTTTTGAAAAAGAGGAGAAATGTATTTCACTTCTCGGATTGCTTCTGTAGCTGGGCAGCCGGCAGCACAGCCGAGGAGGAAATGAACATAATTGAGTCGAGAATTAGCAAACCTTAAATATCTGTCTCTGCAATATCATTACCCATAAACTTGCCCTTTCCCCACCCCTTTTCTCCCCAAAGACCAGCATCCCATAACTGCAGCAAGACGGAATATGTTCTTTCGAACAGCTAAATCAACAAGGTCTCACATGAGTAGTGCCGAGTTGGTGTGGTTGACTGGTTTCATGAAAAACTAATCATGTATTCATCATTGAGATCAAACACTCCCCAAGTAATTACTATCAAAATCAATCTGAAGGGGGGAAATACTGAAGAGGTAGCATGGCTGATCTAATCAGCTGTAGAAGAGAAAATACTTCTCCTACTTTTAAATTTTTTTTATAAAAATAAGCTTAGGTTAAAAAATACATAAATCACCAGATAGTAATTGTATTTTTATAATTAAGAAAGAGAAAGCTGTCAGATAGTTATCAGTTGCTTCAAATCAACCATTACAGCTTTAGCGGCAACTACTTGTGTTCATTACGATCACACATTTGTGAACTGATTTTTCCTCACCCTAGCATGTAGATAATAACATTCACAGAAGCAGTGTGTTTTTCCATGACAGATTGCACGATAAAAATATAGAGAGATCAGAATGTTTTCTGGTGAAAACCAAGAACCATGAAAATAAAAAATGCAAGTCTTCACAATGACATATAGATCTTGCCCTGTTTCTGTACACCAGCATGCTACTGTTTTTTTTAAATACCATGTTAATGAAGTAATATGGATTTCATAATTTTCAATCTCCTATCATTATATAAGGCTAGTTTATACTGGGGGCAAAAATCTGACCAGAATCCCGTCCCTCCTGCCTCCACATCGTACCTGGAGCCACCCTGCATACCTTTTTCTCCACAGGGCCATCAAATTTTGTCTACACTACTCAACTGTGCCTCCAGAGTCTCCTGGGTCCAGTGCTGCCACTGCAACCAACTCCACCACCCTCATTGCTCCCACTACTGCCCTTGCTCTCACCTACTGCTGTTCTACCAACTCCAGCACACCTGCCACCCCCACTGCCACCTTCAAACCTTGTCCAGACTAATAGCTGGCCTGAACGATGAGAAAGTAGCAGTGATACTCTGCTCTTACTCCATTTTCTTCTTCACAACCATGTTCTCATGCATCAGGTGTTGTTATGAGTAGACAGGTAGGCTGCCTAGTTCTCCCATAATGGTTTGGTTAGAATGATGCTCTGTAATGGCATTGCATTGTTGTTTTTGTTGTGTGCCTTCAGGTTGTTTCTGACTTATGGTGATCCTAAATCGACCCTAGCATGGGATTTTCTAGTTCTTCTGAGGGAGTTTGCCATCGCCTTTCTCTGAGGCTGAGTGTGACTTGCCCAAGTTCATCCAGTGAGTATACATGGCCAAGCCAGGATTTGAGTCCTGGTCTCCAGAGTCATAGTCGAACACTCAGACCACTACACCATGTCCCACTTCATCACAGCTGTTGCTATTTAGGCCTCCACCTCTGATTATATTGTGACTTTCTCCTCTTGTGTGAAATAAAATGCACTCTCTCTCCCTTTTTCACCCCTCCAGTGTTCTGGAAAAGTTTGTATCTGAAAAATAAATATGATTACTTAAGCCTGATCTAGATTGGCAAAAAGAAGTGTGTTCACGGCTGCATGAAAGTCTAGCCTTTAGATGAGAAAAAGGGAAAGTGTGCCATGAAAACGCTTTTTTTGCATTTTAGGGGAGAAGAAGCGCCTTTAAAAAGGTGCTGGTTTTCCCAGCTTCTTTTTTAAAAATTGCGGAACAGCGCAGCTCCATCTAAAGGCTGTGGTGCAGCTGCTAAGCATTAAGGAAAAGGCAACTTCATGTCACACTTTCCTGCCAATCTAGAAAGCCCCTTAGATGCCAATTTTCAGTGTCTGAACAAGTCACTAAAAGCATGGTTTTCCCCCTCTGTAAAAAATAGATAAGAATATGTTGAACCGTGTAATTATATACAAGCAATGTCTGGTCCTATTGCTGAAGACATTGGTATTCAAAGAATCTATAGGGTGCCCCTCTTCATGGGTTGTGGAACCACTAATTTTATACAAATGCTCACTCCCAAAGTGAGAGCTTACATCAACATTTGTATGTAATAAAGAGGGATATCAAAATGAACTGGAATCTTCACAGGCTTTTCAATAAACCCTGTCCTAGGGAAATTCAGATCATAGTTGACAATTAAAAAGGAAAAATCTATAAGGCAAAACCATTTCTGTCTTTTGTAACTAATGAAGGGCTCTTAGTATTGACCTGCAACCAGACTGATAATGACATTGACTCCACTCATTTAAAGCCATAAATTTAAAGACATGGCAAGACCTATATTAGTATAATAAACTCAAATGTTCATTTCAGTTTAGGAAAACATCTGGGAACCAACTGAGCATTGTGGATACTCATAGTGCATTCATTTCAGCACCATAATATGGTTTTAACAAATGGGGCAATTCTTTTGTGTAGTGTAATACTTGTAAGTACATTATTGAATAGGCTCTCCATCCACAGCCAGGAAATAAGTATGTGAGCAAGGAGGTCAAAAACACAGTCCAGTGAGATCAATGGAAGCCTGTCCTGTTTTGAAATGAGAATGCAGAGGGATGTTTGGGGTTAGCTAAGACATGCAAAAAGGCTTGTGAAGAAGAAACTACTCCACTTTCCACCAAAAACATTTTAGAAATGGAAATAACCACCTCTCAAGGTGAAACATGTTGAAGTCCCTCCACCATTCCTTATAGGGTTTGGTTTCTGAAGTACTTCTCCTCATCCATAGACAAGGACCTCATAAGTGGAGGTCAAGAGGGACTTTTGCTAATGTCTAGTCTGTTCACTGCTTTGTCACTTTATGTAGCTGGTGGTTTGTGGTGCCTTCTTATGTTAATTCTGAAACATTCTTGTGGTGGGAGAATGAATCCTTGTTCATCACAGCAACAAGACTTACGGAGTTACGGCAGCTCAATGGATGCTCTGAAGAAGCAGCTCCTTTTGCTGAGTTATTACTTACTTCCTTTTTCCATTTTAGGAGATAATGCTTCCATGAATAAAGGGAGCATGTGGTTGATGCTAGATTTCCCTTGGTTATATATTGCATGTAAATTTGTGACTGGAGGTGGATTCATTAATAAAGTCAATAAGGAATTTATGTCCTCGACCAAGGCAGACATAACCATAGGAGACTATTTCCATGGAAAACATTTGTGAAATGCATTTAATTTGCTGGTTTTATTTGAATGGAATAATTATTTGGGGAATTTAAAATGATGTTTGAAAAACTAAGATATATTGTACCATATTAAGATGGAAAGAACTGCTAGCTCAACAAAAGAAAGCAAAATAGAGATGATGGCTGAAGAGGGTTTTAAAGAACAGATTAATGTGATATGAATCAACTTCAAAGTAACTCATTGTGGAGTGCTAATTATATTTTAATTCCTTTCCATAATAATTAAGATATAACTACATTACATTATGACTGTAACTCAACAAAGAAGAATTTCACTTATTTTACTTCACTGTAACATTTTAGTTACCTTTATAGTTATGGAGGCATGGTCTTATTGAATTGTGGAGGAGGAACCTGACATGGTTCCAGAGCTTGGAAAAAGTTTCACTTTTTCTCATGACAATTCAGAGAATCCCAATGGGAGCTGGCAATTCCAATGTCAGTGGGGCGGTTAATCCATTTGGGAGTTTAGTCTAAATACTGAAGCTGTCCATTATTCTGAACTTATCTCCCCAATTGGCTTAATGCCTTGGATAGCTCACTTAAAACTGACATTGTCATTGCTAACCATCACTGTGATGGAAAGAATATTCAGAAAGTGGTTAGAAAACATGTTGAGAAGATTCATGAACTGATGAGAATCTTCACAGTTTGGGACTTGTTCTGCTCAAACTTTACAAGTGGTTGTTATGTGCAGAAAAAAGCATTTTCTGTGCAGAAAATAGCTTTTTTTTTTTTGCTTTTTTAAAAAATGAAAATAGTATTTCAATGTAGAAATGTTAATTCCTGTCCAGAGAATGCTGCTTTCTGTGCAGAAAATGCTCTAATTGGCAAATTTGCAGGGAAAAAAACCAGCACGGTTAATTTGCAGGGGAAAAAAACATTTTCTATGCAGGAAATAGCATTTTTGGCATGGAAAACAGTAATTCAATATAGAAATATTCACTCCTGTTCAGAGAATGCTGTTCTCTGTGCAGAAATGTTGTAATGGGGATTTATTCCCACATGGTTGATTTGCATAGAAAACAGCATTTTCTGCACAGGAATGAATGTTTTTGCATTGAAATATGTTTTTCCATGCAGAGAATTGCTGAAATTAATCTTCTGCCTTCAAGGAGAAACAGTGAAGAATTAACTCCCTAGTCACCACTGTAGAATCCTTTAGCCAGCATGGCTACAGTATGTGCAATTATTTTGTTGGATGTGGATGGATTTATGTCTTAATATAGATATTAATCAATATATTAGCTGTAATTCTGTATTGGTCGTGCAAACCCATACTATTCTGAGCTATGTACTAATACCTCTAACTTACTGAATATTCTCTAATGCCCCACCACTACACACACTCTATTATTTGCTTCATGGGGAGCAGGCAGGATCAACGCAGTGTCTAGCTGCATCCCTATAGCCAGATATAAAATGATTACAGCAGTCCTGAGACCTTCAGAGGACACTGGCAGATCTCAGTGCCAATGTCATCATTTCATGTATAGCTATGGGGAGCCACTTCTGTAATCCTGCCATCTTCATACAAAACAGGGAATTACTATGCAGAGGGACATCAGAAGTTGTTCAGTAAGTCAGGAGGCTTTGGGCAATGCAGAAGGAGGAAGGAAATGTTACCCATTACAAGCCCCTCCCTGCAAAGGGACTTATGTATGTGTTAGGGAAAGTTATGTGAACATATGTCCTAACAGGATACCAGCCACTGAATATATCAGTGGGCAAACAAAATTCTTATCTGACATATTGTTATGATGTCTCTTCCTTTGCTTTGCCTCCACTTTCCCGGAAACTAATGCAGTTTAAGTGTGCCTGAAGATGAATATTCTGATTGGATTGAGTTAGGATGTGCCAATGAAGGCAATGGAATTTAAAGAACTGCACAACTGGCATCCAACCAGCCTGCTTTTGTGCTTCTCACTGCCCCCCAGACAAATGACTCCAGCTTTGCTGTGCTGAAGAAAATCCCTCTTCTGCAGATGGTGTTAGCCTTCAGGGGGAATCCTCTATTAGGAGTCAGTGGGGGATTTCCACCTAATACAAATACCAGCTTCAGGATCACAGAGAGGGAGGAAAAGGTTAAATGGCCTCTCCATGCCAACTTTGATCCCATTAATTCCCATGCTCTTCACTGGATGCTGTTTGCATTGTTTAAAAGTTACTAAATTAGATGCAAAGAGAGATTTACTTTAAACCTGAATGTTCACCTTAAGAGGGCTTTCTAAATGTCTATGGCACAGGGGCCTGATGTTCAAAGAAAAGTTAAAAAATTATGTGGGCTTATGAAAAAGCCCACGAATCTGCCTTGCCTAGCTCCTTCACTGCCAGCCAAGAGGAGGAACTTGCTAAGTAGACTTCTTGTGCAATCATGGTTTATTCTGGTGAGCCTGAATGGAAGTAATATGGAGTGGACTATTCTCAGAGATGCTTTACCAGAGCTTGGACATGTTACCTTTTAGGACTACAAAACCAAGAATCCTCCAACCCTTATGGTCATTGTCCAAGCTAGCTAAGGGATTCTGGCACTTGCATTCCAAAAAGTAATTTTTCCAAGCTCTGTACTGCATACATTATATGAGGATGCACTGCTGTTTTCTAAAGCAAATATCAAAACTCTGAAAGTTAGGTTAACATTGGTAAATACCTGGAGATATGCTCCAAGCAATCTTTGACTGGTTGTGACTCTCTAACTTCCATGTGTATGTGTGTGCATTCACACATGCACTGTGTATTTTAGTTATCAAATCTGTTGATTCAACTTGCTGGATTTATTGTGTTTGTTGCATGTTGTCACTGAGACATATTATAGCTTAGTGGCCCTTAATTGCACACCAACTTAAAACTTGCTTTTTCCAGATTTGACACTAGCAAGTTAGATACTTACTTAATCCCAATAATAATAATAATAATAATAATAATTTATTTATATTTCCCGCCACTCCATACAGATTTGTTGTGAGCTTGCAAGATAGTACTAATCTGAGTAAATCTGATACAGTTGTTTTATGGTGCACATAGAATTGCAGTTTTGGAAAAAGTTTCTAAGTTCATCTGGTCCGAATACTGCCAATATAGAAAATCTACTGCTATAGCATTCCTAATAGGTTGTCATAGAATTTCTGCTTAAAATCTCTAATGAAAGAGAACCGACTACCTTTTAGTGTGTCCCACTATCAAACACTTGTACCATCAAGAAGTTCTCCTCAATGTTTAGTCACAATTCCTTTTCCTGTAATTTAAACACATTGGTTTGGGTCCTCCCTGCCTTCTGCAGCAAAATAAGACAATAGAATATAAATTGCTGCCTCATCTACATGGCTCTTTAAATATTTGAAGATGGCTATTTCCCCTTTTCATCTCATCTCCAGGCTAAACATACCCAAGTCTTTCAACATTTCCGCATGGGACTTGGTCTCTAGGCCCTTCCCCAGCTGCACCACCCTCCTCTGGACATGTTCCAGTCTGCTAATATCCTCCTTAAGCTCTTCAGAAATGGGCACAGTACTTCAAGGGAGGCCTGGCCAAGTGTACAATTAGTGAATGCTGCCCAGGCAATTTAGGGAGAGATGTACTCAAATGCATTCACTCATGACTGAGCCAAATCTAGATTCTCATGCTGGGGGCGGAGGGAGAAAAGAAAAAAAATATCATTGACCTACTGAGCTGTCCAGCTCCAATAAAATATTAACATCCTTTTGGCAGTGCAGGAAGTATTTAGAATTATTAGAAGTGTTCTCTGCTTCCATCTTTTTCATTAAGAACACACAAATGCTTTTCTTATTTTGCTTTGGCTTTTAAGTGACAACTAAGACTCATGCCACCCCCCCCTTTTTTTTCTTATCTCCAGGCAGCATACATGATTTTTTATGAAAGCAAGCATATAGGATCCCCTCTCCTCCAAGTACTCTTCTCCCAGTCTTTCTGGGCTGTTTCGTTACACCCATAAATAGATCTTAATATAGATCTGCATCTATATTGTGAATTGTGTGATCTGTGGGCTGCATGCAGTCCTTTGTAAGGTCATATATAGTCCATTAGATCTGTAGTGACTGACACCCCTATTTATAGTCAAACAATTCATGTTTGTTGGTTTGTTTGTTGTTTGCTCAAAACACCCTTTAAGACTCAGAAGCCCTTTGGATGGTCATGACATGCAGTTTTGATTAGCTCCCTATCATGAAAACATTCAATTCTCCCACAAAAATCCTGGTTTAAACCATTTTACAGATTTTAAAATGCTTGGACCTCCAGTTCACTGGGAAATAGATGTTAAGCAAAGCAGACTTAGCAAAATCCAGCCAGAGTTAAAGACTTCCATCTAATGCTGTTCATGTATTTATTACCTGAAGGGCCCTTGTAGACTGACTGACAGGGAATCTGGGCCCATCTTTCACTTGCCCTATACCTGAGGTTGGAGAGTTCCCTTTTTTCTGCCACTTACAGACATGCATTAGATATTAGCTACCTTGAAACCCATTTTGGGAGAAAGGCAGGATATAAATCCCTTAAACAAAACAAAATTATGCACCTGTGCAGGGAAAGAAAATGTACATGCATGGATTTTCCATACCCTCTGGAACTCGGGGCTCCGGGTTGAGTGGAACGCCTTTTAAATGTAGAACTCTGTAAATGCATGCTTTTCGTTTTCTTGTCGTGTTCTGACCTTGACCAGAACTCTACAGCTGAGGCATGGCAGCCTCATAGAGAGCTTATGAGAGCTCTTATGAGAGCCTCATGGAGAGCTTATCATAGGAGAGCAAAGTCTAGGGATAAAGTGACATCTGTTTTTATTCCAGGCCAAATAATCTCTCTTGTCGTGTATCCCATTTTGGAAAAGTTGAATGTCTTAACAAAGGAAGCCTATGGCTTGGATTCTAGTGTGCCTCTCAGATAATTTGGTCTGTGTTTGCTCCTTCTTCGAGTTGATAAAAATATATGTATATAGGTGGATGTATAGGAGAAGAAAACTTTGTTGGGGGATGTGTGAGTATGTTTGTATGCATACGTGTGCACACACAGGCTCTGAAGAATTCAGAGCTTCTGATTTGGAGGTTTTGGTGCAAGGATATTCTGATTGAATAGGCTCTGGTTCAAGTACATAGTGGCTATGCTGATTCTGGGAATTATTATCTTAAAAAGCAATTTTTCCAACATTTGGCAAGGGAAATTTATGAGGCCAGGACTTAGGCCTCTTTACAGCACTTTTTATTCTATCTTGGTGCTATGACTTTGGCCATCACATTCCTGTTTGATCCAGGGCATAGATTGCTCTTCAGAGTGAGGAATCCTACAGACTTCCATACCTAACTCATGCCGGTCAAGGGAAGAGCCGGCAGTACAGTTCATCCATAAAGTCCACCCTTATTTTTATTTTTTTTACCTTAAAATAAGTGGAACCCCACAGTCTCTGGGATAAAAACTAAGCACATTTATTGTCCTATAATCATGCTTCATTATTGGGCAATGCCAGTGGTGTTGGTGGGGTCTGTGTGTAAAAATCCAAAGGATGTCATGAAGTTGTAGCATACATTTTCTAAACATGACAGCAGGGACACCATATGCACACTTGTCATTTTAGGAGGTAACTCTGCACATCTTAACTTTTCTCTTTTGGCTGATGAGAGTGAGCGAAAGTTCTGTACTGAAGTTTCCAGACAAATCCCAAACATTTTGAGTTAGATTATGGAGAAAGAAGAAGAGAGTGCAAAATGTTAGCCTACTCAGTTAGGCTTTCTCAAGAGAAAGAGTGATTTCATGAGCAGACCAAAGTGACTATAGTTCAATACTACAACTGGCTGAGAGATGCAATTTTGATCATTTTGAAGGGTGCCTTTTCCTTCACTGCCCTTTTGGTTGAACAGTCCTTCCCCCACCTCTCTCTTTCTCCACCCTCCATAACAACAGGATGCACAATGAAAAGTCATGTTTACAAATCTTGAATGCAAATGATTTGTGAAAGAGCCATGATATGCAGCAATTTAAATTTGTTGACAGAGTTGCTAAGATACGACCCCTTTTGATTCTCTGAAATTCTGTTTGATACCGCTCTGTGTGCTGACAGCTGAAGTTATTGAACAAGAGTGAAGACTCTTTAAAAAGGTGGGGAGGGGGAAATCCTGACATTTGCTATGTTTTTGGAGCCTGTAACACAACATAGAATATTTCTTCAGGTGTCGGTTTTACTCAGCAGAAGAGTGTTGGATTCAACACCGTGCTGCTTTTCAGTTCCCCCTGTATGGTAATAAATGGTTTGAGCACTGAATTCCACTGCTCCTCCCACACGCATACAGTTGCTTCACAAAGGATTTATGAATCTCATAAGATTCTTTGACATCTCCCTTTTAAGTCCCTGTATTTTTACTAGGCGCTCTTGAAATATTCATTCTCTAACATATGTACATATAGAGGCTAATGGGCAGCGGGCACTACATTCTCAGCTTTCTAAGTCTCTGATCCCAGAGAGGGGGAAAGAGAGTGACATTCTTCTCTAAGAACCATACGCAAATAATAATAATAACAATAACAACAACAACAACAACAACTGCAACAAGGATGTCTCAAGACACTTTGCTGCCTGAGGTGGAACAGCAAATGGTGCCATCCACCCACAAGCCAAAGTTCATAATATTCAAAGCCAGTCAAGTTGTTCAGGCATATTTGGTTGAAATATAAACAATAACCTCACACTGCCTTCAAGCAATAATGATACAATAAGAATAAACTAAATAGATAGCAATATGCTGCTCTTTCATGATACCAAAATCTGCTGCTTGAAGTAGCTCATACTATCCAATAAAAAAGAGGGGTGGCAAATCAAATTGAGTTTAGTCCTTTAGCCAACAGGAACAGTTTTTAAACAATTGCATTTTTACCAATTTCTTCAAGTGGGAAAGAAGAATAGTTGTGGCATATAGTACTGCAAGTGTAATGTTCTGTTTTATGTATTGATTGAACTTGGAGAGAGCAACATTTTACTGTCTTTGTGTGTTCATAGCCTAAAATGCTTCACCCCAATCTCATAGAGATGACAGTGGTACTTCCACAGCATCTTTTTGGCTTGGGCAAGATATCTCTTAATAGTGGCCTGCTTGACTCAACTACCATACAGAAATATGCATGGAGAGGAAATCTGGGTGATATTTTTTGCAGTTCAAGAAGTCCTTTTTCACAAAGGATTTATAAAACAACAATATGTGTGGAACAGGTGGGGAGGGAGCATCAGTCTTTTGTAGCCACCCTGGGAGTAACAACTAGCCACTGATAGTTTGGGCATGCCTTGTAGAAAGGAACACAAGGAATAAACTGGAAACTAGCTTAGATAAAATGATATCCTTAGAACATACACAAGAAACAATGTGTTAGTCCCAATAGTAACATGGGAACATATAATTCTGAAGGGAAAATGTGGAAATACGCTATGCAGCCACATATAGAAGGGTGGTAAAATACCCTGGGAGTGGTGGAGATAGATGGGAGCATTGCAAATTATTGCAAAAGAGCTACACAAAATGACAGGAATCCAATATATTAGTGTATTGATGAAATATGTTAATAAAATGGCATTCCATTTTATTTTTTAAAAAAGAAAACATGCCCAAGGGCATCTCCCTAGTGATTTGGTACTGATTGGTTGGGGCATTAAATTGAGAGTAGGCTTATTTTTCACTCAACGGTTGGGTAGAATATTGCCACCATATCTTTCTTCATACCTTTATAAGAAAAACTGGCACAGCACAATAATGTCCACATCTGCTTAGGAGCAAGCTCCAATAAGTGGGTAAAAAAGGATGCACAACCCATTCAGCCCTGTCTTGAGGGGGACAAATTGGGGGGGGGGGGGATTGATTCTCCTGCACATACATATACCATTTTCAAACACACATATTCTACCCGCTCACCCATATCTTAGCGATCAGAGGATATTGCTTGCTGAGGGCGGGGGGGGGGGGAGGTAGTAGTAATTCCCCAGCAAATATTCAGGAATTATTTCTGCTCTGCTGCTAATGGTGGGAAAACATCAATCTGTAAACCGAGATGTCCCCCCCCCCCTTTAAAAACAGGCTAGGGCCCTGTTGTCATGAAAACCAGACAGGGAGCAGATGAGGGTAAAATGTAGGCTTCAGAGTTTGTATTCTAAAGTAAATGATTACAGCCAAGGCCAGTAATCCTATGCAAGTTGGATGTGGTGAGAAAAAATATGTGACAAAACGATTCCAATAGGAGGCAAACCCTAGGTCTAGCACTAGTCCTTCTGTATTACATGAGACTCTTCTCTGGATAAAAAAAAGCATTGCTTCTAACAATGCTATGCAATCAGGATTGTTCCTTATCCTTTTGCACATTAGGAATCATTCCTTGATTGCAATCTTTATTTGTGCTAAAAACTTATCACACACAGGACTTGAAATTGCTCACACTGTACCTCCCCCAAGACATTATCCACAGACCTTTTCCTAGGAGTTTATCGGACAGGAGGAATTTCTCTTTATTTTGAATGGAGCCAATTGGAGCCAATTCGAATTCACATGAATTCGTTAGTTTAGCGAATTTACGTGAATTCCAATTGCATTCGGAATGCATTCAGAATGACTTCCCATTGCCCAAAAATGACTGCCCATTGCCCAAAATTGTGTGAGATGCTTTAATATGCAATAACGTAAAACCCACGATTGCATTCGGAATTACTTCCCTTTTGCCCGAAATTGCATGAGATACTTTAATACGCAATAATGTGAAACCCCATGATTGTGTTCAGATTGCCATTGGATTATATTTCCAATTTCCATCGTCTGATAAACTCACTAGTTTGGCTTCGTCTGGCCATTTCCTTGGAGGGTGCCCCTCCCTCATTTGAATATTTTCTCTTTTTAATGCAAGCCATGCAAAGTCATACATGCCACTTTTACACACAGACAAATAAATGAAAATCGTCTTACACTTAAAATGGCATTTATCATAAGTACAGAAGCTCCCAGTCTTCTGGCTTTTTTCCTTTGAGGTGGGCAGAGCTTTCAGATTTGCGATAGATCAGACTATAGTATGTGCTGAGTTTCATCTGCCAGTGATTAATCAAGTCTGAAGAGGCAGAAGGCAAGGTTCATGAAATAAAAGCTTTTTAAAACTATAAGACTCTCTCCTGTTTACACTTCCAGGTGTGTGTGTGTGAGAGAGAGAGAGAGAGAGAGAGATTGAGAGGGAGAGAGAGTTCAAATCTAGGCTACTCTGGCCGCAAAAAAAGGCTGGGTGGAATAGTGAACAAAGTTTTGCATTCTTCACTTCCCAGTTAAGTGGGACATGGTCATTTGCCACTGAGATTTTTTTTCTATAGACAAAAAAAAGTTTTAAAGTGTCTTGGTTACTTTGCCATGTCAAATTGAAAAGAAATAAAATTGAAATTTCCACTCCCTCACCTTTTCACCACATCATAGTGCACCTAAGCCATACCCAAAGCACATCCACTGAACACCCAAAATCTGCATTAAAGCAGAATAGAACGATCACACACACAAAAAGTAGCAGAACAATCAAGAGAAAGGAGGTCAGTAAAGGATATTTGCATTGAAAGAAATACTTTCCAAACAGTCTCTCACTAGAATAACAAGAGTAGATGAATGATGTCAAGTAATTGCAATTTACCTGACTCATGTGATAAAGTTCTTGGAAAATAAATGCAAGTCAGAAAAGAGAATACAGTAGATAGACTGATGGCTTAGCACCACTTTCCAACTGACTTATTTTGTACTTTTAGATGACCTATCTATCTATCTATCTATCTATTTATTTATTTCCTGCTCTTTTCCCAGGAGTGGGAAGAGCAGCAGCTCTTTGAACCAGCTGAATTTTCCGAATACTCTTCATAGGCAGCCCCATGTACAGCCCATTACAGTAGTCTATTACAGAATATAGGAATATAGGAAGCTGTTTTATACTGAATCAAACTGTTGGTCCATTATAACCCAGTACTGTCAACTCTGATTGGTGGTGGCAATCTAAGGTTTCTGGCATGATTCTTTCTTAGGTCCAAAATACACTGCAGAAATAAGAGACCACTTTAAATGTCCTGGCTCAATGCTGAGAACTGTAGTTTTGTGAGCCATTTATCCTTCTCTGTCAGATTGCTCTGGTGCCACAACAAAGTACATTTCCCAGGCTTCCCTAGCACTGAGCCAGGGCAGTTAAAGCTGTCTCAATCTGGATTATTTCTGCAGTGTGTTTTGGACCTTAGTCCTTCTATCTAGGGTTCCTTGGTGCTTTCTCATCCAGGTTCTGACAAGACACAACTTTGCTTAGTTTCTGACATTAGTAGGTCTGTTCAGGCTAATATGGTTGTGTCCAGAGTGGTATATCACTATGCTTGGCATAAATCCTTTATCATTAGCCACACTGGATGGAAATTTAAATCCAAATTTTACATAAAAATAGCAATCTTTTGTTTCTGAGCTCAAGTCTAAACTGAGTTTTGATGTCTTAAAATCAATGCCATGCTCCTCACTCCCTGAGATTGCCCAATGTCACTTGTTTTATAGATACTCCCTATTTTTGCAGTGCTGCATCTCTCATGATGTTTTTATGGGGATGGAGCATTCTAAGCTAATGGATATATAAAATAAAAAAGACACCTGGCAATCCTAGAAGAGGATAATATGTTATAAAGGATAAAAGGCAAAGCTCAAAAATTTGACCCCTCCCCCCCTTTCCTCAAAGTTGCCCTTTTAGCATTAGTTTATCACCACCATTCATCTTTAAATACACTCCTATTGCAAGAGAAATGCTGGAAGCTCTTCTGGAGTTTGGCTTTCTCCTCTCTCCCACTTTTTTTTTGCAAGAGAAAGAAAATTGAATGTGGCAGCTTGACTAGGAAATGCTGCTAGGAGGGCAGAGGCAGTGAAGATTCTGAGAGTTGGCAGAGAAAAGCAGAGGCCAGGTAGGTGTGAGGGATGGGAATCATTTGCTTCCCTCTGAAATATTCAAGAATGATTTGAATACACACCTTTAGAAGGCTGGTCTCTTTAGATTCAATCTTTTTCTTTGTTTCCCATTAAGGTGGGATTATTACAGCCAAAGCTCTATTGTCGATAAGTGCATGCATGCATAGCGAGAGCCACTCTGCTTTGACAGCTCAAGTGCAGATGGTAGACTATGGCATTTTGGGGATCAGGATTAAACTCCCCACTGAGCCACAAAATTAGACCTTAGGCCATCCTCTCTCTCATTCTCTTTCTCTCTCATTCATCTGATTTACCTTACAGGATTGTTGTGAGAATAAAAGTGTGGAGGAAGAAAGCCATGTCCACTGCCCTGAGTTTATTGGAAGAAAGGTGGGGTATTAATGTAATTAATGCATAAATAATAAAATGAAATTGTTTTCCTTCACATAATTTTTCTTAAAATACACAAGTCACTCAGATTATGAACCAGTTCTCATGTGGGTGAAGTAGGTTTCTGGAGACTCTACTTCTAGCTTTCTCACAGATGAATGCTCTTTGGCAGTATATGTACCACCAATTATTATGCTATGTACCTGATGTAGCAAATATTAATATTTTGATCCCTGAAAGATTTGCAGGCATAAACCCTACTGAAAAGGAGTAGGTGTCCTTTTCCATAACTTTTGCCAGGCTTCTCTCAATTCAGAAATTTGCCCATTCAGAAATTTAGAAGCTCTACTATTAGTCAGAATGCAGTATCTGCTTCAGATTATCAATGCTGGGAAGCAGAAGCAAGTTGCTGGAGGAGGAGAGAGCTGTGTGCCAAGTAGCCTGCCAACCATTCACCAAGCTAGCCAAGTCCCTTCAGCTATATGGAGGGTGCTCTTGCATCATCAGTCTTGAAGAAGGATTCAGTTGCCAGCCTTCTCAGTAGTGGAACATGGAACTGAAGGAGATATTCTCTTGTTCTTTACTTCAGTCAGGAAAACCTCACTATAGCCTTGGATCTTGCCCTATTCCTTTAAAAATGATTGATTAAACAGAAGATGAATGCACAAACTGTAGCTTTTCTTGCAGAGTCTTTCACTAGTCTCACTTCACCCTCTTTGCATGTCTCACATCACCCTCTGCTACAGGATACACTTGTATTCATGGTAGGCATTAAAAGTAGCAATGTATGGTGGGAATTGATAAAATCATAGAATCATAGAGTTAGAAGAGACCACAAGGGCTATCCAGTACAACCCCTGCCATGCAGGAATACACAAACCACCCTGACAGTTGGCCGTTCATCCTCTGTTTAAACACCTCCAAAGAAGAAGACTCCATCACATCTTGAGCTGTGAATGGCAGAAGTTGCTTCATCTCCTACAATCCTGCAATCCTAATTGGCAAAAATGGCCAGTTCAATTGAAACTTCTGAATCCAAAAAGCTCCCAGCAGAGGGGTGTTGGAAAATACTTTGGACTCCCTTCACCCTGGCCTAGCTTCACACTGGCATTTTGGTAGAATCCCTGGGCTAGAAGAAGTTTGGATCTGGCATAAATTAGCTTGAGCCTCACCTTGTCCCTTTTATCTCTCTCTCTTTGGCTCTTCTACCCTCAGCTCTTAGCCAGCAGAGCAATTCTCTAGGAATATCATTGAGTTCAGATGGAAAAGGGCACTTCCACTGGCAGAAGAGGGTTTTGCCTAATCCGAACCCCCTTCAAATTCGTTTATATTGCCCACAAATATGTAACTGTATAAAAACATCCCTGGTGTGTCAGAACAAAGGCTTCTCCTATTCCCCAAAGTGCCCCACCAGATGAATCTTGGAAAAATCATGAGCAGGACATGAGTGGAATCTCCACCTGCTGGTCTTGTTACCTAGAAATGGAGTTCCCACCATTGAAGAACTTTTCCGTTGCCATCATTATAAGCAGTCATCGACAGCCATGAATTGTCTGTATTCTCATCCTCTATAAACTGGTTGAATTTCCCTTTTAAAGACCTCTAAATTGACAGCAATAACTCTGTCTTGAGAGATTTGAATTCTGTAGTTGAACTGTATGCAGTGCGATGTTCTTTTTTTTTTTGTTAATCACTCTTTTTGGCATTATGTAACCTAGTCCCACATGAACGGGCTTTACAACTAGCTGGGTGGCAGTTCAAAGAGCAATCAGATAATGACATAGTGCCAGGAATGTTGCAAAGATCTGCTCAATGGGCCAGATATGTTTACCTTCCATATATCTATCAGTCTACCATTACATACTCTCAAGGGTACAAAGGCAGGCATTGATCACTAAATGGCATGGATGCAAAGGGAAGTGTGACATTCTTTTTCTCAAATGGAGCCAGGGCAACATGTGATTAACATTGTCTGAAATGTTTAAGTAATGCCTGGAGAAAACACAGAAGGTGCTGATATGCAATGGCTGAGCAGGACTGTCAGCTAGTCCTGGCATCAGAGAAGCTTCAAATGTGATTTCCAAACCCTGGAGCCTCATCCTGCCTGTAAAACAAAAATAAATCAAATTAATAGAATGAAAATATAAGAAGAAGAGCAGATCAGAGGACAATGGAGAAAGCCAAGCAGTGAAAATAGGAAGGGAGGTCAAACCCTCCATTGAAAAGACTGGGTTAACATGAGCTAACCTGCTGCCGCACTGCAATTATTGTAGAGCATAAAAGATAAGGGGAGAAAATAATAAAAACAATATCTTGGGAGCACAGAGAATGATGGGCACTGCAGCAATCCTCTAGGAAGACTTCCTTGATATTGTTCCCAATTCTTTCTTCCACTTCAGCTCCTGGAAATAAAGTGGTCACAAGAGGCTGGTGCACTCTTTTGCTAACCATGCCTCCTACACACCCCAAACATCCAGCCTGGGAGCCATCAGGATTTTACATGAGGACAAATCCGAGTGAAATAGCATGACCTAGGGTAGCAAGTAGATTATATTTGGTGGCCAAAAATGAGAGAGAAAGAGAGAGAGAGGAGGAGGAGGAGGGAGGAGGAAGAGACTACAAGAGGGAAAATGTCAGATGATTCCTGCTTCTGATGCTACACAAGCTCTTTTCTGCTATAAAAGCTTTATGTGCAATTACACTAAGCTAGCAATTATAGAAACAGTTATCTCTACACACCTTCTTTTCTCTTTCTCATGCTCCCTCCTTTCTCACCTGTCTCTGTCGCTGGCTGCATCTGCACTGCAGAAATAAAGCAGTTGGTCTCCATTTGACTGCTATGGCTCCATGCTATGGAATCATGGGATTTGTAGTTTGTTGTGGCATCAGAGCTCCCTGACAGAGAAAGGCTAAATATCTCACAAAACTACAAATCTAATATTTTTTTTTTTGCGACAGTTAGGTCTATTTCTAGCACATGCTAGTCTCTTTCTTCTGGTATAATTTTTAGTTTCCAATTTTGAGCAAATATAATGTGTGCCATAGTGGTCATGTAGAAACAAATTTTCTCAATTTTTTTCTATTTCTGGTCCACACATGCTTAATAAATAAAATTCAGGTTTATACAGAATTTTTTTCTTCAAGATTTTTTCAACCATATTATTTATACTCTTCCAGTATTGTTTCGCTTTTTTACATGACCATCAGCAATGGTAAAATCTCCCCAGCTCCTTGTTACATTTCCAACATAGATTTGTATTATTTTTGTAAATTTTTGCAAGTTTTTCTGGGGTAATGTACCATTGTAAATACATTTTATAAAAATTTTCCATAATGTTTTGAGACTTTGTGTATTTCCCTATTTTAGTCCAATGTTTTTTAAACAATATATAAAAAAGAGTGCTTTTGAATTTGGTCTGTAATATCTTCTGGCTCATTTTACTGATTACAGTTTACAAAATTCTTCATAAACAGAAGAGATAATCATTAAAATGAACCAAAGACATTACCAACCAAATTCAACAGGTGTAAAGTGATGTGCAGGGATTGAAGGCACACAACAGCAACTATTCCTGTTAAAAGTAGACTTTTAAGAGCTAAGCATCCAATTTGGTTATGTTCCTATGAGGTAAAAAATGAACTGTAGAATGTATACAACAGGCATAACTTTGGTTTTACTGGTATATAATATTCATGTACTTTTTTAAAGAAAATGTGACGACACTGACAATCTGGAATGCAATGTTCTCTTTAGTATACACCTGACCCTAAACTGTTTGGATCCTTGGTTTTCCCAAAAGCCAATAAAACATCTGTCTCTGGTTTGTTTCCTTCAAGAAGGGATCAATGAGTGTTTTTTGGTTGAAAACAACAAAGCTGTATGCTTGAAAAACTAGCATTATTATTGGCGACTTTCCTTCTGCTTCCCTATGCCTGTTCAGTAATCTGAGATTAAAAACTAACAAGCAGCTGTCCTATTGGGGACGTGGGGTGTATGTATGTTGGTTTTACATTATGTGTGTTTGTGCTTTTGGCTGCGGGCCCACTGGACATTCCCTATCAGGAGAGCCTTTATGAGTAAAGTGAGAAAATCTCTCTGTAGCCACTAAGGAGAACAGACACTCGCCAGAATGAGCAGACCTTCAGCTTGGAGGGCACCTGCTCTCTCTGAAAAGCTTTTGATCACAGCACTTTCTTATTCAGATTTGACTTCACATTATAGCTAATCAATACCTTGCAACTGTCCAAGTCCCTGGTCAGACACACATCTCACAATCAGGCAGGGAAGCCTACTAATTGAAGAAAAGTCGGAGACACAGGTACTACTGCCCTGAGGCCATAGTACTGCCTCTGCTCTCTCTCCTTCTTCCTCACACGCCATTCGTCATCTCCTTCCCTCCACCCGCACAGTATCTGGGAAATGGTGGAAATAAAATTTAGAGACATGACAGGAATGGGAAAGTGGGATCAATTCCTGTCACTTGCCACCAATGTTTACTGCTTGCCTGTGTCTGCAGAGGGTTTTATTTATTCCCCATCCTCGCTACCCCCACCCTTCTCTCCTGACTTAGAGGAACTTAACCTTTTGTAAATGGGAAGGTGGTATCTTCATGCATTTTAAATGGCCTCATCTTCCAATTTCAAGATGAGTTCAGTTTTCTGGGAGGAAAAGATCTGGGCCTTGGCATTTGTTTATTAAGATGCTCACCAAACATTTTGCCCTTCACCCCCAGCCCAACCTCCAAATCTGCTGACATGGCTGTTCCAATATTCTGTCCATCATAATGCGAGGAAACCTTTTCTGTTAACTTGATGAAAATAAACCAAAGTCACTGCAGACTACAACATAAACAGAGGGGTATATCCTCTTTTCTCTTCAACTATTCTTTCTTTTCCCAATAGTAGGCTGTTTACAGGCTTCACAGTTGGCCCATGTACAAGCTTGTGTACAATTAAACATAATATGCCCCACATGTGTTTCAGCATGCCAGGTGTCCTTTTCTGTTCTGTCCTTTGCAGAACACTCTCTCCGAATTTTTATTTTCATACTAGCAGATTTGAGATGGAAAGCAACTCACAAAAGACACATTTTTTTAACATGGTAGAGTAATACAAAAATCAGACACACACACATTTGTATATTAAAAAATGTGCTTCTTCTCCCCTTCCCCAATACCTTTCAAAAGTAACATAATGTTTTCCAGAGATGAGGGCAGCAGACCCTTCCTACATATTCACAGTTACCATTAAGTAAAGGAGAAGGATGGGATTCCTTCTGAATAGAGAAAATTCCATCAAAGGGGCCCTATTTTTTTCTGAATTAATATTGTAGGCACCCTCAACCTTTACATCTCTAGAGGTTTACAGTTAGTAAAAGGTAAATGTTACCCTTGACATAAATGTCTAGTCATAACCAACCGTATGGGGTGGTGCTCATCTCCATTACTAAGAGTCAGCAGTGTATGAAGACAATTCCAGTGGCCATATGGCCAGCATGACTGTACCAAATGTTGTTACTTTCCCACCAAAGTGGTACCTATTTATCTACTTCCATTTACATGCCTTTAAACTGCTAGGTTGGCACAAGCAGGGAGTAGTGACAGGAGGTTACCCCATCATGCATCACTCAGGCCTCAAACTGCCAACCTTCCGATCTTCCAATCATCAGAACTGGTATCTTAACCACTAAGCCACTGCATTCCTAGCCACTGCATCCTTAATTTATAATTAGGTTGCATTCCTAAATATACTTATTACCCTTACTAGGACCAGCCCTACCGTTAGGCCAAGGGATGTGGCTGCCTCAGGCAGCTGATATGGTGTGCCATGAAAAGGCACCAAATGGTTACTTCAGTTTTACCATAATACAAAGGGGTAGGGGGATCTTGTGAATCTCTTTTTGAGGTGTCCAAATACCTTGGGTGGCTTTAGGTGCTATCTCCCTTATTTTTTTTTTTTTGTGAAGGAGGGAGTATTTGCTATTGGGCAGCCCTACCAGGAACTAAGACTCATTGACCACAGAGAGACTTTTCTTAGTGAGCATACAGAAGAAATATTGTCACAGCATAGTCCCTCAAGTCCTTTACTCAGAGATCAGTCTCCAGTCTGTTTCTGGTTACAATTCAGAATGCTGACTATAATCTACAATGCCCTATACAGCTCAAGTTGAAATTATCTGAAGGACCATATCTCCCCCATATGAGTCTGCCTGTGTTTTGAGATCTTGTGAGTAGACTCTTCTCTCTTTCACACCACCCTCATAGGTACACCTGGTAAGAACATGAGAGAAGGCCTTCTTGGTGGTTGATCTCAGGCAAATTCCCTTCACAGATAGATTAGACAGGCACCTTCCTTCCTTTCCTTTTGTAGACAGGCAAAGACTACCCCACTCCCAGGAGGCTTTTGAAGAATGACTGCTCAGGGAGAAAGAACCTTTTATATACAGTATAGTTTATATTTCTTGTTAATCTATTTAATGTTATGTTTTTAACTGTTTTTATTTTAGTTTAACAATAGCCAGTATTCTACATCAGATACTTAGGGGCAGTACAGACTGGCACTTTATTCTGGCCTGTATGCACACTAAGGCTGATCATCCACTTGCTCCAAGCCCTAGTTCTGCTGCCCGTACACCATTATGGTGCGCACCCATCCACATGGTTGCCACAGCCTCCATCTGGGCCTCAAAGGGGCAGCATTGAGCCACCTGTCTTTTGAGGCCATTAGTTTACTTACCTGATTTGACTGCTGCAAAACTGACAGAAATATCATGCTTATGCTCTAATTGCTGGAAATCAGTAGGACCAAGAGGCTAAACAGATCAGTGATAAACGCTGGCATCAAGGCAGCTCTTCATGCAACTGAGGCGTGGGAAAATAGGATTGGGTGGGGTGGGGGAGGTGATCTGAGACTGAGGGGAAAGGTGCAAATAAATAAATAAATAATCTTAATAATAATAATAATAATAATAATAATAATTTATTTATAGCCCACCCCTCTGAACGAGCAATCGGGGTGGGTTACAACAAGGTTAAAAAACAATACAATTAAAATATACCACCCCATCACCCAACTCCCCCCTTAAAACAGAATTAAATCACAACAACATTAAAATCAATAAATGAGCATATAAAAATACACTATTGCTAATTTAATTTATTTTTAAGGTGTGGGTGGTTGGAAATGGGTTGATGAAGTATTTTAATCTGTATGTTTTAATTTACTGTACCCCGCTCTGATTGTGCTCTACAGAGGAGCGGGCTAGAAATATTTTGGGGAACACTGTAATTTCATACATCTGTTGTTGTTATTCTGTGTCTTCGAGTTGTTTCTGACTATGGCAACCCAAAGCTGAATCTACAGATGTTTCTGGGACTGACAGGGTGTGACTCCCCCAAGGTCATCCAGTGGGTTTCCATGGCCAAGTATGGATTTGAAACCTGATCTCCAGAGTCTCAGTCCTGCTGATGAGTTTTGTTTCCACTAGGCTAGGTCCAGATGTAGGGACTAAACAGAGTGCCCTGATAGAGCGACTTGCTGCTGCCCCTTTCAATGCTGGATCAGGGACATGACAACCTCATGCCGTGGCCCTGATCTGACATTTTGCCAGCCCAAAAAGGGCCAGCAAAATGCCACTCTTTCTTAAAGTGGCAAAAAGCTGCTCTTTCTTTTGCAGCAGTTGCTTTTTGCCAATTCTTTAGCATAGCACATCTAAATACTGTGCTAAAGAAATGGTGTGATGCCACCCGCTGTCTGGTTGGACAAGCAGTGTGACCCTGGCATCAGGGAGGGACCTGGGCCTGGAGTCACCATGTTCCCACTCTGCCTTGATGCCAGCGTTTATTACCAATCTGTTTAGCCTCTTGGTCCTACTGATTTCAGTAGATCTATTCTAAATAAGATTAGGTTTCAGAATTGTGTACAGAATTATGGAAGTGATTCCAGTCAGGGATGCAGTGGGATCATTAAAGAACTCCTCAATCCATGCCAGAGTCCTATTCTGGCACATTTTTCTCCCACACAGTGGTGTAATGGAGCCAAGAGTCATTGGGCCAAAGCTTCAGCCCATTTCGACCAGCAGGCACTATAACATCATCTCCGCCCTTCCCTTATCTCTCTTGTTCTCACTAAAAACTTCACTGAGAAATGAATTTTTCTTAGCAACAATGTACTGTTATTCCTGCTGCTATCTAAAAATTTGGGTAGTGGTGATTTGATCTTGGGAAGGGCACAACTATTAGCTTTACAAAACTCAGGCAATATGCTGCTGCATATGCACTTTATCAAACTGGCCAGAAATCTCTATGAACTATATAGCTGTATAGCCATGGTGGTTATGTAGCTCAACCAGCACACTGTAAGGGTTTGAGTGTTGGACTAGGACTCTGGAGACCAAGGTTCAAATCCCCACTCAGCCACAGAAACCCATTGACTGACCTTGGGCAAGTCACACTATCTCAGCTGTGAGAGGAAAGCAAAGGCAAACCCCCTCTGAACAAATCTTGCCAATAAAACCCTGTGCCTTAGGGTTGCCTTAGGGTTTTCATAAGTCAGAAATGACTTGAAGGCATGCAACAACAAGTTATATAGCTATGTAGTGACTTCCAGCTTGAACCCCCTATCCCCACATACTGGTCAGCAGCTGCTGCAGTTGGTGGGGGTTTGCTCTTGTCTCACTCAAGAAGCAGCTGACTAACATTCCCACCCTCTTGCATGAATAATCTCCACTGTGATAGGCAGAAACTGGCTCCATATTGCAATCCTTCCCATAGCAGTGAGGGAGGGTAGGAAAGTCAGTCAACCACTTCTTGAGTGACGGGGGAACAGACTCCCATCAATCGCAACAGATACTGACTGGTAAGTGGAGATAAGTGGAGATCACTTTCATGATCCCTAAATATCCCTTAAATGAGAGGATACGTAGGAACCATGAATATGCAGCATTGAGGAATGTGTAATTCCCAGTTACGCATTCGTAAATGCCCAGTAGGTGTCCAGACATTATTATTAATATGAACTTTATTTATATCCTGAAATTTTACCAAGACTGGCAGTCTATACATTAAAAAGATTATAATTAAAAACACAAAAAGTCAACATCAAATCTAAATTAAACTAAGAACTGTTTTAAAAACATACATTTTAAAAAGGTTATAAAAGTTAAATAATATGATACAATTTAAAACAATACAACACTTACAAAACTGTATGGAATTGTGGGTCATTCCCCTTCCCTTCTGGTGATGCATTTCCCCCTTTTAAACTAATCCACAAGTGGCTACCAAGCTGCAAAAAATAAGTAATTTGGACTAAACATCTTTATACACCTAGGCATTCCAAGGAATCCCTTCTGTTACTCTTGCATGGATGCAGTGTTTCCCACTGGAGATTATCAGAGAGGGAAAAGGACATTTTGTCCCAACCTTTTCCCTTCCTTATGGTGCAATCACGAAAAGATTTTCAAACGACATTGCACTTATGCTGTCATTGTCCCGTCATTGAAGTGGAATTGTCCTGTCATTTTGTATTAATACAATCCCACTTCAATGGCATGATGAGAGAGTGATCCTGTCACCATCTGATAATCTCCACTGGCTTAAAACTGCCTTCAGTCCAAACACCTAATTCTGGTGCATGTCAGCATATGGAGCTTAGTCCACTAAAATGTCTCCCAGTGGGTTGTCTTTCAGGCCTTCATCTGAAAACACCCCTGTTTATCCCATAAGAGTAAAAATCCATGTATTTCTGGATTCAGAGAAAAACCATGAACTGGCGTGCCTGTTAATTCTTTCTATTATTTCACTATCAGCTGGAAAGAATCAATTGACAAGAAGGTTTTCTCCCTCTCTCTTCTTCTTAAGGATGTCTACCAAGCAAAAGAGCAAGAAAGTTTTCTCTTACCCAGCTTTACTGGCCACTTCTTTTGGTGTTTTTCTTTTTGTTATTGTTGGTTAAATTGTTGACATTTTGCACTTTTTTAAGAAATAAAGAAAATCTTTTCTCCCCCCACTAAGGATCCCATTAATTACATTCCATTCTTTCCGCTTTGATATCTCATTAAAATCTTATAAATGATCATGCAGTGACCTTGAAGGGCATGCATAATACATGAAAGTAAACCTGCAGTAAAATGTATTCTTTCACTCCTGACTGCCTTCATCCCACATTTCATTCTCCCATCCCCAATGACCCCAATATGGAGAAGCAGTAGTTAACGCCGGCTAGCCGCGCCAAGGTATGTGGTAGTGTGCAAATCCACCAACTCCATTAGCTTTCCTCTCCTGATGACAGCTGCAATATGTTAATGGGCTTGTGTGTTTGGATGCGACGGTTGCCGCTGCTACTTAGGGCACGATGCTAATTACCATAAGATGGTGACAACAGGTGCAAGTGTCGCTTTGAATCAGTGTCAGGTTGCACAAGAAAAAGACCTCACAGTACCCAAAGGGAACTCACAGAAACTTTCACCAGCAGCCTGTGATTCTCTGAAGAATCCTTATAATAAGGACCCATATGTCTGCAAGTGGATGTGTCTGTCTGTCTGTCTGCCTGACTGCCTTCTCTGTTGAATTACATTGCCAATGAAGAGAGCAGAGAGAGAGTTAAGGACCTTTTTTTCACACTCCTTCATGTTCACTCTGTGACAGAATCTCTTCTTAATGTCCTTTGCCCCAGACATCACACACAGAAATATCAGGGCCTTCCCTTAAGTTTCTTGGGTATAGGCTTGCATATTACCATTGTTGTTGTATCTCCAATTCATTCTCAACTTAAGGCAACCCAAAAGTGAAACTATGGGCTGAGACACACGGTCCAAAAGTGGCGTAGCAGTGGTGATACTAGGGTTCCGGAGCACGCAACAACTGCACACTCTGGAAGCCTAACATGTCACAGTACGGTGGTGGCAACATGGCAGCACCCCGTCCACATAGGCGCCACCATCTTGATGTAATGGATGTGCAGTGTCTGTACGTCACTGAGCATTGCATTCTTCATGCAATGTCTGTCCTGGCCCTATTGTGGGATATTGTTCAGAGTGGATTTGCCTTTGTCTTTGCCTTCCCCTGAGGCCAAGAGAATGTGACTTGTCCATGTTTACCCAGTGGGTTTCCATAACTGAGCAGGGATTCTAACTGAGATCTCCCAAAGTCTGATTCCAGCACTTTTTTATGCTGATTCTCTCTATTAATATTATTATATTTATGTCTTGCCTTTTTCCCAATTGTGCGACTCAAGATAGCTTACAAAATTAAAAGAGACACAGACAAAAGCAGTCACATGAAAAACTTCAGAATATAGTTAAACTATCAATGAACAAATCTTGCTAAGAAAACCCCATGATAGGCTCACCTTAAGATCACCATAAGTTGAAAATGGCTTGAAGGAACACAACAGCAAACAAACAACAATCAATAGAATTTTAAAAAATTAAAAAGTCTCAATTAACAAACCAAGCATAAAAGTGCACTGTTAAAAGCCCTTTCCCCATAAATACTCAGTTCCTATCAATGGTCCATCAAAATGGAAGGCTTTAAAAAAGCGACCAAGATGCATCTCTTCCGGCAGGCCTTCCCGGATGATAACTAATTCTCCCACCACCTGATGACTCCTTGCCCCCCCCCCTTTCTCCCATCTATATCCGGCCGCCTACACTGCACCTTGAAAGGTTATGTATTTTAGATCTGAATTGTTTTAACTATGAATTTAATTTAATCCTGTTTTAAGGGGAGTGAGGTGGGTATGCTTTGTATAGTCTGGAAGATTTTAACTGTATATGTTTTTAATATGTTGTACCCCGCCCTGATTGCTCGCTCAGAGGGGCGGGTTAGAAATAAATGTTGTTGTTGTTGTTGTTAAATAAATATGACTTCAACTGCCACCAGAAGAACAGCTTGGAGGGACCAGCCTAGCTTTTCTAGGGATTAAGATCCAGAGCCTAAAAGCAGCCACTGAGAAAGCCTTTCCAGGTTCACATCAGAGGTACCTGTGAAGGTAGTGGGACAGGGAAGAGACACTCCTGCAAGAATCTGAAAATTCAGGAACCTAAGGATTGATTAGATAGTGGCATGAAAAAATCAAAATGCCTCTAAAAAGTTAACTTTATAAAAAATGTAATTTCTAGGGCTATGACTGTGTTAGTCTGTTGCAGCAAAGGCAGAAACAAATCTTGTGTTGTTTTTTGTGGAGCTTTTGGGCTATGTGGCCATGTTGTAGAAGAATTCCTTTCTGACGTTTCACCAGCATCTGTGCGAAACGTCAGAAAGGAATTCTTCTAGAACATGGCTACATAGCCCGAAAGCTCCACAAAAAAACTATGGATGCCAGCCATGAAAGCCTTCGACTCCAGATCTTGTGTTATCTTAAAGACTGGCACATTTGTCTGAAATAAAACATGTTAGTCTTTAAGGTGTTGCAAGAATCTGTTGTTTTCCAAAAATGCTACTCATTATAAAAGCATAATGAGGTTGTTTCCATTTACTGTGCTGTTGCCTAGCTCCATTATATCTTCATTATGACAAAGTAAGACTGCATTTTTTACTGTAGAAATAATGCAGTATGACAGCACTAACTGCTATCACTCATTGCTATGGAATTCTAGGATTTGTAGTTTTGTGAGATATTTTGAATTCTCTGTCAGGGAATGCAGGCGCCACAACAAACTATAAATCCCAGAATTACATAGCATTGAACCATGGCAGTTAAAGTGGTGTCATACTGCATTCTTTCTTCAGTGCAGATGCAGCCTCAGTGTACTCATAACATGTAATTCTGGGTATTAATGACTTGATATTCTGTAGCTTTGGCTCCATTACTCACATTGCTGCTCCCCAAGAACCATTCAGCAGCTGTACCCTTCTCTGTCCATTTCTCATTTTGCAACCACTGCCAAGGATGCTACAGAAACCCAGGTTCCCAGCACACACTCCTTATTTCTCACTCACAAGAACCTGATCCTACAGAGAAACAGGATATGTGAGAGAAATAGTGATGCAGTTCTTCTCGAAGGAAGCAACAAAGAATTTTTAGAATTTTCTTCTTGTTGTGAGAAAGTCTGTGAAAAATGCACAATTTTCAGAGAGTTCACAATTCAGGAGTTGTTCTGTGCAAAATTCACACTTGGTATTTATTTTTTACAGAAAACAGCATTTTCAGAGCAGGAATGCTAAGTTTTCTCCACACAATAATCATGTTCCTTCCCTCTATGCCATCTGGCCTGGGAGGGAGTGAAATGGCAGGCCCAACTCCTTCAGGCCTAGCTTGGCAAAGAAGAACCCTCCCTCCATGCCATCTGACATCATCCAGCCTGGGAGAGAGTGTAAAGGCAAGCACAACTGCATCAAGCCTAATCTGAACAAGAAGAGCCCTTCCTCCATGCCATCGGTCATTGTTATCATCCAGCCTGGGAGAGAGTGAAAAGGCAGACCGAACTCCATCAGGCCTAACCTGAAGAAGAAGGGCCCTCCCTCCATGCCCTCGGTCATCATGCGGCCTGGGAGGGAGTGAAAAGGCAGGCCCAACTCCATCAGAGCTAGGAAGAAGAAGAAGAAGAAGAAGAAGAAGAAGAAGAAGAGGAGGAGGAGGAGGAGGAGGAGGAGGAGGAGGAGCCCTCTCTTCAGTCCATCTGACATCATCCAGCTTGTGAGGGAGTGAAAAAGCAGGCCCAACTCCATCAGGGCTAGCCAGAGCAAGAAGGGCCCTGCCTCCAGTCCATCTGACATGGTCCAGGCCTCAGAGGGAAAGAAGAACCACTGGAGTTTATCCCCTTCCACACCACCATTTCTTTCTCCTTTTGTGTCATGTCTTTTTCGATTGTAAACTGGGGCAGTGAATAGTCTGAATAACTATCTGTAAGCTTCCCTGAGAGCCTTTGAAGAGCTGGGTATAAATACCATAAATAAATTAAAAATGTGCAAATTTTGCATAGAATAAGTCCCAAACTGCAAATATTCTCATCACTCCAAGGATTCCTGTCATCAAGGTTTCTCAACACTTAACCTCACCCCATGATTTTCAACCATTTTACAACTATTTTGAATGTTCTTTTCATCCCTACAGGGGAGCCATTTCTATGTGCCTTTTTTCCCCAGTAGGATTTTTGATTGACAATTGTGGAGAGAGGAGAGAGAGTAGGAGGGGGTCACAGAAAAGGCCATGAAGTACCACATGCAAATCCGGGTATGCATGTTGACCACCCTGATTCAATGAAACATTTTTGCCTTTCCACCAGTCTCCACACTCAGCCCAGACGTATGTGCCTATGTGCTCAGCAACTGACATTTAATACCTCTGCCTTTCCCATCCTGGAGCCCTCCACAAGAATTAGATTCCAAATCCTTTTGGATATACTAGCTGGGAATTATGATAGTTGTGGTCCAACACATCTGGAAGGCACTGGGTAGTACATGTTTGCCTCAATTCCTATAATGAAGAGGCCAGATCCAGAGTTGAGAATGGATGTTGTGGACACAAAGACTATTTAAGCAGGTTTTCATAAGCATTTTTATAGGAGTCAGGAAAGTTACATTTCTGAAATACAATTGCCAGAATCCCTTGCCCTGCATGGCTGCAGTTACTTTCCCAAGTTCTGCATTTTGTTTCATGCTACTTTCTAAGAGTCAGCAGAGGCCTATATTAATGCAACACTTTGGAATTCATGAGTTACTTAAAACTGTGTTTCAGTAGCATGTCTTTATGGGATAGGTCAAACCAAAGACTAGAGTTTATACAGGACTGCTTATTGAATAAAAATTTTCCTATACAGTACTATACTATACAAATGGTCTCTGGTCCAACTGGGTTGGGGGCCCTAATCTCTGATTTGGTGTGATTCTTCCCTCTACTCAAATTATGGGCTTCCACTAGGAAAAAATGTAGTTAAGCTGTGGAATTTGCTACTATAAGAAGGAGTGTGCCTGCCAATGTGAACAGTATTCAACAAATTAGTGGAGTGTTTACAAACCCTTATGGATATAAATTTCCTTCAGAACCAGAGGCTGTATACCTCAGTATGTTGATTGGGGAATATAATGAATTCAGTTTCAGATATTTCATGGGAAATATGTTGACCACTGCATGAACAGAATGTTGGACAATATAGAACTTTAATATGAGCAACTAGGGTGCTTCTTAATTTTTATGTGTGTGTGATTATGAGCAACAACAACAACATGGGAGAAAGTGTCTTAAACATTTAACCTTGATCCACATCTGACACTGAAACATTCAACTTGCTCAGGTCACATTAAAAAGATGTTAGGAATAAGCCTTCAGTTCTATGGAACATGTAAAGTTTGAGCCTTCATATAGTCCTGACATTTCTTGGGTTTCAAAAACTCTTTCCCGTTTGATTAAAAACAAGAACATGAAGTATCATTTGTAAATTGGTGACAGAGACAGTTTGACCCTTTGATATGTTTTTGAAAACTGCAATCCTGTAGTGTCTACTCAGACATAAATCCCATTCTGTTCAGTAGGGTTCGCTCCTAGGTAAATAAGTGAAAAATTGAAGTGTGACTAGTGAATAAGCATTTGCCCTGGTGAAATCTGTGTGTAAACTGACTTGTCACCTTTTTTTGATTGTTTTACCAGTTGCATGACAGGTCTTCACTGCCATTGCCTGTGGCTTGAAAGAGATCTGAATGCCTCCCTTCCAGCTCCAAATTTATATTCCCCATCCCATTCTTGCAACAAGAAAAATATCCTCATAGATTGCCTGCCCAACATATGAAAAATATCTTTCCTTCAAATAATCACAAAGGTCCAGAAACTGGGAAGTGGCTAGAAAAATGCAGAGAATAAGCCACTATTTCTTAGGAGTGCTTCCCATCTCTGTGTAGTGCCTATTATCACTTTCACATATTTATGTGCTTATGTAATTGTATTCCTAACAATAGTACGGTAAGGTAAATCAGCATTATTGTTCCTGGATTAGCAACAATAATGAGTTCAGGAAGATGAGGCTGAAAAAGAGCAGCTGGGCAGAGGCTGCCTAGCAATTTCATAGTGAAATTTGAAGCAGACACATCCTGATTGGTTCACATACCCATTGTACTACACTGCTATTTTTGTTTTCACCTTGATGGGCTCGATTGTCCAGAAAACAATCATAAGTGCTGAAAATGTGCTGCATAGTGAAATGCAAATTTCAATATGGTAAAATAAAGAAAATGAAGCAGACCCTACCCAGCAGGCTACATAGGTGCAGACAATCAGGTTGCCTGCCATATGCCTTTAGTGGCTGAGTATTTTGGCTGTCAAGTGCCTGTCTAAACTGTAATTGAAAATACTTGCCTATTTGTTTGTCTGCTATGTTATACAAATCCATGTGCTTGATCATCAAGTAATGGTGTGTTATCTAATAGGATCAAGATGAAGATCATGGGAAGTTGATCCCCAAAGATACCAAAATCTATTTTAAAAAAAAAATTAAAATGCTCCCACATTATTTTTTTCCTGAGCTATCTAAACAGCAGTGGAATCAGTTTGTGGTTAATGGGGGGGGGAGCCTTTCCAGAGCCTAAAATGCTGAGGAGTGGGTGGGGTGTGTTATATGTGTAGTAATTGCCATCCTACCCTTAGAAGAAGCAAGGGTATTTTAACCATTGAAAATCAACATCATCATCATCCTGCCCCCCCCCCCTGCACACGCACACAAATTGGGACTAAAAGCAGCTCACAATGTAAAATATGATACAACTAAAAACCAATTCAAACAGTTCCATCTACAACAGTACAGCATCCTCAGGCCATTTTTCAAAAAAAAAAACCTTTTTATTTTAAAAGCCTCTCAGGATTAAATAGTCATTGCCTGCTGACAAAAGGACAGTAGGGAGGGAGCCATTCTGGCCTCCCTGGGAAGACAGTTCTAGAGTCTAAGGGCAGTTACCAAGAAAGCCTTACCTCACATTCACACCAACCATGATTGTGATGCTGGTGAGACTGAGAGAAGAGCCTCTCCTGGTAATCTCAGAACCTGGGCAGGCTCATATAGGAAGATACAGTCCATCAGATATCTGGACCTGAGCCACATACGGCTTTATAAGTCATAACCAGCACTTTGAATGGTGCCCAGAAACAAACTGGCCACTAGTGAGGCTGTTTTAACATGTTAGTAGTATAGGCCCTGTAAGGTGCACCAGTTAGTACAGTATAATATATCCTGGCTGCAGGTCTTATACTAGCTGAAGCTTCTGAACACTGCATCCTTATGCAGTGTATCATAGTCCAAATGTTTTATAAGAGTGTACTACAGAATTTTAATTATGTTGTTTTTAACTTTGATGTTAGTTTAATCTAATTTTAAGGGGTGGGTGGTTGGGTATGGGTCATTGTAAATTTTACCTTGTATTTTTAATTGTTGTGGCCCACTCCGGTTGGTTGACAGAGGAGTGAGCTATAAATAAAAATTTATTATTATTATTATTAGTAGTAGTAGTAGTAGTAGTAGTAGTAGTAGAAGTCCAAATGAGATGTAACACAGGAGCTTAGCACACAGCAAAATAAAGCAATTTACCACTCTCGATTTCAAGCCAAATTTGGGTTGTTTTATCACATGGCTTTTTCCCCAAAAACCACCATCTGGGTACAGCCCAGCTCCAATACTGGTCCTTGAACTTCCTTCAGTGGTCATTTTTCAAAGTTCATTTAATATAATTCAGAAATGGCAAAGTGCAACATGCCCCTTGGCGCCAGAGCAACTAGGCTCTAGGAGTAGAATCCATTTCACAGAGCATCCAAGGCTCCAATTCACACTTGTTCCACAAGCACTTCCTATGGTTCTCTTGAAGTAACATCACAGTGATTTATAAAAAAAAAAAGGCTAATTTACAGGAATGTGTGTCACCTCATCTTATTTGGTTTCTGACTTGAACATGCTAGAACGAGACTAGATGGGTTTGATATTGTTTTATAGTTTTTGAGGTTTAACGATATGGACTTGAAAATGTGAGAAAGATAGGGAAAATTAGGGGGAAAGTGCAGCATGCCTGAACTTTATTTTAAAATCATCAGGAGGGAGACGGTGAAATCTGGTCATCAGATACCCAACCATTTTTCTCTGAAGAAAAAAATAATGAGGATTCTGCTAATGTAGAAGAACAGAGTCCAGAGATAGGTAAAGTGTGGTCCCTAGGGCTGTCTTTATGGCCCAAGGAACCCCAGGGATCTAATGATTCTCCAAATGCTCTGAACTTCCTCTGGGGGCATAGGGGAATTTTAGCCACATTTTACCCCCATCCAGATTATTTTAGGCTCACAGAGAGTTCCAAGGAGACCGTCAATGTGGCAAAATTGCCCGCCATGCCCCCTAGAGGATATTGGGAGCTAATCAAAGCAAAAATGTTTTGGGTTTTTTTCCCTCAGGCAGTGCAGTTGGGATACGGTTCTGCAAAGTTTCTAGGTGTGACAGTGCGGTCCCCTAACATCTGAGAGTTATCCATCCCTGTACTAGCACAGTTCAGAGTAAGGATAACTTTGTCACTCATATCATCACTGAATACTTTATTGTGAATTGATTTGCCTGTACAATTAGCACACTAGAAGAAATTTTATCATTTCTTTCATTTTGTAAACCAAATATGAAACACTTGTTCTTCAAACATCAATTATTAGTATATAGGACTTGCAGATCATCTTTAATCTGGAGCTCCTTGTAGATTCTGTACTCAATTAAGAAAAAATAAAATTATTTACACCATTGGACACAGTACACATTTGTATTTCAAATAATGCTGAAGTGAAAGGAAGACATAATTCACCAAAGAGTGCCATGTAATTCTGACAAGACATATTAATTTGGTTACCTTTTAGAGGTACTATTCGGGATCCACTGAATTGGTTAAAAAGAACCATAAACTCAATATTTTAAGCTTTTTAAGCTTTTTTTCCCAAACGCTTGTGTAGTTTTGTCCTTCTGATGATTGTATTTTTAAAAAGTTGAACTGTGTGTCAAGAGCACCCTACAGATTTGAGTACTTTCAACTTGCAAGAAAACTATGATTACATAACGGAAACAGTTGCTGACAGAATAATCCCAAAAAGCATTTAATTCTCTTGTAGAGCTAGATACCATAGACTGACAATCAGTCATATGCAGTGTCTTTTCATTTAAATGTATGAACACTACTAATTAACTTGTTTAGTACTATAATGTAGTAGTACTAAAAATGTGAAATTTATTTATTTTCACTTGAGCTTGTGAACAGTGTTATTCTTTTAATAAAGGCACTAAGTATCCAAATCTGATAAATGTTTTTAATTTGTTTTCTCTCGTTCTTACCCTAAGTTAAACCTAAGTCTCTTAAAAACTCATTTCAAGAAAATAACATTTGGTATGTAGGAAGATTTAAGTATGGGGAGCTGATTACACATCTTGCCCCAGGCCCAGTGCCAGCTCTCTATGGAACGGTGGAGAAGTGTGGTTTGCTAAGGTCTGAAGAGGACCATGTGTATCCACCAAGGAGTTTACCGCTTTACACACTTATAGTGCTGCTATTCCACTTTTACTGCACTGGCTGGCTCCTGTTGCATTGAGAGATTTGCAGTTTAGGGAGGGGCATTTATAATTCTCAGCTAGAGAGTTCTTGTGCCTCACTGAACTACAAACCTCAGAATGCAACAGTAGCAGCCAGAGCAGTAAAAGTGGAATAGTAGCACTATAAAAGTGTAGTGCGCTAATCTACCAAATCTCAGGTGTAGGAAATTTTTGAATGCTCTGTCATGCTAAAACTAAAATAAATCCTTGTACATAGAGGTTGAGTCTCCCTTATTGAAAGTGTGTGAGACCAAAAGAGTTTTGGATGTCACAGTTTTTCATATTTTTGAATATTTGCATATACATAATGAGAGATCTTAGAGATGGGACCCAAGACTAAACATGAAATTCATCTGTGTTTCTTTACACATGTAGCTTGAAGGTAACTTTATATACAATATTTTAAATGATTTTATGCATGAAACAAAGTTTGTGTACATTGAACCAACAGAAAGCAAAGGCAACACTATCTCGGCCATCCATGTGGACCATTTTTGATTTTGGAATATTTTGATTTTGGAATTCTGGGTAAGGGAGACTTATATGTGGTTTGGGCATGAAAGAGAACATTCAGTCACTGGAATGAGCACCATGTGGCCTTCAAGTTGTTTCTGGGTGACAACTCCCATAATTCCCACAATTGGTTTTGCTGGCTGGGACTGCTGGGAATTGGAGTCCAGCAACACCTAGTGAGTCATAAATTCCTTGCTCCAGGGTAGACTTGTATGCTCATTTTCTAGAGCATGTTTGAAATGAGGCAGAATTCAGTCGTAGAGGGCTCAGACTGCATGCTGTAGCTGTATGTTCCCAAGAGGGCTATGAAACATGTTTCTTTTAAACCATGACTCTGTTCCACATACTTGATCCCCAGCATAAGCAGACATCTAGCTTTTTTAAAAAAAAAAGAAAAGAAAAGAAAAAAAGAAAAGAAACACCTATGCCTTCTATGTATACAAATTGTAAAACATGATTGTATACATGATTGTAAAAATCAAGTTACTTTTTCTAGTTGATAGCTATGCCACTAGGTATAAACTGAACAACCTATTGTGTCAATGTTTCTTCGTTGATCCATTTTTTTTCAAGCACTTCCTTTAATTGTTGCATTTCATCCTTAGATTCTTTTTCTAAGAAAAAAAGAAGATATTAAGAAGGCTTTCCTTTCTCACTCAAGAAAACATTCTGTTCATATCATTTCTGGAACCAGATTGGTCTCTATTACATTCCCCCTGTTGAGACTGAGCCAGAATAAATTGTAATGGCAGCATGTCCAGCTGTTTTCTAAATAATTCCCATTATTCTTCCCATAGTCACTAGAGCCTGTGTCATGTCCATCAAGCTTTCACGGTGATATGTGTTACCCAAAGCTATTGATTCTGCCGCAAAGGAAGGTCTTGTGCAGAGAATATTGTGCCATCATTTGTCTCCAACTCAACAACTTGCTAATTTATGTACGGTAATCTTCTACAAGGTACTGAACATTTTTTTTTGTTTCTTCACTAAATCAAAACTAACATCCCCCCACCAACTCCTCATTATTTTACATATGATTACATTGTATGCATGTGATCCTGAGATCAGCACAATTTTATTTATCAAGATGGGCTAATTTCTTAGCTTTAGGTGCAGAGGCGCCTCTGATCATGAAGTTCAGTCAATAAGCTGACTTGAGTAAGTAAGCAATTATGCACTGCCTCTGGGAACACACTCCCCCACCTTACCGATTTTTGCATACTTGTTATCCCAGGAAAGTATCTGAGAAATTAAAATCTGCCATGATCAAAGTTTCTGTTTTTTCTTATCAGGATTTCTTTGCTGTAAACAGGGTGCTTGTTACAGTTACTCTCAACACAGTTTACAAGCTAAAATGTCACCACTGTTTATTATATCACTTTCCACAAACTATACCATCTTGGTGCTTTTAAGAAAGCATCCATTAACAGGGATCTAGGACTGTGATGTATATAGGTCTCGGTATGCATGCACAGGTTTTTAAAAGGGCAAGCACATTAAATGCACTGGCATTTCTGTTTTGCTCATCCATTCAGATTTCCTTTTAAAGCAGTTGAGTTGAAGAATATACATCCTGATAACTTGTACAAGGAAGGCATCTTCTTTCTCAGAGATGTACTCAACAACTATTGGGTCTAGAGCAGGGTTGTCAAGAATGTATATCAAGGCTCAGCTAAGAGATGTCTGGGTGATATGGAACAGATTAACGGGGGTTCTTGACTCCCAGTTAGTTAACAATAGTAATAATAAAAGAATTCCCAAACGATGTCACAACAAAATATGTGGAAGGACTGGAGGCTTCCATTTATGTCATGGAATATGTGTCACAAATAATGAGTAGTGCAAGTAGTTATTCATCCCAGCTACATTATATTACATTTGTAATCTTATGAGGGATAACATCACTCATTGTGCAATGGAATTGTAACTTTTATATGACATTTATTGTTACAGGAAGGCTGGCCTCATTAAATAGCGATGGAAGAATAACACATATACTCAAGTGCTACATTTTGCTGCAATTTCATGCTTATTTTGTTTGCTATGATAACAACATGATAGGCAGAAAAGTGTTTTGTACCTTAGCTCAGAGGCCTCTGTATTCAGAATTTTTCAGGGACCCAAAGTAAATATTCACATTACTTTTGAGAAGGCAGCAAAGAAAGAGTTACTTTGAAATTGTAACTATAAACTATAACTGTTTGGGGGGCATAGTTGTATAACTAATTGCTTTGGAAAGTAACTTTCTGTTTTTATATTTCAGAAAAATCCTTGATTTAGAATTATGAATGCCTGTCCTTTGCACTGGCTGGTACATCTCATAATCCTGTTGTTTTATTTAAAGAAATAACAACCCACAGATGTGTGGAAAAGCTCCTTTTGTGACTCTCCCCATCTGACTGGGGATTCTAGGAGTTGAAGTCCCCAAAATAACTTTCCTAGTTTGAGATCTGACAAAGCGAAAGTGTTTCCTCTCTGGAGCCAGGACTATTTCAGTGGTTGTGCCTTATTCTGGAATCTCCTCCCCTGAGTAACTCAGTTGGTTGACTCCTCAATTTTCAGGACACTCACTTTTTAGAGCATTTTTCATCTGACTGCTCGTTCTTCAGATTCACATGGCTATGTGATGCTTTTAAAAATTGTTTGGGAGGTAAGGGTTGTGATGTTCATTTTTAGTATTTTTAATTTGTGTTCTCTATATAATATAAAGAAATCAACATTTTAAAGATCAGCCCAATAGAGTTCAAAACACAACTCATGAACCTGATTGTCATTTTTAAGGTTTAATGGACCTGATTCAGAGTAGTAATATATGAAACTTCTTCCATCCCCATTTCTGCCACCCCTCCCCAGCCCAAGAAGCTTGGGTAATTTTATGGGTGACTTTATAAAAATCTTTCAGCATTTTTACAGGTGTTTTCCCTAAGTGACACCCTCCCAGTTCACTTCAGATCTTGCAAAATCAACAGCAACAAGAGATATGAGGAATTTCTCCTCTCCTATGAGAAATATTTTCTTATCTTAAAGAAATTCTTCTAACATTTAATTATTGACCTCTCTCCAGAGCAGTGGTTTTGCCTGAGTAGCATTCTCCAGATTCCCAACCAATTTCATATTCTACAGGATCCATTGGCGAGTCTTATTGGAACCTTTTAAACTGGCCATCTGAACTCTTGCAGATGTTTCATATGACAAGAAGTCTCAAAATGCAGCTTCACATTTTTGCATTTATATTGCTGCTGACCAATTCTAAAACAGACCATTTCATATGACCACTGATGTGGGATGGACTGTTCATGATACACAGGATGAGAGAGAGAGAGCTCTGCCATTGACCTATCATATATACTTGACTATAAGTTGCCCTCATGTATAATTTGAGGGCAGGTTTTGGCACCAAAATTATGAATTTTAATATTAGCTAATATAAGTCAAGGGTAAAACTTATCAGTACATAACAAATGATGTAAAGATTGAAGTAAAGGGAAAAGCTTTAAAGGTTTTGACAGGCATAACTGTTTGTGCTCACTCTAAAGGCTGGATGGATGGGATAGTAGAGGGGGTTGGTGCTTCTTTTAGATGCTCCCAGAAGAGATTAAGCTCTCACCTTTCACCAGGGCATGGTTCCTTCTTTTTGATAAAGAGTTAAAGTACAGTACTTACATTGACCTATGGATACATCTACCCAGGTTTTTTGGGTCAGTTTTTTGACTGAATTTTCTAGACTTATACCCAAGTATATACAGTATGGTACAGATGGTTACACTGGCTGCATCTACACTGCAGAGTCAATGCAATTTGACACCTCTTTAACTATCATGGCTCAATGCTATTGAATTTAGGAATTTGTAGTTTTTCTAGATATTTAGCCTTCTCTGTCAGAGAGTTCTGGTGCCACAGCATACTACAAACCTCAGGATCAATAGGATGGAGCCATTGCAGTTAAAGTGGTGTCAAACTGCATTAATTTTGCAGTGTAGATGAAGCCACATCCATACAAATTTTCAGAGATGGTTGCAGGTTAGGACACTCAACTCCAATTCAGTTCAGACTGCGACTAAAAACTGAGCTTCCAGAAACAGCAACCATGTGTACCGGGGCATAAGATAATGCCCAAGGGACCAGGGGCAAATAGTACAAATGGAATTGCCAAATTAATCCTTCAATCTTGTTTATCAACATCAAGGGCTGGGAGTGGGGCAAATTGTGTCAGGAAGTTCCCATTGGCTGAAGGCCCAAGGGCAAAGCCCCTTCCAGTGTAATGGTAGTTTCATCCGTGCTAGATACTACTCTCCATGAAGTCTACAATATGCCCATATCCAGAGAATGCTTTGTTTTCCCTTCCTCTGCCAGATGCATCTGACCAAATGCAGCACACAATGCAGTAACCATGTGGCTTTGGGACAAAAGCTTGGAAATGGAAATGTTATTTTTAGCATTACAGCTCCCAGCAGTCCTCAGCAAGCATAGCTCTGGAGGATTCTGGAAGATGCAGTTTAAAAAGTGTCATTTCAAGTTCTTAAGACCAAGATAAGTTTTACTGCGTGTCCCAGAGATGGAGGGCCAAAAATTGTCATGCGGCTGCCACAACTGTTGACAACTGTGTGTTCAAAGTTCCTTCTAGGTCTAGGCCTTTAGTTTCCTGTGACTGTTGACGCTCTTGGAAACATCGACATGAATTGCTGCATTTCTCCTTTGGCAAGCTGTTTCAGGCATTCTTTCACGTACTCCTGATTGCCTCCTTTTTCGATCATTCTTTTCTGCAATAGGCTCAGTGCCAATTCTCTTGATTAACTTGTCAGTCTTCACAGTATCATTCTTAACCTTTGACCCAGGAGACAAATCACTGTCTTGTTAGCTCCGCTCCTTTTGGAGAAATCACTATTTAAAGCGCACATGGCTCTTATGGCAGGTCCTTCACTCTCATTTCCTGCCCCTGCTTTCTCAGACATAATTTCCCTTCTTTGTTGGTGTGCTCAGCATGCGCATTTGCAATTCAAACACTCCCTGTTTGTCTGTTTTCTACAGCTGTTTCGTCTCCTGTTATGTCTTTTAACATAAAGGTGACTGGTGAGTAGCTTTTAAAAGCAAGTAAATGTGTGGCATGATACAGGTGCATACACTGATGTGTAGCTTTTTGTAATTTGGTAAGGGGAAGTTTTTACATCCTCTCACATAAAATGAGGACTTAGGAAAAACCAACGACGCTGAATGTGAGAAATACAAGACAGAAAAAAAGGACACCTTTATGCATTGCATTGTTAACAGCATGATGTAGTGAGGGCCAATAACTTTGATATGTTTAGAAAGGAGATAGACAAATTTGTGAAAAATAGGGCTATCAATGGGTACAAGGTAATCCTCTTAATATTGCTCATTAAGGAAAATGATAGGGAGATTGATATAGTAGAGTCTCGATTATCCAACCTTTGGTTATCCAACATTCCGGATTATCCAATGTCGCAGCTGCTGTAATTTCTTTAAATTTTCTGTGATTTCTTTACATTTTCAGAGGACATCTTTACATTTACTTTTACTATTATTGCAATAAAAGTTCAATACATTTGCAGTTCATAGTGATTTCAAGGCTTTTCTTGGACCTTCCGGAGTATCCAACATTTTTGGTTATCCAACTATCAGCCGGTCCAGTTTATGTCAGATAATCAAGACTCTACTATATTGTATTCAAGTCTTGCTTGCAGGATTCCCATAAGCATCTGGTTGACCATAATGGGAACAGACAAGTGGATTCGGTATGTATTTGGACTCAGCCTGCAGGGTTATTCTCATATTCCAAATCAGTGAGCTGCCCAGAGAAAAAGATGCCTCATTGTGATGAATAGTAGCTTCTCTGGCCCATTCACACTACAAATTATAGCACTATTATTCCACTTTAACTGCCATGGTTCCATCCCATAGAAACATGAGATTTGCAGTGTAGGGAGGGGCATTTGTTTCTCTGCCAGAATGCTCTAGTACCTCACTGTACATCAGGGAACTGTGGAAATTAAAGTGGAACAGCAGCACCATCACTTGTGTGAATGGGCCCCAGGTCTCTGGCAAGCTCTGCCTTATCAAAATGACAGTGGTAACTGGTAGTTTTCATGGCAACAAGTCTGTGAATTGTTGTGGGATATATTTAGGAGCATGAATGGACCATTAAAGTGTGGCCTAAAATCCAGAATGGATTCACCATCTTTTGACATGTAGACTACTAGCCACCACTGCAAAAATGGCACATTTGCTAATAGCCTATAGGTTTATAGGAAGCCATTCCTAGCTTATCACATTGAGTCAGGATGAAAGTGGCACTGAAGCAAAGTGTTCCTGCAAAGATTCAAGGCTACTGCTGTCCACAGAGCAAGTGCTTTGGGTGCTTTGAATTACAGACAGCTACTGAATTTCAAATTAGCCCCAAGAAAATAGGTTAAAGCTCTAATAGTGATCTTTGGTGTGCACATCCCAGAAGTCAATGAGGGCAATACACGGGACTTTCTGAGGACTCACTTGACATTTGGTTAAGTATAACTAGTGAAATAACATAAGAGAGAAATGATATCACCTTTGAGCTTTGCATTAGTTACACTGCCAGGTATGAACTTTACCGTGATGAGCCACTTAAACTTTTATGGAACCTCACTGTACGGGCGCATCAGGATGGGTGTTTTACAGTCAGAATAAAAGTTAATTTGCCCTGTTGTATATTCTCAGCAAGTAAAGTAGCATATATAAAATAAATTATTCTACATAGAGCAAGAAGCTATTTTTTTTAAAAAAAAAATCATGTCAAACTGAAGGATGAAACTTAGGTGCATTTCTCAGAATAGATGTGTTGAAAGATTGCCAACTAACACAGCTGCCCTAAGCCTTTCGACTCAGTAAGTCCCATTGACCTGAATGGAGATTTACTCCCCAAGTAGGAGGATATAGGATTGCAATCTTTTTTTTTTTTAAGAAGTCTCTCTCTTTGTTATGTACTTCATATGTTTAATTCACAAATAAATATTGAGCTGACCAAAGTTGTAACTGCCACCTTTGTATATCAAACTGTGTACTGAAAAACATAGGTTTATTTTTTTATTTATTTTATGTATATGTCGCTTCTCAAGAAGCTCAAAGTGATTTTTAATAAACAAACAACAATTTTAAAGCAACAGCATAACAACACATTTTGATGACAAAAAGAGCAGCATAGAAATGGCTGTTCGGCATCCTGGAATCCTGTCGGGATTGCAAATAAACAATCTACAGTTACACATTTGAAACTGTTTTGTATTCATGATCCCTATACATCATCTAGTTTAGGGGCACCATGAAAGTCCCTTAAACCTCACCTACTGGTAAGCAGCCACTGAAGTCAAGAGGAGGGGTTGTCACACTGGAATTCATTATGTATCAATGTCGTCTCTCTGTTATGCATTATGCAATGGCAGTATAGGGTTCTGGCTATCATCCCTGAAAGCAGTATTGTTAATCATAAGTACCTAATGGAAAAGGTGTAATTTATTCCCATTCTTATGAAACATCTGTGACGTAGCTTTTCTCACATCTTGAGGAAGTTGTTCTCACAAATATCGAGAAACCACTATAAAGACTTTATCCCTGGAAATTGTTGTCTGAACTTGCTGCAAAGATGGCATGAGTCAAGACCTGTTGACTAAACCTGGTGAGTGAACTTATATGATGAGATAAATTCCTTAAGGTCTGAGACATCAAACCATACAAAGCTTTAATGCTTATGGAAATTAATCCCAGACTTGTTCTGTTCCTGTAATATGGAGCCTATGGCTTGGTTAGATACCCAGTGTAAGTATCAGGGATGACATAATCTCTTCTTCTGGTTTAATCAACTATTTCATCTTCTGTTCAATGGACTTCTGGTTCTGGCTAAGCCCTATACCAAAAGGGAATCTTGACCTGAAAAATCCCCATTCCAAATCTGAGGTCATGAATGCCACCAATGGCCTAAAAATTGGAATGTCTGCATAGCAGTTTGGTACCTGTGGTCCACTGATACCTGCAATAAAAACATCTGTATCTGGAAATCATATGCAGGGGTGGAGCCCCCTTTAGACATTTGCTTGAATGCATGAAGGGCTAAATGGGTGGGAAGGACATGTGCATGATATAATACCTACTAATACACATTCTCATGCACCCAGTGGAATCACAGATGTTTGCATGTCTGAGGCTTCATGATTGTTAACTGCTAAAAAGTGTTTTCCTGTTGTTTTTATATATATATATATATATAAATCTTGAAATTCTGTGATGCTTTTACTTCATCTGCACTCACTGAGGAAATTGGTGGTGGAATGGGAAAGAAGGTTACATATCTGAGCTTTCTAGTCCTTCAGTGCATGACATCAGGAGTGGGTTTGTCTTCAAAGGAAAGGTGCTCTAGGAAGAGTGATGTGGACAATTGCCCATCTCTCTTTCTCAATCGCTCTGTCTTCTACCCTTGCCACAGCTACATCCATACGTTTTTTGTTTGGCCACCATTGCTGTTGCCCCTGCCTACATAATTACACAAGTGGAGGAATCCAACATGATCTCAGCCACAGTCTACTTGCAATGTGGTTCTTGATGCTTTACTAGTTTGATAGAAACTGCCAGAGCTTGCAGTCTGCTGGTGTTGTTTTTGAGAGGGTCACATTCATGGTGCAGTCAGGTAGTGGAATAGGACATTTTAGAGAATTAGCAATTGCACTAAATGGGGTCTAAATTGTTCCCTTTCATCTCTTTCCGCAGTCTAAATATTTCATTAGACTGATTGCCTAAAATCACAAGACTGCTGCAACATTAATTTGAAATTGCATACCTGTGTTACCTTTTGAGAGTGCATAAAATGTCTTTTCAATAAACTCTGCTTCTGGGAAATGTATGAATTTAGCAGCAATGCTATAGATACCTTGGAGTAAGTCCCATTGAACTCTGTGGGCCTGAGTTGTGAGTAGACACTTGTAAGATTGCACTGCCTATCAAATTTATTTATCTGTGCAGAGGATGGAATTATTTATCCTGCTATGTTTTAGACTGAATAAATGCAAATATGAAAATGAAGCAGGCTTTAACACAGCAATAGCTTTTCTTTCAGCATTCAAACATACACTTCAGGTGTATATAGAGTACTTTTTTATTATTTTACTTATTTTACTCAAGTTAGCAAATTGTGTACAGTTTCACTTTGTGTATTCTGAAGGGAAAGAGGATGGTTATAATGATAAACCCTGGGTATTTAACTCATTGTAATCTATGCATTAATTTACAAAAGTCTGGTCCTCTAGAGAGTGCCTGCACACTCACATGTTTTCCCCAATTGCTAGCTTTCATGCTGGACTCCTTTATTTAGCTGAGATTTATTTTGTAAAAATAATAATAAAAAACCTTCATGCAGCCAATTGGTTCTCTAGTGACTCAACATCTGAGGAGGCTCAGAAACACAAGTTATTCCAGCAATTCTATGGAATAAATTACATTTTTTAATGCATTTTCTGATCAGACTGTGGAATAATTTATTCCGTGAGGCAGAACTAGCTAGATTTGCAGAGCTGAAGAGATATGCTATTTGCAAGAGAGAGAAATCTAAGCAGATCTGGTATACAGATGTTTGTACTTTGGGTGGCTAAAGCTTTAGCTTCTTCAAAAGCAAAAGTTTTGCAGGATTCATTTGTCAGTCTACATTTGAAGTCATATTCAAACACTGCTAGGCTTTCGAAATACAGAATTCTTAATTTTACATGTTTGATACTTGTTCTTCGATATGTAATTGTTTTGATGGTATGTAAACCCAGTTCCAAATATGTGAGTATAGAAATATGGACATGCATCTCACAAACCTACTACCTCAATCCTTCAAAATATGTCAACACAATTTGAACAAAGAAACAAAACAAAATTAGGATTCTCAGTTCTGAAAACAAAATTCAGGATTCTCAAATCTGAAGCCTTAATTTTGCAAAATGGACAGATGTCTATGTGGAAATACAACAATTAAGGTTATCTCAAGCCAGTTTTCAACTTTTGGGGAACCACCTGGTAATGCCATCCAACAGTTAACTGGTGCAGTGAAGAGGCTGAGATGTTCTTAGTTCAAACCTGACTCAAAGTAGGAATCTTCTAAGTGGCCATAGACAAGGTAATCTTGACCTTCCCCATACCCTGTGCAACTATCCTGCTTCCAAAATACACAGTTGCTATCTGGATGTCTATCGGTTAGAGCAGTTGGAATTTCTCCAGAGAGTTATAGAATTTGAGGGATTTGTAAATATCCCCATAGAATGTGGCTACTACCTCAGGGCTGAAACTCCAAAATACCTAAGACCACATATTGTAGCCATCAAATGGAAAGAGATATCAACTTGGTCATTCCTAAGGATTCTATGCTGACCTCCTGTGCTGCAGAGCATAGTGACCCGTTTACATTACATAATCGTCCTGTTATGATTCCACTTTAACAGTCATGGCTGCATACTATAAAATTGCGAGGTTACTAATCTGTGGTGAGGCAGTAGGGGAGCTTTCTGTCTGATGTTCTGGTTATCTGTCAGGCATCAAACAGTCCAGCTACCTATTCTCCAAGGAATTCACTTTCAGTGAAGAACAAGATATGCTGGATGTAACCTTCACTTGCTAGTCTAGCAGTTTCTGGAAGAATTCTGATTAGCAAAGACAGATATTATTATATTGAAGCCTGTAGCACCTTAAGCAAAAGCCAAGGCAAAAGCTATCTTAGGGGCTTGACAGACCTCCCAAAAACGGTGGGCTGGAGGAGCCCGTTTTAACTCCGGAGGGACGCCGCAGTAGCCAACCCGGAAAAAGTGGGTTCTTTTTAAGGTGTCCGGTGCATGTCATGAGTGTGCCATTGGCATACCAATGATGTAAGCAAAGCGCAGCGATGTCTATATGCTGTGCCTCACTTACATCATCAAGGTGGCACCCATGTGGATGGGATGCTGCCGCCATTACACACTAGGGTTCGAGAGCATGTATACTGCATGCTCCCAAACCCTAGTATCGGTGGTGGCACACCACTTTTGGCCCGTCTGTCCTGGGCTTTAGATTCCTTCCCCATCAGAACCATTAGAAGTTAAAGTGGAATCATAGCACTATATGTCTGCAGGGTTAAAGGGCCCCTGGTTTACTATAGAGGTAACGGCAATTAACAGACAAGGCAATGTCTAAAACACAAATGACACAATTCTAACAGAAACTATTACTAATCATAGGTAGAGCACATTTCTAGACCTATTGCCCAAGGATAGTGGTGAAGCTATTTGAATTCTAGGAAGTAAATAAATTATTGCCAAGACTAAGAAGTCATTCATACTTTCTTGTCGACAAGGATAATAGCTGGTCACTTTTGAGGAGGTGGATATGTGGACATGCCTTAAGGAAGATTGTAAAAATTATTAAGCAGTTGTAGATATCTCTTTTTGGAGCAAGCACTTCAAAAATGTGTAGGCATTTCAGGCACCTCTGTACACAACAGATGAGTTGGACTTTTTTTCTGAATTGAGTCCTAAGCTTGGAACTGAAATAGCCTTGGTTGACCTCCTGTTATGAGGTAACCAGGCTTATTACTGTAAGAATTCTTTTGCTTTATTTGTCCTAACTGCCATGGGTCTTTTACTCAGACAGTTGTCCTCACAATTAAATATTTATTGTAAATATTAGGAAAGATGAAAGAATGATCCCAAGAAAAGTACAAATTTCAGTCTATTTGTTTACAAGCCATTATGGCTGAGCCTCTCAGTGAGAGTATGATGTACACATCCTATAGGTCAGAACTGTCAGTTTACCCAAATCTTTGCTCTTTTTCTCTCTCAAAAGGATAGAAATGACTCATGCCATAAACAAAACTGGTATGAAGACTTGGAGTTGAATTATTGAGGTGAAGACCTGGAATACTGAAGTTATGACACTGATAAGAATGCTGCTTCCTTTGAATGGAGATTTGCATCTAGCAGTATCCACCTTGCTTTGTAGTGAGTCATCCAAAGCCAGTGCTTCATTTGAAGATTTCCTCTGAGAATTTAGCAAATTGGACCAGCAACAGATTGGAATCATGATGAGTGTAAGCATGTCAGGAAGGTAGCAAAATGGCAGTGTCTTCATTAGCAGGTAAGTAATTTCTTTGCCTGTATATCAAAATATGTCATTATGTAGCTATAAACTGGGTGTTTCTGCTATATGGATGGGGTTGTTGCACTGTATGAATAGAGGAGATTTTGCAGGACATTTCATTCAACATGTTAAGACTTTCCTGTATGCAAACAATCATTAGCAGGCCTGCACAAGAATCTAGTTACCAGTAATTCTGCCTGTTGTCATGTAGCAAGCTCTTGGGTTCCAGAGGAAATAGTTCATAAGTACAATTCAGGGTTCATTGGGATATTATTTCCTATAGAAAAATGGATGTAAAGAGTAGTCCCAAATTTTTTCATACTCAGTGAGAAAGGAAACATGATGAAAAAACTGTCAGCCAAGGGGGGGGGGGAAGCATTTTCATACCTTGAATAAAATGTGTGCACAAAAATGTTTTGGTTTTGTGCACTCATCCCAATATTTTTGATGTCAAAAATATCCTGTCAAGATTTCCCAAAGAAAGTCCTGAAAAACAAAAATAAAAAAGCCCCAAATTTGCATAATCTTAGCCAACAAGGAGCAAATATTTTAAATTTTACTTATTGAGTGTGACAACTAAAGAAGTCAAGATTTATATCTGTAGCACTGGTTAATACCTGCACGTGTTTGGCATTTAGTATTTCTGCTTCTTTCAACAGATGTTGGATCCACCTTACCATTTGGCATAATAAGCTGCCTCTCTGGCAAATTTTGGTACTTGTGAATGGGCAGCAAATTATTATTTACTTTACAATTGCTGTATTTTCACTGGCAAAAATGAGAAGAACTGTTGGTGGAGATATTGGTTAGTTTGACACCTGATGCTTTACTTTACAAATGCTTGCTTAAGCTTAAAGGATCTATAAATGCTTAGTGTTTTCATATTAAAGTTGTCTGTCTTGACTACTCTGAGCTCTTGGTTGGATCAAGAGCCTCAGTGGGCAGGAACTGAATGCTTTGGTCAAATCTGTATGTATGTGTGATATTTACTTCTTATTCTGATTCAGGGCTCAATGCAGCTCCATGCCTACTTGAATGGGTATGTTAGTGCTAATATATTAGCTCTCTCAACAGAGATGCTTTCCTTTATTTATACCCTACACCATTTCACAAATGAAAACTGGAACACACGTGGCCAAGCAACATCAGGATTATAAAAGTTATTAATGAGAAAGACCACACAAGCTAGGAGAGGCTGTAGCAGTTTGCTTTTGCTTGATGCTACAGATGTTGTAGGCTATATTTCAGAGGAAGGAACTGGCAAAACCACTTCTAAGTATTTCTTTCCTTAAAAAACTGTATGAAATTCATTGGGATGTCATTAGTCCAGAGGCTAGTTGAAGGCACATACACACATGCTGGGAAGGGCAAAATTCCACCACCACCTCTCTTCTCCACCCAGCTGAATTATGAACGCAAATAACTTTTGCACTTTGAACATAGTTTGCAGCAATTGAAGTAAGCTGAACAAAGCAAAATATGAGAAGAGAAGAGACAACCTGAGACATTTTAAAACCAGGTGGAAAGGTGGGAGGGCAAAAAAAATATTAAGAACTCTTTCTGCCAGATCAGGACAGTTGCAGGATATGCTTATGGTCCAAAATAACATGGGGTTGGGGTTGGCATATTGATTTGGATTTGTCACAGGAAAGGTTATTGCTGCACTACTGATGGCAGGAAAACTTCTTGGTAGCATAAACAAAGACTTATCATGTCAAAATGTTTTGCTATATCATCTTCCTTTCTTAATTAATACTTTGACTCCCTGAAATCATAGACCTGAATCATATCATGCATCCTAATAAGAGACTCTGTCTACAAGCTAACTAACCATTCAACCATTCAGCAATTGAGTTAATGGGTCTACTCTAGCTGTATGTATTAACATATGTTTAAAATGTCTTGATTGTATTGATTACATTTTCATTAGTATTAACAGTTTGATATCCTCGCTCAAAGAGAATCTAATAATCCATATTTCAAAGAAGCTGTTAAATACTGGAGTACTTGACATAAAGTCCTGATGGTGATCCTACTAAGCACTGTCACTGTCCTAGACACAGTTGTTAATCCACCTGTACTTCTACACTACCATTACGACTGGCCAATGTGTGGACCTCCAAATGTTACACTGCAAGTGGTGAGGGCTGATAGGAATTAGGCAAAAGGTAAAGGTAGTCCCTTGACATGAACTGCCTGTAGGGGACGGTACTCATCTCTGTTACTATGCTGAAGAGCCAGCATTGTCTGAGAACTACTCTGGTGGTCATGTGGCCAGCATGACTGCACTGAATGCTGTTACCTTCCCACCGAAGTGGTCCCTATTTATATACTTGCATTTGCATGCTTTTGAACTGCTAGGTTGGCAGAAGCTGGGGCTAGTGACAGGAGCTCACCCCATCATGCAGCATCGGTCTTCTAACTGCCAACCTTCCCATCTTTCGATCGTCAGAACTGGTATCTTAAATTGTTGTCCAGCAATCTCTGATGGGTCAGTAGTTCACCACTATCACCACCAGAGTTAAATGTTCAAGGATGACATGTGTGTTAAGCTATAGATATGCCATGCTTGTAGGAATCTATGGAACTCTTATCGCAGTAGTGTTCCAGTTAATACAGGGAGTACTTCTCCATCAGCCAGCATTCCCAGGATCAAAGGAATTCAGTTTATACAATTATACAAACCCAACAAATGTCTTTTCCATCCCTAATCACAAACCCCATTTGGTGACAATTAGGCCTAAGCAGTTAGACAATAGGCTCATATTGGCTTAAATTAGAGCGACCAACTAGAGCTTATTTTTAATCAGACTAGCCCATTTAATACTGATTGCCTGGATATCTCCATTATGTCTATTGACAATGACAGTAAAACACATTACAGTTTCATCAAAACCAGTTTTGCTTTGTCTATTTTATTAAATAGGTTCGATGTTTATAGGTTTAGCAATTTATCATAATTTATTGGGTTGTGTACTAATTAAACCTTTTTTTCATTCAATTAGCTACATTCCTGTAACAGATGAATTAATCAATATATCAAACACTCTTTGTACCATCCCTTATTCTGGACAGCTACTAAAAGAAGCTTGATTATACTCTTGGAGGCAGACTAATTAAACATGACATTGTTTGCAGTTGGTGGCATCATAGTGTAAATAGGATTGTCCTGATTCAGCAAGCCAGAGGCAGACATCAATACGCTCAGATGAGATGGTCAGATGAACATCTGGATACACATCTGCACCACAAATCACCTGGGGCTCATGCAGCTTGCATGGAGTACTTGATCTATTCTTTTTAACGCATATGGAAGTTTCCATTCCCATCTTGGGGATATGACTTGATGTATGCAGCAAAGGTGGGATTGGGGCCACTGAATGTCTGGGAGTGTGAGGTGCTATGATGAGCCCAGTTTTGCACCAAATCCCACCCTTCAACAGAATTAAAAATACTTACCTTTTGCTCTGGATTTTTCAGGAAAATCCAGAGCACTCTAATGCAACACTAGATGGCTGTTTACACATGTGTCCCACTGTGCTGTTCCCATGAGATCACACGAGGCACCCAGCCATGTGATCAACACAGGATGCCTCATTTTCAGCCTCCAAGGGAGTGATTCACACCAGCAGTGGCAGCATTAGCTGGCATACCAGGACACGGATAGACAGCCGCCTGGCATCATTCTGGAATATGCTGGAAACAGGAGAAATTCAGGACAGCTCTGGGGCCAGAATATTCTGGAAGTAGTCTGAATCCCACTAAAGGAGAAAGGTGGGATATAAATCATGGGAATAAATAAATAAATTTCTGGCTGTTTTCTGATTTTTTCCCCCAGCAAAAGCAATTTTCTGCACAAGAATGTTGTTTTCTGCAAACAAATAATGTTTTCTGCACAGACATCAAGATTCCTGGGCATAAAACAAGATTCCTGTGCAGAAAATGCCATTTTCCACACAAAACCCACTGGTTTTTATGTGTGTGTGTGTGTGGTTTTTTTTAAAGGAATAAATCTTGAATCACAATAAATCTTGAATCTGCTACAGCCCATGAAGACTAGGCTGGTGCAGACCTCCCAGCGGGCCTTTTCAGCGGTCGCCCCCAAGCTGTGGAATGACCTGCCAGATGAGATGCGTCTTATTTCATCCATTGATGGCTTCAAAAAAGCCATAAAGATGCATCTCTTCTGGCAGGCCTTCCCGGAAAATGCTTAATACTTCCCGGTTCCAAACTTTGGTCGTACAGTTTTTCCAGCCTCTGCCCACTCATATAGCTCAAGGACTTTTATCTTGATACCGCTGATACTGTTTATTTTATACTATGTTTTAACTCATTGCTTGATTTAATTCTTTTTTAGGGGGGGAGGTGGAGCTCGGATTGGATATTTTAACTGTTGTTATTTTAACTTTTTTCTGTACCCCGCCCCGAATTGCTCGTTCAGAGGGGCGGGCTAGAATAATAATAATAATAATAATAATAATAATAATAATAATAACTAGTCTCTAAAAATTGTGCAGTTTTCAGGGAATTTCTCGCACTGGGAGAGAAAATGTGGAACAAAATTTATGAAGATTTATAATCCTATTCTAGACTGCCTTTTTTTAGCCAAAAGTAAAAAAAGAGAGGAGGGCTGAATTGTGTGCCCTAAATCAATCTATTTAATATGGCTGGCAGCTCTCCGTCCATAGTGTTTAATATTAAAAATGCACATTTAAAAAAGCCATTCACGCTTGCAAATATTTCCTCCTTCTTTCTTTTTGTTTTTCTTTCTTTTTCTTTTTTTTCCTTTTTTAGAGGGATCTTTACTAACCTGAGTGGCCTCTGGGGGATACTTGGGGACAGAAATTTGGTCCTCAATCCTTGAACTGCATTGTAGAAAGTATGGCACTTACTTTACCCTGCACAAGGATTTTCTAAATGTGTTTAGATCAGCCTAAGAATGTCTGTTTATATAATGGACTACAGGAACTCAGAAACCAGCCAGACAGATTCATGATGGATCACTGTCTATATTTGTGTTTTTAAAACTAAAGCTTCTAATCAATAAGTTTGTTTTTATTTTATTGAGGTAATGGTTTATTGTATTGTTCTATGCCTGTTCCTTCCTTCAGTTCTGGGAAGCTGAAGGCAATCCCTGTAAGTGTATGTTCTTTGCAATAACAGAGACTTAAGGCTGGTGTATTTGTAAAAATCTATTTATAAAAGAAGAAGTTGAACAGGTTTTATTAGGATGTATGCAAACAGAAACAGAAGAGCAAGGCCTGATATCTCAAACACCAGCTTGAACCTACAGACTAAAAACTAAGCATTAAAACTAAGCTTTATACAGTATTTCCTACCCACTCCCCACTCTTGGTGAACAGGTGAATTTGAGTCACATTCTACTTGATTTCAAACAGACCATACTTTCCTTTGTTTGGGGAAACAATAGAGCTTAATGGTAGAGAATTCCAAATACCACATGGAACAACAAATCCCAGGTTTCTGTATAGAACCATGACAATGAAAATTGTAACAAAGGGCTATAATTGTTTAGTGTGGAGGAGACTCAAGTGACATGAAAACATTTTATACCTCTTATCATGAATGCCCAACCTATCAGCATATGGAAAAGAGGTGAGCTTTTATTTAATGAAGAAGAGACAGGCCACAAATTCCCTTTTACAGTAACAAGACATAACTGAGTTACATTACGGGTGCTACTCTGGTAAGAGATAACTTTACCTCTTTTGTGGTATATCAGTAAATTTGGTGGGGGGAATATGGTCTCACTAAACAATCATTTGTGTGAGATACACTCATACACAATTACGTGAAACCCCATGATTGCGTTCGGATTGCCACTGCATTATACCCCCAAATTCCATCATATGATAAACTCTATAGATTCATATTGGAAGGATACTAAAGGACTCTCTAGTCTAATACTGTGTTGTGCAGAAACATACAGCTAAAGCAATTCTGATAGATTGCCCTCCAATGTCCTTTTAAAGACCTCCAATAATGGAGAGCCCACTACACTTGAAGACAATCCATTCTAATGTCAAAATGTTCTTAGCATCTGGAAGTGCTTCCTAATGTTTAGGAAGAATCTCTTTTCTTTTAATTTGGTTCATGTCCTAGGCTGCTGCCACACTGCAGAATTAATTCAGTTTGACACCGCTTTAACTGTCATGGCTCCATCCCATGGCATCCTGGATTTGTAGTTTGTTGTGGCAAGAGCTCTCTGACACAAAGGACTAAATATCCCTCAAAACTACAAACCCCAGCATTCCATAGCATTGAGTGCCAAACTGCATTAACTCTGCAGTGTAGATGCAACCCTAGTTTCTGAAGAAGCAGAAAACATCTTCTACTTAGCATCCTTTCAGATATTTAAATATAGAATTATGTCACCTCTCCGTCTTCTCTTCTTCAGGTTAAGCATACCCATCTCCTAAGCCCTTCTGCCCTTCGATCCTGGTTGTGCTCCTCTCAACATGTTCCATCTTATCCATGTGTCTTGAACTGGAGTTTGAGGTGACGCTCTGGCGTTTGAGGTGACGCTGAAGTAGGTAGAAGACCATATTTTTTCATGACAGGCCATGGAGTTTATCACACGGGAGGAATTTCTCTCAATTTCGAAAGAAATGGAAGTGAGACCAGTTCAGAATTGAGTAAATTCGCTAGCCCAGCGAATTTACATGATTGCGTATTGACATTGCATCATGTTCAGAACTGCCCAAAATTGCCTCCAAGTGCCCGAAATTGCATGTGATAGTTTCTCACGCAATCATGCGAAACCCCATGATTGCGTTCAGAAGGACTTCCCTTTGCCCTAAAATGTATGTGATCAGCTTTCACACAATCACATGAAACCCCATGATTGCATTCAGATTGCCATTGGATTATACTTCCAATTCCCTTCGTGTGATAAACTCCCATTAGACTGTAGCATTTAAATATTTCAGTTTAGATAAATATGTTGGGCCATGCCAAGCCAGAACAAACTCTAGTAAAACTTATCACATCAAATTCACAGATTGAAAAGTCCTTTTCAGTCTACAGGAAGACATTTGGTGTGTGACTCTAATGTACTGTTTATATCTGTAGTTTTTTAAAAAAATACTTTGGGCTCATTCCCACTTACACTTTAAGCTGGTTTTGGATTTGCCTTCACTCCGTGTTGGTAATTGATTCCAAAAGATCCGGCATTCCCATTATGAAACCGGATCTTTTCATTATCCCCATGTACTGACTTCTTTTTTGGCACGATTGTCATCCCCCCTAGTTTGTGCCACTTCAAAATGCATGTCAGTCATCAGTGACATAAGCAGCAGCCTGGACTCTGGGTGAGGAGAAGACACTGGCAGGCACTGGGTCCCTTGACAAGCTGGGGGGGGAAGAGGAGGAAGAGAAGGAGGAAGGTGCTGTGTGGCAGGAAGAGGAGGAAGAGGAAGATGAGGAGGGAGGAGGAAGAAGAGGAAGGGGCAGGTCGGTGCAAGAGAGACAAAGAGGAAGGAGAGGCAGAAGGAGGAAGAGGAGCAAGAGGAAGGGGCAGTGCAGTGCAAGGCACAGCACGTTCAATTGTTGTTTTTTAATACATTGATCAAAGGATCGATTCATTGGCTTAGCAACTACTTGCCTTTGCAATGGATTTGCAATGGATAATGGGGTGCACCAGGAGATTCCAGCAATCAATGCGCTTCATTGATTACGACAAAGCATTTGACTGCATAGATCATGAAAAATTATGGAATTCTTTTACAGGAATGGGAGTGCCACTACATCTGGTTGTCCTGATGCAGAACCTGTGCTCAGAACAAGAAGTTGCCAATTGGCAAAGGAGTCAGACAGGACTGAATTCTATCATTCTATTTGTTCAGCTTCTATGCAGAAAATATCGTACACATAGCAGGTTTAGGAGTTTATCACATGTGGGGAAAATCAGGGATTTAAACAGTCATTTCCCCAGGAAAGTCATGTGATGGTGGTGTAGATTTTTACACACATCACAATTAAAGAGGACTCATGAGAATAACCATGGAATAACCAATAACCATGAATGATTTGTTGCTGGTTATTCCCTGGTTATTCCCAGAATAAGTCCTCTTTAATTGTGACATTCTGTGAAAATCTTCACCACAATTGTGTGATTTTCCTGGGGAAATGACGGTTTAAACCCCCAATTTTCCCAGATTCTCCCCATGTGATAGTCCTTATACTTGGAGGAAGGAAGAGTGAAAATTGAAGGAAGGAACATCAACAATCTAAGTATGCAGATGACACCATACTACTAGCAGAAAACAAAAAAAAACTTTTGGAAAAATTACTAAAGAAAGTGAAAGAAGAAAGTGCTAAAGTAGGCTTTAGGGAACTGTCTAATTTATAAGATTGTATGTACAGCACTGTAGGGAACTGTCTAATTTATAAGATTGTATGTACAGCACTGTGTAAATTTACAGTGCTATATAAATAAAGGATAATAATAATAATAATAATAATAATAATAGGCTTGATACTCAACATTATGAAAAATAAAAATAATAGCCACAGAAGACCTACACAAGTTCATCCTAGATGATGAAGAAATCAAAAAAGTCCCATACCTTGGGCCAAACATTATGTAGAGACATCTTGTAGCACCTTTGAGATTAACTGAAAGAAATAAATTGGCAGCATGAGCTTTCATAGACTTCAGTCACTTCCTCAGATGCATTTGGTGGAGTGGAAGCCAGGCACAGACATATATATGCCATTGGTATGTGGTGATGTCAATTCAGATTACAAGTCCTTTGTGTATGGAAATGAAGTTGCAAGTCCATGATGGTTGTTAGTCCACAAAGGCATAGGAAACTGGTCTTTGTGCATGGAGATGGACTGGTGCACAAGGAAAGAACAGCATTTGAGATATAGTGCTGGGGAAGAGTGGTGAGGATACCATGGGTGGTCAAAAGGACAAAAAAATGGATCTCGAAACAGATCAAGCCTGAACAGTCTCTGAAACCAAGATGAGTGAGGTGAGGCTGTCATACTTTGCCCACATCATGAGAAGGCATGATTCACTAGAAAAGACAATAACACTAGCAAAGGTAGAAGGCAGCAGAAAGAGAGGAAGACCTCATATTTCCCTTGACTTTGAAAATCTACCAGTGACCACATGGCCAACAGGGGAAGTGCCAGCCTGCAGATAGTCTGAATGAAGACCAGAAACAGAAAAAGCAAGACTATGACCACCATCTTTAATTTTTTTTCCTGTTTGCCTGACGAAGAAGCCAGTGTGACTTCAAATGCTTGCAACATGTAATTGTGCATTTTGGTTGGCCCAATGAAGGTATCCTTGTTTGAATTGTTTGGATGTTTGCTATATGGCCAACACAGCTGTCCCTAGATGTCTCATTCTAGATGGTTAGACTTAATCAGGAAGGTCATGGATCTGAATCCCTGAGCAGAGCGGCTGAGGATATGGGATTCTGGAGGTGTTTCATCCACAAGATCTCCATGATTCAATGTCATTTTGAAGGCAGTGAACAGAACAAGTAAAAATAGTACAAAAGGGATTATATAAGGGAGAACTCCTCATAAAATGTGTATATTAAGCATAAATGTGTTTGGGCACATTTATTTGCCCCATAGGTTGCATAATGATGCCCTTCTAAAAAACAATGAACTGAAGTCAAAATGAGACACTTAAAAGAAATGAAATTAACATGTTTGTTCATCCTGAATAGCAACATAAAGAAAAGAAATCCCAATGCTGTCATAACCTTCCTTGCAAGTTTCCCCAACCACTATTACAGACAGACTCCTAGGGCTGAATCCAGCACCTGTCATGTATAATTTATGCCCCATTTTTCAGTTGGCCTCTCTAAATATGAGTGAATTTGGATTCAGCCCTTAGATCAGGGATGAGCAACTATACAGGAGGTGGGGCTGTTCCCTCACTTCCACCCCATCTCTACCCAGCAAGATACACATTTTGCTGCTTTTGGTGGGCCTGAATGGCACTCTCTGCCATTTTGGCTCATTTTCAGCTGGTTTGTTTGTTCGTTTGTTTGTTTGAATTGGAGGGAGGTTTGGGGGCTTTGGATGGTTGGGGAAAGTATCGTGCCCCATTTTCAAGCAGTTCTGGCAGTTTTTTCATTGGTTTTCAGGCAAAAACAGTCCCAGAATTACCCCTCCAAAAATATTTGGGGGTTTGGTGGACTTCAAGGGCTACTCTTACATATTACAAGAGCTGCATGTAGACCATGGGCTGCATTTTGCCCACCCTGCCACAGATTGAAAGGCCTTTAGTTTTAACCAGCAGGGTCTGAACCAGCAGTGTCTCCAATTTTTGGCTGTCCAGATGTTTAGATTCACAACTCCCATCAACCACACCCAATTTAGATATGGACTATTGTAGTTCCAATCAAATGGATGGTCACAAGTTCCCCATACTTTAAAAATCAGAAAGATAAGCCTTACATTCTTATTATGAGGACATCATGCAAGATCTCCCATTATGTCTGGGCCTCATTGATCGATTGTGTCCCTGACGGGGGGGAAATATGCAGAGAAATTTTGGTCCTGAATTAAATAAATAAAAAGCCCAACAAAGCCAGCTGTCTTCACATTCTTCACAATCTGACTGCTTTCCCCCTTCATTTGGCATTGTGCAAGACCTGGCTTGTGAACAATTTTGTTACCATTTGCGTCAACAATAAAATGGTTTATTATTACACAAATCTGCCCAAGGGCTCCTGTAGCCAACCTATACATTACAGCCTGATTTTTTTTTTTTTTTTTTTTTAGAAATATAAATCAATAATATATCTGCAAGTTCCTTTCACCCAAGGGACTGAATACCATTGCAAGTTTAAGTGGCTCTCAGGTGCTGTGGTTATGGAAGTGTAGCAGCGGACATGAAAATAATGCACAAAGGACGTCAAGATAAAAAACCCTCTTAAACATCCGTTTTCAGAGAGAGAGAGAGAGAGGATCATGAAACAGATCCAAAAAGCCATTTCAGTCTTCCTGATCAATCCTGTGCAGCACATTTTATAACCGCCAATAAAAGGATTTTTAATAATCCCATGGATGGAAAATGCAGGGGTTATATTTTTTTGGTTACATCTGCGAGGCTCACACTGCACAATGCAATTAAAAATGCAAAATTCATACTAGTATTCAGGGACCCTTCAATTGTATGTATGTCCCACTGACATTGTGCAGAGTTATGTAGTGAGGCAAGATATCTATGTGGAAATTACATTCAATTGCTTTGCTTTTTCTGAAAAAGAGGCAAAAAGTCAGATTTTGTTCTTGAGGGCTTCTTGCAATCACTTCTTAATCTCACTCTTTGTTACCACTGTTTTCATTTTTCTTGAGGAGAAACTACTTATGCAACCATGAGGGCATCACTTGTAGGTTATCAGCAAGTTTGGTGAAAACACAAGCTTTAGAGAGGTAGAAAAAATTTCAAGAAATGACCTGAACGGGGAAATCCTCTCAACTGTCCACTGTAGAATAATCATGCTCAGTGACCATGGCATACTGTCTGATGGCTATGGAGCAAAATGGGAGTATAAGAAGCTGAGGTCAGATTGGAATAACAGCCGTCCTAATCAATAGCACTTCTAACATCATATATTGGCTGGGGTCCTACTGGTCAGAGCTAGTCAAGGAAAACCCCTTTCAATTAATAATTCAATAGGAGTGAACATCTAGGAAATCAAATTGATTCAATGGTTCTACACCTTTCAAAACTAATAATAGGATAAAAGTCATTGTTGGAGGTCTCATTGTTACTTCTCCAATCTAGTATCTTCCAGATATATATAAGTGGCTTATATAGAGCATATGAATCAGCTCTTGATTATTTGAGATAATCACCAGGTAGCTATGTCAAAACTCATGAGTAAGCCACAAAAATGCAATATTATCTGGAAGCCACTGACTACATTTGAGGGCAACAGGCCATTTTCAACTGTTCTCTGTCCCTGGAAAGGAGAATAAAAGGAGGGGAGAGGAGTTTCAGAGGAAAGTTTGGAGACTAAAAAAATGTGGCCTGGAACAAAGCAGGAATCTGGGATTTGTGGCTTTAAACATGCTCAGATGACTAGAGCATTTTTTAGACCCTCCAATCTGGAAAATTCCTGGTTTTCCAGAATGCAAGTCAACCCTAGCCAGTGAGGATGAGGACGTGTGAAATATGATTTAGGAGACTAGTGCACTATCCTCTTATAATGTTGTTGTTCCACTTTTACTACTTTGGCTGCTTCCTATGGCATTCAGGTATTCGCAGTTTAGGGAAAGGCATTTAGAATGCTCATCCAAAGAGCTCTTAGACCTCACTGAACTACAAACCCCAGAATACACCACTCGGAATAGCAGCATTATAAGAGTGTAATGCAGTAATCTCCTTACTGTATTTAATTGACTGTAAATTGACCTCATGTTGAGGGCAGGTTTTGGAGCTAACATTATAGAATTTGACATAAAATGTCATCAAAATGTATCAAAATCCACAATCATGCCCCTTGAAAAGTTTGGTGAAGCTGGCATCTTGTCATATAATTCTCACTGCCTGGCATTTCAGATTTTCCTTTATGTTTCCCCCCTTTCATCATAAGACCCTTGTTAATGCCATCAACAACCTCCAGAATTGCTGAGGGAACTGCTAGATGAAGAATGAATAATTAATTAAATGAACCAATAATGAGGTGAATGTGTGCTGAAAGTTGCTATACATAGTTGAATAGTCTGGATGAATATTTCAACTTTGAGAACATGTGCTTTGAACAGGTAAACAGCCAGATTTAAAGTTTGCTTTGTTGTTGTTGTTGTTGTTGTTGTTGTTGTTGTTATTTCAGGAAAACTATTGCCTTGCAGATAACTTTCACCTGGGCCTTTAAAACCTTCATCTGAGCCTTTAAAACTTGTACACTTGAGTGCTCTCCCAGCAAAGATTTTTTTAAGTCTTTAAAGTGCCTTGGTTCTGCTTGGGTTCTCTTGGCATCCCATTAGATTCCACAATAACTTTGTCCTCTAAATTCTCCATGGGTGAAATCTCAACCTAACAGGCTCTTTCTTCTCAAACTGACTTTTGTGTACATGTTTAGGAGATCTGTAGTTTAGTATTCAAAACCTGACATTCCCAACTGAAATATAATTTCTCAGTGGTTGCTGTCTTTCCTTGGGCAGTCATCCTTCACCTTCGGAGCCATCTATTGGTAACATGAGCTACTGGCACTGGATAATGGCAAACTGTAGCAGTGGCTGGCTCCCAGATCAGTGGCCAGTGAATTTATTACAGGTTTTAGTCTAAACTTTAAATAAATTATCCAAGAAGTTGAATTCACATTGAGACTACCATGTCTTACCACAGGATCTATCCCACAGTCACCTCTCATTGGTTTATATTAAATTAATATCAAAAAAGCCTGTTTTAGGCAGAGCAGGAAACCAGCCATGCTATATTAGGAAATTCAGATGGCTTAGCATGGGAGAAGCCAAGGCACTTAACTGAAATAATATTGCTCAGGATCAAAATCAGCAGGGAAGCCATTGAAATCCACAAACACCTAGACAACTTTAGTAGGAAAAAAGAAACCCTTAAAGTAAACCAGTCCTGAAAAACACCAAAATCAAGACCCAGAAAATGCAAATGAAAACCACCCGGGGCGGGGGGGAGGGTCCCAGCAGACAATGAATCACTAATTAAATAGGCATCCTGAGCCCTTGCCATTCAGCAACAGAACAATGCACAGGTGATCATGTAAATCACTTGTCTCTGCTAACAGTATATATACCCCGCTCACTTCCATGCCAGCATTCTCTGAAGATGCCGACCACAGGTGCTGGTAAAGGATCAGGAATAAACATTGCCCCAGGACCAATTTCTTTCTATAAATACATGTCTCTACAATAGCAATTTGGTCCAGTTGCAATCAGGAAGAAACTCTGTGAGACTCAAGACCCCTTAGTACTGCTGTTTGTACCACACAGCAAGCATATTGGGTCACATTCAACCCCCAGTTTGTTCCAGATTATAAACTAAACTAATTAGGAACCTGCTTCTGAAGTTCTCTGGGATTGGACCTGGTATACAAAGGCTTAAGATCTCGGCTTTCTTTTACCAAAGCCGTCTTGCTGCTTCCTATTGAGCTAAATCAATTTTCCCATTGAATACAATTTGTGGGTGCCATCTTGGAACCCTTTGCAATTTAGGTAACACATGAATAGTTCCTTAGGCTAAAGCCCAGAGTGGATTCTCCACACTGCTGACTGACATGGAAACCACTAGCTGCCACTACCTAGTGGTAAGTGAATTGTGTGCACATTTCATTGGGTCACAAACAGAACACAATAAAGATGTCTAATACAATACAAGCCACCACCAAAAAAAAAGGTTCATACTACAAATGAACCAGACATATTAGTTATTAGACCACCAAAAGGAGGGGAAATAGTTTCCAAAAAAGAGATTGAATACTTCCCCTATCCAATTTAATATCATTGCTGGTCTGCTGCTGGAGGAGACTACCTAATAATAGGGCCTGCCCTGGTAGGATCCCGAATGCAGTAGGGCTGACCTACCACACTTCAGAGGAAGTGAAGGGCAACACATTACCATCTGGAAGGTGTACTTCTGTGAGAGGGAGCTAAACCTGTTCAGTGCAAAGTCTAAACTTATCTAACTGAACCGCTGCCATCATATCACAGTGGAAGCTGCTCTAAGAGTGAGTAAGTGTGTTCTTTTTTTTTTTTTTTTTTCGTCCCTGCTACAACTCCTATGCACCTCTCCCTTTCCCCTTCAACTGTGGAGTTGCAGCAGGGGGAGAGAAAGCATCCATAAGGCTATTTACAGGACTGGGAAGGAACTTAATAATCTTTTTAGCAGGCAGCCAGTGGAGATACAAGCAATTCAGCTGTGATCAACTGCTCATTTCCAATGACTCTTAAATAGATTTGAGTGATATAATGCACTTGAAAGGGGGCTGCGAGGCATTGCCATAGAAATGACAACAAAAAGCATAATTCACACTGGGGCTGTGGTTTGTTGGCTTCCCTCTTTCTTTCTTCTATTCTTTCGTTCTTTTATTGTGGCCCTTGGGTTCTAACTCTTGATGCGGCAATCTCCTATTTCTACCATCCCCCCCCCCTTGACCGTTAATACTGATAATTATATCTGTATTTCTTAAGAATATTATGAGTTGCCATTTCTGCATAGTAGCAGATTGAATTTATTCACCTTACGGATATATTATTATCACAGATAATAACTGCAGCATGATAATTATCATTAATTATTCATTTAGATTAAGAGGCAAATCGGCTCCCATTCAAGAGTCTTCCAGAGAATCAGCTCATTGTTACAGGAGCCCTGTGTGGCGCTGTGACTATATATATCTAGAGAGAGAGAGAGAGAGAGAGGTATATATCTTCTACTGACGTCTGACTGGCCCTTTATATATTTATTAGAAAATATTAGAAGAGGAATAAGTGCCTCATTTTGAGGACATGAACACTAAAAGAGACAGATGGGTTCTGGTTGTGCTGTTTGAGTGAGGATGTGGAGCTTTTGATTAAAAGGGCTGTGTTCACAGAATGTTGCTGCAATATCCGAAGAGCAAACCCTGTTCCTGAGGCATGTGCTTTGAGTCTGCCCATGCTAATTTAATAGCTTTTCATGCAAATAATAATCAGGTGGGAAACTGTACAACATGTTGTTTGTCTGAGACTGCAAAGTTGTGGGTTTGCCGTTGTTATTTTACAGCTAATGTGAAGACACGCCAGAAAAAAAATCTCCTTGTTTGTTTCAGTAGATGGGGTGTGGGAATTAATAAAGATTTTTTAAAAAGAAAATAATAATGGGGGAGAGGAGAAAGAATGATTAATAAGCTGCTTTCTCTCTTACTCCTCCCACCAATCCATCTCAGGCATCATTTTAGCATAATACTATACAAACTACTTTGAAGGAGCAAAACATTTTTTAAAAGTGAGGACCTCAAGGATAGATCCAATACATATACAGCAGTGCATTCATATTAGGTTTTCATTATGTAGTGATTGCACAAATTCCTCTCCAGGTTTCCAGGAATAATTTGTTTACTTGGTTCATAATTTGGGCAGCTCTCTTTTCTTTTGCATTTTTAATTCCAGTGACAAAGAACAGATTTTGAACCTCATTTTCTCTTTGCCAGTTGTTTGGGCATATGCAGAACACAGGGGTGCTGTTTAAGGAATATGTGGCTGCTTAGCATAGAATCTAATTCTCCTCAAAATGTGGAAATTCATTAGTGTTTCAGGCCATTGAAATTCAACAAGAGGATGAAGTGGCAGAGTCCTGGATAAAGAAAAAGTAGACTGTACAATTTCAGGTTGCAACTGAGGTTACTTTTTTTTCTTTTGAATACTTTTCCATAGGGAAGGGACGTCTTGAAACAAACAAAAAAAATGCCCTAGAATATCAGAAAGAAAAGCTTTAGACTAAATATCACTCCAATGTAGTACTTCCCAAGCTGCTGGGAGCTGGTTTTACAGGGGGCACCTATAAAATATCTGATCCTACTATCTGAATTCTGAAACAGTAGTATCTATTCTAGGAATGGGAGAATCTGAAACCTGATCTTTCTGGATTTTGTTTTGTCTTCTCTTAATCAAAGGCTTTTCATATCCCAGATAGAAAGCAATTCAAGTGTTTTTGTATCATTTTCAAAATGAAATTAAGTTCTTCCATTTTTGCACCAGGCAAATTTAAAAGTGGAATGGACTGCCTCAGTCAGAGTGTAATGAACTCTCCTTAGAGTCATAGAGGTGGAAGAGATCACAAGAATCATCCAGTCCAACCCATCTGCCGTGCAGGAACACACAATCAAAACACCCCCAACAGATGGCCATCCAACCTCTGTTTAAACCACACTCCAAGGGAGTGTGTTCCACTATTGAACAGCTCTTATTGTCAGCTCATTCTTCCTAAAGTTGAGGTGGAATCTCTTTTCCTGTAGATCTTTGGAGATCTTTAAGCAGAGGATGGATGGGCATCTTTCAGGAGTGCTCTAGCCAATGTTATATTCAAGTCTTGTACTTCCAGTTTCAATTCAAGCCTCAAGTCTCTACCTTCGTGTCTCAAGTCAAGTCTCAAATCCTTGCAAGATACTTTCAGATCACATCTCAAGCTGAGTCTTAAGTCTGGGGACCAACTTTAACCAGAATAAAGGAGGTCATGGGGAAGGTGCAGTCACTGTAGCAACTTGACTCTAAGTCAATTGACTGAAGTCTACCTCACTGGTTGTTGGTCCCCCCAACTAGACAGCCTGAGAAAAACAGTGTTTCTGAAGGCCCTTCATGAAGACAATTCACTGAACAATTTTTTTTAAAAGCATCTCTAGATATTTGTTTTTAGAACTTGCTTTTCTCTACTGCTGTTGTTGTTTTGTGCCTTCAAGCCATTTCTAATTTACAGTGACCCTAAGATGAACCTATCAAGGGGTTTTCGGCATGATTCAGAGGTGGTTTGCCCTTGCCTTCCTCTGAGGCTGAGAGAGGGTGACTTGCCTAAGTCATCCAAAAGGTTTCCATGGCTGCATGGGGATCTGAATCCTGTTCTCCAGAGTCGTTGTCCAGTGCTCAAACCACTACACCATGCTGGCTCTCTTTCCTGGCTGAGCCCCCACCGAAAAGGATACAACCACTCCACATATAAAATGAATGAGGAAGTGGGGACCAGAGAGAGAGAGAGAGAACATGAATCCCCTCCTACATCTAAAAAAAAAAAAATAGTGTGTGGGGAAGGAGGAGCCTCTAGTGTAGTTCCCTGAACAACAATACAGATGGGGGTGTCTTCCAAGACCTGTTTCTGCCCCCCATCACCTTCATTTCCCCTCTCACCAGGCATGTACCTTCAATCCATTTGCGCTCCTTCTTCCTCTGCTTTATCTCCTTCATTATCTTTCTCCTGGCTAAGCGACAATGCAGATGATATGGGGTGGGGAGCTAGATGCAGTGGCATGGTTGTGTGTGTGTGTTTGCACAAATGAGTAGGGGAGTTAAATCAGTGAAGAGAGACTGTGAGGAGAAGGAGAGTAGTGGCGGCAGCATAGGGAGTGCACCTGTGGTGTCTTGAGGGGAGTGAAAGGGAGAAACTGTGACACCACATGTGCATGAGGAGAAGGTGGCAGGTTGCAGATGAAGGACGGATTGTTGTGTTATGTTACTGAACCAAGACCAGCAAGTCAGTTGCTAAAAATACAGAAGTCATGAATGAGTCGAGTCAGTACATCATCTGTTGTCGACTGAAATCCAAGCCGGGTCATTGCAGCAGCAACTTGACTCTGACTTTGAGTCTGAGTCAATAGACTTGAATCTATATCGTTGTGTAGAGCTATTTTTTGAACATTTAACCTGGCTGCCAGGGGTCTGAGAGCCTGTTGGGATTAAAAGAAAATGCAAAATTTAATTCAGCACCACAAACATTCTTGGATAATGAGAATAAAAGCTAAATTTTCAAGACTTTTAAAAAGGAAGCAAAATTATAATAGTTGTTCAGTCTACATGGTTGAATCTGACCCTTTCATTTTCTCCCACATTCTGTCCATTTATGGAGAAAATCATAAATTTGATATTTATTTTTTAAACAAAAATAAGAATAACATGCTGGCATTTTGTTGAGCCATTACAAACATGCTGGCTATTCTTCCATTTGTAATTGTTTGGTATTCATCTTTACAATCATGGCCGTGTTGCCATGATTGCAAATATTCCTTCCCAAAATCTTCCTTAAAAACTAGCAGCCACAGAGGTCTGGTGATTATTGGGGCACAGCAGCATGATGTTTCCAGCCCCCTGCCACCAGCAAATCTCTGGCTCAACAATCAGAAGCAGGACTCCTGTTGCAACAGGCTGGAAATGTAATCCTGCTGTGCCCTGCATGCCAGCAGAACAGATCTCCATTACTTAGAGCAACTCCTTGCTTTAAGGTAGTTTGGGGGAGCTGGGGCAGGGGATGATACATAGGGCTGGTCTACATATAGGTGTGGTATGCAAACTGGTGTGGATTTTCACACCTTTGAATTGACCAATTCGCATGTATGCTTATTCTGCTGGCCACATGCATTTGTCATTCAAAGGGAAGGACATAGGCACTTCTGTTTGCATTGTCAGCTTTTCCTGCTGATGCTGAGTGATCTCGGCTTTAAATACTTTCTTGATCAAAAATGTAATGTGTGTCTTTTCTGTCAGAACAAAAAAGTGTAACATCTTCACTGTTGTTCTCTCTCTTTTCCCCCACACTCCACCTGAGATCTTGAAGAAGTGAGGCAGAGTTTTAATATAATTAAATGGCCAACTGGAAAGCTCCCAGAGATACCTTTCAAGCTACGAACAGGTGTGGGGACTGAATGATCATTGCTCCCCATCCACACAGTCATAACTCTGTCTGTCTGTGTGTGTGTGTGTGTGTGTGTGTGTTTGTGTTTGTGTGTGTTGGGAAAAAAAAAACAAATGATAATTTTTCCTTGCTGCTCAGACAAAGCAATGTATCAGGAGGTTTAATGAGAGCAGAAAGAGTTAATAACTAAAGGAGGGGAGAAGGGGAATATATGGAGCTAAAGAACTATTTCCATATTTCCTCCCTAGTCTTTAACTACTTAAATGTCCATCACCTTCAGAAGTGGGGTAAAGAAATGCTCCTCTGCCCACTTTCTGCCAAAATGTGCTATGTGAATAATCAGATGCCCACATGTTCAATAATGTTCATCTTTCCGCTTACCACAGTAAAAAGTGTGATAGCTCTTTCTTTGGATTTTGAGGACTTTTTCACTCCCCCCCCCCCAAAAAAAGAGGATGAATGCGTTCAAATTGCTTATCAGCAGATCACACTCTATATGCATTTTGCCAGGATAATTTTGATCATGTCAACTGGCCAGCATGGCATAGTGGTTTGAGTGTTGGACTATAAACGAAGACCAGGGTTCAATTCCCAGCTCAGCCATGAAACCCACTGGGTTACTTTGGGCAAGTCACAAGCTCTCAGCCTCAGGAGAAGGCAATGGCAAAGTCCTGTGAACAAGTCTTGCCAAGAAAACCTCATGGTAGAGTCACCTTAGGGTGCCCATAAGACTTGAAGGCACACAACAACAACGATTGCCCATAATTATACATTCATAACTACATTTATGGATTCCAACCATGAGTTGCTGAAAGTAGAATGTATAGAATATGCAACACTTTGATTGTCATGGCATGCAAGTATTATGTACTTTTAAAAACATAGATGCCATTGACAATCTGGAATAAAATGTTTTCTTCAGCATACATAGGGTCCTAAACTGCTTTAAAGCCTGCTCTTGCAGTAAATCAATATTCTTGTTTGGTTGCCTTCAGCGTGCAAGAAGAGATCCGCGGGTTCTTGGCTGAAACAAACAGAAATGTCCACTTGAAAGCCAAGCATTATTATTAGCAATTTTCCTTTCTGCTTCCCCTTGCATGTTGAGTGACCTGGGATTAAAAACAAACAAGCAGTTGATATACCATAGGCAGGGAAAAAATTGGTTTTCCATTTTGTGTATTTCTGTTTTCATCACCAAGTCCAGGGCTTCCAATTGTACAATAAATGGTCTCAAGTTCCTGATCAAAAGTTTCTGAATTTTGATTCTAAATAGTCCCTCAGGAAGAATTTGAAAGTACACAGTCACATGGACCAATATGCATCTGGCTTTTTTACTAATAAAATAGCAAAAAAGAAAAAGAAAAAAAAGAAAAGAAAAGCATGTTGAGATGTGTTTCTACATTCTCCTATGGATGCTTATCACAATCAATGGGATATTCCCTTCATGAGTATATTAAGAAAATCTCTGAGCAGCTGCCAGAAAAACTTACACTTATCAGAATGAATGAGGGCAGGTCTACACTGGCCATTACAATGGCCCTGAAGCTGTCCTGAATCCCACCCCCAGTTACCTATGCATTCCAGAGTGACATTGGGCATAGTATCCTATTGTGTCTCCTGGTGCTGTCACTGCCGGCATGGGTTGCTCCCTCTGAAGTTGAAAACAAGGTACCCAGCATCACTCAGTTGGCTGTGTGCCTCATTGTGACCTCAGAGGGAACTACCCAAGTCAATTGTGGCGGCAGCAGGTGGCACAGTGGGATACTGTGTAAATAGCCATTCAGCATCACTCTGGAGTGCTCCAGATTTTCCTGGAAAATTCAGAACAAATTGTGAGTTGTTTAAAGTTGGATGAAGGCAGGGATGGCCTGGATTCAATGTGGAACTGGCTTTTCCATGTGGAGACAGCCTGCACTCAAATTGGGCACATTCTACTATCATCTGCTACCTATCTACCACTTGTGGAAATTATTTTGCTGGAACATTTTGTTATCCAGTAGCATCACTGGGGTGTGTGTGGTGTGTGTGTGTGTATTGTACCTGGTGACACCCCAGAAGAGGGTAACAGCTGGTCAGCTCCCCCCACCAATCGCACCTGCCTCACAATTTTTGTGTGCATGTGCCACACACACACTGTGCATGCTACTATGAGCCACTTGTGGAAATTATTTTGCTGGAACATTTTGTTATCCAGTAGCATCACTGGGGTGTGTGTGTGGTGTGTGTGTGTGTGTGTGTGTGTGTGTGTGTTGTACCTGGTGACACCCCAGAAGAGGGTAACATCTGGTCAGCTCCCCCCACCATTTGCATCTGCCTCACAATCTTTGTGTGCATGTGCCACACACACACCGTACATGCTACTCTGAGCCATATGCACACATGTCGCTCCACCGATCCCCCTCGTACACCACTCCAGCCCACACAGGGGGTGCTCCGGCCTGCATGTGTGCACCACTCTGGCCCACCCACCTGTGCATTGCTTCTGCCTGCATGCACATGCTCTGTCCCACAAGCCCCACCCCCAGAAACCACATCGGAAGTCCCTGGATGACACTGGGTGACACCTGGTGTGGAAACGCCTCTGTTGCTATCTACTGCTTGTGGAAATCATTTTACTGGAACAGTGGTTGTTAGGATCAGAGGAAGCACAGTGGGCAAAATTTGGGATATATAATTCTCTATAGCACTTTGTTGTGCATATTCTGTATTTTGTAGTATTACTGCAATGTGGATAGTTTCATATAAATATATGATCATTTTATATATGGTAGAGTTGTGATTTCACTCTTCTGGGACATTGTTGTAACATAGTTCATTATATTTTCTGTTTATCCCTGCTATTCTTTCTGTGTTTATTGTGAAACCTTCCTGTTATGTATTTTCATGATTATGTCATGAGCCAGAATAGACTTTGCCAGTGTTGTAAATTCAAAAGGTGGAGAACTCGTTTGGCCTAGTATATGATTTGTTTACTAGGTGTTTGGGGCTCAAGCACTGACTAGCCTAAAGTCACCTAGTAAACATCATGGTTGGCCAGCAATGTGTCTCCAGAATTCCTTGGATAAACTCTAACAGGGCTGCATCCTCACTGCATAAATAATCCAGTTTGACACCAAATTAATTGTCATGGCTCAATGCTGTGGAATTCTGGGAACTGTAGTTTTGGGAGACATTTAATCTTTTCTGTCAGAGAGTTCTGGTGCCACAACAAACTACACATTCCAGAATTCCATAGCACTGAGAGTGACAGTTAAAGTGGTGTGAAAATGGATTACAGTGAACCATTACATCACTCTAATCAATGTTTTAGATGCATCCTTTTAAAATTATTTTAAGTCACCTTGAATCCCATTTTGGGAGAAAGGCAGGATATAAATAAAATAAAATAAAATAAAATTTTCCCAGTTTGCCAATCTAGGACTGATGCAAACTCTAATTATTTTGGTATTCTGGGTCCAAAATCTGCAGCATCTAACTTTGGGCACAGAAGGAACTATTATACCAGAAACATTAACTGCAACCAAAAGCAAAATTATGTTTTGAATATTTAGTACACCCAAGTCTTGCCTCCCCATAAAAAGATCAAGCAATATTTGCTGTAATGTTAAAACAATTGCCCATTTGTTCTAAGCTGCTTTGCTATTTCAGTCTGTACATACTCATATAAGGTTTCCTCACTATAACTTGCAGATTCAAAAAACATCTAAAGCAAAGGCATTCAGGTGAGATTTCTTAGGAATAAGAATGTTCAGATCAGCTCTAGTAGCTGCTAATCAGGGCCATTAAGAGAGAGTTCTTAGAGGATTTTTAATTTATTTATGGAGAGAGGTATTTTTTGCATGAAAACCCAGTTAAGCTTGACAGCTTGTTTACAATAGGGCCCTGAAGACACATTATACAATGCACAACAATATAAATATACATTTGAGATGCACACTTGAGCTCATAACATTTGTTAAACATCTGAAGTGCATAGTGATCAGGTATTCAGGATGGACTAATTCCCCACTTAAATATGATGTGGGTTAGGGGACTACTCCGAACCTTGATAAGACAAGAATGACATGTTGCCAGGTGTGACTTTCCTGAATAACAACTATCAATCACAGCAGTTACAGAAGGAAGCCAAAATTTGGCAGGTTATTTCAAACCAAATGTATTTCAAAACACACCTCACTTTTCACCAAACTAGCCTTTACCTCCTCCTTCTGTGAGCATGGTTTTGCATGTGTTCATCCATGGGGCCATTCCCACTTGCATTTAAATCGCCTTGCATTTCGCATTGACACCAGATCTCTGAATTAATTCAGGCTGATGCGTAATTCCTACTATGAAAGCATATTATTTCATTATTCCATGAATTCGTGTCTTTTTTGACACGACTATCATTCCCACTTGATTTGTGCTGCTTTCAATCAAAATGTGTCATTGGTGGGAAGCAATGCTGCTCCTCTCCTCCTCCTTGGTGGGCAGCTGGAGTAGATACAGTGGTGACAGGGGTCCTCCTCTTCCTTGTCCATCTTCACCTTCACCGCTGCCACCATCCAACCACTCTCAACAAGAGGAAGAGTGAAGCATATCCAGAGAAGGGGAGGCCTTGTCCTCCTTGTTGGTGAAGACATCAGGTCACTCTGGGCCCAAGTTAAAAGGTTTGGGGCTTCGTCCCCTCCACAATCTGTCAGTGTGTTCCCCCACTCTCACAACCATCGTTTCAATGGAAAGACTGGGGGGAAATGAGTCCAGGTCAGGGTGACCAGAGGTCATCCTCCTTTCCCAGGAAACATCCTCCATTTGCACCTTCTGTCCAGGAGGAATTACAAAGGGTCCTCCATTGGACCAGGACTAACAGTTTTATCACACTAGGGGGCAAACAGGATTTAAACGAGAGTTAAATGAGAGTTAAACAGGAAATATCCTGTGATAAACATAGGACATTTCCTGTTTAACTCTTGTTTAAATCCTGCTTGCCCCCTAGTGTGATAAAGCAGTAAGAAACATAAATTGACATTTATATATGAATGCTTTTAGCACCAGAACCCTTGCGCTCACATTTGAGGCTGGCATCACATGAAGTCACTGAGAACCCAATGGCAAGGGGTTTGGGCCACTGAGGAGCGACTAAGGGAGGGAGAGAGGGGGGATATATAGAGAGAGGAGAGATGACAGAAAGAGAGAAAGAGAAGAGTGGGTTTCTTTTCCCAACCAAACCTTCAACTCAAATGGAGGACCTGTCAACAAAAATGGGGGACATCACACACAGACACACACACACACACACAAGCTAAAAACACGTATATAAATCCATCTTCCTAGTCATGCTCAGAATGGACGAATTTTTGATATTCTTTCAGGACAGAAGGTTGGCAGGTTCTGGGGTAGCAAGGGTCCTAGGGAAGGAGGATGACCCTAAGGCAACCCTACCGCAGTTTTCTTGGCCAGTTTCTTCAAAGGAGGGTGTGCCATTGCAATCCTCTGAGGCTGAGAGTGGGACTTCCTAAGATCACCCAGTTGGTTTACATGGATCAGTGGAGATTCAAACCCTGGTCTCCAGAGTCCTAGTCTAATGCTCAAGGCACTACACCAGCCTGGCTCTCTACTGAGATGTAAATCCCCCTATTGCAATGGCACATATTATAGGAATCCAGAGGTCACACAGGGGGTTTCCCTAGTTAAGTAGGGATTTGAACCCTGGATCCTTTGCTAGCTCTCTACTCAGATGTAAATCCTCCTATTTCAATTACACTTACTTACAGGTAAGTTGCTATTAGGACTACGACTTTGGATTCTATAGAAACCCAGAGCTCACAGAGAGGGTATCCCTAGCTAAGCATGGAGGACGGCAGCAACCTCCAACCAGCTCCTGGACACAAAGTTGGAATGTAGGACGGGGTCTTGGGGAAGGAAAAAGAAACATATTTTTATTTTTAAAAATTGATAGAAGATTCAATTCATTGGCTTTTCAACTGTTTGCCTCACTGATTGCAAGTAGTTGCAAAATCAATGAATCAAATCTTCTATCAATTTTATTTTTTTTAAAAAAAATCATGTGCCCATTGATCACATGACAAGCACAAAGGCAGTGCTGAGAGAGGGTGGATGGTGGATCTACCAAAAACTGAGGAGGGATGGTAAACACCCCTTTGCCATTAGTCTTTCCCCTCCAAAATGATATAATTCAGATCCATCTTTTCCACTTGTTGAACATGCTTCAGCATCGATTCTTTCAATAGAACCACTAGGAAAACCAGGGTTTTGCATTTGCCTTGCTCTATTTTGACAAAAATTGATCAAAGTAGGATCTGAACTCATTTCAAATGAGAATGACTGTTATATCCCACAATCAATGATTCGCTTTAAGTCATAGTGGGAACATACTCCATAAGTCATTTTGTCCCATTTTGAACCATTCTGAAATTTCCCTGTCTCACACACACTCCTCATGAAAAAATGACCTGCACTCTTTCTGAGCAGAGGTTTTACTCAAGATACAGATTGTGAATTTACCATAAAGGGTACTTTTGGGTAAGTTTTTGAGACATTTTAGGGACTGAAAACTTTATAGGAACCTTGTAAGGAAACTGAAAGACACCTGTTCTTGTTGACATATTAGTCAGGAAGATGCACTTCAAGTTGATTCTGTGTTATAGAGAGAAATAGAGCATCCAATCTGATGCACCAGCTATTTGGATAGCAAGTTATCAGACAATGTAGAACCATTCTATAAGTTCTATTGTGTAAAGCAGTCCTTCAATAAACTGAAACACAATGTGCAACCTCAATGGGAACAAATTTATATTGTCAAGATTCAAGCGATTTTAGATTGATTCTTCTGTTTTGATAACCAGATTCCAGTGTTCAGCTACCCCACTGGAGCTCTGTGTGACAATATATCCAGCTCCATGTAGGAGAGTAGCTGACTTTGCTATTTGGTGAGCAATCTTATACCTTTGGTATAAGGTAATTCGTTTCTTACGTGCATTATCTTGTTGTTGTTACATGCCTTCAAGTAGTTCTGACTTAGGGTGATCCTCATATTGTCTAATTATGGGGAAATGTCCATTCTGACAAAACCCATTGTTTAACCTTAATCCCAACAAAAGGATATCCTGTATCTTTAAGTGTTTCAATCATAGTGTGCCAATCTGCTCATTGTGCATATTTTTGACAAGTCATGGAATCTGGATAATGTGTGGAGAATCTTCTTTCTTTCTTTGGCAGACAACAGACCATGTAGCCTTGCATAATCATACCAATATACCATATAGACCTGCATTACAATAACAGTGATTCATATAATATAATAAATTCTCTTTTAGCAAGGGATATTGTAATACTGTACAAATGTATTGTATGTAGAATGTTTTTAATGTTGTAAGTGGCTTTGATTGTTTGATTACAAAAAGTGGGTTATAAATAAAAGTTTTATATTATTATTATTATTATGAAATAAATAAATATATGTAATGGCTTCATAAGTGTGCCTGGCCTTTCTCTTGTCATCAGTTTTACAGAGACTGGGAGAGACAGGTTTATATTTGCACACATAAACACTTTGACCAGTTTTGCTAATTTTCTGCACAAAAGAGGATATTTCCTCATTCCAAGTCTTAGATTTCCATTGGTTTGGATGGGAATATTTGTATACGTACTTTTCAGTGTGTACCAAAGTATTTATTGCCATGGTGTTTAAGCTATTCTCAGAGAGCTTGTATTGAGAGCAATAGCCTTTTGCAAAGTTAGAAATATTCATTATAAAATTCATTGAATAATTAAGCAAACAGTGACCTCTTCGTAGATATTTTGTGAGCACAGAAGACTGTTAAATTCTGTGTGCTGAATTATTTATCATGAATGATTGAGACAGATTTAATAGTTCTTAATTTTAAGTGCTTTTGGTTAAGGAAACAGCTACATAAATCAGTCAATTGTGTTAATCCATTTTAAAGCAAACTGGATATCCCTGATTCATACACCTGTCACTTCCACATGTGCCGTGTTCTTCTTGACACTACTGCAATTCCAGCAAGTTGATCTCAGGGCCCATTTGCACAATCAGCAGAAGTGATGTTCTTCCTGGACTGTAAAATTCTTCTTATGTTTCCTAGACTGCCCATCTAAGGGAAGATGGGTCACAATTTTAGTTTTTATAGGTGGTGGTATACTGGAGCCAGTGCTTGTAGGATCAGTGTGCCCTGCCTTTTTGATTACCAAGGATGAGAAAGACGTCATCTATTACAGTACTTCCCTCTTCTTTTTGAGCGTAGTTGCAGTGCTCATTGTAGCTGGAGAATCTCCATTGTTTCCTCCTCCTCCTCCCACTCCTTCTCCTCCTCGTCCAATGTCTTCCTGGATTAATCATTGTTTGAGCCAGCACGGCATAGTGGTTTGAGTGTTAGACTATGATTCTGGAGACCAGGGTTTGATTCCCAGCTCAGCCATGAAACCCACTGGGTGACCTTGAGCAAGTCACACTCTCTCAACCTTGAAGGCACACAATACACACAAGCATTCCCTGTCAAATATGAAGAACAGCAGCTGACTGTTCTCTGAATAATAATAAAAACAATAACACCTATGCCCTCTGTGAGGTTTCGTTTGGGGTTCTAAGAGCCCCAGAAGCTGGGAGTAACTTATTGTTGCTGTTGTGTGCCTTCAAGTCATTTCCGAATAATGGTGACACTAAAGCGAATCTATCATAGGGGTTTCTTGGCAAGATTTGTTCAGATTTGTGATTTGCCATTGCCTACCCCTGAGGCTGAGAGCATGTGACTTGCCCAAGGTCTGCCAGAGGGTTTCATGGCTGATCTGGGAAATGAACATTGGTCTCCAGAGTCATAGTCCAACACTCAAACCACTGCACCACATTAGCTTATAATTAATTTCTTCACCCATAAAGATGATTTCAAATTAATAAGGTAATATTATATATTAGTGTATAAGTCTAAAAAATTAGGTTAAAAATTGACTTTAAAAAACTGGTTCAACATATCCATGGGCAATGTAAGTACTGGACTTTAAATCTCATACACACACACATACACACACACATAACCATCCCGTGGTGAAAGGCAAGAGTTTAATCTGCCCTGGAAGCACTGATTCCCTTCTAGTCTCTCATTCATGCATGTAGTATGAGTGAAAATAGTTATGCCTGATGGAATTGTGTATGTTCTTTGGCACTATTTTCCTTTGTTTTATCCTTTACATACTTCATTACATGCACTAAGGTTTACCCGTGACTTATTCACAGGTCATATCAAAATCCATAATTTTGGCCCCCAAAACTGCCCTCGACTTATACATGAGGTCAACTTATAGTCAAGTATATACGGTAATTTACTTTAATAACTTTTCAAGGTATTAATAAGTTGGGCATTGGGCAGCAAATCCACTCTGGATTTTAGTCTGAATTTTATTGGAAATTGAGATGATGAACCCTATCCCCCAGGTTTAAAGAAGCTGGATAAAGTTTTGACTAAAACCCAGGGCAAATTCGCCACCTTACTGACATGGAAGCCACCAGCCATCAATGGTGGTGTGAAGTTATGAACCCATTACAGTAAAGGAGGAATATCACATAGTTCAAGTGCTCACTTGTGCTAGGCTCAAACTCTATTGTGAGTATTGGGGCATAGGTGGGTCCTTTGTATTATAAATCAGAAGCTATTCATGTGTCCCCCTGCCCCTGACCCAGGTAGCTATAATTGATTGTTTTAGTTATTTAGGGAAACAGAGCATGTAACTATTGTATATACTTGTATATAGTTGAGAAATTTTATAATAATATAATAATAAATTATTTATGTCCCGCCCCTCTGGATGAGCAATCGGGGCCGGGTACAACATATAAAATACAGATACAATTAAAATATAGCAATCCAATTCCTCCTCCCATCCCTTAAGATAAAATTAAACTGAGGTAAGATTAAAAACAGTAGATAAAACCATAGAACATTAATGTGGCTCTCATTAAAATGATAGGCGGCCTCGAAATGACTAATGTCTCTGAGGGTGAGTCTAGATGGGCAATAGCATTATAGATTTAATAATTGTTAGGGAAGGCCTGCCGGAAGAGATGGGTCTTGATGGATCTCTTGAAACTGTCCAAAGTTGTAATAAGGCACATCTCATCTGTCAAAATTTTAACTTTAAAAAAGTCAGTCAATTTATGAATGGGTCAATACAGGTTTCAATGAAGTCTCATAGGAGTTTCATAGCCAGGCTGCACAGCTTGGGTAAGAAGAAAGGTATCAACAAGCTTCAGGTATGCTCTAGTGCCTTTTGGGGCAGGCTTGGCTTCATCTTTCTCCCTATTGCTGGGTGGGCAGGCCTCTACACACCTTAAGTTGATAAGAGTTTTCTGGGCTACTTGTCAGTGATCAACACTCTTGACACACATACACACCGTAGCCCAATCTGGGGTGATTGCTCTGGAGGTTCCTGAAAAACCAACTAGAGTGATTGCCCCAGCTTGAGCCACCTAAAAGGATTTGATGACCCCAGATTGAGTCAAGGGGTTGAGTCAAGGAGCAGATGGTTGACAGCAAAACCCAGCAAACTCCTCCTGACTTAAGACATGTAGAGACTCATCCTCCCAGCTCAAGGCAAACATGTAACTGCTCACAATCTCAGAAGCACCACAAATAACTGAGTGAGGCCCCATTCATACTAGCCTATTTGCTTCTGGTAGAAATGGGTAGATCCGGTTGCCCCCATACCTAATCTCCCTGGAAAGAAGTTCCCACTACTCTTTGCCCCCGTCGATGTAATTTGGCCCACTGGAGTTCACACTCTCAAAAGTAGTGGTTGAAGGTGGAGCCTCCTTGTTGGCAATCAAATGGTGTGGCATGCTGCCATTCATCAACATTGTGAGTGCTTCACCTCTCTAAAAAAAATAATCAAGCAGCATAAGAGCATTGTCCTGCAGGGCTCCCTTTCCTCCCCTCTCTGATCGGGCCCTTCGGCTTGTTGACAGCTTATGTGCATGCATTGGGCCGGGCTGAGTGAGGGGGACATGAAAGGGATTTGTGCCTGTGGCAGGCTCCCCTTCCTTCCTTCCTTCCTTCCTTCCTTCCTTCCTCCTCTTTCTCCTCCTCCTTCTCCTCATCCTCCTCCTCTTGCTGCTGCTGCTGCCCCTTACCTGCAGGAGTGTGCTGTGCCCAAGCGGGACTCCCTTTCCTCCTCCTCCTCCTCCTCCTCCTCCTCCTCCTCCTCCTCCTTCCCCTGCTGGATCTCTTTCCCCCATACCCCCTTTCCCCCAAGGAGCCTGTGGTCTCCTTGGAGGGAGGGGCCCAAGCAGGAAGGTCCTCTGTCTCTTCCTATAAAAAAGCCTAGGAGGGAGATCCCTGCTTTCTAATACAGGAACTCCAGCTGGGTGAAGGCAGGGATCTCCCTCCCAGGCTTTCCTATAGGAAAAGACGGAGGACCTTCCTGCCTGGGTTGTCTCCCTCTCTCCTTCCAAGGAGACCACAGGCTCCTTGGGAGAAGGGGGGTATGGGGGAAAGAGAGCCAGCAGAGGAAGGAAGAGGAGGAGGAAAGGAGAGCGCAGCACCATCACACTCTCTCAGCCAGAGAGAGGTCACACACTCTCAGCCAGAAAGGGTGGAGGGCGAGGAGGAAAGGGGAGCGGAGCACCACCATACCATGCCAGGCCATCTCCCAGCCATCTCCCTTATCTTCCTGGAGCTGAAGCAGGGCCAGAGCAAGGAGGCCCCAGAACTGGGTAATGGAAGAGAGCTGGCAGGAGGAGGAGGAAACAGAGCACTGCCGGCTTCAGGCACACTCTCTCAGCCAGAGGGGGAAGGAAGGGGCAATGGTGCCAGGGCTGATCTGCCCAAGCTCTCCACTGGTGAGGCTGCCAAGTGTCCTGAGCCCACTCCCTCCCTGGAGCATTCGCATAATCTATCAAACTCCCCCAATTAAAAAAAGGGAAAAAAGGGGGATATGCTGGTTGCATGTTCCTCCCAGTGCCCACCCTCCAACCTTTAGTCCTGCCTCTGAACTTGGCCAGATCATGATTGGATCCAAGTTCACATTCACCCAAGACCCAGTTTTCTGAAAAGAAACAGGGAATATCCCGCTTTTGGAAAACCCGAGCTAAGGGGGATTTGTGCTATATCAGGTGTGCAAAGCACACCTTCAATTGTGAATAAATCGGCACCAGTATGAACTCCCTACTTTTAACCCAGTTCACAAACAGGGATATATCATAGTCTGAATGGCCCTGAAAGAGGGAGGAAAAGGTGCATTTCCCTACTCCCTCACATCTCATTCTGCAACAGCATACATGTGTGAGCAGTCCAAAGTGAGCCTCCATAGAAAAGAACTGACAAAAGCCTTTTCCACACTTGCAAATTACAGACAAGTTACAGACGGCACTATGGCATTTATTGCAAATAAATCCAAGTGTAAGCCTAGGATCCGTTCTGTTGTTAATATGGTACTTTAGAATAGAGAAATTAGTTCTTGCCCTCTGCAAAATAAGTTCTAAAAAAATAATGAGAGCTTCTTACATTGCATTGTTGAAACTAGAAATTATTGAACATGCAAAAGAATACAGTAATTCTGTAGCTGCAAGAGAATTTGGTGTCAATGGGAAACTTGTAAGAGACTGGGAGTGGGGGGAGATGTGTTACAAAAAAAAATTGCCAAAGTTAAAGAAAATGCTACATGGCAAATCTTTGCATTTTGTGGAAATGGAAAGGATCTGAATGCCTGGGCCACAGAAGCAGGCAAAATGGCCACACCATGGCTTGATCTAGCACTTAGATAAGGGTGCTTCAGATGATGAAAGAACAATAACATTCAGCGACCAAAGGCATTGCACAGTTCAAAGCATCAGCTTGTTGGTGTATTGGGTTCATGAACTGCTATGGATTGTGCCTTCTCCAGTAAACGAAGATCTCTCAGAAGCTGCCTAAAGAATTAGATTAAAATATCATTTTATTCCATAGATTTATTATAAAACAAAGACAAAAGAATGGCATTAATATGGCTAATACTGGTAATATAGATGAACCCCCAATGACTTCTGTTATGTCTGGTAATCAAACTGTGGCAAGCATTGGTGAAAAGACCATAATTGTGAAAACCATTGGACATGAAAGGACCCATTTTACAGTTTTCCTAACGTGTCTTGCAGATGGCATAAAGCTGTGACCAGTAATGATATTAAATGACAAACAGTGCCAAAAAAATTAAAATTTTTGGCGGACATAATTGTTCGTGTTCACCCTAAAGGCTGGATGGATAAAGAGGATACTAAATGATGGCTGCACAATGTATCAGATAGGCAACCAGGTGCCGGACTAAAATCATACACATCACTATTGTTGCAGAAAACACTCTATGTGCACGTCACTCAGGATGACAAGGATGAAGCAAATAAAATGGTGACAAGGGCCTCAAACAGACAGCCCAAAAGGGCCACTGTTGGGCCATATTGGGGGTGGGGCATACATATGACACATGCCCCAAACATGGCCAGAAATCACGCCAGGCACAGCTCTTTTCCAAAGAGCTGGCCCAAAACTGGCCAGAAAAGGAACAGGAAAATCCGTTCCTTTTTGACAGCCCAGTTGGGGACCATGGCAGTGTCCTGAATAGGGGCTGGGCACATGCAGCTGCCATGGCCCTGATGCAAACAGGCCCCTCACAGTCCCAGGGCATCCCTTTGGGGCCATCTGTTTCACCCCAAGATTAGCAGTGATTCCAGGTGGTCTAAAATTGATGTTGCAGCTGCTGGAAGTTTGTCTCAACAAACCTTTCAAGAACTGACTGTGCAAGTTCCCAAATGCCTGCTGGAATCAATCAATCAAAGGGATTTACTTATGTGATGATCATTCAACAGTGGGTTCAGTGGGTCTGATCTGCCGAACTGAAACCATTTCTTTTTAGCTCATTTTAAAAATCTTTTCAAAAAAATGTAACTGACAAGCAGGCTCTATTTCCCTTCCAAATCACTTCAGAATATTTCCCAAAGATTCAGATTCTCCATGCCCATAAAAAACATAAAAGCTACAATTCACAGCAAAACCAAATTTGAAAAAAAAAAATAAAGCACCAGATAATACAGGTTGTTGCATTACTTTTTTTAAAAAAAGAAACTTTATCAGGCTATCTTTAGCCCAAAGAAGTCACACATTAACGTGATTTTCTCTATAATGCAACTACTCTGTGCACAGCTTTGGAATTTCACATTTCAGTTCTTCCCATAATTGATACCCATGAAGGCTGCTTCATGATGAAGTTTAGAGGAACAGATACTGATCCTCCTTTTTCAGCTTTTTGTATTCTTAAGAGGGGAAGACTACACTGTCAGTATACAATGGTGCATTTCAAAGTTTTATAAGTGGAAGGAGAAAGAGAGATGAGCCCTTCCCCCAAGAAGCACCCAATCTCCCTAGTTCAATCACAGAGCATCTTTTTTAATAAAGGAGGGTTAATTCAGAGGGATGCATTTCTAGTGGACATTGTAGAAGAATAGGGCCCCAGGGAGCATGTAGATTTAACCTTGTAACTTTTTATTTTGCCACAAAATAGACAGCAGGGCTGTCCAAAGGCGTTCATAGAATATGTGTGCTTCCCTTGTCTTATATATAGCTTTAATACTCCAAGAAATAAAAATGCTGAACTGTGGCCCTATATCTCATGTGCCTCTAAACTATCCTCAGTTAAGGACAACAGATGTTCCACAGCATGAACTGCGGAAGCTTTCATCCGACACAATCATACAGCATTTCCATTAAAAGCTGAAATCTCAGCCCTAACCATGGCAGTCCCTTTGCTGCATGATTAATTAGTTTTATAGGTGGCACAGTGCATTAGGGAAGTGTCTGATAGCCCCAGGGTACATATTGTCTGCCCTTTATAGTCTTGCCAACCTCTTTCTCTGTTTTTCTCCTGTCCTTTCTTTATGCACACAAATATCAAGCAGGCATCATATTACTGGCAATTTGGTTTCCTTCCTTCCTTCCTTCGTTGGAAACATTTTGAAACATCATTTGTTCATTTATGGCACTGGACAAAAGCTTACCTAGGTAAAAGCAAAATAGATTACCCCTTTAGTTTAGACCTGTGGGAACCTCCCCCCTTCCCCCAAACTGGAAGTGGCCAGACCATCACTTCTAGTTTTGAAAAAAAAAAACCCGAAAGGTCCTCATTCACCTGAAACAGGCTAAGGTGGAGAAAATAGTGTCAGATGTTCCTTGAAGTTCACTACTGCCCAACTGGGGCAAAAAAGGGGGGCATAGGATAGTAAAACCAAAATGGTGTAGTGGTTGGATTGTTGGGTTAGGACTCCAGGCAACCAGGGTTCAAATCCCCACTCAGCCATGGTGAAACTGGTGTAGTCTGTTCCCCTGTCTCTTTAAACTGAGACGTTCAATGTTTTTCACCATTTGTCAGCTAATCTGTATCTGTCTGAAGGTCCCCTCAGGCTTCAGAGGCTTAAATTTTGCAAAATATCTTCCAAATCAATGGAAACCCACTGTGGGACCTTGGGGAAGTCCCACTCTCATAGTCTAAGAGCAAGACAGTGACCAATCTCCTCTGAATGAATCTTGCCAATGATGATAGGCCCCAATAAGCCACCACTGCTGTCTTTCCCTTCTCTTTGTTCCATTCCAAGGAAGGTCCAGAGGGTGTGTGTTCAGTATTGAAACAGTTCATTTTGGAAAAATAAATTGTCCATTTTCCAAAGAGTATTCGTAGTTTGAGACTTATTCTTGCAAAAGTTGCATATGGAGTTTTAACCAGCATTTTCTGCAGAGGAAACATCATTTCTGTGAAGAAAATACTATTTTCTGTGCAGAAAAGCCATGTAAAAATATTGTGTAGAATACATCTCAAACTACAAAGATTCTTTTTAGTGCAAGATGGTGGTAGTGATGATGATGATGATGATGATGATGATGATAACATTATTCTTTTATGTCCTGCCTTTCCCCCAGTAATGGGACTCAGGAGTCTTCGTCTTCTTCCTTGCAAAAGTCTTCTTGCAAGGGTTTCCCAACACTTGAGAAAAAAATGATTTTCAACCATTTTTAATTAAAAAAAATTTCAAGCAATTTTCAACTTGAAAAATAATAGAGTATGTATAAATATGTGTATTTTTACAATGAATTTTTTTTGGCATATTTTACAATACAATGCATTAAAGATGCACATTTTACATTAAAATGTGCATGAAATTAATATTTTATAGAATATGAGAAGAAAAATACATATTTATAGGAAAATTAATATGAAATGTGTTTTTATGAAATACCTAGTATAGAATATATGCAAATTTTAATCTCAATTTTTTCCACCTTCACCCACACCCCCAGCAAATAAATGCAGAATTGAAATGGGACAGACATATGAATCGACACATACAAAACTGACACAGATTTTTCCATCCCTATGTACAAATTTCTTTGAGGTTGCAAAGAAAAATATCCTTTAAAATAGAGGCTTGTGCTTTATATATATTAGATGAGCTATTCACATGTGGTGCATTTCTGATTTGGATAAATTTTATTCTCACCATGTTTGGAAATTGGACATTGCTTTGTGTCAGTTAGAATGGTTTGAGGGCACTTTAGCACTTCCAGAAAAACCAAAAGAAAAATATGTGTACGGGTTGGGGCACATCCTGATAAGTGTTCCAGACATTTTTAATATTTTCCCCTAAAGGTGCAAACCTATATAACTAGTTCTAGCAATAATGACCCATTCTAGACATTATATAATCTCTCAAAATGTTCACTTGTTCTACTAGGTTTAATTTGGCTGTTCAGACTGTCTGATAATCAGGACATAAATGTTTAACATTGGATGGCAGCTGAAGTATTTGTAGCAAACTATGAATTCAACTTTTAATGAATTTGGATAACAGAAAAGCATAGAGTAAAATTTACATCTTTTGAAGTTCACAGAAGATAGGTGATTCATAATTCATTATCTGGCATCCATAAATGTGCAATTTGCTGTTTAGATTATGGATCTCCTCATTTGCTTAAGGTGTAATTCAGTTTTCTGGTGGCTTTTGGAAAATGCCGACTAAGAACCCCTTCCCTACATAAGGTTGGGTCTCCAGGTGAGTTCACCTGGTGGTGGTGGTGATGCTTATGACAGCGGTCATCAAGCAGTCATTCTGTATTCTCCACTGAATGATTGGTCCAGCGAGGGCTGTAGTTTAATTTCACACAACCCAAAGTAGTGGTGATTGTAAGAAATAAAGTTAGTAAGTGATTCACAGGACTGGCATCAGTAAGCTAGGTTCATGGCTTCTGCCTAAGGAGACTGGCCATTGACACCATCAGTATGACAATTGTTCATAGAAGTGGACTGCACTGAAGGGGAAGGAGGACCCAACTGGAATCCTCTTGCGGCCCCCAATGAGACCACATATTCAATTCATATGTGATTGACTCCTCTCTGAATAATGTCTACCAAGAAAATCCGATGATAGGTTGACCTAAGGGTCACCAAATGAATTGAAGACAAACAACAAGTGCAAAGTTATAAAAAGCACACTCAAGTGGAGAATAAATTCTAAGAGATCCTGGGGAAAAACCTTGCAGTGTCAGGTGAGTCTGTGATGAAGATGTTGCACAATATGGATTCCACCACTGAAAGGAAACTCCAAGATGACATTCTTAGCCTTTAGTATTGTTTGATGAATACTGGGAACCATAGTCCAATAGCTTGTGGAGAGCTGCATGATTCCCAACCCTGGCATATGTGATTGAATAACAGGTGATTATTTGGGTGATCCGCTAACTAGTGTGCTGTGTGTATTAAGATAAAAACATTTTAAACAAATAAAAAAAAACCACACACATTCTCAGATAATGATTTTCCCATGAGCACTGAGCAAAGATTTTGTTGTGTTTGACATCTAATGTGCCTAATCTACTTTTAATAGTATGAGCTGCCGATTCTATATTGGGAAGGGTGGACTCCACATTTTAAAATTCAATCTGCAAGCTGCAACTATTTGAAATTTTAACCTTCTGCAACCATTTTCTCTATTTCTCCTTCTTCTTCTCTTAAACATAAGAAAATTGTGACAGCACAGTTTGCATTACTATAACTAAAGTTATAGACCATTGAACTGTAGGTCAGGACTGTGACTCCAAGGTTGATGGCACCACATCCTTGTTAGCATAGATTTCTAATTAAGTATCACTTTATAGGATGTTGCTAACAGGGATAGGAGGGAAATTTGTTTCAAATATTAATGCACACCTGTGTAATTCATACTTCCCAAAGCAATATGTAAACCGAAATACAGTTAATCCCGCTTCTCATTTTTCTGAATTTTGCAATGTAGTTCGCCAATCAAAAACTGCATACAAGTATGTGTATATTAGAGGTACACACACAAACAAACAACTATTAATGAAAGTAAGGTAGATGACACATTATATGAGGGAAATCAGCTAACAGAAATTAGAAAGTTTTTGCTGTTGACATTATAAAAAAGTTAGGTGATCTAAAATAGTTTTAAATAAATACATACATTCAGAAACTGATGTAGAAATTGGCTCTCTTGCACATGAAACTGGAAAAAAAGAGGAATCAGAATTAACACATTCATCTGTACCTAGATAAAAGCCTACATGTCTGCCCCAAAACTAAAAATCTAAATCTGCACTTGTTTCATTTTCACATATAAGAACAAATACAGTCATTCCTCCACATTTGTGGGTTAGGCATTGGTGGATTTGATTATTCACAGATTATTGTATGTTCCACTGCCTCCGCTGCTGTCCTGTGCCACATTTAACAGGGACTTCAATAACATCACTGGGAGGAAATCAAACTGGCTGGTCTTGTCTGGCAAATGTGAGGGAAGGGGATGGAATGGAATGGAATGGAATGGAATGGGGAACCATGCAGAGAAAATTTGCTCATGGGCACAAGTGGGCAGATGGAAGGGGAGGAGATGGGGTGCATGAGAACAACAAGAAAACAAAACAAAACAACTTAGTAGAAAACAGTGGATTTTCTGCAAAATGTACTGTTTTCTGTGCAAAACTATTGTTCTAGCAGGAAACTTTAAAGTTTTTTATTCCCAGAAGGGCAATATTTCCAGCACAAATAACTTGTCTACAAAAAAAAGGTCCAAAAATGCAAAATATATCAGTTGACTATCAACAAGGACAAGAAAAAATGTAAGCATTTGTTAAATTCCTACCACAGAGATAGAAAGAGAGATACACAAAAGAAGACCCATACAACTATTCCTTTAGCCACATGCACTCTCTAACTACAAAGGATAATAGGTCAAGAAAATGGTTCCCACACCACTGGATATATACATAAAGTCAATCCCAGTATGGCCATGGAACCCCCTGGATGACCTTGGGCAAGTCACACTCTCTCAGCCTTCTTGGATGGCAATGGCAAAGCCTCTGTGACCAAATCCTGACAAAAAAACTATGTGATAGATTTGCCTTAAGGTTGTCATAAGTTGAAAATGACTTGAAGGCACACAGCAACAACAACAGTCAATAAGGAGATTACTCATTATATGTCAATAAATTGACATCTTCATAACATACATGTATTTGCATGAGTGTATATTTGCTGTGTATTTAGGACTCTTTCTTACTAATTGTTTCTCCTTTAAATGTTGCTATTCTCGGCTGTGAGATCCCTGAGGACATTAAAGTCCAAACATATAATCAAGATGATTTATCCCATCAAGTATTCACTTCGCTAGGACATATAACCAGATGTTAATGTACCATGTCAATCTTTATTATAATCTGCTCAAACTCTTGCTGATTAGAACATGCCCAGATTGTGCCAGAAGATTTCAATTCATTCATTACACCAGGCTATTAACTTCATCATCTTTTAACCAGCCATCTTACAAATTGGTTTTCTTTTCATCACAAACGCCATTGCTCACTCTCCCGTTATCCATACCAGAAATTCTAATGACATGTCTCACTTCTCACAGTGGGAACAAGGTATATTGTTGAGTAGCATTGATGTGGGTGTAGGATTGGGGGCACACGTGTATGATTATCTGTATAAGTAATAGAAAAGCTTGTTTAAAATATTTCTCCAAATTACAGCATTAGGTACACTTTTCAAAGAAAGGCACTGCAACTTTCGCTGAGCCAGAAAAACATTTGTTTCGGGGATGGTAAAATTTACTCTTCACAAAAGGAGCCTACAGTAATAATGCATTCAATTCTATTTCCCAGAATGCTTCTTAAGTATGTTAATAAAGTCTTTATTGTGTCTGCTTATAAAAGTCGCCACCATTTCCCATTAGAAAGTCTCTGTTTATTCATCAAACATTTACTGACAGTGACTGCTGGGAGCAAGCTCGGATTTCCACTCCATTACACGTTTGTGGCATAAAACACATTAATTATAAATATATTACAATATTCAACTCATTGAGGAAAAATTAGATGATCAAGGCTCATTTTCCTTGACAATAAGCAAGTTAATGAAAATACTAATTACCTGATGATGAAGTGGAGCCTCCAGGATTGAATGTTGAGCATCTGTAGAAGAGGCTGGTGAATCTAGTGCTGAATAATAAAGCCAGAAGCATGGAAAAACCTAAATGATGGTTCACAAGGTCAGCAAGAGTTCCTTAATCAAAAAAGAGGGGTAGTTAGTTTACAGCAACAACCTTTATAGCTGGTGATGACTGGCAGGAGCCATGAACAAACATAATACTCCTTTACTAGAATTCCCACTATGATTATAACTTTCTGGCCTTGTGTAGTTTCAGGCTAAAGAGCTGATCAACTTTTTCAGAAGGTTGAGGATTGAAGTACTCAAGGCAAGTGTATGGTGGGGTGGAGATCATGGGGTTCAGAAGCTCTTGCTCCCTTTGGAAACCTAACAATACACCAGTTATCTCCCCTTTCATATGATAGTAGCAGATCATAAAAGAGCTGTGTGGAGATACACAGCTAAGTGTCATCTGAGTTGGTCTAAGTGAATTTTTGTTTCTTTTATTGAATAGCATAGCTTAATTGTCTGCTTCCCTTCCTTGTTCATTTGTCTGTTTAATGAGTTTCTGTGTGTTTTAAGTAGTGGCACTTATACTTCCACCAGACACTACTGTCTACTGTTGTTTTTTGATACTGTTGTTATTTAGATGTTAGGTGGAAGGTAAGTAGTGCAAGCACCACAGAAAACACAGAGCATTGTCTGGGATCATTCTAAGATGAGAACAGATCCTTGCATTGATATCTGTAAGCATCACATAATTAGAGTAAAGGAAAAAGAAAATCTTACAACACCAGTATCCTGATGCAACATTTTGAGCATTAGCACCAAACAGTATTGCTTAGGACAGAATAAAAGTCTGATCAGCAGGTGCAAGAACAAAGTCTGAGGGAAGCAATATTTCTCGATCCCCACACCCTGCCGTTGCAAAAGGCTTGGTTGGGCTATTTTTGGAAAAAATGGGATAGGAGGAATATGGGGACTTGAGAGAAAAATTTCCAATGTGAGCCCAGGTCATCAAATGGGCTTTTAAGGGACAGAAGATGAATCACCACCAGTTGGACTACTAGTAAATAATAAAGCATGCTTTGTCACCCTCCCCCATTTCTTTATTTTGAATCATTGAAACCTACCAATGGGGGGGAGCACTTTCTGTCTTCAAATATGCTGTCATATCATGACCATATATCTTAAGTAAAACCTCAGATTCATCATGAAAATCTTTGCAGAACCAGACATGCATTGTCAGATCTCAGGTTAAAGTAATGCTGATCTGTCAACATTTCTGGCTAGATCAAGAAAATCTGGATTCTGTAATACAGTGAAGGATACAAAATGGAGCACAGAATGATTTCTGGGCATGCTCCCTTCTTTGGAAATTCCTAAGATTTGTAATACAAGTAAATAGAATGCTATCTAAGAAAGGGTCAATAAAGGGTCAATTATGCCATGAATCCCATGGTGTACCTCTGGCATCTAGATACGCAAAGATAGCTCTTTTGTATCCTGATAATGTTTCTCTGGCAACCATGATGCTCACATCTCAGAACCAGTTTGGGGGTGAGGCCATGTCCAGCCCAGAAACTGCTCTGTTCCAGTTAGAATTTATTTTATTTTATTTTAATGCTGCCTTTTCCTCAGGCTGGGACCCAAAGAATGCAGGATGTCAGTCTGAAACTCAGTCTTAAATTCTACACTATACCCTACCTATCCTATGGCTCTCTTCTGTATGAAAGACTGTATGAAATACTTGGCAAGCAACATTGGTGTGGACCAACAAAGTATGACAACAGTGGACAGATGCAATGCATCCTGTGACCAAAGTCCCCATTTCCAGAGTCCGCTGTGGCCTATACCTCTCCCTCATTGCCATACAACTTATTTTTGATGGCAACCCTATCACATACAACACCTCCTTTGAAATGAACATTTTCTACTTGATTTAAAGGTGGAAGCCCCTGCTTTGTCACCAATATTTAGAGGTGCAGTTTTAGACAAACTTCAGGGTCTCAAAATGGTCTTTGTAGCCAGGTTGTGCATCAGTATACAGAATATCATCTAAATACCCAGTGGTACTGGGGCAGTCTATTTACTCTTGCAGCTAGTGTCTAATTGCAAAGTTTGCCTAGCTCAAAGTCTACAATATCTTTGCATTCCTCATTTTATTCAGATTCCTCATTGTAAAGAAAAACAGACATAGAAAAAGCCCTTTTCCAGTTAGTGTACCAAAGGAGAGGGGATGAGTCTATGAGGCAGCTTTTCTCAGCTAGGTCAAAGCGTGACACATGATTACGTTACGCACAAAGAAATTATCGATAGCCTGAAGCAATTGTATGAAAGCGGGCTAAAAGCTTGTTCCTACTTAGATCTGAGAAAGCTTGTCAACTGCTGAGACTCAACTGAAAGGTGACCACTAGGGATAGCATGAAACCAGATGGCAGATTTTCAGAAAAGTCCCTTTTGTTTTGTGACAGATTATTAGAATGAGTTCCTGCCTTGATTACCATTAAAATGTGGTAAGGCTAACCTTTGAATAAGATTTGGGCTGTAATCCTATCCACTTACCTGGGAATAAGACCACTTGAAGACAACTGGGACTTCTAAAGAAACAGGTCTAGGACTGAAAAGCATATGTGTTTCACAGGTATTCAAATGGACATCCCTCTGATAGTGAGAAAGTGACTGACATTCCAGCCTATATGCTAATTCTGCCTGCATAGGTCATGAATTTGGCCACATGGGTAGGAATATATACACATGCAAGTATGTTGTTGTTGTGGGCCTTAAAGTCATTTTCCAGTTTGGGCAACCCTGAGGCAAACCTATCTTGGGGTTTTCTTGGCATATTTCTTCAGAAAGGATTTGCCATTGCCATTTTCTGAAGATGAGAGAGTGTAGTTTGCCCAAGTTTACCCAGTGGGTTTACATGGCCAAGCCAGGTTTTGAACCCTGGTCTCCTAAATCATAGTCCAGCACTCAAACCACTATATCAGGCTGTCTCAGTATGCCAGTAAAGGTGCATAAAATACATTCACATGTGAGAGGATATGATTGGCCCACAATCTCTGTCATTTTCTAAGCAGTTATATTGGTATATATAGAGGAGACCCTCCCACATTAGCACAAATGCAGCTCTTGGGTGAATAATAATAATAATAATAATAATAGCATCATGGTAGGCCCACAAGCAGTACAGGAATAGACCTGAATCCCCTGTCTCTCATTCTTCATACTGGAATGATATGTAACCATTCTTGCAAGTAGCTACTGATAGACCTATTCTATATGAATTTCTCGTTGTTGTTGTTGTTGTTGTTGTTGTTAACTGCCCTGTGGTCGATCTTGACTCATGGTGACGTTGTGGATGACACATCTCCAAGACCCCCTGTCCTCCACTGCTCTGCTTGGGTCCTATAAATTCAGGCCCATGGCCTCCTTGATTGAACCCATCCATATGGCTTGTGGGGGCAAAACAGATGGGCAGGAAAAAGTGGCTTGAAGCTGCCTTTTCTGAAGCCACATTAAAACCCCACCAACCATACCGCTGGCTCCCAAGGCAGATGGAGTACTCATGTCATGACGATATGACATGGCTTCAAGCCAGGAAGAAGCGGAAAAAAGCTGCTTATTTTTGAATCGGCTTTTCTCTGCATAAGGGCACATTTCTGCTGGCTTCAAGGATGTGTCATCTAAATGCAACACCTTCAAACCAGCCTGAAAGCACCTTTTTTTTTTTTTGCCAGTCTGTCTAGCCCCATGGTCTTTCTTTCTACTACCTTCTACCCTTCCTAGCTTTATTGTCTTTTTCAATGAGTCACTCCTTCTCATGATGTGGCCAAAGTACGAGAGCACCAATTTAATAATCTTGGCTTCCAGGGAAAGATCAAGCCTGATCTGCTTGTCTGTCTTTTTGGCTGTCCACAGTATCCTCATCACTCTTCTCCAGTGCCACATCTCAAATGAGTTAATTTTCTTTTTCTCATCTTCCTTCACTGTCCAGCTCTCACATTGGTACATGGTGGTGTGGAATACAATTGCTTAGACAATACTAACTTTAGAATTTGTCTAATCTCCCTTTAAAGCCATCTACCTAAAATATTCCTGTGATCCCTACAATAATGATGTACAGTGGTCCCCCAAGTTACGAAGGTAATCCGTTCCGGATTACCTTTCGTAACCCGGAAGTATTCGTTTCCCGGGGGAACCGCTATTTCCAACGGACCGCACGGCCGATTTAAAGGGGCCGCGCGGTTTTTTTTGTTCGGATCCCGGGGGAATTTTAGCAGTCCCGCCGGTTTCGGATCCCAGGGATTTCGTTCCCCAGGGGATTCGTAAACCGGGGGACCACTGTATTATAGATTGCTGTTTTCAATCCCACATTACAGATGGAGAACTGAGGATGCTAGAAAATTACCTGCCAGACAGTGTTATTTAACTCCTTCTGTTCTGCCAATAAATTCTGTTGAAGTTTTTGAAAAGCAACAACTAAACCACTGATGCTACTGGTGATGATGTCAGTGAGCTTTATTTATGCCATGCCTTTTTTCCAAAATAGTGATTTAAAGCAGGGTGGCAAATAATAATAATAGATTTATTTCTAGCCCACCCAATCACGAAGAATCCGGGCGGGTTACAACAATAAAATACACTGAAGTTACAGTAAAATCAAACCCTAAACCTCCCCCGCCCCCCATTCCCAATACTAAAATAGAATTAAACTGTAATAATACAAAAGTAATTACAAGCATTAAAAACATTACACAGAGACAGAGAAGCAAGCAGGGAAGGGTAGGCAGATACAGGGGCAGACATCTCAATATCTGGGGAGGGAAGCTAAGTTGGAAAGGCTTGCCGGAAGAGATCCGTCTTGAGTGCTTTCTTAAAAGATGTCAGAGTGGAAATATGGCGGATCTCCTCCAGCAGGTCATTCCATAATTTTGGAGCAGTAGTAGAAAAAGCCCTCTGGGAAACTGATGTTAACCTAGATTTTTTTGGCTGTAATAAATTTCTTCCAGAGGACCTTAGAGTTTGGGGTGGACAATAGGGAGGAAGGTGTTCCCTCACCTATTCTGGGCCCAAGCCATGTAGGGCTTTAAAGGTAATCACCAACACCTTGTACTTTGCCCAGAAACTAATAGGCAGCCAGTGTAGGGACTTCAAGACCGGTGTTATGTGGTCATTCCTAGAATATCCAAATATCAGTCTATTCTCTAGACTTAAACTTTCATTCCATTATTTGTTTCATATGACATTGCAAGACTACAGTCTAAATACAATAATTACTACAAAATAAAGTAGTGCCATTGAGTCAAGTAGAACTGACATACTGTAAGTCTTAACAGAGTTCAGTGGGTCTATTCTACTTGAGGCTAACAACTGGATTTAGGCTTTTGTTTTTAATTCTGTTACAGAAATTCACAGATTTGTAAAATTCACACACACATATTTTTAATATGTGCATTTATCAATTTACATACTATGATCATTTTTCTATAGATTTCAATTAATTTGCATATGTTTTCCCACTGACTAAAGCATGTTTGTGATTAATGTCCAATTCTACTCATATTAGCCATTTGCCTTTTCAAATGCACATGTACCGTAGTTTGGTGCACTGTCTTCATTATCTTCGGTATACAAAGGTTGATTCAACTGTGGAAATCTGGGCCATTCTCTCCCTAAACTGAATTTTGAAAAGCTCACCATTAGCTGTGGATCTTCCCAAATAATCCAGAGCACTCCAGAGGACACCAAACAGCTGTTTAAACAATGTCTAACTGTGCCTCTTGCTGCCAGCACACTGGTGCAAGTTGCCCCCTGAGGCCACAACTAACCACCCTGCCATGTGAACCACACTGAGTGACTCCTTTTCAACCTAAGATGGAGGAACTCATGGCAATGATGGCAGGCAACACAGCAGGACACATGTGTCACTCCAGAATGCCCAGAAACGGATGGAATTTGGGACAACTTTAGGATCAGAGTGCACTGGGAGCAGCCTGGAGTATCTGCCCACCATAGACCTGTCTAATGATAGGACTATTAAATCCAATGAAATGCTTTTCTACCCAAAAGTTCCACCATACAAATCAGCCTCGTGGACATGACTAGAAAGCACCAAACTTGAAGTGCACACTTTTCCAATATTTAGAGCCCAGGGCCACAGTTTTTCTCAGCTGTCACTTCCAAGCAATTTAAAATGATATACATTTGATATCCCACATATATGCCCTTCACACAGTTTTGCATTGGATACATTTTTCATTTACAAATATTTTCTTCTTCTTCTTCACATCACTGTGGACATATAAGGAAAAAGGGCTTCAGCGGGACTGAGGAAAAGCACCTGATTGATACAGGGAGTTGCAACCTAGTGGCAGATAGCTGTCACTTCAAACAATTTTAGGCAGCTACCATATGCCAGCTGCATCATGTAAAGTGACCTAGCAGTACCTTTTAGAACCTTTACCACATCAATTACCACCATACATCAAAGGTGATCATAGAAATAGTAACTTTGATGCCACGTAAATTGGTGCTTTTCCGCAACACACAATCTGTGTGACAAATTTAACTTTTGTGCCAAGAAAAGTGGAATTCTGAAATGGAGTATGCAAAAATAAGAGTTACAAGAGTTAATACACACATTAGAAGAGATTATACACAAAGCACGCATTTTAGGGGAAATTGCATAGAAATTTTTTTCTTCAATTTCTTTTATAAGAATTAGGAACTAATGAGAAAACTAGATGGAACAGATGTATGACCAGTGGTAGCTAGTGATTTCCTTGTCAGTGTGATGGTGAATATGTTCCAGACTTTAATCTGAGAGTTGAATAAATTTAACTTTATCCATAAGATAGCATCTTTAGACTAGAAATCACAGCAGATTCACTGTTCTGCTGATATGGAAGCTGCTGCCACCACCACTATATAGGCCTGAATGCACACAAAACATTTGGATTCATCTCTCCCTGCTTCCAACTCCCGTGAATATAAGGGCAGAACTTAAAGCAAGGGGGAATCTTTGTTCCTCCAGGTGTTTTGGATTATGACTTCCTTAACTCTTTCCTATTAGTCATGTTCTCTACAGCATCAGTAAATTGAAGTCCAAAATATTTGGAGGGCAACATGCCTCCCATTTCTGGGTTAAAGGCTTCTTTGCTGGCCCTCCAGGAATTCTCAGAGTTCTTTAGTGCAATGCATTTAGTGATGCTCTTAGAAAGCTGCCAAAACTTGTCACATCCCAGAATATGAATTGCTCAGAAACAGGTTCTGTGTGAACATGTTCTTAGCATCATCAGCCATTTTCTTCAATGCACCCCCCCTCTATAACTTTGCTTCATTTGCAATTTCTGATTGCTGTCTGATCCTACCCACATTTTAACCAATAGAAAATTGACAAACTTAACAAAAAATACAGATTTACATTTTAAATTCACAACTGCACAATTCATGGAAATGAATGATCAGTTCCCATCAAATATTCATTCTAACCTTCCAAGTCACTAATCATATCAAATACTAATAAAGTTATTTTAGTTTAGCATTAGTAAGTGTATGCTTTGCGGTGGGTGTGGGGGTTGATAGGAGGTGAGTTCCTTTGGAGTGCTAATTCCATTGAGGTTTGGGGTGGGGAGATAATTTCAGTAGGGGAATGGTAGATAACCCTGTCCTAACACATGAACACACATGCCTTTGAAGGGTAGCAAAATTCTTGTTATTCAAATAAGCAGAGTCCCCTAATGTTAAAACAGAAGCTCTTCCTGAAGCAAAGATGTTTTGCTACACTAATTTCCAACCGTTTCTAATTCTTCAGAGGCCAAATGCCTAGCTGTAGATATTTGTTCGTGTGTTATTTTTTTCCCCCTGACCTGAACATTTTTCTGTGATTTTTATCCCTCCAGCATGGTGTGCTACAGCACAGTTAAAAAGACTGTGGGGATACAAAGAAATGATTTCTACAGAGTCTGAAGTTAAATTTCAACATTTACCAAAAATGAGATTTAAAAGGAGGCCTTAAGAAGATAGTTTTTGAAGCAGGCTAACAGAGGATCACTTAAGTGCCTTCTTTAACAACAAAAGAAGGAGATATTCATATCTTTTTTAAAATCTCTAAATGCTTCCTCAGCACCACCTTTACAGGGATCCAGTGCCCCCAAGCTAGCTTATACGGCATGCTTTAATTTGTCTTTAATATCAGATGTGCCCTATTGATTTCTTCTGTGTATGTTTTCATTCTAAATAATTCAGAGGCAGATCTCCCCTCTCCCCTATTACGGTCAATGACATGAGCAAAATTTTAAGATAATCAATTGAGTCCTGCGTGATGACTCCTACTATTGATATCCCCTGAAATGAGGAAATAGGGATAAAATAGGCCAGGGGATAAAATGACACAACAGTCAATCATGGTAATCTGCAGATGTATCAACAGTGGTTTTGTGATGGAAGTCCAGATCCATAGTGAGGCTCTATAATGCATACTAATAGTCTGTGCTTTTCCCCCAGATGTGCAGTGCATATCTTTGTTTGATGTATCTTCCTAGTTTCCTTCAATCATGCACTTGAAACCATGCAATCATTTCCTTTCCATTATTTAACACCTCCATTCCCTGATGACAGTGTACTAGGAATTCTACTTTTCCTTTTATCTGAGAATGTTTTCCTAAGTTTGTTCTAGTCATTCAAAAGTTAATCAACTATCCATGCTTTTACATTTTCCACCTGGTCCAGATCCCTACACTATATGGGCATTCCTCAATTAATAAAACCTCTGGGATCTTCTACTTGGGCAAAATAAAACAGTATCACCATGTCCTCACAGCAACCTGTCTTCATGACACAGGGCCAAATCACCAATTCAAGTGCAGACTGTCTTCATAACATAAGGCACTTCCGCACAGAATCCACCATGCCAGTGGTGGTGGTGGTACCAGACCATTCAGCAGGGACACATGTGTACACAGCCACAATGAGATTCTCCTCTTGCTGATCCGACTATAGCTATGTGTGCCTGCCTACAACTGTCAAGGTAAATGGCAAAACAGAAAGAAAAGAGGAGACCAGATAAAGCTTCTTTCACCAGCTATATACATAGATCTGCAGGGGGGCAGGAAGGAAGCATTGCCTTACTTGTTTTGGAGCAATGAAACCTCCATTGTCTCTTGGTTCAAAACGATATGCAAAGTCCTGGGGGAGGAAACAATGATCAGTACACCCATTTAGCTTTTGCCTTAGTATTGCCTGGGTCCTTTTGCATGTCTTTGGTTTTCCATGGGAAATTCATCTGGTATTCAAAAGGTCATCATGACTTCTTCACCTGGTGTTCCAAAAATCATTGTGACCCCATATATGAAAATATGGAGATCTCAAATATATTACTAACAACTTGCAGCAGTAGCTGATGTTCTGGCCAGCTCAGTGGGCAGCTCTTGCAGATTCAGAGAAGCAGGTATATTTTTTAAAAAAATCAGTGTAATGGTGTTATGCCTTGGTTCTCATGTGGAACATGCCAAGCATCATTCAGAGTGTTTACACCAGAACCAGGATTTGGAACATTCATTGTCTGAACAGGACAAGGCAAAATTGGGGGGGGGGGGGGGAGCATGCAGATAGGGCATTAGTTGTTTCATTTTACACAACTAGATCATTGGTTTTAAGTTTAAAAAATTTAAAAATAAATAAATTTAAATTTAAAAAATTGCTGAAACATGTTGAAATGCTTTTCTTTTTTATGATGAAGGAGCTTATCCCTGTTATTCTCATGTTATTTCTATCTCTGCTGTCAAATTTTCTGTTAAAGAAATAATACCCCAGAACACATCAACTTTGCTAATTTCCTGTATATCTATAATCTTTAAGATCTTGTCTCCAAGCAAATTGGAGGACAATCTTAATTGGCCATGATGGCCAAGGGGCAGCTGAACTAATACTAGACCAACTAAAGCTGTGTTGAATTAAAACCTCTAGGCTAAGTATGTACTGGAATTGCAGCTGTTTCCCTGGGCTGGACAAGGTTCAGATCTGGCATAACTTGAGTCCTCCCTGATTCTACCCCCCTTTCCACCTTTTGTGACTGGCACATCTTAGCCAGTAGATCAATTCTGCTGTCAGATCACTCTGTCTTTAAAGTTCTGAGATCAAGCAGCTGAAGAGGGTTCTTTAGCAGAAGGGCATTTCTGTTGATCAATGAAGCTTATACCTAACTCTAACCCTTACAAGCAGTGCAGAGATTATCACATGGGGTAAGGAGGGATCCCATCCTTACCCCATCCTGAAATCATCCTTATCATGTCTGCACTTATCCCATCCTTCTCTAATCAGTGGCACCCATAACTGTATTAACCGTAGTTTCTGTTAATACAAAGTGACAGGGCCATGCCACTTCAGTGATGGGAGAAGGACAGGATAAGCATGACTTTGTCTCAAAATGACAAACGTCACCTGTAAAACTTAGTCTGATTATGCCATAAGGACGGGTAAGGACCAGGAGCGTTCCTTCCTTTACCCCATGTGATAATCTCCTGCATTTTAATAGTTAGGATTGCACTGCCTATCTGGACTCTTCAACAAAAGCAGAAAGCAGTAGTCAGTTTAATGCAGAAAACAGCATTTTCCTGAAACTAATATAAGTTTTAGGAATAGTAAATCAAACTGCAATACTCTTGGAAATGTGAAAATTGTGAGATATAAACTGTGGAAATATTCCACCTGATGAATGATCCTACCTGCCAACATCCCTTTTTTGTATCGTTGATACACTTTCTCTGTGAGATCAGCTGTAGATTTATTGTGTCTTTCCACTGATTTGTGTGATCATTTTTAATACAGTAATTTGTAAAGTCCCTATAACATGACTTTTTCAATGACTTTGGTGTGTGAATTAGTCCTTTGAATATGGACACACCATTACTCAGCACCACATTTTGATAGCATGTCAAGTATGAGTTGAGACAGGCCATTATGCTTTGCCAGTTAAAATATATTAGAAAACCTGTAAAACCATTTCAAAATAATATATAAAATGAAGAGGGTTTCTCTCAGAACTCATTGATGTAAATACTTTCCCCACTTTGAAGAAGACCTCTTTGGTTGAAACAAATATTATCCTGAAATCTGTCGTTTTTAATATTGTTCCATATACTGTATATATACTTCTCTACCTGCCTATTTACCTACTGAATCTTTTCAGGGTATGTACCAACCACAATTGGACTCTAATGTGGTGTTACAGAAAACAGTAACATGTGTCTCTGAACAGTTGGGAAGCCGGAGTGAGACTCATTATGAATCTCAGTTCAGAAATTCAAATCTTTGTGACTCTCACTGGAAATCAATAAGGGACTATAGGTACATCTACGCTGTAGATATAAGACAGTTTGACACCATTTTAATTCCCATGGCTTCATCCTACAGAATTTGCAGTTTTGTGAGGCACCAGAATTCTTTGGCAGAGGAGGCTAAAGACCTTGTAAAACTACAAATCCCAGTATTCCTTAGGATGGAGCTATAGCACTTAAAGTGGTGTCAAAATGCATTATTATTGTAGTGTAGATGTACCCTATAACCTTTTCCTGTTTATCAGAACTCAATAAACTTTACAGATGTGGTAGCTTCTCAGGGTGAGATTATGCCTGCTAATTTTCTGCAAAACAGATGTGCACTTTTTATATACTGCATGCCTTTAAATTTTGATTATCTTTTTAAAAGGGAAGTATTGATCATGTTTTTACAAATTTCACAAATGGATGAAATTTACAGGGGTAATTGAGACCATGTCTGACAAGTTTCAGAAGAATATATCCAGAAAGTTTTGTGTAAGAGTAGTCTTTAGATTTTGGATGTTTCCACTGTGAGACATGCTTATTATTCTAGATTTTTTGTGGGTTCTTGTTATGAAGATTATATGAATATTGCAGGTGATCTAAATTTTAAAAAAACTGCAGAATTTCAAAGCGATGGATGCAGAGGCAAGTTATAATGAATTAAAAACACCTTGAGGTGTTTAATGTTTTCTGATCTACTAACACCAAATTCATTGAAAGTGCCAAAAGACAGGCTAGGTTTCAACCTCTCCATTCTTGGGAGACAGAACTAACAGAAAGAGCCATGAGAGGAATTGTGGTACCACGAGCCATGGAGAGGCAATGTGGCTCAACCAAAATAGAGAGAAATTCAGAAAGTTGTGGGCTAATCCTGTTATACATGGAAGTGGTTGGACAAAAGGGTCAGTAGTAAATATTGATTAAAATGTGCTTTTATACCCAAGTATTAATTATCTCCCAGTATAGCTATAGAAACCTACTGGGTGACCTTGGGCAAGCCACTCTCACACTCAGAAGAAGGCAAAGGCAACCTCCTCTGAACAAATCTTGCCAGGAAAACCCAGTGATAGGTTCACCTTAGGTTCTCCATAAGTTGGAAATGACTTAAAGGTGCACAACAACAAGAGTGTTTAGTGGTTAGCAGTGGTGGTTTCCATGTCAGTGGGGTGATTATTATTTTCTGGATTTTAGTGTGAAATCCACTAAAATTTATTATACAATTGCTATCAAAAATGCTGAACCTATTGAGGGAATAGGGCTCATCATCTTGGACATCTGTTTTAAAATCCAGACTAAAATCCAAAATGGATTTACTGTCAATCTCTCAGGGACAATCCGGTGCAACCTACACATTGACCATTGAACTCAATGATACTGATATCTGAATAATCAAGGACAGGATTTCAGTGCTGGCTGTGCACCTGTTGCATATTTTATATATTATACACACAGACACACACGCGCGCAAATGGAACTGTAAGACAACAAATCATTGATTTTGACACTCACTTTGTCTTCAAAGTAATTTTCCTTGGCCCAGATTTATTAGAACTGGATTTGGATATCTGTTGGGATGGGAAGTACAGTCTATACATATTCAGTGATACTTTCCTGATGGTCATCACATACCTGTCCACCACCTCATTGCTCACTGGGTGGAAAAACTGATGGCAAAGCTGAACTCCTTTTCCTTTACATTCAATTTTCTATATGTAGAGGTGTCTTTTTCTAAAGGAATACCCAATTTATCTTATAACTGGTCTGTCCTCTCTACTGGTACAATCTAAAAATAGTTTTCTTACCCATGTAAACCAAGACTGCACTCAAATTTTGAGTTGATTCCCACCTCAAATAGCAGCAGACGGAACGGGCTGTTAAATAGATTATACCTAAATAGTTTAATGGTAAATCCATTGAGCACAAAGTAAAAGAGTAAATTGGCAGCACCAGCTCACATTCCCATGGATAACTTATTTATAAATCTCTCTGTGATTTATTATTAATCTCCTTATGCAATAATCACTCATGCATATAAACGTGGATTAGCTTTTTTTAAAAAAAATAGATTCTGCTTCATGTTTCTTTACAAAAGAGATGTTTTGACTCTACAACTCAGTTCATCACTGGTTTGAAGATTTTAAAGACATTAAAGTCTGAAATTATGGCGGGGGGATGTAATTTTCATTAGTTCCAGGTTCGTTTATTATTCCATTCCCCCTCCCATTTCTATAAATGCAATTGCAAAACCATTGCCCTTGATCACTTCAAACATTCCTCAGCCCAGCTCTACTTGTTTTAATTAGGATTAGTTCATAAGAATTTAAGCAATTTCATTTTAAATTAGGAGGGGAGTCCTCAAACAAATAAAAAGAGTATGTGTGAGAAACACCCACCCATCCACCTCTATATATATATATATATATATATATATATGGAAAGTTTTTCCCTCTCATCAATATTAATCACCCTCTTATGTTGCAAACATATGTGTGATATGCTCCAATTATTTTCAAAAAAAGTAGGTCACTGCAATTTACTTCAGTTTTCTATATTCCCTGGATCACAGAACATGATCCAGTGTATGTTTAACAGTCATGGCAAATTCAGCAATAAAGGGATTTGGTACTAAATGGTTAGCTGAGTGGCTCTAAAGGTTTTCTTTGCCTTCCCTAATATAATAGCCTATGAAACAAGAGTGTCAAGGGGCTGGGGGTTTTATATAGCCTCTGTTAATCACGAGTGCCCTTTTAAAACTTTGCTCATGTTGCAAAAGTACAAGAACTATTTTGGTAGTCGAGGTTCCTGGTACATTATTCGATCCTGAGCTTATACTCATTCATAAACTGGAAACTAGTATTATATCTAGTCTATTATTGACCACGCTGCCCATTATACAGTGGGCCAAGATCTCATTTCTTAGGGAGATCTTAGCAAGAAAGAGCTAGATAGATGTTGCCTAGTTTTGTTGTGACCTATTTGTAGATCACACTAAAACTATTACAATCAAGGTACATTCACTACAGCTATTGACCCATAAAAAGACTTGAACCCACGATCTTGTTAACACTGGGCTGTAACCAACTGATCTAACTGACCATGATAGCATCTCTTATCAAGGCCTTTACAGCAAATAATTTATTGTAGTCAGGATCAAAAACCTATCTCTGAGCACAGGAAAAATGTAGAAATTGCCTAAGTTAGGAGAACTGCTATTACAGAAAGGTTTTTTTTAAAAAAATCTCTGTCTTTTATAAGAAACAAAGATATAGTTTGTGCAAGGAGGGAAAATTAATTTTTAAATAACTCTAGATTTATTGAACATGTTGCACTGGAACCATCAGTAGAGGATTAAGTCAGAGTTCATATTGTATTTACATCACACATTTTTCTTTTTTCTTTATCTAAAGATTTTATGGCTTGGATTACGATTTAGCTGTACGGAAACCCACAGAAATCAATGGCCTAAATCTAATGCCAGCTAGAGCAGATCATTAAATCAAAATGATCTTGGTAAGTTAGCATTTATGGAAGCTCCACTGATTCCAAAGTCTAGGGTATCTGAGATCAACAGCTGTATTTGGCCAATGAAATTTAACTCATAAGCCCCACTGTTTTCAAAGGTCCGGTCTAAGTAACTCCCAGTCCAACTCTTTATGTTTCCATTAATTTTGTAATACATTTCAATATTAATTTTTAAAAAAATATATATGTTTGATTTTACAATAAACCAAAATATTAAGAAGAGCATACACACATTGCCCAATAATGCATTGTATTGATGGTGTAAACCATGACTCAGACTGTCATTCTCTGGATATTTACTCTAGTATAAGACCCCACTGAATATTATGGGATTTCCTTCTGAGGCAATATGCATAGGGATACATAGAAAAACAGGGATTAACTATCGCATTTACAATTAATCCTATGCCAGGCATTCAAAATTTATGGCACCTGTTTCAATATCCTCACTTTTTGTTACCTGTTTTTATAATCAACCCAATTGTAACTTGTATTGGTGTATACACTAGATAGCAGTTCCCAACCTTATTCACTCATGGAGCCTTTATTTCTATGGTGGAGTACCTAGGAAGCCTACCCTGTGTCTTATGGGATAATAGTGTTTAGGAGTATATAATAATAATATATTCTTATTCTTTGATTTCATACAGTTTTTATTTCTTTCATTTTCCTAGAGTGGCTGCAGAAGTGCACACAGAGCCTTCAGGGCTCCTCAGAGCACAGGTTGGGCACACCTGCACTAGATAATGGATAAAACTAAGAGGCATATAGATAATGTAGGTGCTTTTTACACTTACCCTTTGGGGCGGTCCAAACTCGCCCCTTCTAGCGGCGAGATGAGGCCTAGGCTTCTACACGGAGGCCTCATCCCGCTGCAACGACGCGCCGCAAAAAAGAGCTCCGGGATCGAGCTCTTTTTTTGCGGCGCGGTAAGGGCGCGATTGGCGCCCTCCCGCGCCGCCAGAGCGTCAGAACGTGCGCAGCACGTCAAAACGCTGCGCACGTGATGACGCTCTTCCGGCGCGCGCGTGTAGACGCCGCCATCTTTAAATGGCGGCATCCACGCGTTTTAGGCTTAGGGAGGGTGTAAAGGCTACGCCCTCCCTAACCCTAAAAGCGCCTTTTTTTCCTGTAAAGGCGCCTTTTTTGCCCGTGTATATCGGGCCGTATATATGCAAAGCTGATGAGTAGTAAGGGTGGCATACCCTCCAATGTGGTCAAAAGAGTGTGGCAACAAGAGGGCAAAAATTATGAATGAGGAAGAACGCAGAAAACTATTTTAAGCAGATAAATATTGAGATTTATGTACTGAGTTTTGGATGGCTCTTTAAAAAATTAAAAATCATCAAATCAATGAATACAATATTCTGTGTGGGTGTGCAAGTGTGCACAGCATGATTAATGATAAATGTAACATATTATCACATATTATTGTAAAACCAAAGTGTCTTTATCCGACCCTGCTCAAAATTACAGCTTTTCTCTCAGATATATGGCCACTGAATGAACGATGTAGTGACATCTACCCCCAATGCACATTATAGATCAGATTAAATTGCATCTTGTCCCTAACATAACATAATGATGGTCTCTTTAAGCCAGTCATAGTCCCTCAACAAAACTTATTTCACAGAGTTATTGTTAATACAAAAATGTGGTTTTGGGGGAAATACTGTACAATAGTTTTGGCTGGAATAAATGAGTAAAGAATGATATATCTGGGGGAAATAATTTCTGTCACAAAGAAACATGTACCTTCCAATGGGCTTTAGAATGTGTCTCTTAAACTACTATCCTGTATTTTGTAGGAGAGTCAGTATGGTACAGTGGTTAGAGCAATGGACTACAACTCTGGAGCCCCAGAAACCCTGTGTCAGGTTTGCCTTGGGGCCAACAATAGGTAAGCAGTAAGTTTCTCCCAGCACTGGCGCTCTACATGTTACCGTTTCTTTCTTATAGCTGCATGCAGATCTGGCACACATACATACATAAAATTAGTAAATAAAAACTAAGCCTTAAAGTATAAGGATAATGCAGATCTCAAAAACAAACACATCTTCAGACAGAACTGAATGGAGAGAGAAAAAATATCTCCACATCAGGAATTCTCTGCAATATTGACTCAGGACTCTTTCAGACGTGGGAAATTGGAAGTATAATCCAAGGGCAATCCAAACGCAATCCTGGGGTTTCACGTTATTGCAAATTAGAGCTTCTCACGCAATTTCGGGCAAAAGGGAAGTCACTCCGAATGCAATAATGGGTTTCACGTTATTGCGAATTAAAGCTTCTCACACAATTTTGGGCGTGGAGGGGTCATTTTCGGGTAATGTGAAGTCATTCCGAACGCCTTCCGAATGCAATGTGGATTCACGTAAATTCACTAAACAAGCGAATTCACGTGAATTCGCATTGGCTGCATTCGAAGTTGGGAGAAATTCCTCCCGTGTGAAAGAGTCCACTATTTTAGAGAAATTAGAAGTGGAAGGGGAAATCCAAAATCCATTAAGGCAGGAAAAAAACTTTATGTCTGTGAGAGGGAGGGAGGGAGGGAGGGAGAATGAAACAGCCTCTTCTAGGGGTATTCTAGTACGGTACAAAGGAGATCCTCCAAAAAACAAAAAAAAGCCCCCTTTAGTAAGGGTGCTATGTTTATCTTTTTTGCTTACCTAAAGAAGCGGGTAAAGCAACACAGGTTTATTCCAGATCTCTGGTGTCTGTTGGAGCATGCCTTCTTTTCTTTTTACTCTTGCCCTCCTGGGAGAGGCAAGATTCCTTCTCCAAGGGCAGTGTTTATATCAGCTGCCACCTCTTTTTGTTGTCAGGCTCTATATCTTTAACAGCTATTGTAACACTTGTGTATGAGAGGATAGTTGCTGGCTTTCGTGATGCAGACAAAGGAGAATTTCAGTTCAGTTCATTTATATTAAGAGTCTAAAAACATTTACACATTTCTCCATATATGGGATGAAAAGAACATCATTTTTAAAATATGGAATGAGGGAGAAAGTGGGATTTTCTATCTATTTGATGCACACCTGACATGGAGCCCAGAAAAGTTATCATTTGTACTACAGGTCCCAGAAACCATTAGGTGATGGGGGATTTAAGGAGTTTTAGTACAAAAAAGTCCATGGTCTGCATATTCTGTTTCCTGAACTGTCATTCCCTGGCACATTTTATCCCAGCAATTCCCAAACCATTAATCTTGGTAAACCTGAGAAGAAGTCATATAATAGTATGGCATGTGGTCTTCACTCCTTTGCACTGGCTTCCTTCTGAACCTATAGCTACTCATACTATTTTTATCAAAAGTAGGCCTGCTCAGTTCAGTAAGATGTTTTGTAATGACAAGCCGTATGAACAAGAGAGGAAACGAGAGAGAGAGGTTTCTACTAGCTGTCAGAATTGTGCATGATTTGCAGGTTACACATTAGGTTTGATCGGAAGTAGGTCAGTCTCCAGGAATGAGATCTTCTGCTTTTCTTTCCCTACTGTTCAGGTTTTATATTTCACTCATCATTACGGTGTCAGAGTGTGTAGTGTAGCCTCAGGCCTTTATATGAAGCAGCCAGATGTAGTTGATGGTTTTCTACCACTCCCTCTCCAACATCTGTCAGGAACACTGGAATCAGAATACAAAATTGTTCTGAACTCAGAAAGATACCTGTAATCCTACATGGCAGGATATCTTTTGGGGGATGAAGTAGAGGTATAAGGCCATAGGGATAAAAAGACAGTATCTTAGAAGGTTCAATTTGGTATGGCTTGGGGGGGGGGGGCAGTCATTATGGTCTCTACATATATTCAGAACTTGGAAAAGTTAGGTTTTTGGACTACAGTTCCCAGAATCTTCCAGCCAGGAGAGGGTGAGAAAATTCACAGGAAATCAGCTACATCTGAAAAGTCAATAGGAGTACTTGATGTTGAGGCTTAAAGTCTGCATTTCTATATCTATTTTTTTAAATGGGATATTTCTAAGTGGATATGTATAGGATTGCACTGTTAGTCATAGAGCATTCCTATGCATGATTACTTCTGCATTACTAAGTCAGGACTGAAAGCTTGGCAAAAATAGACATTAGATGGCTATACAGACACACAGAACACAGTGAACGATTCAGCACCATGGTGCTTAACTGAACAAAACTTTTAAGTTTCCTATAGGAGAGCAACAAATTTCTAGGCTTCACTTAGTTGCTAGACAACATCACGCCATGTTTGTACCCATGAATATTACTTAGCTTGGCTTTGTACCCTGAATGACTTTTGTTAGACGCAAGTGATGCAAAGCCCTAAGAACAAGTTAATGCTTTGGAGTGGGCTGAACAACCTCAGCAAGTCAGAGGAGCACAATTTTGCCTCCCTAATACTTGCTGTCATCCATGCGATCTGCCACCACCAAACTGTAATGACAAAATGCATCAATGAAAAAGCCCCATTTAAAGCAAGGATTTTCCCAGCTTTAACTGCAGTATAGTAGCTGGCTTGCTTGCTTGCTTGCTTTTAAATGGCTTCCACAATATTCCTTCCAAAATTTGGTACTATGTTTTTTTTATGGTGCTTTCAAAACTTGGAAAAACAGCATTGGAGGGCCACATCAGGCCCCTGGGCTACAGCATTCCTGCTCCTGTGTTAAATGCACATTTTCTAGTGTGATCTATTTCTGCCACCATCCCAGCGATCCAAAGACTCACCACTTGAATGCAGCCCCCAAGAGCTCCTCTGAAGCTAAATTTTGCCCTTGGTGCAGGAAGAAATTATGGTCAATAATTTAACTGGTTCCTTTTAATTCATATATCCATCTCTTTATCTATACAGTGCCTTTCCCCAGCCGGGACTTGAGATTGGTTACAAAAATGGGAGGATTATAATAAAAATGCATATGGTTAAAACATGAAAAAAATTAAAACAGTATTAAACTAACAAGAAAAATTAAAACTATTTAAAATATTGCTTTAAAATAAAGATTAAAAGGAGTACAATGCCATTTAAAAGCTTTCCTAAAACAATCCATTCCCCAAGGCTTGCTGGAGTATAAAAATTCTTCTCTTGTCACAAAAAGGACTTCCGAGAACAGACAGCAATTCTTGGATCTAAGCTATCCAAACACTTGACTGATCCAGTGGTTTTCTAACTTTTTACCCTTGTGCCCCCTTTTGCATCTACATGCAGATATTGAACCCTCTCCCCACTCAACATAGTATATAAAAATATTTCATAGTTTAATGTATGTATTGTCATTTACACAGTCATATATATTCATATTTTCACATTTTATAAAGAAATAGCTCTGCTCCTCCTCCTCCCTCAGACAGAGGCTCCAAGTAACCTCCTTGGCTTTCTCTTCCCCTCGAGAACACAAAACATTTGGGAAGCAGAGGAGGAGGGATCAGTGCCTTCAAGTCTCAAGTCCCTTAAGCAACTCTTGCACTCGCCCCACCATTTGAGAACCACTAAGCTATTCTAGCAACATCCAGAGTGAGCAACAAAGAAAATCCAGGTGTTCTGGACTTCTGGACAAGTGGCCATGGCTTGTTAACACTTCTCTGCAAGGTTCTGTGTCAGAAGAAGCTTTGATTCCCAGTTCTCAAAATAATTCCAACCAGTGAAATTCTCTACGGATCAAGGGAAGAATGGAAGATTACCTACTCAGCACCTGGGAACCCTGATTCCTACAACAACCATAGAAACTAAGCCATCAGGTGCACTTGGAGATGCAGCAGGATTGAGGGCTACCATCAATCTCACACTGATGAATCCAAACCTGAGGAGAGTAAAGCCTGTTCTCATACTTTCTTTAAACCTCTTTACATTTAACATCTCAGATTTAAGTACTTTAATTAAAGGCATCTTCAATTCATCAGTGACAGCATTACCTCTATGAGTAGACTCTATTTTGTATCAAGAAGAGTGATTTTAAAAGTGTAACTGGATGATGACATAACTAAATAGCTGAAGGCTTTAATAATTTTGAAATTCAAGAGTGGATTTTCTTCCTTTTTTTATTCTTGGTGGAAATAGCTTGGCTCCTTCTTACTAGAGTAAGAGTTCCTTTTGAAAAGGACATTGATTTGGCGAAGAAATACACTGTACTTGTTGTTGCAACAAAATAGTTCCACTTCACATCCCAGATGCCCTAATCCAAATCAAAGTTTGGAAATCACTGATCTAGAGAAAAGAGAAGAAGAGTCTGGATATAGTTTGGAGAAAGACATGAGAAAACCTGTTGGGATGGAAAATATTAAGTCCAGATGGAAGAATTAGGTGCTGGGAAAGCCTTTTGAAATGAATAATGTCATAGAGAATGGATTATGAGTTTGCAGATCAGAAGGGGAAAGAAGAAAAAAGGAGAAAAGATTGATTACTGGGGACAACCTGCCCAGGAAGAAGACATTGAAAGAGATAAAGCACCTAAGATTATTGAGACCATCAAGGGGTTTTTTTGTTTTGTTTTGTTTTTGCATGGAGGGAATTCTGCTCAGCTTGTTCAATGGGTGAAATTCTAAAAACAAACTTTTTATTAAGTATAAACAATTATAAGAGGTAAAGTAAAAGCTGGGTCTTAATTTGTTTTGAAATAATGTGTATAGTCTTTTAGTACATGAGGTATGATTTGTTAAAAAGAAATTAGTATGTATGGATGCTTCTCAATAATATTAAATGTTAGGGAAAGGAATTTTAAAATGTGATAAGTTGGAAAGAGAGATAAGAAAGGAATTTAAGGATTTTAAGATACAAGGTTGGTTGATATGTATACTGTAGTTCTGGAAAATAATAAGACAACATCCTTAGGGAGAGATATCCAGAAGAGATTAGAAGACAGAATGTTTATTAGAGTTAGAATAATCCTTTGATTAAATGTGATAAACATAAAGATTATTAACCCATCACTGGCTTTTTGAAGAAATTAAGAATATGTTTTAAAGCATTTACATTGGTTTATTATTAGGTAGACTGTATAGAGAGAAGGAGAGCTGGGATACACCTGAGAAGTAACAATGGATTATATGTTTATAAATTATGAAAAGGAGAAAAGAAGTTACTTTCATTTTTTTTCATTTTCTTACTGCTATCTTTTTTTTACTATCAAACTATTTTTCATTTTTTTTTCTTTTTTTGAATTTTGAATTTTATATTTTTCTTTATTTTATACAACTGGAAAATCAATGGGTTGCCTTGGTAGCAACAAATAAAAATAAATAAATCACAATTCAAAAACACACACAGTCTGAATGACTGCTGTTTGGCATTTTCTTCAGAGTGGAGCTTAACAGCTGTGCCGTCCTGCCTTACAACAACTTTCAAACATGATTAAACACACAGCATACAAAACCCCTACATCACCCATCTCATTTCTCATATATGATGGAAAGCCCAAAAGGTGAAGGGAATTAAAACATGGGCCATTTGTTCTCTTGGTATCCAGTGAGGAATATTCTCTGTGCAACTGGATGTTTAAGTGAGCATTTCATTTCAGTTACTTTTTGATAACAATTTACTGAACCTCACAAGGTTTCTCCATAACCTTGATGAGGACAGCTTGAGGTTGTTGTTGCTATTGCTGCTGTTTAATTGAATGTGGGAAAAACTGCAACTGAAAGGTATATCTCTCTAGACCCAGTAGACTAAATGGCTGTAACACAAAAGCGTAGGGAGCTGTTTTGTACATTGAATTGGGTCATTTGTCCAACTAATTCCTAAATTGTCACCTCTGACTTGCAGTTGCTGTTCAGGATTTCAGCCAGAATCATTTGCTAGCCTTACTTGGATATTACCTGGTGCTCTTCCATCCAAGTATTAATCATATCCAACCTGGCAGACAGGAGTCTTTCCTAGGCCCAAAAAAATATTGGTTTTATCCAGTGGCCCCCTCATCTCCATCCAGGTCCAACCCTACTTAGCATCTGAAATGAGAAGAGTCTGGTTGTTTCCAGGATGGTTTGATCTTTAAAAACTGAATCCCTGTGTTTTCAACCATGGTAGTGCTGAATTGGGGTGCACACTGCTTTTTCTTGTATGACGGCCCTCCTCTTTAACACTTGCATAGCAAGCAAGTACACCATGGGCCTCACCATGCTTGAAACAGCTGCACATATTTGAATTGGACTGAGGTGAGTGGGAGCAGGCAGTTCATTTCTAGTCTGTTTTCCAAGACTATACTAAAAATTGCATTTCAAATAAGACTCTTTGACAACTGTATCTATCAGGGAGGAGTACATTTCAGGCACTCCACCTCACAGACTCAGGCTCAGATCATATTGGAGTGTGTGTGTCCATGCATGTGTGCATGTAGACATACATGTATAGATGCAGTTTTAATTACCATGGTGTGTGTGTGTGTGGAGTGGGTTATTTTGAATGGTTTTGAGAGACAGCACAGTGTTGTGATTTGAATGCTGGACTAGGATTCTAGGAGACCAGGGTTCAAATCTGCACTTAACTATGAAAAACCCATAGGGCAAGTCATGCTGTCTTAGCCTCAGAGAAGGGCAATGACAAACCTCTGAATAAACTTTCCCAAGAAAGGATACAGTCACCATAAGTTGGAGTCAACCTGAAACACCTAATAACAACAACAACGGGTTATTTCGAATTAAAGGTGATAAAATGCAATAGAAGTTCAAAGCCTTTTAGTTTCTGACTTGCCCTTTATGTTCTGGGGCAGTTGGGTGCACAACTTACTTTGTACAGTAAAGCACATGGATATGTTTTGTGTTGTGTTTCTCTAAATTATCAGTGTGGAAAGTGTTCCAAAAAATGATGGGGTGTGACTATCTCTCGTGTTTTAGCTCAAGTAGCAGGTAACACATTCTGTGAAGATTTTTTAAAAGCCAAGATGTCATGCAGATGTAACAGACGTGTCAAGATGGCAAACGTCTTGTCACTTCTCATGTGCTGTCGGAAGGGGTGAGAAGAATGAATAGTAGAGAAAGTGCCAAATATTGCTGAGAATATGACAGTATGTAAGGGAGGAAATTGCACAGGGATCTTTCTTCAGTTGTGGTTTACCCTATATGTTGACAGACAACAGAGCTATCATCACTGAAAGGCTGCATTGTACATCTGGGAGAATTTCCCAAAAACCTAGAGGTCACCAATAGGTTAGATATATTTGAGTGGCATGGAGATATAGATAAATGGGATTCCTTATTTATAGTTAGAGATAGGCAAACTATTGGAAAGAGGACTATTATGAAATCTCTGTTCATAACAGGGAGGCATCTGTGCTTTGTGTTCAACAATTTAGTGATGTTTGCTTGTTTGCATTACAGAACAGGTACTTCTCCATTGTGGCACACTGTATATAGAATGATCTCCTCATCATTATTAGGCAGGTCCCCAAAGCCATATGTTTCTGCTTCCAAATGAAGACTTATTTGTTGGTCAATTTATTTTCCTGATCACCAGGCTAGTCAGTTACCCCTAATGATCTGAGTGGTTTTAATGAAATATTGTATTGTTTTAGCATTCTTCTATTGTTCTGTTATTTGATACTACACTTGATCTTAGCCAAAAGGCCGAGAAGCGAAGTTGTGGCGATCTGGCTGCAACATCTGTCACCCCATTGATTGCCAGGGTTGATTCGGCTTATCTGGCTGGCTAGGCGGGTGTCCCCTTCCTCCCTCACCACTCCATGTGCATCCCTCCCGAAGCTGCACATTCGGTGGAAGAGGACGACCATCCCAGATAGAAGGAGTGTACCATTCTTGGGTTATTTGATTTTATTGTACTGAATGGGCTTCATTATTACAATATGGCAATAGTAACATACTTTGTAATATTTTGAATGAGATGCTTGAAAAATGCCTAAATAAATATGAATTTATTATTACATTCCCCCCCCCCCCCCGAAGACTTTGGAGGGCTGAAGAGATGGTACAGGTGAGTAGATGGAGAAATAGGGGAGAAAATACCTTGGTTATCTAATTTTGTTGTACTGATTCCAAGTACCAGAGTCATTATCCTTCTCCAAATTATGAAATATATGTAGCTAATCCAGCCCAGATAGAGTTAAGTACTGTAGTCATTTGTGATTCAACCCTTTGGCTAAGATCCAAAATACACTGCAGAAATAATCCAGTTTGAGACCACTTTAACTGCCCTGACTCAATGCTAGAGAATTCTGGATTCCCTAGCATTGAGCCGCAGCAGTTAAAGAGATCTCAGACTGGATTGTTTTTGCTGTGTGTTTTGGACATAAGTGAGGGCCTCAGTTTTTCGGTCTTGAAGGTACTCCCATGATTAATGTAGAGTCAAGTTGAGGATAATGAAGGTTCTGTCAAGGCCTAAATTAATCCTCCAGCTTTTATATCCCCAGCATACTCTCCCCTGTTGTCCAAAACAGAGTATGTGAGAAAGATAAAGGAACTAATCTGTATCTCAATAGTTCCCAAGCATGTTCAGATGTTCTTGAACTTCTCTCAAAATCCCAGCAAATATGACCAATGGTCAGCAACTTCTAGACTCCTAAGTTTGGGAGCCACTGATCTATATTGTCAGAGAACAGAGATATGAGGCTGGGGTGTTTTTTCCGGGACATGACTGTTAGGCAGGGTATGGCCTCCCACATTACTGAAAAGGCTTTGAGTTACATACACACGCACCCAAGACAGCCAAATGCCCATTATCGAGTTCTCTAAAATGGGCCTGTCATTTATATCCTCTGCCTCAGGCACCCAAATGTGTCGGGCTATTTTTCTGCAGATGGTTGGAGCAGCTGAGCCATCCAATATACCATCCAATATACTGAGGAGGCTGGGAAAATGTCCAGTGTCACCCGCCAACCAGGTCTGTGAGAGAAAGAGGAACATTATGTCATTAAACAGGCTTGGGCTCCCACCGAACAAGTGGCATGGCTGTAAAGTGGTTGTTTGGAGACCAATGTTTTCTTGTTTTAAAAAGCATAGTTTTCTCCCTCAGCCAGTTTGTTGGCAAGTCATTTGACAGCAAAGTCATAACAGATGGGCTTTAAATTGCTGCTAACCATTCTGTTGAAAATTGCCACAGGCTTTACAGTGGAATGGCAAGGCTTAAAATGAAGATGGGATTAATCACATGTTTCCCTCCTCTACAAAAGCCAATACTTCATGTGCAAAATAAGCAATAAATGGCAAACTTTAGACAGTTAATTCTGCAGTTCTGTGTATACTTACTTTGATGCAAATCTCACTGAATTAGTTGACATCTTTGACTAACATGCTTAGCATAACACTGAACAAACATTTTTTTATAAAATGTATTATTTGGATTTTGTTGGTTTAATTTATAAATTTATCAACTGAACTTTAATTTGACATCACTTAAATTTGTAAAAATTAAACAGAGGAGAGGTAACGCCCTCAATTCTCCACCCTGTTCACAGACTGTGAAGATGTCCCCCTCATTTTTTATTTTTTAGGTACTTGTGAAGATGAATGTTCTTCCTACATACTGGCAGTGTACATGCTGACCAAGGGATTCTGGGTGTAGTTATAATCTCCCCAAAATAATGTTTCTATATTTTGTTCTCCTGGGCTATATGGTATTGTCATCAAGCCAAATCAGAATAAAGGAAGGAAAAATTGTCCTCACTTTGCTTTGGTTTCATGAGGGCATCACACTTATTAAGGAAAGCGTGTTATTGACTTCCTCACAAGGGGCATTTTCTGTGTTAAGCGCTGACTAGGCAATGCCAAACCATTGGTACTGGCCCAGTCAGATCTGCAGGACAACTGATAACAGTGACTTCATTGAAAACAATTGTGAAAACTCCTTCAGTTATCCCTAGAGATCGTTGAAGTTGTAAATAAAAATAAACCACTCAGTTTTCTAGTCAGAAAGCTCTTTTTCTCTGGGTGTCCAGCTGCGGACAAGAATTATATGAGAACCAAAGAGCCACAGTTACGACACCTTGTGAACATAACAGTGGAAAGAGGAGAATTGCCCAAATTTCTAAAGTTTCTGGCCATAATGTTATCTCTGTTTGCTTAGACTGCATGATACATTTATCTACATAAGTACATACCAGAATAAGTGGGATATACTAGGAAAGTTGTAAGAAAAGAAACATATTATTTGAATCAATTCAAACACATCAGAATCAAGAACAAAGCATACCAGTTACTAGGGATGCAACAAAGACTGTGAATTGAATATTACACTGACAATTCAGCATTCAGCTTTCCATTGGAAAGTCTTCCAAATAATAGGTGTAAGAATATAATTAAGTACCTTAGCAGGGAAGAAAAAAGAAACCCGCTCAGAAAGTTTATGCACAACATGGGAAAATAGTAACAGCTCCTTTTTTATCTGAGTTCCTCACTTCTAAATTGTGGTCATGCACAAATGCTTCCTGCTGGCAAATATGATGCCTCTTTATAATCTGAAGTTTTCCCTTGCCCTTTAGTTGAAGTTTCTACTGGACTTCCCAGTAATAAAATGTGTCTTAAGCCAATACATGCAAGTGTTTGTATAGCCACTTGCTTCTCTTTTTTGAGAAGAGTAACAAGATATTTCTAAACAGAATAATGTTCTCAGTGGCTGCTCTCAGGAATTCCTTCCAACTGAGACTAGGCTGACCCTTGCCCTGTTGCCTTTCTGCCAAAATGCAAGGACCTTTTTAATCATCTGTTCATTTGATAATCAAAGGGACTTGTAATGCAGGAAATGGGAGTGCTGTATTCGTTTTTAAAAAGGTACTGAGGGGTTATGGATATAATTTAGGCAAATTGGTGTATATAAGCAGTTCTGTAATAAAAATATATATTTCAATAACATTAATAGTTATCAATATTATTTTCAATGTGCTTTTAAAATTTAATTCAATTTTATTGAAATATTATAATTTCTTTCATGATTATATCTTTGTTTTGTTTTTTATTTGTACCTGGGCTTTTAAAAAGTATTTGTTTGTGAGTTGCTTTGAGTCCCACTTAGTCACAGTGGGTTTATAACCACAAAGCACGTACTATATATACACACACGTGTGTGAGAAAGAAAGAGAAGTAATTTCCGACCTATGGAGACCTTAAGGTGAGCCTATCATGGGGTACACATGTACATTTGTAGAGATATCTGAATTACTCCATCTCAAAATTGCAGGCAGGTGGATGAGCAATCCTGTGGAAATAAAAGGAGGTATGTCAATCCTCCTTACCTACAACTATTCCAACAGAACATCACAAATCATGATGTTAAACCACCATCTGCAAGCTGACCAATATGCAGGAGAAGGATTTTGGATCAGAGTAGCAGCTACACTCCAGTACCTGAGATGAAACTGATTTTCATGTAGGTCAGCATTTTACAGATCACACCACCTGAGTGCTGATGGTTGCCTTAAGAATTGCCAAAGAAGCCGAGGATGAAAGAGACAGCAGACAGGGAGGGGAATGTAAAGGAAGATGGCAATAATTTCAGAAAGCCAGGATCGATACAAGAAAAACTTTCAGACATAACGGAGCCATAATATTGCAGACAGAACATGATTTAGAAGGCATATTCTCTGCTCCTTTCTACCTCAGTACAACTGGTTTGGGGTTGTTTGGCTGTTTTTGTACCTAAAATGTAGGATGTACCCAGATCTTCTAATCTCTTCTGGAAAATCTCTTGTACAGTTATAAAACTGCCAATTTACATTTTGTTTCACTCATAAATACTATCTTTTTAGCCTCAGCACCAAGAAGCAATTGAATTATTTAGATCATTTTTGTCTTTGGATTGAATGGTCTTAATGAGCTTTCCCCATTTATATGAAACTATGTATTTTTCCCTCAGTTATTTCAAAATATGGCAATGAGTGAAGAATGAACCCGTCAGTTTTCCAGCCTCCCACATTTTCCTTTTTTTGTTTTAACGAAAATTTTGGCATCTTGTTTATGAAGAAATTTACAAATATCAGTAAGTTTTTGACCCGGAAAGAATTAAATTCTTAACCTTCAATACAGGCCAAATTCAACAGGTAAGGCTGTTTCCAGCACAGAGGTGTTATATCTGCCTGCCACATAGCTGTTGTGGATGAGGAGCATAGTAGGCTTATGGGCTCAGTGTAGGGGTCCATCTCTCCCGTGCCATTTTGGGAAGAGGAGGACCCCCATCCATGAGCTGCCACTGATCTAGAGTCTTTCAGAGAAAAAGGTAGGATCTAATTCAGTACGAGAGATTTTGCTTAATTGAGAGGTGTTCAAGTCCAGATTATTAAGTATTAAAAACTCAGCACACTCTGCTTGGATGGACAAATCAATTTTGCTTCCCAAACTTTTTTAAATTGTTGTTGTTGCTGCTGCTGCTGCTGCTGCTATTGTTATCCTCAAGTTCTTTAATATCTAGGAATAATTTTGGTAAATTTTATCAAAATAACAGCAAAATAATTATCAAAATAACATGCTGAATGAAATTTTCACCCATCCTGAGTGGTAAGCCAGCCACTACATTTGGAAACTCTCTGCCAAATGGACTCCTGAATTTCAGCCCCAAGGTTTTGCCCTGACAGTACCATTGGCAAATCGGTGTCCATGCAAATTCTTTTCTGGTGCGTTTCAGCCAGGATTAGGTATAAACTACAACTGCTTCTCTTGAAATTGCAAGATCCAACTTTGAATATTGTGATGTAGTGGAATAAGTAGAAAGTGAATGCGTTCTGTGCATTCCCTGTTCTTTCTCCAATTAGTCATCCCATTGATTCATCTCTGCAAATGGGAAATAGAGTCTGTGATCATAAACTTTGTTCTTATAGATTTACATTGGTTTCGTGATCATTCCCATTTCCTAGGCAGCTCTGAGAACTTTGGGTCTGCATCATCAATGAAGGATTTTTATTGGAGACTTCTTAGTACCTTCACAAAGTACAAGTCATATGCTTCTGGGGGAAATTTGAAATACAGCGAGACCTCCATATCTGAAGGGGAATTGGTTCCAGGACTTCCCATGGATACAAAAATCTGCAGATGAATAGATCCCTTATATAAAATTGTATAGTACAGTAAAGTACACTAATTTAAATCCAAGGGTAAATCCATTTTGTAATATCTTGTTCCAGGTAAGTTGAAGTTTCAGCATTTATTACCTGTATTCGAGGTAAGTTGAAGTTTCAGCATTTTTCTGTTTAAGTGAGTAGTGTTCAATTACAGCTCCCAGCATTCCTCACCATTGACTATGCTGGAAGTTAAAGTTCAACAAAATCTGAAGGGCCACACAGTTCCCATTCCTGCTTGTGAAGTTAACCATTGGCTTCGTCTTTTTTTACTGCTCATGCTTCTTAAAGAGAACCTTCCTAAAGTGAACCTATCACAGTGTTATCTTGGCAAGATTTATTCACATGGGTTTGCCATTGCCTTCCTCTGAAGCTGAGAGAGTGTGACTTGCCCAAGATCATCCAGTGGGTTTCCATGGCTGAAATGGAATTCGAACTAGTCTCCAGACTCCTACACTCAAACCGCAACACCATGCTGGGTCTCTGTCTAGGATTACTTCTACATTAGTTGATGTTAGCTACCACTGAAATCAATGGGATTTAAGCTAACCCTTGACTAAACTATTCATTGTGTAACTCTTTACACACATGTGCATGCACACAAACAAGTGATTCAATACTGTTAATCTTGAAAAAAAAAAAGGTTTAGCGATTTGCATTATTCATTACATTACTTGCTAACACAGGCCTACAATTAAAAAGGTTTTTCCAATATTGTAGCCGTTTTAATGCATTTTGGGTGCTGAATTAAAAAAAACTCAGCGAAAATTCTCACCTCATACAGTTCTGACATAGCTTTAAATTGTGACATAGCTTTAAATATGGAAATATTGATGTAGCAGTGTGATTAGTTTTTGTGCTTTTGAATGGATTTTTGTATTTCATATCAGCAAATCAAAGTGTTCTGAAAATCTGTCAGAAGTCTTTAACCCCTTTCTTACTCTTTTCAGGATAGTTCTTTTCAGGATCATTTCATTCAGTCACATATTACAACACAGAAACATCAAAGCAAATTGTGGGGGGGAAACTGTGCATGATGGAGCAAATCGGAAGTCATTTTCGGATTCAGAACACCAAAGTCCTTTAAAACCAGAATATATATATATATATATATATATTTAAAAAAAAGTTTTTATGACCCTCAGTTTTGCAAGCCTGTGACATTTTTCATTGCTTTTTGCTATTTGCTGTGATATAGATCCAGTCCTTCCTGCAGAATTAATGCAGTTTGAGATTGCTTTAATTGCACTGCCTCAATGTTAGGGAATTCTGGGAACCATATTTTTGTGAGACATATAGCCTTCTCTGTCAGAGAGCTCTGGTGCCACAATAAACTACAATTCCCAGAATTTCCTAGCAGTGAGCCAGGGCAGTTAAAGCAGTCTCAAACCAGATTATTTCGGCAGTGTGTTTTGGTCCTACACCCATAGGAAATGTAATACATTGCACCAAGGGGTTCCTCCCTCCATCATCCAGAGGGAGAGAAGGGCAGTCCATCTCCATTGGCCATAAGAAGAAGGGCCTTCCCTCCAGTCCATCTGCCATGGTCCAGGCCTCAAAAGGAAAGAAGATCTGCTGGACTTTCCCCCTTCCCCACTGGAACGGGAAGGGGAAAACCAGCCAAAAGAATCCATCTCAGCCCAGGCACAGACCTATTCCACAAGATTCAAAAAATCAAGGGAAAGTTCAAACCAAGAACTGGGATGCTTTACAACTATTAAAATATAATTCAATACCAGGAAGGAATAAAAGATGATGGATACAAGATACAGAAGAGTTATGTAAAAGAGATGACAACATGAAGGACACATGGAACGAAGAGTCATATGAAGATGAACCCCAAATTCTAAAAACTGAGGTTAAAGCAGCAATAAAGGAAATGGCAAAAAACAAGACTCTAGGAACAGATGATATTCCAATAGAACTGTTGCAATCCACATTGACAGTCAACTCTAGTGCTAACCAACATATGTTGACAGATATGGAAAACAAAAAGATGGCCAACAGATTGGAAGCAATCAATATGCATTCCCATCCACAAAAAAGGAGACACAAGAGACTGCAGCAACTGTAGAATTATAGCACTATTCTCCCATGCGAGAAAAATCATGCTCAAAATTATGCAACATAGGCTTCAACCACTTATGGAGAGAGAAATCCCAGAGGTCCAAGCAGGGTTCAGGAAAGGAAGAGGCACCAGGGACCAAATATACAATGGCGAATGGAGAGGAGCAAGGCATCCCAAAAGAAAATCAGCATGTGCTTTATAGACTAGAGCAAAGCCTTTGACTGCATAGATCATGAAAAGCTATGGAATGCCCTTAAAGACATGGGAGTGTAAACACAACTGATAGTCCTAATGAGGAATCTGTACTCAGGACAAGAGGCTACTGTCAAGACAGAACACGGAGAAACAGAATGGTTCCCAATTGGCAATATTCAACATATGCAGAACATATTGTAAGGAAAGCAGTCTTGGACATGGAAGAGGAAGGAGTGAAAATAGGAAGAAGAAATATCTGAGATACACTGATGACACCATAATACTAGAAGAGAACCTCACAGATCTGGAACAACTACTAAGGAAGATCAAAGAAGAAAGTGCAAAAGCAGGCTTAATGTTAAACATAAAGAAAACAAAAATAATGGCCACAGAGAAATTACACACAACTAGACAATGAGGAAATAGAAATAGTAAGAGTTCTCACATCTGGAATCAAACATTGATCGGAATGTGGACTGCAGCTAGGATATCAGAAGAAGATTAAGAATGGGGAGGGCCTAAAATGCAAAGACATACAACTCAGCACAAAAGTCAGAATCATACAAGCCATTGTATTCCTTATTACAATGTATGGTTGTGATCGCTGGACAGTCAAGAAAGAAGATAAGAGGAAAATCAACTGATTTGAGATGTGGTGCTGGAGAAGAGTGCTGAGGATTCCATGGACAGAAAGTTTTGAATTAAATTATAATTCACCAAGAAAATATGGAAAACATGGAGCAATAAAAACTCAAAAAACCAAATAACGAATCCAGTTATTGCAACCCAAACTCTCTTTGATTGGCTATGGTAATTACCAGAAATATATACATAAATAAGTAAATTAACGCCTTAAGAATTTGGCAAAAACAGCCTTCTTCTTCACTTAACCGGAATGTCCATCACATAGCCTGGCCTCAAGTTGAAGTGACCTCCCTCCATGCAACACCATCTGACCCAGGAGGGAGTGAAGGAGAGGCCTAGCAACACCATTGGGACTGGCCTCAAGTTGAAGAGCCCTCCCTCCTGACAGTCACCTTCTGGCCTAGGAGGGAGTGAAAGGACAGGCCAAACTCCATCGGGCCTGTCCTAGATTAAGCAGCCGAGCCCTCCCTCCAGTCCATCTGCATTGGTCCAGGTGTCGGAGGGAGAGAAGAACTGCTGGACCTGATCTCTTCCCCACCCCCATTCCCTTCTCTTTTTGGGTCATGTCTTCTTAGATTGTAAGCCTGAGGGCAGGGAACTGTCTAATTAAAATAATAATTGTAAGCCGCTCTGATAGCCTTTAGGGCTGAAAGTAGGGTATAAATAAATTATTATTATTATTATTATTATTGAAGCAAAGAGAAGGGTTGACGACACGCCCACTCATACCACGTTGACCTCACACTAACACTACTGTAGTGCTAAAACAATCCACTCTTGCACAATCACATGAATGTAATAATATTGGTGGTTATTGATGGGCATCTTTCATTCATGTGAAATTGTGCAATAATAATGTAATAATGGTATGGCAATGGATCAACAATGGGTGAGTGACAATGTTGTGTGGAAAGGATAGGAATCATAAATTGTAATTCCACTTTAGTTCCATCACTTAGTGCCTCATGGGGTAGTCTCCAAAGTATTATATCAAATGAGATTTCCTCCTGCTTATCATCATCATTAGCCACCATGCCACTCAGAATGCATCTGAGCTCATCTGGTTTGGGAAGCTAAGTGGAGTCTGACTCGCTAGTGCTTAAATGGAGGAACACCAGATTCTTCAGGCAGAACTAGGAAAGGACTTTGCCCGTAACTCTGGAAACCCATTGTTGCAAGGCAGAGTGGACAATACTGTGCTAGATGGGTCAATGGGCTTGAAGTAGGATAATAAGGCTGACTCCTATGGTCTTGCCAATGAAAACTGGAGCAGAAAACTCCAACACCTTCTCTAGATGTCTCTACTTTGCCTGTGAGCTATGTATATCTGCCTTCAGATCACTTATCAACTTATGGTGACCCCATTAATTTCATAGGGTTTTGTTAGTCAAGGGATATTTAGATTGGGCTTTACCAGTTCCTGCCTCTGAAATACAGCCCACAGCACCTGGTATTCATTGGTGGTCTCCCATCCAATTACTAACCAGGGCTGAACTGAAGCTTGGTGTAAATGTGGGTTGTTGGTAATAATGCACCAGAGATTGTGCGAAGACCACTAAACTCATTTCACTTAAGATGACAAGCTGGACCAAGTGAGAGGACCCTGAGGTGAAAGGCTGTTTCTTTATCCACTAAGCTAGAGAAGTAATTTCATTTTTTCTATTAAACATCAGCGATGGGAAAGATTGTTCGGTGACTGAAAGTGCACCGCAAATATCAGGGTTACCAAAAGTCACAGAGAAACCTTTAAAATAATTTAAAGTGGTGATAGGACAAGTAATACATTGCATTTGTACTGATGCAGCAGTCATTAACCCTGCACCTTCACTCTTACTTTTATTAAGAAAAGCAGGAGGCTGGTGTGGAAGGGAGGGTGTTGGTTGTTCTGCAAAACCATATATAAGGCTTTAAAAATGCACTGCTTTGGAGTGCATATTGGAGGAGTGCTTGATGCTTTCGTTGAATTCCACAGAAAGGATTACTTTACAGATCCATCCCAGTGATCCACCTCTCCCCGATATACTGTCTCAAGGATTGGTTCCTGCTTGCATATACCTCCCCCGATAGTCTGCTTGGCTACTGTACACTTCATGAACAGCAGCTGAAGGTTTGAAGTAGAGGTGGACAATCTGCCGATTTATGTTTCTCTCACATTCTCATAACTGCTAATTCCAATCCTAAACTGCAATTCTAACATTGTTTTTAACACTAATAGATTATATCAGGCTCACAAATGAAATTATTACTATTATTATTAACCTTTATTTATATAGTGCTGTAAATTTACACAGTGCTGTACATACAATCTTATAATGAGAAGGTTCCCTGCCCTCAGGCTTACAATCTAAAAGAGACAACACAAAAGGAGAAGGGAAATTTGATGGGAAGGGCCCATTTGATGAGGTCCAGTGGTTCTTCTCTCCCTCTGGGGCCTGGTCCAAGGCACATGGACTGGAGGGAGGGCTCGGCTTCTTAATACATAGTAAAAAGGAGGCATTCTGGAGCAGATGGCACAATCCTGGGAACACTTCCCTAAATTTTAAATTACTATTTAAAAGGGGGAATAAATAATAATCCTGAATTTGGTTTCTCCCAAGTATTGGCCCTGTCTGCATGGCCCCAGAGCTTCCCTGGCCTTCCTCCATTACCTGGCCTTCTCTTCCCATGTCAGGGTTGCTTTCTGGATGGGTGTCCTGCTGAGGTGCCTAGCACAACCACCACTGCTGTGGGTCACTCACTTCTGAGGTCGGAACAAGGCATCCAGCAACAATCACATGGTTGGATTGCACCTAATTCTTTGTGCAACTTGGGCTGAAAGTGAAGTCAGTTCAAACTAGGGTGTCTCTGCGTGTGAGAGAAAATGCATTTATTACCTAAATTTATACTTTTGATAGAATCTGCAAACCAAAAGTCAAATATCCTTCAAAATATGCACTTTTCTAAGTTTCGAGGCTGAGTGTCTCGTTCTGGCCTCAGAGCAAGCTTTGAAAAGATGTGCACGGTGGCTCAGTGGGATGCCTGCACAGAGAGCCACTCTGGCACAGGAATGGAGAGCTCTGGCTCTTCCCAGAAGATCTGGGTCTTGTCTGCATGAGGCCCAGTTATTGTGCAAACAGTCTGGATTATGTCTGTCACATTCAGCACCAGAACTGGGATATAATACCCTTAACATGTATTTTAAAACCTTACCTCTTACTCCAGCTCTTCCAGAAAGATGTAGAGTCCTCTGTTCCAGCACTCGAGTGGGTGTCTGTAAGGGTGTCCCACTGAGCCACCTGTGCATCCACCACTGTCTCCAGTCACTTTCTCTGAGACCAGACCAAGGTGCCCAGCCATGTGATGATCACCGGGAGACTTGTTCTGACATTGGAAGCAGGTAAGTTGTGGTGGTGACAGATGTGCTGGGCAGCTTAGCAAGACACTCATAGAGATAACTGCCCTGGTGTGGAAACAGAGGACCAGGTAATGGTAAGAATCAGTTGGAACATCTCTGGGCCAGGATATTCTGGGCTGCCCCAGAGTATCCTGGTTCACACAGACAGGGCACTGGAGTAAGAGATAAATTGGATTTTTAAAAATTCATGTTTTGGGTGTTATAATCTGGTTCTGCTGCTGAATGTGCTGGACATTAACAGATTCTCAAGAGTAAGGAACACATTCTGAATAATAACACTTTTGTTTTTATTTAAATATGTTGTGAGAGAGGAATGCAGGATTCATTATCTGAAATAAGTTATGTACAGACACTAAAAATAAAAATTAGGTAATTAAACAAACTTCTCTCTCATCTCTATGACCCACAGCATCACTCACATTTTTTCTCAATCCACCCAAAATGCAGAGAAGTGCATATTTTGAAGGATACTTGACTTTTGATTAGCAGATTCTTTCAAAAGTATAAAATTAGGTAATAAATGCATTTTCTCTCACACACAGAGAAACCCTAATTTGAACTGACTTCACTTTCAGCCCAAAGAATTAATTGCAACTAAGCCGACAAGTCAACCCAAATAACCAGCAGAAACAGGCATTTTCTGTTGTCCAGACTGGAAAGCTAGTGTGACCAAGGCTACTGCCACACTGAAGAATTAATGCAGTTTAACATCATTTTAACTGCCTTGACTCAGTCATATGGAATCCTGGGCTTTATAGTTTGCTGTGGCACCAGAGCTCTCTGATAGAGAAGGCTGAATATCTCACAAAACTACAAATCCCAGAATTCCATAGCACTGAGCCATGACAGTTTAAGTGGTGTCACACAGCATTTTAATTATGCAGTGTAGTTATAGTCCAAAGGACCAAAAGGCTGTACAGCCTGTACATATAATGAAAATAGCGAATTGTATTGTGAAAATGCGATGATTTAGTCATTGTCAGCACAAAAAGATCGCTAAAATTGATGGTAGATGAAATATTGCATGACTATCTAGACCAGCCTTCCCCAACTTAGTGTTTTGGACTTCAACTCCCATGATCCCTTACCGTAGGCCGTGCTTTTGCATCTGTTGGGCATAGCATTCCTGAACATCTAGATCAAGCTGGTGAAAATTAATCAAACCAGCCTGGATTTGCACCAACTTGATGTCCCACCACTTGGGTTATTTGTTTCTGAAACATGGGTAATCAATGGATCCATAACTGCAAAAGTGGCAAATCCTCTCTTACTTTTACTGCTGCTCTTCCCTCAAGCTGAACAGGGGTTCTTCCAATGATGAACCTCTGAAGGAGTAGGCTAAAGCATTGGTAGAGCTCCCATCTAATTTGATGCAGCTGCTTGGAAGGACAATGGTCAAATGAGAAGGGATTTCCCTTTCCTGCAGTAGTGAAGCCAAGAACTTCCAACATTTTAGATGGCACCATTCCATTTTAAAAGGACTGTGAATGGCATATCTCAAGCAAACAAAGAAATCAAAAGGCCCATAGATACTACGTAAATAGATGCACCCTGAGGTGCTTTCAAAGTTTGTATATTTTTGTTGCTGCTGTGTATCTTCAAGTCATTTCCAACTTGGGGTGACCCTACCATGAGTCTATCAAAGGGTTTTCTGGGGCTGAGAGTGTATGACTCACCCAAGATTATCCAGTAGGTCTCCATGACTGAATGGGGAATAGAACCCTGATCTCTAGGTGTGTCTTCCACTGCTCAAACCACTACACCACACTGACTCCCATTTCTATTTTACTTTTATGGATTTGTTCCCATCCAATTCTTCATGGCTGAATTCTAGTGGTGCAAGAGAGAGCATCAAAAAATTGAGCTAGTGGAACATTGCTGCAGTAGAGTGTCCATTGCCAAGAAGGACACTGCACTGGAGTGGCAGCATCCAGTTGTTCTATTTATGGCACAGGTGGTTAGGTTGCTAGCTTATGCATATTTATCTGGGAATGAACCCCTTTTAACATAATGGGGCCTTCTTTTGGCTAGATGTGCATGAGATGGCTAATACTGCACACACAAGGAACTGAAAAACATATATTAAATGTGCATGTTTGGTGTCTTCATTGTATTTTTATTTTATGTAGTTTGTTTTTATTCATATTTTCTTTTAATAATGGGTTTTTAGTTTTCTTTTCTTCTTCCTTTATTGTTTTGCATGAGATACTGTTCCAGGAAATTTTTTGAAGATCAGAGTCGAAGCCCTTAATTTAAATTAATAAACCATGTCACTAAGACTCTCGGTGGTGCTACTGAAGAAGAGAAATGTGCACAGTGGTTAACTTAACTATCAATGGAGAGGTGGGAAATTGAAATAAATTTTATTATTATTATTATTATTATTATTATTAACTTGTTGTTGGACTGCAACTCCCATTAGGTCTAGCAGGAATAGAGAATGGTGAGGATGATGAGAGTGGCAGTCTAACAACGTCCGGAGGAATAGTTGTCTAGTAGAAATTTGTTTCTCTCCTACTAATTCCCCAAGGTTCCTCAAGTCTGATTTGTTTCATTCTTTGAGAGTTTCAGTTCCAGTCCAACTTTGATGAAAACAGAACAATATAATAACAGCCCTGCTGGTATTATTAGACCTTTGTTTCAGGTGACAGTCAGATGCCACTGGGAAGCTCACAAGGAACAGCACCTTCTGCTGATTCTTCCTAACATCCAGTATTCAGATGTACTGCTTCTGAACACTGAGGTTCTATTTAGTGACCTTATGACTTATAGCTGTTGGTGAATGTAACCTCCCTGAATCTGACTATATGTTGGGTTATGTTTTGTTTAAACACCTAAGTTAGCAGCCATCATACATCAAATGGTAAAGGTGAGTTTTCAGAAACAGGGGATACTGATACTTATTAATGGGTATCAAAACATATGCTTCTAATATTTAAGTCATATAAAGTTGAGGATACATTGTCTTAATTTAATGAAGAAATTAATTTCTAGCTGAAGAATGATATGGGCTAGGGGAAGGAAAGAAAACTATGAAGCAAGTCACTTTCAGTTCATTAGAACTGTGCTAATGAAAATAAACAAAAAGCAAGTCCCAGGAAGAGTGGGGGGAGGGGGGGGGGGAACAAGGCTAAAATTAAAACAGTAGGGGTGATTTACAGCAAGAAGCTCAGAGACATGACAGAAAGTCTCAGTACACCAAAAGGAAAATCTTGTTTGCTCAAATTATTTGTTTCTTCTGTCTAATGAACGTAATTCTAATATACAAGTGATAACACTGGCATTTCTTTGAAATGTTGATTCAGTTTAATTATGAAAATCACCAAGGTATTTTCTGGCTGCTGCATCACTCCCTGTACTAAGATTAATCACATCAACATCATTCATTTAATCTTCAAAGAGGAAGCAGTTGTCCACAAAAGCCTTCAAATAGCTTCATTAGTGCAATTTTTCAGGGGACTCTTTCAAACGGGGAGGAATTTCTCCCAACTCCGAATGGAGCCAATGCGGATTTATGTAAATTCGCTTGTTTAGCGAATTTACATGAACCCCTGCTCCGTTCGGAATTACTTCCCATTACCCGAAATTAACCCCCTCCTGCCCGAATTTGCATGCGAAGCTTTAATTCGCAATAAGGTAAAACCCATGATTGCATTCGAATTGGCTTCCCTCCTGCCCGAATTTGCATGTGAAGAATTAATTTGCAATAACATAAAACCCATGATTGCATTCGAATTGACCTTAAATTATACTTCCAATTTAGCCTTGTATGAAAGAGTCCAGACTCAAACACTTAGCTGGCAGCATATGATTGAGAGTGAGGAAGGTCATTTGATTCATCTAGTTCCTAATCCAATTGACTTGTTTAATGTTTCCACATTTCCCTGCAAAGCTCTGAGAAGCCTGAACTCTGAATTCTCGGGTTTCATTTGTTTCCTTTCCTTTCCAACCTGTGTTGCCTCCTGTTCAGAGAAACCCAGACAAATGTTAGGCCGTGATCCTGAATGCGATCACGAGACACGGCATGGCGTTACATGCTTAAAACCTGTGCCATCCATTTATAGCCAGTTAGGCATGGAGTGTGTCAGTGTTCATCTAGAAATGAAGAAATGTTCACATTTAGACATGAATAAAAGACATTCTGGCAGAGGAGCTGTTCAGCAAGCGTTTGTGTATGTGGTGGCAGAAAACAAGCACTAGTGTCACCAAGAGTCACACTGCAAGCAGCATCTATCTGGAGACCTCATGCAAGATCTCATACCAGAAAAAAAGAACATTGCCTTGTACTGACGCACCATCAGACCTAACCCTCCTACAGCACACCTTTCCTGTGCAACCTGTGTTTTTTTTTCCTGTTCATGGAAATACACAGCAATGAGCTGAATCCCAAAGAGCTTATGGTAGGAACCTTGAAACCTTCCAGGCTGAATCAAAAGCATACACATGTATGTACTAGAAGCTTATTAACAATGGCCTGATCTAGATTGGCAAAAAGAAGTGTGTTCATGCCTGCATGAAAGTCTAGCCTTTAGATGAGAAAAAGGGAAAGTGTGCCATGAAAACGCATTTTTTTGCGTTTTAGGGGAGAAGAAGCGCCTTGAAAAAGGTGCTGGTTTTCCCAGCTTCTTTTTAAAAAACTGTGGAACAGCACAGCTCCATCTAAAGGCTATGATGCAGCTGCTAAGCATTAAGGAAAAGGCAACTTCATGTCACACTTTCCTGCCAATCTAGAAAGCCCCAATGTTGCAGAGAGGAAACAGCAAGTGCAATCCAACTTGCATATCTCTATTTCGATACATCAGCAGCTTCCTGTCTCCAGATTCTTATAGCTTTTGAAATGTGTCATTTTGATGGAAGTGAGGGTGTTTAATTTCTTTTTAAAAGGAAAATACATTACTACCTATTGGGGAATTTTAAAACTGGTGTTCAGTTATGAAAAATGACATCCAGTTAACTGGAGCCAAATACTTTTCCAGAGCTGTTCATTGCCTGCCCACGTTGCTAGGCTGAGACAGGGCGGCCCCTCACAATTATTGTCTTTGAATGGTGCTAAAACATGCCACTGATCAAAATTTACTTAGCCTTATTATCAAGAAGCAAAACTGCCACTATGATTTTTACACACTATAAAAAAAAAAAGAGACTTCATTAAAGTTTCTGCTAACGTACTTGCTGAAATTCATTACCCTGCAATATTCAGTGTCTCTGTCTGAGCAAAAGAATCAGTAAGGAGCAGGAATTGTAATGTAACCAAAAGATAATCATGCTGGTTCAAAGTATTTTAAAACCATGCAAAACACACTACCCCTCAGTTAAGTGTCCGCTGAGTGAAGAGTACATTTAGCTGGTTTGTGTTCACTGCAGACCAGTGGTGTCACTAGGGCTGTTGTCACCTGGTGCGGTAACTCATGGTTTCACCATTTCATTGACCTCCTCCCATACCACACCACACAAAATACATAGTAATGTTTTATGTACTAAAGTGACTTATAAATCATAGTTATAATATATAACAGAATTATAAGATTGTATGTACAGCACTGTGTAAATTTACAGCGCTATATAAATAATAATAATAATAATAATAATAATAATAGTTCTTGTTTATCCCTGAAAGTAATGGCAATAGTTGTGACATAAACAACAAGCAAAATTAAAATTATACCTTTAAATTATATTAACATATGCACAGCCTAAATGAATTTACATGTACGTTTTCATGTGGTTAAAGTGAAAATTTGGTAAAATGTGCTTTTTTTAAAGAAAAAAATTAAAAGAATTTAGAAACTTTAATTTTAATTTTAAACTTTAATTTTTTAAAAAAATACTGAGACTTCTCCTTTGTCCTCCACTGAGCCTCACTCCATCATCCCATCTCTTCCATTGAGCTCCAGTCTTTTAAAGGGACACAGGCAAACACCACAGCCTGTGTCTGCCAAAAGGTAGATGTTTGGGAAACAGTAGTGTCAACCCCTTTAGTGTGTCACCTGGTGTGGTTCACACTCCCTGCATGATGCCCATGCTGTAGACTACAGCTCTTGAGATTCCCTAGCCAGCATGGCGACTGACCAAGATGAGAATTAAAATCAGATGAGGAGACTCTACATGTGTGCCAACAAAAAAGGAGGCCCATGGAGCTATCAAATGGGGCAAGGCCTTCTCAGTAGCAGCACCTTTGGTTTGAAACTCTGACCTAGTGAACATCCAGCTCACCTATCCATTGTGAAAACAACATTAACCATTAAAATATATATATTTATCTAACAAATAAATAAATAAATAAATTTAACACAAAAAGATGTTTGTGCACAATAGTAGGACAATATAGAAAGCATGTGATTCTCTTTTTCTAGTTACACTGGTTTCCACTTTGGTCTAGGCCTAGTTTATATGGCTGGTACTGACATTATGGTTTAGAGTTAGGATATCTGAAGGACTTTTGCTCTTTCAAGTGAACTGGTTGACCAAATCAGACCATACTTGCCAGAGATCATGGCAGGGATCAACTGATGAAGTAGCTGGCTGACTGATGGTCACACATGCTCTCACAAGTGATCCATGAAATAGTCAGAAGCAAGGTCCCTCTCACAATTCCCCCTCACTCTGGAGATTGCACACTGGAGGGAGAAGGAAACAGCAATCAACTGCTTCCTGACTTAAAGGAGAACAAATCCCTCTTAGATATTTCACAGGGAAGTCCAGAAATATCACAAGTCAGTTGAGTATTTTCTCAATTGACTATTTCCATTTGTTGTGACATACTTTCTCACTCAGGATGAAAGAAATTGCAAGTATTCTTCAGCCTGAATCCTAGGGGTAATCTCAACTCAAACGGATTCACTGGACTAATTTTTAAAAATAAGTTAACATTTATGTAAATTGATTTGATTGAACGAATCTACACTAATTCGTACTGCCAATTGAATTAAGGCTTTTATATTTGTAATCCAAAATGATGGAGGGTCTGGAATCCAATTGTGTGGAACAGCTGAAGGAACTTGGTGGGATGGTTTGCTTCAGGAGGCAGGATGAGAACCGATGAACAGAAACTGCAGGGAAACAGATTCTGGTGAAAATTCTGAACAGACTTCCCAATGGCAATAGCTGTTCAATAGGGTTGCAGTCCACTTGTGGAGGGGAACAATTCTTCTCTGGATAAATTGTATGACTATCTACCAGGATGCTATAAGTGAACCCATTATTTCAGAAACTACACAGAGAAAGGTTAGACTAATTTTCATTCAGCTGTAAATGGCTGTTATTCTACATCCACTTGCTTGGGAGTATCCCAATTGAACTCATTCGAGCTAATCGAAGATCTTCATAAACGCTCCCAAACCTGACACCTTGTACTTGTGTCAAACTGTTTCTTCCCTGGTGGCGCAGTGGTTAAATGCCTGTACTGCAGCCACTCACTCAAAACCAGAAGGTGGCGAGTTCAAGACCAGCAAAGGGCTGAAGCTCGACTCAGGCTTGCATCCTTCCGAGGTCGCTAAAATGAGTACCCAGATTGTTGGGGGGCAAATAGCTTACAATTGTAAACCGCTTAGACACTCCTTAAGGGTATGAAGCGGTATATAAATGAAGCTGTTTGTTGTTTGTTTGTTCAATTATCTGCAACCAACATGGACCGGCTGCTTGAAAATGATGGGAGTTATAGGCCAACACATCTGGAGGGTGCCAGCCTGAAGAAGGCTACTCTAAGTGCTCAACACTCAATGTGCGCCAAGGAGCACACATATTCATTGAGATGTCCTGCCATACTCAACCTGTTTGTGAGAAGAGATTTAAGTCTTTGCAGTTTACGAGTAGTAGTTATAGAAAGCCTTCCAAAAGAATGTTCATCAGAGAAAAATCTTACCAACTTCTTGAAGACAGCATCATAATTGGTATGGTATGGTCTTACTGAGGATAAACACCACATCACCCACATGTGGGAATGCTGATTTCCCCCTTCATTTACTCAGTTGATACATGCATGTTTATTCTGTTTTTGCGTGTCTTGTCCTGATTTGTAAAATCAAAGATATGCATTTTTTTTAAAGGACATCAGATAAACTATTCAATTAAGATTGCTACTTTGTCCAGCCATTTTGAAAACTGAAACATAAGAAAATCATAGAATCATGGAATCATAGAATCATAGAGATGGAAGAGACCACAAGGGCCATCCAGTCCAACCTCCTGCCATGCAGGAACTCCCAATCAAAGCATCCCCAAAAGATGGCCATCCAGCCTCTGCTTAAACACCTCTAAGGAAGGAGACTCCACTACATTCCGAGGGAGTGTGTTCCACTGTCGAACAGCCCTTACTGTCAGGAAGCTCTTCCTAATGTTGAGGTGGAATCTCTTTTCCTGCAGCTTGCATCCATTGTTCCGTGTTCTAGTCTCTGCATCAGCAGAAAACAAGCTCGCTCCCTTCTCTATATGACACCCCTTCAAACACTTAAAGAGGGCTATCATATCACCTCTTAACCTTCTCTTCTGCAGGCTAAACATCCCCAGCTCCCTAAGTGGCTCCTCATAAGGCATGGCTTCCAGACCCTTCACCATCTTGGTTGCTCTCCTTTGGTATGGGTACCAGATATAATGTTTATGAAGCCATGGTGGAACATTTTGAAATCCTATTCATTGTGCTTAGATTCCCCCCCTTTCATTTCATTGGGAAGATTTGTGTCCAACCGTCCTATCATCTTACTCAAGGGGATATACTTCTAAGAAAACACGTACAGGATTTCAAATAATTATGGTGGAGAATATACGCAGTACAGGTAGCAGTGAACGTCAAAAATATTTTTGACATTTGGTAATTCAAGGGGTCAGGCATTACATTTTTTCCCCCATTAACTAATATTAAGTATATGCAGAGTTTCAATGACATTGGGTGCTAAAGGAAATGCCTCTTCACAAAGCTAGGCAATACTGATTCACCTTTCTGACCAAATCTCTTTTCTGCCTCCTATCTCTCCTCATCAAATATTTACCATTCTCTTGAATGACCGGTCTGATTATCCTTACTCTCCCTTTCAGATCCTCCAGTGATGTCACAGAAATGTTAAACCCATTATGGTAAGTTAGTGCCTCCATCCCGCCTGACACAGTGACACCAACCCCTTAAGGACAGTGTGGCATTTTTGCATAAAAGGCCCCCAAGAAATGAACCTAATGCACACTTTTAAAAGCCACCCCAGTAAATAATGCTGGACAAAGGCCACATCAAAATAATAACACTGATCCATCTAGCGGTGACTCAAAAGCCAAGGAATAAAAAGGTTTGTTAAAAGGGGTAAATTTATTCCAAAAGAACAAAAGAAAGAAAGACGGAGAGAGAAAGGGAAGGAGGGAGGGAGAAAAATGTTAGATGGACGATGATGAATAGAAAGACAGAGGCAATGTTTAATCACTAGATTAATCAACTAGAGCTTCAGACGATTTGTTGGTTTGGACAAATATTAAACTGGTGAAGCTAAGAGACAAGAACACACATTTTCTACTTGTATTTTTCCTTTTCTTTCAATTCCTTTTTTTTCTCCCAGGGCTAGGATGGAGGGCTTCCAACGTAATTAAAATGTAGCTCCCACAAAAAAAAAAACACACACACACACAATAAACTGTGTATATTAAAATACAAATTAAGTTAATCATACTATTAAAACAAAAATTAAATTGAAATAATTTAACATTCTCTCTCATATTAAATAGAAATTAAAATATTAAACAGTCAAGCGCATAGGTTTACAACCTCTGAATGTAATGGGCAGCCAGTTGCTGAAGTTCTGCCTGAACGGATAGGAAGGACAGAAGGACATCAGGAAGAGGACTAAACTCTGGGAATGGCCACTGAGAAGGTCTTATTTTGTACCTCTTAAAGTGGTCAGACCAAGAGAAAGCCAAGGAAGGCTTATATGGAGTCTTATGGTCTCTCAGATATCCTGGATCTAAGTTGTATAAGGCTCCATAAGTCATAACCAGCACTTTGAATTAATCCTGGAAACAAACCAGTTTCCAGATAATCTCTTGAAACAAGAGAGTTGTATGATCCTTGTAATTGATCCAGCTCAACAATCTGGTTGCAGCATTTCAGACAAGCTGCAGTTTCCAAACACTCTCCAAATAGGGTTTAATTGAGGTGTTTCAGAAATCTCCAGGAATGCACCTACATATCTGTTGCACTAGTTTTTGCTGTGCAATTACACTCCCAACCACTATTGAAACCTAGGAATCCAGGTTCAGGGTTGAATCCAGTACACTCCCAACTGTGAGTCTGTATCTTCAGCGAGATTATAATCCCGATTTCCTGATCTGCCTTTCAGCTGATTGGAGCATCTCCATCTTGTCATGATTAAGTTTAAATTGGTTCACTCTCATCCAGTCTGTTACTGACACCAGACGTTGGTCTGGAACTAGAATAATATCTCTGAAAGTAGATGAAATACAGAAATAGGTTATTTTTATAGTGTGTTCTGAAATGTGACTGTAATACTTTATCATAATGAAATGGGGTGTGGGCATAAGCTAAACGTTGTTGTTGCACAGCATGTGTATATTGGGCAGGGGTGAGTATGCTAAGCAGCAAAAGCAGTGTTTCTCTGCCAGAAAAGGGAATCTGAAATGGACAAAACTGACTGTCCAGATCCTTTAGTATCCTAAAAGATTGCAATTCTTGTAATCTGTACATTTATTTAAATATTAAAAAGTTAAATGTATACTATACTTAATTAATATTTTGAAGTTTACATTACTGATAAACTAAATATCTGTAAGATATTGATAATGTATATCAAAATATTATTATATTTCCCCCACAAATGTAATGATCTTTAAAGAAATGTTTCAAGCTGATCCTATAGCATCATTAGAAATCACAGTTAATTTTTTGTTAGGTGTCAACAATATTAGGCCCAGTAGTCATGTTTTAAGGGGCTAAAGCATATTTTCCTTCCTACATATCTTCAGCCTTGCTCAGATAAAATCCTGCTAAACAGATCCAAAATGTAATAATTGCAAGTAGAAGCTGAATGCCAGGATAATGCATCATCACTCAGTGCCAATGATGCTATTAAACAGTACAGACCAATGATTTCTTTAAGGATGACTTTTTGGATGCTTCATTTAAAAACAAGATGATGGCTATATTTGCCACAGAAAGACAAATACAGAAAGAAACAATTTCAGCGGGCCCTTGGTATCTGCTGGGCCTTGGTTCCAGGACCTCTGTGGATACCAAAATCTGTGGATGTTCCAGTTCTATTAAATATAATGGATAGTAAAATGGTGACCCTTATATAAAAAGGCAAAATCAAGGTTTGCTTTTTGGAATTTATACATTTGTAAATATTTTCAAGCCGAGGATGGTTGAATCTGTGGATAAAGAATCTGTGGATACAAAGGGTTGATTGCATTGTAAGCCTTGTTCCATATTGAAGTGAAAATAAATACTAAAAGAAGTCACTAAGAAGTCTGTTAAGAATATTGTGAGGGAGACACCAGTCATTCTGAACTTTTTGTCTGGCGGAGGGAACTTGGGTGGGTGACAGTCTCATACTCTTAGACCGTCGGCATAGTGGTTTGAGTGTTGGGCTAGGACTCTAGAGACCAAGGTTCAAATCCCCATTCAGCCATGAAAACCCATTGGGTGACCTTGGACAGGTCACACTCTCTCAGCCTCAGGGGCAGGCCATGGAAAACCTCCTCTGAACAAACCTTGCTAAGAAACCCCACGATAGGTTCACCTTAGGGTTGCCGTAAGTCGGAAAAGACTTGGAGGCACACAACTAAACACACACTTTCACCACCAAGCCAGACCCACACTTTTGGGAAAGAAGTCTCTCTCTGATTTCCTCCCTTGCACAAAACATATTGATGAAACAAGAGGTGCTAAGTGAGTATGGACACATTTGCCTCTCCAGTCCTGGCCACGGAGGAATCTAACATGGAGAGATTTGCTGATTTCAACCAGGCTGCTTTGACCCTTTGGACAGCAAAGACTCCCCCCTCCAACTAGTCATCCCTAGACCCTGAAAACAGTTGAAGGGGGAGATGGGCTTAAAGCAATCTTCTTGGAAATGCATGAGGGACTCCATGGATGACTAGCATCCCCTACATTCCTCCCCAAAGCAAACAATCTCCTTCCCGGGTAAATGTAAGATTGCCTTGAATAATAACTTCTTTCCTTTTCTTCGACCTGGGCATTACCTCTAGGTCTTCTCTATCCTACCGACATAAAATGTTTTGTATGGAAGACCAATTCTCTGAGAAGGAGGAATGACAAAGTTTCTTGCAACTCAAGTCTTGCCCACACCTGCCCCAGCCACCACTTTGTATATATTTTATATATAGTGAAAGTTTAACTCTGCCCAAAGCATCTCATTCCAGTGCTTCTCTTTGCCTCAAGAGTCCATTTCCTTGGAAAGAAGTCCTGTTGGAGGAAGAGGAGCCCAGGGTGAGAACCATCCATGAGAAGCAGCTTGCTTTCTCTCTTTCTTTCACCTCTGTTGCTTTGATCATAAGGAGCCTTCCTTTCTTTGGGTGGGACTGATCAAAAGTTTGGGATCATTTCTTGCTCCCGAAGTGGCCAATTTTGGAAAGGATGGCTAAGATACAGCTTGGGGGGCTACACTAGAATGCCTCCCCTTCAAAGGAAAAGGAGAAGACCAGGTGACTAGATTGTGCTTTATGTATTATAGGTGCCTTCTAGCCTTTTCTTTTTTGTTTCCAAGGCACAGTTTGGAGTTTATCACATGGGAGGAATTTCTCCCAATTGCGAATGGAGCCAATTCGCAATTACGTGAATTCTCTAGTTTAGCGAATTTACATGAAATCTGATTGCGTTCGGAATGCGTTCAGAATGACTTCCCATTTCCCGAAAATGACCCCCAATTCTAATACTCAATTACGTGAAACCCCCTGATTGCGTTCGGAATGACTCCCCATTGCCCGAAATTGTGTGAGATACACTCGTTCGCAATAACGTGAAACCCCATGATTGCGTTCGGATTGCCATCGCATTATACCCCCAAATTCCATCGTATGATAAACTCCATAGTCTACATTCTGCCAACTTTGGCTAAATTTGGAGAATTTGGCTAAATCGGCCATCCAAGGCTGTTGCAAAAGCAGCTCACCGGCGCCCCACAGAGGTCGACCTTGGTAAAGACATTCCGAGCGACAGAACTATTTAGGAAAAGTGGGAAGCGCTGCCTGGAGCTTTCCTTCATGGTGCTCTTTGGTGCCCCTTGCCTCTCTTTACCCTCCATCTCAAAATCTCTCTCTCAATCCCTTTCTTTTCCTTCCTGGCCATTTCCAAGCCTCCTTACTCTGGGACCAGCTTTGGTTTCTCTTAAGGACTGGTTGATCTTTACTACTTTAAAGATACTTTGCGGTGTTTAAGTTACCCAAGTGGGAGTCTTGGGTAACTAAATGATCTGCTCAGATCATCAAAGGGTGTGTTTTTTTTTTTTCAGAAAAATCCTAACAGGATTAAGAGTGGTCAAACTTTCTGCAGAATAGCTTGAGTCACTCTTCCACTGAGAGAGAGAAAATAAGAAGGATGTTTAAAGAATCTTTTCTTTTCTTTGAAAACTTCGGTTTAAAATTGCCTTTGGCCTGGACTGAGAACCTCTCCTGGGGTCTTGTCCTGTGCATGGTTTTGCAACGTGAAGGATGCTGAAATTCTCTCTGCCAGAGAGCTCTAGTGTCTCTTGTTGTTGTTGTTGTTGCGTACCTTCAAGTCCTTTGCGACTTCTGGCGGCCCTAATAAGGCGAACCTTTCACGGGGTTTCCTTGACAAGTGTTTTTCTGAGGGAGGTCGGCATTGCCATCCTCTGAGGCTGAGAGAGTGTGATTTGCCCAGAAGTCATCCAGTGGGTACTTCTATGTCCATGGGAGGAGTCTCAATACATTTCACTGCATGAGGTTCCTGTGGAAGTCCATAGATATCCGGCTTGGTCTCCTGGTTTGGCCTCCTAGTAAAGTTTGAATCCCAGCTCAGCCACGAAACCCAAGTCACACTCTCTCAGCCTCAGAGGAAGGCAATGACAAGCCCCTTCCGGACAAAGCTTGCCAAGAAAACCGCTGATAGGTTTTGTCATAGGGTTTTCCGCCGTAAGTCGGAAAGGGCACAGGACAACCCAGCATCCACAAGCGTCGCGATTTGTGCCATGGGAAGCAGCCTGATGGCTTCTCATTTCAGAGAACCTCCCTGTTTCCTCAGCCTGGTCACCAAGGAGAGGACCACATCTGGTCCCTTCCCTCCAGATTCCCTTTTGGAAGAGACAGTTCCTTCAAGGAACCCAGGATGGCTTACACGGAGTCACAACAACCCTGTAAGGGAGGCTAGGCTCCCAAACTCAGGCTCATGTTGTGGGGTGAGTTGTAATCTCAACTCTAAGGTCTCTTTCGCATTACATAGTTACAGCACTCAGATCCCACTTTGACTGCATCCTACGGAATCCTGGGACTTGTAGTTTAGCCTCAGGGGAAGGCAAGGGCAACCCTCCTCTGAACAAATCTTGTCAAGAAAATCCCAGGAGGGGTTTGTTTTGGGGCCGCCGCAAGTCGGAAACGACTCGAAGGCACCCAACAACAACAACAAGAGACACTAGAGCTCCCTAGTAGAGAAGCCCAAGTATCTCTCGCGAAACTGCAGATCCCAACATTGCATAGAATGGAGGCCAAGGCAACTAAAGTGGTCCCAAAGGGCGAGTTTTGTGTCGCATGGAAAGGACTCAACCCTGGATGGTCCTCTAACCCTGCATAGCATTTAAGAGTCAGTCCAAAGCTTCAGCCAGTGAGCTTAAATCAAAAAACTAAAGCTCTGAGTGACGATCCCAAAGCTCTTCTGTTTCTTTTTACCCCACTTCAAGGCTATGGATTTAAATCAGATTTAAGCCAGGGCCTGTGAGCCGGAGGGCGGCTTTTGCAAGCATTTACAGGGGCTGTCTCGCTTTTGCTCTCCGAGGAGTTTGGATCTTCACTTGGACCGACCTCATTAGCCCAGTTTAGCACTTGAAAGGCGAGGCTTGGTGGCCAAAATGTCTTTCCTCCCCCCAAAAAAACCCAGGACCCTAGAGCTGAGTGCGGATCCATCCATCCAAAGCTGGGAATCCGTCCACAGCCCCCCTAGGGATTGATCTGCGACAAAGCCCCCGTTTATATTAGTAGAGCCGGATTGGACCCAGGAGAAATTCGCCTTTTGCTTCAGAGGAGCTGTGCAACTTCTCCAATATCAGAGATGCCTTGAGAAGCCTGTGGCTGGATCTGAACCTGAGTCTGTCCCCAGCAGGAAGAAATGAGACTTTACTTTGGCATCTTAGAAACAACTTCCTTGCTCCTTTTCTTCCAAATAATTTGGACACCCTTTTTCAGGGAGAATCCGGTTGTGTGTGGATGGGTAGCTGTTGTTGTTGTCTTTGCTAGGGCTCTGTATTGGGTCCCTTGAATGTCCCGTTGGCGGCTGTGCAAAAGGATAGACCCCTGTTCCGTGTACAATTTAATCACCCGGTATTTAAAATAGACATTTCCATCTAAAATCCAATCAGGAGCCAAACAGCCCTTTCCTTCGAGGCATGCGTCTCCGCTTTTTGCATTTGTAAACCGGGAGGAATAAATGTGACTTGTGGGTACCCAAAGAGGTCAAGTGCGGCTGCTCAAATATTTTTCTTACAAAATGACGGATTTATTAGACAAATAAGTAGCCCGGCTGATGCAAAACCCCCAGTGATTGAATTCTGACGTTGAGTCAACAACAACTCCAACTACATCCGTGCTCCGAGATTTAGTGATGATGGCGGAGATTACTGAACAAATAGGGAGGCAGAAATGAATACAGATTTCCTGGGATGCGCCCCTGGCAGCCTTCCCCTTGACATTCTCCTCCATATGCTACCCCCCCCCCCCCCCAATTCATACTGTATTCTAATTAAAGGACGAGGCGAGGACTTGGGGTTTTACAAGAACTTTTAAATAATTAGTCCTGGGTGTGTGAGTGTCTGAGAGACAGAGAGAGGAAATAAGCCTTTCCCGCAAGAAACCCTTCCTAATTTTTTTTTCAACCTATCTGCCCTGCGTTTATTGGAAGGGCAGAGCAATCAGAGATGCTCAGCTCTGTCTTCTGCTCCTGGTCCGTCCTCTTCGCAGACTGTTTTCCCCTTCTCTCCCGTCCTATTTGTTTCTTGGTTTTTTTTAAAGAAGGGAAAATGGCACGTGAAATACTTTATAACCTATTGGGAGGCACCCATGTTGGGACTGACACTTTCCTTTCCTTTCTTCTCTCCTTTCTTTCCTTCCTTCCTTCCCTTCTTTCTTTCCTGCCCTTCCTTCTTTCCTCTCCTTTCCTTTACCCTCCCTCCTTCTTTCCTTCCTTCCTTCCTTCTTTCCTTTTCTCTCCCTCCCTCCTTTCCTTTCCTTTCCTTTCCTTCCTTCTTTCCTTTTCTCTCCTTCCCTCCTTTCCTTTCCTTCCTTCCTTCCTTCCTTCCTTCTTTCCTTTTCTCTCACTCCCTCCTTTCCTTTCCTTTCCTTTCCTTCCTTCCTTCTTTCCTTCCTTCCTTCTTTATTTCCTGCCCTTCCCTTCCCTTCCCTCCCTCCCTCCCTCCCTCCCTTTCCTTTTTTATTTCCTGCCTTCCTCCTTTCCTTTCCCCTCCCTCCCTCCCTCCCTCCTTTCTTTCCTTTCCCTTCCATCCTCCTTCCTTCCTTCCTTCCTTCCTTTCCTTTCCTCTCCTTTCTCCCTCCCTCCCTCCCTCCCTCCCTTCTTTCCTTTTCCTTCTCTTCCATTTCCTTTCCTTCCCCTCGCTCCCTTCCTTCTTTCTTTCTTTCCCTTCCCTTCCCTTTCCTTTCCCCTTCTTTCCTTTCCTTTCCTTTCCTTCCCTCCCTCTCTTTCTGCCTTCCTTCCTTCCCTTTCTCCTTGCTTAAAAACTCCCCCCCCCCCCCAGCCATGGGTGCTTTCCTCCCAGGGGGGGCCTTTCCTTTGCTGGGGAGGTTGTCAGAGGCCCGGGAGCTGTCCAGAGTGCTGAAAGTCTGCTCGGAGGGCGGTGGGTGGGGAGGCGGAAAGCCCTCTTATTCCTGCCTTTGCTGCTCCGAGCGCCTTCCTTCGCTTGCTCATCACGGAGGGGCGCTTCAATAATTGAGGCTACGTTTAAGCACCGAGAAGCCCCTTTCTCATCTTTTTCAGGGGTAAAGGAACTAATGTGCACCTGCTGAGAGAACCTTTTTTAAAAAAACAAAACCAATTTCACCTTTCCTTCAATCCCAAACTGGACCTGCTCTCTCTCTCTCTCTCTCTCCAGTTACATTTCAACCGTGTTTCATAAACGTGTGTGTTGGTGAGATTTGCCTGTTTTAATTTAGCCTTTCCATGCGGTGGCCGCTGGCTTTTTGATATCACTGCCTTCACTGCAAAAGGAAGAGGCTAGCATTTCTCAAGGATTGGTCTGCTGATGCTAAACTTCCTTTTTGGAGAGGGGCGGGGGACTGTTTACCCAATCCTTAGATTTGCACTTATGGGATCAGGAAACTGTTTTCTGATCCTATATCAGTAGATAGATAGATAGATCTGATAGATAGATAGATAGATAGATGATAGATAGATAGATAGATATCTTCTGATCTTGGAATTTCTAAAAAATCCCCCGGATTTCCCGATGCTTCAAATACCCCGCTAATAGCCTGGTGCAATGATTGGCGGCGGGTGGGGGGGCAGAGAAAGGAGTGGAGTAGTTTAATTAACTGCTTTTTAAATCCGTTACTTCCTTGGGATTGATTCAGGCATATAGCTGCGACCCCCTACCGTGGCAGTAAAGTCCATAGAGATGAGTGGGATTTACTTCTGGGTAGAGGCGTGAGTTGCTTACTATCTCAAAGGATGGCTTTGGAGGTCCAATAGGACTGGAAACCGGAATGCGTCCTAGCTAGGAAATACCATACAGAGTGAGGGTTTAGCTTTCTTGTTGTTGTTGTTGTTTGCTTGTTTTCTTTTTTAAAAAAAAATGCACACAAACACTAAAACTCTCCTCTTTGGGGATATGTCGGCCAATCTTGCCTGGAAGATTTGCAACTGTTAATTTTGAGACTTCTGCGGCGGCCGCAGCCTATTTAGGATGCAAAGGTTGGATTCAGGGAATAAAAAAAAAGGGGGGGGGCTGGAAAAAGAAAGAAAGAAAGGGGGGGGGAGAGACTCCTGTCAAATTAAAGTGAGCCTTCCTGTCTTGCCTGCTTCCAGCAAATAACTCGCAGAACCTAATAAATCCAGATGGAGTCCCTCATATAGCCTAGTGCCGAAATAATAATTGTCCTGCTTTGTTTCATGTCAGAGGCCTCTTTGGCTCATCTGTCATGAAACCAATTTCACTTTATTTACATCCATTTGCTAGTTTAATTACTGGGCTGATGAATCGCCTGGAGGAATTAAGTTACGAGTCTCCAGAAACCTAAAGCGACAGATATATGGGGGTTACCTTTTAGCTGAGGTTGGGGGGGGCTTGGAGGGTGGGGGGGGGGATAAAGGAGGACAAGGGTGTTGGAGTTAGAGGCCAAATTTTAGAAAGAAGGTGGGAAAACTGGGGGAGGAGGAGGAGGGAAAGAAGTAATAAGCCTCTTCCCAGGACTGAAGGGGAGATAGGAAGGCGCAGTCTCTCTCTCTCTCTTTCCTGTGTCTTTTATTGGATCTCATCCTCTATTTATCTCCATCTTGATCGCAGCCCTTGCTTGAGGATACTGGCTTCTCCGGTTTGCATAAAATGTTCATTAAAGGAAGCATATGCTTTAAAAGAGGGGCACCGCAAACCTGAGCACTAATCATGCGACAGACCAGAAATAATCTATCGTCAAAGACGAATACAGGGGAAATCGAGGTCTCTCTCTCTGTGTGTGTATGAAGTTACTTCTAAAGTTGGCCACTGTTTGGTTGGTCGGAGGCTTTCTGCAAACAACTTCCTAGATGTTATACTCGTTTTTTAGCTTGTTGCAGGAACCAGGCCTCCAAAACTCAGCCCAAAGTCTATGCTGGATGGCTTGGCCAGAATGCTAGCTCTCATGCCCTCCTCGAGAGGAAAGTCCAGCCTTTTAGTGTTCTAGCCACTCGTTTAATTTTTGTATATTTTTATGTCATTTTATACTCTTTGTAAGATTATTGTAAACTTTTTTGTAATTTTTATTAATCTTTTTTTATCTGTGAGCCGCCTTGGGTCCCTTCTGGGAGAAAGGCGGCACGCAAATGAAATCAATGAATCAATATTTCAAAAGCCGGCTCCTTCGCTTTAAGGATAAAGTTACTCAGAAGGGTGCAAAAAAAAATCCAGTCCCCTTTTTTCCATGGAGAGGGCTTTTCTAATCAATTCTGCTGTCCTCTTTCTCGGAAGAAAGTGCCATTGATTTCCGTGGGTCTTACTCCTGAGTAAAATGCGCAGAGGATCGCGGTCTTGGGAAAACTTCCAAATGAACCATGCTCTCAGCTGTATAGGGCGTCTATATACATTTATGTATAGAAGCCAGACTTTGCCAAGGCTTTTATATCAAAATCCACCCTGGCTTGCCTACAATAAAGAGCCCGACCTGAACAAGGATCTTCACATCCCCGTTAATTTCCTCTGGAAAGGATTGCGTTCAAAAGCTTGAGTTTTGCCAATCTCAGAAAGAACAAAAAAAAATAATAATCCAGGGCTGCTTTCCCTCTCTGTATCTGAAACTGTGTAGACTCCCTAGATCTAAAGGAGAGTTTTCTCTGGGCTCCTTCTTTTCCTTTTAGATCTCGTTTCTGTCTACTCCTAACTCTTGGCTCCTCTAACTTCAGGTGTGAGCAACCACCGTGGAAATCGATAGGAGGTGGACCATTGACCTCTTTGGGATGTGAATTGCATCCTGAAAAAAAAATCTCCCCCGCCTCCTTCTGCCCATTGATAGAGTAGAAGGGCTTTGGATCTCGACAGAACCCTTTTTTACTGGGAGGATCAAATAAGTCGCTAAATACACGATTTAAGAGATTGGGTCGTATGGTTAATTAGAATTCAGGTGGGATTTTTAAAAAAATAAAAATAAAAATTTTCAAAAACCCGACTTTCTGATTCTGAAGCCTCTTTCCTTCTCCTCCCTGTGGGAGTTGAAAATAAATAAAATAAAATAAAAATGCAGATCCGCACCGAGACACCCCGCCCTCTCCAATGAGATCTCCCTGTCTCCTTTTCTTTTTTCTTTCCAAGAAGGAAACTTACCTCCTTCTCTCTAGAAATAAACGCCCTGTTTTGGCTTACAAGGAAACATCAAGGCTTCTTTTTTTTGTCTTTCTGAGGGTGGTGGTTTTAGACTATTTTCTTTCTTTATTTAAGAAGTGAGGGAAAGAAAGAAATGAAGGAAGGAAGGAAGGGAAATGTGTCATAAAGCAGGGTGCGGGGTGTTTCTGGAAAGCCTCCTCTTTGCTCTCCTTCCCTCTCTCCCTCTCCCTCTCCTCTCCCAGCCCTTTCCCCTTCTTTCCCTCCCTCTCTGCCTTTGATTAATAGATCCATGTGGCTAACGGCCTGACATATGGTGTGCGAAGCAGCTTGAGACGCTACCTTGGGCATCCCCTACGGCCATTAACATATTAGAGGCTTCTGTGCAGTCAGACAGTCAGACTTCATCTCCAGCCCGGCGCGGAAAAGGCTGCACCCCTGAGCGGCTGGAGGCAGGCAGGCAGGCAGCAAAGCAGCCTTTCAATAATGCATCAGCCTCCTTCTTTGGGGCTGAGGCTCCTCCACTGGGCGACCATGTATGCACCTATGCTTCATGCTCATCCTATATGCAGCTGGCATCACCAGGGGGTGTGCGGACCACACCAGGTGACACCTGAAGGTGCATGTGGCAGGAAACAGGCTGTGGCATTCACCTGTGTCCCATTAAAATGCTGAAGAGATAATAATAATAATAATAATAATAATAATTTATTATTAACGGGGATACTATATATATATATATATATATGTTGATGTGTCAATTTAAAAGTTCTAAACCAGTTTTGAGCGTTTTAACAAAAAGCGGGATATAAATAAAAGTATTATTATTATTATTATTATTTTATTTATTATATTATTTTTATTTTATTTATTGATGTGTCATTTTAAAAGTTCTAAACCAGTTTTGAGTGTTTTAACAAAAAGCGGGATATAAATAAAAGTATTTTTATTATTATTATTATTATTATTATTATTAATTTATTTATTATATTATTTTTATTTTATTATTTATTTATTTATTTATTTATTAAAGTGTTTATACCCCTCCCTTCAGTCTCAAACACTATCAGAGAGGCTTACAATTATTGTTTTTAATTAGATGGGTTCCCTGCCCTCAGGCTTACAATCTAAGAAGACACGACACAAAAGGAGAAGGGAAAGGTGTTGGGGAAAGGGATCAGGTCCAAAAGTTCTTCTCTCCCTCTGAGGCCTGGATTAAGGCAGATGGACTGGAGGGAGGGCTATTATTATTATTTATATCCCGCCTGTTCCCGAAGGAATCAAATGTGAGATTCTGTGAGTGGGGGGCAGGCTCAGTGGGAGGAGAAAGGAAAAGCTCAGGGTTGTTGGGTTGTTTTTTTAAAATGAAAATGTCAAATTTTCCCCAAAAAATTAATTAAAATTATTTTAATTTTAAAAAAAATTAAAAACATTACATTTTGCCAGATTTTCACTTGAAGCCCATTATTATCATTTATTTATTTATTTATTTATAGAGCGATAGCAAAGGTCAAATAAAATTTAAAAAAAAGGGGGGGAATAAAAACTTGCGAAGCGATGTTGAATTTAAAACATGAAACCAGGCCTATGTAAATGCATTTAGGCAGAGCGTAAGATTTTAAAAGTACTATCCTTTTAATCTTGCTGCCTCGCAACTCTTACCATGACTTTCGGTGATGATGGGGAATTATAATAATATTAATATAATGAATATAATAATATTTAAAAAAATAAATAGCATAAATAATTTATGATTTATGGGTAAGATTAGTGCAGAAAACATTACTAAGGATTCGGTATGGTGTGGGATGGGAGGAGATCAATTGAGGGGAGTGTTGACACCTTGAATTGCCGCATTTTCCTCCTCTCCCTTGATTTTCCCCCAAGCACCCAAATTCAAAGATTGTGAAGCATATATATATATACACACAACACAACACACTACAAGACCCTCTTGCATCTGATGAAGTGTCCAGTGAAGCTACCCGAAACCTTTCCTTTAAGGAAGGAAGGCACCAACAGATGCGGTTTTTTAAAACCTCCCCGAAAGTCAAGACAAATATATTGTATGATTTATTTATTTTTTTGGCACACTCTGTTTCAACACACACACACCCAGAGCTGGCAGATAGAGAAGAAGAGTACACACTCACAGGCACACGTTCCCCCCCCCCCCGCACTCGTGGTTAAAACGATGTGAATTTTAACTAAGGTACAAAACACACTGCACAAAATGAATCCGGATTGAAACCACTTGAACTGCCCTGGCTCAATGCTAAAACTGTAGTTTTGTGAGACATTTAGCCTTCTCTGTCAGAGAGCTCTGGTGCCACAGTGAACTACAATTCTCAGGGTTCTCTAGCACTTAGAGCATTTAAAGCGGTCTCAAACTGGATTATTTCTGCAGTGTGTTTTGAACCTAAGTGGGGTTTTCTTTTTCTTTTTTTTTAATCTGTTGTAAACTGCCTCGGATCCTAAACTTGGGAAAAGTTTATATTTGTAGAATAGATAATAACTGTATTATGTATTGTTGTTGTTGTTGTTGTAATGTTGTGTTATGGTCCTATTAGATGATTGTTATATTTAATCAGGCAAACCCTAATAAAATGAAGCTGTTTCACAGACTGTAGGGATAGCTTTAAAGCAAGGCACACGTGTTTCAGGTGTTTAGAGCTATAGTTCTCTTGGATCCACTTGCCGATCAGTTCAATCTAGCCATTTTCTTCCAAAACGAGCAGCTCTGACGTCCAAACACCCTTGAAGTCAATGTGATAAACTTATCACTACATCCTCATAGCAATAGCAGCTTCACTTCTATCCCGCTACATCTTCTCCAACTATTACCTGGAATTACCGGGTGTCTCAATCGGATTATCCCGACAAACCCTTCTAGTGTGTTTTTCTTTTAAAGGCAGATACTAATCCTGACCCAAACTCAGATATGAGGCTAGGCTGATCTGCTTCTTTCCTCTATATCTTCCTGGGACTCCATTCTCTTGTGTACAGTACTACAAAAAACAACAACCAAGGGATCACAACAGGGCAGTGAATATGAAGTGGGTCCTCTCCTTTAACACACTGTGCATCGTGTCGGTCAAAAACTGTATACACAAAACGTGTGAACCACACGCCCCCTGTTTAAAACAGAGTGGTGGAGATTTCTAGTCCCCGTTGCTGGCCTTGGGGAGCTTTATAGTGTATGCAAAGTACACTTGAGGCACAGAGAGCCAGGCAGATGGAAGAGACCGATGGAAATGTCTCAAGTTTAGACCCTGATAAGTACAGATACACTTTTTAGCGGTGATGCTATTAGCTCTAAAACTTTCTCAGAGAGACATAGTTCCGACTCTCCCCAGCGCCCCTTGGGCTCCTCTTATCCCGTGTCCCAAATCCAACGCTTTCTATACTGGAAGCCTGAACTCAAGAGCCAAAGCTTTATTCTGCTTCCACGAGAAAAAAGCCCGAACTTTCCACAGGAAATCTTTCTGATCCAGGTTTCCATGACTCTGGCTGCATCCTCACTGCAGAAATAATCAGGGTTGACACCGCTTTAATTGCCCTGGCTCAAAGCTCTGTAATGCTGGGTGTTGTAGTTTTGTGAGACATTTTTAGCCTTTTCTCTCAGGGAGCTCTGGTGGCTACAGCAAACTACAAATCCCAGAAATTCCACAGCGTTGAGCCGTGGCAGCTCAAGTGGTGCCAAACTGGATTGTCTGCCTGCCTTTCCAAGAACAGGACAAGCGGGCCACTAAAGAGGTGGGCTAAGCTCCTTGTCCTTTCCAATAAGGACAAGAGAGACATCTGTGGCTGCATCTGCACCGCAGAATGAATGCAGCTTGATACCGCTTTAACTGCCATGGCTTGATGCTATAGAGCCCTGGGATTTGTAGCTTTGTGAGCTATTCAGCCTTCTCTGTCAGAGTTCTCTGGTGCCTCAACAAACTGAAAACCTTAGGATTCCAGAGGACGCAGCCATGGCAGATAAAGCGGGGTCAAACTGCATTCATTCTGCAGTGTGGGCTGCATCTGTGCCAGCCAGGGATAGGGAGCATCTGGATCTGCTTCCTGTCGGCAAGTGGGTCGAAGCTGATCACAACCGCAACAACTATTTAAAAAGTCCCCCCCCCCCCACATTAGGTTTTTTGGACTTTTGAGGGAGTTGATTTGGGTGGGAAGGGGATCGTAGCATGTGCTCAGAGGATTCAAATAGATCGCAGTATTAGTCTGGACCATCCGTCCTCCAAGCGAACTTGTAGCACCTTTTGTGAAGCCGAAGGCTTTCATGGCCGGCATCCATAGTTTTGCTTTTGTGTGGGTTTTTCGGGCTATGTGTCCATGCTCTAGAAGAGTTTCTTCCTGACTTTTCCCCATCATCTGTAGCTGTTGCATCTTTGTTGTTGTTGTGTGTGCGACCTTAAGGGGAACTATCAAGGAGTTTTCTTGGCAAGGTTTGTTCAGAGGGGGGTTTGCCATTGCTACCCTCTGAAGCTGAGAGAGTGTGACTCGCCTGAGGTCACCTAGTTGGTTTCCATGGCTGAGCTGGGGTTCAAACCCTGCTCTCCAGAGTCCATCTGAAGAAGGAGTCTCAGGTCTAGGAAAGCTCAGGCTGCCAATTTTCTTTCTTTCAGTGAGTCTCAAAGGTGCTACAAGATCCCTTTGCGTGTGCATCCTATGAATGCTGAGCTTTATGATCTCCATTTTGCTGCTGCAATAAGGGGTTTTTGCAACTACACACACACACACACACACACATACACACTTGATCCTTAGAGGGCACTCCCAGCTCAGCCTTTGCAACTCAACGGGAGCAGCAAGGAGTTAATGGTCGGTCGGCTTTCCACGTGGTTTCCTCCTCGTCGGATTTCCCCCCGAAACTCCCTTCAATGAATTTGGGGATTCTTTCGCTTTAAGTGAAAGTGGGAGGGGGGGCACATAAGTGAAGCCAAGAAAGTAAACTGCCAGGAGCAACACACACACACACACACACAGCTTTTCCAAACAGTTGCAAGGGGTCCTCCTCTTGGAGCAAGGCATCCTTTTTGCTGCTCCACCTTCCACCAGACTCAATTCAAATAGGTTTCGGTGCAGGGAATGGCAGGGAAGGGCAGATCTGTCCAAGATTCATTGGCACATTTTCTCCTCCTCCTCTTTCTTGCTGCCTTTAAATCCGACTTAAGTGGCACCTAAAGACTAAAACCTGTCTTAAAGGAGCAGGAGCGTTGTCAGGAAAAGGGGGAAAAGTTGGCAACACTTTTACTGACACTCATGGTTTCCCCCCCCCCCCCTTTAGAAAGGAACCATTTAGGGTTGTGAAGGACAACTAATGGCGACCCCTTTCTTTCCCCCTACCTCTCTCCTTCCCGATTTCGCAGGAGCCGCAACCAAAAGGGACCGAAGCGTCTTCATGCCTATGATTTCAGTGGGACATGCTCTCAGATCCATGCTCCTGTTCTCTAAATGAAGCCTCCACATCCAGAAGCAGTCTACCTCTGAACACCAGGTACCTATCTAACTGCTGTAGAGAGAAGGAGAGACCAAAAAGCAGGACTCTTTCTGGGGAAGTTGTATGAAGTTCTGAGCTGGATATCTATTGATCCCTTCAATGCAAAGATCAAGAATCTCTCTGTTCGCTTTTACTGGGGAGTTCAAGGGGACTTTCTCCAGTTTAGCGCCTATTTCATCTCGAAATCGGAGCAGTGCTTCCCAGATTTTGGCCTCCCAGATATTTTTGGACTTCATCTCCCAGAATTCCTGACTGTTGACAAGAGCTGGGGCTTTTTGGGAGCTGGAGTCTAAAACCTCTGAAGGACCAAAGTTTCCGACCTTATTTTAGCCAGGCATTGTTTGCAACGCGTTGCAACCGGATTCACACTTCACCCGGATTCATGGGGACTTTTGAACCAGTGGAAGTTGGAGGCCACCTCCCCCCGATGACGTCACAAACAGAAGCCCCGTCCCCAGCCCCCGCCCCTTTTCTTGCACAGAAATCCCACCGTTTCCCACCGCAATCTGTCTTCCGACCAAAGTAAGCTGCTTCTTCTTTAGGCTGCAGGAAGCATCCAGTTTGACACCACTTGATTGTCCTGGCTCAGCGCTATGGGGTCCTGGGATTTCTAGTTTGCTGTGGCACCAGAGCTCTTTCACAGAGAAAGTTAAATGTCTCGCAGAACTACAGTTTCCCACCGTAGCACTGATCCAGGGCAGTCAAAGCGGTGTCCATCTGGATCATTTCTGCAGTGAGGAGGCAACCATGGGGCTCCTTAGCAATTATTTATATGCCGCCTCTCCCGCAGGATCGAGGCGGCTTACAACAACGGATAGAAAACAATATAAAAAACCCCAACAGATATTAACATAGATGGGAAGTAAGTGCTGCGGAAACCTTTCAAGAGCAACGTGGGTCAAAGATCTGGGTTATGGAGGTTTAAAAAGAGGGTTCCACTTTAAAAAAAAACACAAAATAATCGACTTGATAAGAATCCTTGCCTTCCTTTCTCCAGTTAATAACAAAGTAATGATCAACTTTATTCTTATACCCCGCCTTTCTCGCTGCAGCGATCAAGGCGGCTTACGTGACTAGACTACAGTTGGGTCAAACAAATCGGAAGAAAAAAGACCCCGAGGTCGCATTTCCCAAAACCATCCCGATTTAGGCATTCTTTGGGTCGCATCCGGAGTTGGCTCTTTATCCCTCTTGTCCCGGATTCAATCCGCTTCCTAGGAGCCAGGAGAAGACCCCGATGCCCTTCTATTCTGCCCCCCAAAGCCCTCCGATTCCCCCCCCCGCAGCCTCCGCCTGCCTTAATAAAGTCACCGAAGTGGAGGGGGAATTAGCATAAATCATTATTAGTTCTTGGGATTTGCTCCTCGCCCCCAACGAAAGCCACCCAGCTGCTCCCCGGAGCCTCTGCAAAAAAGCCAGGCATCGCAGCAAACCCTTGGGGGGCCTTCAAACCCTTTGGAAGCAGCCCCCCTCCCCGCCACCAGCCGCCAAATATATATATATTAGCAAACAAAAGCCTTCCATACCGACCTCCTTTGCCTCTCTCTCTCTTTCTTTCTTTCTCTCTCTCTTTCCCTTAAGTCTGCCCTCTTCCTCTGGATCTGTCTTCCTGGGCTCTCGGAAAAAAAAGCTCAATAGCCGCCTGAAAAATATTGCATTTTATATTACCAAAGGGCGATTAATATTGCATTAACTGTATTTAACATTTTTTCCCCTTCCTTCCTTCCTTCCTCCTCTCTCTCTCTGCCTCTCCCTTTCTCTCACACTCTTAACCATCTGAAACAAGTTTCTGTTATTAAAAAAAAAGGCAAGAAGAAGGAGAAGGAGAAAGAGAGAAGAAGAAAAGAAGTGTCAGAAGCGGTGCAAAGCAGGTCTCTGTATAAGCAGGTTATTTGGTCGCCTACTTTGTATATGATTTCTTTTTTTCTTCTTTCTCTTCAATATGTTAGGGGGTCTGGAGCGTTTGGAGCAAGGCGGCTTCCCTGCTTTTAACGGGCTCTTTTCAAGTCTTCGGACACTGTCTGGAGAGGCACCCCTGCCTTCATGAAATGTTTCTTGTCAAGGAAAGGAAAGGACCAAGGAGAAGGCAAGGAACAGAGGCTTGTTGTGTAAGTGGCTTTGCACCCCTTGGTTGGCCAATAAAGGTATCACTGATGGGTTTTTGTCTACTTGTGCAAGTGGCTTTGCACACCTTCGTGTTGCTGTCAACGCCTGGTTGTGTTCTGATCCACGTGAAACAGAAGCCAAAGCCAGCCAGAAGCAAACTGCTTTAATTTTTAAAGCCTTGTGTGTATGTGTGTGTGTGCTTGTGTATGGGATTGGTTTCCAGTTGCCTTTGAATGTCGGGTCCTGTTGGAGGAACTCAAGAGGAGGCCTGCAAAAGTCGTGCCAAACCACCCGGCTCCTTAAAATGGTCCCACACAGAAGATCCACCTGCTCTGAGGTGGTCCACCCAGGTTGACCAGGTGTCCTCCTTTTCCCGGGCGCGTCCTCCATGTCAACCTTCCCTGGTCCAAGTGGGACACTCCCAAAGGGAATTTTGAGCTTTTCTAAGAAGCATGGGTTTCTGTGTTTGTCTTTAGCTTTGGTTTGGGCATGTCCTCCATTGTTAATGGAATGTCCTCCCCTCTGTGGTGCCTGATCCTCTTTTTTGAGGTTATGGCATCTGGTCACCCTGCTACCTTTGGGGGGTCTTCAGGCCTTGGTTGGTACCTCTCCCTCCAAAAAAAAAAAAAAAAACCCCCAATAAGCAAACCATAGCCTTTCATTACAACCTCCTTGGCCTCTCTTTCTCTCTCCCCTGAGATGATTTCCTCACTGTTTTCTGCTTTTCAAGGGGCTTCTCTTCTATTCTCTTCCCTACTGGTTAAAAAGGCCAGAAGCTTTGTAGGGCAGGATTGCAATGTATGGACCCCCTCCACAAATTCCCAGATGCTCAGGTAGACTACCCAACCATGATGATTTCAGTGGCATACTTTGGGTAGGTGGGTGCCACCCTTTAAAAGAAGACCATGGCTGCCTTTCCTGTCTTCAAGATGTTGCCAGCAAGTGCTGCTGAGGCTTTGTGTGTGTGTGTGTGAGAGAGAGAAAGTGTGAGTAACAGAGAAGGAGGTGTATACTGTTCATTCTCTTGAATGAGGGCTCTCTCTTTTTTTTTAACCTTTGCCCTCAGTTCAACTCTAACTCCACCACGCTGGCTGTTCTGCCAATTACTGTAATTATTATCCTCCTAGTCATCCCTATAGAGGTAGCCCCAGAGGAAGGCCAAGCTCCCCATCTGTGACATTTACCTGCTTCTTCCCCCCCCCCCCCCATCATTTCTCTTTATTTCAGAATTGTAACATGTAGGCAACTCTTACTCCTACTGTCCCCAGTATTGCATCATGATCACTGTCCTCACTATTCTTCAGTTTCTATTGAATCATCTCCTTTCCCTATTTAATGCCTGAATGGTCTAATACTGTTTTGGGCTGCAGAGTGGCTGCGGATCCATAGAAAGTTCCTCTCTGTCTGGCCTGCTGCCCTCACTAAGCCTCTTAGCGAAAATAATAATAATAATGTACATACCTTCATCTGCCTTTTTGCAAAGATGCTTCGCCATCCCACCCATGAAAAGGCATGAAACAATGGCGCCTGCTTTCAACTGTCAATGTGTTCAATGATTTTGAAGCAACCAGGACTGTTGTTTCTATTGACCCCCCAAACCAGTCTCGCTACAGATTTGTAGCTTCATATAGAGAAAAATCAACAAGAAGATCCTGGCTGGTGGTGCACTTCATCATTCATAGACTGTGGTGCCTCACAATGCAGGAAACATTCAGGTGTAGCTGTGCTGGCCATTTAACAAATACAAACAAAAATCCATCAGTGAAACCTTTATTGGCCAACCGAAATGCACCATATACTTGTTGCAAGCTTTCGAAGCTCCATGGGCTTCTTCATCAGGCAAGATGTTACACACACACAAACAAACAAACAAACAGCTTCATTTATATACCAGTTCATGCCGCCTAAGGAGTGTCTAAGTGGTTTACAACTGTAAGCTACTTGACCCCAACAATCTGGGTACTCATTTTAGCAACCTCTAAAGGATGCAAGCCTGAGTCGAGCTTGAGCCCTTTTGCTGGTCTTGAACTCGCCACTTTATGGTTTTGAGTGAGTGGCTGCAGTACAGGCATTTAACCACTGCGCCACCACTCACACACAAACCTTTGAATCTGAATTTCACAGCATTTAAAATCTCAATCCTATTCAGTTTGACAAAGCCTGATGGCACAAAAATGATTTTACCGACTGCGGAAAAGAGAAGGGAATGGGGCCAAGGAGGGAGTTCTAGAGTCTGGGAGCAGCCACCAAGAAGGCCCTCTCCCTTGTTCCTCCTAAAGAAACCTTAGAGAGTGGTGGGACAGAGAAAAGGGCCTCTCTGAATGATCTTAGAGCTCTAATGGACTCATAAATGGGATTATTATAATTATTATTATTATTATTAGAGATACAGTCTTTCAAATAACCTAGACCCAAGTCATATAGGGCTTTATATGTCAAAACTGGCACTTTGGATGATGGCAATGATGATGATCTTGCTTTTCTTTCCAGGACTAGTCCACACAGGCTGAGCAGATTGGGAAACTTGACCTTAAAAACTCAGAATAGGTATAGGCATGCAGAGGGCCCCTATACTATCCAAAATCCACAATTGCTCCAAGAGCTAGGTTTTCCAACAAAAATTGTCATTGTGATGGAAGCTACCAAAAATGTGTTGAACATGCCCTTAAAGGAGGGAGAGTGCAAAAGCTGTCTAAAATAAAGTGTGTGTATGTGTCTTCAAGTCATTTGACCTGTCCACTTAGGAATACCCCACGAAGTTCACAGGGTTTTCTTAGACAAGGAATACTCAAGAGATAGTTTTGCCAGTTCCCCTCCTCTGCAGCTGGCATTCGTTGGTGGTCTGCCATCCAAATACCCTGCTTAGCTTCCAAGATCAGACAAGATCTGGTCACTTTAGGGTATTTTCAGTGCGCCATTTAATTCCACAACTGGGAAGCCTCCACCCGAAAAGGCCCTCTCTTGCACTCCCAACAGAGGTGCTATTGGACCTTTCTGTTTTCTCCCCGGCCCACTACTCCAGTGATCTGGTCCATATTCCCGCTCATTAGGCTTCTTCACACATGATTGTCTGTTACCTTCCTCTGAGGCTGAGAGCGTGTGACTTCTCCAAGGTGGGTTTCTGTGGCTGAGTGGGGATTTGAACTCTGGTCTCCAGAGTCATAGCCCAATGCTATGTCTTCTTTTTGTCGGATGTAGTGTCACAGAAACTATGCTATGTACACCTTTCCTCGGCCTTTTCATGTTGCGTTCCCATTTTTTTTTTTTAAAGAAATGAAACCAAAAAGTTATCTCCAATCTCTGCATTTCGACCCCCCAATTTGTGGGGTTAATAAGCGAAGAGCACAAAGCCTTCTGCGCCAACTCAACACACTTTCCTAACAAAGATTGCATCGCACATGGCAATATGCGGCCCAATGTTGGGAAACAAATTGCAGGCCTCTTGAACCTGATAAGACAGATTTCATCTTCAGGTCAATGCACAGTATGTTCAGGATTGCCCTCTAAGCTTGCAATGGGAGCCAGGGACCAGAGACAGAGAGAAGATCTGAGTACTTTTAAGGAAGTTTCCCCCTCACTAAGAGAAATCTGAAATATCATTGACTGTACTACCTCGGATCATGTGCAGAGTATTTTTCCCCTTTTGCCACCCAAAATACCCACTCTTTGTGAGTTATAACACGATAACATTATATTATACCACTTTATGGGGGCTCTTCTGGCCCATAATACATCCCAAAAAGACTAATTCATGGGGTTATCTGCCCTATAGATAGGCAACATCCTCTCTCCTGCTTTTCTCCTCCAACAATCTTCGTTAAAGCTGAACTTCTCACTCCACACCCACAAAGTTTTGCATTCCTTTAGACACTTTCACACAGAGACTGGCTACACAGGTCTGTCCCTGGACCACTCCACCAAATGCATCTGAGGAAGTAGGCTCAAGTCTACGGAAGCTCATGCTATCACAGCTTCTTTCAGTTAGTCCCAAAGGGGCTTTGCACAGTGATTTTCCAAACTCACACTCCTTTGAATAAACAACCTCTTCATGGATTGAAATCTGTGAGCGTAGGAAAGTGAATCCCAGAGCCCTCACCTCTCCCAAAGAGGCAGAATTCAAGGATATAGCCGTGTTAGTCTGTAGAATCAGTATGTAGAGAGAGCTTGTAGCACCTTTGATACTAAGAGAAAGAAGTCACATCAGCTTTCCTAGACTTTAGTCCTCCTCTGAGGAAGCAGATTGAAGTCTAAGAAAGCTCATGCTGCCAATTTCTTTCTTTCTGTTAGTCTCTGTACATCATCATCATCATCATCATCATCATCATCATCATCATCATCAATATTTTTATTTATATTTCCTGCTTTTCCCTGCAATGTCAATTCCCTGAGATATCCATTTGAGGATCAGCGCAATACACCGATCCCCGACAGCGCCTTTTTATTTTGGGTGACCTTGGGCGAGGGGCACTCTCTCAGCCTCAGGGGGGAAGACCATGGCAAACCTTCCCTGAGCAAATCTTTCCAAGAAAACCCCACGATGGCGTTGGCACTTCCCAGAATTGACATAGCCTGGGGCCATGGCAGTTAAAGCGGGGTCAAACTGGGTTATTTCCGCAGTGCGGGTGCAGCCTATGGAAACGAACACCAGTGCATCCAATGGAAGCTGTGAAAGGGGAAGCCCCCCCCCCCCCCGTCGATGCCTTCAGCACCCTGGACAGCTCTTCCCAATTTAAACTCCTCATAGGATTCCCCTTCATCCTCGTCGCCAGCTGCCGCAAGGGAAATAGAGTTACTTTTGCCCAATTGCCGCATGGCCAGAGGAGGAAGGGCCAGCCTGCTCAAGACACCCTCCTCATACCCTCTGAACTAAGGACAGAAACAACAACATGCAGGAATCTTACTAACATCTCCAATCTCCCCCCCCCCCTTTTCCTGTTTAATAACATCTTGCCTGATGAAGAAGCCGGTGGAGCTTCGAAAGCTTGCGACAAGTATATTGCGCATTTTTTCGGTTGGCCAATAAAGGTGTCACTGTTTGTTTGGTGTGTTTTTGTTTGGGTTTACTAAATGGCCAACACAACTACCCTTGCATGTTGTTTTTTGAGAACCCAGTTATAGTGGAAGGGAAGTCTTGCTGAGTTTAAAGAAGAGAGAGAGAGAGGAAAAGTTCAACACTTTCTTTCCCAGTCGACTTCTTCTCTCCTCTCTCACTCCAGGAACGTAATGGGTACTGATCCTTGCATTAACCCAACACAGTTAAATTAATCCTTTTTATGCTTGAGTGTTAAAAGCCACTGGGAGGGGTCTTGAGCAAGTCACACTCTCTCAGACTCATAGGGAGGCAATGGCAAACGTCCTCTGAAGAAACTGGCCAAGAAAACCCTATGGTAGGGGTCGCCTTAGGGTCGTCCTAAGTCAAAAGTGAATTGGGGGCATACAACAACAACAAACAACAAACAACTCACTCTGCTCTGGCCTTGCTTTGTAGTTCATTCCACCTCTTGCTTGCAAAGGATGTAATAAGGAGAACCTTCTGGGCCCCACAACAAACTCCAACTCCCAGAATTCCATAGCCTTCAGCCAGGGCAGTTGGTGAATAGTTAGGCGTGAGTAAGAAGGGAGATTAGTTAAGGCTCCATAGCCTGGCCTAGTGGTTTGAGTGTTGGACTATGGCTCTGGAGACCAAGGATCGACTCCCAGCTCGGCCATGGAAACCCACTGAGTAACCCTTGGGCAAGTCACACTCTCTCAGCCTCAGAGGAAGGCAAGGGCAAATCTCCTCTGAAGAAATCTTACCAAGGAAACCCCATGAGAGACCCTATAGGCCGTTAAGTAGGAAACTACTTGAAGGCACACAACAACAATAACAACAACACAACACGTTTGCTACTATTAAAACCTTCCCTGGATGTAGAACAGCTTGCTTGTGAGTCAATATGTACTTTCAAGCCACCTCTTGACTTCTGGGGATTTCATAGGGTCTTCTTAGGCAAGGGATACTCAGAGGTGGTTTTGCCAGTTTCTTCCTCTGAAATATAACCTACAGCCCCCAGTGTGTATTAATTGGCTGTCTCCCATCCAAGTACTAACCAGGGCTGACCCTGCTCAGTTTCCAAGACCAGACGGGATTTGGTGCCTTTAGGATCAATATGTATAGTTTTTGTTTTTTCTTGCAAGATAAGAAACTTGTCATTTCATTCGATGCGGTTTGATTTAATGGAGAACTTAAGGATCCCAATTCCACTCTCTTACCCACTCCCCTTTGGGGCAGAGAAAACTGCGAACCTGGAACCAGATTTAGGCTTAAATCCAATTCTTCCTCTGAAAAAAGAGTAATATCATTGAATTCACGCTTGAAGGGGAGCCAAGATTGCGATTGCAATAGGTTTACTCTAGCTGGGAGTTGCCAATGCATGAAACTAATTAGAAGACAGTAAGTTGCCTTGGTTTGGGAAGATCTACTCCAAGTAGGAAATAAAAACCAGGATCCTTGCCCTCTTGTCCTCCAAAGGTGACTTTCCCCGGGCTCGGTCCAAGCAGGAGTAACTTTACAAAACAGAAAGAGAGGAGGAGGAGGAGAGAAGGAGGAGGAGGCGAAGGGTCTTGTTGCAGCAAGCCTCCCATCAAGCCGCCTCGACAACAATTACTAAAGTTTTTAATTAGCCTCTTGTTATAATTCATTTTATTAATTTTCCAAATCTCAGCCCATGAATTATGCAGAGGGCGGCGGCGTAATTGTGTTTGCAGCCAGTTCTTGGGGGAGAAGGAGAAGGAGGAGGAGGGCCATGTGGCAAGGCTGGCTCCAAGCCCAACCTGGGCCCGAGTTCGAATCCTAATCCAGATGTCGGAAGGTTTGGGGAAAAATCCCTAATATTTCGTCCCGTCTTTTCAAAGCGTCTTTCGCAGGTGGGAGAAATAGTCTGGGAGAAGATCTGCTTGAGGGGGTTACCTTTTATTTTAAAAAATCAGCAGGTGAAGAGGAAGAATTGGGGGAAAGGGTGGAAAAAGAGAGAGATAGGGCTGGCCATCTCTGGGGATCTGAGGCTTTGGATCTGGAAACTCCTAGGAACAGAATTAATTTTGGAGGGATGGAAAGAGGGACGAGGAATTCAAAACCCCCAAGATTTCGGTTGCACTGGAAAAAAGGGGATTTATTAATCCTTGGGAGGAGGAGATTTTTGGATTTGTGAGTTAGGGATTAGTAGTCTCCCTGACACCAGGCGAAGGTGGAGAAAGAGAGGGAAAAGGGAGGAAAGGGAGGGGAGGGAAAATCAATAGCAGCCCCGCAGTTGGGTCTGGTCTATTATTCATTTATGACGGTCTAATCTAAGTTGAAAGCGATTTTCGGAACAAGTGTTAAACAGGCATTCCGCAAGTCTGGGAGGGACCGGGGGAGAAGGGACAGGCTGGCAAGGGCAAGTGCCAGGGCTGCCTGGGCATGATGGAGGTGCCAGGGAAGAAGAAGAGACCACAAGAGCCTGGAGGTGGCTCTGGGGGGCTGTCCGCACTGCAGAAATCATCCACTTTGACACCACTCTGGTTCAAAACTCCACTGCAGATACCATCCAGTTTTGCGGCCCTGGCTATTCTGGGATCTGTAGTTGATTGTGGCCCCCCAGAGCTCTCTGACAGAGAAGGTTCAGTCTCTCGCAAATCTAAGTTAATAATAATAGTAAATTTATAAATAATAATAATAATAATAATAATAAAATTTATTTGTATCCCGCCCCTCTGCAAGATGTAATAGAGGGGGCTTGCAAAGATTTTAAAAAACCTATACAATCCAAATCAATCCCCCCCATCCCCACCCCTTAAAATACTATTAATGTGAGAATTAAAACATACTTTAACATTTCTTAGAATTCCCCTGCATTGAGCAGTGGAAGTTAAAGCGGTCTCAAACTGGTTGATTTCTGCACTGTGTTTTGGACCTTTAACTGCTACGGCTCAGTGCGGTGGGATTCGGGGATTTCTAGTTCTCAGAGATATTTAGCCTTCTTTGTCAGAGAGCTCCGATGCCAGACCCCAGAATTCCATAGCATTGACCGTGGTAGTTAAAGTGGTGTCAAAACTGGATTATTTCCGAAGTGCGGATGGAGAAAGCTGGGTCTTGAAAATAGTCAGCATCCCTCCCAACAGGCCTGTCTTTCCTCTCCATAAACCAACGGATAGTTACTTCGGATTCATTCCCATTCCGACCAAGGCCGCATCCGCACTGCCGAAACAATCCGCTTTGACGCCACTTTCACTGCCATGCTTCAATGCGGTGGAATTCGGGGAACGATTGCTAGAATTGTTCGAGGAACAATTGAGTCACGGGGGGCGGCGAAAGTGGTGTCAAACCGGGTTATTTCTGCAGTGCGGATGCATCCCAAGGGCATCGGAATCCCAGGCAGCGGGAAATTAATGATTATTAAATATTATTAAATATTTAAAAAGGCAACCCGCTCAGGGTGCAGGTTAGAGACCGGAGCATAAACCTAGAAAACAGAAGCGTGGGTTTTAATGCAAAGCGACATTAGAAACCTAGTTCAACCATTCAGAAACCCACTGGGTGACGTTGAGCAAGTCACACTCTCTCAGCCTCAGAGGACGAACCCCTTCTGACCAAACTTTGCCAAGAAAACTCCAGGATAGGTTTGCCTTAGGGTCGCCATAAATCGGAAACGATCCGACCCCAGTTCTAGCCCTTTGAAACCCCATTGATTTGAAGGGGAGACTCTTGGGTTGGTGCTTTATGGATCCGATTGGACTTTTGAAGGCTGCAGTTCTGTGCATTTTTACCTGAAAGTGGGACCCACCAAAGGGTCTTACTCCCGAGGAGGCAAGGACTGCCCGGGAAAGTAATTTATTTTGATTAATTTATTCCTTTGGGGAACTCTCTCCTTACTCTTATAGTAAAACTTCCATCCTCCAGTTCTCTTGTGTGTGGGCTTTTGGTTTTTTTCCCAAACATAAAATAATCATTTCTTAACCCTTTCTCACGAACAGTCGATGAAAGCTCATAAAGTTTGGACATTTATATATTATTTATTATTATTATTATTGGCGCAATAGGCTCAATGCAATGGAAAGAGAGACTTGGTCTCGAATGGCTCTTTTTCGAGGAATCTGTAACAACCAAATATTTCCATTGATCAAGTTTAAGGGCAAAAAAACTTACTTGGTATTCATTTTATTTGGCCATTCCTGATTTTTCAGGAAAGAAAATGATATCCGACAGAACCTAGGGATAAAATAGTCTCCTTCTTTTCTTACAAAGGCATTTATTTAAAAAGTCAGAGGACATTTCGGCTTCATGACACAAGAAATAAATCTGTTTTCTGTGGAAGAATTGTGCTTATTATAAAATAAAACAACTTTACAGTGCAATCCTATGCCTCTCTACTCAGAAGTAAGCCCCATTGCGCTCAATGGGACTGACTCCAGACAACTGGGGGATAGGATTGCAGGCTTAGCACAACCTTTTCTTTCCAAATTCCTTCCACTTTTGGTTGCAAAATCACAACTTTTTATCAAGTCCAAAATCTTGAGGCACAGGTCTGCGGTCAAAACGAAACGGATTCAGTTTTAAAAGCGAAATGATCGAGGAGAGGAATATCCCAGATTGGAAGTCGGAAATGTGAGCTTCAACCAAATTTGTGTTCTACCAGCTAAACTTAATACGTATTTACTCCGAAGTAAAGTTCATTGACTTAGTAGATCCTTTTCAGCATCAATCTACACAACATATATTCAATTTTTTCCCCCTGGAAGAGAGTCTCTAGGGACTGTAGCACCACTTACTTCGGAGTAGTAAATCCGGGCTACTACAACTACTTTCCAGACCAATTTTTAACTGGATGAGGGCCACTTTTCCCTCTCCTCCTCCTCCTCCTCCTTTCCTTGGCCACCAAAGTCCACAGAAAAACATCAGGAGAGCCCCGTTTGTGATTTTCATATTTATTAACCAAAAATAAAAATAACTTGTCATTTATGTTACATCAGGTGCAATATATATATATAGAAGCCAAGAGCTACTCTAACTTGGTTCGCTTACAGAGATTTTATTTTTATTTTTTTGCAGAGACGGCGCAATTCTATCAGCAAACGAGAAACAGAACAAAAAAAGCAAAATCCCCAAGAAACAAACAAAACCCGAGGAAGGCTCTATTTTATTTTATTTTATTTTATTTTATTTCTTCCCTTTTTAAATACTTTTTTTTTTGGACTTTTCAAACCTTGATCTGGGAATTTCCTGCATTGACACCGAAGAAAAGTCAAGAAACACACCCGCCGCTAATATATAGTTCGTTTTTTTATTCAGAGCATCCCCTTTCACATAAGATCTAGGATTTTCTGAATTTTTGCAGAAAAATACAACTCTCGGTTTGTTTTTTAAAAATTTGGTAGACTCTTTTTTTGGTCTTATTTACTTTTGTTTTCGCTTTAATGGCTCGATGCCTTAATTTTATTTTACTTTTTTATTTTATTTATTTTAGCCCCTCATAAAATTAATAATAATAATAATAATAATAATAATAATAATACTTTTCTGTTTTATTTGTAGGCGTGTTGGGCAACACCTCTCCCCGTTGTATTGTTGGGCCTACAGAAATACTGCTGATGGGGATTAATTAATTAATAATAATAATAATAATAATAATAATAATAATAATAATAATAGACAAATTTCGGTGACACGTGGTTGTTTAACTCGTTGCCATGTTTTGCCCCTTCTGTGCATTAAAGAAAATATTTACAAACATCTTTTTTTTTAAATTGGGTTTTTTTTTCCTCTCTCTTTTTTTTTTTTTGTCATTGTCGGGTTGCGTTAAAAATCTAAATACAAGCAAAGTGAACAAGAACTTTTGTGTGTGTTTGTGTGTTCGTGTCTCTGTGAGTGTGTGTGTGTGTGTGTGTGTGTAAGGTGGAGGAGGAGGGGACGAAAAAGAAAAACAAACAGGCAGTCGATTGTGTACAATCCATCATTCACCAAGATAATAAAAAAGAGAGAGAAAGAGAGAGAGAGAAGGAAAGAAAAAACATTGCCAGAAAGTCTAAAGTTGTCTCTCATTTTTTTTGTCCTCGTTTTTGTTAGTGCTCAAATGCATAAAACGTTTGCTCTGCAAACAATGATACACACTCGAAAAAGGGATATATATATATATATATATATATCGTTCAACACGCATTATAAATTATTAAACCATAAATAAAGGCATAAATAAATACATACATAAACCGATCCTCCCGAGACCTGATCATTGAATCTTTCCAAGCTCTTTTTCTTTCCTTTTTACTTTTAATTCCAGGGCATGCATGCATAATCTCCATCCCTCCCCGACCTTCCCACCCCCCTTCCTTTTATTTTTTTGAAAAGGTACTTTCTCTTTCCAGAAATGATTTTTTTTTTAATATGGAAGATTGAAGCATTTCTTTGCAGAAAAAAAATATCCCTCTCTTTTTCTCTCTCTCCTTCCCTCCCTCCCTCGCTTTTCACTGCACTATACACTGGGACCATTTTATAGAAATCACATCCTTCCCCTTCATGGATTATTATTATTATCATTATTATTACTATCATCATCATCATCATCATCATCATCATCATCATCATCAGTTTCCAAAAGCAAAGAAGTCCTTCTTCATTCATGCCTTTTCTTGATCCTTGATCCTCCCCCTTTAAAATAAAAAATCAGTGCAAAATACCTTGGTCCTCAACGTTTTCTCTTCTCTAACACTTATAATTATTTTTAAAACAGAAACAACAACCTCAACTTCTTCGGTTATTTCCTCCACCTCTTAAAATAAAGGGAGGTTTGGGTCAGCCTTGGAAGAGGGAATAGGCCTCTTTGACTCCCTTACTACTAGTAGTAAGAACCTTTTCCAGTTGTGTGTTACCTAGGAGTAAATCGCAACGAGTCTATTAGGTTTACGTCTGGGTAAACTGCAGCCTTCCGCCCGTAAAAAACACATGAAGCCGCCAAAGAGGAACTCAGAAGACGTTAACAACGCGTTACAACCCACTTCAAGTTAGAAAGGGATCTCTGAAACTAGGTTTTCCCCGACCTCGGTTTTTGTTTTCTTACAAGAAGCAGAGAAGGATGAAACTAGGAAATGATTGTGTGAGAAAGTGGTTCTGTTTCCAACAAAATTTAAAAACAGACAAGAGCCCAAATCCAATGCTTAGTCTTTGTTAGAACAGACCCAGGAAATCAATGGGATTTCCATAAATATTGGTTCAAACAATTGGAAGAGACCTCAAGGGTCATCCAGTCTCACCCCGCTGCCATCCAAGAATGCCAAAAGGCTGATTTAGTCGGGCTGACATTGGATTTAAACCAACTTCCACAGATCTAGTAACTGTGGGTGAGTTTCTCTGTTCGCAACAAAACCCGGCCTGGTCCAAGAGAACCCCGAAGCCACACTTTCTCCCTTTTCCAAAGCTTGCAAACCCCAAAACCACCATCAAAGAAAGAAAAGAAAAGAAAAGAAGACAAAAAAAGAGAAAAAGGAAACTTCAAGGTCGGAAAAGCTATCGACAAGAAAAATGTTGGAAGCCGGGCGCGGGAGGAAGGCAAAGCTCAGGAATAAATAATAATAATAAATAAATAATAATAAATAATAATAAATAATGACATCCAACCAACCCAAAGAGCAAAGGAAGACAAAACCAAACCGATCTCTTTCGGAGACCTTGCCTTTCCACTCGGGGACACAAATGTCGGCCTTTTTTTTGTGGAATCTCCGGCTTTTTTATGACCGAAGTCAAAGGAGGGACATACTTTCTGCCATACTTTGGCCTTTCTTGGAAAATTAATAATAATAATAATAATAATAATAATAATAATAATATATCACACACACCATTTTTTTTAAAAAAAAGAAAACCACGACTTAGGTGTCGTTTATCATTTAGACTCGGGGGAAACGATGCTCCTTTGAAGAGGCCGCTTTTTTCCTCCCGCAATCCCCCCCGTTTGGACCCGCTTTCCCCCTGGGTGGCTTGCTTTCTCTCTCTTCGGAGGAGTCTCTGGAGCAGTCCAAGCCTTCCAAAAACAGAACTTGGGGCTGGGAGAAGCGGGGAGGGAGCCTTTGCCAGTTTCTTAGGGCAAGAGGATGATCTATATATATATATATTAATTTTTTGTCTATTTTTTCTTTCAATGCTCGTTGGAGGGAGTGTGTGCGTGTGGGTGGGAAAGTTGTGATGTGTTTTTGTCGCATTGTTTTTCAAAGTCCTGCCTTTAAAGTCTTTCTCTGTGTGTGTGTGTTTGGGGTCTCAGTAAGTGGCGGAGAACTTCATCCGCTTCTGCTTCTGTCTCTGGTTGCAAAACCAAACCCGCACCACGTTCTTTTTGAGGTCCAGTTTCTCGGCGATGGCGGCGATCTTCTCGGAGGAAGGCCGGGGCTGGACGGCGAAGTAAGCCTCGAGGGAGCGCTTCTCCGGGGCGGCGATGGAAGTCCGCTTGCGCTTCTTCTCGCCGCCGTTGAAGAGCTCGGGCTTGTTCATCTTCTCCCGCTGGGCCCCCTCGGCCTCCTCCAGCCAGGCTTGCAGGATGGGCTTCAGGGCGATCATGTTGTTGTGCGAGAGGGTCAGCGACTCGAAGCGGCAGATGGTGCTCTGGCTCAGCGAGCCCACCCCGGGGATCTTCAAGTTGGCCAAGGCCGACCCGACGTCGGCTTGGGTCACCCCGAGCTTGATCCGGCGCTGCTTGAAGCGCTCCGCGAAGGCCTCCAGCTCCCGAGGGTCCGTGTCCGAGTCGCAGATGGAGGCCAGCCCCGCCGCCGCCACCGCTCCCACCGCCGCGGCCGCAGCGGCCGCCGCTTGCCCTCCGTGGTGGGCTCCCACCAGCCCCGGGTGCGGCGGAGGGGGAGGCAGCCCCGACGGCATGTTCATCGCCGCCGCCGCCGGGTGGGCCAGGTGGGCCAAGCCGTGCATGTGCGGGTGCGAGGAGGAGGAGATCAGGCCCCCGCCGCCGCCTCCGGTTCCCCCTCCGCCGCCTCCTCCGCCGTCGTGGCTTCCTCCTCCGCCGCCTCCGCCTCCTCCTCCGGCCATCAAGGCCAAGGACGACGGGGAGGCGATGTGCTCCAGCAGGTCCCCGGGCTCCAAGGGCTGGTGGTGGTGGTGATGGTGGTGGTGGTGGTGGTGGTGGCCCAAAGGGACGGTGGAGGTGGAGGTGCAAGGGACGCTGTTCATGGTGTGGTAGGTGGCGTCCGGCTTGAACGGGTGGCTCTTCCCCTGCGACGACGACGACGACACCGACACCGCCGCGATGTCCACCGCCGCCAGCGCCTCCGCCCGGGCCAGCAGCGTCTCGTCCAGGCTGGCGAAGAGGTTGCTCTGCAGCTTTCCCACCAACGCCCGCCGACACCCCCGCCCCGACGGCAGAGGAAGGCCGGGAAGGAAGGAAGGAAGGAGGCATGGAGGGATAGGAGAAGGAAAGGAAAGAAAAGAAAGGAGGAAGGGGAGAGAGAAGGAAGGAAGGAAAGAGGGGAAGGGAAGCAAATTGAGGAAGGATGGGACGGAGGGAGACATGGAGAAAGGTGAAGGGAAAGGAAGGAAGGAGAGAAGGGAAGAAGGGGAGAGAGAAGGAAGAGAGGGAAGGGAAGGAAGGAAGGAAGGAATCAAGGAGGCATGGATAGAAGAAGGGAAGGGAAGTAAGGGGAAAGAGAAGGAAGGAAAGAAGGAAAGGAAGGAAGGGAGGGAGGGGAAGGGAGGGGAAGCAAATTGAGGAAGGATGGGACGGAGGGAGGCATGGAGAAAGGTGAAGGGGAAGGAAGGAAAGAGAGAAGGGAAGAAGGGGAGAGAGAAGGAAGGGAAGGGAGGAAGGAAGGAAGGAAGGAACCAAGGAACGAAGTAGGCATGGATGGAAGAAGGGAAGGGAAGGGAAGAAGGGAGGAAGGGGAAAGAGAAGGAAGGAAGGAAGGAAGGAAGGAAGGAAGAAGGGAAGGGAAGAAGGAGAGAGAGAAGGAAGGAAAGAAAGGGACGGGAAGCAAATTGAGAAAGGATGGGACGGAGGGAGACATGGAGAAAAGTGAAAGGAAGGGAAGGAAGGAACGAAAGTAAGAAGGAAGAGAGAGATGAAGGACAGAGGGAAGGGAAAGGAAGGAAAGGGAGGGAGGGAGGATGGAAGAAGGGAAGGAAAGAAGAGAGGAAGGGAGAGGGAAGGAAGGAAGGAAGGAAGGAAGGGAAGGAAGAATGGGATGGAGGGAGACATAGGGAAAGGTGGAGAGAAGGGAAGGAAGGAAAAAAAGGTTGGATGGGGAGAGAGAAGGAAGGAAGGAAAGGGAAGGGAATGGAGGAAGGATGGGACGGAGGGAGATATAGAGAAAGGTGAAAGGAAGGGAAGGAAGGAAAGAAGGTTGGAAGGGGAGAGAGAAGGAAGGGAGGACGGAGCGAAGGATGCATGGATGGAAGAAGGGAAGGGAAGGAGAGAAGGAAGGGAGGAACCAAATGGTTGAAGAAAAAAGAAAGAGAATGGAAGAAAGATGGGGCCGAGGGAGACATGGAGACAGGGGAAGGAGAGAGGAAGGGAGGAAGGAAAGATGGAAGAAAGGAAGATGAGGAGAGGGACCCAACGATAGAAAAAAAGGAAAGGAAAAGGAGGAAGGATGGGACGGAGGACGGAGGGAAAAGGAACGGAAAGAGGGAAGGAAAGAAGGGAGGAAGGGGAGACAGAAGGGAAAGGATGGATGGGAAGGAGGGAGAGAGGGAAAAGAGGAAGGATGAAAGGAAAAAAGGAAGGAAGGAAGTGGGGGGGGGGAGATGGGAGGAAGGCCGTTGGAAAACGGAGCGGGAGACCGAGAGAGAGGAAGGGGCCGAGGAAGGAGGCAGGGAGGAGAAGGCGTCGCGGGGAAGGAGGAAGGGAGGCAGGGAAGGCGAAGCTCCAAAGGGAGCAGAGGAAGAAAAAGAGGGAGAAAGAGAGAAGGGCGGCGGGGAAGGAGCCAGGGGGGTCGGAGAGGGCAGAAAGTTGGGGAAAGAAAAGAGAGAAAGAGAGCCCAGCGTTAGTCTGAAGGAATGCGAAGTTGGGTTTTTGTCTGCTTGCTTGTTTTCAATGGCTGGTCGGAAGGATCGGAGACCCAGGGAAACCCGGGGCGGTGGGTCCTGCCCTCCATGTTGGAGGGCAAAGGGGACCATGAAGAGGGAAGGAAGGGGGCCCGGGGCGGGGGAGGGGGGGTCGTTGTAATTTTTTTGGCTTATCTTGTTTTGGAGCCCGCCTCGATCCGAACGGGAGAGGCGGTCTAAAAATCATAATAATAATAATAATAATAATAATAATAATAAAAATAATGGTTCGGATGGCGATCGGGACCCTTCTCCTCCTCCTTACCGGCGGGGTGGGGAGGCAGGCTCTGCGGATGGCCTCGGAGCTGGAGTGGAGCGAGGGGTACTTGTGCTCGGGGAGGCTCGGGTGCATGGCGAAGTGGGGCTGCTTGCTGTTCATCGACATCATCGTGGCGGCGGCGGTGGAGAGCAGCCCCAGGGCCCCGCAGCACATCCGAAGGGGGCCCCGGGCCGACGACGACGATGCTGCTGCTGCTGCTGCTGGTGTTGGTAGTGTTGGTGTTGTTGGTGGTGGTGTTGTTGGTAGTTGTGTCTCCTGGCTGTGTGTGCGGCGCGGCGTCTATCCCAGGGCTCGCCTCCTTCTCCTTCTCCTTCTCGCTCTTCTCCTTCCACCTGAGCCCCGCATGATGATGATGATGATGAAGAGGAGGAGGAGGAGGAGGATCCCGTGGGCGCTCCGCCGGCTCTCTCCCTCTCGCGAGAACTCGTCCAGGAGCTTGGGAGGGAAGGGCCTCTTCTTCCCCTCCCCTCCCCTCCCCTCCCCTCCTTCCTCCCCCCGTCGATGAAGGCAAAGGCAGGCAGACAGAGAGAGATCAGGGCTGGGTGGCGACAAAGGCCGAGGCCAGGGCCTTTCCAGAGCCCCCCCACCTACCTCCCCCTCTGCCCCTCCAGGCAGAAGGGGAGGCACCGGGAGGGACCCTCCTGGGACCCCCCCCCCCTCCTGATCTCCCCCAGCTCAACACACACTTCCACTCTCCCCCTCCTCCTCCTCCTCCTTTTGGAGGGCTTTCGACAGAGGCGGTGTGTGTGTGTGTGTGTGTGTGTAATGTATGTATATGTATATGTGCTTCGATTGGGAGTTCCTGCATGGCAGGCTGGGGTCGGGCTGGATGGCCCCTGGAGGCTCCCTTCCGACTCTTGGAGGCTTCACTTCAGAAGCACCGCTGCTGGCGGGATGGTTGGAGTTGTTCCCGTCCTTGGCCTCTTTGTAAGGCAGACTTTCCCGTCTTCTTCTTCTTGTTGTTGTTGTTGTTATAGGTGCGGTGTGGCCTTCTTTTCTCTCCTGAAGGGGCTGAGAGAGTGTGACTCGCCCGAAGTCGGGGGACTCGAACTTTGCTCTCCGGAAAAGTTCCTTTCTTCCTCTAGGAATGATCCGACCGGCGCCTTGTTAGGAAGAGCTGAGCCGGGGTTAGCGATTTATTAGGCTGTATCCACACTGGAGAAATCATAACCCGGTTTGGCCCCGCTTTAACTCTTTCTCTGGCTCAAGGCTATGGAATTCCGGGTTTGTTCTGGGTCCCGAGTGGGTTATCCTCGGGAAGGAGATGCTTATGAAGTCTCTTGATTTGCAAGCCCTTGCCCTTGAATCCTGAATCGGAGGAGTGTGCCAAGGCTTAGGAAGGGCCCTTCAATGTCTTCAGTGTCCCTTACTCCCGAATAAACGTGAGGGACCGAAGGCAGCCTTTATTATTCTTGGGATCATTCTGAGCAGCAGCCTCCCTTTTAATCTTCCTTACTGCCTGATCGTTTGAGGATCTGGTTGATCAACTTCTGGTTGATCGTCCTCGAGGGGGCTGAACCACCTCGCACTCTTTGCCACATTTCTTTGGGCAAGGGACAGTCTCATCAGCCGTGTCTTGGAGGGGGATCTCCACCCCAACGAAACCCTCGATGGTCATCTTTTTTCTCTCTCTCTCTCTCTCCTGCTGGTAAGAGTCTTCAAAGAAGTCTATGCCACTCCTTAGGACTTCTCTGTAGGTACTCTTGCATCTTTCTAGGATTCTTCTCTCTTCCTTCCCAAAGCCTCCCTTCCGATCTGTCCCTGGTGGATCTCCAACTCTGGACCCAAGAAGGATCAGATTTCACTGGGTCTTTGCTTTGGAGAAGGAATGCCTTTCTTGAGAAGGGATCTCTTTTTAGAAGCTTTGGAGGCAGGGGAAGGAAAGGTCTGAAGAAGGCCAGCCTCTCTGCCCACCTCGATATCTTTCTTTCTTTCTTTCTTTCTTTCCTTCCTTCCTTCCTTCCTTCCTTCCTTCTTTCCTTCCTTCTAATGCCCACTCTCTCTCTAAAGCTCTCCCTAAATGGGCATCCTCTTGACCAGCCAACTCACCCTCCAGAAAGGGATTTCTTAAAGAAACCTCTTTTTAGTCTACTTTCATGGATGGAGGGATAAGAAGAAAAGGTTTCAAACCAGGGCATGGAGGGGTGTGTGTGTGTGTGTGTGTGCCCTTCTCTCGGATCTATGGAAGACACTAAACCTGGAAGCAAGGTCCGAAACACACTGCAGAAATGAATCCACTTCGAGACCGCTTTAACTGCCCTGGCTCTGAGAGATCTGAGAGTTGCTTAGGAGGACTGGGTCCTCTTGGATTTGTCTTCCCGACATATCTGCAATCACTTTCACTCCTGGACCCACCACCCGCTTGCGGAATTGTAGGACCCAAGAGGAAGGAAAGATTTAGCTGTAATAATTGTTTTTTTTTTTAAAAAAAAAAAAAACCCCGATTATACTCTACAAAAACAAAAAACCTCAGTCCTAACCCCTTCCTTCCATCTGCCACAGCTGTTGGCAAAACGTCAGGAAGAAACTCTTCCAGAACATGGTCTTTTCTCTCTCATTCATTCCCCTCCTGCCTCCTTGAATGGGTCCCGGGTTTGTCTTTTTTTCCTCCCCTCAATTCACATTTATCATTCAAACACTCTGATCTGTGTTGTGAGTTGAAGGCTGGATGGCCAGGGGTTTATCTAGTTAATCCGAGATGATGGCTAATGATTGTCTCCTGCTTTTCAAAAAAGCCTTGGGACGGACTCCAGAGGGTTTACAAGGTGTGTGTGTGTGTCCCTCCCTTTCCTTTGGATCGATTGCTGGGATTCAGATTATGTAGGAGCTGGCCTGGCCTTCAAGGAGAGAAGAAATGCTCTGGCCAAAGTGGACACTTTCCTTCCATCAGACAACATGGGCACCTTCTTCTTCTTCTCCTGAGTAGCCTCTGTCTCCATCGTATTTGATCTAAAGACATCCTATCTTCCCCCTTATATAGTATTCCATGCCAACCGAAATTAAAAGGACCCCTTTAACCATTGGCTTCTTAGAAAGAGGCGCAGTGACTCCGAATCGACCTCGGTGGCTCCGGTTCTTCTTCTTGGCCGCAGTTATACGCAACCTGAGTTTAAGCATGAAAACTTGGCCCGGTGGCCCAAAGAAGCATTGGGAGGGCCCTGCCTTTGCAGCGTGGCTCATAGTTTTATTGGTCCATACCCTTGTAGCACACTCACGAAAGACAGACCTTGCAAAGCTCAAGAGGAAGGTTTTTTTGGAAGGCGCACATTCCCCAGATCTGGAGAAATAAATCTCTCCTCTCCTAGACTGTATGTGTATACATACATACATACATACAGTATTACACTCCTTCTCTTTGGAAGGTTTTTTATTGCTTGTAGTTTGCTTTGTACCCCACCTGACACAATTTGCCCTTGCTCTAATAAAGTCCTTTTAAAAATGCCATTGAGAGAAGGGATCAGCTTGCCAGTTTAGACCTTGGCAGCGGCTGGCGATGTGGAGGTGCTATATAACCGACTAGTGTGAAGCTTAAAGTATTTTCAGCACGGGGTATACAAACAGCAGGAGTAAGAGACGAGGAAGGGGTGGAACTATAAATCCCGAGATCCAATCCTTAGTTCGAGTTGCCTTTCAGCCAAGTGGTCTCAGGTCTGTCTTCTTGCCTCAGTTTCCCTCATCTGCAGTAGGGACCACAATAATAGTGCTAACTTGCTTTAGAGTTGGATCTCAACTTGGAGCTCAAGAGGAGCACCTTTGTGTCTTGCCAAAGGAGCTTAAAAATGGCCAAGAAGAAGAGAGGCCTTCCTGCATGAATGTCCTTCCAAAACCATCTGAACTAAAAACGACCACATCTTGACAAAATGAAGTCTAGGGACTAACATTGACATAACCCTCCCCCTCCTCAACCTGTATGATTTTTAAACCCTTTGCTGATGAAGAAGCCAGTGAAACTTTGAAACTTTGGGAATCGAGGCAGCTGATTGGTATGAATGATTATCTACGCTGGCTATTTGCCGTAATAAATGAAATAAATTACTAATGAATGATTATCATCACCATTATTATTATTATTATTATTATTATCATCTCCATCCATGCCAAGGGAGAGGACTGTCGGGGAAGGAGCTTCTTCTCAGCAACGCGATCTGGAAGGCCTTTTCAGGAGCTTTCTCTGCTGGACAGCTCCCCGACAAAGTGCCGGCAAAAGTCGCAAAAGCCACCGATATGGAAAGGAAGAAGTGGTTCCTTTAGACTTGACTAATGAAGTGGTTCATTTAGACTAGACTAATACTGTCGGGGGAGGAGGGACCTCCAAGTAATCTTCCTGCTTCCACAGAGCTCTTCATCAGGCTTCTTTCTCACTTCTTGTTGTTTACTGCCCTCCAGGGGTCCCCGACTCAGGGCGGCCCTGTGGATGAGACATCTCCAAGACCCCACGTCTTGGAGTTGTTGTTGTTGGGGTGCCTTCAAGTCATTTCTGACCTACGGGCGACCTTATCCACAGGGTTTTCCTGGCAAGTCCTCGTCAGAGGAGTTTTGTCATTGCCTTCCACTGAGGCTGAGAGAGTGTGGCTTGCCCCAGGTCACTGAGTGGGATTCAAACCCTAGTTTCCAGAGTCGTAGTTCAACGCACACACCACTCCGCTGCACTGGCTCATAGTTTAGGTCCTATAAATCCAGGCCCATGGCCTCCCTGACTGAGTCCAACCATCTGACATGTGGTCTTCCTCTTTTCCAATGATTCCCTCCACCTTCTCCGGCATCATTGTCTTTTCTAATATTTTCTCATGATGTGGCCAAAGTTAGAACAGCCTCAGTTTGATCCTCTTGGCTTCTAGGGAGATTTCTGGCTTGATCTTGTTTGTCTTTTTGGCCATCCAAGATCCCTTTGCATATTGATATTCCAGACCAAACATGGCTAGGTCTGAATTTTATTCCCCTCCTTTAGTTTCCACACAGGAGGCAGAATTCAGTTTTATGTGCCTTCGCTTGGAAGTACAGTAATCCTACTAAACTCTGAGAAGTTTACTTCTGTGTAGGGCACGCACAGGACTATTCTGTCACGACCCCTTCTCCTTCCTTGCCCTTCTCAACGCCGTTTGGAGGGTTTAAGGGGTTATTAATCCGTGTTACTTGATCCCTGAAGCTATTCATTGCCTTTCTCTGGCTCTTTCGGCATATACTTCGCTTTGATCCTTGCCTGGTTCTGAACTGCGAGCAGCAGGGACTCAGGGACCTAGTAGTTACTTTGGGTTGAAATCTACACCTTGAGTACTGAATATTTAGGGAAGGCGAATCAGGCCGGGGAGAGATTGATCTTTCCCCATTGCGATCTATGCCAGACCTGCCATTGTGTTGAATGGCTTCCGATTATTGTACCCAGATCTCAAGTTGCTGTTCAAGTATTCAATTGAGCCAGCGCTGGTCTAGGACTCTGGAGAGCAGGGTTCGAATCCTGGCTCGGCCATGCGAACCCCACTGGTTAACCTTGGGCAAGTCACACTCTCTCAGCCTCTGGGGGAAAGCAATGGCAAACATCTTCTGAACAAAGGTGGCCATGATAGGTTCCCCTAAGGGCCGCCATGAGTCGGAAACGACTTGAAGGCACACAACGACAACTATTCAAGTATTACAGACTCTACAAATGAGTCTACAAGGAAGCAAGTCCCAATTGATACCACTGAGGTGGCTTCCAGATTCTATCCACCTTTATTAGGAAATAAATATACTAAACAGTTCGATACATTTCTTGAGATTTGTTCTGGGAGGACAAATATGAACCGCATATGCCCAAATCTACGATATATTGAGATGTCTATCCATTCACATATATCCAAATTTACTTAGATTTGCCGCTGGGCCTGAAACTGTTTAAGCGGAAGGAAATCCTAAGGATTTTACTGGCAACATTTGTTCAGAGGGTCGAGAGAGTGTGACTTGCCCGAGGCCACCCAGTCACTGAGTAGGATTCCTACTCCAAAGCTCAGATCACTACATCACGACTGTGTATTATTATTATTATTATTATTATTATTATGCCCCTACTCTTTATACCACAGAAGCGGGAGCTAGCTGGTATATTGAATTACGACTCTGGAGACCTGGTTTCAAATCCCCATTGGGCCACGGAAACCCACTGGATGGCCTTGAGAAAGTCACACACTCTCAGCCTCAGACAAACCCTTTGGCAGGTGTAGGAGATTCAAGTTTCCTAAGGCTTCAGTCTTTGTTAAGGAAACAAACCTATCTGTCTGTCTCAAAGTCAAGCCTGGTCTAGTTTTTAAATCAGCAGAGCAGCAGAAACAGGTCTTTGTCCAGCAATTCTTCTCTAAGAACTGAGGCCGACTCAAAGACAACACAAATAGCTTGAAGTTTAAAACATACAAAACTTTACTAATACGGTATGTATAGAAGCTACATCATAACCTACCTAATGAATATCTGAGGAAGGGGAGAGAGAATGCAATGATTTTCCAAAAGCAGGCCTTAGTCGGAAAGGAGGGAGCCTTAGTGGTTGGAGAGTTGAGGCTCTGGAGACTAGGGTTCAAATCCTGCTCCGCTAAGGAAACCCATTGAGGGACCTTGAGCAAGTCGCACACCCTCAGCCTCAGATAAAAACCAGTGATAGGATCTTCTTGGGGTCTCCGTCAAGTCGGGATTGACCTGAAGGCACAAAGCAACCAAGTCTGAAAAGAAGACACCCAACAACAAGAATCTCCCTCTTCTACACAACCTAAAATTCCTGCTGGGACTATCTTAACCCCTGCTGAAATTCTATTAAAGGGAAATTGTATTGAATTCTGTTACACAACCATTAATAATAATAATATAATTTATTTATATTTCGCTTTTTTGCAAAGGAATCAAAGCGGATCACAACGGTTTAAGAGTAAAACGTCATACAGTTAAAAATTACAGTTAAAACAACCCCCAAACCCCGACTCTCCCGGCAATCATACAAACATTAAAGGGACAGGAGCCTTTATTTCTCCTGAGGAATCCAACAGCACCAAGGGGACCTTCCCATCTCTTAGGCCCCTTTTTTGCTTTGGGACAACTCCTCTACCAGTCAATGGGTGGAGGGTGATCCTTGTGATCCTTGTGATCCTGGGGGAATCGACTGCAGGGGATCGGCTCCTGTGGGGAAAAAAAGCTGGCCTAGTGGTTGGAGAAGGGTGGGGGGAAGAGAAAGCCTTCAAGGCCACTGAGTCTGGTTGACTGCGCAAAAAGTCTTTCCATGTCCTAATGAGGTTTATTTTTTTCCCTGACAACAGCAAGGCCTGGCTAATTAAGCCGCAAGCGAGGCTTTTGCAGCCAAAGTGTAGAATGTTGTCCTATTAAATATGGAGGAGCTTGATTGTGATTTCCCAAAATCCCAAGGTGGTCTCTCTCGAGTCCCCTTCGGGGAAAGGGGCAAAAGAGAGAGAGGGAGGGGGAAAAAAAAGAAGTGTGCCTCTCTGCCTCTGTTAGAGGATTTTCTATAGGGCCAAGATTGGGCTACTCCTAGAGGTTTTGGGGATTTCAAGAGAGCCCAAAGAGGGAGCCAGTGCATTGGGACCTTGCCATTTGAGGCTTCTGCCTCCAACAAAGGTAAAAGCCATTTTTCTCTGACATTGGGACTGATTGGCATGCTTTGCCTCTAAAGTGATGCGAAACATGACTTCTTGAGAAATTCAGTGTTCTCTGCCTACATGGGAGCCTGTGGCTTCACAAAGGAAGGAGACCTGCCAGATTCCAAGGAAACATCTTCTTTGAATTGCCAATGGACACAAAATTTCCTTGACTATGAAAATCTACCAGTGGTGGCCAGCCTGCAGATAGCCCTCCCTACCATCTGAACTAAGACCAGAAACAGAAAAGGCAGGCCCAGGACTAACATCTTCAATGTCTTTCTCCTGTTTAGCCTGATGAAGAGGCCGGTGTGACTTCGAAAGCTTGCAACATGTAGTTGTGCATTTTAGTCCAATAAAGGTGTCATTGTTTGGATGTTATAGGATCTGTGTGTCTGTGTAATTGATGCCTGCCAAGGCAAATATGCTTCCCAGGGACAAAGAGCAAAGAGCTGGCCAGTTTGAAGGCTGCTTGGACCAGTTCAGCCAAAGTTTGCTCCAAGGCAAGTGAGCCTTGGCCGCCTCATAATTTTGGACCTTCAGTTCCCTGGGACTCTTGGAACTGCAGGCCAAGAGAGCCACTGGTCTCTTTGCAATTTGCCCATTACATTTCACAGTTCAATGTTCCCACAATCCTTGCTGGGTGGGGCTGCTGGGAACTGTCAGCCCAAGCATCTGGAGGGTCAAAGGCTTTTTTGCCTCTGGTGCACATGAGGAAGGAGAAAGCATTGGTCTTAGGCAACAGCTTTTGGGTGTCCAAGAGAAGAAGCAAAAGGCTAGTTCTTAAATGTGTTTGATTAGGCTAGATCCCATCCAGGGCCAGAGAGTAACCCTATTGATTTCAATGGGGATACTCTCAGGAAAGAGCCACCGTGGAGTAACTTTGTGAGTGTTGGACTCTGACTCTGGAGGTTACAATCCTAGCTCGGCCTGGAAACCCATTGGGAGAGTTACACTCTCTCAGCCTCAGGGGATGGCAATGACAAATCCCCTCTGAAGAAACCTGCCAAGAAAACCCTGAGATAGGTTCGGTTTAAGGTCTCCATAAAGGCACATACAAAAACAAATGCTTAATAGGACTTTTTTAAAATTACACTGCCCGAAAGCCAGCAGATCCAGTGGAAAGTAACTTTTCCAAGCTCTGTTTGTTTCATTTTTTACTAGGGATTGCCCCCAGTGTCATTTTCTGCCTCCATTACCAACATTACCTGGCTAGTCCTACTGTTCCTTTTGCCTGTTGGAAGCAGCAAAGTGTCTTGGGCTGGGTTGCCATGTGAAATAAGAGATGGGGCTCCTCTCCCGTTAACAGTCGTGGAGAAGCAGAAATTTCAGCAGGCAGCCCTCTTTCGTTCTGTTGTAATCATTTCCACCTTATGGGCTACCCTCTACAGTCCTCTACACAGCCCTTTTAGGGACAGGAGCTCTGCCTCTCATTTCACCAGGCAACCCTATTAATTTGGGATGTCCCTCTGAGACTGGTTCGACCCTCAGAGAATGAGGCTGGCACGATTTCAGTGGGGGTCCTGTTGAACTCAAGAGGGATCTGGGGCTGGTTCACACCTGGGGAATGAATCAGGACCCACCACCCTAGAAAGAAGGTCTCCTGTCTTCTCAAGCTCATAGGTCACTTCACAAGTTCAGTGGCAGAGACTCAACATCCAGAGTTAATTCAAAGGTTGGTTCCCACCTCTGGATTTCTCTTCAAGGCCACTGGGACCTGACCAGAGACAGCTTCAGGTGTGACTTACTGAAAATCATTGTGCCTCAGAGGATAAGGAAGCCCTCTATTGTTTTGGGACCATCCGTCCATCCACTCATGGAAACCTTCTCTGATGTTGCAGTGCTCAAAGGTTTGACTTGCATGGATCAACTCTCCATCAGCCTTTCTGGTCCAGCGACAGCCTTTCTGACTTTATTGGAGTCCTAACTCCCATCAGCCTCAGCCAGCAATGCCCATGTTTAAAGAGGATGGGAACTGTAGTCCAACCAACCCAGGAGGACCTCAGATTCTTCACCTCTGTTGTATGGCCCTCATTACCTTCTTCTAGAACAAGTGTGAATGTCGTCCAGGTTTTGGCAGGCTGCATCTCACATGGCCAAAGGTGCTGGATGATGGGAACTGTAGTCCAACAACAGCCCAAGGGACAAGTGAGAATCTCAGTTCTCCTGTGGAGCCATCCTAGGATGCTCCTACACTGTATAAGTAATGCAGTTGGACACCACCTTTTAAGTGCTCTAGCTCCATCCTATGGGATACTGGCTTTTGTAGTTTTACCAGGTCTTTAGACTTCTCTGCTGGTGCCTCACAAAACTACAAATCCCAGGATTCAGTAGGATGGAGCCATGGCTATTAAAGTGATAGCAAAGTGCACTGTTTCCATAGTGTAGGTCAGTGCTTCCTAAACATTGGTCTTCCAGATGTTTTGGACTTCAGTCCCCAGAATTCCTGACTGTTGGCCAAACTGACTAGGACTTCTAGGAGCTGAAGTAAAACATCTGGAGAATCAAAATTTGGGAAACTGGTGTAGATACATCCCTAGATGAGGCCTTATTATATAGCCATTTCATTTCACCTCTGGGCAGTGAGGGGCAGTGTAGTGGCCTGAGAGTTGTACTAGGACTTTGGAGGCCAGGGTTCAGCTTGGGTGATCTTGAGACCAGATCTTGCCAAGACAACCCTGCCATAGCTCCTTTTTGAGGGTCATCATAACTCTGAAACAACTCGAAGACACAGCAGTGGCCTGAAAGTTGTACCAGGACTCTGGAGACCAGGGTTCAAATCCTTCCTGGATGATCCTTGGCAAGTCATCCTCCCTCAAGCTTTAGAAGAAGGCAATGAAAATCCTTCCTGGGACCAGATTTTGCCAAGACAACCCTGCCATAGGTCCTTCTTGGGGAGTTGCCATAACTCTGAGACAACTTGAAGGTGGAGAACAACAACAATTTCATTTTCCAGGATAAATTTCCCTCCAGTTTGTGCATGTGTGCTAGGCTAGATTCCTTTAAATTAGAGTATATATGTATCTGTGTGTGTGTCTGGAGGAGATGATTTCGAAGTCAAGATGTAAACACTGTCGGAGAAACTTGTCCCAAAAGTCCAGAGGTCCCAGCGCCCTCCTTTTTTCTCTCTTTCTCCTCTCCTTTTGCAAAACGGAGTCCATTCAGGGGGAGAGGGAAGAGCCTGGGAAAAGAGTTGCCTTGTCATGTAACACATTGCGCTGATTTATTATAAAATTTTAACGAAATCATGCATATTTTAACAGCCTTTAATCACTGCATGAAAATTTAATTCATGAACTGTAGCACGTTTAAATAAATGAAGTGTTAATTCATTAGGATTAATTAATTTGTTAAAGGATTGTGGGCAAGGTGAAGGTGGAAGGGAAAAAAAAACTCCTTTGTTGGTTTCGCGGCTTAATCGCCAGGTTTTGTTGGCAGACATAATAATATTGTGTGTTTTTTTTTTTTAATTAAAAAGCCAACGTAGCAAGGCTTGGATGGCTTTTGAAATTAGGGGGGAAAATTCAGTGGGGTTTCATGTCCATTGGCGCACAAACATGGGTAAACAAACAACACAAACATCAGGGTTTGGGGGGTGAAATGCTCAGATCGATGGGATATTAAATCATCCACATCAATTGGATGATGGTATTTGTGGATGATAGCAAAATAGTCCCTCTAGGTTGTCCCTAGGTTACATGCCCTCTGGATCTGTTCCATGGTGATCTAGAGGTTTTTTTCCCACTAGTAAATCTGGATATCAAGCCAGTAATTCTTAATGAAATTTAGTGATTTAAGATCTGGAGAAACCTGGAGATTTGTGAAGATTGATGGAGACTGTGAGGGACAGACAAAAATCCCACCTAGGTGAACCATTGGTTAGGTCCCCTCAAGATCTGTTCCTTAGGGATCTCTAGTTTTTCATGGTACATTTGGAGCTGAACCAGCCAGCAATTCTTAATGAAATTTAGTGGCTTAAGACCCTGGCAGATGTGGAGTTTTATCCTTTTTGTAATGTTAGACTTTCTTCAGGGAGTTGGCAAGACAGCCTGGAAATGTTCTAAATACTGAAGGAACTTTTCTTTAAAAATCAAGCTCTGTTTCCAACCCAAATCATCTTTTTTATAAAGTTCACAGAGAAAAATATTTTGAAGTTAAAGTGGTCTCACCAAACTGGAGTTGGAACCAAAGAAGCTTAAAGTTCAACGTCCTCAATATGTGTTGCTGGCCAGATTGAGGACATTGACCTTTTAAACTGGGGACCATCTCTAGTGGAAGTGACCCTGTCATCCCATCTGGATTGCTGCTTGAAGTCAGTTGTGGGGAAAAAAACTGACCCCTGAATAAAAGAGAGAACCAGATAAGGATGTCGCTTCTCTCCTCTACTGATTTCTCACTTTGGACCGATCTCTGCATTACTTCGGGACTTAGCTACTTATTAGGGGTTTCCCTAAATAATCCGGAAAAATATCCTGTTGTGAAAATGCTGGAGCTCCTTTGCCCAAGGAATATCAGCAAGTCTACAGGGCCTATACTGTATATATCCTAAAGGCACCAGATCTGGTCTGGTCTTAAAAGCTAAGCAGGGTTCGCCCTGGGAGGGTGAGAGACCACCAACAAATATGAGGTGCTTTGGGCTGTATTTCAGAGGAAGGAATTGGGAAAACCACCTCTGAGTATTCCTGCCCTAAGAAAACCCTATGACATTCATTTGGACCCCATAAGTCAAAAGGCGACTTGAAGGTACATGCACACAGTCTTTGGATGACATTTGTTCTTGCCAGAGGTTGGAAAATTTACTTTGTGGACTCCAGTTTACAGAATCTAGGCAGCTTGGGGGGATCCTGAGAGTCGTATCCAACCTCCCCTGCATTTCCAAGCTCTCTGTTTCAAAGACCCCTGGAGAAGAAAGGTACATAAAAGTATCCGCATATGACCAACTACATTTCCAACTAGTTGGGATGGGAAGGAATCAGACAGAGTGGCATAAATTCAGTATAAATGTGTGCATTGGTTGTGCTCTTAAATCTAGCAGTTTTCTACTGAGCTACTATTTTCCAAGGTTTCTCCACTGGAAAGCATAATGGATTAGTATGGATATACACTGAAGGAACATCTTTAGAAGGAATACAGCCAAGTCCTCTCATGACCCAAAACAAGAACAAAATCACCACAATTCCAGTACTGTATAGTCAGCGGTTTACTAGAACCTCCTCCACCAACAAAATCAGGAGCAAACTTTTGAACTCTAAAGAATTCTTCATCAGGATGAACATTTAAAAAAAGAGAAGAGCAAGTGAGATGGACATCATGATGTTGCTCCAAAGTCTTCAGTTTATAATTTGGAATACTGAGCTTGGTAGACAGGCTTTCTGAGCACATCAGAGAATCAAACTTGGAAGCAAGTAGTTACCAAAAAAAAAAAAAAAAAAAAAAAAGTTGCCTGTAGTGAATTCCTTTTTCCAAAAAGAAAGACCACACTAGATTATGATTATATCATGATTGTAATTTAATGAGGGTATAACTTCATTTAATTTGCAGTTATTTTATTTTATTTATTTGTCGTTACAGGAGTGTGACCTTGCTAAATGGTGGAGGACAAATATATGTTAAAGTAATGGCTCATGCCTTGATGTGAGTGCTAAATGGACAACACAGTGGATAGAAGAAGAGTCCATTTTGCAGAACAGGAGAGCAATTTGTAATATTCCTGTTCTTAAAAGCAACTGTTATTAAAAGCAACTACTTGTGCAAAACAGGGGAAGTTAGGAAAAGTGGTAACTGTAACAGAAACTTACTACAGTACTTTGAGGGCATTGGCTCTATGATTGTAACTAATTACTTTTTAATTCAGCCCTGGTGGCGCAGTGGTTAAATGCCTGTACTGCAGCCACTCACTCAAAACCAGAAGGTGGCGAGTTCAAGACCAGCAAAGGGCTGAAGCTTGACTCAGGCTTGCATCCTTCCGAGGTCGCTAAAATGAGTACCCAGATTGTTGGGGGCAAATAGCTAACAATTGTAAATGAAGCTGTTTGTTTAACAAATTGTAAGCCGCTCTGATAGTCTTGGCTGAAGAGCGGGGTATAAATAAAACATTATTATTATTATTATTATTATTATTATTATTATTATTATTATAAGAGGTAACTTCCCAAGCCCTACCTGTGAGTCAGCACAGTATTGATCTTGTGCTGAAAAATTGATATTGTCCAACTCCAAAAGGAAGAAAATGGCCAAGCTACTGGTTGCCAAAACCTTGTAGAGTCTACATTGTTGCCAAGGCTCTTATCTTGGTTGTTGCTTTGTTATCATTTTGCCTATGACTAAGCCAGAGTGTTATTGTTTCTACCATATTAGAGGCCATATGGATCTACAAAAGGCTATTGTCCACCTGAGGTGTGTGCTCAAATTCATCTGTTTGTATCAGATTACTGTCAGCATTTTAGGTCCTAAATGGTTTATCTTGAGACTAGCAGTCTAAATGGATGCAAGACCCTTATAAACAGATGCGTGTAGAGATGCTTTGATTCCAGGCAATCATACAATGCTGTTCTAGACAGCTTCCCTCTCTTTCTTTCCAAACATTTTTCTAATACTGGCAGATACCTAAATATGCTTGATAGTATGAAGGCAATATCTAGTGAGTCTCAGAAGACAAGACATGGAGGATGAAGTAGCTTCCTTATGGTGACATTATGGAGTCAGATACCACATGGAAGAAACGGATGTTTGACAGTACAGCCCTGCACATGCCCACTCAAGAGTGCAGTGGGATTTACTCTAAAATAAATCAGAATTAAGATTACGGTCTAAATGGTGGAGTAAGACTCCAGCTTCTACTGCTTCTTCCCCATGAGATGAACCCATGGCAGTTAAGGTGGGCTCAAACTCCTGTACCTGTGCAGTGTCAATACAATCTCCATCAGCACTGAGGAACATGTGGCCCTCCAGAAGTTATTGTTATGCAACTCCCTTCATTCCTGACCACTGACTATGTTGACTGGGATTGCTGGAATTACAATCCAACAACATCTGGAAGCTCCATGAGTTCCCACCGTTCATCTACATTATGTGTAAGAAATTACAGGGTTGCTATAAGTCATTTTCAAGTAACTGAAGGGCTGCCATGCAGAAGAGAATACAAGCTTCTTTTCTGCTGCTCCAAAAACAGAGGTTGAATGTTCATTTGTCAGGGAGGCTTTAGCTATGGATTCCATACAGCAGAAGATTGGATTAGGTAACCTTCTGTGCTCCTTCAACCTCTACCATGAAGAATTATGATTCTAAATTACTCAGTTGCAGCACTTTCCTTTAGTTACAGGCACTTGCCTGGAGGCTTTTCTTTGTCTGTACCTCCTGAATGGGTTAGGCAGGTGCTATATCATCATCATCATCATCATGTACCACTATTATTACATTATGGATCCATAATGGCACAGTACACTAATATTATGTAGTTATGATTACACATTGTCATGCCTCAGACCTACTTTACCAGGCTGCAGCTGCATTGAGAGATGGAGGTCTGTTCAGATGGCAACTGAAGTGCAGGAGGAAAAGGAGGCTTCAACAGCATCGCACTAGTGAGTGAGGCTGTGACAATCGGAAACAGGACTCCTGTCACAATTTCTTTTCACAGCCTTTCTTGTTCACAGGAGAGGGAAAAAATGTCATCCTCCTGAGCCTTGATTGTCAGCTGAATGGACCCCCTTTGCCTGATCTGGTTGCTGTCTATTAAGGTGGCCTTGAGGAGGCAGTTGGACCAGGAGATGCTAGTTAGTCATTTAGTTGTTGTTAACTGGCTTCAAGTTGTTTCCGACTCATGGCGAACCTGGGCATGAGACATCTCCAAGACTTTCTCCTCTGCTTAGGTCCTCATAGCAACATCACTGACTCGGAACAATTATCAAGGAAGATCAAAGGACAAAGTGCAAAGACAGGCTTGATGCTAAACATAAAGAAAACAAAAATAATGACCACAGAGAACCAAAATACATTCAACCTAGACAATGAGGAAACTGAAATAGTAAAAGAGTTCCTGTTCCTTGGATCAAACACTGATCAAGGAGGAGACTATAGTCAAGAAATTCAAAGACTAGGAATGGGAAGGAGTGCTATGAAAGAACTAGAAAAGATCCTAACAGTAAAGATATACAACTGAGCGCTATATTTAGAATAAGCCAAGCCACTGTATCCCCCAACAGTTCCTAGCAGCTTACAGTAATGAGAACGAGGGTCAAAGGGATGCATGCAAGAAAAGAGGTGAAGGACAAGCCCTCTTTCTACCAGTACTGATATTAGGGATATCACTTGGGAAATACAATACAGTTATATGCAAAAGTGAGAGCTAACATGGTGTAGTGGTTTGAGCGCTGGACTATGACTCTGGAGGTCAGGGTTCAAATCCCTGTTTGGCCATGGAAACCTACTAAACCTACTAAACTGGTTGATCTTGGGGAAGTCATATTGTCTCAGATTCAGAGGAAGGCAAAGCAAACTGCCTCGGAACAAATCTTACCAAACCACCACCACCAACAATATGAACAAGCAAGAATGATAAGAATTGGGTTTATCGATGTATATTAAGCTGAGATAAACATTTCCAATGTTTACCACTGTATTGAGTCTGACACAAACGCGTAGCTCAGCACAGAGGACTAGGAAAAGATTGCTTTGTTCAAAAGTCCCCTGACAGCCATGTGGGACTAGGACACAGAAAGGCATCTCCCTCAAGACACTGTGTGTCTGATGGGGATTGTGTCAAAACATGAAGAAAAATTCTATCACCCTATTTATTCAACCTGCATGCAGAAAATACTGTATGGAGAAGGCTTAGACTCAGAGGCAGGAGGAGTGAAGATAGGAGGAAGGAACATCAACAACATAAGATATGCAGATTACACAATACTACTAGCAGAAAACAAAAGATGCAACAGAGAGACAGGATAAAATAAAGCTTTTATTATTATTTATTATTATTATAACAAAGACCTGGAACAGTTACTAAATATAGTCAAAGAAAAAAAAAACTAAGGTAGGGTTAATGCTGAATATAAAGAAACCTAAAATAATGACCAAGGAAGAACTACATGAATTCGTTATGGATGACAACAAAATTAGAAATAGTCAAAGAGTTCCCATACCTTGGATCAAACATTTATCAGAAAAGAGATAGCAGTCAAAAAAATCAGAAGACTAGGAATGGGAAGGGCAGCTATGAAAAACTTAGACAAGATCCTAAAGTGCAATGACATAACACTGAATACTAAAATTAGGATCGTCCAAATAATTGTATTTCCCTTTACTGTGAACGGATGTGAAAACTGGACAGTGAAGAAAGCAGAGAAGAAAATCAATTCATTTGAGATGTGGTCCTGGAGAAGAGGTCTGGGGATACTGTGGACAGCTAAAAACACAAACAAATGAGTCCTTGAACAGATCAAGCCTGAAATCTCCCTGGAAGCCAAGATGATTAAGTTGAGGCTATTGTACTTTGGCCACATTATGGGAAGACGTGACTCATTAGAAATGACAATAAAAAGACTAGGAAAGGCAGAGGGAAGCAGAAAAAGGGGGAGACACATTTTAGATGGATAGAATCAGTTAGGGAGGCTGTGCTAGTTAGTTAGGTAAAATGTCTAGTCATAACTGACTTTAGGGGGTCGCGCTCATCTCTGTTACTAAGCCGAAGAGCCAGTGTTGTCTGAAAACGACTCCAGTGATCATGTGGCCAGCATGACTGTGTCAAATGCTGTTACCTTCCCACCAAAGTGGTACCTATTTATCTTCTTGCATTTGCATGTTTTCGAACTGCTAGTTTGGCAGAAGCTGGGACTAGTGACAGGAGCTCACACTCACCCCACCATGTGACATTAGTTAAGTTATACAGACATAATTAAGTAGGCAATGTAGAATGTGGGCCAAAATTATTATTTCATCACCACTGCCACCTTTATTTATATCCTGCCTTTCTCACCAAACTGAGACTCTGGTAGCAACAAGAGACAGAGGGTCTTTTTCAGTAATGGCATCCCATTAATTGAATGCCCTTCCCCCTCAAAAAGCTTGTTTTGCAGCCAGAGTTACCTTTTTCTTTAAGCAATGTCTCTTGCTGTTAGGTCTCAACTTAGTCGGAAATGTTTAAGTTATTTGTGTCATACCAGTATAATGTTGATAATATAATCGGCATTCTAAGTGCTCTAACTGAAACACAACCAAATTAATCTTAGGATCTATTACAGTTGTAAACACAATTATTTGGCCTGCTTGTTTTGTGAACCCCTTTGAGCTCAGCATATTCTGGGAAATGGGATATACAAATAAACTGATTAAATAATAATTTTTTTAGAACTATGTTTTTGATATTAGGCAAAGAGATTTCTCTTTTCAAAGCAATTTAGATTTTAAATTGTTGTCACTGTAATACTATTTTCTGCAGTCTTTTAAATTTTGAATTACTTCTTGCTACTTTTACCCACTTTTTGAACAGTTTTTATTGTGCTGGCCACCCAGATAACCTTCTGTTATGTTGTAGCATATAAATATCAGTTCATAAATGTCTATGTTGTATACTGCTTTGTAGCGTGTGCTTTATAGCTTGTTCTACACTACTTTGAAATATTTATGTGCAAGTGCTTGATAAATATTTATAAATAAATGTACAACACAATCAATTGATCAATTGCATTTTTCACCTCATTCCAAGAAATACTGGATTTGGGGGAGCTAAGAGAGAACTCTTTTTTGTTTCAACTTTTTAAAAAAATTGTCTGTAGTCCAGCTCCCATATTTCTCCAAAACATCTATGAGTAAATCTCATTTTCATCATTCTAAAGGGAGAGTACTATGGCATGAAAAATCCCAGGATATTCAGCTTGGAGAGAAAGGTCTACCACAGTCTACCACATTATTAAGTTTATGGTACACAATGCCCTGCACAGTTTCATGTACCTTTCCAGGCTTAACACAAACAGAATAAATGATGCATAACTGATGTGTATAATTTACATTGGCTGGAACATTCTCTTTTAAGAACATACTTTTGCCAAACTGAGCATTAATATCAGGAGTTTTTCCACCAATTTTCATATACCATATTCTTCACACTTTTTTTCCTGAACTAAGCTAAGAATATTTCAGTTTCAATGTACCAAAAAGGCATTTGAAGTAAATTTCTTGTCCCCATCTCCCATTTTGCTCCTTCAAAGGCCAGGAGTAAAACTCTCCCCACATTTTCATGCCTTTCAACCTTGTATTTAAAAGTTAAAAGGGAGTAGAGTGAAAAATAAGCACTATTGTATCATCACTCTCTTGCTAGGGTGGCTGGTGACTCCTATCATTAAAGCAATGAATCCATTCTGGGTCTTAAATATACTAAGATGCTGAATCTAGGTTGAGGACAGCGTTCAGCACTTTGGCTAACTGCTTTAAAATTTTGACTGAAAGCCAATGTGGATTTGCCAGCCCTATTGGCACCCACCACTATGTGCCAGTCAACCAAGACTGAGCATTTTGAGGCTATTCATAACCCTTATAATGCTTGAGAGTAACCTGAACTCACTTTCACCGCCATAGAAAGATGCAGACTGGGCTGCAGATCATTCATGGGGTAATATTTAAACCAGAAACTGAGAACCTCCAGATCTTAGCCTGGTATAGCCAGTAATGCTGCTGCTGGTGGCAGAGATGGAGTTGGTGGTGAGAGAGATGGAGTGCCCTCCTCTTCCAACCAGTGGATGGAAATAAAAGAACGTACTGCAAAGCTGAGAAACTCTTACATGTAAATGAGCTTTGGTTTGCAGTTCAGGAACCTGCTATGTATAACTGAGCTCTGGGATTAAACCCACATTTGTGTCTTACTCGCAAAATTATATCAGGGAACACTTAGCTGATTGCACCAAGCACATACATTCATGGGTTACAGGGAACTGCATCAGAAATCGAAGGGACCTGTAGTCCACAAGAGCAATATAGGACCTGTACACACCACCAGGATGTGACGTCCTGGCAGCGAATTTAGGGCCAAATAAATCTGGGCGCTCAAACGTGTGATGTCGCAGCTGTATCACAGCTGCAACGGACTGCCCACATGGCACTGCACAGAAGGGACGTCATAAGGGCTCCACTGCAACCCTTACAACGTCACAAAAAGGAGCTGCTCTAGGCAGCTCCTTTTTTGCTGTGCAGTGGTGCAGCTCGTCTGGTTGCTGCTGCGCCACTGAGCAGCAAATAGGGATGTCTGCAGACCACCCTTTTCAGGCAGTCTGTACAGCCCCATAGTCTCCAGGATTTTTTGGTCGGTGGGTGGGAGGTTTGTGCAATATGGTCTTAGGGAAATCGCTCCCAGTGCACAATCACCCACTATTGTGGCTGGTTAGTCACTTGCCCCTTTTTCTTGAGGCCAGCTGTATCATCTCTGGAAGGAAGAAGTTAAGCCATTTAGAAGTTGGTGCTTCTTCCACTTTGCTCATTCAAATATGGAGTCGAGGTGAATAAACTGCAATACATTCATAGAGGCATAAATTATCTCCATGAACTGGCACTGCCTCCACCCTTAAACTGGGGCACAATCTCATGGGTCTGTCCATACAGCTAAGGAAGCTTTGGACTGGAGTTTTCTTATTAGAAGTGCCCACCATGTTAATAATATATATTTAGCATATATATGTGCGTGTGAGAGAGTTGAATGATGTCAATAATATATATTTAGCACATATGTGTGTGTGTGTGTGTTAGAGAGAGAGTCTGATGCAGATGGACTCAGGTTGAATCTTCAGTAAGTAAGGCTGTGATAGACTCTTGCCACAGCTAGTTGATATAGATCCATCTTCAACAATGTGGTGCACTCCAACTATAGCATATCAAAACTCCCATCACCCCACAATCAGATATGGGAGTTGTGATCCAAAACCTGTGGAGGGTCCAAGCCAAAGAAAGTTAGCACTGACAAAGCTGGTCTAACATAGACCCTTGTATACTGGTCCCTATAAAGCTGTTGAGCATTTCAGGTTCCTAGAAGGGTCATCTCAAAAGGAATTTGCAGTATAAATTACAGTGGGAATGGGAAATTCTTCATTCAAAAGGGGGGGGGGGGAATAGTTCACCAAGCATGCACATGGCCTTGGGCAAACTGAAAGTAGTTCTTTGGCTCCTGGGCAATCGCATTTGGAACTCTAAACACGTCTGTGCTGTTTCTTGATGAGCAATGGCACCTAAACTCCAGATAGGAATGAACAAAGGTCCAGTGAACCAAGACTGTGGTTGTCTTTTCCATTCTGATGATTGCTTATACTGAAGTATAGAATCAACAAATCCTTCTATGAAACAAAGACAGCTTCAGTCTATGCTATTAGGATGACACACAAACCACGGTAATAACTTTCAATTAGTTGATGTGGTAATTTGAAATTAAATATGTAGACGCAAAAAGGGTAACTGTAATCTTTAGATATTGGAAAGCATGCAGGTGGACAGAGGGGGAATCAGACAAGCTCTGTTTGCGTAGCCAGGGTAGTCCTGCATTTGTAGTAACTATTTCAATACACATCAGTTTGTGTGCAAACTGTACATTATTAAATATTTAAACAATGTGCACAGAGATGAACATGAAGCATATGCTATGCCCTTGAGTGGGTCATGAAAGGGAAAGATCTGAATTTAAAGAGGATATGTTAATGCTGCCTTTTCCATTTGTGTAACCCTTTGCACACCTGGGTTAAAAAAGATGCATTCACTACCTGTGTTTGGTACAGAGTCATACAGCGCATTGGGAGAGAACATGCTTTGGATGCAAAATGTCTCGGCTTCACTCCTTAATATCTGCAGATAAAAGGGCCAGGCAACAGGTAATGAGGAAAACCACTACCTGGGGTTTTTGGGCAACCACTTTCCTTAGAGCAGACAATAATGGGTCAGATGGACAATAATTTTGCACATACTATCCTACAGAGGAGTACACATATGTCTTTTGTGCAGAAGAACAGAGCCTATATAAGTACTGCCAAGACCATTCTGTTCCAGTATATCATTGACCCTCTTATTTAGAGGCATGGTTATGACCACATATGGCAATTCCCAAATGGCAGCTGAAAAGTAGAAGATGCCACTATTTTTTTTTAAAGTCCAGAATACTAAAGAATAGGTTATTGTTCAGGCACAGTCCTTGGCTAGGAAGCTCACCTCTCTAGGTGGTCTTGGGTTACCTCTGCTCTCTCATACTCATTTCCCTGTCTACAACACTTTAATAAGTTTACTGTCTTTATAGGTTGTTAATGCACATGAAGTTCTTAGGACCAACATGTATTGTATAAATGCTAATGGAGCTAACCACCATGTTCGATGTTCAGTGTTGTAATGTAAACTGATGCATCTGAATGTTGCAAAATGACTAACTTCATACCTGGGGGGGAAGTCTTATCCCAAATTCATAGACTGCTGCAAGAATTACAAAAACCGACGGACAAAATGAGGTAGTGGGAAATCTTCTCCAACAGCTCATTGGACTAAATATAGTTTAAACTGAGCTGCAGTGAATGTGTGTATGTGTGTGCACTCCTTCAACTCACCTGTTGGTCCATGGTGACCCCATGAATTATATAGGGTTTTCTTATGTAAGGAATTTTTATTTATTTATTTTCTTATATCCCGCCTTTCTTCCAATACTTAAGAGGTGGTTTTACCAGTTTCTTCCTCTAACATGTAGTCCACAGCACGTGATATTTAGGTTAAATCTGTGTACATTTACTGAGCTGGGCTTACCTCCTACATGAATATACCTCAGATGAATCAGCTAATGCTTAGGTGATAACAGGTCCAACTAATAATCCAGAAAATTTCTGTGTCCAAAATGGAACAAAGCAGAGTTTGGTCTGGGGGTGTTACTGCACCAGAAAATGAAGACAAATTTAGGATATAAAAAGTAAAGTAACAGAAAAATTAAATCAAATTGTGAAGAATCTCACCATATTGTCCAAAAAAGCAGCCATGAAAACTTGTTTGAAAAAGCCATTTTATCATGGTATATTTAAACAGCCAGTGTGTGCACCAGCAAAACCAACAAAAAAAAAACCTGTGGTATCTTAAAGACCAAACATTGTTTAACGTCATACATTCTTGAGAATGATGTCATTTATCTGATAATGCATCTGGTGAAGAAGTGGAACAGTCCATAAAAACCTATATGATCATAAATGGGTTAGTCTTCGTGGTGCCACAAAACTCAGTTAATTTTGAAACATTGTCGGGCACTAAAAGACTACAGATGAGTCTCCACAATAAATGGCTTATTATTAATCCCGATATCCAATATATGAAGGGTGGGAAACAACAGCTGACTTAAAAGAACAACATGACCTGGTCTCTTACAGACAATGAAGTCTTATTGTATAGTAATTGTCCCAAGGTTGTTTATTACATAATTTTTCATTTATCAGATTACTGCATATTTGCAAGTAATGTGTTCCTACATCCTAATGCAAGTATGGGAAGCTGTTTGGCCTATCATTTTAAGGCAGGCAAGAACACACTGTAATACAGATTATCTTCCATATGGGGGGTAAGAGTGGGGATCCCTCTCTTAGTTTCAGAGCAGACAAATCCAGTTCATCAGTACTTCAAATGGCAGAAGAAACAGCAGGAGTAACAAGATTAGGTCTCTACCCTTCCTGAACAGCTATGCAAATAAAATAAAATAAAATAAAATAAAATAAAATAAAATAAAATAAAATAAAAATATAATAAAAAATAAATTAAAAAAATAAAAAAATAAAAAAAATAAAAAATTGCTGGATTTTGTAATAAACAGGCAACAGGTACGATTCTTTGTAGGAAGGTGACACCCTGCCTTCCCCCAGACTGACACGGGAGACAGTGCAGGGAATGCATGATCAAGTTGTGGGGACTCAGTGAAATGCTGCATACCTGAAATTGGAATCAAGGTACCTTTTGAACATGCACTTCCCAATGAATGTTCTTGGATGCTTCGAGATTGGCGCCACTGTTCCTGCTGCCTCAGGACTCAGTGTGAAGAATGAAGTGACACCACCAAAACAGCTTCTTGTGAACTGTGAGTGAGAATAATGTAGCCCACAAGATGATGACTGACTTCATCTCCCAACATTCCTCTCTCATGGCTACATAGACTCAGGCTATTGGTTCTCTCTGTCAACATCTGGACTGCATGATTCCTACAAGTACTGTAAGTTCCTTCTACGTCCTGTCACAAAGCATTGCCATGCAAGGAAACAAGAGAGACCTGGTGTCACTTTCTGGCTGGAAACGATAGAAGCCAGTCTCAGTACAATAACCTCTCATCATCTGGTTGGCATTTTCAGCTTACAAGGAGTTGGGCAATTAAAAAAAACCAAGTCACATTTTGGCCCGAAGAAATAAAAAGGGGGTGGAGTGGAAGGACTATAAAGACATAATAAACTTCTGAATTCCCAAAGCACCCCCAAAACTTCTGAAGGTCGCTAAAATGAGAACCCAGCTTGTTGGGGCAATTAACTTACATACTGTAAACCGCTTAGGGAGTGCTTAGTTCACTGATAAGCGGTATAGAAATGTACTTGCTATAGCTATTGCTACAATGGGTCAGTCAGTCAGCCATTCTCATCCTAAAAGACCCTTCTTGACAAAGATGTTATCAACATTAACCTTGATAGTTCCAGCAGTATATCACCTTGAGCACTTTGAAAGTTAATGCAAGATATCAGTCTAATAACAGCAACAGCAGTCATCACCACCATCATCTGCATAACAGAAATCTAAGACCATATTATTTCTATATGACTTTGACCAAAGTGAGATGTATTTCTTTCAGAGAACACAGTCTGACAAAAAAAAAATCAAGTGCAATTCTCAATCCTTTCTATGTTATTTCAGTATCTGAGGCAACAACACCATGGATTACGGTGCTTGTGACTTTGTTTTTATTCGTTCCACATAGAAAAGCATGCAGTATTGATGTAAAACAGTACAGTATTCATGTAAAACGCTCAGTGCACATTCGGTAAACAAGCCATTAGCATACCAACTCATTTTTATGAACTACATAGCCACAAATCACACAGTCCTGTACAAGTGGAGCTTTTTATCTTTTTGGGAAAACCGAAAGCAGTGTTTAATTAAAAAGGAGACACACACACACATACACAACTGGGTTTTCCGTCTTCAGCAAAATTATTTTTTTCCAGCTGAAAACCTGCCAAGAAAGAAAGATAACTAACAGTTACACACTGAAAGCTCCAGATGCAACAGAGGAAGAAAGGGAGAGAATGAGAGAGATATTTATGCAGGCATTTTTTTTTTATTCTGAAAGCCAGACTCAGAGAGAAGCTGCACTGAACAAAAGATGCCATCACATTTTTGCACAAACAAAGAAGCTAAAAAGCTGTTCCACAGTCTTCACCTCAATAAAGACTAGTTTCCATGAGAAACCATTTTTGAAGATTTGTCACACTCACTAACTGAACATTTAAGAGCTCCTCAAAGGACAGAAAACTTCATATTACCCAACTCTAAAACGAAACTGAACTCAAAAGTATCTAAAAGTGACAACAGCTATCAAGCAATGGATGTTTTGAAGAGTGCACCCTCAGCAAAATAACTTGGGACTCTAAAAAGAGAATACTGTCAAGCTCCATCACTCAGTACTGAAGAAGTGGACAGCCTGAGATCAAAGGAGGACAGGGTAAGAATTCACAGGGGTGGGTGGGAAGGGGGACTCTGGAGATTTTCATGTTGGCACTAAATTTATTCTTAGAAAAATAAAAGTCAACAAGGGAATCAGTTCTTGGTGGTTTTTGATGGACTAGCACTAGATAGGCTACTGTGAATTTTCCTTTTTGCAGAGGTGTGCATATTTTTGGCTTTTCTGTCTGGTATGAAGGATGATGACCAAGGAGACTGGAGTTGGTTATGGAGGTTTTGCAGCTCGGGCGCCACTTTAAATAGAGGAGACCCAAGTTTGTGTTCTTCAAACGATCCCTCTCGAGAGTTGTTAAAGAGAAAGCTTGGAGAAAGCTCTCTTTGAAATAAGAAACTCTGAGGTTTTATTTCATTCATTTCAGAAGTCCGGCCTGCAAAGAGTGGAAAAGGCTCAGTTACATCTAAGGCTGTGGGAGAAAGTATTGAAAAGGCAGCAGATTTCCACTCGTTCTCGTCTTCTGAATGATCTGCTGGTAGAGGACATTTGAGAGAATTCTGCTCTTTCCTTTCTTTTATATTCTTCTCTTGTTCATTTAAAAGATCAGGACACTGTGTGGACTTGCAAGTGTTATCCAGGTCAGAAGATGATTTGGGAGGATAATAAGGACTTTTGCTATTGTCTGATTCTGACATCATGGAATCCAGTTCAGAGATTTTGTCAAGGTAGGCTGCATCCATAGATGCCTCGCTGGATGTTCTGGTGCGGTTCATTTCTGAAGAACGGATAGCGTGTAGCTTCTTTGGCACGCTTGGATTGTGCATTTTATCACTGGATTTTGATGAAGATTCACCCGAGTCATTTGAGATCACATTTGGCTCTGAGCCTTCAAAGTCCACGTTCTCGTCATAGTGGGATTGACACCTGTTCCAAAACACCGGTTTGTCAGTCGCAAAACATGTTGCTTTGTTGTCACTGCTCTCACAGCTGCTTGCACTGTGCTCTGGGGAGTCTTTATTACAGTCATCGGATGCCTCGTCAAAATCCTCAAATTCCAGTTTCCTGAGGAAATTAGATGGTTCTCTTGGACTTTCTTCTTTCACTGTAGGATCATCCTTGTTGTTGGGAGTGTTCAGCTGGAGGCAACTGAGTGACAATGGTGTGCATGGATCTGGAAGTTCATAAAGTTCTTCTTTATATGGTACACAGTCTTCAATTTTATCCCACGTTTGCTCTGAACAGGTGTCCATATCAGAGCCTGCAATATCTAAGAGCCCCTCCTGTGAGCCTGTAAAAACATCCCTTCCAGCAGAACCCTGGGCAACAGATTCGTCTGAACAGCCCTGGCTGGTTGAATTTAAGCATACATCATTGTTGGTGCTTAATAGTCCACTACCAGTTGACTGCTCAAGATCGTCAGTGGCATGGCTAGCACATAAACAGTTTTTTTCTGTGTGCTCTTCAGGGCTTTCCAACAGTACAATCTCACTGGGTGCAACTTTGCTCTCCTTCTCCTCCATGGGAACAGGGACATCAGTTTCAGAATGTGCATGTTTTCTCTGGTCACGTTCCCTCTTTAGCTGAGAGACCTGGGACTCCAGGTCTTCTATATAGGCGTCACTTCTTTCTAGGGCTTTCTTAAGCCGGTTTGTTTCACGCTCGCACTGTTCTAGCTTGGACTGAAGTGCTGCTACAGTGAACCGCCCATATCTGTAAGAAGCAAAAAGACAAGAATTTGAATGCTATTTAAAAAACAAAACAAAACAAAACAAAACAAAACCCAAGCAGCATAGGAGTGAGAAACATGCTGGCTTCAAGATTTTGTGGGACTGCAATTCCTAGCATTCCTTCTCACTGGCTATGCTTGCTAGGGTTGATAGAAATTACAGTCTAATTCCCATTTCTCATCTGGAGGGCTACATGATTTCCAGCTTAATCTATGCTGTAATTCAATATGTCTTGTTTATTATGTTACACAAATCCATATGCTTGATTACAAAAATCACCAAACCTGGAGTATCATCAAATGGGACTGAAAGAAAGACCACAGTAAGGTTTTGGATACAAACTGTAAATTACAGTACTTTGGCTATCTCCAAAAGAAACATTTCAGATTTCTGTATTATTATTATTATTTTTTACTCTAGGCTGAGTGAGGGTTATGAGCCAAATTTGACCAAACTTGATAAGAGTCCGGCTGACATTCCAAATATTTTTGTTGCACATTTGGGACAAGACTGCAAACTTCACTTTCCCCCAGAAAGTTGCTGTTTCCTTCTATTTTTGATAGAACCTGGTGTGAAACAAATTTTAAGGAATATAGGTGCTACCAGTCAAACTTTGGTTTCTTTCAAACCCTAAGTGGAATCCTCAACATCAACCCAGGGAACATCATACCAGACTCACACCTGTGGCACAGTAGGCAAGGAAAGGTACACTGGAGTACTGAAAAAGAAAAGGAAGGTAATAGACCATTTAAGTAACCTGTTACCTGCTCCCACTTATGAAAAGGGCAGAAAAGCTATGCTAACATGCTTAGAATCAGAGAAGATAGGCCAACCAACATAACTTCTGCCTGCTTTCAGCTGAATTTTAACAGACTTTTTTTAAAAACAAAGATTTGCAACACAGGCTCTGCTCACAGAGCATGTTTCCACAGAACTGTAAAATCATTTGGTGGGCACCTAGTTCATTTTATATAGAGCCCCAAACTGTTAAAAATAGGGTAAAATCCACCTTGGTATATGTTACATCCACAGCTTCAACAACGCCTGCCCTTGGAAAGATCAGCTATATGTATGCTTTGGTGCCAAGCCTTTTATCAGCAAAAGAAGGATTATGTACTTCCACAGCCTCATCCAGAAATTACTCTTGGTCATGGTAGTATGAGTTAAACTATATATTACTTGAAATCCTCACTGGGATGAGGATGGACCTCCTCCACTTGTAATTTACATTGCCAAAGTTTATCCCTTAAAACAAAGGGATAAATTTTAGTAGCGCAAACTGCAGACATGGGGTTGCAATCTGGATTAGGAACACAGTGGGAGCAAAGCATCAATAGTGGTGCAGTGGTTTAAGTATTAGACTACTACCACCATCTTGAGGGAGAGAAAGGCAAGCCAGCTCCAGTCCATCAGCCTTGGTCCAGGCCTCCGAGGGAGAGAAGATCTGCTGGACTTTCCCCCTTCCCCACCACCTCTCCCTTCTCCTTTTGTGTCGTGTCTTTTTAGATTGTAAGCCTGAGGGCAGGGAAATGTCTAATCATCAAATTGTAAGATGCTCTGATAGCCTTGGCTGAAGAGCAGGGTAACAACAACAACAACAACAACAACAACAAACCTGGAGACCAGGATTTGACTCCCTACAAAGACAAACTCCCTCTGAACAAATCTTGTCAAGAAAACCCCATGATATGTTCACCTTAGGATCGTGGTAAGGCATACAACACAGAGAGACATAGATTAGGGACAGGTCCTCTTCTGTTTTCTTTGCTCCATAGTAAACACAAGAGAACCTGCCCCTAGCATGGTGATGGTCAACCTTTTAGGGATCAACACATCAAAATAAAAGGCTAGAGGGGGAAAAAGAAGAACAGGTGTGAGCCTGATCCTCCTCTTTCCCACCCTCTGTGTGCCTTGAAAAATGGCTTTGCATGCCATCTCTGGCATGCTTGCCATAGGTTTGTTGCCAATATGGCCCTAGCATATGTTTGTCTATGTCATGTGCCTTCAAGTAATTTCCAACTTACAGCGATCATAAGTGTTTAGAATACTGACTTTAGAGCATAATCTTGTCACATCTAGTCTGGAAAAAAAATCTGATTTTTTGGGGGGGGGGCAGGAATAAACAAATTCCCTCTTGAACAAGATTCAAATGGTTTTGTTTTGGAGAAGAATAATTGCTTCTGTATGTTTCCAGGAAGAGCATTTCTCATTTTTGAGCAAAGAGAAAATTAAAAAAAAATACACCCTACAATATAGTTGGTAGCCTAGGGGTCCAGAAGGTGCTGAAGGGCCATAAAAAGAACAAAAAGGAAAAAGGAAAAAAATCAGTTGGTAACTATTGGTTAAATACAATGTTGATCCCATTTACAGTAGATCCTCCGTATCAGTGGGACTTGTTAAGCCACCATATATGTAAGTCCTATAGATTTCTGTGGATCTACTGCAACCAGGAACAGCACTGAATTTAGCCCTGTGTCTTCAAAATAATGTGTACTTTGACTTGAGGTTACTCAGACTTGGAACTCAATAGAATCTTTATGCCAAATCTCCCACACTTGGGTACTATGCCAACAGTAGGACAGATCATGTCTGTGCTTTTTAAAATTAACCAGCGCATTATAACACCATCAAAGGCCTTGTCATTGTGGTCTCATTAGAATAAAAATCCCACATTTATTATAAAAAGGGAACAGGCTTCTCTACTTCTCCAAAAGATGTCTACGGCAGAAAATTAAACCATTAGCAGAACTAAGGCAATAACAAGCAGAAGATTACCCTTCCAGGGGCCGGACCTATCACTTCGACTCAAATATGCATGAAGAATTATCCCCTAAAACAATGGCAGAGATTTATGATAACATTTGAACAGCAGTCCACATCTTGAAATATTTACATTCAATCATTTTCTTACAGCACAGCAGCGTTTTACAATATACATTTCATCCACAATGTCACCTTGTCAAATATAAAAATGCTAGTATGAAATTCAGTAATTGTCACCATCCTTTAGAGGATTTTTTTTTTAAAAAAAAGGGAGACTCATTTGTAGCCTTGCGATTATATTCCCTTCTGATCTATAGCTCTCACTCAGCCTCCACAGCACTGGAACTGTAAATACACGCACGCACGCACACACACACACACAAAACATAAAAATAAAAATCTAGCAATGCAGCTGATTTTTTTTTTGCGCTCTTTGTCAACAACTTCAAAAACACAACAGCCACTTGTGCTTAGCATTGTTGTTAGGAGGTTTTTACACTCACTCCTAGAACACTTCGTTTCACATCTTTACTTATTCTTTATATATTTCTGGGCACAGTTTCTGGTGCTTGACTTTAAAGGACTTAAGTGGGGGTGAAGAGGGGAACATTTGACTTTCCAACCAATTTGGCCTAAAACTTTCATTAGCCCTACACATCAAGATCAATGTTAAAGGATTATGGGAGTTCTAGTCCAAAGTATCTGGCAGGCCCATCCAGGCAGAAGAATTGGCTTTTAAGTTTCTAAAGACCTGAAACTTAATGAGTGAAGGCTGCAGGGAAACAAACTTTGGAGGTTATTGCACGGGGCAATAGGAACACAAACGGCACGGAAAAAAAGGAGGCATGATGAGAATGGAATGGTGAAATGACACATTTTACCACATGCCAGAACGCTGCTGATGACACCGGACATCCCCGTTCTGTTCCAAATCATTATCCTTTTTACTCTGCACTTATTATTTATACACTGTCCAATGGGGAGCAAGGATAAAATCAATCTAAGGACAGGAATCATGCCCCTTTGGTGTTTATCTCATGGGGTAATTAAATAATTGTTATTCTTGCTGTTGTTGTGTGTCTTCAAGTCATTTCTGACTTATGGTCACCCTAAGGTGTAGCTCTCATGGGGCATCCTTGGTAAGATTTGTTCAGAGGAGGTTTGCCATTGCCTTTTCCTAAGGCTGAGAGCATGTGACTTGCCCAAGGTCACCAGTGGGCTTCATGGCCAAGTGGGGAATTGAACTCTGGTCTCCAGAGTTGTAGTCTAGCACTCAAACCACTATGCCATGCTGGCTCTTTAAAAGTTAAATAGTTAATTAAATAAAATAGTTCACAGTTACATCAAATAGTTGAATGGAATTTAATTCAGAATAGTTGAGGCACTTCCAAATGCTCTTACAGTAGGAGTGCACAAAGTAGGACCCTTGGGTCAGATGTAAGTCCCAAAACCAAAACTACGCTGCAGTGCCCTTTTTCTGACAATGAAAAATGTGAACTCTCCTAGAAAATTTCAGAAGTAGCAAGCCTCATTTTAAACAGGCTACAGATCTCCTTTGTATAATTTAATTGTCTTAAATTCATTTTTTCAAAACCAATAGCTAACTTCTTGTCAGTTCAACACACACACACACACACACCATTTTGTGGACATTTTTGACAACCCATATGCCCCCTAGAATTCACTATCCCCAGAATTGCCAAAGTTGCCCATCTCTGAGTTTGAGTCTGGTCCTGGTAAAACATAGTCCAAGACAATGGAACTATTAGAGAAAGGTGAGTAATAGGAGACATGTACTCTAAGCGCAAGAGAGGAAGTAAAGAAGTAGTGCTTTAACATAGGGGAAGCAAAGCCTGATATGGCAGAGGAGGAAGCAAGACAACTGTTGATACGCTGCATTGAATATGCATACGGAAAAGTGGTTATGAGGACAAAAAATAGCTGGATAGGAGAAAGTGCCTGTTGTAACTATTTTTCCTCCTGGGTTCTAGGCCCCCCTCAGCTGTTTCCCCTCCACTAATGCTCAATTTTCTTAGTACAGAACAGGTCTTTTCAGTGGTGGCACCTCAACTCCAACACCAAGATCCTACAACTCCTTGTCCCTTGTCGTACTTCAGGCAGACAGCTCACATTGTCTAATGAATGGGCTGCACACCCTATCCTTTTTTTCCTTATCCACCAGTTTTCTCAGATCTGAGGAAATAGGCTCAAGTCTATAAAAACACATGCTACCAGCTTCTTTCTTTCAGGGCCGAAGCTGATGGCCTGGAAGAAGTGGCCAGAGGCCACTCTGACCCCAATTGGGCCAGGACTGTGGTGACCACATGGCCTGCTCCCAAAGCAGGGTGCCAGGCAGTGCCAAATGGGCCACCAGCAGGAGTGGATTAAATCAGCTCCTGAAAAGTCCAGTTCCTGCTGCAGTAGCATGGCTTCAGAGCAGCTCCCAGCCGCTTTGGGGGGCCTGTCATGGAACACCACATCCCTGAAGTGGCCAAAAGCTGCTTCTTTTGGCCTATCTGTTTTAGGCCTCAGTCTCAAAGGTGCTACACACTCTTTTTGCATACTGAGTTTCCAGACCAACACAGCTATGTCTTTGAATTCCTCCAGCTTTCTAGACTGTTACATACATGCATACATATAAAACTGAATCTGAGGTAGCAAACCAGATGCTCTCCACCATGTAAATATAGTGTTACGCCAGTGGAGTGAAAATGCCCACTAAAGCATCTCTACACCTTTGTACAAGGGCTTGGACAATAAAAAAAACTATAATGGATACTACCCATGCATGCCAAAACTGAACATTTGCAACTGCTAGTGCAACAGGCCTTGCACTATGACAGTGACATAACTGAATATAAGGTCAGATGTTTTGGACTACCATATTCATGAACGCCAGCCAAGACACGTGATGGGTCTGGGATTATGCAGGTCACAGTTCCAAACATCTAGAAGGAACCAGACTACACACTTAGAACCTTTTCTGTGGACAACATGTGTGTGTATATGCCCTCGACTCGCCTGTCAACTTATGGTGACCTCATGAATTTCACAGGGTTTTCTTTGGCAAGGAACACTCAAAGGTGGTTTTGTCATTTCCTTCTTTGAAATATAGCCTATGGCACCTGGTATTTGTTGGCGGCCAAGTATTAACCCGGGCTGACCCTGTTTAGCTTCCAAAACCAGATGGGATCTGTGCCTTTAGGGCATTTGGGCCTTAACCTGGACAACATACAAAATCATTAATAAGCAAATGAGGCAAAAGGAAGAGGAGACCTATTCTGACATCTGCCCCCTCTATCTTAGTTCTTCGCCTGCTAACAGTGACTAGACAGCTTCCCCAGGAAGCTCCTTAACCAAGTTATAATGGCAACATCCATTCCGGCTGCTTAGTTGCAGCACTGAGAACATTTTCCCTAAAGTAATTCCTTCACTTTCCACTCAGTTTCTGTCTCCCAACAGAATCCCAAGTAAGCTCTTCCCAGAGGGCAAATCAAGTTTCAGTGGATTATCTGTACTTATTTCATTTTAAAAAGGTGACTCCCTTCATCACTGAACGTGGAAACCAGGGTAATACACAAATAAAATTGCTACAAAAGATATATTACAACAAAATAACCCGTTGTAATTAAAAATAGTCAACAGAGAAAACAACAAATACAACAAAACACACAACAAATAATAATAGTTGTGTGTGTGTGTTTTAATCAACCATTTAAAATGCCCAGAGAAACAAAAAGCTGCTAGAGCCAAAAAAAGTGGCCAGGTTGGGTTGAATCACATCTCTCTGGGGGACAGTATCCCATAGTTAGGGAGCTCCAACTGAGAAGCCTCTCCCCTTGTTGACATATGGCGAAGAATTTACTATTACTCCTCATCATTCCAAGACAACAAGAAGGCTGAAAGTTATTTCTAGTTTCACCTGATCCTCCTTCCCCTTCCCCCAGAACATTCCCATTTTAAAACAATGACACATCTAACAAGCTTCCATCAGAGAAACAATTCTTCAACTCATCAGTGCATTCTATTTTTACAAGTTTAGAATTCTTTCTTGGATTCAGCAAGTCGAATGCCTCTTAGAACTGATTAATAAATTCCCAAGGGAGACAAGGAAGGGTAGTTGAGTCTTCTTTGTTTCAATATACTGAGGGAAAAGCAAGTTTCAAAGGACAAACACACACAGACATATACATTTTTGCTTTTTAAGAGACTAGACAGTCTCTTTCCATTCACAGATGGGTCAGAGATGCAGTAGAGAATATTGTTGATGGAAGGAAAGAAGAAAAGAAATTCTTCACCAGTTTCCCTCTCCAAAATGTAGGCTTCTCCCCTCATGGCTGTTACAGATGGTTCAACTGTCTTCTGGTGCATATTTCCAAGGGGTACACAAGAAAATGTTTAATTTGTTTAACTGTATTATTTTTATCTTGACCTGGGACTGGGTGTAGTTCCAGACCTCCCCATGAGTTCTTCCAGTGCCGACCACTACTATGTTAATGCTATAGCATGTTCTTTATTGATAATATTCTGCCCAGACATATCCTTTGGCTGGTAATCAAATTAAATCCCTGTTGGTGGACATATAGGGTATCCGGGTTGGTGCACATTCCCTCTTGAGCTGAGTCAAACGGAAGATAGACTCTGAAGGGTCATACGGTGCAGAAGCAAATGAAGGAAATCAAAGTGCACAAGTATGACCCATCTGTCCCCTCAGAGTTATGAGAACTGTACAACCAGAGTAACAACAGAAAAGTCAACCTTCCTGTCCATTCCCAGCCTTCACATCTCTCCCTGTCACATTCCCAGCCTTCACATCTGAAACTGCCAAGTAAATGCAAGAGGTATTCCACAAGGCCACTAATGCAAGTTAACTCTTTCACACCACTGGACAGCTGTTAACATTTTGGCATAATGCTCACAAGGACACTACAATCCATCTGCCAACACAGCTCACTACAAACTGTTTTATTGCCCTTTCTTCACTCTATGGTTTCTGGATAGAAGACAGGATGTAAGTACAGTCTGAGTACTCCTTATCTGAATTGCTTGGGACCAGAAGTGTTTTCAATTTTGGATTTTAGAATACCGGCCTTTGCACATACATAATACACACCACATGACACAAGTAACATAGTATGTAGTGTATTTGCAAGGCTAGAGAGAGATGTAAGGCTTGGAAAGACACAAGACATGAGAGTCTGAAGAGATACAGTTGGGGAGAGACTGGGGATCTGTGAAATGATGGGAATCCAGGCGTAGTGCTCAGTACAAATTCATGCCTCCCATAATTTTACATACCTTCATGTCTCTCTCCAGCCTCATGTCTCATTCATTCATTGTTTGTATAGCATATGAGACACAAGGCTAGAGAGAGACTGAGGAAATGAGAGATCAACAAGCAGGAGTCCCAGCACAGCTGCCCCTTGAAGACAGAAGTGGGTGGCCGGTGGCAAAAAGTTTCAGGCCTTGGAGGTTTTTGCATTACTGGGGTGCTCAACCTGTATTTTAACAGATAAATAAAGAGGAAATAGATGGAGGAACTATTTTGACCCTTTCTGCAGCTGGGACTCTGCTCTGGTAAACATGTATAGCCTAAACAATGTACTGTTGCATTTTCAACAGTTGTTGACTCACTGTCAAGTATCAGGTGAATCATTTTCCTTTCAAGATACATTATTTCCATCTAGAATGCAGCTATTATGCGCCAGCCATTGCAAAGAGGAGGCAGACTGTATTATGCACATTCAAAAGTGCTCTATGAAAGCATTACAGGTGAGACTATCTAGGCTGAATGGTCCATTACTAAGTCACTGTTAAAAAGCCAACTGGAGCTCCCATGGAATGGTGAGACTTGATGATAAAAAATAGGCAGAAGTTTTGGATAATTCACTTATATGCAGATCCAGCAAAAAATTTCAATGGAAGAAATGTGTAATATGTTTATTTAATGCAACCTGCATTAGAGGCAACTTCTAATTTGTTCACCAAGAAAAAGCATTGTAGTCTCAAGTGTAGCCTCTTTTAACAAGTAATCTCTAGCCAAAAACTGAAGCACATTCTCTAATGAGAAGGGCCAATATTTTAGCAGCCCTAGGGGACAAGCCTAGAAAGCATGGGTTTAGGAGGCCTACATCAGCATATATTGGCTTCCCATTAGGATATTTCCAGTGAATTCAACAGAGGAATGTACCCGCATCTGACCTTACTTAGTGCTTTTCAGGTTGAGAGCCAAGTTGGAGAAAACTATCACCTCTCTTGTGTCACTATTTTAAGAGATGAACATCCAGCAGACTGGGATGAGTAAGCTTTTCGTTCCCTAAGTGTTTAAAACAGTTATTTCTATAATTCCTTATCACAATATGTGGTACTTCTGGGAATGAACATCACAACAAAAACATAGCCATGCTGGATCAGATAAGAATTCTATTCACAGAGACCAACCTGAGGACATGGGAAGCTCTCACATGAAGCAATCATACTCTCCTACTGTTGTTCTCTAGTATTTTCAGAAGCATTCTCCTTCTGATCCTGGAGGTACCATAGAGCTGTAATAATGAGTAGCCACTGACATCCCTATACTATACATATATCTGTCAATTCCTCTTTCTGAAAGTTGTCAATTCCCCTTTCAGAAAGTAGGAACCCTGGTGGCACAGTGGTTAAATGCCTGTATTGCAGCCACTCACTCAAAACCATAAGGTTGCGAGTTCAAGACGAACAAAAGGGCTCAAGCTCGACTCAGGCTTGCATCCTTCCGAGGTCGCTAAAATGAATACCCAGATTGTTGGGGGCAAGTAGCGTAGCTTACAGTTGTAAACCGCCTAGACACTCCTTAGGCAGTATGAAGCGGTATATAAATGAAGCTGTTTGTTTTTATTTGTTGGCTATCATATACTAGAGCTTTCTAGTGGACAGTTCTAAGTCCCTCACCAAGAATCCCAAGATTTCTTAGGATGGAGCCATAACATTTATGATGGTATCGAACTGCTATAATTGTGTGGTACAGATGCATTCCAAGATATATCCCACCAGCCCACATGATTGCTAATAATCAGGGATGCACGGCCTAGTGCCCCTTGGAGAACTCTCATTAGCTATGATAAGGACAACTGATGTTAAAGAGATTATGGGAACTACAGCCCCAAATGTTAGTCATCAAAGTCCTATTCACAATCTGTATCTTATTATAGCTGTATGGTGAAGTGAGTGAAGAGAAGCTGGCTCCCACACTATCACAGTAGTGTGTGGCTCAGCTGTTAATCTGAATAAACCAGGAAGCAATACAAGAGTGTGTGCCTGATCCTCCTTCAAAGGGATGTATAATAGCACAAATGTTACAACGTCCTCACCAAGTGTGTTGTCTGAGATAGAGGTTGAGATATGCACGGGGGTGGGGGTGGGGGAAGATCTTGCCTTGAATTGAATCTCACAGAATTAATGTTAATATCTTCTTCTACCCTCACATGGGTTTGGGAAAAAGGGATTGTTACCACAAAAATAATGGAGGAGAAACATGCAAGAAATAGATCTGTGAGACATGTTATTGGTATAGTCCATTTTAACCAACCTTTTGAGAAGACAATCAATGTGGTATTACACCAGGTTAAGAAGCTAGCGTTCAAAGTCCTGGATCTACACTGTATTTGATTGATTAGGGTTGGATAAATATATTTTGCTTGCATTTTCCTATAATGTCTGCATATTTCAAAACACAGGCTTCTTCTCTTTTGCCCTTTGTTGACACTCTGTACAAAACCTCAGACACTGTTCTATATGAAATTTCTCCAGAACAGTAGACTGTACAAATTTTTTCCAGAAAAAAAAGAACACCTACGAGATGTTGTTTGCTTCTCTAAAGAAAAAAAAAGAAAGAAAAGAAACTCTTTCTTTTACTATAGGACCTATGGGCCCACAACACCACCAACTTGGATAACAATATCACAAACATTTCTGGCTACACATTAAGCCAAGCAAAAGGGGTCCCTCCTCTCAAGTGGCCTATCCTTCTGTGCTTCAAACCTACACACGATTCAGTTCTGTGCTAACCTGAAGGCTTTCTTTTGCTATCTACGATTCAAAGAATATTTCAGGAAGAGTGACACCAGCCAGGACAATTCACAAATATCACCTCAGTTTACACCACATGACAATGGTCACTGTACCAACATACAAGAATGTGTTTCTAAATGCTACAATAAGAACTCTGCATGGACCACTCCAGAAGGCTGGGATCTCTATAATCCTTTCCTTTTTGTGAACAAACTGAGATTATCGACAAGAGACACAATTTACCACAGTCTGAGCCATACAGAATGAGATGCCTTCCACTGTCTCAGAAACAATCCCAACAACAGGCTGACAAAGGGGGAGCTGTGGTCATCATAAACAAGTCAGACTACATACAGGAGGCTGAGACATAACAGCCCAACACTGTGTTTACAGAATCCTCTCCAAAGATCCCACTGATGAATATCTGAAGGACCTAAACAAATTACTCTGTGAATTTGCTTCTGATATACAGAACCAAATTCAAATGGACAAACCCCAAGACCTCAAACTTCAATTTACTATTTAAGATACCAAATGAGGCAATCCAGGAAGACTCATTGTCTCAAGTTCTAACACTTGAGACAATGGGTATTCCTGGATTGCCTCAAGTGTTAGAACTTTCACTGTTGGGGTATCTGGATATATGGACTCAATTTTCAGACCATACACCCTCAACACTCCAAGCTCCATGAAATATACAAACTGGTTTCCTGAGTAAAATACACCATCCTAGCCACTGTGGATGTGGAATCCTCATATACAAACATCCCACACCAGAAGAAACTTCAAGCCACCAAGAATACCATCCTGAATGATGCTACAGAAGATCTAGCCACCAAAACTCTGTAAATTTGTACTCACTACTCATAACTACTTCACTTTTGGGGATATGTGCCTTCAAGTTAGTGGCACTGCCATGGGCACCAGCATGGCACCACAGTATGCAAATGTCTTCACAGCTGACCTGGAACAACACTTCCTCAGAACATGCACCCAAAAACCTATTTTCTATGTATGGGTTATAGATGACATCTTTGTAATCTGGCCACATGGAAAGCAATCACTTTAGAAGTTTCAGCAGGATTTCAACAATTTCCACTCTACCATCTATGCCCTATGAAAAGAAACTTAGGGAGCTAGGTATGTTTAGCCTGGAGAAGAGAAGGTTAAGAAGCCTTGTTTACATATCTGAAGGGATGTCATATTGAGGATGGTGCAAGTTTGCTTTCTGCTACTCCAGAGAATAGGACCCGGAACAATGGATGCAAGCTCCAGGAAAAGATATTCCACCTCAACATTAGGAGGAACTTTCTGACAATAAGAGCTGTTCAACAGTGGAACACACTCCCTTGGAGAGTGGTGGAGTCTTCTTCTTTGGAGGTCTTTAAACAGAGGCTGGGTGGATGGCCATCTGTCAGGGGTGCTTTGATTGTGAGTTTCTGCATGGCAGGGGTGTTGGGCTGGATGGCCTTTGTGGTCTCTTCCAATTCTATGATTCTATAATCAACCTGAGACTGGAACAATCCACACAACAAACTCACTTTCTTGACAGCACTGTGCAACTGCACAATGAACTTCAAAGCACCACACTTCATTGAAAAACCCCACTCCGATTGTGTCCTACAGAGGAGTGGGTTAGAAATGATGATGATGATGATGATGATGATGATGATGATGATCACTACATGTATTTACCTGGCTCCAGTTTTCTCCCAGAACATACTACCAAACCTATTGTTGCTTAGTTCTCTGATACAACGGCATCTGCTCAGATGCACATGCACAAGTCAGAACTCTTAGATTTACAACAAGCATTTTTCAAACTACAATACCCACTTAAGGAGGTGAAGAAACAAATTGACAAGGCAATACTAATATCCAGGAACCATTATAACAAATTCTGGAGAATAACACAATCCTCTCACAAGCTCTGGGAGGAAGGCCATTATTAGCTTACAGACAGCCTCCAAATATTAAGCAATCCCTCACTTACAATAGGATACATAATACACATGGCAATTCAGGGACAAGACCCTGCCACAAATCCAGATGCCAACCCTGTCCCCACATCTACTCTGAGAGCAATACTACAGAGGCCAATAACATCACCCACAACATCAGAGGAGCAATTACTTGCTCTTCCTTCAGTGTGATATATGGCATGCTATTCCAGCAACACCCCTACATACTCTACACTGAACAAATAGTACAGTCTCTACACAAGAGGATTAACAGACACAAATATGACATTAGAAATGGTAATACCCCAAACCCTGTTGCAGAACATTTCAAACTTCCCGGATATACAAATGTTTTATAGGTTGCAGTCCTTGAACAAGGAAATTACAAAGCAAGACTAGAAAGAGAAATTACTGAATTGAATTATATTCACAAGTTCCAGTCTATTAAAAGAGGTATGAACAAAGGCAATGGCATCATGGCACACTACATATATTAATACAAGAGTCCTACATATATAACAAAAGAAATCTTCTCAGAGAAGGTTTTGAAGCCTGGGAAATCGATGTTTGGTAAGCACATTCATTGCTTTCACACATCAACAGTAACTGATCCCTGTAAAGTTCTGAAAGACCCGTATCACCTTACTCAGCCCTTTGAAAAATTAGGTCAGGGGTCATGATTTGCATCCTTCTGGATCCTATTATATTCCAGCCCATTCCCACAACTGTGTAAATATACTTTATACCAGAGCATTTACTATCACTCTGTACTGCTCATGACAAAATAAAAATCAGCTAGTCTTAAAGTGCTGCCACAGTTCTTTTTCTTCCACCTCCTCAACCTCCCTCCCTCCTTTTTTCTTTCTTTCTTTTTCTTTTTATGGATGTGGCTTCTAAAAATTACAAAACTGCTCTGCAAAGATGTGGAAAAATGTCAATCCCAGGATTCCATAGGATGGAAACAATTCCACTGAAGTGGAATCATAGTGCTTAGACTAGACATTTCTTCTCCCCATTTAGTCTCAAAGGTGCTAATTGGCTTTTAAAAAAAATTGTCTTTTTTTCCTTCTGTGTGAATCTACCCAGAATCTGACTTCTTTAGCAGAGGCCCTGTGTATCCCACAACCCTGAGAAGCAAGTACAAAAGACAGGACTTTCCTGTAGCAGCACTTCTGTTGTGAGTTCCCTCCCAAAGGCAATCAGTTTGGCACCAACCTTTCTGAGTTTCCAGCAGGCAGTCAAAACTATTGTTCCATGCGGCTTTAAAAGTTGTTTTAAATCTGTTTTTAAAGAAATTTGTCCCCATATTATTTTGTTATACTGTAGGGGCCCTGATGAGCAGAAGAGCAATTACAGTCAGCCCTCCAAGCATCCATGGCTTGAAAATATTCAAAAATATATAAATTCCAAAGAGCAACCCTTGATTTTGTAAGGGGCACCATTTTACTATCCATTGTATTTAATTGGACATGTGCATCCATGGATTTTGGTATCCATGGGGTGTGTGTGTCTTGGAACCAAACCTCAGGGGATACCAATAGCACATTGTACTACTACTACTGCTACTACTATGAGTAGTGGAAGAAGTAGTAGTAATAATTAAATACACCTTTCACATACAGGCTGATCAGCTATAGAAGCTTCTTTAACTTCTTCAGTGTTGAGTCTTTTACTGTCATGTGTTCAAGTTGTGGTTTAATTCAGATTTTCTTCTGAATTTGGCCTTCATTATTCTTAGCCAACATGAGCACCTTTTCTGGTAAAACAATAGAGTATGCTTTAAATAATTCCCTGCCCAAATCCCAACAGAGAGACAAGACCAACCCCAGTTCTGTGTTTAACAGTGCTGCAACCCTGTGTTATGGCCCTTCAAGAGTTAAATACGGTCAAATGAATAATGCACGACTGGGTTTAAAATATTTACATACTTCTGGGGCGATCGGCTTCCAACCTCAGCCTTTAGCCGCAAGTTCTCCCTCACAAGGCTCCCGTTTTCAAGCCTCAGTTTCTTATTTACCTATACGGAAGGAAGAAAATTATGCATAAAACCACCACCAATGCTACAGCCGACCTCAACATAATTTAAGTAACATTTAAGAGGAAAACTGCTGGAGATTTTAAAGAAAGGACATATTTGAAATAGCAACAGTTAACCCAAGCTGCCTCCCCTCCTCCCCTACCACACTCCACCAGACAGGGACACCACTTAAAAATTACCCTGGGAAATGGCTTGCAAAAACCAAAGAGAGAACAGACATTTTTAATTTATATTCCCAAAATACGCCGCAAGGCTTCTATCCAGGGAAATAAACAGAGCCATGTTAGCTCAGTCTGACAGTCATCAAGGGGGATATACTAATGGCAATTCCATGTTTCCCCCCTTTCTCCACATGACTAAATACTTTAAATGCATTAACATTACAATGTGCAGGTATCAGCAAAATGAATGTTGAACAGCCTCTTTACTCTCCCAAGCAGACTATAAGACTGCCCAGTGGCTTTTCTATTTTTTTTTTAAAGGACAGAGTGAAATGAACGCAAAGGAAATCCATGATGACAACTCATTTGCCATTTCTCTTGCTTCCAGAATGTTTCTATTAATAAGCCTCTCGATTAACAGACTCTCTTGTCTCACTGAATGGCATTGTCTCAAGCCAGTTAAGTCCAAGATATTCGTAAAGGACAACCACGAATCAAGAAAAACCTGCCAATGATGATGATGATGGTAATATTTTGTTTCCCCCCAAAAGGTGGGATTCTAGACAGCTTACAGTTCAAGTCTATTATCCTGTTCATTGCTTAAAAATGGGCTTGGAAAGTGGGTGCTGACGTTGCTAGACAGTAATACCCATCAACACAGCCAATGGTAAGCTATCATGGGAGCTGCAGTCCAATAACATCTTGAAAGTTGCAGACACACCATTTTCAGCTTGGATAAAAAAATATGATTATGATATCCCACTAATGGGAAATTTTTTACTGGTGATTCACTAGTTTTTGTGTAATTGTCATGTCTTACGGTACTTGGCCTCACATGCTTCCCTATGTCTTCAGTTAAGACTAAAATAGAGCTGAGTAGAAAGTTAAATTTTATGTGCATGCGGCTGACACCTGACTGGCAGAGAACTACAGACCCATCCATACAAAACAAGTGTTTCACATTCACAGTCACATTCCTGGTTTAGGCCACTGACCTGCAGGCAGCAAATGAGAAGTTGGAATGCCCTCCCCAAACTCATAAACACAAACATACATATCATGTCAGGATGAATGTACTTTCTTTCTTTTTTCTTTTTTAACATTAAGACCTCTTCTTATACAGTATGAGAAAGTGGCCTATAAAAGTGGCAGCACTTTTCAAGAGTTCAAGGAAAGGCAGATAAAACTTGCTGGCTCCAAGCTGCCTCCTTTTCCAGTGCCATGCTACATTTTTGCAATACAGGTTGATTCTCCCTTATCCAAAATGCTTGGGACCAGAAGCATTTTGGATTTTGAATTTCTGAATATCTGGATATACATAATGTATATAGGACCATATATATATATGTTTAGATATAGTCTAAACATAAAATTAATTTATGGTTCATATATACCTTATTAGCGTGGTCTGAAGGCAATTTTATACATAATATTCTTAATAATTTTGTGAATGAAATAAAGTTCATGTACACTGAACCATCAGAAATCAAAAGTGTCACTATCTCAGTGACTCACATGCACTATTTTGGATTTGAGAGTATTTTGAATTTTGGCATTTCAGATATGGGAAAAGGGATACTCAACCTGTATATTGATGGATCTGTGCAATGTTTGTATAATATTCAATAACCACACTTCATATCTATTTATATTTTGTACTTGTTTTGTATACAAAGATATGTTTTAGTGGACTTGTTATTCACTTACCTTATTCTTTCTTCTATAATTATGTTTTTGTAATTATACTCATTTATACTATATGGACTGCAATTGAAAGTATTCAAAGCATTTCAGTTTTATTTGATTTCTGACTTCCATTTCTTGTTATTTTTGTTTTGCTTCCTTCACAGCCATTATGCCACCACTGCCTACACTGGTGTAGTTACACTGGCAGAATACACTGACAGGATTCTAACCATTACCCCAAGCTTAGTGGTATAGGCCATACAAACATTATCACCTGTATTTACTGATTGTAAGAATTGGATTCTAAAAACAGTACCGTTTTCAGAATTGATGTGCACTGTGCTTCATTGAAAAGATTGGGAAAGTTACTTTGGTGACTACAATTTCCAGAATCCCCCTGCTGGCTCAGACTGGAGCCAAAAAACACCCTTTTCAAGCTCTGTCCCTGAAACACATGAACCTTTGGATCAGCTCACACATTATCAATCAGCCAATGAAAGCAAGGATGTATGACCTCTCACAGCCAAATGAATAACATTTGTAAATCAGATGGATGACTATCAGATATATCTCATAGATTATTGGTATAATGAAAGGGCATGAAAAGCCAGTCTAATACAATTAACAGCTGTTGGTCTGGCAAAAAAAATGACAAAACAGGCAATTAGTGACACAAATAGTCAATGTTTTGCTATAGGTTGTCCAAAAGGGGCAGCAGCAGGAGGAGGAGATCAGATGACTGATCAAACATTGCCAAAGTATCCAAATATTAAGATGATTTTAATATTTTATATAACAATATATAAAATTAACTCTGGTAGCCCAGATAATCTGTGCTCTTTGTAAATGTCATGGTTACCAGTGTCACCCTGAACATTCTTCCAGAGCTTAGAAAAGGGTTTTTTTTTAAAAAAAGGAGGGGGGATTGCAGTTCCCAGAATCCCCAGTCAGAATTGGCAGTAGCTGAATGGCTCTGAGAGCTCTAGTCCCAAAAAGGAAGGGGGAATATACACCGGCAGTTTCCGCCAGTCTCTGTGCATAGTAGGGCTGAAGAAGGGCTGGGCGTCCATATGCACCCAGCCCTTCTTCCTCCGCCAGGGTGTCATCTTGGCGCATAGCCGTTTACACGGGCTGTACCTCGATGATGTCCCTCGTGTGCAGCGCCCAAACAACGCTGCACAGGAGGGGTGTCAAAACACAGCACTGTGGCAGTTATGGTGCCTGTTCTCTGGCGCAAAAAGAAGCAGTTAGCAGGCGTGTGGCTGCCGTAGCCTGCTTCTGGGAAGAAAGGGGCAGCCTCTGTCCAGCACCTAAGTCTTCCAAGGATTGGAACTTAACCCCCTGTACACCAGGCTAGTGTTAGTGGTAGTCTGTCTGAAGAAGAGACAAAGCCTGTTGGCAGACAGGGCTGCACACTTTCCACAAAGTGGCAGGTTCATAGTCTTGGGTGTGCCTTCTTAATCCAGATTTCTCCCTAGACATTCAGACTCAGGCTTCTGTAACACAGACTTATGAGCCAACTGCAGCTCCATTCCAGAACAGGAATGGCTTTGCTATCACAACCCATTAGGCCACAGTAATGCCAGGACAGGCTGAGGTTTGCAGAACACATTTTGTTTCCTCCCCTGCTGCATTTGACCAAAGTCCCAGGTACAAAACAGCAGCTCAGGAGAGGAGACACAGAACTGCTGAACAAGGTGATTCTGAGTTTAGGGATTTACAAAATGATAAACATACCCCTGATTCTCCATGCCCACAAAGCTTTCTTGGTCTTAGCAGCTTAACGGAAGGGGGAAAAATATTTTGTTGTCACTATTGTTAAAATATCAAGGATCAGAAGCTGCTTTTACTGTAGCTTTTACTGTAGCTTAAAAATCTACTTCTGTGGAATTTTCGATCCAGTTTTTCAGCCTTCCATGGAAATAATTATCACTTTTTAGTGAAGGATAGCATATAAATTTATAAAAACACTACGTAACACACCAAACTTGTTACTATTCTTGTTCATTCCTGCACATGGCAGGTAGACAGCCAGCTTTCCTAAGGCTGATGCCATTCAGAAATTTTAGTCTATAAATCCTAGTTTTCCAGACCATTGATAGCATTTACTAGGGCTTCTGGAAGTTGTAATCCAAAACATCTAGAGCAGCAGTTCCCAAACTGTTCCCTTTAAGATATTCTGGAGTTCAGCTCCCAGAATCCTCAGCTATGTTGTACAATAGTCTGGGATTCTGGGAGATGAAGTCCAAAATCCCTTAAGAGCATGGTTTGGGGACCACTGATCTAGAGCATGTCTTGTTGTGCAATGGGAAGGAGCTACATCTACAGTGCAGAAATAATGCAGTTTGACTCCGCTTTAACTGCCATGGCTCAACGCTATGGATTTCTGGGATTTGAAGTTAGTTGTTGCACCAGAGCTCTCTGACAGAGAAGGCTAAAAATCTCACAAAATGACAAATTTCAGAATTCCCTAGCATTGAGTCATGGCAGTTAAATTGGTCAAATTGCATTACTTCTGCAGTGCAGATGTAGCCAAAATGTTATGGCAGTGGATGCTTGGTCTTAGATTGCGGGGGAGGGGGGCATTCAGGACAAAAAAGTAAAACTTGGGAAAGTTGTTTTGGACTACAATGTCCAGAATCCCCTAACCAGCATGGCCCATTGGGATCCTAGGACTTGTAATCCAGAAAGTAACTCTTCCAAACTCTGCTAAAGAACATTTCTCAGGCAGAAATCTGTCACTTATGTAGAAGCATTCTTGATTTTATGGAGTATTTGACTGTGGTCTAATAGTCAAATGTACGGGATGCAGTGGCTTAGTGGTTAAGATGCCAATTCTGATGACTGGAAGATTGGAAGGTTGGAAGTTTCAGGCCCAAGTGCTGCATGATGGGATGAGCTCCCAGCACTAGTCCCAGTTTTTGCCAACCTAGCAGTTCGAAAACATGCAAATGCAAATAGATAAATAGGTACCACTTTGGCTGTAAGGTAACAGCATTTGGTGCAGTCATGCTGTGCAGCTGAGTAGCAGAGATGAGCACCACCCCCTACAGTCAGTTATGACTAGACATTCATGTCAAGACCCTACTTTTACCTTTATCTTTAAATAGAAGAAGGTGAATCACCCAGTATCCCAGCCTTATTTTGCATTCTGGAGTATCCAGGAATTTCTCAAAAGTCACACAGCCTTTTCCCCTGCCTGTCCAATATAAAATATTTAGATGGCTGCCCAATCAGTTTAGCAGACATTTATTACCTCGGTTAACTTGTCCATTTCATCCTTCACTTTTTCATACATATCATTTGCAGCCTGAAGCTTCTGAGTCCACGTTGCCAAAGTCTCAGGATCGACTCTGTGCTCCTCGTCTGAGAGCTGAGGACTCTCCCGGTTTTTGTCAGACATATCCAGTGTCATGGGGTGCAGGACAGATTTGAGCTGGGACTCCAAGCTGCAGTTTTTCTCTTTCACCTCTTCCACCTCTTTCTGCAGAGATTCGATCTCATCCTTCAGAATGCAACAAACCATTATCAATTGTGTGAGAATATGAGTGCCTTTTTTTGTGGTGGCAAGAAGGAGAAATAGATACACATCACTATCACAGGCTGTTTAAAAACAAAGATAACTACACTGTTTAATTATAGCCAAGGAGTTGGCCAGGAACTTAAAAGATTTAGTCCAATCCTCCACTAAGACAGAAATTCTGGAAATAGTAGGCTGACCATATTTCCTTGAGACAAAAACAGGACACTGGGATGGCAAAAACGGAACAGGTAAGATGAAAAAGTAAGACGAACATAAACCTATTGAACTGAGAATTATTCTTCAGTGACACAACTCATACAAAAGTTTAGGTAAATGTAAAGGGGGACTGTATTAAACCACAATCATATCATGAATATTTCTTAAATGAAGTAATCCTATGCAGCAAGTCTGAGTCTTTCCATACTTCATCATAAAATTTCTCACAATCCATGACACAATTTTTGTTTTGTTTTGGGTTGGTTCCCCCCCCCCTTTGGACAGCCACAATTTCAAACAGGGATCTTCAAACCATTTTTGCAACATAGCAGGGCATTTTTTCTTGAAAACAGGGCAAAACTGACATTAATATTAAAACAACAGGAGATCTGATAATATAAAAAAAATGGTATGTCCTGTGTAAAACATAACATATGGTCAGCCTAGGAAATACCCTTTTACATGATAACTACCAACTCCTGATGCCCAAACACTCCCACCAGCTGCTTTACTTCAAAAAATGGAAGAGAAATCAATTTTGACTCTGCTCATATTTATCTTTTGTTAAGCTGTTGACATTTTTGTCAAATTTTTGTTTGTTTTTTTAATTTGCAAGTGGTTGTTTTCCTTTGATTTTCCACTGGGTCATTTGTGACTGCGTGTTTTGCCAGTTCATTGACAAGCTTCACTTTTTCTTTTCTTTTTGTTTTGTTTTGTTTTCCACTCCATTTTTATTTGGAATTAGAAAAGTCCAGACAAGCTTCACTTTCTCTGAAGGGGAGCTACTTCTGAACATGAACTAATTATTATTAATTTAATTTATATCTGTCTTTCCCCCCAAAACTGGTATTCAAGCTGGCGTACATAGAAAACCTGTTTCCTGTCAACTGTTTACCATCATCCTTGTCTACTGTGCTAACTTTGCAATCATGTGAGGTGATTCTCTTTATAGTTCATGTGAAACATAGTACAATCTTAGTTTTTCTAATGCTTTCTTGTTTTTGTACTTTGCCTTGCTTACTTATCTCCCATTACCTATTCTGTATTTAATTTAGGACAGTGCTTTTTATGCTATCTGATGTGGTGGACCAGCAGGTTTTTTTCTCCCTGGCATCAGATTTGCACCCATTGACTACAACTTTTTCTTTCTTTTCTAAAAACTCTCCATGGACAGGAGGTGAGCTCATGGACTAGCATTGTTCCACAGATCACCACGCTGAGTTGCAGTGTACAGTGGTCCCCCGGATTACGAATCCCCCAGGGAACGAAATCCCCGGGGTGCGAAACCGGCGGGACCGCAAAAATTCCCCCGGGATCCGAAGGATCCCCTGGGGAACGAAACGGAAAAACCACGCGGCCCCTTTAAATCGGCCGCGCGGTCCGTCCGCTAAAGCGGTCCCCCGGGATACGGTCATTTCCGGGTTACGAAAGGTAATCGGAACGGATTACCTTTGTAACCCGGGTGACCACTGTATTAGTACTGTACTGAGAGACTCAGCATCATGTAGTGGTTTGAGCGTTGAATTATAACTCTGGAGATCAGGGTTTGATACTCCTGCTTGGCCATGGAAACCTACTGAGTGACCTTGAGTAAGTCCCAGAAAATCCTGTGATAGGTTCATCTTGTTGTGTGCCTTCAAGTCATATGGTAACCCTAAGGCAAATTTATCATGGGGCAAATTTCTTGGCAAATTTCTTCTGAAGGGATCCTCTGAGGTTGACAGTGTGTAACTTCTTCAATGTCACCCAGTGGGTTTACATGGCTGAGCTGGGATATGAAAATGGTCTCCAGAGTCATAGTCCAATGCTCAAACCACTACACTATGCTGGCTCTCAGAAACAATTTGGAGGCACAGAACAACCACACAACAATACTTATATGACATTTCTGTTCTTTCTATTTTATGCTGTTATTTTCAATTGGATGTTTTCCCACTTATAGTGTTGTTTAATGTTATTTCTCATATACAGTCATCAATATTTGTTTGTTTATTGCTAAATACCTTAATGTACTACCACGGTATTTATCAGTAATGCAGCTGTATGTTTCCACAGGTACACAGAAGAACGACATGTTTGGCTTCTTCTAGCCCACATAAACCTGTTTATACACAGCAATCCATCTCTTCCCTCAATAATCTGTGCACTGTTGTTTTACATGGCCCTCTACACCAGGGTTGGGAATTGCATAGCTGTCCATTTGTTGTTTGGACTACAGCTCTCAGCATTCTACACCACTAGCTATGTTGGCTGGGGCTCCTGGAAGTTCCAGTCCAATCTCTTTTAGATGGTCACTGATTTCCACCACTAATTTACATCCAAAGAGCTTCCAAATAGGCTTCCTGCATAGTCCATTTGCATCATGTGAAGGAATTCTTGAGTAAAAGGAGCTGGACCCTCAAGTGGTGTCTTCTTGACACAAAGGGTGCATCTACACTGTTGGAATAATGAAGTTTGACACCACTTCAAGTGCTATGGAATCCTGGGATGTATAGTTTTACAAAGTCTTTAGCCTTCTCTGTCAAGGAGTACTGGTGCCTCACAAAACTAGAAATACCAGGATTGTGTAGCATGGTGCCATGACAGTTAAAGTGGTGTTAAACTGCATTATTTCTACAGTGTAGATGGCAAACCCTCTTTGAATGAATCTTGCCAAGGAAACCGCATGATAGGGTTGCCTTGGGGTTGCCACAAGTCGGAAATGACTTGAAAGCACAAAATGACAACAAAGATGCACCCAAAGTTATTAAGTCCTTTAAAAGTTGGAGGGAGGGAGGAAGGAGAAGCAGAGAGACTATGTTCCAAGATAAAAACTGCAATATGACATACTGATGGATGGGCATCTTTTCACAAGCACCTCTGCACACTCTCCTACCTCGTATTCTTTGTGCAGTATCTCAAGCCTTGTTTTGCGAAGCTGTTTTCTGATCGTGGGGCTAAACACTGGATTACTTTCGCTTGTTCCTCCTGCAGTGACAAAAAAAAAAAAAAAATTGTCCAGCAATATTTACTTCAAAAACCAACAAGCCATATGGACAAGGACACATTTTTCTAATAACTACTTACCAAAGCAGCCTTATCCTTCGGGTCACAGCCATCCTAACCGTAGCTGCGATTCTTTACACAGTTAAGTAAGAGAGTACAAGCAGCGACTTTATTTCAAGGGCAATGACATTGGTGGTATATGCTTTATGACAGAACTTGTCCCTATGCAGTCCTGGTTTGCTTGGTCAGTTCTATAATAGATAGAACTGACCAAGCAAACCAGGACTGCATAGGGACAAGTTCTGCAAATTGCATGCTACTCTTTAGAGTTAGGGGCAGGCAAACTGCAAATCTCAGTCCAATTTCACAGGGCCTTCCATTTAATTTCAAAGGCTATCTTTGCAACTCTGCTCACAGGAATCTGTTCCTTCCCCAAAACATGGAGAAAATAAAGGTGCAGGCAGAGCTCAAATGCACAAAGAGGGACAATCAAAGGGAAAGAGAAAGAAAAGCGGTGGTGCATGTGTAAGATGCACAGGGGTTGGAATTCATTTAGGGACATCCACAGGAGTAAGTAAACACACATTTCTCTCCTTTTTCAGAAGCTGACGTCATGGTATTCCTTTCCTTCCTACACAATCTCCACATCTCCCCCTCTCATTCTACTGTAAAGCCCTGAAACCAGCTCCCATAGCCATTCTGTACTTTGCAACAAGCAGGCGGAATCAGAGAAAAATTTGGCTACCTCCACATAGCCAGATGCACAATGGTGCTATCAGCACTGATGTTCTCCAGGTGTCTCAGCACTTAAGTTATCATTCTATGTCTGGCTGTGTGGAGGTAGCTGGATGCTTCTCCAATCCTGCCAGCTTGCTGCAAAGCACAGAATAGCTGTGTGAGGCAGTAAGTCATGGGCTGGGGACAGGTGGGGGTGGGGATTATATGGCCCAGATATTTATGAGATGGCAAGGGGATGCTGGATTGGGAGCTATACCTATCAAACTCAGGGAAAATCATACAAAGTACAAAATATACCATGTATACTCGACTATAAGTTGACCTCATGTATAAGTCGAGGGCAAGGTTTGGGGCCAAAATTATGGATTTTGTTATGACCTGTGGATAAGTCGAGGGTAAAATTTAGGGGTATATAGGAAAGGATCTAAAGGATGAAGCAAAGCAAAACGTGAAATAACTTCCAAAAGTCCATGAGACATAACTCTTTGTGCTTATTCTTAAGACTGGATGGATGAGAGAGTAAAGGGGGTCTGTGCTTCCAGGACAGATTATACTCTTGCTTTTCACCAGGGGATGGTTCCTTCTTTTAAATAAGAGTTAAGATATAGTACTTACATTGACCCGTGGATAAGCCGACTCAGGTTTTAGGGGTCAATTTTTTGACCTAAATTTCTAGACTTATACATGAGAATATACAGTAATATTAAAAAAATCAATAAAAAGCAATTGAAGAGCACACAGAGAGTAATTACTAATTATATAATAAACTAAAATTACACAAACCCAAAAACATCAAGAAAGAAACTAACAATTATATAATCATATACAGAAAGTAACATTGTTTTGCAGAATTGACTTTACTGACAAATAGTATTTACAATACCAGTACTTTTTGAGTTGCTAAAATGCTAAATAGAAGTCCATGAAAGAAAGTGTCTATGTCACACCAACTTTAAGTCTTGTATCCTGGAGTAAGCACTACTTCACTTCCTCAGATATCAAGCAAACCAATTTCACAGAGGTCTCTATCACAACAACTTCAAGTCTTGTATGCGGGAGTAAACACTACTTCACTTGCTTAAGTGTCAGGATGTAGTAGTGGAATAAAAAACAAACCAACTTCACAGAGAATTGTCTCTATCACAACAACCTCAAGTCTTGTATGCTGGAGTAAACACTATCATACTTCACTTCCTCAGGTGTCAAGCCTGAAGATATGTTCATAAAGTATGCCTTTAGTAGTTTCAATAGAAAGTTTTATGAGCTTGAATAAAGAATAATAAAATATATAGGAAAAATGTGGTTGTATATACAACTATCTCTGGAGCTCTGAAGTAGTTTCAAAAATATCTCCCTCAGTAAAAATAAAAAGCTAACTGTTCCCAATTATTTTCCATAATACAGCCCAGAGGTCAAGACTCATTTATGAGTAGAATTGACAGTAATGGCTTTTAACCCAGTAGTGTATGTTGCCACCAACCTTACTCATATATATGTCACTACAGCCTAGTTAATTCAGTCAAGTACTGGTCACTAACGTTTACTTTGCAAAGCATGGTTTGTTACTTTCAGTATATGATTATATATTTATTAGTTACTTTGATTTTTGGGTGTTTGTGTAATTTTAGTTCATTATATAATTAGTAGTTACTCTCCATATGTTTTTCAGTTACTTTTTATTCATATTTAGTACCTTGTGTGGCTTTTCCTGAATTTGTTAGGTATAGTTTTCTTTTTGAGACTCTCCTGTGTTTCCTTTGATAATGAACCAAAGCCTTAGAGTATTAACATGGAAAGAGATTGAGAGAGATTTGGAGTGAGCAGAGAGTGTCAGGCAATTTGTAGAAAAGAGTAGGATCCCCTTTTGATTCTGACCTGCTCATTTGTGTCAGGCAAGCATGAAACAGGACAGGCAGCTCTTCACAGAAAACAACTTTCTCCATTTGTACAACGAGGCACAAAAAGGTCTGGCATGTATTTGGTGGAGATGTTTTTGAGGGAAAAGTTATCTTACCTAGGACTTCTTTGCAGGGATTTTCAGGGGTAATCGGGATCCTACAAGCAGGACACTGACTGTTATTCTTCAGCCACACTTCTATACAAATGGAGCAGAAGACATGATTGTTGGTGCAGATGACAGGCTGACGGACCTTGCAAGGGAGACAAAATCATAATTAAAAATATTTAAACTGTCATACACAAACAGTTACTGCTAATTAACCCCATGCTTTCTTAACTAAGTGGGGACTTTTTTTTATCTTCTGTTCTTGGAACACATTTGGATTTTAGGCAGGGTCCTGTGGAGCAATTGGCAGACCCAGTTTGAACAAATCTTTTCAAGAAAACCCTGCAGTGGGGTCATCGTCACTTGAAAATGACATGAAAGCACCCAACAATGATCACCTTGCAGCCCATGCCAATAGAACTGTGACTTTTTCCTCTCCCCTCCTGCTAGAATCTTCCATGACACGAGCCCTCTGTTGCAGCTTTTTAAGAGTGCATGGGGCTGGAGCAAAGCAGAGCAGAGGAAGGATGTGGACTGCAAATTCTGGTGGAAGCAGTAGGATCCCATGTGAGTTAAGTCCAGGGTTTCGCCACTCCCCCCTGGCTTCTTTCTTTGGTTTGTTGAGGAAGAAACAAGCCAGAATATCAGCTGCTGTAAGATCTGCACACTTCACAAAACAAACCATGGACCAAAGTACTATTGTCACTTCTCTTTTAAGTGGATCAGACCATATGCACCAGCTTGCTGCATGTCCACGTGAAGCTAGACTCCCCAAAGATCCATGGCTTCAGGGGTGTCACTAAGGCAATGTAGGGTGTGGACCACACCAGGTGAAAACCCCTTAGGGTGACACCACTGCTGCCCAACACATCTGCCTGTTGGCAAAAATAAGCTGTGGCATTCACCTGCATCTCTTTAAATTGCTGAAGAGATAGGCTGAGTAAGTTGAAGCTCAGGAAGGAGAGGTCCCAAGTTTTAAATTCTTTAACACTTAAAAAATTATTTTTTTTAAATGCATTTTGCTAGTTGTTTATGTCACAACTATTGCCATTACATTCAGTGATATACAGGAATTACGATTTATGAGTAACATAGTACAAAAAACATTGCTAAGTATTTTGTATGGAGTAGTATGGGAGGAGGCCAACTGAGGGGTGGCACTATGAGTTACCACATCGGGTGATGCTGATGCCAATGCTAGTGACACCCCTGCCTGGCTTAGCACAACATGAAAACCAGGCCACCGTTAAAATAACGGGGTGTTAGAAAGCCTTGCTGGTCTACTCAAAATCACTCAGAACTACCAGTAGTTCCTGATCTACCATTTTCCCACCTTAGTGGGAGACAATGGCAAACCTCCTCTGAAATCTTGCCAAAAAACCTGCATGATAGGTTTGCCTTAGGGTCACCATAAATCGGAAATGACTTGAAGGCACATGACACAACACACACATAAATCTCACACAACAGGACAACATCTTCCAGATGTTTTGGACAACAACTACCAGAAGCCCCAGCCAGCATACAGTTGGCCCTCCTTATCCACAGATTTTTTTATCTACAGATTTGAGCATACATGGTTGAAAATATTCCCAAAAAGTAAAAATTCCAAGTAGCAAACCTTGATTTTCCATTTTATATATGGGACACAATTTTGTTGCGTCATTATATTTAATGGGACTTGAGCATCCACGGATTTTGTTATCCACAGAGGGTCCTGGAACCAAACCCCAGCGGATAACAAGGGCCCACTGTAGTTGAAGGTAAGGTATTATGAGGTGGGTAGCCCCAAATATCTGAAGGACCAAAGGTTCATCATCGCTTATGTTTCCACATATTGTACAATTAAATTAATAAAGAAAAAAAAATAGTAGTGGATATGGGGGTGAGAAGGTACAATCATAGGAGGAATGTAAATAGTGCTTTGATCCAAAGCATGAACATCTGACACACCTTTTCAAGTGCTGGAAAAATCTAGGGAATGTCTACTAAAATTCAATGGTTCTTTCAAGATGACACTGAGTGCTTTATTGCTTTTTGCTACAGTAGCATATCACAGCTTGGCTTCTGGAGTGGGCATCAATCTGAGGACTAGGACCTTGTAGAAAATAAATGAATGCTAGGACTTTCTGAAACCCAGCTTCTATGAAAGATGTATTCTGAACAACCCTTAAGATAAAAGATTGTAGTCAGTGGCCTCAAAACGCAGCTCAGCTCTGAAAAATCCACAGGGTAAAAACCTCAAAAGACTTTTTCTTCTTCTTGTAGACAAAAGTGAGAAAAGTTTTCCCTGAAGGGTAAGAGGTGTTATCAACCCTGCTGAGATGTTCTGTGCATTGATACTTAGCAAGTCCAACAGGCTGTATCACACAAAAGGCAGAAATAAAAACAGCTGTACCACAGAGGATTGGGTTTTTAGTGTTTGTATCTTAACAAGATACTTATGTATTTTCCTAAAGGACCAAACAGTTTACTGAAATAGGTTTCTAAAAAGATATTACTAAGAAGACCATTCTTTAATTGAAAATTCTGCTTGGAGTTGAAAAGCCTTGGGATTCAATAATGAACTGAAAAGGAAAAAAAATATATATATCTGTATTTCATGTTAACTTTGCCTACCACAAAAACATTTCTTTTGGTCTCTGTAAAGAAGTCTTTCAAGGCCTCTGGTAATCTGCAATTCTAAACTCTGTTCTGCTTTGAAATTAGAAACCACAATGTCTGAAAATTGATGATAATGATGTTTTATCACTATCATCATCATCATCATCATCATCAGTTTTCAGATACTGTGTTTTGATATTCCATATATAGACCTCAGTAATGGTTTCTGAGAATCCTAAAGCTGTAGCCGAAGTGGACAGGATTACATATGTCTGTCTTACAAAGTGTTTACCTTTGTATTTGGAACTGCCCAGGAAAGAGGTGTCAAAAGGTTCAAGCAAACCTTCCCCGGCACCATCAGGAAAATAGGTTTTCCATCCTCCTCAGTTCTTACAAACAAATATTCTGCTGGCTATGTGCCAGCAGGAAAGTGTAAAAAAGTAGAAGGAATTTTTCCAACACTGTGCATTGGGTTGAGAATAGTGTGGTATTTTTACTTGCATTGATATTAGCCAGTCAATGACAAATGACTAGTCACTACAATTGCTCAGTGGCTATCTGCATCCTTAAAAATAATATAAAATTATCAAAAAATAAAGAGACAAGAGAAATCACAGGTGGAGGCAGGGAAATGCACTTAGGTAGAAAAAAAGATATAGGATGGGGGACATTTGGCTTAAGGAGACGACATGTGAAAGGGATCTAGGAGTCCTAGTAGACCACATGAGTCAACAGTGGGCTGCGGCAGCTAAAAAGGCCAATGTTATTTTAGGCTGCATCAATAGAAGTATAGCATCTAATCAAAGGAAGTAATAGTGCCACTCTATTCTGCCTTGGTCAGCCCTCACCTGGAATATTGTGTCAATTCAAAAAGGATGTTGACAAATTGGAGCGTGTCCAGAGGAGGGCAACTAAAATGTTGAAGGGTCTGGAAACATGCCTTATGACGAAAGACTTAGGGAGCTGGGTATGTTTAGCCTGGAGAAGAGACGGTTAAGGAGTGATATGATAACTCTGTTTAAGTATTTGAAGGGCTGTCACACTGAAGATGCAGCAAGCTTGTTTTCTGCTGCTCCAGAGACCAGAATGTGGAACAATGGATGAAAGGTACAGGAAAAGAGGTACCAGCTCAACATTAGAAGGAACATCCTGACAGTAAGGGCTGTTTGACAGTGGAACACACTCCCTCGGAGTGTGGTGGAGTCTCCTTCTTTGGAGGTCTTTAAACAGAGGCTGGATGGCCATCTGTTAGAGATGCTTTGATTGTGAGTTCCTGCATGGCAGGGGGTTGGACTGGATGGCCCTTGTGGACTCTTCCAAGTTCCAAATCTATGGGCATTTACATGTCGCCCAAAAGGGGCGGTCCATAGGCAGCCAAGGAAGCGCCAGTCTGGGGCCTGGGCTGTTTCACTGGCAGCCCTTGCGGCCCCAATCCGCCGCTTCCCTAGGTCATGGAGAAGTGGCAAATTGCCGCTTCTCCATGGCCTGAAGCGGGGTGCAGTGGCACTCCCAAGGGGAGAAAGGGGCCTTCCCCCTCAGCCTCCTTGGTGTGGCCGTGTGAAGGCTGCACCAAGGATGTGGAAGCCAAGAAGCGTAAGGCGCATGCCGGTCTGTGTGGACACAACACACGCCTTACATCCCTGGCAAGCTGTGCATGTGGATGGCACCATCCAAAATGGCGCCATCCATACGTGCTAGGGTAGTAAGTAATGTAGTAAGTGCAGAACCTTAGGGTGGAAAAATGAAATACACAGATATAGGATGCGGGACATCTGGCTGAACATGACGACATGTGAAAGAGATCTAGGAGTCCAAGTAGACCACAAGTTGAACATGAGTCAACAGTGCGATGCAGCAGCTAAAAAGGCCAATGCTATTTTAGGCTGCATCAAGAGAAGTATAGTGTCTAGATCAAGGGAAGTAACAGTGCCACTCTATTCTGCTTTGGTTAGGCCCCACCTGGAAGACTGTATCCAGTTCTGGGCACCACAATTCAAAAAGGATGTGGAGAAACTGGAGCGGATCCAAAGGAGGGCGACTAAAATGGTGAAGGGCCTGGAAGCCATGCCCTATGAGGAACGACTTAGGGAAGTGGGGATGTTTCGCCTGGACAAGAGAAAGTTAAGAGGTGATATGATAGCCCTGTTTAAATATTTGAAGGGATATCACATTGAGGAGGGAGCAAGCTTGTTTTCTGCTGCTCCAGAGAACAGGACCCAGAACAATGGATGCAAGCTCCAGGAAAAGAGATTCCATCTCAACATTAGGAGGAACCTTCTGACAGTAAGGGCTGTTCGACAGTGGAACACACTCCATGGCATGTTGCCCACTCGGGTTTACACATGTTGACAAAGAGATCCACTGACTGGTTGCCTCTGAAAATGAGTAGCTTAGGGTCAGACAGACATGGTATCTTGGAACATGTGCTCATCTTAGGAATTTGAGTTCATTCTACAACTACACACTATGGCCTTTCATCTCCAAACTCATTTCTCACATGGCTCAATGCGATGGAATTCCAGGATTTGTTATTTAGTCTCCTGTCAGGCCATGGCAGTTAAAGCAGAGTCACACTGCATAATTTCTACCGTGCAGATGCAGCCAAGTTAGCACATCAGCACCTAGGACCATTTGAGAGTTTCAGGTGCTGCTGTCAGATTCAGAAGACCCTCATGAACAAGATCACAAGCAAGAATAAAGTTGCTAACCTTAAAATATTGATAGGGAGTACGATCCACTGAAGGATATGGAAAACCTGATGGCATAACTCCCAATAAGCATGTTTAGTTGCAGCATTATATCTTGTAAAAAGCTTTCAGTGTCTGGGGTGGAGGTGAGGGGAGAAGAAAGAGACAAAGTATAATAACTGTGAAAGGAGGGATATAGGCTGACTATTCCCAACTGCCGTACTCGAATCACCCTCCTTGTAAAAGAGATATACAAGGCATATGATAACCACATTTTTAGCATTTATGAAAGTATGGGATTGGGGTATTCAACGTTCAAGCCACCAATGATTCATGAAACTCATTCAGTAAGGTCAGGGCAGTCATTTTCTCTCTGGCTGATAGTATAAAATATGTAGGGGGAAAAATGCATGCCATATTGAGCTCTCGGGAGGAAAGGCTGGGGACAAACCTAACTGGCTGGTGACTCACCTTCTAGTGGGGAATACACGGTGGCATCACTGCGGTTGGTGTCACCTGGGGCAGGTACCCTGAAAGAGCTGTGGGTCTGCCCCATCTGACCTCACTCCTGTTGCCTTGCTTACTTGTCTCTTGGCAGGCCACCTACCACCTGGCCATACCACTGCTAATGGCTGTGCTGGGGCCTCCGGACAACCAGGAGATGCTGTTGGCGGAGTGAGAAAGTGAGGCAACATCCCTTTTATCTTGCCCAGCAGCCATGCCAGTCCCAATGGGTGTACCGCCCCATCAGGTGTACAGCCCCCTGGGGTGTCACATGGTGTGGTCCACATCCCCCAGTGAGACCCCTGGAAATGAATTTGCTCTTGGATTTAAATCTGATTTCTTTTTAAATGTATTTACGAAACTGTAGCACTGCAGCCACAACATTGTGAGTTCAGGTTGACTCAGCTTTCCATCCTTTCATAGATCAGTAAAATTAGTACCCAGCTTGTTTGGGGCAATTGGCTTACAGGTCATAAACCACTTAGAGAGGGCTGAGTTCACTGATAAACAGTACAGAAATATAAATACAGTGGTCCCCCGGGATACGAAGCCCCCGGGGAACGAAATCCCCGGGAGCCGAAACCGGCGGGACCGCCAAAATTCCCCCGGGATCCGAAGAAATCCCCGGGGAACGAAAGGGAAAAACCGCGCGGCCCCTTTAAATCGGCCGCGCGGTCCGTCCCTTAAAGCGGTCCCCCGGGAAATGAACATTTCCGGGTTACGAAAGGTAATCCGGAACGGATTACCTTTCGTAACCAGGGGGGCCACTGTACTATTGTTATTAAATGAGAATCAAGAACTAAAAGTACAAAAATGAATAAATGACAGGGTACAATCAACATTGCTGTGTGTGACCACATTGCAACACATGCATACACACTGTATCAACTGAAATTCTAATGTACTTCAAACAAGTGCATCATTTCAAATGTTTCTATGGGTTTGGGGAGTTTGCTTCCACGTGCCTCTACAATAAGCTCTGAGTCTAGCTAATTAAAAGAAACCAAATTTCTGTAAATTTATCCGCGTCTGAATTCAGTTGTTTAAGCTGTTGCACTAGTTCTTCCAATACATCAAGATCTCAGCATACCATCAGCTAATATTTTGGTTGCCAATGGTTTTTCAATTCCAAGCGATTAACTTTGACGTAACTACCCAAGGTTCTGAACCCTAGGCCACAAACTTCCAGGACCTTGGATAGTTCTTTTAAAGAAGTTCACTTTCTATGCTGGAACAATGACATGTGAACCACTAGTTATCATGTAATTGACAAGACTAAATAAATACATCAGCACCACATGGAGTGAATGGCCAGTTAATCCCATTCCCACTCAACAATATCTGTTTTTGTGTTCCTTCAAGTTGTTTCTGACCTATGTGCCGTTTAATTTATAAGATTGTATGTACAGCACTGTGTAAATTTACAGCTGTGTAAATGTAAATTTATAGGGGGTGTCTTTGCCTTCCTCTGAGGCTGAGAGAGAGTGTGTATTCTTGTAATATTGTTGTTGCTGTTGTGTGCCTTTCTGACTTATGGCGAACCTATCAGAGTTTTCTGGGGCTGAGAGTGTGTGACTCGCCCAAGGTCACCCAGTGGATTTCCATGACCAAGTGGAAAAGCAAAACCCAATCCCCAAAGTCCTAGTCCTACATTTAAACCATTACACCACACAGGCCAAGGCCTACGTACTCTGGAGGCATCAAATCCAGTCTGATCTTGGAAGCTAAGCACGACCAGCCCTGGTTAGTACTTCAATGGGCAACGGCCAATAAATACCAGGTGCTGTTAGGCTATATTTCAGAGGCAGGCAATGGCAAACCATCTCTGAGTATTTTTTGCTTAAGAAAACCCTGTAAAAATTCACGGAGTCGCTATGGGCTGCATCTAGACTGCAGAAATAATCCGGTTTGGACCCAGGCTCAGCAAACTACAATTCCCAGAATTCCATAGAATTGGAGCCATGGCATTTAAAGTGGGGTCAAACCAGATTATTTCTGCAGTCTGGATGTAGCCCTGGGCAACTTAAAGTCATGCACACACTCGCAGACTCACAATATTCTACCAAGAAACATGTTTCACCATTCAAATTATGTGCAAATAGAACTGATGGACCAAGAGTAAGGAACAACCAGCACCAAGTGATTCTGACAAGAGACCGGGAAAAGCAGAAAAGCTGCTGCAGGGCTCCTCTTGATCACAAGCCACAGAAAACAAAACTGCAGATCTATTCGGAGTGGACTAGGTATCACAGGAAACACAAGGCCAAAGTGGGAGATCAGGGGAAGAATGATAACGGAAGAGTGCGAGGTCACAAAACCTGAAATCCCAACAAGTCAGGATGAGTTTCAGATGTCTAGCTCCATCTGCGCTGAACTTCTCAGTTTATTAAAGCTGAGAACAACAGTCAATCAAGAAACTTTAAGAGCTTCAACAAAGTGTGTGTATATGAAGAATCTGGGGCTCTCCATAGAAGAATTCAAGCCTGCCTGGCCTTGCCTTCCATGCTATCTGGCCTACCGTGTTACTGGCACCCACCTTCAAATCTTCAGCGGCAAAACTAATCAGAAACAAAAAGAGCAATCCGAGACAGCCTGGTGAAGTGGTTTGAGTGTTGGACCATGTCTCTGGAGACCAGGGTTCGAATCCCAGCTCGGCCATAAAACCCATTGGGTGACCTTGGGCAAGTCACACTCTCTCAGCCTCAGAGGAGGGCATTGGCAAACCCCCTCTGAACAAACCTTACCCAAGAAAACCCCACGATAGGGTCGCCTTAGGGCTGCCTTAAATTGGAAACGATTTGAAGGCCCACAGCAACAGCGCCAATAAGCAACTGACACGGATTAATAATCCCTGCAAAAAAGGAAATGGATGATGATGAGAAGAAAGAGGAGCCCTGGAAGACTTTACTACTTTTTACAGTAGAGGAGCCCAAGATTCGAAGCAGCCAGAAAAGTGAAAATGAATAAACTGAACTATGGCCACCATAGAGACAGTGTGGCTTAATGATTTAAGGATTGGACTAGGACATTGGTGATCAGGGTTCGAATCCCAGCTCGGCCATGGAAACCCACTGGGTGACCCTTGGGCAAGTCACACTCTCTCAGCCTCAGAGGAGGGCATTAGCAACCCCCCCTCTGGATAAGCCTTGCCAAGAAAACCCCATGATAAGGTCGCCTTAAGGTCAGTGAGCCGCCTAATTAAAAGATTGTATGTACAGCGCTGTGCAAATTTACAGCACTATAAATAAAGGTTAATAATAATAATAATAATAATGTAAACTCACTGGGTGACCCTTGGGCAAGTCACACTCTCTCAGCCTCATGACAAACCCTGCCAAGAAAAAACCCATGATAGGTTCACAACAAGGCTGCCATAAGTTGGAAAAAACGACTTGAAGGCACACAACAACAACAACACATAACATTCTTAGCTATACACTGGCAGGAGACGCATGGGCTCCAAACCAGATTTCATGACTCTTAATAATAATAATAATAATAATTTTAAAGGGTGTGTGTGTCAATTTATTTATTGAGAGTATATATGATTCCAATATATTTTAAAGTCACGTAAGCCGCCTTGACTGCTGCAGCAGAAAGGCGGGGTATCATAAGAATAAAGTCTATTACTGATTTACTGTATTGGTTGATATGAGCATCCAAGGCCAAGGACTCTGCCCAGGGCCTCCCTTCCTCTTCATTGAGATTTTTTTTTACCTTTCCCAGGCAAATGTGGCAAGTGATGGGCAGCGTGAGCGACAGAGTGACGTTCTGAACGTTCTGAGCCATTGTGACGTCGCCGCCGCCGCCTCCTCCGAATCCCGCGAGCGCGGACGTTCCAAAGCCACTGCGGCGGCCAAGGAAGAGAGAAGGACTCTTCTTCTACTATGATGATGGGCGGCTCACGCTCACACACGCGGCGCCTACTCTCCAGGCTTCGGCTACGGCGAGCCGGAGAGGCCAATCTTCCTCCAGGAAACGAAGCTCGCCTTTTTTTTTTTTTTTGGAGTTCTAGGAGGAGGAGGAGGAGGAGCCACGTGCAGTGGGCTGTACCATTTCGAAAAAGAGGGGGAGGAGGAGGCCATTCCATCATCATCATCATCATTATTATTATTATTATTATTATTATTATTACAGAAGTGAAATAAGTAGGGCTGCATCCACACTGGAGAAATAATAATAATAATAACCCTGTTTGGACCCGCTTTAACTCTTTGGCTGGCTTTTTGCTATGGAATTCTGGGAGTTGGAGTTTGGGCCATTTGTGGCCCTCCTATCTATCTATCTAGACTTCATTGTTGTGGGACTGTGGGCCATTGTGGCCCACCTATCTATCTATATAAAGAAAAAAAGGAATGAATTGAAGGCACACAACAACGAAGTCTTTAAAATATATTTGTATATATATATATATGAGGGCCACAAATGGCCTACACAGGCCCACAACAATGATGTCATTCATACACACATAGGAGGGCCACAAATGCCCAAACAGGCCCACAACAATGAAGACATATATATATATATATATATATGCGGGCCACAAATGGCACACACAGGCCCAAACAATGAAGACACACACACATATATATGACTTCATTGTTGTGGGCCTTTGTGGCCCTCTAATATGTACAAATATATTTTAAGGACTTCATTGTTGTGTATCTTCAAGTCATTTATTTTTTCTTTCTTTTTAATTTTATTGATTAAATTTTAAAATAAATATTACAATACTTACATCACTATTTCAAATATGCTTAATAATATAACCAATCCTTTCTGTTGCGACCGTAACACAAAACATTTCAGGTGTAAAGAGGAGTGTCTCTTCCACTATATCAATATATTAAAAAATGATTAACTATAATATGAAGATTTCTCTTATCCTTCTCAGTTCTTTGCTAATCTCCAACTTTCTCTTCATACCTATATTCCTGATCCGTGTTCTTCGGATCTGTATTCCTCATCCATATCCTTCAATTATTTTCTTTCTCTGTTGTGAATCTACATACAGTACTAAATATCCCCTTTTCCAAATTGTCCTCTTCTCCATTTAAACTCTTACCTAAATCACTTTCATATCCGTACTAGGTTCAACTTAACTTATACCTTCAATTTTCCTAACACACTTCTACCCATATTTTCTTTTCGTTCTTCATTCTTAACATGCATACTTCACTTCTTTTTTTTAATAATTATTTTTATTATGTTTTGATATTTTTATTATTAATTTTATTTATATAGCGCTGTAAATTTACACATTGCTGTACATACAATCGTAAATTAGACGGATCCCTGCCCTCAGGCTTACAGTCTAAAAGAGACAACACAAAAGGAAGAGGGGAAGGTGATGGGAAAGGGGGTGAGGTCCAGTGGTTCTTCTCTCCCTCTGGGGCCAGGACCAAGGCAGATGGACTGGAGGGAGGGCACGGCTTCTTAATACATAGTTAGAAGGAGGCATCCTGGGGCAGACAGCACAATTCTGGGAACGCTTCCCTAAACAATATAGTCTTTAACTTAATTTTGAACCTGGTTAGAGAAGTGATGAGGCGTATATGTGGGGGAAGAAGGTTCCAGGAGTGAGGGGCAGCAAGTGAGAAGGGACGAATCTGTCTGGGAAAGCTGCCAACACGTGGCTGATAAGATAATGAGTCTTGGATAAAACACAATTATAAGAGAAACCAAAATACCAGTAATTGCTGGCCGTAGTAAAGTACAAAGTCCACAAGGCAAAAGGCAAGTCCAATAGGCGTTTCGAGGTCTAGGGTTTTCGCAGGCAGAGATTCCAAAGCCGTTCTGAAGGTCACAGGTATGAGAATTCCAAAGTCAAGCCGAGAGTCAAAAGCTTTCGCCGGTAAACCAAGATAAGCTTTGACAAAAGTTTGTCTTCCCTGATCTCTTATATAGCCCCCAGCTCCTCCCCTCACATCTGTTTCAACTTGGCTTTCTCTAGCAATCTCCGAGAGCGTCTCAGCCCCGCCCGATCTGCTCTTCTTTGAGCAAAGGAAGGGATTTCTGTCTCTTGCTCCTGTGTCTCTTCCAGGCCTGCAACCTCTGCTGGGGAAAGGCTTTCTTCTGAGGAAACCCTAGGCTACTGAGGTAGGGGATGTGCCTCACTGTGTCCTATAGAACTAGGTCCAGGTTCACCTAAGTCTCTAGGATCTGGCAGCACTATGCTAGGACCTGACTCAGCATATTCTTCCTCAGAATCCTCCATGTCCTCCACCTGGCTGTCCCTGACAGAATCCGAGATGGGGCAGTGGAAATCCTCGGCTGGGACAGGAGACCTTGACTACCAGAACGGAGGGTACAAGAAGGAGTGTGAGGAGAAAGAAGCTCAGACAAATAAGGAGGGGTCAGTCTGTGGAGAGCTTTGAAAGTCAATAACAAAAGCTTGTACTGGATGCGGAAGGGGAAGGGGAGCCAATGAAGGGAGGATAAAAGAGGAGAAACATGGTCAAAGCGGTGAGCGGATGTGATGATACATGGAGCTGAGTTCTGGACAGAGATTAAAGGATGGAGGTGAGAGAGAGGAAGCCCTGTCAGAAGAAGATTACAATAATCAAGTCATGAGACCACTAAGGCATGGACTAGAGTCTTGGCAGTGGAGGCTGAGAGGAATGGACAGATTTTAGCAATATTGTAAAGGGAGAATCTACAGGTCTTGGCGGTGGCCTGAATCTGGGGAATAAACGACAGAGAGGAATCAAAGATGAAACCAAGACTGCGGGCTTGCTGAACCAGATGAATAGAAATGCCATCAACAGAAACAGAAAGGGAGTATTGAAGGGTGGGCTTAGGTGGGAAGACGAGAAGCTCTGTCTTAGACATGTTGAGCTTCAAGCGCCAATGCCGCATCCACTGAGAGATGGCAGCCAGACAAGAGGAGACTTGCTGTTCAAGCCCCGGCGAAAGGTCAGGAGTGAAAAGATACAGCTGAGTGTCATCGGCATACAAATGATAGGAGAAACCAAAAGAACTGATGAGTTTACCAAGGGACAATGTGTATAGAGAGAACAGAAGGGGACCCAGGACAGAGCCCTGAGGAACTCCTACAGATAAGGGGACAGAGGAGGAAGTCTGACCACCCGTGACCACAGCAAAAGATCTATCTGACAAGTAAGATTTAAACCAGTTGAGAACAGAGTCAGAGAACCCAAGGTCAGAAAGTAAGTCAAGCAAGAGACAGTGATCCACGGTGTCGAAGGCCGCAGATAAATCTAGAAGAATGAGAATAGAGTAGAGTAGAACATAAAAATCAAAAGCATAACAAATGTTCATACATTATCTATGTGGTATCTGTTCATACATAATCTATATTTACCTTCAGTTTTAACACTTGTTCAAAACTTATCCTACTTGAACACTAAATGATTTTCTGTACTATATATGTAAACATATTTATTCCAAAATATTTATAAGTTTACATTCATCGTTTCTACTCATCCTTTTTTCCATAATTTTGAAACTTCCTTATATTTCACCTCATACTGTTGGGTAGTTTTCCCATTGACATACATGGACAAACTATCCATAACTGCTAACTCATTTAATATCGCTATCCGTTCATCTCTTTTTTGGTATAATTTCAGCCCTCTAGTATTTTGCACATACAATACAGGCAGCTGTAATCATATATAGAATCACACTTATTTCCTCATAATTCAATTTGTCTTCGATAACATCTGTTGTATTTAATTTAAAAAGTTCTGGTTTTAATGGAATATTTTTTTCTGCAGCGTTTCTTTTATTTTAACTTTATGTATGCTATACTTAACTTCCTTCTTGACCATGCTGGATTATTTGATATTTTACAAAGACCTTCTTATCCTTCCTTCAAGTCGTTTCTGACGTATGGTGATCCTGAGGCACAATTTATCACAGTGTTTTTTTTTCTCGGCAGAATTTTGTGATTTATGTGAATTTGGTTGTCACTGAATTCACTGAATTCTGGGGAGGCTTTGGATTGACTTTGGATTGGCTTCATAGTAACAGCATTCACGTGTGATAATTCAATGCGCATTCATGTGAATTCACTTGGACTCTGGAATCGGGCTGCAAAAACCCTCGTCTGATAAGGGCCATAATCTTCCATAACTGGCAGTGCAGGCAATAGGGCTGATGGGAGTCGGGAAGCAACAGTGGCCCAGATGCCTCCTCACCACAAAATGTAAGATGTTCAAGAAAAATGTGGGCCGTGTCCAAATAAAAGCTGTAGAAATATACAGTCAACCCTCTGTTTTGGGGGGAATCCATTCTAGACACACCCACCCCAGGAGAAAGGAGAGTAGTTGATATTCAAGCCCCATTGAATTTAATGGAGGTTGCCCCTCTGTGAATGTTAAAGACCACGGATCTCGAGTCTGTGAGAATGGAGAGGTAACTGTAAATCCATGCTTCTTAGTCGTGCTTCAAATGAAGGACCTCTTGAAATTCCTCCTGGACAGAAGGTTGAAATGTAAGGCAGGTCCTGGAAAAAGAGGACATCTGGTCACCTTGGTTGCTTGTCCACCTTACATCTACTCCACTGGTTCAAAATGATTTATTTATTTTATTAAATTTTTTATCCTGCCTTTCTCCCAAAAAGGGACCCAAGGTGGCTCATGATATTAAAAAAACACTTTAAAAAACAATTAAAATAGCCTAATTAAACAGTAAAAAGTTCATACAAAGGTTAAAAATAATCTAAACCAACCCCCTCACACACACATTATTGCGCTGTGGATGTGCATTATGATAGGTTGAGAGTGGCTTTTTAAATATATATAAAGCTATCTTATTATATCAGGTTACATAATTTATCTTGGTTTAACAAGGAGAGTTCTACAGATACCTTGGACTGCCAAAAGAGTGTGGCCAGATGTCCTCCTTTTCCAGGACGTGCCCTATATTTCAGCCTTCTGTCAAATTTCAAAATGTCCTCCATTCTGAGCATGGCTAAGAAGTATGGGTTTATATTTATTTTAGTGTTTTTAGTTTTTATTTCATTGGATGCCCTACATTTTGCAGTGCCTCGTCTTCCTTTGTAACGATGACATCTGGTCACCCTGTGCCAAAATGACCAAGAAAAGGGTCCTAGAGCAAATCAAGCCTGAATTCCCCCTGGGAGGCAAAAATGACTAATCTGAGGCTATTGTTCTTTGGACATATCATGAGAAGACATGGCTCATGAGAAAAGACAATAATGTTTGTTAAGGTGGAAGGCAGTAGGAAAAGAGGAAGACCTATGGACAGGCTCAGTAAAGGAAGCCATGATCCTGAGTCTGTAGGGCCATGACAGGCTATCTCTGACGTCTCTTATTCATAGGATCACCATATGTTGAAGCCAGGTTGACGATAATTAACAATGAGGTAGTAATTGGAAGAATGACGGAAGAAAGTGAAAAGGCAGGCCTACTGTTGAACATAAAGAAAACAAAAATAATAACCATGGAGAACTTACATAAACTTAAACTAGACAACGAGGAAATCAAAATAGTAAAGAGTTCTCGTATCTGGGATCAAACATAGGAATGGGGACTGCAGCCAGGAAATCAGAAGAAGATCAAGAATGGGGAGAGTGGCTATGAAAGAACTAGAAAAGATTCTAAAATGCAAAGATATACAACTCAGCACAAAAGTCAGAATCACACAAGCCATTGTATTCCCTATGGTCACTATAAAGCACCATTCATTTACCATGTATGGATGTGAGAGCAGGACAATTAAGAAACAAGATAGGAAGAAAATTGATTCATTTGTGATGTGGGAATATTAGAGAAGAGTGCTGAAGATATCATGGACAGCCAAAAAGAGCAGATCAAGCCAGAGATCTCCCTGAAAGCCAAGATGACAAAACTTTGGCTGGCGTACTTTGGACACATCATGAGAAGGAATGGATCGTTGGAAAAACCAGTAAGGCTAGGAAAGTTGGAGGGAAGTAGGAAGAGAGGAAAGCCACATGCTAGTTGGATGGACTGTATTATGGAGGTCACGGGTATGAGTTCACAGAAAATAAGCAGAGCAGTGGAGAACAGGGGGTCTTGGAGATGCCTCATCCACAGGGTTGCCATGGATTGAGATTGACTTGATGGCAGCTAACAACAACAAATAGGAAGCTGTAGGTTACAATATGTGGAGGGCCTCATTTGTCTTCTCCTGATACAAGCGGTCCCAAATGTAGGTGGAATTCAGAGAGATAGCCATGTTAGGCTGGAATATCAGTATGCAAAGAGATCTTATAGCACCCCATTGAAATCCCCTTGCAAGCTGTACCTAGTTTCCCCACCCTCAGTTCTGCCCAGATAAAGGAGTTGGGTGTGTTGAATTGTTTGAATTCTGGCATATTTTTATTTCGGTTTTAATACCCTTACCTGTCGAGTTTCTCAGTCCTTCTCATTTACGTATTATTGTTGGGGTGGTGTGGGGTTGACAACAATCTTGTCCTCATGTTTTTCAAAGCACATGCGGTTTGTTCTTTGTCATCTATATTTCTGAGTACTGTAGCTATTTAAATGGGGCCATATACTAGTTGACATCAAGACACAGATTCCTTTGCTTCTAGATAGCTAATAAAATTTATGTTGGTCTTTTAATGTTGTTTTTAAAACTATAAAACACACTCCATTTCCCCCAGTTAGGCCTTGAATATATGCAAAATAGGCATCTAAACCAATTGAGAGAACCTCTTCCTCTACTTTTCCTATTGTGTAAAATTCAAAGGTTGGAAAGGTTTCCAATGCAATCAATTCCTTTTCCTGGGGACATGCTCTGATCAGTTTAAGTGAATGGGGATTTTTCATTTTAAAACATAGTGATTAGTTAACAGCAGCCCCCCTCCCCCAAATAGTTGCCCTAGCTGTTAATTTTAATTACGATTATTTTTAAAACAACAACAGTAGAGATAAAATTGCAATTCCTGAGAGTCCAAAAGTTCCCCCTACTGGCTGAATGAATTATGATCTTACTGGTCTGTTCTTTCTAGCTTTCTGCTTGTGTGTAAATGCCTTCAAGTCACCTGCTGACTTTTGGTGACTTTATGAATTTCATAGGGTTTTTTTAGGCAAGGAATATTCAGAGGTGGTTTTACCATTTCCTTTCTCTGAAATACCACCTAATATTCATTGGGGGTCTCCCATCCAACTACACTCAGTCCTTTGTACCCATAGATTCTTTGTCCATGTATTCCAACATCCATGGTTTGATTTTTTTAAAAGTATAAATTCCAAATAGCAAGTCTTGATTTTGACATTTTATGTAAAGGACACCATTCTACTACATCATTGTATTTAATGGGACTTGAGCATCCATGGGATGCCTTGGAACCAAAAACCAGCGGATAACAAGTGACCACTGTACTAACCAGGGATGACCCTGACTAGCTTCCACGATCAGACAGGATCTGGTGTCTTTAGGGTATTTATTGCTAAGAAAGTTTATAGTTATTTCTGTTTTGCTTCCATTATTTCCTTTCCTGATATATCTCTTGGCATTGTTAGGCTTTCTGATGCTATTACTCTGTCAAAGAGAACAAACTGAAGTCATGGAGAAGGGAAGGGGAGGCTCTGTTTCTCAAGAGACTCTTATTGAGCTGAGTTTCATTGTTTCTTTCCTGGTCTTTTTACTGTTACTTCTTGTCCTTCCCACAACTGACCCAAAAGTAGGACGCGGGTCCAAACATCTTCCCTCATGGATAACCTTATCATCCATAAATTTGTCTAATTTTCACTTAAACTGCACAGGTTGGCACCCATCACTACATCTTTTGGCAGTGAATTTCACAGTCTGAATATGTACTGTGTGAAGAAGCTGTTCTTTTGATCTTTCTTGAATCTCCCACAAATCAGTAGATGTTCCCATTCTTTTCATTATTTCTTTTATTATGGGAGAAAGAGAAAAGTTCCCACATTGTTTATTCGTTTTCTCCATACCTTAAATTATCTGAGGTTGAGTCTTCTTTATCCAAAATGCTTGGTACCAGAAGTGTTTGGGATTTCGGATTATGCCCTCCCCTAGATCTTGGAATATTTGCATATGCATAATGAGATATCTTGGAGATGTCACCTAATTCTAAATATAAAATACATTTATGTTTCATATATACACAGCCTGAAGGTGGAATACAGAATCCCAGGTTAGAGAGGAAATCTTGGTTTGATCCTGGACGTTTTTTATATTCTCACATACATACACCCATCTTTACTCACTTGATGGCAGAGTAGTGGCTGGCTTGGATATAGGTTTGACTGATGCTGCTCTGCCCCAGTTTTCGTCATAATTGCTTACGCATTTTTACAGAGAGAGAAATCAGAGACTGGAAAGTTGTTGCAGTCATTTGTATCTCCTTTTTTGTGTATGGGGATGTATATTGACTGCTTCCAATCTATTGGCCATTATTTTGTTTTCCATATCTGTTAACATATGTTGCTCTGTCAATGTGGATTGCAGTTGACTTTGTCAATGTTGATTGCAGCAGTTCAATTGGAATATTACCTGTCCCTGGAGACATCCCAAAAATATATCAGACACTCATCTGCTTCATTTCTTTTGCCTAATCTGAATGTGCCTACTGTTTTTTATTCTTCTTTGCTTCCTACTTTTGCATTCCAGTCGCCTATGACCATTCTGTCATCCTGTGTTGGTGTGCTGTCAATTTCTTCCTGTACTCCTTCATCGAATCTTTCAATTTCTTCCTATCCTGCCTCTGTGGTTGGTGCATATACTTGAATTATGGTGATATTCATAGGTCATATGGAGCCTTACTGATATGACTTGGTCTTCTTTTGCAGTGTATTCTCTGTCTGCTTTTGCCACATCTTTTTTTAGTACAAAAGCCACCCCGTTTCTTCTTATCTTTTTGTTACCTGAGTAGAACACTACTGTGTAGTTGTTTGATTCAAAGTGGCCCATTCCAGCCCACTTTAACTCACTCACCCCCTATATTGCTATGTCCATGCGTTGCATTTCCATTTTCACTTGGACCATGAAAAAGAATTCCAAAAGAAATTCTGCATGTGTTTTTAGAATATAGGGTGGGTTATAAATAAAGAAATGCACAAATCCGGTCTGTGAGCCACAAAAAATCCCACCTGAAATGATGGTAGGGGTTGTTTTCAGCTGAATTCATAGATCTGAAGCTTCTAAGCAATGGCCAGAAGCAATGGCCAGCCTTGTGATGCTAATCAAATGAAGTGTTCAATATGAACTGGTACTTCTATATAAGACTTGTACTGGTGGCCACCATGATTAGCAAGAGGCATGTAGCTTTCCTCCCAATTGTCCAAATGATTGTCCAAATTGTAGCATCCTTGAGAACAGGCCCACTGGGGAATTGTCAGTTAATAGAATCAGTGCCTCCACACCAGGCTCAGTAGGAATCGAGCTTCTTGGTGGCCCTGAGCATTGTCAAAGGTGGCTGTGTAAGAGCTAACAAGGTGCAACACCGCAGAGTTTACACATATCGCCATTGGGCTGATTTTAACCTACAGAGTAAAAGTTATTGTACATCTCTCAATGCATTGGCTATCCACACGCAGATATTTTAATACAGATATTATTGATGTGGGAAGGGGAGGGGAAAAACTGAATTTGAATTTGAATGAGAACATAGAGGTATAAAAATTGAAAACATGCTATCTGTCAAGAAATAAAACATAAAATTGGATCTGAAATCAATATTTATGTATTCATGATTAGCTGACAGATGAGAAAATGATTACAAAGCCAGATCTGAAACATCTACTCACATTGATTATCTCTGAGTCATATATATATATAAACTAAATAGGTCAATGAAAAAGTGAAGTCAATCAATTTTTAATAGCACTTAAGATTTTATGATTTTTAAACTTTCTTTTAAATAATTAATCAGAAAAATGAATCTAATTTACACAAGGTGGTGGAAGGTGTTCCGTATCTAGTTGATGGTATTCTTAATGAGGAAATTCAATTAAGGTTGTCTTTTCATAATAAATCTGTTTGGATTAATGGAGCCTTTTTATTGGTTAAAAACATTTCATATTGGCAAGACCATGAAGGTGTACTCAGTGGATATGACAGCAAGATCTCCTGACTTGTGTGTGTGAGTGTGTGCACATGCATGTCAATGCATGCATGCAAAGAAACATAAAAATTATCACATAAATAGTATTTTTATTTTTGTTCTATGGGCCCTCCTACTTTTTCCCTTTTTCATAAATTTCCGGCATAAAATTTCATGTTTGCTATATTTGAGATTAGCTTTATATTGAAATAGGGTGGCAACTAGAGGATCATTTATGGCTGGATATTATATGATGGCCTCATTGTAAAATTTCTACTACATTCTACTAGTAACATAAAAAGGAAAAGGGAAGAGAAAGAGGGGAGCGGCAGCACCTTTAAGACTAGCTGGTTTTAATTTTCCCATCAGCTTTCGTGGATATAAACTGACTTCTTCAGATGGAATGCAGAGTGATAATAAATGCTCATATATAAAATTTAAATCAAGGTGCTTAGGGCGGAAAAATGAAATGCACAGATATAGGATGGGTGACATCTGGCTGAATGAAACTATGTGTGAAAGAGATCTAGGAGTCCAAATAGACCATAAGTTGAATATGAGTCAATAGTATGATGCGGCAGCAAAAAAGGCCAATGCAATTTTAGGCTGCATCAATAGAACTATAGTGTCTAGGTCCAGGGAAGTAATAGTGCCACTCTATTCTGCTGTGGTCAGCCCCCACCTGGAATACTGTGTCCAGTCCTGGGCACCACAATTCAAAAAAGATGTGGAGAAACTGGAGCATGTCCAAAGGAGGGCAACTAAGATGGTGAGGGTCTGGAAACCATGCCCTATGAGGAGCGACTTAGGGAACTGGGGATGTTTAGCCTGGAGAAGAGAAGTTTAAGAGGTGATATGATAGCCCTGTTTAAATATTTGAAGGGATGTTATATTGTGGAGGGAGCAAGCTTACTTTCTGCTGCTCCAGAGACTAGAACATGGAACAATGGATGCAAACTGCAGGAAAAGAGATTCCACCTCAACATTAGGAGGAACTTCCTGATAATAGGGGCTGTTTGACAGTGAAACACACTCCCTCGGAGTGTAGTGGAGTCTCCTTCCTTGGAGGTCTTTAAGCAGAGGCTGGATGGCCATCTGTCAGGGATGCTTTGATGGAGAGTTCCTGAATGGCAGGGGGTTGGACTGAATGGCCGTTGTGGTCTCTTCCAACTCTATGATTCCATGATTCTATGATTCTATTTTGTGGATGCTATACGAACTACTAGTCAAAGAAGTAGAATCAAGGTCAGCTATAATTAAAATCTGCCAACAAATGTAGAAAATAAAGCAATGGACCACAGTTTGGAAGTGATCATATACATTCCTATACATAAAAAAGCTGACACAAAAGATTGCACTAATTTCCCATGCAAGCAAAGTCATGGTCAAAATTCTGTACCAAAGACTCCTACTATATATGGAGAGAGAAATCCCAGTGGTATAAACTGGTTTCAGGAAAGGAAGATGCACTAGGGACACATTGCAAACATAGGATGCATAATGGAATGTGCCAAAGAATTCGAAAAGAAAATCTACATGTGTTTTATTGACACAAACGCTTTCATGGAACTGGGAGTACCACTACATTTGATTTGTCCTGATGACCTTTACTCGGGACAAGAGGCTGCCATCAGACCTAAATATGGAGAAAGATAATGGTTCCCAATCAGCAAAGGGTCAGGCAAAGCTTCATTCTATTTATCACAATATTTATTCAGTCTCATGCAGAAATATCGTATGCAGATCAGACCTAGAGGCAAAACAGATTGGTCCTTTGCACTGGCTTATGGGCAGCTTGGGAGCATGGCGTTTACATGCCACATGCTCCCAAGCCACCCAGAAGTTGCCTGGCCATTTACACACTGCATGCTGCTGGATGTCATGAAGCCATACGGTTTTGGATGGTTTTATGGCAGATTGGGTCCATAGTGTGCAGTTGCTATGTCCCCAATCCAGCTTCAGAAGGGGCAGCTTTAAGCCAGTCTATTTCACCCCTTAAACTCAGAAGCAGGAGGAGTGAAGATAGGAGGAAGGAACATTAACAATCTAAGATATGCAGACAAGACCATACTACTGGCAGAAACAAAGAAACCTGGAACAATTATTTAAGGAGGTCAAGGAAGAAAGTGCCAAGGTTAGATTAATGCTGAACAATTTAAAAAATAATAATGACCATGGAAGATCTCCAAGAATTTATCCTAGATAACGAGAAAATTGAAGTAGTCAAAGATTGAAAATTGTAGTAGTCAAAGAGTTCCAATAATTGGAATCAAATATTCAGCAGAATGGTGACTGTAGTCAAGAAATTAGAAGAATAGGATTGGGAAGGGCAGCTGTGAAAGAACTTGACAAGGTCCGAAAGTATAAAGATATAACTCTGATCACCAAACAGAGAGTTGTCCAAACCATGGTATTTCCCATCACCATGTATGGATGTGAGAACTGGGCAGTGAAGAAAGCCGATAGAAAGAAAATAAACTCGTGGTGAAGAAGACAAACAAACGGATTCAAGGCAAAATGAGGGAAAAAAACATGGGGATGTGATTTGAAATTTACTTTGTGTGTGGATATAAGAGAATATTTCACAAAAATAATGTACAGATGGTATTTAATACCATCTAGACTAGCTAAAATTTACAGGAATAGTGAATCTATTGGAAATATCAAGGACAAAAAATTTCTTTTTTCCATATGTGGTGGACCTGCCCCAAAACAAAAAGATACTGGCAAGAAATCTATAAAATAATACAAGATATATACCAGATTAAAATTAAATTTGAACCAAAAATTTTCCTATTGAATATGATAGAAGGCGGAAAGGAAAGAATTTGAAAGTGATATTATATCTGTTGATGACAGCAAGAATGGTCTTTGCAAAACATTGGAGAGAGCTAGAGACACCTAGAGATGACTGGCTTTTAAAAGCCCTATATGTAATTGAAATGGATAAATTGTCCATGTTAATGAGAGACAAGATAACTAAAGAAGGTGAAGGACTATGGGATCCATTGTTAAAATATTGTAAAATGAGATGGTCCAAATTTGATTAGAAAATAGAAAATCAGTATTGTTATTTAGATTATGGAAAAAAAGAGCTTCTTATAAAGGAAAGAAGATAGAACACAATTATGTACATAGTTCAAAGATAAGAAAACATATATATAGATGAGTGAGATGGAGAAGAAAATTGAAAAAGAAAGAGGAATATATGACAAAAGCTGTAAAGAATGTTGCTAACTATATGATATGATGATGTAAGGGGTAGGGAGGAGGGAAGGCAAGGCAAAAGGAACAACACAAAGATTATAAGTGAATAAGGATGTATTTTATTAAGTGTGTTAATAAAGAATATTTTTTTAAAAAGAGCACTAAACTTAGAATTTGTCCAAACCATTGTATTCCCCATCACCATGTATGAATACGAAAGCTGGATAGTGAAGAAAACCAATAAGAAGAATATCAACTCATTTGAGATGTGGTGCTGGAGAAGAGTACTGACGATACCGCAGAAGCAAAAAAGACAAACAAATGGGTCCTTGAACAGATGAAACCTGAAATCTCCTTGGAACCCAAGATGATCAAACTGAGGCTGTTGTACTTTGGCCACATCATAAGAAGGCATGACTCACTGGAAAATACAATAATGCTAAGAAAAGTAGATGGTAGTAGAAAGAGAGGAAGACCACACACCAGATGGATAGACTTTATCAGAGAGATCATGGGCCTGAATTTGCAGGATTATGCAGAGCAGTGGAGGATAGAGGAGCTTGGAGATGTCTCATCCACTGGGTTGCCATGAGTCAGAGTCGATATGAGGGCAGGTCACAACAACAAATAGCCAGTTCAGCCCAGAGACCTGAGCATACTCTAATCTACCATCACAGAATTTCAGTTTATATCAACTATTGGGCATTTTTATAAGTAATATTACACATTTAGCTTTGACAGACATTAATAACAGAGTTCATAAATGACACGTGCATGCATGCATGTGTTAGCAGAGACCTTGGAAGTAACTAGTTGTTTATAATTAGATCCTTCCCCAATAACAAAGGTATATTTTCATTACATTTAATATGTGATGGTGCGATAACCATAGTACATCTGTATATTTCATAGTACACCTTATATTTAACCATATATATTTATATTTAAATATATTTAAACCTTATATTTAACGGGGGACTCAAGGCACCTGTAAAAGTAGGCAATAATAGTTGAGCCCCCCTCCCCCCCCCCCCATGATCCAGGAAAATTGAACAACCAAGACTCCTATGTATTTAAGCCTCAGGCATTCTAGATCAGAACTCTTAGTAAATGATCAACTGTGTATGTTTGTGTGCTTGTACATACACATATAGCATTTGTCACTGAGGCCTTCTAGGAATAGTAAAAGCTGCCTGCCATCAATTCTATGCACATTTACTTGGGAGTCAGCTACCCTGAACACATGCAGGCAATTTCTACGTATATATTGTGCTTGGAAGAATCTTATGTTTAAGGATGTTTCATTGACTATGGGGAAAAGAATTTGCCTTCCCTCCGCAAGTAGGAAAAATTAATAAACTGAATGCCTATGTTGAGCAACTACTTTGCTTCACCCCCATCCCATCTTAAGAACAGTTATGTTGTTCTTGATTCTATGTTACTTTTGAAGTTGCAGGATTGTGGTTTTCCTCCTCAGAAAAGAATGTCACATGCTTCAGTTCTGGTCTTTGCCTCCTGCTTCTGCCATATGCACTACTGCATAGAGCACAAAGATATTAAGTTTGTAGAATTTAGATATTTTTTAAACGCAATTTAAAAGGTAACTGTTTTATGTGCTTTAGAGAAATGGGTAAGAGTCACTTGAAAAAAATTAAAACTATAGCGGTAGCCATCTATTTTTGTGTTAAAACTTTAAATGAAATTAATTACTATGAAAGTAAATTTACAAGCTCTGAACCAACCTGCACACTGTCTTCAGAGTCTCAAATAGGCATTTACTTTATATCAAAATGTTGTCGATTATTTTATTGCTTAGGTAAAGAGCATTTGGTCATAAACAGAAACTTCAGTAAGTTGATAGGCTTGTACCCAGGCATATAGAGGAAATACGATTCCAGCCTCAGGTGCTTCTTTGATGGAAGCATGAGAGGAATGTTATGCTTGCAACTCAGGGTTAAAGACAATGACAGTATTCCAGAAGTAGGTGAGGGATGGGATACCAGGGACAGACAAGGAGCACAAGCATCTGAGAATGTGATGGAAACAGCATGGAGGAGACAGACAAACAAGAGCCAAGTACGACCAAGAACTAGATGCCCTGTTGTGAAGAGTGGCAAAGATGAAATCAGACTTTGCTTCCTGAATAACTTTTGATTTGTGTCTTCCTCCATGTCAGTTCATTATGTTGCCACTCTCCTACATGTCCATTCCACCCTTCTCTCTCCTGGCTAGAGAAATCATGTTGAGGAAGACTTTAAATTCCATCCTGACTATTCAATTTATTTTGACAAGGAGAAGTGCTAGCTGTCCTTAATGACGTAGTAAATAACATCTAACACACCTTACTCTCTGGCTGCCAAAGGAAGTCTTGTGGCAGGTTTACTTTAGCATGAAATGTCATGGCTTATAATCCACTTCCTCAGATTCATGGAGTACAATATTCACAGTGTACATGGTTGGGGGGATGAGAACAAAGTGAAATGGGATGCAGAAAATGATAATAATATTGTTAACACCAGCTATAAACTTTCAAAGGAATTGTAGTTCAATCCTCTCTGTACTTCCACATCAGAGTATCCCAAGTACTAATTTGTTGTTGTTGTTAACTGCCCTCAAGTCAGCCCTTAATCATGGCAATCTTGTGGATGACACATCTTTAAGATCCCCTATCATCCACTGCTCTGCTGAGGTCCTGTAGACTCAGGCCCATGACCTTCTTGATTGAATATGTGGTCTTCCTCTCTTTCTGCTGCCTTCTATCCTCCCTAGCATTACTGACCTTTCTAGTAAGTCATGCTTTCTCATGATGTGGCCAAAGTGCAACAGCCTCAGTTTTGCCATCTTAGCTTCCAGGGAAAGTTCAGGCTTGATCTGTTCAAGGACCCATTTGTTTGTCTTTTTGGCCATCTACGGTACCCTCAGTACTCTTCTCCAGCACCACATCTCAAATGAGTTTATGTTCTTTCTGTCAGCTTCCTTCACTGTCCAGCTCTCACATCCATACATAGTGATGGGGAATACTATGGCTTGGATCATTCTCAATTTAATGTTCAGTTGTATATCTTTACACCCTAGGATCTTGTCTAGTTCTTTCATCACTGCCCTTCTCAGTCCTAGTCTTCTTATTTCTTGACTACAGCCTCCATTCTGATCAATGTTTGATCCAAAGTATAGGAAATATTTAACTATTTCAATTTCCTCATGTCTAGTTTGAATTTATGTAGATCTTCCATGGTCATTATTTTTGTATTTTATATTCAGCAGTAAGGTTGCCTTTGCACTTTCTACTTTGTCTTTCCTTAGTAAATATTCCAATCTGTAATGTTTTCCACTAATAGTATGGTGTCATTCATATATATTAGATGGTTGGTGTTCTTTCTCATATCTTCAAGCATTGATGCTGGCATTGTATTTTGTAAAATCTTAGATGGTGGGTTGTAAAAAGCTGTCTTGCAGAATTCTGTGAGGGTGATCTTAGGTACAATATTTTTTTAATACATGCAGAAAACAGAGGGTGAAATCATTTGGAATTTTGTAGCCTGATGCACTTAGATGATGACACTCAGTTCTATTCTCCTTTCTCCCTTCTTCACATCTGACAGGGCCCTCCATCATGCATGACTGCCTGGAATCATGTACAGAGTAGATGAGGATGAATAAATGGAATTTTAATTCATACAAGATGGAAATGCTAATGGTAGGGGCAGTGACTAATGTTGGGATGAGACGCATGCCTACTTTTAATAGAACTGAACATGAAGGCTTGCAGCTTAGGAAGATATCTGGAATTGCATTGCTATTTAGACATGCAGATAAATCCCTTAAATCAGATGTGAGTGCTGCCCCACCAGTTTTGGCTGGTTCAACAAAAATGCCCCATTGGGGAAGCTAAAGCTCTAATCCACTGTCATCATAATTTCAGGCAGTCCAAAATGTGGCACCCTTTGGTTATGCAAGCTACATAAAACACAGATTGTTTTGGAATTGTGTTGGTTACTTGTTTGCTACAGAGCTAAGTTCAAGTTTTTACCACCATTAATTTCCTGGCTTCTGGGATATCTATGGCAATACCCCTTCCATGCCATTGCAAATCCACCCATCGATAAAAATCATCTGGAGAATAATGGTGGTTGGTTATGCACTTTGAGTTATCTTCACTGTCTGAACTGAGGCTGCCTTCAGCTAAGAATGGAGTCTCTTCAACCCTATGACCTCCTGCTTTGTTTGTTTGTTACATTTCTGTCCCTTGCTTTTACTTCAAAGAGGTCAAACTGACACATGCCTGGTTCTCCTTTTGCTATATAACAATGCTGTGAAATAGGCTGGAGTGACTAACACCTAATGAGTGTCATGGCTGAGTGGGGACTTGAACCTGGATCTCCCACTGGCTTGCGCATGAAATATTATGCAAGGAAGGTCTGTCAGGCTCAATTGTTATTTACATGTAATTAGTGAAAGCTCATCGCTTTCACCAAATGTTTTATGAGCCCTGAGCTTTTTATTATCCTTTAGAGTTCCACACTTTATTGCTGTGTTGCTTTCCCAGCTTTTAGATATTTTAGTTCTTGCCTTTGACTGATTTGATTATTATGATTGATTCATTAGGCTTTTGTTTCCTGATTGATTGATCCTTTAAAAAAAAAAAAAAGAACATTAAGCTGCTGGAAATGTGTGGTATACAATTTAAAAATATAAATAGAGGAAAAGTAAAGGAATATTTTGGTTTTACAACAAGGGTTTTGTATACCAGGGTAAACCTGCAAAAGCAATGATGCATGAAACACACAAATATGCCTCAATCAAGGAGATGTTTCTACTAAACCATTTAAACCAAAGGATGCTGCTAATTGGGCAAAAAAAAATAAAAATCATGTTCCCCAATCTTAGGGCTATAAAAATTGTTCATCTGTTCAGTCGCAGGCCATTTAATTTTGGATGCATCATTTCCAGTTGGTAACAGTAATTAGCATTCCCTGTACTGTGGCAGCTTCCCTGAAGCTATGCTAAGTAGGGTTGCCCTTTTGTGTGGAAACATAAGCAGGGTTGTGCAAATGAGTCTGGCCACCCATCTTAGAGACAGACGCTCCAGCTACTGTTTCTTGGCTCAGGACCGGGTGCCTTCAATGCCCACCTGCAGATCTTATTTACTGATTATTAATGACAGGAACTGTCGGCAACTTTGAAAGGCACAGCATGGTAACATGATGCTTCAGCCCCAAACTATCCTCCAAAGAGCAGTAATTTCTTTGAATGACATCTGATTCTATTTTTTTTCCCCCAACTTCCTAATCTTTTCTCCTAATCCATGTTTTTTTGGGGGGATGTGGTTTTGCAAAAGTGAAAGGTGGATTGATCTCATGCATGGGAACCTGCAAGATTTGTTTGCTCTTTTGGTTTAGTACAGCAATGAAATTTTGCAATGTGATAAGATCAAGGTCTCAATAGAGCCTCAATATACCATAAAACTGAACAGGATTTGCTAGCAATTGAATGTGATATTGTTTCCTTGCCTTTCCATACTCTCCAGCTGTCCTTATTTGGCAGGGACAGACAGACAGATCTTTTATCCACTTTTCAGCTGTTTTTGAAACATTCCTGTTTCTCTTTCCTTCTCCCACTCTCCCCCTTTATCCTCAGCTTACTTAAATTGTGGCAAATTTAGTTTATAGTTTACATGAAAGATAAGAAGAGGAGAGAGAGAATCCTGCCCTTCCCAATAGGCTCAGGCAAAAGCAAACTGCGACGGCCTCTGTTATGTGTTATTCTTCTTTAATAACTCCTGCCATCTCGATCACACTCTGATGTTGCTTTGTCATGTTTCCCTGTTTTCATTTATGAAGCGTTGAAGGGTATACTTCAGTAGGGATTTAAGTCTTGCCATGCTTTTTCTTCTTCGCCTTCTTCTTCGAATTGTGTCCCAGTTTTCACCTGTGAAATGTTGGAGGTTATACATTTGGGGAACATTGCTATCCTAGATTGGGTCACAGGTGCTGTCATTTTGAACAATAAATCCTCACCATGGATTTCTGTATGTTTACACTAATACATGTACAGCTAATTCAGAATGTTGGTCTGAGTCTTATCAAAATCTTTTTGTAATGGTGACAGCCTCTAAACCCCTCTGAGGAGAATCAAGGACAACATACCTGAATATATTTGTCCCTTGTTCACTTCAAACGGTTCCTTTAAAGTAGACGGAGCGTTAAGAGCCAGTGTCACTGAGTTATTTCTGTACTGTAGTTTGGGATTTGAACCTGAGAGTTTCTACTCCAGGGGTGAAAATTGTGTGGCTGACAATCTACATGCAGGCCTTGGTGTTGAATTCATCGGTAGACACTCCTCAGTCCACAGAACTCTCCTAAATCTCGACCTAATTTAAAAAAAAAGTTGGCTAAAAAGTCACAGTTTTCCACTGCAAAATAACTCTGGCTGATAGTGTGGTTATATTCAGCAGAAAAATCGCCTAGTAGTGACTGAAGTGAATGGCAGTCATGTACTCCCAATGGGATCAGGAGGACCTGAAAAAGGTCCTCCAAGTATCTACTTGATCCCACTCTAGTTCATCTCTACCTTATATCTACTACACTTCCATGACATCTCCCTTTGAGCATCGGAATGTGGGAAGTTTTGAGCAAATATCAAGGACACAAGGCCAGGTCTAGGTTCTATACATCTTCATAAGAATCATGATGTGCTGCTGAATATACATTCATTTATTGGTTAGTAATATTTCTAGCCTAACATTATTTCAGTAAGGTCAAGTCAACAACCCTGTGAGATAGGCCAGGCTGAAACTGGCACAAGGTCACCATGTGGCTGAATCCAAACTTGAATTTAGATTTCCCAAGCTCTAGCTGAACACTAGTCAAATTCATGATGGCAGACCACATCTTACAAAGATCCTTAGGTAACCAGTACACCACACTAGCTGTCTCCATCTCTGTGGCTGTCTCCTCAGATCACCATTTTACCCTTGTAACAAATGCCTGAATTATTTAACTGTAAACCTTCTAACTATCTCATACATCCATACTATCACCTACTAACAAATTAGATAGATTGGAAACTAATATTTCTTTAAAATAAAAGGCACCTAGGTTGCAATCAATCAGGGAGACACACATCCATGTAAGTTCAATGAAATGCTAATGAGAATGTAACAACTAATCTTACCACTACCTTGATAGTCCATTGAGGCTAAGAATGATTCCCATGAAAAAAAAAATAGGCTTCACAGCCTGTATTTCAAATTACTGATATAATAAAGACATTTTGAGTGTCTAAAACCCATTTTATCTCACCTTTAAAACTGCTGCATATGAATTATTATCTCCTGTGAGTTTTCTAGGGAAAATCTGTAATTTACATCACATGTGTACTTAGACTGTTGAATGATAATATACATCTCTTTGTTGTTGTTCATATCATCTAACTCAACCATTATAACTTTAACAATTAAAAAAAATCATCAACATCAGGATGTGGGCAAAAGGATCTTGTAGCAACTTTGAGACTAACTGAGGTCCAAAACACACTGCAGAAACTACTTGGACAGCAAAGATCTTGGACAGCAAAGATATATAACTGAGCACAAAAGTTAAAACAGTCCAGGTCACTGTATTCCCAATCACCATATACTGATGTGAGAGCTGGACAGTGAAGGAAGTAGACAGAAAGAAAATCAATTCATTCAAGATGTGGTACTGGATAAGAGTGCTTAGGATGCTATGGACAGCCAAAAAGTCAAACAAATGGGTCCTCGAACAGAACAGACTAGAGCTCTCATTGGAAGCCAAGATGATCAAGTTGAGGCTATCATACTTTGGCCACAAAATTAGAAGGTATGGATCACTAGAAAAAACCTAGGAAATGTAGCAGGTAGGAGAAGAAGGGGAAGACTAGATGGAAGGACTCAGTCAGTGGGGTTATGGGTATGACTTGAGCTTGCAGGACCTGAGCAGAGCAGTGGAAGATAGGGATACTTGGAGATGTCTCATCCACAGGGTCACCGTGAGCTGGAATCAACTGAAGGGCAGCTAACAACAAAAACAAATCTCAGAGAGGCCACAGTCAAGCAGTGGGCAGGGCCAAAGCAAAATGGATGAGGTCAGATTTAATCCTTTCCTAATCTGGACATTATCTCAAAAAATAAAAAAGGACACTCCTTCCTTGTTTCTCTCTGATTGATTTGTGGAGCTGAAGTGTTATACAGTACCATAAAAAAGAGGAAGCTGCTGGCAGTGACGGAATGCCATCTGGACTGAAACAGATTTCTGTATCTGCCTGCAGGTGGTTACTGTCAGTACAGGTGCTGTGTACAGCCTACAGTGTGATAATAACACAGACAAGTCACCTTGTGGAGATAAGCACATGAATGATGATTGTTTTTGTTATAACGCTGGAAACGGTTGGTACGGAAAAAAGATAAATTTATAAGATTGGAATGTGGTAAAGAGTAGGTTGGACAAACCTTGTATGTAGGAAAGCTGACATGCATCTACCTTTATTAGAATGCATCAGTATATTATAATTAGGGGAAATTCACAAATTAGCAAGTTACTTAGCCTCAGTGGCTTTCATTGGAGGATATGCAACAAACACAGTTATGAAAGTGGCAGCCTTTAAAAAGACATACAAGAACATTAAACCCAGCTCCCTTACCAGAGGTTTGGAAGGAACCCAGTTAAACCTCAGATTTTAAAAATGAGATCTAGTAGGGATCCAGGAAGTTAAAGGCCTTTCCAAGGTCTAATTGCTGTCCCAGCCAAATTGAAAACAATTGAAAAAAGTTGTTAATGCTAGTGGCCTAGATCCAGTTGCTAGTCCTGCCTAGTACAGATCAATTCAATCTATGAAATTATAGTCGGCTTTTGCCACCCTCCAGTTTGCCATCCATGGATTTGAGCATCTGCAGATGCCCCCTCATTCACCCCAGTGGAGGTGTGTGCATGCAGCGTCACCACTGTGTTTGCGTGCACCGCATGCCACCATTGGGAACAACAGGATTTGAGGTCCTGGAATGTGTTGCATTAAACAACGTAGCAATTAATTCTGTGGATTTATTGTAGTTAGGTGCATGTTTTTGTTCTGTTTTTAAACCAATCAGAAGAATGAGTCTTTTCTCTGAGCAAATCAGCATGGCTTCTCCTAACAATATTCTTGCTGGTGTTACTTAAAATCCTTTGAAAGTGCCATGAAGCAAGTTATGGATAAGCAATAGACAGAATAATAGAATCTTACAGTTAAAAGGAACCCCAAGGGCCATTCAGTGCAGCCTCTTGCTTTGCACGAATACATAATTAAAGCACTCCTGAAAGATTCCCAACTAGCCTCTGTTTCTCCAAGGTACTTATCTCAGTTGAACATACCCTAATCCCCAATTCATTCTTCCAAAGGCTTGGTTTCTAGATCTTTGATCATCTTGGTCACCTTTCTCTGGAGTACCATCTTGTTGAACTCCTTCTTGAACTTTGGTACTCAGAACTGGACACAGCATTAGAAATTATATCACTTAGAATGTCACGCATAGGATAAATGACATGAGTAGGCATTATACGTTTGAACTTCCAAAAAGCTTTGAAGAATTCCTGGATCTATTTAATAAACACCAGTGTGTTAAACAGTGCCTGCTTAAGGAACAGGAAACAAAAAGTATTTATTATCTTTTATTTTATTTACTGAATTTATACTCTTCCTTTCTCCCAAACTGGGATTTGAGAATAAATGTCCACAATGCAGCGAGACCTCTGAAAGATCTGTCTTGGAACAGGTATTATTTAACCTTTATGAATAATCTGAAGTGAATAACTACGATATAGCCAAAGTTGTGGATGACATTCAGGATGATGAAATCCAAAGCAGGCTGTGATGGATGTTCCCAAATAGTTCCCTGCAAAATGGGACAGTAGGCAATGAAAGGGCAAGCAAGATATCTGTATGCATGTAACTATGCATGTAGAGCAAGGTTGCATAATCCACCCACTCCCTGCCAGAAATGGCATTCAAGGCAGCTTACAAAAATATCAAAGTACAGTAGTTGACAACAACCACAAAGCACTGTAAAAATAGAATAGATCCAAAGCAGGAAAGCACAGAGTTATTTTAGGGACAAAACATCCTCATTTTCTATAGAAAATCTAGTATCACAAAGGGTAGTATATCAATATTTTGAATAAAATGATTAATAAAATTATCATGATAGAACCTAAATTTTAATGTTACTTATGGATCTCTGAATATGATACTTCCACATGGAGACACAATGAATCCCAGTGTTGAGAATTTTTAGAATAGGGTCTGAAATCAAAACTTTCCATACTGTTATGGATTTATATAACTCAATAACATTCAGTATGCAGTTCTGATAACCTTGTCTCACAATGCATATCATACAAATGAGTAAAGTCACAGAGCAGAATTTCTAACATGATCAGCGGCTGGAATACCTTCCCCATGATAAAAGGCTAAAACATCAAGGTTTATATGAACTATATACAAATCTGGATGTATGGGAAGTGGATAGATATTCCCCCCTTAAAATGCTAGAACTTGGGATCATTTCGATCATCAGAAAGTTCTGAAAGGACAAAAGAATGTGTCATTCCATAGCATGCATACTTAATTTAAGGGATTCACTATAATACAACTGCCCCATTGCAATGATTCACATGGACTGGTGGTCTGTTTGTGCTGTTTATGACATACAAAGCTGTATATGGCTCAGGTCTGTACGTTTAAAACACAATGACTTCCTGGCTCTTAGAAGTTTAGAGGAGCCTCTTATATAGGTCTTACCACCTTCTAAGTCAGGCTTAGTGAGAAGAAAGAAGAAGGCTAGGAGTACTTTGTACTGAGCTGTGCTGAGACATTATGCAAATTGCAGATTTTACCCTTTTTAGATAAGGAATAACTTGAAGGCTACTGGCAGAAAATTTAACATTTTCTTCCCCTGGTCTCACTGCTTTAGTTCAGGTGGCTTGAAAACCAGTTTCAGAAAGTTTCCTAGGCCTATAGAGCTGGCCTTGGGGGAACATGGGGAGTTGTTGTAGGGATGAGGCAGTTACTGATGAAACCAACTATGCTGCTAGTGAAATGTCACTGCTTAAGATCCAGACCATCTTAATTTACAATATAAAGGTTGAGATCCTGAATAATAGGCTGTGATGTGTAACTTAACACTCATGTGTCACTGACACTCATTTTGGAGAACTGTGATGATGCAAAGTGCAACATATTCCATTGTTCAACAGGGCCCCCGCTACACAACAGGGCGCAGCAAAATGTGGGGACATTTTCCAGCATGGCACAGGCCATCTATGACTTTCCATTCCACTCTGTTCTGGATTGCCAGTGCCCTGCGCTGTAGATGCCAATACCTCCCCTCTCTTTGCATTGTCCTTGAACAAGGTCAGCCTATCCCACAAAGTTACACACTGCAACCATTGCACCACAGCCACACTGCTTATTCCGGTTATGAGCTGGTCCTGATGACCAACTATGGCAAGGCTCTCCGCCCATGACATGCAACACCACTGTTCAAACTATGCAATTGCAAGTTGCTTGATAAATTCTCACCAAGATACCAGCCAAAATTATCTACCAAAAAAAAAAAAAAAAAAAATCTCCCCACCTGCTTGTGGCAATATACAATATAAGAAGTATACAATGTTAAGCACAGTAGCTTTTTATAAAGCAATGTTGGTTGTGTAGTTTAAGCATCAGAATTTATCTGAAAAGAACTCCACCCAATGACATAGCAGAGTTTACGCCCTACTCCTATCATGAAGCAATATTTCTGAAGCCAGGCCATTTTCAGTTTGGCTCATGCCTAAATAGGGAGACCTCTTTGGAACCTTGAATGTCCTAAATGGGGGGGGGGGGGGGGGGGAGAGAGGCCATAGATTTCTAATAGAAAAAGGCAATATCTGAGTATCTGTGACAACCATAACTCTTCAGGGTGTTGAATTAGTCATCTTAACATTTGCCAGTGTTTTTGCCTGCCATCCAAGTTGCAGTGCTAAGTGAAAAAAGGAAGGAAGGAAGGAAGGAAGGAAGGGAAAAGGAAAGGGAAGGGAAGGGAAGGGAAGGGAAAAAAGATGGTCAGCCATAACTCACCAGGAAATCATGATAGTCAACTCAAAATCAGACAGAGTATTTTGGTTGTTGTCTTAAGTTGAAAGTGGGCAATGCAACCTGCATTTAAAATGGAGGATTTCCCAAACGGGGGAAAAAGTGAGGCTGTGATAACCTATCAAGAAATAGTATTTGTTACCTCAAAATATGACAGTTTTCAATTATCATCCAAATTATAGTAACCAGTTTTAAGCCAAATTTTGAAAGAAAATGGCTTCCTAGAAGTGAAAAACAGAGAGCTGTCATAGCACATTAGCATAGTGTAGTAGATGCCTCAAAATCTGGCAGTAGGTTTCTGGCTGTTGCCCAAGTTGCAGTGACCAATTTCAAGTTGAAATTCCAAATGGGAGACTGGCCTCAAGTTGAAGATCCCTCCCTCCATGACTACACCCATTTGGCCCAGGAGGGAGTGAAAGGTCAAACTCCATCAGGCCTGTCCTAAATTAAAGAAGCCAAGCCCCTCCCTCTAGTCCATCTGCCTTGGTCCAGGCATCAGAGGGAGAGAAGAAACTTTTGGACCTGATCCCCTTCCCCACCACCATTTCCCTTCTCATTTTGTGGTTGTGTTTTTTTTAGATTGTAAGCCTGAGGGCAGGGAAACCGTCTAATTAAAAATAATAATTGTAAATCATTCTGATAGCCTTTAGGGCTGAAGAGCGGGGTATAAATAATAATAATAATAATAATTATTATTATTATTATTATTACTACTACTTCTTCCATGAGTTGTATGGATTTTTTTTTTAAAAAAAGAGGGAGCTAGAAAATAGGAGAGGGCTCTCTGAAGCATTGCTGCTATGATCCGTGAGGTTTGACCAGCTTCGGCAAAAAGAGAGAGAGGGATCTCTGAAGTATCACTGGTAAGATTCTGGTGGTAAACAAAATGGACAGAAGGGAAGCCCCATATAATAATATATAAAGTCTCTTTGTATATTGGATACTGAATAGGGCAGCACTGGCACAGTTCACCTAGAAAACAAGAGTGGCTCTCTGAGACACTACTTGCTTTGATATCTGAGATATGGAGGGAAAATGTAGGAAGACAAGATATCATCATCACCAACATCACCATAATTTCTGCTGCTGGTGGTGTTTTGTGATTGCCTACATGAGAATCACCACTTTTCCAGACATGTGGTCACACAGAAAGGACTTGCATGTCACCACAGAAGACTAATTAAAATTAAAAGTATCGTAATATAGAAGCCGTGGGAGCCAGTGTGGTGTAGTGTTGTGACTGTTGGACTATGACTCCGGAGAACAGGATTCAAATCCCCACTTGGCCATGAAAACCACTGGGTGACCTTGGGCAAATCACACACTCTCAGCCGCAGATGGAAATGGAAAACTCCCTCTGAAGGAAAAATACTCTGAAAAAGTTCACCTTAGTCTCCATAACTTAGAAATGACTTAAACACACACAACAAGAACAACAATAGAGAAACTAAGTTTTCATTTGGAAGCCTTTCAAATAGCTTCTTTCTCATGAGAAAGCCATTACATGTAACAATGAAGTAGTCCATGAAGAACTAGCCAATTCATAAAACCATCTTCTATCCTATGGAAATATACTATGAGTTGTTAGCTCCAGACTTGGGAATGCTAACAATAGACTGGTTACAATCAAAGGCATGTAAGATCATAATTAATCATTTAAATAGATTTCCATGAGATTTCCACATGTCTGCTCTATACATGAACACATCTGGGTCCAACCTGATGAAGTTTATGAATCAATGGTGTATACCCATTGGTTTCAATTGAAGGGTCTGTTCCAGACCCCCCTGCGTAAGGGAAATACCATGAATTCTCAAGCCCCATTTGAAACAATGGGGCTTGTTCATCGCGGCGTGATGCAGCACGGGTGCCATGGGCATGCATGCCACTGCCACTACTGGAGCACTACTGGCGCACCCACATATGACATGGGTGCGCGGTATTTTTAATACCTCTTACTTTCCTATTTACACAAGAAGAAATTATGCTATTTAGTTCTGAGCATTCTCTGAACCAGACTGAAGGGCAATCTTGGTCTGATTTTCTCTCCTCTTCCATTAAAAGAGGGGTGCACAGGAGGGACCACAGCTCAATGGAAGAACACACACTTTGCATGTTGAACATCCCATACAGTGTCAGCTCAAAGGATCAGGCACCAGGTGATGGGAAAGACCCATGCCTGAAACCCTGGAGAGCCATTGCCTGTCAGAGGAGACAATACTGGGATAAATGGACAAATAGTCTGATGCTGTGGAAAATAGCTTCCTGTATTCCTTGGGGGAAACATAAAATGGTGCTTCATCATGAATGAAATCATGCAACCTTTAAAGATCAGCCTAGAAGCTCCAAGGTAATAACTGATGAGTATTTTCTGCAAAATCCAAGTGGGTTTTCCAGTTTGAGTTAACATTAAATCACAGCTTAGAGAAATTGGCTTACTGAACTATAGGCCTAACAAAGCAACTTTTCCAAGCTCTAACGTCATACCCCAATGCTGGTAAAACCAATTAAGTAAGTAAGTAAGTAAATGTGCAGCATTTATAAGCACTTGCACATATTGTAAATAAATGTATAGTAGCTACATCATTGGAGACAACTTAGTAAATCATGAGTAAAGTGTGTGTAATTATCAAACAGTGGAGCGATAGATCAACTCAGGGGGCAGGGACAGATTTTCCCAAGCTTTGCAGAGAAAACTGCTGCTACCATAGACAACTCAAAGACCACTGTGTGGTTAGATGGACAAGAAATGGTAATACTCCCAGGACAAAAGAGCAAACAACACGAAGCCATTTATTTTAAAAAGCAACTTGGGGAAGGGTTAGTATTGGATGGAGTAGCAGTCCAGGGCTTCTTCTCTGTTTTCTCTCCCACAGTAACTCCTTCTCTCCTCCAAATTAACCCTCAGGGTGATTTCTCCACTCTGGTGTTTCAGATTCATATTTATTCTCACAAAGGTGTATTTGGAGTTCCACTAGAAGAAATAAGTTGTGTGTCTGGAAGAGACAGGTGGTACATGAAATCAGTCAAGCAGAAAGCATTAAGCACCTTGAGAAATCTGTCAATAGCAAGTTTTCCCTTGGTTACAAACTCTTTCCTGCTCCCTTGTCTCTGAACTGAGTCCTTGTTTGCCCTGCTGCTTTACAGAAGGAAATGGTCTATTCAAGTGAGAATGATGGGAGTTGTTGTTGTTGCACCTGTGACTGCTGCACATATTTCCAGACCAGTTTGAGGACTCCTGAGCCACTGATCTATCCAGTTTCCATTTATAGCCAAGGCCTATAATGGAAGGTAGATAAAGCTGTCACGCCCACTGACAGTATCAACAGTACCACTGTTTGTGTCTGGATTGCAGAATTAATACAGCCCACCCATGTTTTGCTTCTCCCTGTTAAACACGTACCAGCTGCAGGCTCCCCTTCCCTTTTAAAATTGTGTCTTGTCATATTGTTTAGCACAAGGCCTGCTTATTGGAGTCAGGAGGGAAAGAGATATGCACAGAAATGGCATCCTGCTACACTTGACAAGATTTTTTATTTTCATGATTACTTCTCTGTGTCCCCGCCTTTCCCTATCTCCCCCCTTTCTTTTTGCCTGCAGGCAAAGGTTGGCATACATGTCAAGAGAATGTTCTCCAGCTGGGGTCTGCAGTATAGAGAATTGTATATACCCGAGAGCTCCAGGGACCTTCCACAGACTATTATGGTAATATTGGAGACTGCTGTCCTCTCCCTCCCACAGCTGGGCCGCCTCTCTGATTGTAAGTATTGAAGCAATATGTTTTGCAAATTATACATTGGGAACAACAGGGACCCAGTAAAGTGAGCTGGAAGAGAAACATTGCATTTCATTTAATATTATATTTTCCTTTCTTCATCAAGCAGAAAAGGGAAAAAAATTAAAAAAATAAAGCTTTAATTTTTTTTAATTAAATGAAGATCATATATCGGGGAGAGGATATGCTAGAGTTGTTAAAAATAAAACCTTAATACTGACTTTATTGGATCCAAGTTTTAAGAAAATACTGTTATAGGCAGATTTCAATGGTCTCCCACTGCAAGGGAATCAGGCTCGGATGGCACAATAGTTGTTTTCTACTGATTTTCCAAAATCCTTTTGAGTCCAGTGAAGCAGGATTAGCCAAAAAAGAACCCCAAACAAAACAAATCCCTGCACCCAAAAATATAATTTTAATTAGTGCTAATGGGATCCCGTCATGGTCCAGCTGTTTCCTAACGGATGGAAATCTGCACCCTTTTATTAACAAAGCTATCAAGGAGACAATAACATGTCTGATTTTTCACAATTTTTAAGAGACATACACTTTACACTGATTTTGCATTCCATGTTGATACATATTTCCCCTTTTTCAAAACAAATGAACAATAATGACTCACAGCTTATGTGCGTCCTCCTGCTTGGCAATAAATATTTATTGGCCAACCTCCTCAGAAATGGTAGCACAGAATTCATGGTTAGATTGTTGTGCTATTGTGATATCTGAGATCATGGTGTGTGTACATCTGGCAATAAAGAACTTTACCTGGGTCCGTTTTACATTGGCAAAAAGAGGTGTGTTGAAGGCTGCATGAAAGCCCAGCCTTTAGATGAGAAAAAGGGAAAGTGTGCCATGAAAACACTATTTTGGAGTTTTAAGGGAGAAGAAGTGCTTTAAAAAGGAGCTGGCCCATTTTACATTGGCAAAAAGAGGTGTGTTGAAGGCTGCATGAAAGCCCAGCCTTTAGATGAGAAAAATGGAAAGTGTGCCATGAAAACACTATTTTGGAGTTTTAAGGGAGAAGAAGTGCCTTTAAAAAGTAGTTTGATTTCCCCACTACTTTTTTAAAAAGGGTGCAGCATTGCTGGCCCGTTTTACACGGGCAAAAAAAGGCGCTTTTAGGGCTAAAAAGCCCGCATTTAGGGTTAGGGAGGGCGTAGCCTTTACACCCTCCCTAAGCCTAAAATGCATGGACGCCGCCATTTAAAGATGGCGGCGTCTACACGGTGGCGCCGTACAAGTGTCATCACGTGCGCAGCGTTTTGACGCGCTGCGCACGTTTTGACGCTCTGGCGGCGCGGGAGGGCGCCAATCGCGCCCTTCCCACGCCACAAAAAAAGAGCTCGATCCCGGAGCTCTTTTTTGTGGCGGGTCGTTGCGGCGGGATGAGGCCTCTGGGGCTGCCCGTGTGGCAGCCTAGGCCTCATCTCGCCGCTAGAAGGGGCGAGTTTGGACCGCCCCTTTTAGCCAATGTAAAAAGCACCCCATTGCATCTAAAGGCTAAGGTGTAGTTGAACGGTTAAATGGGGCTCTGTATCTTTAAAGCGCCCATTTAAAGGCAGCGATACAAGTGCGGAGGGAGGGAAGGTGCCAAGACAAGAAGAGACCTTCAGAGCCCGGCCAGAGTGCGCCTGCACCTTCCTTCACCTCCTCCCTTTGGCTGAGAGAGTGTGACTTCTAGGGAGACAGCAGGGCACTGGAGGCGCTCAGCCAGACCAGGGCAAGCTGGCAAGAGGAGGAGGAGAAGGGGAGGGACCTGGAGCACCTCCGCTGCCCTGCTTCCCTGCAAGTCACACTCTCTCAGCCAAAGGGGGGAGGAGAAGGCAGGCCCAGGCACACTCTGGCCAGGCTCCAGGGCTCTCTCCTGGCTGCCTTCCTCCTCCCTTTGGCTGAGAGAGTGTGACTTGCAGGGAGGCAGGGCAGCAGAGGGGCCCCATGTCCCTCTCCTCCTCCTCCTGTTTCCAGCTTGCCCTGGCCCAGCATCAGGAGGACCTGGAGCACCACCGCTGCCCTTCCTCCCTGCAAGTCACACTCTCTCAGCCAAAGGGAGGAGGAAGGCAGCGGGGAAGGAGGGAGGGAGGGAAGGAGCCAGGAAGAGACCCCCAGAGCCTGGCCAGAGCACGCCTGGCCCTCCTGCTTCCTCTTCAAAAAGAAGGCTGGAAAAGTAGGACGTGTCCTGGCAAAGGAGGACGTGCCTGGTCAACTTGGAAAAGGGGGGCCTCTGCTCAAGAATGGAGGACATATGGGAATCCCTCCTGGACAGAGGGCTGAAACCTCAAGACAACTCAATATAATGCTCTGACAGAACACAGACTACAACTCCCATGAGCCTTTGCTACCATTTCCCAAGATGCCTTAATTTGCAACAGAAAGCCGACCAGTATGTTCACATGTGATGAATTCTTTCGTATTGACTCTGCATTTTCTTTTGTGTAGATGCTCTCTTGTTTTGTGTGTGATGAACTTGTGCGTAATCACGTGCATTTCCGAACTGACCTCACTTTCTCCCTCTTTCGGAATGGTCCTGTACTCCCCCATGTGATAAGCTCCGACTGTATGGTGTACCTGCACAATTGCGCAATTCGCAGCCAGCAAGGGAAAAAAATGTTTAAAGCGCGGCTAAAAGCCACGTTCCTTGCCGCCCATGTAGCTGCTCCACCTGTGTTTGTAGCGTTTTGACAGCTTCCCATGTAGTTGCTGAGCCACAGAAAAAACCTCAGTCTAGCTGCCCTGTACTTTTAAATGCACACCTGGGGGCTTGCTGTCTAGCTGCTAAGCATTAAGGAAAGTGCAACTTCATGTCACACTTTCTTGCCAATGTAAAAAGCCCCCTGGGACTTCGCAAAGGTCTTGAACTTATCTGATATGTTTTTGGACTGAGGTGCTCAAAATCCTATAGCCACAGGAATTGAAGTCCAAACAAGGAATTTTTCCAAGCTCTTCAGAGGTCAAAGAATCATAGAGTTAGAAGAGATTACAAGGACGATCCAGTCCAAACCCCTGCCATGTAGGAATGCACAATAAAAGCACCTCCAACAGATGGCTGTTCAGCTTCTATTTAAAAACCTCCAAAGAAGAAGACTCTACTACATTCCAAGACAGCATATTCTACTGTCAAAACAGCTCTTAATGTCAGGAAATTCTTTCTAATATTTACGTGAAATCACTTTTCTTGTAGTTTGAATCCATTGCTCCATCTCCTACTCTCTAAAGCATCAGAAAACAAGCTTGCTCCATCCGCAGTATGACATCCCCTCAAATATTTAAACATGGCTGTCATGTCACCCTTTAACCTTTTCTTCTCTGGGCTAAACATACCCAGGTCTCTAATTTGTTCTTCATATTTCCATTTCTCCATTTTGGTCACCCTCCTCTGGACACAGTCCAGATTGTCAGCATCTTCCTTGAATTTTCGTGCCCAGAACTAGACACAGTTTTCTTGGTGAGTTCTGGCCAAAGCAAAATAGAGTGGCTGTTCTGTGGGGAAAATTACAGGGAAGCAAACCAGATTTACATGACACACCAAAACAAGTAATAGGCATTACTGTAGGGGTAATTTCGGCCTTCTGGATAGTTTAGATTTAACACCCAGAGGCAGCCATGGTCAGTGAAGTCAATGGTAAATTAGTCTCAGAGTTCTTGTTCAAAACCTCCAGTCCTCTCTTATGACAAGGCTCTCAGCCCTTCACCCAAAAGCCTGTAAATTTACAGGCTAAACAGACCACTGTTTAATGCTGCTCTGATGCTGGTATGATGCTGTGCGCGCGACTGCACAGCAGGGGACGTCATGGTGTCCCTTTGGCACAGTATTTAAACACACTGCACCAAAGGAGCACTGAAAAGCCACCGGTGCAGTGGCAAGAGTGCCTTTTTGCTGGTGCTAAAATGAGCTGCATTTTGCCATTCTTTTTAGCACCAGCAAACTGCCGGATCAGGGCCACAGTGTGTAGTTGCTGTAGTCCCGATCCGGCAAGGAAAGGGGCAGCGGGACGCTGATCCAAAGGGGTGGTCTGTTTCGCCCCTTAGTCTCCTTCCTTGGAAGAACAAAGGGAAAAAGAGCCAAGGTGCATAACAAGCGACATCACATTGTTGGCTAATGTCACTTCAGATTGTTAATGAGATGTGCAGCAAACATTGCCCCTTGTGAAAAACATAGTTTCTTGCACATTCTAAACTAACATGCCAAGGAGAAGGTGTGAACATGTCTTGAACGTTCTTCCTAACTTTCTGGTTTGACATATGTAAGGATTGATAGTTATGTAGCCCTCTACCTGCATTCTGAAATGGTACAATCTATGAAGAGCTAACATTATTCAGAATGACTATGAATAGCACTCAGCTAAGGAGGTTCTTGTCCTCTCTCTTGTCTCTTCCCCATACTTCCTCTCAAGTCAGGTCTCCAGGTTCTGTTTTGACCTCTGCTGTAAGTTGCTGTGGGTCCCATGTTGGAAAAGGGACAGGACATCATTTAATTCATTAATTAAACCAACATGCTGCAGAATGAAATTATTAAAGAATTGTTGTAGAGACAAGGAAAGAACTTGAGCTGGGTGGCTCCTCTCCTTGCAGAACTGACACCCTCTCCATGGTTTTTCCACTTGATCATTGTAATAGCTATGGAGCTCTGATTATATTAGAACTAGCCTTTGGATTGCATTATTTGCTGTTCTCTCACACCAGCTTGGTTTATGTCTATTAGATGATGTATTTTTTTTTAAAAAAAAAAGCCCTTCAAATCACTTGAATATATTGAAAGAGGGTATATAAATAAGGTTGGTTTTCTCACTGATCTACTAGTTTCCTGTTTTTATTTTTACCTATGTGAGTGGATCTCAGCCATGTTTTACCATTTCTTATATGATATTTTAACAATTCTCCATTCTTCATTGTCAGAAGACAGTAGACATTGGTATCCACTGGGGTTTGGTTCTAGGCCTCTCTGTGGATACCAAAATCTATGGATGCACAAGTCCTATTAAACGCAATGGCAATGTAAAATGATGATCCTTATATATATATATATAAAAAATCAAAGCTTGCTTTTTCTAATTTTTTTAAAAAAAATTTCAAGCATTGGATGGTTGAATACATGGATTGAGAATCGATGGAGATAGAGGGCTGACTGTAATATAAAGCACCAACATCCAAGGCATGATCCTCTTTAATAGGAGTATACACAATTTAAATTTACTACAGTATAATGTAGTCTTCAGTTCATGTGCAAAAGCAAAGTACTGCACCTTAGACATCTGAACATATCCCTGAATTAAGTATAAGCAGATGTAGAAAATGTTGCAGCTCAGTTCTGCACTCAATTATTTTTATATCCCTTGTCCCAATTGAGACGTCTGACATGAACCATTGTTGTACATTTATTTTTAATACCTTTATTCCTTTAGTCTGTGTTCTCTTAAAAGGTTTCACCATGTATAACATTAGTTGCATGCTGATATATTTATCAAGTATGTAATTTAGCTGGAGTCATACACTAGGAGGTAAGCTTGTTTCCTATACATTTTGATGTTGTGGTTGTTGTTTTCACAGAATACTGTTTGTAATATAGGCCTGTATGGCAAAATTGCTGCTTCTGCAGCACACATAGTCCTCTATAGCACAATCAAAAGGGTAGCTCAAATCTCAATGATCTTTTAAGATCAGAACTGTATAGTTGTATCTGAACTGTATCTTTACTAGTAACTAATTTTTATACTTTATTATAGAAGCCCACCTTATACCAGGTTAGACTGGTGTATGAGAACCAGTGTGGTGTAGTGGTTACAACTGCTGGATCAGGAACTGGGAGTCCAAGTTCAGGTCCCTACATAACCATGAAATTTACTGGATGACCTTGGCACTGTCTCTCTGTTTCTCTCTCTCTCTCTCTCTCAACCTAATCTACTTCCAAGGTTTGTCATCAGGAAACAATAGAGAAGAGCCAGGGGAGGAAAAGTTGTGTTTAAAGTGTGATTTTGTGCTTTCACCCCACCTTGAAATACAGAGCAAGATATGAATATTTTAAGAAATAAATAAAATATAGACAGCATGGTGTAGTGGTTGGACAATGACTCTGGAGACCAGGGTTTGGTTCCCAGCTTGGCAATGAAATCCACTGGGTGATTGTGGGCAAGTCATATGCTCTCAGCCTTAGGAGAAGGCAATGGCAAATCTCCTCTGAACAATTCTTGCCAAGAAAACCCTATGATAGGTTTACCTTAGGGTTGCCATAAATTAGAAATGACTTGAATGCTCACAACAACAACAGTACAAACCTTTTAGATGTTAAATGGATAAAGAGACAATTTCACTACACCAGCCTTTCTTTCTTGGCACCCTCCAGTTGTGTTGTGTTGAACTCTTAATGTTCATAGTTAGGGTTGCCATTATGTACTTTGGCCTTAGTCTAAAAATATATTTGTAGTGGCCACTGTCTGTTCTTTTGTAGTGATAGTTGTCTCCAGTTTCTCAGAAAGAGAGGTCTTCCCTATCACTTGGTACCTGATCTTGTTTTACTGGGTTGAACCTGAGATCTTTTCCATACAAAAGATGGGATTTGTGGTCTACACAAAAGAATTCAGGAACTAAGCGATGCTGAAAATATCTTGCTAGGGCCTATTCCAACATTACCATTGTGGCACGTGGAGGTTATTGCTCTGTGTCTTCTTGGAATGGGGACTTCAGAGGTTTCAGGCCATGGGAAAATAAGGAAGCTGCTTATGTCTTGATGACAAAGAGACGAGGCATCATCAGAAAACTGAAGAAGGTGTACAATTGCATACTTTTTGGAGATGCTAATTCATATGTATAGATTAACATCTCCAAAAAGTGTTATAACTTAAATAGAAATACTGTCCATATAACCATAGTAGGACACCGGTAGTGTGGTTGCTCAATCTGTTGATGGACAGTTTTGAAGCCCCTCTGAAACTTCTAAAGGTTCTTTAAAATGGAGAAGCCATCAAACAAAGAACATCTGCAAAGAGAGGACTATCCTTGGGTAGTCTGTTCCCTGTAAGATGAAGCATAGGCCACCCTTTGTGGGAGGTGTTGATGATGTGGATCCCTCTCAGCCATTTTTCAGAAAGACAGGAGGAGTAGCCACTTGTGCCACATGATCTAATATCACTGACATGCCCTTCAAAAGAAACAGACCACAGAGACCCCTAAACCAGTGAATTTGTCCCAGGATGGAATGTTGGGGTCCTCATGTCATGTCAGCACTGGACAGAGTCACTGCTGGCCAGAGAGAATGTCGCTGCTGATCAGAGGGGGGGGGGGGAGGGGAGGGGAGAATTGGTGTTTGCACTGGCCAAAATATCCTGGGAGCAGCCTGGAATATTCTAGTCTGGAGTCCTGATTTCCCCCTATTTCCTGGGGTCTTCATTTGCGACATTGGATGACTGTCCACATATGCAGACCACTGTGTCTCTCAATGTGTCTGCCATGGGTAGCTTTGCTCTGAAATCAGAATGAGGTGCCCTGCATTGATTACATGGCCGGGTGCTTTATTTTGACCTCAGAGCAAAGAAACCTGTGGCAGTTGAAGCTGTGCTGGGTAGCATAGTGGGCCGCACATGCAAACTGCTGGCTGGAATCACAACAGAGGAAGATCTGGAGATAATTGTATGTTTATTTAATCCATTATAAGGAGGGATATACTCTGGATTTGGTGCTAAATGGGGCTGATGTAATCCAGACTGTTTGCACCAGACTTGGAGATAAGGCCCTGCATTGTTTTCTTCCTGCCAAAAGAATGTGGGGAGGCCATTTTATTTGAATGAATGAATGAATGAATGAAGAGGGAATAACCATTCTCATTCTCCTCTCTCTCTCTCTCTCTCTCTCTCTCTCTCTCACACACACACACACACACACACACACACTAACTAGCAGATGGTTATTTCCATATTAGTAGGTTAGGGGATTTGCTTTGAGGTTAAGTTCAGACTTTAGGAAGAGCTGTTCCCCAAATAGATTCAGCACCTTAGACAGCTCTTTCAACAGATTAATCTCCCCACTGGCATGAGATCCATGAGCTGCCACTTCACAAACACACACACACACACTGTTTATAAATACAAACATCAATAATACAGACATACAAAGACACGCACACGTATTGGTCAGTCACATACAAATATACACACCATGCTTTTTCTTATGCTCGCTCGAAAGGAAGCATGATGATTGAATATTTTGTTATGGCCATGAATCTGTAGAGATGTAGGACAGCCAGATATCCAATGACCTATTTACGGCACTATAAGACCTGATATGTTCACTGTCCCAGTATTGTCCACGAGGCAACAGTTAATTGCTGAAGGATTGTTTTGTTATGGATGAAGTGTTTGTCTAAGGAGTCATTCACACTAGTGTTTTTGTGATGGCTAGATCTGCGGAGATTCGATGATGCAATACCGAATCACAGTTCCCACTATGTTTACCCCGCTCAGATTTCTCTGTGGCAATTTAACCCTGATGACATTCACACGACCATTTGTATTGATTGAAAATGTAGCTGCCATTTCGATTGTTCTTTTTTTAAAACTGTCAATCATATGATGAGCATCTATGTCACACTGTTTGGGGAATCCTACCCCCCCCCCCCCAGACTCAGAGGATGGTGATGGCAAGCCCCTTTAAAGAAACCTTGCCAGGTAACCTCCTGGGGATAGGTTAGCTTTGAGGGAAGTCACACTCTCTCAGCCAAGAAACCCCTACGGGTTTAAATGCGGGTTATAAATGAAATATGTGTGAGAGCTTTGTTTGCACCAACTTGGGAGCAGAGTCTGTTGTGGTTTTATTTCTGAGGAAAGAGGAAAAAATGACCCCTAATCTCCAACCCCAGTGATAGTTTTTGTTCTTGTTTTTTAAAAAGTCAGTCAAATCATGCACACCTTTGTCATACCAATGACGCCAGTATTTAAAGGTGCTGTCTACTGCAGCCATGCAATAGCAAAGATGTGCATAAGCTGTCAAATTTTATTTTTTTAAAAAAGGTATACCGTCTAATGGGATCTTCCCAGGAGAAACCCCTCCCTGGGTTTGGCTTTGTCTGGCAGGAAAAAGAGCAAAGGAGTTGACATGATCTGCCCCTGCACATTAACCTTCCTGTACTCTGAATTGAATCAACAGTAAGTTCCCATTTGTGGCTAGTTAAAAACACACACACACACACGCAAACGGTTCTTTTGAGTTGACACACTGAAATCCCTGCTTTAAAAAGAACTGGGTTAAGGGGAATTTGCACTGCCCCCCACCAAAAAAATTTGGGTTGGGGAAACCCGATGCAAACCTTTAAACTGGTCTGCAAACCGGTTTATAATGTAGTGTGAACAATCCCATCGTAGATTACCACACTACCCTCTTATAGAGCTGCTATTCCAATTTTACTGCTCAGGCTGCCTCCTGTTGCATTCTGAGGCTTGTAGTTCAGTGAGGCCTACGAGCTCCCTGGCTGTGAATTCTAAATGCCACTCCCTAAACTGCAAATCCCAGAATGCCACAGGAGGCAGCCAGAGCACTTAAAGTGGAATAGCAGCTGTTGATTCAATTCAGAGCACAGTAGCACTATAAGAGGGTAGTGAGGAAATCTCCATACATACACACATTAACCTTTCTGTAACCTTTTCCTTATCCAGAAAGCTGAGCAGAACTGGGAGCCCCATCCCTTCCATCTGTGTGCTTGGCTCCCATTTCGTCTCCCGACAACAGACTCATGTTTGCTGCACATACATGGTGCTATCGGGATGTTAATGTGCATGTGCAGAGCACTTCAATGTAGAGGACAACCCTAATTGATCTATGTGTAATCAATCATACATGACTGTCCGCAGACCCCTCTCTCATGCACGGGAGCTCTGAGTGTGCACTGGTCAGGGTCTTTTCTCCTCCATGCTGAAAACATGAAGGGGAACATTAGATGCCTTCAACTTGTCAGGAGAAGCGGTTTGACCACTCCATGATGTGAGATCATGGTGTGCTGCATTTCCATCTTCTACTCCATCCCACTGGCTGCCATAATAGTGGAGGAAGGAAGAGGAGGAGAAGGAGGACAAGACAATTCAGGGCTATTATTTTCAGCGGCAGCTTTACCTTTGCCAGCAAGTGCCATTCCATCCTCCACTTGTAAGCCTGAGGATAAAGCCTGTGGCTTTATTTTGATTTACACTCAGTTGGCCACACATCATTAGTCACTGATAGTGTACTGGAATTTAGCAGCAATAATAAACGTCTATTTCAATATCCCAAGAGTCTTGCATGTTATTGTCAAAACCGGGAGATGTTACTTTTTGGATTACAGCTCCCAGAATCCTTCAGCCACTCCACGGGAAGTGATAGCCCCCAAAGTAACTTGTGTTCGCATCTCATTCTATCGCATGCACAGATCCAGCCACAGCCTGAAGGAACCATGGTGCCACAGGCAGCGATTTGAGGGGATGAGGAAGAACATTTGCCAAGCTGTTATTTTATAATGTGTTGTATCCTGTATTCTTTAGACCCAATTACTAGCTCAGCACTCATTCTCATTCCTTTACCTGAAGCATGATTCCTCCTACCCACCCACCGCCCAATCCTGCTTCCCTATCTATCCTTCGGGGCAAATTATCAGAGGCATGCTTAGCTGTTGGCACAGAGAAAGGATTTACAACATTTGTGCTAATATACACGATGGTAGCAGTTCCTCTGCCAGCTATCAGAAATGAAGTACAATCTGGAATAAATGTCTAGATTCCAGTCTTTGTAGAGAAGTGCAAATCAACTCCGGTTGGCACCCAAGGGAGAAAGAGTCAAGAGCAATGATTTTATGGGTCTGGAGTGTATCATGGCAAGAAATGTAAAAATGAGTATGGTTAAAAACCTGAACCAGGAAAACATTTGCTAATTAGCTGCAGAGCTGGATAAGCATTCTGTTATTTCAATAAAGGACTTATTACAGATGATAGGCTTCAGAAGGATAGCAACAATAGCAAAACTCCACAACAATAGTTATTTGCTTAACTTCTGTACCGTCTCTCACCTCACATACACACATACACATTGAGGGAGATCTGTTTTTTCGGTACTGCTCCAAGGCCTCATCTTCCTAATTTTAGCCTGCCTATATTTAGAAACCAAGTGTACTTGCAATGGACACTGACTTCAGCACTGACAATGGGACAATGTTCTCTACTGCACCTGAGGAAAGGAGGCTTGCTTCAGGGCTGCTGGCGCCTTGCAGCTCTGTCCTCCAACACTTTGTTGCCACAACCCCTACTCAACACCTGAAACATCCTCTTCACTCTCCCTTAAAGAAAAGTGACCTCGTAAGTGTGTGTATCCTCATCTGCATGTGGAACAGCAAGTCCATATAAGTTCTTTACATAGAATTTTCCTTGATAAAGACCTGTATTTTGTAGCTCTCTGTTATCAAAATTGTGATAGTGCTGGTCAGGACGGAGAAGTGTGTATTGCAAATTCCAGGATTCTGTATGATAGAGTCATGGCAGTTAAAGGGGTGTCAAACTGTGTTAATTCTGCGGTGCGTGCACACACACACACACACACACTTCTCTCTCCTCTCCAAATATCTAATTTTTGTAAGTCCTGCTTATTTAATTGGGCTACATGCAGGCACAAACATGCTGAGCGATCACTGCCTGATCCTACACATGTTTTTTTTTATTCAGAAGTACAGGTTGAGCCTCCCTTGTCTGGAATTCTGAAATCCAAAGTAGTCTAAAATTGTTCACATGGATGGCTGAGATAGTGACATCTTTACTTTCTGATGGTTAAGTGTACACAAACTTTGTTTCATGTCCAAAATTATTAAAAACATTGTGTATGAAATTATCATCAGGCTATGCGTATAAGGTTTCTACGAAACATAAATGAATCTCATATTTGTGGCTCATCTCCAAGATAACTTATAATTTATATGCAAAAATCCCCAAATCCCCCAAAATCTCAAATGCCTCTGGTCCCAAAGATTTCAGATGAGAGAGACTCAGCCTGTACAGTTTTGTATTGTTTTAAGAAGTCTTGTATGTTGCCCCAAGAGTTGGCCTTAAAAATGTTAAATATGTTAATATGAAAAATAATGGCTACAGCCCCTTTACTGGGGCTTCCTAAGCACAGAATTGAAGCATAATCAGTAGTTTATGGTACTTGCATACCACTTGATACAACATAATCTCTAAGTGCTTATTCCCAACACTTTATTTCAAATGAGTAATGATATATAATGATATAAAGCCATGCATCAGACTATCAGAACACTATCAACTGACACATTAAATATACTGCCAAATTTTCACATGTAAATTGTGTAGAGTATTGCTATATACATGTATTTATGCCTTTGGTAGTTGATGGTTTCTATGTCGGAAAGGGTAGTGAATGTGTTCCATTTTTTGCCCCAACTTTATATGAACTATCAAAGGTGGGGAAATCTATCTCCTGAATAGGTTAAGCAGCTTGCACAACTCCTTTAAAGTTTAAACTAAAACCCAGGGTGAATTCACTAACACAGAAGGAACCAGCCACCATAGCTTTAATCCTTAACAAAAAGAAAAGACAGGATTTTTAGCAGAAAGCTTTGCCTTAAGATATTGAGTTTTGCTTCTTGTGGTGTTTGGCTGCTGTGACGTCAACATTATTGATTGTCATTGGTGTTAAAAATACTTCCAGCAAATGTCATTTGTGTAGGTCATTGTGAGTAGAACAAAAGCAGCTATATCTATCAATTTAATATTTTGTTGTAATTATAATTGCTTTAACAGTTAAATCAGTCTTTTGAAACTCAGAGGAAATGTAACTAGTGCTTTTAAAACTTTGGTATGATCTGATTCAATCAAGTGAAATTTAAAATTATTTTTAAAAATGATATGATATGGGAACAAGACGATGGTCACTATCACCACCATGCTGTGTACATATTTCAGCTTACGGTAATGTATGAAGCTGATTCATAGATCATACTGAGGTTACACATGATACTGTACGGTATATAGTTTGTTCCCCGGAGTTTAGTATAGTTTTCTAAAATAGACCTTCATTTAAATGAATTAAAATTAGGCCTTAAATTAGGAACTCACACACATGCAGACCAATTATAGAAGTATAGTTTCTAGATCAAGGGAAGTTATAGTGCCACTCTATTCTGCTTTGGTCAGGCCCCACCTGGAATACTGTGTCCAGTTCTGGGCACCACATTTCAAAAAAGATGTGGAGAAACTGGAGCATGTCCAAAGGAGGGCAACTAAGATGGTGAAGGGTCTGGAAACCTTGCCCTATGAAGAACGCCTTAGGGAGCTGGGGATGTTTAGCCTGGAGAAGAGAAGGTTAAGAGGTGATATGATAGCCCTGTTTAAATATTTGAAGGGATGTCATATTGAGGAGGGAGCAAGCTTGTTTTCTGCTGCTGCAGAGACTAGAACGCGGAACAATGGATGCAAACTGCAGGAAAAGAGATTCCACCTCAACATTAGGAGGAACTTCCTGACAGTAAGGGCTGTTCGACAGTGGAACACACTCCCTCGGAGTGTAGTGGAGTCTCCTTCCTTAGGGGTCTTTAAGCAGAGGCTGGATGGCCATCTGTCAGGGATGCTTTGACTTGGAGTTCCTGCATGGCAGGGGGTTGGACTGGATGGCCCTTGTGGTCTCTTCCAACTCTATGATTCTATGATTCTATGATTCTATGAATTGACTAGATAACTTTGTAGACTCTTTGACAACAGTTTTGGAGGAAAATGAAGCCAGGATCAACTCCCTGTGACATTCTGTATAACTTCATTTCCCTCACAATTCCCCATTGACATCTGCTGTTAGTCTGCTTACAACAGAGGCAGAAAACATGGGCCTTCTGGACATTGTTGGACTGCTGTTCCCATTATCCCCCACCATTGGCTATACTGGCTAGGATTTAGAGTTGCAGTCTGAAGGAGATGGCTAATACTATTCCCCTTGACTAGCTTAAAAATTCAGCAACATATGTAGGGCCATATGTTCCCCACCATTTACTTATTTATTTAATTTGTTCCCTCCTGCCTTTTCCCCATATAGGAACCAAAGCAGCTATATTAATGTGTCAATATTGGGAATCTTCACATATTATATTCAACATATGTATCATTTGCGTACATGTGTGCACAGATTGCTGATCTATATACAGGGAAATTTTTTTCACATGTATGTATTTACTTATTTTATATTCTGCTTTTCTCCCAATACAGAATCCAAGGCATACGTTAAACTACATTGCCCTAAGGCAAACCTATAATTTCCTTTTGGTAAAACTTAGTCAGAGGGGGTTTGCCTTTGCCTTCCCCTGAGGATGAGAGAGAGTGACTTGCCTAAGGTCACTCAGTAGATTTCCATGGCTGAGTGAGGATTCGAATCCTGACCTCTTAGTGTCCTACGTCAACACTGAAATGACTACACTAAATAAATGAAATAAATAAATACACCATGGTGACTCTCTCCCTGCTCATAGTAACACATTATATTTCCTTCACTGGATGTTTTTTCTGGCTAGTCTATTGACTTGGCATTATGGCCAGCTAGCTTTGGTTATTTTCTGTTGCTCAGATCAGATCGGGGTTCTTACCAAATGTTCATGGGAGAATTCCAGGAAAATATGCAATTTGTGAATGAAGCACTCTGCAGATAGTCAGGATCTCATCAGGAAACAACTGACTAGGACCAACGAAGGAAGTGAAACTGTTAAAGGTTCTTCTCTTTTCAGGGCCATAACATACATATCTGAAGGTGAAATCCGTCCTTTTTTGGACTTATTAAATTACATTTTATGAAACATTCACAGGAAGAAATCAAAATTGAATGTTTTGCCAATATTAATCCTCTAACAATGGTCCTGATGAAGAGTCCTCTCTCCTGGACAGGTCCAGTTCCTTAGGGAAGTAAATGGAGTCAATGATTTACTGATAAATCTGCCCAGTATATACATCATCTACAACCCATACATCAATGTCACAGGCAACAGCTTGCTTTGCTAAGTGATTCTGTAGTGGGAGATTTCAGAACTACTTTGTCTTATACATGACACATCCTACAAACAAATGTAAATACTGTCAGTTAAATAGTCAGAAGTGTGTACGCAAACTTTAATTGGCAGTTGATTCAGGACATACAAAGCATGATGCTTCTTCACATAAGGAGAACTAGGTAAATTCAGAGACCCTATACCTTCATGTGTATAGACAATATAGGTCTGAATAAAAGGCACGAGGACAAATGGTGATGGAAGTCATCAGTTTGTGGGCATCTTCAAGAGATGGTCTCTGTGTGAAACAGAGAGAAAAAGAGAGAGAGAAAAGATATCCTCTCCCATTTTAGCACTGGTTTTCCTGTTGCCCTTTGGATGCAGCCCTCAGCTGCTTTTCCCAAAGGAAAGACATGTGCAAATGCAAAACTTCAAAATTGTGGGCATATCCAAACTGTAGATGTGCATCAATTTTACCTGTTTGACATGGCTCCCTTAAAGCTGTTAAGAGGGATCTCTTCCGGCAGGCCTTTCCTGAATAGATGCCTGCAGAGAAGAAGTAGGCATTGAACTTGTCTCCTGTCCAATAGTTTATATATTTTTGTTTGCTTGCACACTTTTTAACGATTTTAAATTGTTTTTTATAGAAATATGTTTTAGACTGCAAATTGTTTAACTCTGTTTTAATGGGGGGAGGGTTGGGGGGGGATATGTTATGTATATTTTAATTGTTGTAAGCCGTCCTGGTTGCCTGAGTGCAGAGAGGCAAAATAATAATAATAATAGTAGTAGTAGTAGTAATAGGATTTTAGGAGCTTTAGTTTAGCAGGGATGCTGAGGAAACCTCTTTTTTTTTTTTAAAAAAAAAAATCTCAATCTGCCTCCAAGAATTTGCTAAGGACAAATGTTCCCAGAGCTATTGAGAGATATGCCATTGTCATTCAGTCAGTTTAGGTTTATAGCATAGATATATCACATATCTAAATAGAGTCACACTGAGTAAGACTGGTCAACAGTGCAGTCCATGGCCCTTTGTCAAATACTGCCTGGTCCCTGAATATTTTGAACATTTTGATGTCCAGTCTTGGCTTTCTGGGCTATGCAGAGGAGCTGTTCAGCAGGATTATCAGAAAACTGGGAGCCTAATATGAGAAGGAACAAGGTCACTAAAGAATTTATCACATGCATGTTTTAAAGTGCAGTTGTAGCAAGAGAATAGCATCTTTGGCAGTACCTAGTGACATTGATGCCTCAAATCCATTGCTGCTACTGTACTGTACTGCTGAAGTGTTGTCAGAGGACATCCTTTCATTGGACTTTATCACACAGAGGAAAATTGGAAGTTTAAACAGGGCTTATCCTGTGAAAATCATGCAATTACTATTAAATCATAATTAAAGATTTTTCAGACACAGCACAGTATCCTGGGAACAACCAAGGAATAACCAAGCAACAAACAGCAAGAAAGCATTTTTGGGATTTTCCCGTGAATGATTTGCTGCTGTTTATTGTTTGGTTATTCACGGGTTAATGCCACTTTAATCGCTTTTCAATGTGACATTGTATGAAAAGTTTTATTGCAGTTCCACGAAATTATTGGGATATTCCCAGTATAATGACCATTTAACCGCAATGTCATGTGAAAATCTTAATTGCAAATGTGGGATTTTCATGGGACAATCCCTATTTATACTTCCAATTGCCCCTGTGTGATAAAGTCCATTGACAGGGAAACCCATCAATAAGAGGCCAAATGTGCTGCCACCCCATAACTCCACTGTTGTGACACGTGGCAATCTGTGGCAGTCCCAGTATTGAGCAGTCATATGGTGTCAGTCTCCTTAACCATTCTTCCTCCTCCCGCTCGCTATTTTCAGGCAGCCTGTTTTCTTTTGTTTTTTTTCCACTTTCTTTCCTTTTCCCCACTTCTTTTTTTTACTAAACTGTGTTCCCACAGTTGCATTTTAATTGCAATAAAACTTTTCTGGAATTTCATTACAAATTATTTTTTTCAAAAGAAAAAGAGAAAGGCATGCTGGGTAGGGTATAAGACAGAGAGACTGGGTTAATGAGGAAGAGAGAGCATGGCACCAAACACCCCTGGTCACACTATTGAATAAAAGATCCAAAGCTTGTATGTTTCTGTTCTCATTAAATACAGTAGGCCCTCCTTATCCACAGATTTTTTATCTACAGATTTGAGCATACGCGGATTGAAAATATTTCCCAAAAATATAAATTTCAAACAGCAAACCTCGATTTTCCATTTTATATATGGGGCATCATTTTGTTGTGCCATTATATTTAATGGGACTTGATCATCCATGGATTTTGTTATCCACGGAGGGTCCTGGAACCAAATCCCAGCGGATAACAAGGGTCCACTATAATCCAATTGAGGCAAGATTGAGCTGAGGCTTGGCTTTGTGTGATAAAGTCCTTAGCTCAACACAGTTCTCTGCAGTTCCATATATTACAAGGTCTTTTCAAGCTATGGCTAATTTTAGATTCACTCCATTCTTCCTTGGAAGCTGAAGTGCTACTGCATGCTAGAAGACATACTTCCGAATGAATATGTTTAGGACAGCTTTTCTCCACCTATATCCCCAGATGGCATAGGACTGCAATTCCCATGCTCTCTGGCCACCATGGGCAATGGCCAGGAGTGATGAGAATGACAGTCCAATAGTGTTGGGGGATTTTAGGCTGTGAACAGGCGTTTTATGATTTCAAATCCACCTCAGGCCAAACTGTTGAAAGATTAGTAATTTATATTTCAAATTGCATGGAGAGAACCACACAGATGAAAAATAAGAAGCAAATGTGGTGTTCCATGAGTTAAAAACAAACCATTGGAATCTGTTATGAGTGATTACCCTGGAACTTGTAGACATTAGCAGGTGTTGTTGTTGGTGTATACATGTGTGTATGTGTATAAATTCTCTCTCTCCCCCTCTCCTCCTCCTTTCTCTTTCCATCATCCATATATCAAGAGACTTCCCCACTGCTGAATCAACCTTTCCCTAAAAGCCCTTTAGGAGAATGAACAGGAGACCAACAAGAGATTCTGACTTTAAATATATTATTGAGTTGTTTTAGAGAAGCATTTAGATATTTCAAGGTCCTGCTGTAATAAACCCTTGGTTTCAACAGCACAGGTTGGCCCCTACTTCTCTTCAGTCAGTCAGGCAGACCACTTCTATCATTTTAGGGGAAATTTCCCCTCCCTGGTCTCTGTATCCAGTGGTTATTAATAATTTGTAGCTGCATGTCATCCTACTTTGAGGACCGGAGCTTACTCAGTGACCATTATCAGCACTTTGATATTTTGGAATTATCTCTATTAATAAATACATTCCACCAATATGCACATGCTATTTTCTTCTTTCTCTTCTCCTTCTCCTTCCTGGTGCAATATTACCCAAAGCATCTCCTCTCTCCCTGTACACAGGACCAAAAGTGCAGGCACATCATTTATTGATAAGACAAAAAGAATGTAATGAAATTATCAATGTTCTTGAATTAATTATGAACATGATTAAGAAAGCTAAAATCTCAGGAGCCAGGATCTCATTACCCATTCAGTCTTAGGGATTGCTTTCATTCAGCACGGCAAAGAAGCTTTGAGCAGCCCTACAATTGCCTCGCCTCTTTCTCTCTCTCTTTCTCTCTTTCCTTTTTATTTGTGATAGCAGCACTAAGGTTTATTTGTTTTCTTGGTGTGTGCTCCTTCTTGAAACGAGACCTCTCCATGCGTAGTCCTCCTTTGAATGCTACATCTTTCCTATGGCCAAGAAGAGGCGTCCATGGGGCCTATGCAATAAGGAGGTCCCTCTGATCCTACTCACCTCTTTGGGAAGGCAATTTCTGTCAATGTACATTGCTAGAGGAGCTCCTCAAGATCTTTTCAAGGTAAGAAGTTGTGTAGTCTCCCCCTCCCCAAAAAAGTTCTTCTAGATTTATGTCTGCAGCTCTGTTCCAGGGCATCTTCATTTCTATTCAGCTTGGAAGTTTTAATGACATCATTATTACGCTGTCTGAACTTGATTTAACTCACAGCCTGTTACCGATCCTGCTCACTTTGGAGGAGAACGAATCTTTTAAAGTTTTTCTGAAGAACAAAGAAACAAACAAAACAACTTCAGACTCTCCACATTTCCATAAACTAAACACTGGAAATTGAACAGCTGCAGCACACTGTAATACAAAGCTGGAATAAATTCATAACTGCGATCCAGAAGTAGTAATTGGGTTATGAATTTTTCCCCTTCTGCTTAGCTGTATCAGTCACATCTGCCACTGTCCTGATTTTGCTAAAAGAGTTTCAAAGCAACATTTGAATAGAACACCTTCTTTCCCTTGCTTTTTACAAGGCCCCCGTGAATTGGTTGTTGCTGGTGCTGTTGTTCTTGTTGCATAGTTTCCCCTGAAATGATTGTCTGATGTCATGTAGGAAATAAAATAGGATAATTACCTGGCTTCAGTTATTGTGACTTGATTGTAATAAAATTAGTGTAAACAGTGGCAATATGAGGTTTAAATCACACAGAGTGGTTTGTGAATGCTTTGTTCGCTGTGACTCAGTGTAATTGCAGGCTTTAATTTTAAAAACACTTCTGGCTTGTGAAAAGGGAAGAAATAGGGAAACGTATATTAGTGGGATCTTGATAGAGTCTGGTATTTTGGAACAAGGAAATTTAAGACCATACTTTGGATTATTTAGCAAGTGCTTCATGGGATAAATGAAAATAACTGACTCCAATTATTTTCCATGTTGAGTTGGACAGATAGCTTAACTACTCCGCTATAGTTGAGACAAGGCGAGAGAAGGGGGAGAAATTAGATATCTCAGTTAATTTGCACAGATGGTACTCAATGAAAGCAATATTTCTCAGTTCAAATGGAAGGCACAATGTTAATATCTCCTTTTGTAAACCAGACTTTTAAAATATAAGTGGCACAATGCAAATGCCTTAATACTGGCAATTGTAGTGTCACGTTATTCTCAGAAACTTGCAAGCAAGTAGCACACTGTCTCCAGTTCACTCAGAAAAATTATGTATGACTGATATTTTGAAAAGCGACAGGGATATACTGATTTCACAGGTACAATTTCTTTAGCTTACTTCAGGCTGTTTCAGATGTTGATCGCAAAAGGCTTAGAAATACTATTAGGCTCTCTTAGATTTATAGGCCTGAATGTTTTGTGTTGATGCTAATCACAGAAACATTCCTTTTGGTCATGCAAATGTTCCCTTTATCAGAAAAGTAATATTTATAATATGGAAAAAGCATTTTTGAAAGACTACAAAAACAAAGATGTGTGATTTTGAAAGCTTGCAACATGTAATTGTGCATTTTGGTAGGCCCAATAAAGTTATCATTGTTTGGATATTATAGGATTTGCTATATGGCCAACACGGCTACCCCTAGATGTGTTTTTTTTTTAAAATAAAAGCAAAGATGATATATGTTTCAGCCTAACTCAAAAAAGATATACTTTGAAATGCAGCTCTTTAAATGTGTTCATCACAGGGCAAAAGATTAATTTCCAGCACACTCTTTTAAAAGAAATAACAATTTTGATACATCCCCTGAAGAAAAGTTGTTTTATATTAGTAGCATGGAGTTGCACTTATAAACAGTGATCTGGTTTTTATTGTGGGAGAATAGTGAGGAAAGCTAACATAGTATCCTGTGTGCATCAATTGAGTAAGTGTTGAATTGCTGTTGTCAGTGAATAGGGCTTAGTTTATGTACTGAGCTGAGCTCTCCCCGTCAGGATGCTTCTGAACTTTTAGAAAAGTAGTTGCATTCATCTTTGCAAATTCGCTTGCTCAAAGCTGTTCAAAATCTTAATAATAACAGGAAGCTCAACCACATGGCTAACAATAGATGTACAGTACATTTAAATGAGAGTATGGATTTACAGGAGCTTAGCAATATAATTCGTAGTAGTGGTCAACTGCAAATACTTCAGATAAATAAAGGATTATGTTTATCTGTAACAATTTTTTTACAGGAATGAACTGATGGGATGGGACAAACACACATGCAGAAAAAAACACACACACATGGCTTTTCGTCCTGATCAGACATATTTCTTTTCAAAGATCACAAGTTCCTAACCAAATGACAATGAGGAAGAATATGCATCTTACAGAGTTTGTAGCCATATGCAAACGTAGGGACATCTTGATTGGAGGGGCTGGCTTTTTCATTAAGGTTTTTAAGTTCAGTCTTTAAATTTGGCAGCAGGAATCACAAGAATGAAATGAATGCAGTCTTTAGAGAATTGCAAATAAACTATTTTTATGATACAAACCATTCTTCATTTGACAGGGAAATAAATCTAAGTTTTGGGGAGCATGATGTTTGTGTATTAGTGAATCATGATAGCCTGGCATTTTCTTTCTTTTAAACTAATTTGACTTTGCAAAGTCAACATTTTAGTAGATGCCAATGATCAAACTATGAAAAAAGAGAACATGCCCTTTCTGGGGGTGGGGGGAGGACAGGAGAGGTGGAAATGGAATTTGACATAATACTTATAAGGACAGATAGCATATGCAGAGGGTGCACAGCTTTCAGAGATTGGTCAGGTTTTTTTCCAGTGATCACTGACTGGAAGAAAGCTTTTGCAAGCACATCACCTGCTAGATCCTGTACTATATATGCCATAGTCTGGAATATATATAATATTCTGGATATCTTTTATCCACTTATAGCTTTCAATGGACATATCCATTGGGATTCATTTCCTCACTGTGGTGCAATTAGTCATTCATCCCTGCATTCTTCTTTTGGAAGTTCTTCTTCAGCTAAATAAAGGCCTGTTTGTCCTTTCTTCTTTGAAAAGGCATTTGGGATTTGGCAGTCATCACTACGTCTTAAGATACATTTCTGAATTTAAGATTCTCACTTCTGAAAGGTGAGAAATTTTCCATTTTGCTTATAGCATCCATAAGATTTACACATTCAAGTTTTAGGAGCTAGTGAAATTTTGGATTTGGTGAGACTAGTGTCCACAAACACTAGAAGACAAAAAAATAGAAAAAGCAAAAACTCAAGAAGCATATCAAATATAAGAGAAAACACATAAACAAAGTGTTTTTTTCTATATTTTTGGTGTATTACAAAATTACAAAGATATAACCTCAATTGAAAAGTTCTGATCTCTATTAGATAATAATGCAGAAGCAAAATGGACATGAAAATAGTGGAATATCTATATTGGTGTGGATAAATATAAGACATATGCTTTGATTAGTAGCATATTTCTGTGCATGCAGAAGGAAGGCCTATGGAGTTCAGCAGGGCTAACTTTCAGATACATGTTCATAGGATTAAAGGAAAATGCTTTACTTTAAAGACAGCATACTTGTTGTTGATTCCGTTCCCCCAATTAATTCAAACATTGACCAAAGGAAAGGGGAAAAAAATCAGCTACAGTTATTTCATCCATAGATGTTATGGTGGCGCTAATTGTGGCTGAATGTTTTTTATTCTCTGTGACCCTAAAGTTCATCCTGATCTAGTTCATGAAAACAAAGAATTGGAGCAAATTTTAACGTTTGCATTCAAGTAAACAAAAATGCAATTTTTTAAAAAATGAAATAATACAATTATAGTTTAATGTCTTAATAGCTTTGTCTGGGTATTAGAGACAGGGTACTAGAATCATAGAATCACAGAGTTGGAAGAGAGCACAAGTGCCATCCAGTCCAACCCCCTGCCATGCAGAAACTCCCAATCAAAGCGTCCCTGACAAATGGCCATCCAGCCTCTGCTTAAAGATCTCCAAGGAGATCCAACACTACAGTCCAAGGGAGTGTGCTCCATTGTCTAACAACCCTTACTGTCAGGAAGTTCCTCCTAATGTTGAAGTGGAATCTCCTTTCCTCCTTTCCTACAAATAATATTTGTAGCACCAATAAATAAATAAATAAATATCCACAATTTATAACAGCATGCTGTCACCGTGGTACCGGGCTAATGTGTTCTGTAGACACATACCTCATCTTACAACTGTTGTACCAGAATATAAAACATTTCCTTATAGTAATTATACACTGTAGCCAGTCATACCAGTGTGTCGATCTGTGTTTGGGCTGCTAAGAGTACTCCTTCTTGACCTTGAATGCATCAGTGACATGGATCTCACTATTATGCTACTGGTTTTACATTTTAAATTTGAATTTAAGAGATAAGGTATTCTCTCTTTTCCTCTGCATTTTTTGTTTTGCTTACAAAAGACATGCACTTACACCTGTTAATGCTGAAACAACTACTCCTCCATTAAAAAAAAATCCTTCCCCTTATTGCTTTATTATTTTGCCCAGGAGCATGATGCCTTCTCATGCAGCATGTACCACCTGCAGCCTGCTGAACAAGAAAAGGCCTCAGCCTCTAGGAGCTTGCCAAAACAGAGAGAAACAGAGAGAAAGACAGGTTTCTCTGCCTCTGTGGGAGTTTACAGGCCAAACTCTTAAGAGTGAGCAAATGCAGTTATGCATACTTCAGTTCTGAGTGTATTTTCCTGGTAAAAGCTGAGCGTGCTGTGAGAAATTGAGTTTTGTACTGAACGGGTTAAAGAGAGCCCTGTGCTTTAGATTGATTTAAATCAGTAATGGATCTTCTCATAAAGCTGCTGTTACTAGATATTACGCTGCTATCTCAGTCCTTTGATAGCACCGATAAGAAGTGCTTACCACGAAGGATGCTCCTAAAGGACAGATATTGTTTCCTGTACCGCAGGGAGTAGAAAGCCATACTGCTAGATCAGGAACTTTTTCTAACAGCAAGTAAATTCAGGCCTTATCAAGTTGCAGCACAAACTGCACTCTTGTTTTATTATTCTCATTAGAGATTTAAGGGCTAATTCCAGTTGTTAGTGCTTAGCAGTTTAATGTTTTCCATAGATAAGAATTAAGATTCTTCTGGGGGATTTTGTCTTATTTGCTAAAGCTTGCAGAACATAGTCCTGGATATATAGGAAATCCAAGTGCTTTAAATCAATGTCCAGAATGTTTTGGAAGGTGTATGATGGTTTTAAAAAAATAAAGATGTAATCACTGCTCCTAAATTAACAAGAAACTTTTTTAAAATAAATGAAAGCAGAGTAGGCCCTGTTTTTGGAGAAAAGAAAAATAAGAAAAATATTGTTTATGACAAATATATCACATGTGTTTTTCTATAATTAAACATTCAAAGATACATTAAAATGGGCTTAAAATAAAATTAGAACAGGTGGAACGAATGCTATAAAAATCTTAGTTTGCTTCTAATACAGAATTTCTCCCCCTTTCTCTGGAAATCTTTTTTAAAAAAATAATCAGGAAATAAAATAACTTGCAAGATATATTACCTACACATTCTTTTGTAAATAAATGACACAAATATTTATTTTCTAAAGACCTAAAACTAGAGCTTAGCTAAGATGATTGTGCCTATCGCCTTTTGATGGCTTTCAATAGATCAACTACCATTTAAACTATTGATCATTTAGTTCACTGAATTGAATATGAATTTGGATATTGCAAAATTTTAGATGAAAGTGCAGATACTGAAGAAAATGCAGAACAGCTCATAACTTAAAGAAAAATGAAGCCAAACCAAACCAAACAAAAGCAAAACACATGCAATTAGAAAGAAACACTATTTGTAATAGTGGCTATTTCAATAATAATAATGCTAATAATAATAATACACAACCAGCAATAATAGTAATATGCCATAACTAATAATAACTTCCAAAAAAATAACCACATATGATTTTTAACTTGCAGCCCCTTGAATTGTTTGCCATCACAGACTAAAATTTGCTTCCATCAGTCAGCTGAGGTTGCAAAAGTTATTTGTTCTTAGAATAGTCCAGCCAGCATGGATGCTGGCCTTTCCCAGGTCTGTCAACCAAAGCTACCATAGAGCTGCCAGGCTCTATGATGCCAATGAGGAGGGGGACAGACCTGGACACTCATCACTCCAGTTTTGATCAATGGCTATAAGTCCAAAAGGACTGAGTGATATGTTGCATGGTTCAGGAGACGTGAATGTTATTTTGTTCAAAAAGAAATACAGTAAATAGTAAGAAGGGCCAGAAGTGTGTGATATTACCAGGAGTTCAAATGGCAAAAGGAATGACTAAGACTGAGAAAGGCCAAATACAGGGAAAGAGCCAGCGTAGTGTCATGGTTTGAGTGTTGGACTATGACTCTGGAGACCAGGGTTTGAATCCCAGCTTGGCCATGAAAAACCACTGGGTGACCTTGGCCATGTTTGACACTACTGTAATTGTCATGGCTTCATCCTATGGAATCTTGGGATCAGTAGTTTGGTGAGGTATTCTGCCTAGTCTGTCAGAGAGCTCTGGTCATGGAAACCCACTGAGTGACTTTGGGCAAGTCACACTCTCTCAGCCTCAGAGAAAAGCAATGGCAAGCCACCTCTGAACAAACCTTGCCAAGAAAACCCTATGTTTCGTCTTAGGGTCACTATAAGTTGTAAACAACTTGAAGGCACACAAAAACAAAGTTGGGCAGGTTTTCTTGTTCAAAAGGAGCCATTTGAGAAGTTGGTCTAGGTCTTGTCAGCCTAACAGGACCACATCCACTGGACTGTTAGCAATGGGCAAGTTGAGGCTGGATTTTTATAAGCTTTGATGGAGCTCATCAAGGAGGACAGATATTTGGTAGCATGCTGTCAGATGACAGAGATAAAATTTTCGCCTAGTTGGTATCTTTGAGGAACACTACTTAGTCTACAAGGAACATGAAATTACCTGATTATCTAGTTAAGTTGACCCCTAGGAGTCCTGGCTCAACACACACAAACTATTGAATTTCCTCCCCTTTTCCAGGTAGGTAATGAGGTAATGGATTCAGGTAGCAGTAACTGGGCTCGAGAAATAGTAATCCCCTGTTGTTTCTCCTTCTTCTCCACCCTAATTTAATAGCTATGTAAGGACTAATGTGCAAGTCTGGGATGTGGGTACATTGCACAGAACTCTTCCCTCGTGTTGTGTTTGCTGGTTTGGACGTTGTCACCCTTTATAGTGGGAGGAAGGCAAAGTGTAGCCTTGCAGCTGTTGTTGGGTTGTAAAGTCCAGCATTTCTTACCATTGGGTGTACTTGCTAGTGCTCATGGGAGCTGCAGTCCAACAATATTTATAGCCTCTCTCTCTCTATATATATATATACACACACACACACACACACACACATATGTATGTATATATATATATATATATATATATAGAGAGAGAGAGAGAGATGGCCCTCCATATCCACAGATTCTTCATTGATGGATGCAACTATCCACAGTTTGAATTTTTTAAAAAAAAATTCGAGAAGACATACCTTGGTATTGCCATTTTATACAAGGGATTCTATTTTATTATATCATTCTATACAGTGGGACTTGAGCATCCGTGGATTTTGGTATCCACAGTGGCTCCTGGAACTGAACTCAAGCAGATACCAAAGGCCCACTGTTGAAGGCAATGGTATGTGTGTATGAGAGAGAGCATGAGGAAGAAGGTATTTCAGACTTTGTCATTGTTGCAATTTTAATCAAAATCACACATACCCGATACCCAGTATTCAAATTGGGATGAGAACTGACTCACATTGGGATGAAAACTGCCCGCAAGTAAAAAATTTGTTATCCAGACAAGCTTTTTAAAATCATTACATGGTGGCTTCTATATGGATTGTGTGTTTTAGTTACATTTTAAATTTTTGTATGTTTTTTTAAACTGGATTATTTTAATTGTTTTCACATTTTTGTGGTAAAGTTTTTAAAGTGTTTTTTTTTTATCTTAACTCCCTTTCTGGGAGAAAGGTGGCATAAATATGAAATAAATAATAATAATTTTTAAAAATTGATCCGGCACATATAAGTTACCTAAGGGGCAGCAGGACGGTGCCCCTTTCCTAGCCGGATTAGGACTGCAGCAACTACACACTGAGGCCCCAATCTGGCATTTCCACAGCACAAAAAGGAGCCTCAAAAAGCGGCTCCTTTATGCGTTGCAGAAAAGGTGCCTTTGCTGCAGCCGTGGCACTTTTTGACACTCCTTTTGGAATGCCAAAGGAATGCCATGACACTGTTCACCATGCTGTCATGCACACAGCATCACAGCAGCACCAGGGCAGCATCAGGGTGTGCATCATGTGGACAGGACACCCACACTATGCCCCAAGACAGGTGTATAACGCTGGTCTGTTGAGTCCCTAAGTCCCAGACCACCTTCTGTGCAGTGTTCTGCCTTTGGCTCCATTAGAACTCGTATAAAAAGACTCAAAAATCTCAGTCTAAGCAACATCTGTAACAAGGACTCAAGCATTGGTACAATCCATGCATTTAAGCGGAACTGGACACACACTGGTACAATCCATGTATTTGGGTGGAACCAGACACACAGGCTTTCTAGCACATCTCAGAATGGAACTATACTCTGTAAGGAATCACAGAGTCCTGAAATGTGAGATGTCTCAGTATTGTCATTTTTTTAAAAATGGGTGATGCTTGGAATTTAATCTGGGACCCTTTGCCTCCAAAGTATGGCCTCTTTTTCATTGCCTGCACTCTATCTTCAATCTTTGACTCTTATGCAGTTCACACAACTCTTCTTAGGTGTCCATGGCTGACAAACTTGGGATGCCAAATGGGCTTTCCATTTGCCCTCTGGGGTCCAAAGATCACCATGGGGCCAGCATGTGACATGTGGAACTTCTTAGTTGTTCAACACAGGGTCTCTCTGTTCCTTGTAATTAGATTACCACTTATGAGAATTCCACTTTTTTTTTTTGGCATAGATTTCCAGAGAACAAAACAATGCACAAAATTTAGCTCCTTAGCAACCCACCTCCCCCTCTCCCCATGTGCCATGCCCAGTGTTTTTACCATGAGATCCCTATGGATCGAGCTGGGACATGACAACTGATTAAAATACAACACATAACATCAGTAGGTATGTATTATTATGTATTATTTTTATAAATATTATTACATAGCCTTAGATTTATTTTTTATCTGTTTTACTGATTGTATGTACAGCACTGTGCAAATCTACAGTGCTATATAAATAAAGAATAATGATGATGATGATGATGATGATGATGATGATGATGATAATAATAATAATAATAATAGAGACTAACTGAAAGAAAGAAATTTGTACCATGAGCTTTCGTAGAATTCACTCTACTTTCTCATTTCTCTTATCAGACATTACTGCATCCGAGGAAGTAGACTGAAGTCTATGAAAGCTCAAGTTGCCAATGTTTTCTTTCAGTTAGTCTCAAAGGTGCTACAAAATCTCTCTACGTACTGATTCTACAGATGGACACGGCTATATGTTCGAACACATAACATCAGTTTAAGAGATTATAGAAGACCAAGACATATTAAAACAATCTCCATACTTTAAAATTCATATTTTAAAAATACAGTAATCTGAATAGTCTTTATTGCTGTTTTAAATTCAGACAGCATATTCAGTTGGAGAAGCTCTTTTGGCAGGTTATTCCACAGTTAAGGGGTGACTGAAGAAAAAGTATTTTGGGTGACAGTTGTCAACCTAATCCTGGCTGACTCTAGTAAATGTTCTTAAGAGGACATGAGTGTACAGCATGGATTATACTGGCTGTGATCCCATCAGTAATCTGGACCCCAACCATGTAGAACTTTAAAGGTAAAAACCAACACTTTGTATGGGGTTTTACATAGAGCAACTTAGGGGTGGTGGAATGCCGCCTCTTTCCTAGCCGGACTGGGGTCTTGGCAACCTCATGCCACAGCCCCAATCTGGCCTTTTGAGGGCACAAAAAGGAGCTGCAAAAAGTGGCTCCTTTTTGCACCCTCAAAAGGGCACCATAGCCATGTTGCCACAGTGATATGGCACTCTTTCGGTGCTGCGTCATATCAACGTAGTGCCAAAAGAGTGCTCACTCTCAAATCCTAATCCGCTCCACATGGCATGTGGTGTCATGGCACTCTTTCAGCACTACGTCCATATGACGCAGCACCAAAAGAGTGCCATGACACCGCATGCCATGTGGAGTGGATTAGGATTTGAGAGTGAGGACCTCCATCTTGTCTGGATTTGACTTTAGTTTGATTTTCCTCATCCAACCCATTACCTCCACCAGGCATTCAGAGGAGGAGATACTTAGCTGAGACTGTTTTTGAATATATAACTGCCAGAGAACTAGGAAGAAGGATGGGCTCACATTTGTGACCTCCTCAGATATGTTTTCCTCTAGGCTCCCACTTAACCTGATCATAGTTTTATGCTTGAATCAAACGACTGTGGGAGATTTTTTTCCCCTCGTTGCTTGCAAAAGGTGAGGTAACCGAATTCCTAGGTATTACACCGGGTGTTAAGCTGCTTCCTCGACAGGAAATAAATTTATTATGAAGAACTCCCAGCAGAGAGCTTGGAAAACTTACACAGAGCTGCTCTGCATCCAAAATGCTGTTCATTCGATTTTTCCAAAGCACCCAGGTAACAGCTGGTGCAGGCCATGTGCCAAGGCTGACAGCCCATATGCTCTCTTTAGTGCGGTAATTGTCTCAACACAAAACTCTGATAACCCAGCCTACAGGGTACAGTTTCACTAGGTTAAATTGACTCAGTGGCTTTGTTAGTCAGTTCCTTTGGCACAGCAAGAACTTCATCAAGAGTTTAAGCATTGTGGCAGCCTTCAGAAAACCAAGAGGGCTGTTAGTTTCGAGGCAGGTGTCTTATTAACCCAGAGAGATTGAAAGTTTCCATTCATTAGACTGGCACCCAGCAGCAGGCCTGTAGTTAATGGTCTGTCATTGTTTCCACTGGGCATCCCTTTCTCATTTTTAAAAAATAATAATAAAAAGGTGATAGGCCCCATACAGTTTATAAGGCTTTTGGTAGACTTTGAGCACATGAGTACCCAGCTTGAAGGAATTCAGCCAAAATAGATTGCCATTACCCCCCAACCCTCAATACACTGCTGAAAACACATCAGTGGAGGCTTTAAGCGGGAACAAATTACAACAGCAGCTCTGTATATACTTCAGTGAATTGCAAAAGACTGTTTTCCTGAATCACATCCCTTCAAAACCTAGAGTGGGACATGTGTGTTGTTCTTGGGCTGTGAGTGTATCTGTACCACACAGTTAAAGGAGTTTTGCTTCTACTTTAAAAGGCATGGCACCATCCTGCGGAATTCTGGGATTTATAGTTTGGTGAGGTCCTTAGAATTCTCCACTTGAGTACTCTAGGACTATAGTGAGCGGACAAGAGATTTCTAGAAGGGAATTCTCATTAGAGTACAGATCCTATGACATGGGATGGACCCATATCAGTTAAAATGGTCTGAAACCTATGGGACTCAACAGACAGGCAGCTCCATTCCACCTGTCTTTGCCTTGAATCGGTGCTGCAGCTGCTTAGAGTGGCTTCTTTTTTACAGTGCCATAAAGGGGAAAGGGCGCCACCATGACGCCACTTCCTGTAAGTGACATCTGCACACTGCATGGCATCGGTGTAATCATGGCGGCTCCCATGTGGATAAGGCTGAGCCATGATGGTGCTGCCACCATGTACTAGGGCTCAGGAGAATGCGCTCCCAAGCCCTAGAATCAGCACCAGGACGGCGCTTCCGGCCCGTTGTGTTGGGTTTATGTAGGTGATATCATCCACACAGACCAGAAAGGATATCAATAGATATATACTATCCATGAACACTGGGACATGTGTGGCTAAGCAACATCAGAATGGGAGCAAAAGTTATTAATGATTAAGTTATTAATGAGTAAGACTACAAGCTGGGACAGCCTTCAGCAGTTTGTTTTTGAGCCTGTCAGGAAGGACAAGACTTCAACCACTCCTCTTCTCTTCCCTCTGCTGAGTTAACCAAGTGCAAACCAATTTTGCACTTCAAACTCAGTTTGCAGCAACCCAGGGCAAGTGGGAGGAAGAAACAGAGAAACTGGAACATTTTAAAAGCAGCTGAAAAGTGAGTTGACAGAGGATTCATTGGGGCTGTCCCCACCCAATCGATATAGTTGGAGGGTATGCATATACATGTCTCGAACCTTGTGTTATTCCAGTGGATATACCTGTCAGAAATGGTCACATGTGCAGTGAATGATCTCAGAAAAAGTGTAGGGTTGACTAAATATACGAAACTATTGGGAAGATAGATTCCAGCTTGCAGGGAGATTAGTCTGGAAGGAAGGATGTCCCTCAACCACAAAATTCATGAATGTAATATAAAAGAGAAGAGAACTGTGCAAATCAAGGTAATTTTGACACTCTGTTTATCATCACAGAAAATAAATGAGAGGTTTGGGAGAGAAAAGCAATTGTATTGCCTTTTGTTTTGTCTTTGCTCATAATCTGCTGAACACTTAGAGATCTGAGTGTTAATGTTACTTTTGATTACTGAGGTAAGTAAATTTTACTCTCCTTAAGGAATCAAAATCTGCTTGATATGTGGTTACTCCTCATCTTATGACTGTTTGGGTTTTATGGCTATGTGAGAAAAGCAATGAGAATATGAATGAATGACAATAAAGGGAGTTGTGTCCCCCCCCCATCCTTTTGTTATCCTACAATACAATTGGAGGAGCAGTACTGTCCGTATGGTGTATATTGAGGGTACCGAAGAAAGTAGTATTAGGAATGTTTGGGTTGAGGCATTCAGTAAGTAGATCCCCAGAATCCCTCTGGTGGTGCCAGCTGGGAAGTACAGGACTATTATCAACGCTATTGTATAAGGTACAGTATTATCAACTATAAAAACAATAAGGGTATAAAATACCTTAGATTTATGTAAATGGAAGGATTGCATGCACCAATGACATGACGTATCTTCAAGGCATGTAAGGTAAATTTCAGATACTTCCAAGATACCCTCACCCCTCATTGATACTCTTTGGTTAGCAAAGAAGAGCCTGTGAGTTTTTAATTCCATTTTGTACCAATGGGAATAGCAATACAGTTTAGGGATTCCCTTCTCTATTTCCTTAGTGATGTTGTTATTTAGGTTGTCTCTCAGGACAGGCATCAGCTGTCCTTCATGCTTTCCCCCTATAAAATTCATAGATATGAATTTTTGTCTCCTTTACTTTTGCTGCCACCAGATTCCATGTCTCTGATCATATATCCAATGTAGCCAATGAAGAAGGCAATATTTTTTTTAACAAATGACTTTAAAAGATGTTGTGTTCAGAAGCATATAGTTAGAACAGAGATCTTCTTCATTGTTGTCTAAACTGATGAATTCCTGCTTATCATACCTACCTAGATATTCTTACTTTAACTCCTTCCTTACTATCTACATTCCAGATTAAAAAACAAATGCTGACTGTTCACTCTCACACATGCACACCTCACAATAACCAATCTCCAACTGTCCAATAACAGCTTCAGTTTTTCCCTCTCTGGATGCATATACACTGTAGAAATGATGTAGTCTGATACCACTTTAAGTGGTGTAGCTCTATCCTATGGAATCCTGGGGTTTGTAGCTTTACAATATCTTTAGCCTTCTCTTCCAAAGAGTACCTCGGAAAACTACAAATCCCAGGATTTTGTAGGATGGTGCCATGGCAGTTAAAGTATTGTCAAATTGTATTATTTCTACAGTGTCAATGCACCCTCGGTCTTCCTTTAATCAGAATTTGTACACTAACGTTCTAGATGCTGATTTCTCACTCTAAACAGAACAGTTATTTTATGTAACCTAGTATGAATGCATAAACAGTTAGGCAGAACTCTTAGGATATATATGCACAAACATTGAAATAAAAGCATGAAACATCACAACATATTTTCGCTCTGGCCATTTAAATTGCTTCAGTCAATTTTCATTTTATTTTAACAAATTTTATTTCTGATTTCTATTTTTTTTTTTTTTAAAAAAGCCATTAGTATTTTATTTTGATTTGTTGTGCACTGACTTGTTGGTGTTTTTGTCCAAAAGTGATATTAAATACTAAAACAATAAATATAATATTTAATGTTTTGTTGTTATGTGCCTTCAAGACATTTCTGACTTATGGTGACCCCATGGTGAACCTATCATGGGGTTTTCTTGGCAAGTTTCTTCAGAGGAGATTTGCCATTGCCATCCTCTGAGTGTAATGTGGGTGGACTCTCTGCAAACCCATTCAGACATATGACCACATTGTTGGTGGTTTCAGCAGGGAATAACTGATCTATCTGGACAGCTTCTAAACAGTGCTTTCTCATCCATGTTCTACAGCCTCTGTATCAGCATCTGAGCATATAAAATTTGAAATTTATGAGTGGGACGAGTGAAAACTTAATTTTTTCGCAAGAGGATTTAACAAAAGTCACAAATGACTTCTGTTTGGAAAGGCCTGACATTTAAAAAAAAAATCAAATGTAGGAGAAACCAAAACTGACAGATTTGCTCATTCAGACCTGTAGGTTTGATTACTTAATTCTTAAAAGTAGGACTTTGAACTCCCTATTGTTTAATACATTGGTGCTCAATTATGGTTGTCACCGCCTTTTTTGGTGAAAGGTTACTCACCTTTTAGCCATACTAACTAGGCACAATGTAGTCCTCTCATTGCTGGGAATAGCTGTATCTGCTGAACTTGGTCAATGGAGGTAGGTGGAACCTTTTTTAAAATTCAGTTTTGATAATAATTTACCAACTTTTAAAAAAAAACCATGTCTGTGATGCAAGGAACATGAAATTTAAACACATTGATAGTGGAAGAAAGAGAAGCTGATAGCTATTTGCATCCCAGTATATAAACTGAATATAGGGAATTCTTTTCCTTGAGCAAATGAATACGACATTATTAGCTCTTCTATGGAATTATTAGATTAGATAAGATATCGAATATGTATCTCACCTTAAGAGGAATAGTATCTTCTTTCTAACAATTCACAAATATGTTCTACCTCTCTGCTAGAAGTTAAAGCTTGAGGACTAAACATGTAGAAAGCAACTGCAATTTTTCTATAAATAATATGGGTCCAGAGAAAGAAGACACAGATGACATTTTGATTATATTAAAGCTTCATTCATTGTTGATCATACGTACTCAAGGGAGCTTATAGCTCAGTTGTCATCCACAGGTAGCTCTGTTTAAAAAGAAAAAAATTATTTATACCATTGCCATGAGTAGTGACCAAATTTATTGACTGGTACATTATTCTTTGCAAATAAGTTCAACCCTAGCTTTAGTCATATTATAATTAAAATGATGGGAGCTTTAATCTTTTATGAATTTTTAAATCACATTGTGAATATAAATGTACCATTCAGTGGGAATTAAATTCATCACTGTCACGTAACTTATGAAAGGTGAAATATTTCTCTCTCAATATGATCAGACAATAAAAACCTCATTCTTTTTTTCTGCTTTGGCCCAGCTGAGTAGGGAGTTTTGTTCATCCTTTTTTCAGGCACTTTTATTTAGTATCTGGCAGCATGGCAAGGAATATGAAGCACAACATGTGATAAACAAGAATCTCCACATATGGAAAAAAAAGTCAACGTTGGACTAACTTTCTTCGACTACATTTTCTTCTTCTCCAACCTGATATTTGCTGAATTGGTAGTTGAAATATGTCTAAACAGAACCTGAAAATGTACTGTTTTGGACCAACATACCCAGAATCCCCCAGTACTTAACTCTGGAGTTTATCATACGACAGAATTTGGGGGTATAATGCAATGGCAATCCGAATGCAATCATGGGGTTTCACGTTATTGCGAATGAGTGTATCTCACGTAATTTCGGGCAATGGGAAGTCATTCTGAATGCAATCATGGGGTTTCATGCAATTGCATTTTAGAGTATCTCACGCAATTTTGGGCAATGGGGGGTCATTTTTGGGAAATGGGAAGTCATTCTGAATGCATTCCGAATGCAATCAGATTTCACATAAATTCACTAAACTAGCGAATTCATGTAATTGCAAATTGGCTCCATTCACAATTGAGATAAATTCCTCTCATGTGATAAACTCCTCTGAGTGCTTAACTTTCCAGTCAGCATGGGTATTGGTCAACAAAAAAACCAGGCTGGGAGTGTTTTTCTCTACTTCGATACTGTGGTACTATAAAAAATAAGGGATGCGCTATCCATCTTGATATCTAGAATAAGGGACTTTATCCTGCAAAAAAGCTCCAAAATAAAATGGAGTTCTGTATTTATACACAATGCATTAAGGCCTATCTGCTTGCATGATTAAACACCATGCAGACCGAGTCAATCTCTATTATCAGCAGCACCGTATAAATGTGTGTAGAAGAATCAAATGGGGGCAGTTCAGATTCTTTGAATGTTGTATCACATCTCAAATAAATACTCTTTGCAAATATTATAATGTGCACCTCTCCTTCCTTGTGACATGGTAGTTTTTACTGCACGAAGTTTGTTTTTAGATCCAATTCAGACCCATGCATTTTTCTCTGTATTGTGGGAGGGAATATTGAAATGCCATCAAGAAATGGCATTTCTGAGAAGTTTGAGCCAAAGAGAAGGAGTCTCTAGTGGCTTGCATCTGTATGGGTTTCAGCATTGCCTGGCAGAAAACAAGCATATCTTGTGTTGCTGAGTAAAAGCTGGCAAGCATTATGTAGAAATTACTTTTGAAGGTAAAGGGACATAATAATGTTTCTTTTGTGAATCGTAGGATCATAGAGTTGAAAGAGATCACAAGGACTATCCAATCCAACCCCCTGCCATGCAGGAATACACAGTTAAAGCACTCCTGACAGATGACCATCCAACCTCTATTTAAAAATCTCCAAAGAAGGCGATCATATTTCACTGTTGAACAGCTTTTACCATCAGGAAATTCTTCCTAATGAAGTGGAATCACTTTGCCTGTAGTTTCTATTCACTGCTCTGGAGTAAGCTTGCTCAGTCCTCAATATGACATCCTTTCAAATATTCAAACAGAACTATCATGTCATCTCTTAACCTTCTCTTCTCCAGGCTAAATATACCCAGGTTCTATATAATGTAACATATAATGTAACAAGTTACCAAAATGCTTTGTAATGTTAATGGTAACATGTTTGAGAGCTCTGGGGGCTTTAAATGAGTATAAAACACATTACTTTTAAAAGGTAACTCTCCAAGTTCATCAGTAAATTCTTCCCATTTAACTCACTCAGCATTTCAATAATAAGACCTTTATTCCCCTTTTTAATGTTTTCTATTGCCAGGCTGATCTCATCATGCTCATATCTTCTAGACATTTACATTATGTTGTTGTTGTTGTTTGTTGTTGTTTGTTGTTGTTTTGTGCCTTCAAGTAGTTTCTGATTTATGGTGACCCTTAGGCGTTCTGGACCATTTAAAGATTTTTTTTTTTGCTTGAATTGGTAAATCCTCCTATTTGGAAAATTGAAAAATGCTCCAAAACCATTTGAAATATGATGGTTTACTTCCCATAACCTCCCACACAAATTCAAATAGAAAACCTACCCCCCAGATGAGCTCAAAGCTCAAATGGTGGCTGGAAGTGATTTTGCATTACTTCAGGTGTATCAAAATGTGCTGTTATACCCCCTCTCTAACCTTGCACAGTTGCCCATCCCTGATCAAGTGTATCACATGCAACCTGTTCCTTCAGCCCAAGAAACCACTCTTGAAAGCAGGGTTCTTAGCTTTACAAAGTTGCATCTGATGAAGAGCAAGACTCTGTAGATGGAAGTAAAAATATGGCACATTTGTATACATGTAATGAAAAACATTAATCATGTACATAGAGCCCGTTGCAACCTGGTGTAAAAGATCTCTGGATGTTCATGTAGTTTTGTGAGACTTTTCTGTGACTTTTAGTCTTCATTTACATTGTCCACCCTGAACCTGGATTGGTTGCATTTGCACTGATAAATGACTAGTGATTGGGTTTGGGCCTGGATGTCAACTAAAGTCTCTCTTTAATAGCAAAAGTGATGATCAGCACAAATTTTCACCAGAAGTAGTATTGAATTTTCCCTTCACAGTTATTCTGTAAGTTTGTATCAAGTGTGTCTCTTCATTGCCCTGTTCGAATGTATCACACACTAGCCTTATTGGATCATTGTAAATAAGGCTAGCTATCCAAACCAAGGGGTCATGTAGGATGGCATATCTTGTACTGTCCCAGTTTGGCAGGGACAATCATAATTAATCTGACATTCCACTTTTTCAGCGGCTTTTAAAATGTCCCCATTTCTCTCTCCTTCTCCCACCTCCCACTTTTGCCCTTGCTTGCTTCAGCTGGTCCAAATTGAGTGCAAAATGTCAAAGTAGTCAATTAATTCTACAGGGCAAAGAGAAGAAAGTGGGGGCATAATTTTACCCTTCCCAGTAGGCTCAGGCAAAAGCAAGCTGCTGTAGTCTTTTCTAGTTTCCTAATTAATAACTTTTGCCATCTTGACCAAGCTCTGCTATCGCTTGGGCACAAGAATTTAGGTTTTTACCTGTGGAATGTTGAAAGATATAAGGTTGCCATTTACACTTCTCCTCCCTCACCCCCCCCCCCCAAATAAACAGAGAGAGGGAGAGAGAGAATGAAAGAGGGAAGCTACTAGTAGAAAAAAAGCATGCAAATGTATGGATACAGATGCAAAATTAAAAGTGATTTTTTAAAATATATGAGCCAGTGTGTTGTAGTGGTTTGAGTATTGGACCACGACTCTGGAGACCAGGATTCAATTCCTTGCTTTGCCATGAAACTCACTGGATGACCTTGGGCAGGTCACACACTGTCAGCCTCAGGAGAAGGCAATGACAAACCTCCTCTGAACAAATCTTGCAAAGAAAACCCCATGAAAAGTTTTGCCTTAGGGTCACCATAAGTTGGAAGCGACTCGAAGGCACAGAACAACAACAGCATTTTTTATTTATGTATAAACAGAATTATAATGCATTTCTCCCAAGTGGAGAGGGCCTTATTCTAGTCACTTGCATGGCTGATGAGTACTCAGAGTAGATGGTCAGAATGCACAATTCCTGCCCTCCTGCCTTAATGACATTCTTTCTTTTCAAATCAGACTGGAAAGTCCTTCAAAGAGGGGGCACCAAAAAAAGAGGACTGTCTTCACAGAGGACTGACCTCTCAAAAGAGACCACAGGGCCACATGAGAGACAAGAGAAGTGCCACTCGACTGACTGACGTGCAATTTTGTTTGTTAGTCTCCCCCGCCAGGTCTTACTGTGATCCCTTTCCCATTTTCTCTCCTGGGGAGCAATTGCAATCAATGGAGAATGCTCTTCAGGCCTTTACTGTGAGCCTTGAAAGAAGGCACTCAAGGTTTAAGCAATACTTTTCTGGCAGGTCTCCTTTGTGCTGAAGGATTGGATTAGGCGAAAGCGTATAATGTTCATGAAGTCCCACAAACTGGAGAGGACTAGAAAAGGAGTGCATTTGCTGAAAACCCTTTGTATACTCCACTTTCCCCCACCCCTCCCTTAGCCCTCCAATATCATTTCAAAGAGGAGGTGGTGATACTGTATTCCTTGGAGTACTGTTTAAAGTCAGGAGGAGCAATATTTAAGCACATGGTAGGGCAGGCACGTTTGAAATCCATGCCTCCCCTTTCTGTTGTACTGATGTGCCTTTAGGGGATGCTTGCCTGTTTGTAGTTTGTTTTCTTTTGTTTAAGGTTTCAGCTAGTGCATTGACTAATGATTATATAGCAGTAAACTCTCCTCCCTGCTAAATTCAGAGGTAATGCCTCAAAAGCATTTTTCCCCTGTGTGACATAAAACCATAAAAGAACGAGACAAACCCCTTTGAGGAAGAATCATCCTTTGTTTAAAGAAAGGGAAGGCATTCTCTTGATGCCAGGAGTTGGCGGGTGGGTGTCGAATTCAAATCAAAGATAGAGCTAATTGATAAAAAAATAAAATAAAAGGCACGCAAGCTGATCCTTCAGAGGCAAGCTGGTGGCGATACAGTTGTTGTTTTGTTTTGTTTCTGTGTATGTATGTGTATGTGCCTTTTTCATTACCAGAGCTAGCAACATTAACTGTGTTGTTTTTGTATTATGACATATTTATAATTATATTTTTTTGTGGATTTGATTTTCATCTCACTGTCTAAACCAAGGTTGATGTTATTGAAAGACACTGCATTTGCACCCAGAAAAGGAACGAGACCAAGGTTGTGTCTAGATTAGAAATGTGTTTTCATTATTCACATCTAATATATGCCTTTTCACTGAAATGTGTGAGGGATGTAACAGGCGATACATTTTGCCTTATTAATAAGCAAGATCTTACCAATTGGACAGATTCATGAAGTGATTTAAAGGTGTCAGTTGTAAAGAAAACACTTTAAACATTATTATCCAGTGACACACTTACATTGTATGCAAACAATCCCCTTTTCAAACCCAAAGCCCAAATCTTAGACTATTAAATGTGGCTGAAAATATATCACCCACTTCTGAACAAAGGGCAATTAGGTCCAACTTATTCCACCCACACCACTCAGCTTTTATAAATATTATTCACTGATGAATTTATAAAACTTGCGTTGAATATAGTGGGGGTATATATTTTTTTGCAATCAGTGGCCTAAACTAAACTGTTAATTCCTAATTAGAGTAGACCTATTGAATCAAACATGATTCAATGGTCTACTGTACTTGGTATTTGTAACTAGATTTATACAGGAGGGGATTATGTATAGAATCATTGAATCATAGAGTTGGAAGAGACCACAAGAGCCATCCAGTCCAACCCCCTGCCATGCAGGAACTTCCAATCAATGTAGATTCCTAGATGTTGGCAAAATGTACCTTCTAGCATTCCTTACCATTGGCTATGCGGACTATGGCTGATGTGAGTTGCAGTTCAACAACAGCTAGAGAACAATGCAAACTCCACCCTGATTTAAGTCAATGGACCTTAAGTTTCTCAAATCCTATTGATTTCAATAGATCTATTCTTGTTAAAGATGCTCCAACTCATAGAATATAGGCTATTTACATAAATTTAGATTTGCTTTGTTTTGGTCTTTGAAGTTAGAAAGAAAAACAAAATTATCTGTCTGGTTAAATCATGTTAATTCATGTAACCAAAGGATCAGATTGCAACAGTTTTTTTTCAAGAATGTCTGCAATTGGTCTTCAGTGTTGTTGTTGTTATGTGGCCTGATGTCATTTCCATCTAATGGCAACCCTCTCCTAGGTGTTTTGTTTTGTTTTGTTTTTTGTTTTTATGGGCAAGATTTATTTGGAGGTAGATGGCCCTCACCTTCCTCTTATACTTAAAAGTTGTGATTTGCCAAGGGGGTTAGGAGGACATGGAAGGGTTTCAGATACAGTGGTCCCCTGGGATCCGAATCCCCCGGGGAACGAAATTCCCGGGACCCGAAATGGCCGGGGCCAAAAAAAAGCCCCCGGGATCCGAAGAAATCCCCGGGTTGCGAAGAAAAAAAGCAACCCGGGCCCTTTAAAACAACACGCTTCTGGCGTGCTGTGCATCAACTAAAGCGGTCCCCCGGGTTGCGAAACATTTCCGGGTTACGAAAGTAATCCCGGAACGGATTACTTTCGCAACCCAGGGGACCACTGTACTGGTCTCTCAGAGTCCCAATCCAAACACTACACTAGCTGTCATCAGTTCAATGTATTGTCTATTAAATTCAAAATTGACACTGACACCATTGTGACTCAGGACTCTTTCATACAAGGCTAAATTGGAAGTATAATTTAAGGTCAATTCGAATGCAATCATGGGTTTTATGTTATTGCGAATTAACTCTTCGCACGCAAATTCGGGCAAGAGGGAAGCCAATTCGAATGCAATCATGGGTTTTACTTTATTGCGAATTAAAGCTTCGCGTGCAAATTCGGGCAGGAGGGGGTTATTTTCGGGTAATGGGAAGTAATTCCGAACGGAGCAGGGGTTCATGTAAATTCGCTAAACAAGCGAATTTACATGAATCCGCATTGGTTCCATTCGGAGTTGGGAGAAATTCCTCCCCGTTTGAAAGAGTCCACTGACAGCAAAATGATACATTGGTATGGATAGTCTTTGTGAAATAATGTTGCTGTGCCAGAAGTGCACTGCCCCCAGTGTAACAAAGTATCAGAACACAATTTGCACAAGGAAAAAATGAACAGAGGTGGTTTCTATTGAAAGAATCCATCAGAAGCCATTGGAATTCATCCATTAGAATCCTGAACATACTCAGCTTTCCATTCTACACTCAGCATTGCTTCAGAGACATGTGAACACTCTCTCGGCCTCAGAAGAAGGCAAAGGCAAACCTCCTCTGAACAAATCTTGCCAAGAAAACCCCAAGATAAGTTTGCCTTAGGCTCGCCATAGGTTGGAGATGACTTGAAGGCACACAGCAACAACTAAAATAAATGCTGAAGCTGTGAGATGGCCTAGCTTCTATCGGGAACTCTGTGTGTGTGCATATGCCTTCAAGTCACCTGTTGACTTACAGTTTCTCCAGAAATTTCACAGGGTTTTCTTAGGGAAGGAATGGTCAGAGGTGGTTTTTCCTGTTCCTTCTTCTGAAATATACCCTACAGTGCCTGATATTTGTTGTCAGTCTCCCATCCAAGTACTAACCAGCTCTGACTCAGCTTAGGCTCCAAGATTAGACAGGATCTGGTGCCTTCAGGACATTTAGGCCCCATATAATTGGATGGAAGCAAGTAGAGACCAAGCAAAGAATAACAAAACTGCTACACCTGAGCAGCTGGACTTGCTGTTGCAATACAATGTTAGGTCCCTTACAACAAAATGGTTGAAGCGTATATATTATGGGCACTGCATTTTAAAATATCCGTCACATCAGAAAGTCAAGTGTTGTGATCTTGACATCAGAAAGTCAAGTCTGCCTGCTACTATTGGGCCACCCATCACCAGGAAAGCTTGGTGTCATGTGGGTGGGGGGCAACTATTGCCTCTGAAGATAGCTCTCTTGAGGATACTCTGTCAAGGGTCCCTTGAAACCTAGCACTAGCTTTCCTTACATGGGGAGAAAGAAGTAAAAACATTTGCAGTGACTGTCCACAACTCCTCTCTCTTCCAGCTAGATTATTGGAACATAGGAGTCAACTACATGAGGCGTCAACCACGACCCAGCACCAAACTAGGACTTATATAATGTCGTTCAGAAAGCATGTGTTCGTTATGTTAAAAATGTACAGCACGGGACTCCCAAGACTGCTCCATGTCTAATTTCATTATTTCTAATTTCTTTAAGGTTTGGGGGTTTGGTGAAAAGCTTTTCAAACAAAAGCAATATTTTACATAAATAACAGAGAAATAGTAATAGAAGAAGAACTGTTGGACAGCTCCTCTGCTCTTACAGCTGCTTGAGTCGCCAGACACAAAGATCAGGAACTGCAAGAAGATCATGCACCACATGGATAATCAAAGGGGTCCTTAATGGAGAGAAGCCCCATCTAAAGTAGACTCCTGAGCATTTTCCAGCTCTAGTACTATAGTGGAAGCAAGACCCATAGGTGAATGTGCCAAGATTTTTTTTATTAGGATAATAAATATATATTTTTATTAGGATAACAACATAATCCTTTCCCTCCCACATTCTCTCCTTTCTTCTGAGATTAAATGGAGTCCTCATAGTGCAGGATGTGTGGGTGGATTTTCCCTGCAATAATATATTGTGAGCCCTTCCACATTTTTTTTTCTCTTTGTACCTTCACATGCATATATAGACCAGCACCCATTTATATGGATCAATGCAGCTGCCTCCATTTTTTGGGAATCTCCTTGGGGATCATGGGCATAGTCAAAATGAGTGACTGCACTTTTGAAATTTCTGTGATACTAACCATGTCTTCATCCAGGTTTCCAAAGGGAAACATAGCCATGCCACAGAATCTTTCTTTCCTTCCCACGCTAAGAGGAAACTGTATACCCCCCAAGAGATCATGGTAATATTTACAAAAACACAACACAAAGTAAGCAAGACCCTTCATAGAGAAGGACTCTCTCTTGGCTGCCAAAACCATGCAGTAAGGATGGCAAGCAGGCTTCTATCAACATGCCTGTCAACTTTGCCTTTTAGAGCTGATGTCTGACAGTTGGACTGTGTTTTATTTTGATTCCTGTTGACCAGGGGTGGGAATTATGCAGCCTGCCAGATGTTGGACTGCAAGTCCCAGCAGGTGAAGCCAGCATAGTCAATGGCACATTTTTGTCCATCATGCCCCCTGAATACAGAATAGGAATGAATGAATGAAACAATACAAGATCAATTAGTCATAATTATCAGGAAAAGACAAGGAATCAGAAAGGAGGGACATATGTTCTAGTTACCTTAAGTAAGATATAATAGACTAATTGCCACTCCACGTACAGATCGCTTGACTGTGGGCTGCAGGCAGTTACTACTGTTTCTGATTATTCCTGGATGCATTCCATCTTTGCTGTAGGTGGTAGATGATGGTAGATGGCAGGCATCTGGCTTTCTTCTTCCTTCATGCCTTCCATTGTGCTGACGGCCAAAAGCGCTTTGTCTCCATTACCTGTTAAGTGAACTTTAAGCTGCATGGGAGAAAAAGAGAGATGTCAAACAGCACGGCAAGAGTGTAACAGTGGGGAAAGACTGTAAAAATCCTCAGTATTCTTCTCTGTGGATGAGGACATTACTGGAGAGGACTATATTCTTTCCCCATTATATTTTTTTGATAGGGGTATGTGTGTGGGGATGGTGGTAATCAAAGTGTGTGCTGCACTAAAGTTTGCAGTTGTGTGTAATTGGCACATACAAGGCATCTGGATTTGCAATTAGGAAGAGAAAATTAATTTCCAGAACGGAGACTTCGAATATTACAATAAAAAGGGTTGTATTTTGCCAGCAATTATCTGAGCTCCACAATTGCTGTTGCTGGAATCTTAATTACTAGAGGTGCCTCAGACTCTTAGCATGCGGTCTACAAGCTGCTGATATTGGTGGCAATCCTCCCTTAGCTGTAAAGGACAGGAGTCTAAACTGAAGGGACAGTAAGAGTGAGCTTTGAATGATACTATTTCAAAGCAGTTTGATACGTTATGCAATTTGCCATCCTGAGATTCAACTTGTTGCTCAATTTGTTCTGGTTACCTTACTCCTGTAATTGTGTTGCCATTTTGTTACACGTTAGCAGGTGGGGTCTATGTTTTATTTTAATTTTTGAGAGGAGTGGACAGGATGTATTTTTTTAAAAATGTACTTAATTTTTTTTTTTAAAAAAAATTAAGTCCCTGTTTCTAAATCCCATCTACCCAGTTCAAAATAATGTAGAATGGCAGGATGAAGGATATCACAAAAAATGTGACTGCCATAGTTCCTGCTGAGTCAAATATTCTTTCACTCCAGATTATTTTGAACTGAAATCAGAGAATTGGAAGCATGGGCCCAAATTCATTTATTTATACCCCACCCTTCAGCCCTAAAGGCTATCTGAGTGGTTTACAATTATTATTTTTAATTAGACGGTTCCCTGCCCTCAGGCTTACAATCTAAAAAGACATGACACAAAAGGAGAAGGGAATGGGGGTGGGGAAGGGGATCAGGTCCAAAAGTTCTTCTCTCCCTCTGAGGCCTGGACCAAGGCAGATGGCATGGAGGGAGGGCTCTGCTTCTTAATTTAAGACAGGCCCAATGGAGTTTGGCCTGTCTTTTTACTCCCTCCTTGGCCAGTTGGTGATGTCATGGAGGGAGGGCTCTTCAACTTGAGGCCAGGCCCGATGGCTCATATCCAGAGAGGCCATGTTCTCATAAGTCTTGAGCGTAATCTCCTTGTAGAGAGTCCACTGGCCCAGATTCAGGAGGTCCCACTCTGCCTTGGTGAAAATCACAGCCACCTCCTTAAAAGGGACCCCAGGTTTCTTCCTGAGGCTGTTCTCTGTCATCTGGGCCTCTGCTGGGCTGTCATGCCTTTGCAGGTATCTTTCTGCAGGTGCTGGTGTTCCTCCAGCCCCCCCTCCCCCGAGTTCCTTCCAAAGGGTCTCCTTTGCTATTCCTTCGTGTCTGAATGCGTAGCTCCTCTTCCTCTCTTTGTGGGTTCCCTCTTAGTATACTACACTGGGTCTTAGCATCTGTGGTTCAGTAGCTGATGCCTTCAGTAGCTGTGGCACAATGTGGATGCTACTGACACTACTTACCTGGACATGTTATTGGATTGGAGCTGCACACACAACCCAGCACCCACCATTATATCCAGCATGTTGCATTCTCGTGCTGCCACAGGTTGAGCACAGGTATGTATAGCTATCAGAGTTCATGTGGTACCCTAGGCAGCCGGGCCACTCATTTGAAGATAGCCATATGTAGGGGGCAATATGGTGTGTGGAACATCAGGGTGGTGCAAACTGAAAAATTTCTTGATGTTTGTCCAGGTAAGTAGTTTCATTAACTCCTTAACAGGATTTATGGAAATGAATTCAACTGGAAAATCATTGTACATTGAACTCTTCCCAAGATCCTAAAACAATACTGTAATGATGTCTAAAATTCACACCAAGGGGCGCCAGAATATGTGTCTGGGGCAAATCCAGGTACATGCTGTCTTCAGCTCAGATGGGATTCATAAGGAAGCAGTCTGTTGGACTATAATTGCATCATGTCTGGTCAGCATGGTGCTGATTGAGCATGGAAAATGTAAAATAATTGTTCCAACTGGTTTGTTGATTTCACCGAATTGGTTTCTATTCAGTATCAAGTTTCTTCTTCATTGTATATTGTTTTTTCTCTGAACTGGTAAAACTCCCTCTAGTTTTGTTTTTTGTTTTTTTTTAAAAAAACACCTTGTAGTTACTTTTAAATTAAGATTGGTACCATTTAGGAAGATTCAAGCTAATCTAGGCCTTAAATCTGCAGCTCTCAGCTTTGCAAACTGCAGCTCCAAGCATCAGCTGTAAAGCTCTCGATAAGAAAGGTAGGGTGCAAGGTGCAGGTCCCTCTGTGATAACCTCCTGACTCTGACATTATAGGTCTTTCTGCTGGAATTGAGTTCTACATCTTCCTCGATTGGTTATTGTCATGGATGAGTAATGGATGCGCCCCCTCGCTCTCCCATGGTACTGGGGCCAGTCCATCAGGCCATCAAAGAGGCACAGCTGTGAGCTGCAGGGGCTGGCAGATAAAAGAGAGAAAGAGAAAGGAAAATAGAAAGGGAGTCTGTTAAAGGTACAAGGACCACCAATGAGTGCATGGCATACCTTCATCTCAATTGAGTAACATATCAGAGCTCCCTGTACCAATCTGAAACTTCATTAATCAAACTGGTCCCTGGTTTTACATTAAGAATTTAGATAAAACAGTAAGTATATAGTACAGGAAGGAGAGAGAGAGAGAGAATAACAGACCATGGTAAGAACAAAATCTTTTGGATACAGGTGCTTAAAACAACAATAAGAACAGAATTTTTAATCTTTGGAATTTTTAATTCTAAGTACAGGAAATTGTCAGTACAAAGAAAAGAAAGTAATCGGTGTCCCATTTGATGAAACAAGTGGGCCAGAGACTGATGGCATGAAACTCGGAGTGAGTCCAATTGACCATGGGCTGGAGCCCATTGGAAAACCTACTCCATGGAAGTGGTGGCAACAAAGAAATCATTTTTCTCTGCCACCACTATGTCTGCACAGTGTTGCCCAGCAGAGCTGTCTTGGGTCAGGGACCTTTTACATTCTGGCCCCACAGAAGACTCCTTGGCAGCCCACTGTAGCTGGCACAACACTTGCAGATAAAAATCACCTGGATCCACTCCAGCTTGACTTCTGGAATTGATATAGGTTCAGTGGATGTAATCATTGCTCCTGCTTGTCCCTTAGTAATGGATGTATTTCAATTTGTACAGCCTGAGAATGTGGAAAGTGAGAACCACCATATGACACTGGACCCTTGCCCTTCTTGGGTCATAAAAACAGTAAGAGGGAGACTGGCCAACTGTGTAACAGGAGTAGTGAATGTCTCATTGCAACAAGAAAGACTTCCATCTTGTCTAAAAGCAGCTGTGGTGAGGCTCCTATTAAAATAACAACAACCCTCCCTGAATCAGACTACATTTGATAACTACTGGCCAATCTGCAACTTTCCTTTTCGGAACAAGATTCTGGAGCATGTGGTGGCTGTGGGTTACTGGAAGATATGGATTATCTAGTTCACTTCAGTCTGGCTTTAGGCTTGGCTATGGGGCAGAGAAATCATTAATCACCATGGTGGATGATTTATGCAAGGAACTAGACTGGGGAAATGTGTTTTGCTGGACCATGGTATACTTCTGAGCCTCTACTGTGGGATGGAACATGGCACTGTTCTACAATGGTTTCAGTCTTTCTTGGAGAAGCAAACTCAGAAGGTGGTGCTGGAGGATTCCTGCTCAATCCCATGACCTTTAGCTTGCAGAGTCTCTCAGGGCTCAGTTTTGTCCTCCACATTATTTAACATCAACATGAAATCATTCAGAGGACTTTTTCACACGGGGAAAATTGTAAGGTCCAGGACATTAGGGAGAATTTTGAAGTTGCTTTTCAGACAACATTGTGCAACAACAACAGCAACAACATTTTTATTTATAGCCCACCTATCCCAAATTGGCCAGACTCTAGACAGAAAGTGAGGGGAATACGGAAATAAGCATTTTCATAAAAATACTGTGTTTTCAAGTCCAGTTCACTCACGAATTCGCTCTCTTCACATAAGGGCAGCCATCTTTTTCTGAAAATCATGTCCCAGATTCTCCCTGTTCCCAGATTTCCAGGATTCCTTGTTGTGCCAAGGAGAGGAAGCAGCCTTCTTCTTAAAAGGATGTACAAAGAGAGAGAGAGAGAGAGAGAGGTCTTTCCCTCACACAGCTGGTCTCCTCTTCCTGCAGCAGGAAACAGCTGGTGGGAGAGCAAGAGAGAGGATGTTTTGGAGTTCCTTCTGTACAGGAGGGAGAAATGGAGGATATGTCCTGGAAAAGGAGGGCATCTGTCAGTTTCAGCCCTTGTTGAAACCAGATAAGTTTATGGACCAGCCCCGTCCTCTTTCTCTTGTGTGTGTGTGGTTTTGAGGGAGTTTGCAAAGGGAAACCACAGCCTGCCTTCCTCTGAAACAGCTTCTGGGGCAAAGACCATTTTCCACCCCATTTCCCTTCCCTCTCTGGAATGTGTGTGTGCGCACTTGTGGAAATGACAGTTTGGAGCATGCACAAAAAAGTTATTTCCAAGCTAGCAAGGGGATTGTTCTCTTCCATCTGAAATCCAAATTCGCTTTCGACCCCCTCTCTTGCCTAAGTAATCTGCTTTTAACCTCTTGTTGTGCTCTGTGTGTGATAAACACTAGTGAATTTGCTTGCTTTCCCAGGATGCCAACACTTTAACGATTTTGGGGATGGAAGTCCATGTGAAAGAGTCCAGAGAAGTTATTCAGAGTTTTGGAGTTGGGTGTTACCAATATGATGCAGACACACAGTTTTATATCTCCTTTCAACCCAGCTGATATTTGCTCTTGGTAATGGACTGGATGAGGGCAAACAAGTGGAAGCTTATTCCAGATAAGACAGAGGTACTTCTGGTCATTCAAAAGGCACATTGGGGAATAGGGATTCAGAAAGTGATGGATGGGGTAACACTCCACAGGTTTGCAGCTTGGGTGTTTGCACAGCTAAAACTGGTGGGCCAGATGCACCAGTTACTTGAGGTGTCAGATCTGGCTACAAGTGAAACACACCTTGATAAGACATTCTAGGTCTGCATCTCCACTGCAGAAATAATTCAGCTTGAAACTGTTTTAATTGCCACAGCTCAGGGCTATGGAATTCTGAGATTTGTAGTTTTGTGAGAGATTCCATCTCAACATTAGGAAGAACTTCCTGACACTAAAATTTGTTCAACAGTGGAACATGCTCCCTTGGAGAGTGGTGGAGTCTCCTTCTTTGGAGGTTTTTAAACAGAGGCTAGATGGCCATCTATTGGGGATGCTTTGATTCTGTGTTCCTGCATGGCAGGGGTTTGACTTTATGGCCCTTGAGGTCTCTTCCAACTCAAGGGAGTTTATCACACTAGAGGGCAAACAGGATTTAAACAGGATTTAAACAGGAATTAAACAGGAAATGCCCTATGTTAAACATAAGGCATTTCCTGGTTAATTCCTGCTTAATTCCTGTTTAAATCCTGTTTGCCTTCTAGTGTGTTCTCTGTGATAGAGTTCTGGCACCGCAACAAAGTACAAATCCCAGGATTGCATAGGATGGGGCCATGGCAGTTACAGCTATGTTAAATTGTATTATTTCTGCAGTTCAGATTCAGCCTAGGTGAGGATCCTTTGGAAACTGTTTAGAAAGAAGAATGCAGCTTAAGGACAATGCAACCATTGTGTTTAATGGTACATGGCTGAAAGTGCCTCTCAAATTCTCTCCTTCCCCATTTCTGCTGCCCTCCCACCCTCACCCTGTGTAAGCCCTAAAGTGTTCTGCCATATTTGCTGCAAAGAAAGTAAGTTCTTCTTCAGGCAGAAGATACAGGAGGGATATATATTTCTGCCTAGCAATCTCAGGCTTCTGCATTCCCTAAAGTGTATCCCCATCTGCTTTGGGGAGCTCTCATTGCAATATGCAGCGATTGCAGGATAAGCACACCATTTTCCTGTCAATACTTTCCTATTAGCCTCTTGGATCCATACATCATCGTCTTGCTGGCCTGCAGTTTGCTTATCTTTGTCTCGGAGGCTGCCTTTGATTTATCTAACGCCCAGGTTAATGAGGCATGGAGCCCAGGGTGGCTCCAAGGATAATGCACTCTTGTATAAAAATGCTTAAGGAAGGGATCAAGTGATAATCCATTCTAGACTAAAAGGCCTAGCTCTTCAACAAATGTTGTATTTCTTAATCGCTAAACTAAGACAATAATAGCTGCCCCTTAAGCCACCATCATTCATAAAAAATGATATTGGTGAACCTCTCAAAATTTGGAACAGGGGGAGGTAAGAAGGGAGGAAGTACGGAAAATGAGATTTCAATTAAAGCTTTTTATAGAAAAAAAAAAAGGAATACAAAAGAGGTTCATACCTTAAGAACAGTTATCATCGTTATATGATGGTGTTCTTATGCAAAATAAGTTAGCTTTAATATTTAATTTACAGTAATAGTTTTTTATTCCCTCCCTGGGACCTCTGTTTTTATAAAGACAAAAATAACAGAAGCGTGGATGTTACAGTGGCAAGAATAAATCAAGTTAGTGATTTCAATAATGGAGAAAATTACAAAATGTATACATGATAAAATGTACAGAGTGGTTAGAAGTTGTTTAATTAACGTAAAATTTCACTTTTGGCATCAAGGGTTGTTGGCAGAGGCGAATCCCACAAAAGCACTATTAAAAGGGTATCTTTAAATACAGTCAGTCATACCTGTTTCCAGCTCGTCTTTGAGGGTGATATATCCTTATATGTCACCTTTGTTAACTACTACAGGATACAGAAGTGTTTTGGATGACGTCTGGGTAATTTTGAAGATTCTGAAAGATTTCCCCCTATTCTTGTAGTGTGACTTCACTATCCTCTTGCTTTTCTTGACCCTTCATTTTCTTTATACTATTGATCTACTTAATGATTTTCAGGAGATCCTCCCTCTTCGCAGAAATGGCTGCTGTCCAGATGATACCCAAGGGAAGATATTTTGTTTATTTTGTGCTTGTAGAGCCTTAACCATCCTGGGTCCATCCCAGCCCCAAAGGGCCTGACCTAAGTAATAATGTCCCCTACTGGTCACTAACCTACATTATTGAGATCCACTTTGGATTTTCATGACATGACATTGTTACGGATTGTTATTGGGACATAAATGATCTTCCCACAGGTAATTCAATGCACACAGGGAGTCCCTAGGTTGGACTCGCAATAGCTATTGATTAGTTTAGCAATTAAGCATGTAAAGAAAATAAATTTTAGCATTTGTATTAGGGCTTTTTAAAAAGCACTAAATGGCGAACAAAGAACTAAATGGCGAACTAAAGAACAATGGCTATTTTTGTGGGGGTTACCAATTGGTAGCCTATATGGAGTTCAAAACAATTTCATCTGATCCATGGATGTATCCAAACTGCAGAATTAAAGCAATCTGACACCACTTTAACTGCCATGACTCCCTCCTGTGGAATCCTAGGATTTGTAGTTTGAGGCCCCAGAGTTCTCTGACAGACTAGGCAGAATACCTCACCAAACTACTGATCCCAAGATTCCATAGGATGAAGCCCATGACAATTAAAGTGGCGTCAAACATGGCCAAGGTCACCCAGTGGTTTTTCATGGCCAAGCTGGGATTCAAACCCTGGTCTCCATAGTCATGGTCCAACACTTATACCACTCCACCATGTTGGCTCATTGTAATTGAAATGGTAAAGGTTCCAAAATAAATTGCTCCATTTTTCTTCACTATTTAAAGGAATCAATGGGGATATACAAGAGCCCAATCCCTCTCTTGTTTTCTGCTCTCATTTTTCTACATTTTCCATAATACCATATTTTCATCATCTGTTGTTCATGGAGTCAAGGTTCCCTACATGTATTCCCAAACATCCTAGCCTATGTTTCAAAATGGTTTGCAAACAGAAATATGGGTAGCCATGCCTGTGAGAGTTCATATTACTTAGCATAAAGGTCTCATACACCCGAAGGGTATAAATATTTTAATAAATTAAATGTCACACCTCTTAAACTTGCCCAAAGATACAGTATGTCTAAGGATACACATCTTCACTACTCACTACTCATGATTCCAAAACCAGCATATTATTCAAAACATCACAAAATAATTCAAACACTTGTGTTAATAAATCTTATGCTTTTCTTTTCAGAAGAATTTTTTCTTTCGTTTTGTATTCTGAAAATATCATTTTATAAGAGACAGACACCAGCATTCAAATCTTCCTCAAAGACCAGACATCTTTCTTTAGACCCTGATCTTAAATTCTAATCTGAGATCAGGGGATGGTGTGTTTGGGTATATTTTGTGTCATTTTTACATCTGAACTATTCTTACCATTAGACGGAGGGGGAAAAAACATCTCAGACAGTACGTGCTGGGGTTGACAGGTAGCTGGGAGGGGTGGGAAACCGGAATCATGTGCCAAAAATTGCCAGTCTGGCCTACCTCTAAACATAGAGTGTGTGTAAGTACATGCCTAAGTTGTGTATGTGTGAGAAGCATCACAGAAAAATAGAACATTGTCTTTCAGGGGCTAAAGAGACAGGCAAAAAGAGATGCTTTCAGGCTGGCTTGAAGGTGTGGCGTTTAGATGACACATGCCTTGAGGCCAGCAGGAAATTACTCTCTAGGTGCCTTATGCAGAGAAAAGCCATTTCAAAAAGAAGCAGTTTTTCCCCGCTTCTTCCGGGCTTGAAGCCATATCCTGTGGTCATGACATGAACACTCCCACTGCCTTGGGAGCCGGCGGTGTGGTTTCATTGTGGCTTTGGAAAAGGCAGCTTCAAGCCACTTTTTCCTGCCCATCTGTTTCGCCCCTTAATTGCTATTGTTGTAAAATAAAAGCAAGACAATATCAGTTGTTGTTGTGTGCTTTCAAGTCATTTCCAATTTAAGGCAACCCTATCATGGGGTTTTCTGGCAAGATTTGTTCAGAGGATTTGTGCCATTGCTATCCTCTGTGGCTGAGAGAGTGTGACTTTCCCAAGGTGATCCAGGGGGTTGCCATGGCTAAGGTGGGATTTGAACCCTAGTCTTCCAGTGGCAATGATCAAACCAGTAGACCATGCTGGCCCTTTTACAACACCCATTATCCCAATGGCCACACTAATTCATGGATTCTAAGAGTTTTAGCCCCAATAGTAACTTATTCAAGCTCTGTCAAACAAACAGCCATACTCTCCTTAAATATCTGAAAGAAAAGTAGAATGGATAAAACACATCTTGTGTTGGGCCCCAAAATCTCAGTTTTGGCTGGCAACAGACTAATGCAATGTGTTAATTGCCAGTTGAAGACCTCAGCATGTGTATATGTGGTGTGTGTATGTGTATCTGACAAAGACATGAAAAAGTATCTCACAGGAAATGACTACCAGGATGGAGGCAATCAGCTAAAGTGGTAGAGCCAATGCAAACAGGGAATGTCTGCTTTCTCAACGGCTCCAACTGAGCAGAACAGTGTTACAGGTTATGAATGGAGGTCTATATGTGGGTATGTATCCATCAATGGGGAACAGTTCATATATTTGTTATTTACCTATAAAGTGGAAGTGAGGGTTGTCTCGACCAGTGCTAGCCAATGGGGTAGTCCGTGGTCCATTGTCAATCATAGAATCATAGAGTTGGAAGAGACCAAAAGGGTCATCCAGTCCAACTCCCAGCCACGCAGGAACTCTCCATCAAAGCATCCCCGACAGATGGCCATCCAGCCTCTGCTTAAAGACCTCCAAGGAATGAGACTCCACCACTCTCTGAGGGAGTGTGTTCCACTGTCGAACAGCCCTTACTGTCAGGAAGTTCCTCCTAATATTGAGGTGGAATCTCTTTTCCTGGAGCTTGCATCCATTGTTCTAGGTCCTGTTCTCTGGAGCAGCAGAAAACAAGCTTGCTCCCTCCTCAATGTGACATCCCTTCAGATATTTAAACAGGGCTATCATATCACCTCTTAACCTTTTCTTCTCCAGGCTAAACATCCGCAGCTCCCTAAGTTGTTTTTCATAGGGCATGGTTTCCAGACCTTTCACCATTTTAGTTGCCCTCCTTTGGACACGCTCCAGTTTCTCCACAGCCTTTTTGAATTGTGGTGCCCAGAACTGGACACCACAATTCAAAAAGGACGTGGAGAAACTGGAGCATGTCCAAAGGAGGGCAACTAAAATGGGCCAGTCTGCAGGCCATTGGCTGCCACTCGCTGGCATGTTTCAAGAAAAGAAAGGAAAAGCTGTAGCCAATGAGTAAAAACATGGTACCAGTCCTTGGCACACTGGGCAAAACAATTGCTAGTCTCCCACATCAGATAGCCTGAGAAACACTGGCCTAGGCTCTTGTCTACCTGGAGTGAAAATCTGCCCCCTTAGCATATTACTTTACACTTCTCTGCTTGGTACATATTTTCTCTTTATCCACTGCTGATATTAGTGGTTAACATCATGTTTACTTTTGCTCACTGTTGTAGGCAAGGAATGATGATCTCATCCCAATCTCTGAGATCACCTGGTGCTGCCAGTGGCATCCCAATGGTGAAAAATTAAAGCAGTGCTTTTCAAAACAAACATTACACAGCGGAGATGATTACCACAGCTGTCAGTCAGTACATATCTTTCACATACCGTGTATGTGAAGAAGGGATGGGTTAGGGGTTTTTTTCCCCATGAGAATTTACAAACCCAAAACCCAAACCCACACATTTCCTCATATTTGGGGGAGAGAGAACTTGGAAAAGATAGATTTTTAAAAAGTAAGAATGTTTTTTAAAAACAGTTTTTAAAGATGTGAATGAGGGTGGGTAAAACAAAAGCTGCCATGTTCATCCACCAAGACGGCTGTGAGTGCTTACTTTTTAACATCTGAGTCTGAATATTCAGTTATGTTAATTCTGAATTAGGGCTGATATTGTCCCCCCCCCCTTTTTTTTGACTGAGAGATTCCTCATCTTTAGTACCTATATGTACCTATATGGCAGGCAGGTGCAACACAGGCCCCATTGTATATAATGGGATTAGAGTATCCATGGATTTTGCTTTCCACAGTGGTCCTTGAATCAAACCCCAGAGGAGACTGCATTTTTCTCTTTATAGAGATGTATCCTGCCCATATATGTCCTGTGTACTGACATGATATGTCCCAGACATGTATCACTTACACATGTGTGCACAAGCACACACAACAGTCATTATCGTTGCAAGCCTTTTTTCTAGTTTACAGTATGCATGATTTTCTTTCTGACGACTATCCTTTAGAATTTGCCTTCTGCGTATTATAAAAATATAATTATATACTGCTGGATGTCCTCTTCCCTACTGTCTCTCCCCCATCTTCTCCCTGCTTTGGGCAGGTGTATGCTAGACACTGACTGCTAAATACTTTGTAATTAGTATGCCTGGGAGCCATCACTGTCATCTTACATCTGTAACTGGAGCGAGGGCACTGTTAGCATGACTCTGTTCATTTCTCTTGTGTCCCAAGCCTATAGACCTGTACAAGGCAGCCTGAAGGATAAGCGTTTGATGCGTGAACTGCAGGCAGACCTCAAAAATGTATCTCATTATATTTGTAGCTGACTACACTCTTAGAGCAAGATGTATAATTCATAGATAAGGCAAGGAAGGGAGGCATTGCCATTCAGGGATAGGACAGTCGTACCCAGATCATCAGCCGCAAAGTTCAGCCATTGTTTGTCTAGATCTGTTTAACCTGCTGTGTTTGGGGGGCTATTCCCAAGACCACCAAGTGGATTAAAGAGGGGCTGGTCCATAATCTGGGAGCCTCCAAGAATGCTGCTGGAAGCAATATGTAAGTGCCATATTTATGAGCCAGTGCTTCCACATGGAGGCTGCACGTTTGGCTACCATGACTAATGTTTGGAGAAGGCAAGGGGAGAGAAGTTGGCTTATCTGAAGTAAAGATTCATTGAGTCCTGCCCCATCTCCCTTCTGAGGGAAATTAATCTCGGGGAAATGGTTCATTATAAAGTCAAAGAGTTGGCCCTGGTGATGGCATTCAAATATTACACACACACACACCACATCATCTAAGGTTGCATCCTCACTATAGAAACAATCTAGGTAGGCCCTACTTTCAGTCCCATAGCTCAATGCTATAGATTTCTGGGAATTGTAGTTTTATGAGACTTTTAACCTTCTCTGTCAGAGAGCTCTGATGCCACAGAAACTACAATTCCTGGAAGGCGATAGCATTGAGCCATGGCAGTTAAAAGTGTTGTCAACCTGGATTATTTCTGCAGTGTGAATGCAGCCTAAGAAATAAGGAAACACACTTTCAGGGCAACTCTTTTGACCTGTGATTCTTGCCCCCCCCCCACCCCAGAACTGGAAAAGAGATTCAGCTTCTGAATCTATTCATGGAGGGATGAAGAGAAAAAGTGAATGCGGGAAAGAGAAAGGAATTGAGATAGCTGACAACCAGGCAAGAGATCTATCAATGAAGTGTTCTCTGGAGTTTATCATACGATGGAATTTGGGAGTATAATCCAATGGCAATCTGAACGCAATCATGGGGTTTCACATTATTGCATATGAGTCTATCTCATGCAATTTTGGGCAACGGGAAGTCATTCCGAATGCATTCATGGGGTTTCACGTTATTGCGTATTAGAGTATCTCACGCAGTTTTGGGCAATGGGGAGTCATTTTTGGGCAATGGGAAGTCATTCTGAACGCATTCTGAATGCAATTAAAATTCATGTAAATTCACTAAACTAGCGAATTTATGTGAATTCGAATTGGCTCCATTCACAATTGAGAGAAATTCCTCCCGTGTGATAAACTCCATTGAGAAAGAAGCCACCCTGTAAGCCAGTTTATCATACTTATTCTTCAGTGGTTGGTCTCCCAGAGACAGCCTCTATTTCTGCCGTTGTTTTCAGCTTACTACAGAGCTATAGCTCAAGCATGGCTTACTGTTTTTGTATTTTCTGCTGTTTTTCTTGTCTTTGCCTTTTCATTGCAGCCTTCCCTCCTGTCTGCCCAACTATTGCTCGTATAGTTCTGCCATTTTTGTTCCTGCACTTCATGAATTAATGTTCTTTTTTCATAGAATCACCAGAAGACAGACAATTTTTTCCCCAATTATCTCCTTCCCTTCCAGGGATCCAGACCCATAATGTTACACTAGCCAAACAGATTTATGTATTTGTTTATTTCATTTCTATGCCACCTTTCTCCCAAAAAGGGACCCAAGGTGACTCAGAAGAAGGCCTTATTCTTTTATTTTTGATCCTGAGGACCAGAGGACCTGTAATAATCTGCTCTCTTCTACTGTAGTTATCCCTCTAAACAAACTATTGACTCATTTAGGGGTTGGGGTTTGTTTTTGTGAGGGGTGGTGTGGTATAGTGTGTAAAAGCCTTGTTTGAATGAACAATGTCTTATAGAAAATGCTACACATTTAAGTGCTCCTCTATAAGTTATTCCCCTCCCTCCCTTGCTTGGATACAATGAGTTGTACATCAGGTGTGAAGTCTTTTCATTGATTGCCTCTTTAAAATACAGCCAGATGAGTCCCCACTGCTTTCTTAAGCGTTGATCACATGTATTTTAAAGGCCTAAAGTGACAAAATGCACACATACACATACACACTTCACATCTCACAGGCAGGACACATATTTTCCACTGAATCACATTTCAGTATCCCTGACTGAGAATGGGGTATTTCTCTACCCAGATCACAGTTTCATCTCTTTCCTAATTCAGTTTTTGTTTGCATTCACCTTTTTAAAAAATCCTCTTTTACTTGGTCTTTTCCTTTACTATTCTTTCTTTTCTGTGCTTGAACTCCTGCTTTTAAATCTCTTTTAATTCCTCACACTTTGTGCTCAGGGGATTCCCTGCACTTTAAGAATACTTGACATTCAGAAAATACTGTGTATATGTGTGTGTTTGTGTGTGTGTGTGTAATCAATGGTGACACAATATTTACAGCCCAAAGGCCAAACATAGGGTATTTCTTTATAAAGACTAGAGCTCAGAGAATGGCTGCTAAGCCATAGACATCAAAAGATGGAAACTACACAGTTGTAAATTCATTGGGCTTGAATTGAGTCTGACACCATCAAGTAAAGGACTGGCTTCTTTTAAGGCTCTTCTAACGGAGGAATGGATGAAAGCATTATGTGAACCTAGCAAACTATTGTGATCTGGTATAAAATTCATCTCTTTTGCAGCACAAACATTTACAATAAAAGACTGGGTCTGTGTTGGTGAAAGGTTTTGATACTTCCTATTATCAGTTTTTCCCCCCCAAAATGACTTTTTTTGTGAGGTCTTTCTTCACCCCTTCATGGAACTTGTTCAAGAGCCAGTATAAACTCTACACTTATAAAATGGGTCAACATCACATGACGAGCTTCACATCTCCAGAGGCAGGGGATGTAACTGGTCACTAATTTCATTCTTGAAGGGTGTAACAAGTAATTTTAGCAGTTTTCTTCCTGCCATGAGAAAGTCTTTCTCTATTTGTAGTTCAGGATTTATTCTGCACAAATTCCATGCATGGTTTCTGCTCAGAAAATAATATTTCTAAGCAGAAGTCTTATTTTCAGCACACAAAATTCTGCCTCCTGTGCAGAAAATGCTGTTTTTTTGTGTTAAAAAAAGTACAAGTTTTGCACAAAAGTAAGTCCCAAACGAGTATCATTTTCTGCACATGAAACAGCAATATCTGCACAGAAATATTACTTTCTATACTGAAAGTGATGTTTCCTGGGCAGACAGCACTGTTTTCTGTGCCCAACAATCAGGGGCAAAGTTTACACAGAATACTTCTAAATTGCAACTATGCTCATCAGAACAGGATTCTCCTCATCAGGGTTTCCTGACACTTGAGAAACATGTTTTTCAACACAAACACACTTTCAAATATTTTCCCATCCCTACCACAGATAAAGATCACTAAAGGCATAGTCAATTTATAGTTTCATGACTCTTATTTAGAGAGCACACTGTTATCCAGATAGGTATTTTTATCATTTTTCTTGTGATCATGTTCCATAATTAAAGTAAAAGAGATGTAAAAGAAGAATTTAGAAAATTTCCTTGGTAGGTCTAGTAACCAAGACCCTCCCAGTGTCCATGCTTGCTGTAGGATTCTGGGAGCTGTAATCAAAAAAGAATTTCTCTAAGCTTTGTAAAAGAAAAAATGTGCTGTAAAAAGTACAAACTCTGGAAATTACTTAGCACTCAGCATGTTCTGAAACACACATTTCCTTCTTCAGGAAAAGAAATGCTACATTATTTTCTAATCTTGGAAGCTAAGCAGGGTCAGCCCTTGTTAGTACTTTGATGGGAGACTGCCAATGACTACCAAGTGTGGTTGGCTATATTTCAGAAGAAGGAGCTGGCAAAACCACCTCTGAGTCATCCTATCCTCTGAGGATTGGTTCCAGAATCTCCCATGGTCTCTAAAATCCATGGATGTTCAAGTATCATTATATACAATGGGGTACTAACATAGTGTCCTTTATATAAAATAGCAAAATCAAGGTTTTGTTTTTTGGATTTTTTATTTTTTATTTTTATTTTTTGCCAATCTCTGGATGAAAAACCCATGGACATACGAGAAGTCTGACTATATTCTTTACCTTAAAAAAGTCTGACTATATTCTTTACCTTAAAAAAAAGGCAACTTGAAAGAACAAACACACACAATAGTAAATTTTTGATTGTTATTATAATATTTTGATGCTGATGTCAGTGTTATTCTCATTCCAATCTTTTTATAAAACACTGTTGAAGCCTAAAGATGTCACCCAATACATTCACACACATTTTGGGCCATGCTGTGCGTCACTTCCATATTTCTGCTCCAACATCTTGCTCCCTAACATCTACTGCCTAACAAAGCCACTTCACTTTGTCATGGTAGAGGCAGTCTAGCATTTCTGGGATCAGCTAGTCTTTCTGTAACCTGATTTTATGTTACACTCATCTTACATAGTCTAAGCATTCTATACTCTGCAGATGGAGAAGGCCTTGTTTTTCAGTAGTACAGAGACACGACCATACATAGCATATCAGAACAATTAATTAAATGTGCTACTGCCAGAATATTTTATGCATCCTAGATTAATTTTGGTTGGTGAGCCAAAAAGGGAAAAAAATACTGCTAGGCATTTATTTCCTCATTAGAAACCATATTAAACATCCAGGGAATACAGTGTCATTTGGCTTGTACATTTGACCTCTCCTCATTATTAGTTGCTCTTTACTAAATCAGCAGAAAGAGATAGGTCTGTAATGACTATTACTGAGCTAATAATAAGTGTAAGGGCAAAACATGCTTATTGATGTTTCAGACATAATTTCATATGTGCTGATCCTCAGTCACTGATTTGGTTGTTTTGCTCCTCTTAATCATTGAGGTTTATTTTCCTCATTATTAGGAGTGAACTCTCTTTGACCTGCCATTTGCCATTCTAAGGTGACCACTTGCTCAAAGTAGTTAACTGTAAGACCTTCTTTTGATATTGTGAAGGGGGTGGGCGCTATAAACAACTACACTGTGACACTGAATGAGCTTCCATTTCACAGCACCGAAGGAAGCATCAAAATGACGACAGAACATTAGGAGGGAAATATTGATCAACAAATGGTTCAGATTTTATTTTATTCTTTGCACCAGCCAGAATGTCTAGGAGCCAGCTTGGAAGGAGGGTGAGTGGAGAGAGTAAGAAGAAGTATCCTATCTTCTTGGTGATTCTTAATAAACTGATCTTCCTTATTGACTCCTGCTACTTCCTTTCAAATTGTGGTTAACTGAAGTTCCACATTACCTAGCATTAGGAGGAACTTCCTGACAGTAAGGGCTGTTCGACAGTGGAACACACTCTCTCAGAGGGTGGTGGAGTCTCCTTCTTTAGTGGTCTTTAAGCATAGGCTGGATGGCCATCTGTCAGGGATGCTTTGATTGGGAGTTCCTGCATGGCAGGGGGTTGGACTGGATGGCCCTTGTGGTCTCTTCCAACTCTATGATTCTATGATAATGTGTGACTTGTGAAATTTCTCTCCAGTCAGCAATTGATGAGGGACTAATAATATGAGCCTGGCCACGTTTAAAGATCTTCAAGAGAAGGCTTTCTCTTAGCCTCACCACTATCACAGGCACCTTTGTTGAAAGAAGAGAGAGCCTGCTCCTAGGCTGTGGAACTCCCTCCCATGGGAGGTGTAGTGGACCCTTTCTTTTATCTTTCCTCTTTGCTTTTTTCCCACTGTCAGCAAATACCTTTTTATTTAGGCAGGCCTTTGGCTCCTAAGGCATGTGGCAGAAATGTCTTTCAATGTGATGTATTGTATTGTCATCTTAATTTAAACATGTTTGTTCTTAAAACTATTTAACTGTCTTAAAAAACCAAGTGGACAGACTGTGGCCAAGAAAATGGATGTGAAAAGCAGTAAGAGCTTGGAAAAGTTTCCTTTTTGGACTACAACTCCCAGAACTCTTCACCAGCCATCCTCCAAAAGCATCTTTTTGTTAAAAGTTTCACTGTAGACCTAAAAGATACCAAAAATGGGATATAAAACACGTGTTGCATAATTAACTATTGTTCTATGAAAACAAAACTTTCTAGTCTCTACAATCTGAATATTACTTCATTTTTAAGTCTACTTTTACTTCTATTTCCTGTTCTCTGATACTCCATCTTATCTTCTTGAAATGAAACGTTTCTTATTTCCTTCCCGGTTGTCTCTTTCATACGCTAGTCTTTACCTATACTTGACGTCATTTTTCTTTATTCATTGTTGTCTGTATAAATGCTAAGGTTCTTAAATCAGACATGTTAATTTGTTTTTTTTATTTATTTCTAATCAGACATGTTAATTTGTCAATCTCTATATAGTCAAGCATTTTCCATAGCCATTCTGTTATCACTGGGCCAAAAGCATCCAAGCTCTGTGAAATGAAGGAAACGTATAGGTATCGGCTCGATAGATATGCACACCCCTCTTCCGAATACCACTGCAGCCGGCTTCTGTTCCTATGGAACATTCCCCTCCCTGGCACACACTTACGCAGTTAATAATGAGGAGAAAACAACCCAAGCGCCAGCCTCTCTGCTTCTTAATGAGCAATACTGCTCATCTGAAATGACCCCTGCTTTCCTAAACACACAGCCATCTAATCTGAACCAGTGTGCCAATTACAGGCCTCTGTGGAGCACTTTGCCATGAAACAATCAAGTCACAATAGGATTAGAGTGGTGTTGGAGGGAGACCACAAGGGAAAGGAGGAAGCCAGTCTAACTGTCAGCCGGTTCCTTTCAATCCTCAGTAAACAGCGCTGGCTGTAGCCACCTCCATGGCACCTTGCTATTGTTCCTTCATAAATCCTCAGCTGAACAGCACAGAGCGAGCAAATAAAAAGTCTGTCATCCCATCCTTGCTGTAGTACCCAGATCTTGCAAACAACATCCAGGGGCATTGGCACAAGTTTTGTTACAGAAGCGATACAGAATCCTCTGCAAGTCAGCGTGGTATTGTTTGCCTGTTGGACTGGGACACCAGGAGCCAAGGTTTGACACACACACACACCCCGCCATGGATGGTAACCTTAGATCACACTGTCTCAGTTGTGGTTGAAAAAAAAATTATTGGAACGGCAGTTTCTTATTTGCAGATTTCTCCTTTCTGTTTCTGTGGTTTTTGGTCAACATGTACAAAAATGACATCGATAGTAGAGATACCCCTTGGCAAGAGACCTGTAAATTTTCACAAAGCTAGGTAGAGTGGTTTCAAAAGAATGAAGAACCATTTTTAATTTTTATTTTGTTTGTTTAGCACCAAAAACACAAACAGTACATTAAGAAAAATTGTGGCCGATGGATGTGGCAGAAGGAACTAAACAATCAGCATTTTCTAAGCAAGCACCCAATATTTATCCCACTGTTTAAACAATTACTTGTTGCATTGTTCTGTATTGCTTTTTGCAGTGATGTATTCAAGCCTTTTACTTCAAGTCAAGTCCAAAGTCTCTACTTTCAAGTCTCAAATTGAGTCTCAAGTCCTTGCAAGATACTTTCAAGTTAAGGGTCAAGTTGACTCTTAAGTATGGCAGCCAACTTTAACAGAAGAAAGAAAAGGTGGTGAAAAGGTGCAGGGCTGAGGTGGAAGGATCATTCTGAAACTTTTCAAAACCTTTAAAAGGCTTCTGCAGTGTGCCATGGGGACAGGCCGCTGAGTAGACATTAAACCCCACCTCAAAGCCATTGCCTAATGAATTTGCTATTCCCCTCTGGACTTGAGGCAGGGAATGAGGTCTGCTCAGCAGCCTGTCACCACTGCACATTAGAGGAGCCTTCTAAAGCTTTTCCTAGGGTCAGAAGGCAAGACTTGCCCCATAGCATGGGACACTTTCATCATGTGACAGGTATGCATGAAGCAGCGAGATGAAAGCATTGTTCAAAAGAGAAAAACCGCATTCCATTCCATAATATTTCTGTTGAGTTTATCACACTGGGGCTAATTTCAGCATTAAAGAGAGATTACATAAAATCATAAAATCATAAAGTTGGAAGAGACCACAAGGGCCATCCAGTCCAACCCCCTGCCATGCAGGAACTCCCAGTCAAAGCATCCCCGACAGATGGCCATCCAGCCTCTGCTTAAATACTTCCAAGGAAGGAGACACCACTACACTCCAAGGGAGAGTGTTCCACTGTCGAACAGCTCTTACTGTTAGGAAGTTCCTGTTGAGGAGAAATCTTTTTTCCTGCAGCTTGCATCCATTGTTCCGTGTTCTAGTCTCTGCAGCAGCAGAAAACAAGCTTGCTCCTTCCTCAATATGACATCCCTTCAAATATTTGAACAGGGCTATCATATCACCTCTTAACCTTCTCTTCTCCAGGCTAAACATCCCCAGCACATTTAAAGCACATTTAAAGCATCCTTAAATTAAATGAAATGGCAAGTAATTGCAAGAATGATTTTCACACGCAATTACACAAATAAAGTGATATTGGAGAGCCATTGTCGTGGAAATCCCAAAAGTAAAAAGATGTGCATTAATGCGTCTTTGTAACCACTTTAATGGTGGGTTTTGTGCAACATCATGTGAAATCGCTTTGTGTAATTACGTGATTTTTCTGGGATAGTCATGGGATAAATTCCCAATCTCCTTTGTGTGATAAACTAGTGTATGAGGTTGGGCCAGCATGTCCGTTGTTTAACATATGAAAGTTGCAATTCAAGCTGAGTCATTGTGTGTCATTTATTGTGAGTCAATCAACTCAAGTCTACATCACTGTCTTTTTGTTAGTCAGTCATCCCCCTTACCCCCAAAATGGTAAGAGAATAACATGAAACTTGAAAAAGCCCTACATTCAGACTCCTTTTAAAACTAATTGGAAAAATTACTCATCACATCAAGTGAATAACTTTGGCCAAACTCCTAGGCCATCCTGGTGGAGCAGAAAGTACTTACACTATCATAGATGAAATTTATCACTTCAATGGCTGTTCCTATATCCCAGGGCTACATGGAGTCAAGCCTTTATGGCAAAGCTGGCTTGGAAAATTGCCTGCACTGACTGACGCAAGGGCCAGTTGTCTAACACGTTGTGCATGCATATGATAGTGAGCCCTAGTTGTCCAACTATTACTGTCGATTTGCATTCTGAGACAGTCAATGGACATCTGCATTCCCATCCATACTGCCAGGTAGATTCTGTAAGGACATTCTCATCTACACCCAACAATCTAGGGACATTATCACACTGGGGACATTATTCAGTAGTTTATGAAAGGAAGCATACTGGTTTGCCATCATTTCTTATCACACTTTCCACCATGATAGTGCTGTGGCAATCCATAGTCATATGAGTGGTTTTCCACTCTGCCAAAAGTGAAGGGGGCTTTGGGGACTGTTTTTTGTGGAGCTTTCGGGCTATGTGGCCATGTTCTAGAAGAGTTGCTTTCTGACGTTTCGCTAGCATCTGTGGCTGGCATCTTCAGAGAATGAAGATGCCAACCACAGATGCTGGCGAAACGTCAGAAAGGAACTCTTCTAGAATATAGCCACATGACCCAAAAGCTTCACAAAAAACTATGGATGCCAGCCATGAAAGCCTTCGGCTCCTCTTTTGGGATTGGTCAGACTGGGAGTGCACAGGGGGCACAGTGGGGCAGAGGAATAGGAGCCACTGGGGGAGGGGGGTGCAAGAGGCTGGAGCTAGCAGAAACAGCAGCTCAGTGGGCAGGATGAGCAGTGGTGACAGTGGCACAAGCAGCTGGCGAGGTGACTCTGGGCCAGCAGCCTACCACTCACTGCCTCAGGCTCATGCTTTTGGTCCTGCCACCGTTGTCATGGGTCCTCCACACAGCAGCCCCATGCTTCAGGAGGAAGCAAGGGGAGAAGCAGTTCCTGCTGCCAACACCTTCCCAAAACCATTTGCTGTGTGAATTAAGGTGTTGGCAGCCACAGTCACTAAGAGAGGGAGTGGGGAGAGGAGAAGAGGAGCTGAGAAATAGAACTGCCACAGAAGGGACTTATCATACCAAGGCAGTCATGGAACACCAGCGATACTGAGAGCCCATTGACAGTTTTTGCACAATGGCTTGAGTTCTGGACGATGACTCTGGGGACCAGTGTTCAATTCTGTGCTTGGCCATGAAACCCATTGGGTGGCCTTTGGTAGTCATATGTTTTCAGCTTTCAGGGTAGGCTGGGGTAGCTGATCTGAACTTGGATAAGATAGTCCAAGCTAGCAGTGGTAGTTCTTGGCCCACCAGGTGTTATTTGATCCCAAATCCCATAAATGCTAGGTGAAGCTAGTGGGAATTGAAGCCAAAACCTCTGGAGGTTCACAAGTTCCCACACTTGCTGGTGATGTATATACTTTCCACATGCTTTCAAATGCATCTACGTTTTACAAATAAAGCAGTTTGACACCTCTTTAACTGCCTTGGCTCCATCCTAAAGAATCCTGAGGTATATAGTTCTGTGATGCACCAGTACTCTTTGGCAAAGAAAACAAAAGATCTTGTAGAACTACAATTCTCAAGATTCCATAGAATGGAGCTACAGCACTTATAATGGTGTCAAACTACATTATTTCTATAGTGTTGATGCATCCTTGGATGTTAGTTCCCATAATCCTTTAACATAGACCACGTAGTGTGGCTGATGGGAATCCAAGATATCTTAAAGGGCAATTTTCCCCCCCAAATCTGGTATAAATAGTATTGCATGGAAGATTTCCTTTCCTGATTTGGCTGCACACATGCATTTCTTTAAACATAACTGCATCCCCACCAACTGGCCACATAGGCAGCATTGTGTGCTGCTGACTTTTCCTTCCCGGTCTCTATCAAACAGCCAGTTCATCAGAATCTGAACTTTATTCTTAAGCAGTTTTGTATGTACAGTCCTAGCTGCTTTATGCATGTTATGTTAGATTGGAGTCAACATCTTTACTGTATCTAAAATAGCTCATATATTCAGCCTGAGTTAATCTCTTCTCGTCAGATCAATGTTTGTACATTTCTCTTTTTTCCCTTTCTTAAAATCATAATATTATTGAATCTGAGAAAGTGTCCAGTCTAGGGAAAAGGAGTCAAAATAAAACCCATCATAAATGTTCTTGCTCACTTGAGTATCCACAGACGATGAATATTTGATCTCTTAATTGTAGCCGTACCCTGAATGACATTTTAAAATCTCTGATTTTATTAAGTTTCATCTTAATAATTTAATTAAGTAAAAACCTAGATAAGAGGTTTAGTAGCATGCATTTGGAAATTAATGAGCTGAGTGCCAGAGGATGAACTGTATATTACAGGCTAGAAGTGCACATACAACCCTAATTAATATAATCTAGCTTTGGTATAAGTGCATTTGATAATCCTACTGTGTGCAGTACTTACATCTACTTTACAAAGAGCAATCAGAAAGCTTGAAATAATGAAGGCATAGTTCAGAGCTGTCAGCACAGAAAAAAATAATTGTTTTTAATAAGCAATTCCAAGATTAAAGAAATATAAGGTTCTCAAAGTTTTGAAGTCATTTTTATTTTTAATTAGAGTGGTTACATGAGCCTTGCATTCGATTTCAGAGCCTCACAGACCTATCAAAGCTTTCTACTCATGCAAACCACATTAAAGCAAGTGGTGGAAGGTTTTGTTTATTAGATCAGTGAGATCAAAATGAGACCATAGTAGCCTAGATGACTCTGAATGTTTTAGCCATGTAAAAATAACAACACCATCCATATTTTGAAGATACACACACACACACACACACACACACATGAATCACTGCATTCTTGAGATAAGCCAAAAAAGAATGATTAAGAATTGTAGTAACAACCTCTTTACAGTAATGAAAACAAAGAGCATGGATCAACTGTTTTGTAGTTCTTCAAGAAATATGCAGTCATTGGCTTACCACTTTGTAAACTCAAAGACACTACTCAGTGGTTTCTCCTACCTTTGATTTGGCCATTTTATATAAGGAACATAATTTAACTATGCCAATCTATATAATGGTACTTGGACACCCCTGGATGTTGTTATCCACGGGGATCCTAGAATCAAATCCCAGCACAAACCAAGGGCCCACTGCATGTCTTTTAAATTATTTTATACTGTTTTATGTTGGGATTTTGTTTTTTAAAATTTTATTGTGAAGGTTTTAAAATCAACTCTCTCAGGGAGCCACCTTGGGTCCCACTCTGGGAGAAAGGTGGCAAACGAAATAAATAATAACTAAAGAGTACAATATCCTGAATTCTATGCTACTAGTCCTACATACTGGATGCTTTCTTACTTTCCAGGTGATATACAATGCCGTTTATGCCTTGAGAACACTCGAGGAAGTGTGGCCTGTACACGTAGCTAATATAATACAAAAAAACAAAAGCAAATACAGTACACAAGTACTGCATCCAGAAAATAATGTAACTTCAAAATCTAGCTGTCCAATTATGCAATGTGTATTTAAAAATCAACTACCCTTCAGACATATAGATTCTCTAATAGATCCTTTGTCTTTTGCAAGATCAGTGTTGCCAATATTGATTCCTTATGCAGAATGTAAAAAACAAAACAAAAAACATGGGATAAATCTATCTAGATGCTGCTGCTCATATTTTAAGATCCTGAATATAGGGCTTTGTCTCAGGACATATCTACACAGGCCAAACAAACCCGTAACTTGTCTTCACAAGGCAGAGCCAAAGCCCCAGTTTGACTGTGGATAGTCTTCATGACATATGGCCAATTCTGCATCAAATCCAGGCCATCCCTGCCTTAAACCACTTTAAAGAGACTTTCCTTTTACAGTACTCCATGTTTTCCAGAAAAACCCAGAACAGCCCCTAGCAATGCTGGATGGCTGTCTACACACATGTCCTTCTGTCCTGCCTGGTGCCACTTCTGTCATTCCCTTTGTCCATTTTTGTTATCAGATTTTTGTCCATTTATCCTGCTGGTGTAAAGAGCCAGTATGATGTAGTGGAGTACACCTTTGGAAACCAGGATTCGAATCCCTGTTCAGCCATGGAAACTCACTGGGTGGCCTTGGGCAAATCAAACTCTCTCAGCTTCAGAGGAAGGCAAGACAAACTGCCTCTGACCAAATCTTGCAAAACAAAACAAAACAAAAAAAAAAAAACCCATGATAAGTTCCCCGTAAATCAGAAATTATTCCAGGGACACAATAAAAATAGAGTTTGTCCAATGCAGAGTGGCTTTATACACTGCAGACATTGAAAAGCATAGAAGGCAGTATTGACCCCCTGTGGACCTGCACAAGCTAATGGAGAAAAGTATGAACAGCAGTCCCTCAGCACTACCCTCTGGGAATGTTAAGCCAAGAAAGACTGGGACCACTACAAAGCAATGGCCCAAGTCCCATATCAACCAGACACCATGGTTGATAGCAATAGCAATTACATTTATATTTCTATGCTGCTTAACAGTGAACTCAGCGCTCTTTAAGCAGTTTACAATCTGTAAGCCAATTGCCCCCAACAAGCTGGGTTCTCATTTTACTAACATATGAAAGGATGGAAGGCTGAGTCCTCTAATACTGAACTGACAACATTGTGGCTACAGTACCAGCATTTAACCACTGCGCCACCAGCATCAAAAGCCACTAAAAGATCCAGGAGGACCAAAAAGGTACTCACTCCTCCTATCCAACTCCTGGAGTACGTCATCCATGACAGCAGCCAAGGTTGTTTCTGTACAATAATCAGTCTAATGTCAACAAGTCATGCTTCTGATGCTTTCAATGTTATAATTGTGCTTCTAATTCTAATAATTGTGCTTCTTCATTATAGTACATTATAGTATTGTACAATATACATTGTATAGTACTATGCTAGTACTTTGGCAATACCACCTGAAAGGAAAGGCAAGTTTAGCTGGTATTTATCTAGAACAAATTGTGCCAAATTAGAAATTTAAAAGAAAAGTACAGGATGACCATTATATTTTGTATTTAGTATCCTAACAAACCATGTAACTTTATGGTGTGAAGGAAAGAGGAAATACACGGCAACCACAAAGATACTTACCTATACAACTTGGACCCTATACAAGTTGGGTTCAGGCTATCTGAAAGGAGGATTGGGTTGGAGTGGCTCCTTTGCTTTGGGGCAATAAATCCATGTTAGGTTTTAGAAGAACTTCTTCAGGTTTTAAAGTAAAATAAAGGCATTGGCCTCCAAGTTGCCTGTGGACATATGGTAACCCGAAGGATTTCATAGGGCTTTCTTTTCTAATGAAAGATTAAATATGGTTTGCCATATTTATTTATTTATTTATGGTATTTATACCCCACCCTTCAGCCCTAAAGGCTCACATAGCAGCTTACAATTATTAATTTAATTAGACGGTTCCCTGCCCTCAGGCTTACAATCTAAAAAGACACAAAACAAAAGGAAAAGGGAATGGTGGTGGGGAAGGGGATCAGGTCCAGCAGTTCTTCTCTCCCTCTGAGGCCTGGGCCAATGCAGATGGACTGGAGGGAGGGCTCTTCTTCTTAACCGAGGACAGGCCCGATGGCATTGGGCTGTCCTTTCACTCCCTCCAGGCCAGAAGATGATATTTGGCAAGGAGGGAGGGCCTTCTTCTTCAGGCCCGATGGTGCTGGGCCTGTCTTTCACTCCCTCCAAGCCAGAAGATGACAGTTGGCAAGGAGGGAGAGTCTTCTTCTTCAGGCCCGATGGCATTGGGCCTGTCCTTTCACTCCCTCCAAGCCAGAAGATGACAGTTGGCAAGGAGGGAGAGTCTTCTTCTTCAGGCCCGATGGCATTGGGCCTGTCCTTTCACTCCCTCCAAGCCAGAAGATGCCATAGTATTCCCCTAGGGTATATAGGTTACATCATTTGGCATTCCCTGGTGGACTCCCTTCCTGTGGCCAAGCCTGACTTTGCTTAGCTTCTGAGATTAGATCTGGTTCCCTCGTGGTATTCTGGGTTTTACAGGGGATGTTTTATGGGAACTATTCTCCTCCAGAATAGTCTCAGAACCTTGGACAGATCTCATAAAAATGTTCTGTTTTCTCCCATGTCAACCTGCCTGTGGTTTGAGATTGGCAAGGGAGGCCTTTCTCTTTGTCTCACCTCCACCAGTCTACAGAGGACCCTTTGGTACAGGTACTTTTGCCAACAAACAAAAGACTTTCCTATTGACATAGACCTTCTGCATCTAACAACCAGTTACAATCTGATGTTTTAAAGCTGAAGTGGTAAACTTTTAAATAATTCAGTGCTTTCTGCTATTAGGAAGAGAGGTGGGATATAAATCAAATAAATAAACAAACAATTATCTAGGAGTAAGTTAGCCTGAGCCAAAGAAGACTTCCTTCTGAATAGACATCAATACAATTACACTGCTATTGCTCTTCTTTTTGTTTCCCTGCATCTCTCTCTCCTCCCTCCTTTTTGACCCAGCACAGAGTCTGCAATTGCACTGCAGAAATAATCCATTTGACACCACTTTAACTGCCAAGGTGCAATGCTATGAAATTCTGGGAATTTATTCTTTATTCTGGTGCCATTACAAACTCCCATTGTCAAACTGGATTATTTCTGCAGTGCAGATGCAGCCTGAGAGAGTAACTGAGAGACAACTGAGCCACCAAGCTTATCATGACAGCCTCTTACCTTACTGCCTAGAGCAGTCACCAGCTTGCCTAAACCTAAGGCCAGACTTGCTCTTGTTTATACCACATACAATATTTGTTTGAAGGGATCCATCTATCATTTCTTGAATTGGTTAAATCTAGATTTTGTCATACAGTACATCTATATTAATTAATTGAGGGGAAGAGAAGTAGCTGTACTAATCAGTTGCAGCAAAACTGACAAGCAGACTTGTGGCACCATTATGACTAACAAGTTTTATTTGGCATAAATGCTCTCAGGCTGTTTTGAGCCCACCATGAGAATATTTATACACATAGAAAGATGGAAGCCGAAGAGGAACTAAACAGAAATGCAAAAGGTAACATTTTGATTTACCATAACATTGGTCATTGAACAAGCTGTCACTCAGAGGTGGCTGCAAAGATGAGGTCAGTACCAAAGATCATAGGAACGTTTGGGCCTCTCTGGTCCTCCTTACTGTTTCCAGAAGTTAGAAGCAGCTTTTTAAAAAGATTACAGAAGGCTAGATTTGTCTGGGGGAAAGAGTCAATTCCTTAACAGCATTATGTGAGTAGCATTGCATTCTACACTGTGCAGCAATATGGGAGAAAGCTGGCAGATTTACTTAACTGTCCAGAGGGCTTTGAGAACTTTGCTCTGACAAGCATCTGTTTGAATCCATGCTTGTAATTCTCACCAGTTCTTCTTGGATAGATGGTTGGTTGTTGTTTTCTGGTCTTTTTTTTTTTTAAACCAATTATCATAATTCACAAATGTCTTCATTAATTTGATGGAAAGATTATTTAAATGTGAGAGAAAATGAAAAGGTCTGATTTCACTTCCTGCCAATGAAATGACAGAAATGTTCATTCTCAAAAAAGAGAGTTTATGGGTGTAGTCTGCAATTCCTTACTTGTGGCTTTCAAAGAAGTCCTCCTCACACTGTGAAAAATGGCTAAACAAACTTTAGGAGACTAGAAGGGGCCATTGTGAATGTCAGCATGACAGATTAAAGGGTCTTCATCTCCACAGTGCTTGGTAAAGTTATTTTTTTGACTACGGCTTCCAGAATGGGAGCTGTGTTCCAAAACCCAGGGAACACCTCAGGTAACCCTGGGAAATGTAGGAGCTAAGCATCTCTGAAAGATAATTTTAGAAACTATCAAACTGTAACGTTTGATAACATAATAATATTATGTCATTATCACACTGCTGCTTGCACATTGTAAATGCTACATTTGTAGATCAGCTTTGTAATGGGAGAGCTCTGTCCTTCTTCCATCAGCCTGTAGTTGCTGGGCATAGACAGTGATGTCACTGAGATTGGTATCACCCAGTGCCGTAATTCATGATGTTGCCCTCCATTGATCTCCTCCCATACCACACCGTAAGGAATTTTGGGTAACTTTTGTTTGTTTGTAGTGCTATTACGTGTACATCGCAATCCTTGTGTATCACTGAATATAATGGCAATAGTTGTGACATAAACTATCATCATCAACTAGCAAAATTCAAATCATACCTTTAAATTACAATATTGTACATACAGTCTAACTATGTCTACATTTATAGTTTCATGTGGTTAAAGTGAACATGTGGTAATATGTAATGTTTTAAAATAATAAAAAAAGTAACAATTAAAAAAAAACTCTGAGGCTTCCCCTTTCTCTGCCCACTGAGCCTCACCCTACTCATGCCTTCTCTTCTGCTAAGCTCCAGAATTGGGCCACAGCTTGTTTCTGCCCCAAAGGCAGATGTTTGGAAAGCAGCGCTGTCATCCCCCTTAGGGTATCACCTGGTGTGGCCTGCACCTCCTCCAACCTAGTGACACACCTGGGCATAGACTCCTTCTTGAAGCTTGCTTGGTTCTGGTATAGGGCACAAAGTAGGCTTTGTAGCAGTCCAAGGTGTCTGTGCTATGCCAGCTCAAAACATTTTTCTTACCTCCTCCATCATTCCATGTAGAAAAACTATGCATTAAGAAGCCGAGCCCTTCCTCCAGTCCATCTGCCTTGGTCCAGGCCCTAGAGGGAGAGAAGAACCACTGGACCTCATCCCCTTTCCGATCCCCTTTCCCTTCTCCTTTTGTGTCGTGTCTTTTTAGATTGTAAGCCTGAGGGCAGGGAACCATTCAATTAAAAGATTGAATGTACAGTGCTATGTAAATTTACAGTGCTATACAAATAAAGGTTAATAATAATAATAATAATAATAATAATAACTGAATAGATTGGCCATTCAATTTGAGGATGGAAAAAGAATGTTGATGGTTTAAAAAGTCTCACTGCTCTTATCCATTTTGCATCCCCCAAGGCTTTCTGTGAGACAAGTTGCTTGCCTAAAGAAATCCCACATATGTGAGCCTTGTGGAATATGTTCCATAGGCATGAAGTTATACATACATTTTAAAATACAAATTACTAAAATGCATACAATTGGGAAATATGCTAAAACATGCACAAAAATATATGCATTAGCAAATACATATATATAAGTCACACATGATGAAAAATGCATATGAATTTTCCAGGCAGGAGGCGAAAACACCACAGTCTTGTAACCTGATACAGTTCAGAAGGGAAGGAAGGAGAAATTCAATGAAATCTAGAATCATAGAGTTGGAAGAGACCATGAGGGCCATCCAGTCCAACCCCCTGCCATGCAAGAACTCCCGATCAAAGCATCCCCGATAGATGGCCATCCAGCCTCTGCTTAAAGACCTCCAAGGAAGGAGACTCCACCACACTCCAAGGGAGTGTGTTCCACTTTCGAACAGCCCTCACTGTCAGGAACTTCCTCCTAATGTTGAGGTGGAATCTCTTTTCCTGGAGCTTGCATCCATTGTTCCGTTTTCTAGTCTCTAGAGCAGCAGAAAACAAGCTTGCTCCCTCCTCAATATGGCTTCCCTTCAAATATTTAAACAGGTCTATCATATCACCTCTTCTCTTCTTCTTAAGGCTAAACATCCCATGCTCCCTAAGACATTCCTCATAGGGCATGGTTTCCAGACCCCCATTTTAGTCACCCTCCTTTGGACCCGCTCCAGTTTCTCCACATACTTTTTGAATTGTGGTGTCCAGAACTGGACACAATATTCCAGGTGGAGCCTGACCAAAGCAGAACAGAGTGTCACTATTACTTCCCTTGATCTAGACACTATGCTTTTATTGATGCAGCCTAAAATTGCATTGGCCTTTTTAGCTGCTGCATCACACTGTTGACTCCATGTTCAACTCATGGTCTACTTGGACTCCTTTCACACATAGTTTCATTCAGCTGGATGTCCCCCATCCTATATCTGTGCATTTCATTTTTCCACCCTAAGTGCAGTACCTTACATTTCTCGGTGTGGAATTTCATTTTGTTAGCTTTGGCCCAGCTTTCTAGTCTATTCAGGTCATTTTGAATTTTGATCCTGTCCTCTGGGGTGTTAGCTACTTCTCCTAATTGGAAATTTGATAAGTATGCCCCCAATTCTGTCATCCAATCTAAACTGCAAGATCTAAAATCTAAACTGCAAGATTTTCATATTCCTGTCAGCACTTGTGACAAGATAATACCAGATCACTGAATGATAGAAGGTGCAGGACATAACAAGCCACATGGCACATAAAGTGTGATTCATTTTGTGCCCCTCAGCACAGACAGGCCAAATAAACCGTGTTTGGGCATAGCATTTAGATGATGCACACCCCAAAAGTGGCCGAAACTGCAACAAGGCCTTATCTTTTACAAAGAACAGGGCCAAAAAGAAGCCTTAAAATACCACTCCTTTTGCCAGTCTAGTTCAAAACAGTGGCTGCAACCTGGATGGGGGCTGGGTGTATGTGGTTGCTGCAGCCCATTACATTGGGCCTGTCTGTTTCAGCCTATATTCTTCTATGAACCTGTAAACAATTACCTGCAGACAATTTAAAGGCATCAGATGGGCATTGGGGATGGTCAGATGAACAAAATATCTATCCCTTCATTGTGTGTTGGGGAGGGGGGTGCCTTACCTCTACCATAAGAAAACACATCTATTTTACTGCATAGTTTCCCCAAAACTTGCAAATAGAATTTACAAGTAATGGCACTGATTATGATCATCATAATCTAAAAGAAAATGCTCCCTAGCTTCAAGCCTTGTAAATTTTCATACTTCTAAATCTTCATACTGGAGTAAATTTTTACAGCTGAGTGCTAAAATCCAGGTTTTTTTTTTTAAAAAGGCAGGGTTTATATTGGAAAACACCGACAGATCTTTAACTGTAGTGGCATGACTGGTGCTCCTATAATGAGCAAAACTATTGCTTGGAATCAGTAGAGCTATATTCTTCTCTGGGCTTCTCCCGTCCCAACCCCCCTGGAGTACCATTCCAGACAATGATGAACTATGGTCCCAATTCCCTTATTAGCTGTAAGCCCTAAAAATTATATGTGCAATTAAAAGGCAAAATGCTGATATTACTCATAAGAAGCCCTTTGTACATTAGCAAGGTACAAAAGTCTGCTGACACTTTGCAACAGAGATAGTCAGCACCGCAGAAGATTAATAGAGCCTCATAAATTTGCAGGGTGAATATAGGAGATAGGGGCAGAATAAGCATGTTGTGTTAGAGATAAATAAAAGGGCACAGCCATCATGACAAAACATTTAACAAGAACTACAGTCCTTTTTCTTTTAGGCAATTTGCTTGGCTAGCATGATCCTGTTTTATAGAACCACATTGCAGCCATTCCAGCCAGTATAACAATGGCCAGATTACAGTAATATGATCCAGAACAGAACAGAAGAAAAGATTGCTTGAAAGGAAGACAAGCCCCATTTTTTTCAGGCCTGTGTGTGTAGTTTAATTCTGTGGGCACGCAGGAAAAAATTGCAAAATGTGATGCCAGCCTCAGAATTTCAAGACAATCTCATTTTTAACTTGGTAAATGTTGAATCATAACAAAGAGAGGAAGGGATCCTTAAATTGCAGTTTGGACAAGTTACTTTTTTGGACGTGCTATGCTACCTGGAGGATTTAGGGCAGTTTAATCCAAAAATGGTATCATTTCCAAAATCCATCCTGAAGTTGCTTCTCGGCATTCTGTTTGGACAGCAGACAGAGTAGCACCTAGATCACCAGGTCATGGAGTTTACTCACACTGGTGACATGTATTATATTATTATTTATGTTGCACAAATTACATCTAAAGTTGAAGCTATATATTTCAGACTGTATATACAAATCTTTTGCAAATCCATATACTCTTTTGTTCTCTTCTTCAATGATCCATTTCCTCTCCTTTGACAATGCGTAAGTTCCCAGGAATATTTGCAGAAATCATAAGAAAAGCAAGGAAATGTCTATATAACATCCAACATCACTCTCAGAATAGGACAGCTCATATGTATTGAAGAAAATACACACACACACACACACACACACAAATGCCAGCCATTGACTCCTATGTCAGTGGGGTGGGAAATCGGCTCTGGGTTTTAATTCAAACTTTAAAGGACCTATCCAAGGTGATGAATTCTGTCTCCCAGCCAAGAGATAACATTTTTATTCCATTTAGCAATCCAAAAAGGTACATTTTGTGAGATCCAAGATGTCTCCATCCTTTCCTACTATTTGAGGTTTTTGCCTCCAACATTTTTTAAAATTGCGACTACATTTGGCATGTTTTATGAGGTCCTTTTTAAAATAAAAAAGTCCACTTGAAAACCCACCTTGTTCTCTCACTCCAGAAAAGACCTGTTTTGTTAAAGCCTTCCTATGAACTTGTGCTTACTGTTATTTGTCAACAGTAAGCATTCTTTAAAAGGCTTTTTAAATTTATGAACTAAATAATGTACTCATACTTGGGGAATTGGTGCACATTAGACTTATTGCGAGTGACATTAAAGAAGAACTATAACCATTTACATTTTTAAATAAGGTTGTTATACTAAATATAATCAGAGCTCATGTTTATCTACTTGTTCTAAATATGGCTGGAAAAAAGCATCAACCAAAAATAGCATGCTGTCTATCCAAAGAATGGAAGCAACTCATTCTTAGGAGCATTTGGTTACATTGATTTTGCTTAATCTGCTCTGAACTTAAGCCTGAGTTTAATCATGATGGTTCATGAACCCTCTACCAAATTCTTGCTGAACCTCCAAGAAGAGGTTTAAGGTGAAGATCTATCTAGCGCTGAGGGTCTGCAGAGGGACACCCCCGAACAAGATAAGTGTCACATCATGGCCCTACCATCCAGTAGAGTGAGTCAACCACCACACACCACAGACGGTGACAGGCTGTTCCTCTATAACACCAATTTGTCCAACCATTGAAAAACAAAGCTAGACATGCTGCCTGTTCTTGGCCTCCTTAACAAGCCTGCCACTTCAGATGCCACATGATTTGCCTGTCAGTCTCCAGTCAGCATGTTTACATGAACTGGGGAGAGAGCACCCTTTGCCCTTAACTATAGGGGGCAAAATATTTCATCCTCACTCTAAAGAAAGTCTTCCTCCTCAGAGGTGCTGTCTGGTAAGAACCCACAAATTCACATCAAGAGATTAGCCTTGGTTTTCTTTTTTCCAATGGAGAGCTTGCATTGCTATAGAAATCTGGAAAAAATCATTTTTAGAATAGGCACACACACAAATGCTGTAGGATATGCTCCAGATCTATGAAAAGCCAACATAATGACAGATCTTCAAGATCAAACTGGAACTGATGCAGTAAGAGAGGCCTAAAATCCTCACAAGAAGGCTCCCAAATTGGATTAGGGTGACATTGCTAGGGGAAGGGGAAGTTTAATACATACACAGTCTACATACACCTGCCAGTCAATGTAGTGTAGTAGTTTTAATGTTGGAGTATGACTCTGGAGAACAGCATTCAAATCCTTTGTGGAGTCAAAGGCTTTCATGGCTGGCATCCATAGTTTTTTGTGGCCACACAGCCCGAAAGCTCCACAAAAAACTATTCAAATCCTTGCTCAGCCATGGAAAACCACTGGCTGACCTTGATAATGTCACATTCTCTCAGCCTCATAGGAAGGAAGAAGCAAATCCATTCTGAACAAATCTTGTCAAGAAAACTTCATGATAGGTTATCTTAAGGTAAAAGCCTCATATCTGCTGTAAGTTGAAAGTGACTTGAAAGCACAGAACAACAAAAACACACTGCCATTTCTTCAACAATACTTGACTTGTACCTTTTTTCGGGGACATCTCAGATAGTTGTTCCTGCCCTATGGATTTAGTTAGCAGCAATTACTATAAATGTTTTATTCAGAAAGAAGTTTTTGGAACCCCCCTTGGGTCCCATCTTGGGAGAAAGGTGGCATATAAAGTAAGTAAGTAAGTAAGTCACACTTTATTTAATAAGACTTACTCCTTATTACTCCTTATCAGAAAGGAACCCATGAGAATTTTACATGGGATCTCAGTCTGAGGCATTCATAACCTTTTCAAGGTTGCTTATTCAAAGGTATAGCTGTGTTAGTATGTAGAATTGTATGTACATAGATCTTGTCGCACCATCGAGACTATAGATGTATGTATGTTGGCAACATGAGCTTTCATAGACTTAAGTATATTTCCTCAGATGCATTTGGAGCTTATGTGGGTTGCTTATGTGTGGCAACACATAGTCACAAAATTGGGGGGGGGGGGGAGGGAGCAGGGAACAGAATTCTTAAGACAGCCCATGCTTCATAAAGACAATTTTTATTAAGCCCTGCTGTAATAATAGAAAATGTTTTATGGCCCACATTGGAAGCCCTGGAATTAGATGGCTATTTATGCATCATCCATGCCCTCAAAAGGACAAACTTTGATTTAAAAAAGAAAAAGAAAAAGAAAGAGAGCGAGAGAAACAAACAAAGAAAATAAAACACTATTTGCATATGTGGAGTCGAAGGCTTTCATGGCTGACATTCATAGTTTTTTGTGGGGCTTTCGGGCTATGTGGCCATGTTCTAAAAGAGTTCCTTTCTGACGTTTCGCCAGCATCTGTGTCTGGCATCTTTAGAGAACTGAAGATGCCAGTCACAGATGCTGGCAAAACGTCAGAAAGGAACTCTTCTAGAACATGGCCACATAGCCCGAAAGCACCACAAAAAACTATTTGCATAATTATATATGTTATTATGTAAGTACAGCTGCAAATTTAAAAAGAAATATAGAATGGAAACAAAAATGTAATACATCTTGCCTTAGTGGGAAAGACTTTATAACCAAGGGACTACTCTGTCTATTGACCAGGTAGTCCTTGTAAAAGTCTGTTGTTCTCCCAGTGTCTTTAAACTGCTTCTTGTATTTAAACTGGACAGCATTCAAATAGAAGTTGCCTTCTATGAACTAGGACACATGGACACTTGATCCAGAACCATTGTGAATCAGCTTGTTTTCATGCAAGTTAAATAGATTTAATCCACTGCTGCTGGCAGCCCATTTCAGACTGTGGTGGTGGCTTGCTTTGAGGCCGCTTCTTTTAACCTGTCTGCTTCACTCCAAAGTCAACCAAATTTTAGTCTACACGTGCACAGAGCACAACTAACTTTCAAAGTGCTGTTCATCCACAAAACCCAATTTAACAAAAGTACATCGACAACAAATAAATAATATGACCTGCAGACTTCACTTCTGATCACTACCTCATTATTTATTGCAATTATATGGGATGTATTGTTAGATTCGAACTCAAAGCCAGAATAATCAGTGAAAAATCCAGCAATACCTAGAAGACTGCACATTCACCATCACTGCTCTATCACCCCTCAACCCCCACATCCTTGCTTAGGGCATGCTACCTATAGAACTTCCCTTCTGTTCAATATATAGTTTAAAATCCGTAGTAATGACAATGGTTGTTTCTCTAGTACTTCTTGTAGCAACCCTACCAATGACACCACACAGTAGATTGGCTTCATTGGAAATGGAAGGTTGCCAATTAGAGAAACCATGGCATGCCAAATGAGTTTGCAGCAGAAGGTGCTGTTCAATTTTCAACATCCCAATTTACACCTAATTTTTTTTTAGATAGGATGAAATGACCTTTGAAATATTTGGCTAGTTAGTTTCAAAGAAACATTTTTTTAAATTGTTTAAATTACCAATGTCTGTAGAAAGTGTCTACAGTTGCAGGAGGGAGTGGAAGGAGAAAAGGCTTAACAATGTTATTTTTAAAGATTATAACCATCATAATTCCCCAGCCAAATTGTTGGCTAAGAAATTCTGGAAACTATAGTCCACAAAAGGAACTTTGCCTAGCTTTAGGTGGGGAAAAGCCTATTAAATGCAGCAGTGCATATTATGGTCAGCTTCAGGTAGGGATTTCTAATCTTTCCCTTTTTCTTTCTTTTCTTTTCTTTTCTTTTTTTTTGAGCTGGATCTACAGAGATTTCCCCCCTTTTTGCATTAGTCCATTATTTTTCTGGCATTGTTTGGGATGGTGCTAGTGACTTTCATTTCTGTAATAGCTTTTTGGCAATCAAGGAGCTCTTGCTTGCAAATTTCCATCCATTTGAAATCCCAGGGTGAGTCAGAATGAATGTATGCCCTGCCATTATTTTTAAAACACGAAGGTCCTGAGTGAAAACAACCCCTGCACTTCATTGCAGATTGTGCTGCAAGACATTACTATGAGCATGCTTCACCCTCAGAGCCTGACTCCCATTCTATCTCCTTTCCCCTGAGGGTGGCCTTCTGGTGTTTAACTGTCACATTGCCTTTGTAGGTACCATAGTGAGTTCTTTTTGTCACCCCAACCTTTACACACACAAATAAAAGCTTTATATATAAGACCAATCTTGCATACTCTCAGCTGCCCGCTCCCACATGACTGATAAAAAAGTAATTGACTTCATCAAACTCACTTAGCCACATTCCCTTGCCTTTAATGAAATCACACAAGGGACAAATTCACATCCGCCATTTCCTGTGTTAAAAACCAAAAAGATGTGATCACAATTGTCTTGTGCTACATGTTTTCCTGAACAGAGTCTGAATTTAGGAAAGATCACATGAACATGGCATAATGAAAATAGGTTAATCCCTTTGTCAGTTATTTCAGTTTTGGTGATGATGCTTGGCATGGCTCAATCAATCCTGTCAATGTTGGTTTATCCATAAGACAGAGTAAGATAGCAACTTCAGACAGCAAATACTGGTGAGTGACTATAGCAGTCTCTTGTGTGTCCTTCCTGAGCCCCTTGGGCATTTCCTTCTGTTGAATGGCAAAGGTATATAGGCAACAAAACCTTTTTTATTTCTCTAAACTGGCCTGATGCCCTCAAGTGTTGTGGATGATGCTGTATGTATTGTGTTTATAATAATAATAATACATTTTATTTATACCCCGCTCTTCAGCCAAAGCTATCAGAGCGGCTTACAATTTGTTAATTAGACAATTAACTCCCCTCAAGATGGTGGTTGAAGGGAGGGCTCTTCTTGCTTCCAGCAGGAGGTGGCCTGCCTTTCTCTCCCCTCAAGATGGTGGTTGAAGGGAGGGCTCTTCTTGCTTTGTGTGTGTGCATATGCATGCATCCTATCTTGCCCTTTTATCAGGCCACAAAATGTCTTGGGCCAACCTGGTCTTAGACAGTTTAAAATTTTCTGCATGCAGAGTATCTTGATGATGATCAGGGGAGTGAAAGGAGAGGCCTAGCAATACCATCGGGCCTGGCCTCAAGTTGAAGAGCCCTCCCTCCATGACAACACCATCTGACATAAGAGGGAGTGAAAGGACTGGCCAAACTCCATCGGGCCTGTCCTAGATTATGAAGAAGAGCCCTCCCTCCAGTCCATCTGCCTTGGTCCAGGCGTCAGAGGGAGTGAAGAACTTTTGGACCTGATCCCCTTCCCCCCCACCATTCCTTTCTCCTTTTGTGTCGTGTCTTCTTAGATTGTAAGCTTGAGGGCAGGGAACCGTCTAATTAAATTAATAATTGTAAGCTGCTCTGATAGCCCTTAGGGCTGAAGAGCGGGGAGTAAATAAATAAATAAATAAATAAATTGCATGAAGGAAACTTCACCTGAATTTTTTGTGGGTTTTTCGGGCTGTGTGGCCATATTCTAGAAGAGTTTCTTCCTGATGTTTCACCAGCATCTGTGGCTGGTATCTTTGAAGAAACATTCCAGTCACAGATGCTGGTGAAACATCAGGAAGAAACTCTTCTAGAACATGGCCACACAGCCTGAAAAATCCACAAAAAATTATGGATGCCGGCCATGAAAGCCTTTGACTTCACAAACTTCACCTGAGTTGGAACATCCCTTATTACAGGAACCATTTGTGTGTCTTAACTCAGATCTATGTAAATTTCCAGTGGGATGCAATGACTGCAATGAGGAATGCACCAAATTATGTCCTCTGTTACCTACCCAATTTCCAGGTGCTCTTGCAAAGCTTGCCACAAACAAACCTATGCAAATATAAACTGTTTGTTATTTTTAACTCTATGGAGTTTAAAAAAAAGAATGGCTAGGCCTATTTGTAAGTGATTCCTCCCCCTCAATATAGATGTAGGTATAGATTAAATAATATATTTTGGCTAAATTTCATTTTATTCTGGGCTAGCTTGTTTTCAGCTGTTCACTGATGTCTTTATTTAGAACCTTTAATGTTGCCGCCTAAGTATGTTTCACAGAATTATAGCTTTTGTAGTCTTGAGAAGCACTCAGTCATTCTAATGTTTGTTTATTTTCTCCAGTATTATACTAGATAATGATGCAGAATGGATGCAGGGATTTAAATGTGTTCACTTCATTATATCCAAGCAGTTGTTACTGCATTCTTTTCTAAAGTTCTTTGGTTGTGGTTTTCTTAAATTTTGACCACCATTCCATCTTTGCTGTTAATACTGAAGGGTGGTAGGGAGTAAAATCGGTGTGTTGGAAGTCAGATCAATTACTCTTACTCTCTACTACTTAATGAGACTTACTTATGAGTAGAAATACTCATTTGATGTAAATCTTTTTCCCCCTACCCTTTGGAGTCAGACAACAGCTTATAAATTAAGGTTCATTGGTGTTTTAAAGCTCTTAACAAGGAAAAATGAGCGATACCAAGCCCTGGAAGCTTTTTTTAAAAAATGCATATGTATCAAATTTGTTTGTCTTATGGTACTAAAGTGTAGGGACCTGCTCCCAAATCACTCATCCACAGTGATTGCTGTTAACATCAAGCTGTGGGCCAAACCAATAGCTAGCCAAAGTAAAGGATTCTCCTTCCCCTGCAGCACCACCACTTATTGTTATTTCATTCCCAGTTCTCCCAATATTGAGAATCGAGCTGGGACATAAACAATACAAATAAAAAAAAACCTATAGGAGTGTGTGTATGTGTGTATTAAAAACTAATTAATTTATAAAGTTAAAACCAATAAAATGCATTAAAAGACTATATACTAACCATAAAAACAATGTTAAAGTCCACCCCAGGTAGATTCCAAAAGTCTGACAGCATAAAAATGTTTTAATTTGCCAGCTGGAGAGCTAAGACCTGGCCTCCTTAGGAAAAAAATTCCAAAGTCTGAGAGCATCCACCAAGACATCCCTCTTCTTTGTTCCCACCAAACAAATCCAAGGAGGTGTTGGGACAGAAATGAAGGCCTTTCCAGAAGATCCCAGTGCTCTATTTTGAAAGACTCTTAAGAAAAGGTCAAAATGACAACCCTTCCAACGCTGTACATACAAAAGCTACCTGGACTGCCAGCTTACTTCAGTGCTGGCAATGGAATAATTTCTGCCACCAAATCAGAGGGTGTCAGACCCCTTGAGAGGATTCACACAAGCAACATGATGATGATGATGATTTATATAACATAGGTTTACAGTCTTAAGAGAGGACACACAAGGAAAAAGGATGGTAGTGGGTGAAAGGATTAAATCCAGCAGATGCTGGCTGTTGTTATCTTTATCTGAGATGACAGCAGTGGCAACTGGGATGAAGGGAGGGCCTTTTATAAGTAGGCATGATGGAGCTGTGCCTGCCTGTTCTTCTACATGGTACAGGGCACACCCAGGTCTATCCCTTCACTGGAGGTGTTGGTGGAAGAATTGCCATAGAGAGGAGGAATAACAACAACAATAAAAAAAATACTTCTGCCATCTCTCACCATCTACCACATAAAACTTTATACCTCCTAATCATAGGGCTGGTTGCCCTTGCTCCATCACTCTCTTTCTCTCTGTCCTTCACATAACTTCCTTCATATAGCTGTAAGGGAGATAAAATGAGTAGGTCGGGGAGGCAATGGCATCTTGAATTCTAGAAATATATAGACAAATACAATCTGATGGGAAAGAGTGAATCCTTATCAAGTTTGCAGATGATGCAAAACTGGGAGTAGTAGCTAACACTAGAAGATAGGAAGAGAATTTAAAAGAACCTTAACAAACCAGAAAATTGGGTTGAAACAACTTCAGCAGCTACAAAAGCAAAATTCTGTTCTTAGGACACAAAAAAACAAAACAAAATAAAAGTATAGCTATAAGATGGGGGATGCTTGGCTTAAGAGTAGTACATGTGAAAAAGACATTTGGGATTTTCGATACTTTGAACAAGACCCAGAAGTGGGATGCTGCAGAAAAGAAGGCAAATAATAATTTAGCCTTTACTAATAGAACCATAGTTTTCAATTCAATGGAAGTAATTGTCCCACTATATTTTGCACTAGTCAGGCTTCATCAGGAGTACCATGGTTAGAGGAGGGTAGATTTCTCTTTAAAATGAGAAGTAATGTATTGATGGTAAGAAAAGTTCAGCAATGGAACCAATTACCTAGAGAGGTTAGGGAGACTCTTCATTTGACTATCTTCAAAAAAAGGCTAGATAACTACCCGCTGTGGATGCTCTAGCCAAAGTTCCTGCATTTGGCAGAGGGCTGGAGTCAGTGGCCTATGGGGACCCTTCCAGCTCTATGATTCTACAATGTAATAGGATGTTGTTGTTGTTGATGATGATGATGATGATGATGATGGTGTAATGCACATTTCTTTTTCTTTCTTTTTTTAAGAACAATGGCATAGTTTAAAACTCACACCTTCTTTTGGAAAACAAATAAAACAGTTAAGACCCATTTTCCACTACCTTATTTGTTAAATGCTAGGTATTTTTTTTAAAGGAAGGTACTCTTTTTTTAAAAAAAAAATGCAGGAACTTTGGGCCATTTGAATGAGATTCTGCTCCAGTTTTGAGGAGGATGGAATAGATTTCTCAGATGCAACATGTCTTGGCAATCTTTATAGCAGCTAGAGAGACAATTGACAGGGAGGCTTCCATAGCTTTAGGACCACAAGAATCACTATTTTGTAGTGATGGATCTTTCATTCAATAACTTAAACGTGTCCACTAAGCACTAAATCCAAGCTACACAAAGGCAGGTTTCCCCGAAGGAAATGCAGCAATATCTCCACGGGGAACCAATTGCTCTGTGCAATTGCTCTGAAAAAGGTTCGTCTCTCAGTGCAATTAAACACTCACCTCTAGGGATCAACCCAAGCAGTGGGTGTCATTCCATGCCTTCATCCTTGACAGATGTCAACCACAGGCTTGCCTCTTTAGCTATCCTTCCTTATAGCTCTCAGAGCCTGGATACTGCCCTACCACACAGAGATCAATAGAGCTAATTTAAATATGCTAGATGTACAAGAAACCCTGTGACATTCTAGATGCCCATGCACTGTTAGCAAGAGTTTTGGAAATGTTACGTTAAAAGTAGCATGCTAAACCTTACAACTCATTCTCTTTTGTTAAGCAATGTGGGGGGCATACATATTAAAGTTTCTTATTATTATTATTATTTTAACATTACTGACAATTGTAAAAAAATATGAAATCTCTTGTTATATAGATCACATATATAAGGCAACCAAAGATGTAGGTAACATTTTCTATAAAATAAATTATAGTATGTTTACCATTTTCTAATCTAATCTAATCTAACCTAATTTATGGCTATTGATTCCTGCCATTAATTTTTTTTCATGTGTCATATTTCCATGGGATAAGTCCCTAACTTTTTACATAGTAGGTTGGGATTTCTTTTCCTCCCATATGTAGATTTTCCCAATTTTCTATATATGCCCGCAGTTTATTGCTACTTCTAAAGTCTCATCGAAATATTACTTTGTTTATGGTATCTTCCCATCTTGTTAATTTTTAGTTTGTGTCTTGGTATATTTCTGAATTCATCCTTTTTTCTTTATCCTATTATGAGTCTTACTTCAAAGATGTGCATTTTATTTAGTTTCTGTTTATTCTGTTTATATTTAAGATTGTCCATTTCTTGGCCCAAAATGTTTTAACCAGCTTCCAGTCTTCATTCATCTGTTTCTGAGATCTGTTATTACTTTTAAGTATTACAGTGACAATGACTTTAATGTTAGATGCTAATGTTCATTCTTGTAGAACTGCTATTTTGTGCAATTATAGATTGGCTATTAAGGAGTATTTTTTTCTGTTAAAAAGATTAATGTATTAAATGAGCAGAAAATAATGAACTATCAAAATATTTGTCATATATATATATATATATATATATTCCCAAGCAAAGCAATACATTTTTGTTGATCAGCATACCAGGATCAGCATGGCTACTGGATCATCATGGGTCCTATCCAGCACATCAGGGACTTGTTTGTTAGCACACTAGGGCCAATGTGCCTGTGAGATTATCATGGGCCTTGGAGGAACTGTTCTGTGCTGCTCAGCACAGCACTACCACCATTCTTGAAGACAAATCTTTTCCAATTCCATTTAAATATGTAGTTGTGTAAATATAATTGCACTGCCTAGGAGCAGAAAAGGGCTAAAACATAGTATACTGTACATGAGGCAAGGAGGGAAGCACTAACTAACACAATTCTATTACAAGAGGCCAGGGACCCATGAAGAAGAATCCAGAGGGCTCCTGAAGCCAGGTACGGCTCGATAAAACAAATAGCAGTCCAGTGGGACTGCAGGTATTCTTATAGAGAAGTGCTTAATTCCTGCTTAACCACCGTTGCCCTCCCTACCACTGGTTACATCCAATCTCCATTTTGGAAACTAAGCAGGGCCATGTCTGGCTATTACTCAGATATGAGACCATCAAGAAATACCAAAGTTCACCAGGTAAAGCCAAGAAATAATCTTGTCTGAAGCACTAGAGAGCCACTCCTAGTCAGAATTGGCAATACCAGCCTAGATGGACCAGTGTTCTGACACAGTATAAGGCAGCTTTCTATCTTCTTTGATAGATCTTGCCTCTTTAAGAGAGTCTCAGCGTCTTCTTGGAACAAGGTCTCAATTTTGGCCACAAGACAATAGAAGCATTTGAGGGCTATATCATCTTCTCAAATGCCAGGAAAATTTTGGTTCTGTATGGTTGTATTATGAATCAGGAGCACCTCTGTTTTGTCTAGATAAGTTTCAAACAATGTTTCATTTTGTTCTCCCCATCCAGTCCATTAATGACATTAGAGACTGGTTCAGTACTGAAACAGATTCCTTGGAATCGGGTGCAAAGAAGAGATCAGAGTTGTGTGTCATGAGTGTACTGAACCTCAAAATTCTGGATGCCTCCTCTCCAGTGTTTTCATGTAACAGCTTAGAGGACAGGTCCAAGCCCTGAGGAATACCACAGACTACTGGTCAAGGTGCTGAACATGTATCTCCCAGCGTCACCTCCTGAGTCTACTCCTTCAAGGACCAGAGCCATTGTGAGAGGGACAGTTCCTCCATCCCCATGCCAGAGAAGTATCCCAGAAGGATATCCAGGTCAATTGTATTGAAAGCTGCTGAGAGGTTCAGCAGAACAAACAGCAGCACACTCACTCTGTCTAATTCCCTGCATAGGTCATCTGTCAAGGCATCAAAGCTGTCTCTGTCCCATAGCTGGGCCTGAATCAGAATGAAATGTATCTAGATTCATCCAGGAATCCCTGGAGCTGGAAGGTCACCACATTCTGTAGAACCTTGTCCATAAAGGATATATGAGACTGACTGATAGTTCTTCAGTATGGTAGTGTCTAGGAAGGATTTTTCCCCCCCAATAATGGCCTCACTACAGCCTCTTTTTAGCAAGATGGAAACTGCTTTGCTGTAGTGAGGCATTCACTACTTCTCTTACACAATCCGCCAGTCCCTCCCTTGGATTGCTTTCTACAGCTAGGAAAGGCATGGGTCTAATATGCGCATTATGCTTCCCATCTCACTGAGGGTCCTGTCTATATTAATAGGTTGCTGAAATTGAAACATATCAAATAACACAGGGCAAGCAGGGCAGTGGCAGGCTCAAGCTGGGGAAAGAGGTGCACTTCAGCCTCATATAAAACATAAGGAGGTAGAGTGATATCTCCTCACTCTCCATCCTGCACTGAGATGCCAGAAAAAGTCTTAGCTACAGGGAATGACAAATTGAACAGCAGACACAACCTTCCTGAAGGCAAGCTGATCTACTTCTTCTCCCTTCCCTTTTACTTGAAATTCTTTGAGTAAAGGGGGGGGGTGATTGTAGCTGCCATTTCCTTTTGAAAATGAAACAGTTCCTCCTGAAAAAAGTAGTACTGGTAGTCTGTCTTGCAACAGAATGAAAAAATGAGGGGGGCAAAGGGAAGGAAACTAGCATTCCCCTTAAGATTTAGGGGCTGTGCCCCTTTTCCAGCCAGATCTGGGTCATGGTAACACATGCCGTGGCGTCAATCTGGCCTTCTCAGGGCGCAAAAAGGAGCTGCAAAAAGCAACTCCTTTTTGCGCCCTGGAAAGGATGTGATAGCCATGATGCCACAGCTGTACGCAACTCCTTCGGTGCTGCATAGTGTGGACAAAGTGCTGGAGGAGCACTGTCAGCACACAGTATCATGGTGCCCTGGGAGTGGAGCCGGGGCATGCATCATGTAGACACTACACCCCAACTCCACCCTCAGGCCGGCCCAAAGTGTCAATCTGCACAGCGCCTAACTGATTTATATTTTAGCATGAGCATTTGTGGATATCAATCCACTTCATTAGACTGAATGACAAATGCTAAAATATAAATTAGTTTCAAAGAGGCTGCAGATTCCTTTTCCCCTCCTTCCCCCTTCCTTCCCTCAGTCCCCCCCCCCCCCCCGTACCTTCAAGTCACCTGTTTACTAATAATAGACCCATGGATTTTATAGGGTTTTCTTAGACAAGGAATATTCAGAAGTGGTTTTGCCAGTTCCTTCTTTTGCAATATAGCCTACAGCACCTGGTATTCATTGGTAGACCCCTACTCAATTAATAACCAGGATTGCACCTGCTTAGCTTCCAAGATTAGATCTGGTGCCTGTAGAGTACTTAGGCCCTAGAGTTCTAATTTCCCTTTTTCAGTATCTTTTCTTCCCTGCAGCATGATGATTACAGTGCAGATTTCAAGAGTTTGGTTGGAGAGCATTATTCAAGGCTCATATTGTAGGGCTCCCATATGACCAGGTGGCTAGTCTGTACTTGGGTAAAAGTCCAAATTGACTCCAGCTCTGCTGCTCATGCTCCTGACCTGAACCTGCCCCAGAGTCTATGAAAGCTCATGCTACCAGCTTCTTTCTTTCAGTTAATCTCAAAGATAGTACAAGAACCCTTTCCACTCTGATTCCCCAGCCTAACATGGCTGTGTCTCTGAATTCCAAAGACTCCATACTTTCTCTCTAGTTGCCTGCAGGTCAGTTTCAAGAAAAAAACCAATTCAAAGGAGATAAACCCTCCTCTCCACTTCCAGACAAAATAACAGGATTTGTCCTCTATTCACCCTCAAAAGAGAGAGACACCCCCCCTTTGGGGTCATCTCATTGGTTCAAACCCTTTATATTCACTTTCAGGCAGAAGAGCAGGTGATGGCAATGCTGGTTCACCAGCTGCTGAGTCAGTACCTGGGGAGTCTGGAGCCTGCTCCTGCTAGTATGTAGATGGCCTTCTCAGCAAGCAGACAGACAGTAGTTCTTAGAGAAGAGAGGGCATTGCAAGTGGATGATAGGAACATGTACAGACCACTTTTTTTGTAGAGTTGTGGTGGTGGTGGTGCATATTCTCCTTGGTGTGATAACAAATGACTTTGAAGACATATGGAGTGTACTTGTAACAGCAAAGGCTTCAATGTCAGGGATACAGTGAATCCACTCTGGGTTTTATTTCAGACTTTACAGGGGCTATTTGTAGTGCTGGACCTTATCCCCACCCCTGGAATGAAACCCAGAGTTCATTCAGTGCACCACTGACATGGAATACATTGGTGGCCTCTGTGTATATTAGTGTTGTTTCCCATGTTCATTACCTGCAACCATGGTGGATAAATTACTGAAAATGTTGTACAAAAAAAGGAGGCCTGGCTAAATGGGCACTTGGCCTAAAAGCTCCAGTATATGATACACTGACCTTCATTTTTAGGGAAATTTTTTTTTTAAAGTTAATAACCTGCCTAATACATCTCACCTCAACAACAAAAACACCTAAGGCAGCTGTCATCCAGTGAGACAACTGTTTATTTGATGGGCTATTTGCTAGCTGTATTTGTGCTCCTTGGAGAATTGAAAGATGTTCACAGGCCTGATGGCAATTGCCCTTCTTCTCCAATTCACCCCCTCCCCAATACACTTTGATCGGCCAGCTACTGGACTAGGAAGAGATTGAGTGCTACCATCTGTCCATATTTTGGCTTGATAGTCATGGTGGATTGCAGGGGACCACTTTTCCTCATCTTAAGAAGCACCACTAAGATGCCACTTGAGAAAACACTGTGACATATGTCCGCCTGCCCTTTTCAGTTGGAAGGTCCTTTCCTGAATTATTGGTTTTATGAAATCTGATGCTGACATGTGCAACTTTCAATAAGGAAGCTAAAGGATGCTCTTTATAGGTTATCTGAAAAGCTTAAACAAATTTATTCCTTTTAATTAAAAGAAACAACAAGTAAAAGGCCTGAACCCAATTGGATTCTACCCAACTCTGATCTAGTATGCTTCTTTTTATGTTCTAATGGCTGCTGTCATCACAGTTTGTTTGCCTGCCATTGCCTTCTGTGCTTAGACTCACAACCATCAATAGAGGAAGTTCAAGGAAATGGAGGATGTCATCCCATCTCTTAACTTTTTTTTTTTTTTTTTTTTTTTGCTTTGGTGTTCAGAAAGGGGTGGTGAATAGACAGTGAAAGAGAAGCCTAGTCTGTGGTCACCGTGCAATGTTGTGGCCCTCAGCAGTTACATGGTGATGCCATGGTGCAAGCCTTGTTAGGAAGGGTCTCTTGCGTGAGGGAATTAATTAGCTCAAATGCTGCTGAGAGGAGGTCCTAACAAAGCCTTTAGGCTGAGACCAGGTCCCCTATGTGTATACCAGAAATCGCCAACAAATCCAAGAGAATAAGGCACTGATACCAATTAGATTCCAATAACTATATCCTTTATTAGGAAACACACACAATATGGAGAAAGCATACACACATACACTAGCAGTAGGGAAATGGTTTAGAAGGAGAGGCACCACTGGGGATACTACCTTAGAAATCTTTTCTGGGAAGTCCAATGGAATGTGGATGGATGATGGGACACAGCCACTGGAACTTGGGGAAGATGGCCAAGGGAGCTAGGATCAGAGCTCTGACTGGCGTGGACCAGAGAGCAAGCTGATAATAGCATCAACATGGGGTCCAAACTCAGGGTCTTTTATAGGGCAAAACGTGTCCGGGGGCTATGCAGGTAGGCTTGGGCAAAGGCGCTGATGGCTTGGGCTTTATTAAACTAAGAGCAGCAATATGCCGCACAATGCATTACATCTGGACACAATTCAGAGGGGATCTGACTTGTATTGCCAAGTACTTAGGCTGATGGCTGGCTGATTAAGTGTGAGGCCGAATCTAGTGTCTTACTCAGGAGAGCAGTGGTGATTCTGGTTTGGTGACTCCCAAACTTCCGGTGGGGAATTTCCCAATGCTGTCTTTATTAGGGACTCTGCCCCTCCAAGTGGGCTTGCCTATGTGACCTCCTCACATGGGGCTTAATGGCGGGTACCTTAAGGGGGTCAGTCAGGGGTCATAGTACAGGCCTCATGTCCCCAAAATTTTATTAAAACCATTTTTAATAATAGCCTTGTCCATAGTGAAGGGTACATTGCAGTTCATATGACTGTTACTTGCAGAGGTAGGCACCAAACATGTCTCACATGCAAGGATGTCTCCATCCTAAGCCTCACATTACTTTCTGAAAATGCTTCTACACAAGTTTGGGCAGACGTGCAATATTTTTATTCTGAAGGGGTTTGCCATTGCCTTTCTCTGAGGCTGAGAGAATGGGACTTGTCCAACTGGGTTTCCATGGCTGAGTGGGGATTTGAATCCTAATTTCCTGTAGTCCTAGTGCAGCACTCAAACCACTAAACTATACAAGTTCCCATGGAGAAGGCAGAAATTCAATAGGTGTGCCTATTGAAAGATGAGCCTAAAAAGTTTATTCTTTCAAATAATGGTAAAATGCTTTTTCAAGTTAGTGCCGCCTCTCCTCTCCTCTCCTCTCCTCTCCTCTCCTCTCCTCTCCTCTCCTCTCCTTGTTTGGTAAATACAAGCAATAGGTTGAGATGGAAAAAGGATAGCCAATCAATTGTTTCTTCACAGAGAACTATTTGAGCTTTAAAATGTTATATCCACGATTGTTGTTGTCTGCCTTCAATTTGTTTCCAACTTATGGCTAGCCTAAGGTGAACCTATCACAGGTTTTTATTGTCAAAATTTGTTCAGAGGTGGGTTGCCATTGCCTTCCTCTGAAGCTGGGAGAGTTTACCCACTGAACCTGTTTTGGGGATAGGTCTCAGCTAAGATAGCTAAGAATAGACCCAATGATGGCTCTACTACCCCCATGGAAGGGAAGTCAGATTATTATTTCCTCTGGAAATTAGTGGTATATTATCCCATCACACTTAAAGCATTGTCCTGTGCCAATATTAATAGCACTTGATTTTGGTCCTTTCCCTCATCTTCCAGAGGATGTAGGGGATGGAGAGACACCATCACATATCTTAAAAGAAAAATCATCATTACCAGAAAGAAAGAGAGATTGAAAGGAGGAAAAAAAGAGTATAATTTCAGTGCAAGGCGGCTGAACAGCCCATGGTGTACAACTGACATCTCATGTTTGAATTAGTATAATTTAAGTAGTAATTAAAATTTGATAAATTAATGTAGCCCAGAGAACTCAATGAGCTCTCTGGAAACTAGCCAATTTATCTGGGCTGAAAGGTTGTCATTGCATCTGCAATAATCTTTGAGCCTCGGGGGACTGCTAAGCTCTCGGCTGAGATTCCATCTTTAGATCACTGCGCAGTCTTCTCCTTCTTCTTTTTTTAATCCCCAAACTAAAAAGGTCATATTACTATATCTATCTATCGCTCACATCATTTTTTTCCCCTCTCTTAAAAAAATAGTGAGTGATATCAAATGAACCTCTTAAATACTTTTTGACAGACTAACAGCAGGCAGCTTGTTGACCTTTCACCTCATATTGATTTGCCTTTCAGCCATTATTCTTTGGTGATTTCTACTTTTCCTGCCTGCCCTTTAACTGAAGAGGGAATCTGATCATTTCCTTCTTACAGCAATAGCAGCAGCCACAGCAACATCTACTCTGGCAGTAATAATTTTTAGAAGAAGACATTGCCCAAAAATGTCAATCCCTTTCTTCTTTTATGGCATTTGGCTTTCAAAAAATATTTACCAGTCTGCAGTGCTGTATGGATTCACTTGAGGCTAAGATCCATTAAATACAGTGAGATTTTCTTGATGTGCGGTGTTAATCTCTTATCCAAAGACATCCAAAGTGATGCACCCTAAGATATTGCAATATTAAAAGAATAGCAAAATTATAATCATAATGTATCAAGCAGAAAGTAAACAGGATGGAGAGAGACTGCTCCACACCAACTGCCCCCAATAAATTCCAGTTCAAATATCTGGGTTCAGAAACTGTTTAACACCAAACAATAGAGAGACCTGCTATTAGAAAAGGGAAAGAATGTTGTTTTTTGTAAAAAAAAACAAAACGAAAAAACCTTACCAAATTCATAGTTCACCAGCACTCCTGCAACCAATATGATGCACAAAAAGAACAGGATTCAGATTGGTGTTTACATTTCTTGGAAGTGTGCAATGTAGTTCTTGTTACCCAAAAAGCTGGGGTCCTGAGAAGACACCAAGTTAAAATGCTTTAGGGGATAGCTCAGATAAAATACCTTGGCTGGGGCAATGTTCAGCCTTGGGATCTTAACCCTTTTTATATTGTCTCCAGATCACATAGAACCCTGGGGCAATTTCAAATAGGTTTGGACATTTGATTAATAAAATAATCAGTACATACACACATACATACACACTATCATGTACACGTACAATAACTAAGGAAGAAAAGATGGGAGGAGGGGGAAAGTGGAGGCCTTGCTAATGGTGATACTGTACCAATCTTGATGCCTGGTTCCAATCAAAGGGTGTCAAGAATTGAGATGGCTCAATAGCTGCCTCAGCAAGTGGGGTGGCCAGATTATTGAGGAGTTTAGTAAAACAAACAGAGTGTCTGCCCAGTCCCAAACTAGACCAAATTGATATTGTCTAGGTGGTGGTATATATACTCAAAATCATATCATGGGACAATAATATTGGAATGAATAACTCACTGCTAAATGATTTTCCAGGAGAAAAGAATGATTGGGAGAGTGAAGAAATGTTTGGATCATTGGCATGAATATCACAAAGGGAAACTTCTACTTTTAGAGAAGTTTCCTTTGTCTGTGTTTGCACAACCATGTTCTTTGTCCAGGATCCCATCATCACCGTCCATAGACAAAAGGGATTATGTTGATGCCTTGGTTGATCTCATTGTGGTGGGTGCCTTTGCTTACTTCCTTGCTAGAGCCAACCAGATTTCCAAATATAGTATAGCCAGCTCTCCACCTTGGGGTTTCCTTTCCAGGTCACTCACATTGGCGTCCCTTTTAATATTAAATATCAAATATCAAATATGAGGGGTGATAGGGGGCCTGACTTTGGGATAACGTTCTCATAACCTCCTACTAAATATTGTGAGAGGGATCCAGTGTGGCATAGTGGTTTGAGTCTTGGACTAGGACTTTGAAAACCAGGGTTCGATTGCCATGAAATGCACTGAGTGACATTGGCCAGGTCACACTCTCTCAGCCTCAGAAGATGGCAATTGCAAACCCACTCTGAACAAATCTTGCCTAGAAAACCCCATGATGGGTTTGCCTTTGGATCGGCCTAAATTGGAAAAGACTACACTACTGCAACAACAAAATATTGAGAGAAGTTTGTGCTTTAGTGAGAAGCTTTTTTAATATATAAAAAATAGTTTTGTGAGTTACCAGCATGCTTTGGCAGAGAAGGCTAAAGACCTTGTAAAACTGTACTTCCTAGGATTTCCATAGCTACAGCACTTGTTTGTGTCAAACTGCATTATTTCTGCAATGTAGAGGTACCCCAGTGAAGTGACGTGATGGCTGTAGTAAGCACCATGATTATTTTAGAGGGGTTTATCATGGACACCTTAATTGTGCCCAGAATGTTATTGCATATAGTCTGAAACTGGCTTAAAATAATTATTTCACAGTTGAAATTCTTGAGCTCTTCCAGACTGATGCAAAGAAGCAATGGCTTCTTGTGATAAATTTCCTTGGCTTTTGCCAGATTGTTATCCCCCTCCCTCATCTATGTATTCTGTTCTTTTGGGGGACTGTTTGTTGTGATTTCTTGGGTCTTCAATAGATTCATGATTTTTTCAAAAAGTCAGATGTGGTTTGTTGAGCTGGTCCTATGGTTTGAAGAGCAAATTTTATTCCTCTGTGGTATTGTTTTTCATTAGAAGTACAGTTGCAACATACATTTTGTATATATATATTAAAGAGCTAATATATATATATATATATATATATATTAAAAAGCAGAAGTGTTATTTCATGATTGCACTAATTTTTAAAAGAGTAAATCAAAATTATACTTTTCAGTTCTTGGAACTTGAGATAAAATGCTGCAGTTAGTGCTGGAAATGGCTATAAAATAATCTTGGACAACATACATTTTGTTTGAATATCCAAACACATTTGCCCCGTCTGGAAAAACCCTACATTGAAACATTTATCCCATTCCAATACATCAGAGAATGACATTCCAGGCTTTTCCATGAAAACCTAGTAATGAGAGAGCAAGACAGGGAAAATAAGGGGACATCTTACTGTAGTTGTTCCACTTCATTTTCATTCTTATTTTTAGAGCTATTAGGAGAGGACAACTGACTATAAACAGCTGCTGCACTGTTGTGATTCTTTTGTCTAACTTTTTGCAACTGGGAATTGGGATAGTGTTGGGGCGTGGAATACGCACACACACACACACACACAAGACATGAGACAAAATAGTTCCCTCTCTGTGGGAGTGGTGCTTGCAACAGCAGACATGCTGCATTCATGGAATACCAATAAATCTCTCCCCCCCCCCCCATCAATGTTTTTGTTGTTACCCAAAATGCTGGGGTCTGGGGAGGACACCCACAAATTAATATGTCTTAGGGGAATTTAATATTAGCTCAAATGAGAGTTATATTACAACCAGATCTCACAGAACTCCAGAGGCAAATTCAAATAGGGGTTTGCATTTTTATTAGAGGAAATAATCAGCACATACAAGCACATATACACTCATGCACACACACAAAAGCTAGGGAAACAATGGTGGGAGAAGTGGAATAGGTTTAAGGCCTTGCTAATGGTGATATGTTACCAACATGGATCTTGATTCCAATCGATGGGAGGCCAGAATGGAAAAGACTCAATAGCTGCTGTGGCAAGGGGGAGGGGGTAGATGGCATATTGAGGAGCCTAGTCTAGTCAAATGGAAAGAGAACCTGTCTGCTTGTAAACTAGACCAAGACTGGAAGATGACTGTTTTACTAGCTGTATATACAGTATACCCAGAATTGTGACTTGAGGGCAGAAACCAAGGCTTGAAAGGTGAAGCCTTGCTAAATGATTTCTCAGGAGAAAAGTATAGTTTGGACTAGAAGTGGATAGTTGGATATTTGGGTAATTATTGTGAGTGAGGTGGACTAAAAGATTTGCCAGTGTGTCCTTGTCCTAGAAAGTCACAATCAATCACCTCCTTTGGCTGTTATCCTCTCACTGCCCTCTGTAGACAAAAGGGATTATGTTGGGGCCTCAGTGAATCCTATCATGGTGGGTGCTTTCTAGACCCTGGCTAACCATAACCAGTTTTTTCACATTTGAGCAGGTCAGGTGTCCACAGCAGGGTCATGCCTAGGTCACCCCCTCCCAGCTTCCCTTTTTAATATTAATTTGATATTAAACTTGACGGGCAATTGGAGGCCTGGTTCTGGCATAACATTGGGGAAAACAGATGCACTGAAGAGGCAGCTTGAAGCTGCCCTTTCTGAAGATGGATTGGGGCTGCGGCAAACATACACCATGACTTCAATCTGCCTTGAAGCCAGCTGAAAAAAAGCAGAAAAGATCTGCTCCTTTTTCTAACAGCAACAAGTTGGCTTTTCCTAACCCTATGCAGCCTCATGGCAGTTTGAGGATGTTCCGGTAGTGTGCAGCATGTAAATGCTGCAGCACCAGAGCATCATGAAGTTGCCCACATCTGGGCTGCTGGGCTGTTTCATGATTTCTTGGGGGTATGTAGCGTCTAAATGTCATGCCCCCAAGCCGCCAGGAAGCCAGCTTTTAGAGCCAGTCTGTTCTGGCCTATTTTCAACACCTGCAAAGCTGTTTTGGTGTGAGGGTCTTGATCAAACCCTACATCTGCACAATGGTACTGCAGTTTCTCAACGTGACATAGCAAGTGACATCTATTGGCTGAGGATGTAAGTGCAGATGGAAGACAGACAAATTTTCCAATTACTACTTGTTGTTTTTCTTAACTGTTCTCAATTCGACCCCAACTCATGGCAACCCTATGGATGAGACATCTCCAAGACACCCTATCCTCCGCAGCTCTGCTTAGGTCCTGCAAGTTTAGTCCCGTGACATCCCTAATTAACTCTATCCATCTGATGTGTAGTCTTCCTCTCTTTCTTCTACTTTCTACCTTTCCTAGCCTTAATGTCTTTTCTAATGAGTCATGCTTTCCCACTTTGTAGCCAATGTATGGCAGACTCAGTTTTGTCATCTTGGCTTCTAGGGAGAACTCTGCACCCAGCAAATTAGGAACAAGTTATTCTGATCAAATGTAAGTAATGATGCAATGGCTGATTTGAAAGCCTAGTCAGGCACTTTCCTGCCCAGCCCCTTCTACCTCCCCTGCTGATGCCAGGATAGTGTGTTTGTATGTTTCAGAAGCACAAAAGAGCCAGGAAGGCAACAGGGGCAGAAACAGTGGGCATACATGCACAAGACAGAGGTATTGAAGTAGTGCCAAGAAAAACGAGTATAGTAAGAACATAACACAAGCTCTGGCAGCTGGTGAGCAGCACAACAATGCCCTTCCTGCAGTGGTGCTGGAGAGGGCAGGAGTATGAAGCAAAGAAGGGGTTATAGTTTCTTTTAACTTAATCAGACAGGGCGCAGGACACATATTCTGTTGTTTGGGCTGGGAAGTGGGAAGACATGACAGGTTAGGGCAGTGGAACAAAACATCATTAGGTCCACTGCTGCAGATGTAGTTGTGTGTATGTTTATTCATTTATGTGAAGAAATATTGTCTGTGCTTTTTCAAGATAAGAAGAGTGGTGAGACTCTGCTCTCACAACTATCCTACTCCTAATACTAAGAGCGTATACTTCACATAAAATTAACCTAAATGAAAGGCATTAAAAATTTGACACTTACAACCCTTTCCATATTTCTAAATAATTAGTCTTCAGGCCTCTGCTTCCTCCCTCCTTTCTTTCCTAATGCTGACCTTCTTCCCTCCTTCCTACTAGTCCCCTGCACATGATGGGTAACCAGATATATTTAACTAGTGAGATTATCACACTAATAATAATAATAATAATAATAATAATAATAATTTCTAACCCGCCCCTCTGAGTGAGCATTCGGGGCGGGGTACAGCATTTAAAAGCATATACAGTTAAAATATTACTATCTAAACAACACATACCCACCTCCCACTCCTTAAAACAGGATTAAACTATCACACAAGTTAAAACAAGTCAAATCTAAAAACAACGCAGCATCTCGAGGTCCAGTGTAGGCGGCCAGGTGTCCATTGGGAGAGGGAAGGAGCTAGGAGTTGTCAGGCGAACGGGGGATTAATTACTGTCCGGAAAGGCCTGCCGGAAGAGATGTGTCTTGGTTGCTTTTTTGAAGCTATCCAAGGTTGTTATAAGACGCATCTAATCTGGCAGTTCATTCCACAGCCTGGGAGCAATAGCAGAGAAGGCCCTCTGGGAGGTCTGCAACAGCCTAGTTTTAATAGGCTGCAGCAGGTTCCTCCCCGAGGACTGAAGTGACACTAGGGTCAATTCCAGAACCATCCCACAATTATCCCATTACCATCCCACAATTATCCTATTGCCAATAATGAGATATTCATTGCCAATAATGGGATAACTGTGGGATGGTTCTGGAATTGATCCTAGTGTGATAATCTCATAGAAATAATTACACTACACTTAGTTCACTTAGGATGCATGTGCACTGTAGAAATAATGCAGTTTGACACCACTTTAAGTGCTGTAGCTCCATCCTATGGAATCCTGGGAATTGTAATTTTACCAGTTCTTTAGCCTGCTCTGGTGCTTCACAAAAGTACAAATCCCAAGATTCTATAGGATGAAGCCATGGCAGTTAAACTGGTGTCAAACTGCATAATTTCTACAGTTTAGAAGATGCATCCATCTGAGAACTTTTTAAAAAGAAAGACTAACTTTTTAAAAAGAAAGAGGGTTGGCCCTCTGTTCTTGAAGGGGATCCGTTCCAGACACACACACACACACCCTGTGAAAACAGAGGTTCGCACTTATTCAAGCTCCATAGGCTTGAATGGAGCACACCCCCATGCCCCCGGCATGGGTGTGCGTGCCAGACGCGTGCACCATTGCAATTAATAGAGGTTACCCCTCTTCGCATATTCAAGAACACGGATCTCAGATCCATGCATTAGGAGAAGCGACTGTACTATGAAAGTGGAGAGCTTGTATTTTGAGGACACAGGTGAGGATTTCAATTTAAGCCTCCTTGTTTCATGTCTGATATACTCACCATTAGACTATATGGGCTCCCTTAGATCTGCACTTACTGTATAAATGATACTACGGTATAGCCAATTTTTTAAAAAATGCAACAATTAATATGCCTAATTTGCATAATATGCAAATTTGTACAACTGTGCAAATTAAGCACCGGGGCCTGAAGAACTGGAACACATCCTCACTTTCATCTCTATCTTTTACAGTGTAAAGTACACAAAAGACTTCTGTGATGCCCCATCCTTGTCCATGTTGTTGTCTCAAATGCTGCATGATAATTACTACATTTAATTAGCATCGGAGTGATGATTAAATGGGACAATGAAATGTCAAATGAAACAGTACGTGCAGGAAAAGTATTTACACAGTGGTAATGCCAGGGTTGTAAGTGGGATTCTTCTTCTGTGGTATGGTGATGGCAGCAGTAAATTATATTGTTTGCTTTCCACTGATATGCATATGATACTTTGCAATAATACATGGTTGGCAAAATGATTGTCACCAGCATTGGAAGTGTGTTTCCTTACCTTTTGTGTTGGAAGATTAAAATTTGATTGAGAATGACAGAGATCTTTATGATATACAGCTCTTTTCTTTCTTTTTTCTTTTTCTTTTTCTCTTTCTTTTCTTTTTCTTTTCCTTTCCTTTCCTTTTCTTTTCTTTTTTTACTTTCTTTTTTTTTTTTGTGGCTCTTTTTGCTCAGCCAGACTTGCTGTAATTTCCATTCACTGCAGGAGTAAAAGGACAGGAAGAAATATCAAGTTTCATAGCAACTAAAAGGGACAGATCTGTTTACTTGACAGCATTAATTGATTAGTTCATTCTGATGCCGGGTCACTGAGTAGTTCTCCCATCAATGAAATGATATCTTTATTTGGTGTTACCTTTCATTTTGGATATATCATTGGCAAAAGCTTGTCATAATTTTTAAAAAGAAAAATTCTCCTCAAGATGATGGGTAACCAACTACATTTAACTAGCAGAAGATATTAGTAATATTCAGCCCTGTTGCCTATACTCAAAAAGCTTTGACAGAGTAATTTAATCTATGAGGAGGATAGTATTTCAACACATCACTTCATTTTAGAGAGACTGAATAAGCAGAGAGCCAGCGTGGCCTAGTGGTTTGAGCTGGAGACTACGACTCTGGAGACTAGGGTCCAATTCCCAGCTCTGCCATGAAACTTACTGGGTTTGCTTGGGTAAGTCACACTCTCTCAACCTCATGAATGGCCTCTGAACAAAACTTGCCAAGAAAGTCTCATGTGTTATCCTTCTTACAACCCCCTCTTGTGATATCAGAAAGGCAGGTTAATTCACCCTTCTAAGACCCTACTGTGGACACATCATTGGGATTCCTTCACCACATGTAAGCTAGCAATAGGAGTCACCTCGTCCCTGTTTTTCCAGACATCCCCGAGGAGGTATGAAATGATGCTAAGGAATCAATAGCCCTGGCATCTTTGCCCACTAATCCGTCTGACTTTGGAAATGTACTTCCATCACTCATATTGACACCTCAGTGTTATCTCCGCAGAAAACCAACTTCAAAGTGATCCAAATCTATTTCAAAGTGGCACCCCCCATTTGGCCTTTCCTGTATCCTGAATTTTGGCCCAGGGCTAAAATTCCCTATATACTGGTGCTTCTTTTTGTTTTCCTGACTTAGTTCAGTATCAGACATCCATAATGCCAGTTTCCTTGGCTAACCTCTCTCTCGCTTGCCAACCTCTGTTTGCCTCAAAAGCAAGTGAGTTCCTTTTATCTCCAGACCTGTAACAAGCAGAGCAACTATTTAATTCAGGTGCAGTATTTCCATTAGTTTGGCCTTTTCTGTTCCAATGTAAACACCTTTGAATTTCCTAGTCCTTGTGAGTGTGTGTGGTTGTATGTTTTGGATGATTGTTGATTTCCCTTTTTACAATAAACTACTTAGAAGTCTGCTCTGGAATTCTTTGTGTCTCTGCACTTGGTATATATAGGGACTAGATCCCATGTGTAACTACCCCAGCCACTGCGATTGAGCTAATTCATTATTCCCAAACATACATTGGTACTTGAGTATCCTTTCTGGACAAGTTTGCAATCCAGGGTTACATATGATAGGTTCACCTTAGGGTCTCAATGGCCCGTTCTAGATGGGCAGCTTGCAGCACGATAAGGGCTAAAAAGCCCACCTTTATGGTTCAGGAGGGCGTAGCTTCTACACCCTCCCGAGCCCTAAAGTGTATGGGCACCACCATTTTAAAATGGCGGCATTCAAACGGATGTGCTACAAAAGCATCATCACGTGCGCAGTGTTTAGATACTCTGCACACATTGTGATGCTTTTGCACCATGGGAGGGCGCCAATTGTGCCCTTTCCGCGGCGGCGCAAAAAAGGAGCTCCGAACGGAGCTCCTTTTTGGGGGTGGGTCTTTGCCGTGGCTTTTAAATGGCCGCAGCAAAGACCCTGGGAGAGAGGCCCCTTTCTCCCCTCAGCCTCCGGAAGTATGGTGCAGCGGCCTCCAGAAGTGGCGAGATGGGGCCGCAGAGGCTGCCAGTGTGGCAGCCTTGGCCCTATCCCACTGCTTCTGGAGGTGGGTGGAGGCCGCCCCTCTTGGGCAGTCTAGATCACAACAATAAGTCAGACTTGAAGGGACACAACGTACAACACAAATAAGCAGGCAGATAGGGATTTCAAAACAGTTTGATCCAAGGTTGTTCTTTCAGTACATAGGCAACTGCTATAGTCTAAGTCCAACTATTTCTTCATGTAGCCCAATCTTTTCTACTGTGTCTGGAAACTTCTCTGCATCATATGTATATGGCAGAAGTCTTTCCCATCTACAGATCTGAAAAATCTCTCAATCTCAATTTGAGATTGAAATACATTGAAATACTCTCAATGTATTTCTCCCAATCTTGTGTTTTCTTCTTGCTCTTGGTTCATATCAGGTTGTCAGACTTTTTTTCCCTTTCTGTTATGGAATTCATACACATTTTAATACATTTTCTCCTATAATGCACATTTATTTATGCATTTGCTTGAAATCTAACATTTTCCCATACTGACTAAAGTGTGTTTATGTGTTTTTTAAAAAAAAGATATACATTCTTATCCATTTGCAATTTCAAATAAGTAAAATATTTTGTGAACATTTATTTGTGGATCTAGTGGTGAACTAGCTCTGCTTTAATAACCACAAATAGGCAGATGGATCAGAATATTGGCCAGAACCTTATTGATTGCAGTTCCAGATAGGCTACTTGCTGACCACTCCAGCTCACTTGCTGGGGAACCAACCACTGTGATAGATATGGGTGGACACCACTGTGCAATTTCTTTTGCCACCTAGATTCAGTTGAGCTGGATGTAACCCTTTTTTCCCATACTCACAAGATTTCTCAAAGACACCTTTTTTTTCTTTTTATGTGCATACAATGCCTGTCTCCAACCCCCTTGATCTGGATCTCATTATCAAACTGCCCACCAACATTGTGACAAATGACTACACCACTCATAACCAGATATTCAGTGCGAAATATAGGGAGGGTGGGAAGACTGAAGCTCTGATGTCAACTGAGGCTGGAGCATCAGGGATCTCCATTTATATACCTGTTTACCTGACCAGAGTGAAAACTTCACTCTGAGTAACTTAGGGCATCAACAGACCTCCCCTAAGGTGTGGCTCTGTGCCATCCCTTTCCTTGCTGGATCGGCGTCTCAGCAACTGCACACTGCGGCCCCAATCTGGCCTTTCCATGGTGCAAAAAGAAGCCCCCAAAACCTGCTTCTTTTCATGCCACTAAAAGGGTGTCACGGTGAAAGCAGCTTTTCGCCACTTCTCCAGCTCGGCACAGCTGCTCTGAAGATGCTGTCTGGTCAGGCAGGTAGCATGGGGGCAGAGTGAGGGTGGCTGGAGTGTGTATGCCATGAACCCACGCCAGTGTATAATGGTAGTCTGTCGAGCCCCAGAGTCCAGAAAGGAGAAGCCTACAAGTGTACATGCAACACATAGACATGTTGCCACTCTCTGCTCCCACATGCCCTGACCTGCAAGTTCACCATAAATTGTGAGGCGCTCTTTCTGAAATCCTCACAAATGTCTGAATTCTAGAGACGAGCTATAGTTATTTTTGCAGCAAGTCTCAGGAAGTGCAAAAAGGTAATTTGTAATTCTTTTCCTGTTCTATTTTTTTTCTGCATGCAAAGCATATGCTCTTCCACCTTCCAGTACCAATAGCAATGGCTAATGAGGGAAGACAGGAAGAAAACAGACTGCCTGTTTGCCTGACTTTACAAACATAAACAAAATATCTCCCTGTCCTCCAAATTTCTAGTGAATCTCTAGCCCTAGAGACCCTAGAGCAGGGGTCAGTGGGTGACTATCATGTTATTGTTAGGCAGTATAGGACTGCTGTCTCGGTTGACAGATGCTGGGGAGGTTCAGAGCAATGTCAAGAAAATTAGGGATATAGCTGTATATGCCACATAGCTTAACCTGTGCTCTTTAACCTAGCATTTAGCCCTGGAAATTACATCATGCTACATATGGAGGAATTACAAGAAAAGAGCTTCCAACTAAACATTAGGAGTAACCTCTTGATGGTAAGAGCTGCTCAACTGTGGAACAGGCTACCTCTGAAGGCATTGAACTATCCTTCATTAGCTTTTGAAGCAGATTCTCAGAGGTGCTTTAGCTGGGTATTCCTCCAGTGGTAGGGGATGAACGAAGTGGTCCTTGTAGTCCCTTCCAACTCTGTGGTTCTGTAATTCTACATATAGTCCAAGCCTGATGCTTATTTTGAACTGTTTCCTGGACTCCCCACCATCACATTCATGGTCCAGCCCATAAAAATCCCATGATTTCAGTGGAAGAGTTCAGTCAACTTCCAATCAATTTTTTTGCCTGACTTTTCTCCATTAACTCTACGCAGATGAAGAACATTTATACCAGTAACACCTGTTATTAAGTGTAATGTTCAAAATGATAAAAACAGAACTTCTGTTGATTTGATTTTTTAAAAGACGAACGTGAAAAATGGTAAGGTTTTTGTTAAACAGTTTGTGTTGCAAGTTGGGGAAGGAATAGTAATCATATATATTCTGTGAGGGTTTTGCGTGCCTCTGATTGGAATGTTGATGTTCTTCGTTTCTTTTTCTGTCATGTAAGAAAGCTCCAATGACCACTTGTGAATTTTTAAAGATACTTTTTGACTGTCTGAAGTGTACTGTTCGCATTTTTAATACTTAAGGCCATTGAAGAAAGGTGCCATCTGGGAGGGGGGATAACTGCTTAAAATCTAGTGCACAAGACAGAAGAATTAAATAAATAGTTGTGATAGTATTAAATGAGGTTATAGCCATGCATCTGGGGGTAAGTCATGGTCTGGTGTTATTATTATTTGATAGCTACAGTCTTCATTTCATTGTTTTCATTTTACATGGAATTCAGAGATTATATTTTAAAGTACTGCAAACTACCCCTTGATTTGTGGTTTTTAGCTGTCTAAAAGTGCAATATATACATAAGTAAAATAAATGTAGAGCTTAGTCAAATTACTTTTGAACAGAATTTTTTAAAATGATATTAATGCTAAGTAAGATTGAATGAGCAGTAATTAGGATTCATGTCACAGGTAGCAGAAGCTATAATTTGGTAATAAAAGAATATATAGCTTATTGCAAAAAGATCAATGGCTGGCCATCCAGCTGTTGCTCTGCCTGCCAGGTAGCTCATTCAATACAGACTTAAACATGGAGGACATTCTTTGTAGAAATCTTGGCACATTTAATGCTGAAAGGTGCTGATTTTGTGTTGTACATTGGTCTTGATAACTGAACCCTTGTACTTGGGCAATACAAAATGCCTGTGGCTGAATGATTTCCTGATCATTTGTTGCTAAGTTTCCCATAATCCTTCAAACCCCAAGAGAAAACATGGACTCCATCAGTGTAGTATGGTGATCAGGAAATCCAAGCACAAATCGTTGTCTGTCTTATGAAGCTTAGAGCATAAATCTTTTTGCTTTGGGCAAATCACTGTTTCTTAGCTTAGGCCACCTCACCAAGTTGATGGGAGGCTGAAGCATCACTTTGGAGCTCCTAAGAGAAAGGACAGAAGCAACCAATATGGTTTTGCATGTTCATTTGTTAGGTGCCAGTAAGATGGACTTCTACCTATCATGGAGGGGGACATAGTTGTATGCTTGTACAAATGTTCATGACTGTGATGCTATATAATGGGGAATGGGTGGTCATCCAGATAAGTGTATTAAAGATCACTAGTCAGCATAACCAATGCTGAAGGATCACAAGAGTTGCAGTCCATCAACATCTGGAGGACTACAAACTTTCCATTCCTCTACAACCAGAATGGATCCAAATAATAAGTGATAGAGATTCACACCCACAGAATTGTGACAGAAGATCTTCTCTGGAAATGGTGAGTTTCCTGGCTCGGAGAATTTAAACCTTTGGTTTATGAGTTACTTTTCATGGGCTAGAGCCAAATGGCTAAACAGAGTAGTCTGGGTGAAGAAACATGCTTCTCAAGTTACTTCATTGTTGGGACAGATGTCCTCTTTGTTAGGGATGGAGTGGGGCATACTGCATTTGACAAACCAATAGTGCATGAAGAAACCAATGGGTTGCCCTATAAGAATTCCTATGTGCCCTAGAATGACACAGTAGCTTCTACTATGATGAAGCTGTTTATCTTCAAGGTGACACAGGAGTTCATCTTTGGGTTTGACACTATATACTAAAGAGACTCTTCTGGAAGCCACTGTCTCCCTAATTTGAAGTGCTGAGGCAATTTTAGAGGACTATACCATATATCACATTATTAGATTCTTTGTGCAGTACGCACATTTAGTTACACTTTATTTTGGAAAGCTAAAATATGGTCTGGTAAACAAATCTTGCCCCAGAAAACCATGATAGGTTTGCCTTAGGGTTAACATAAGATAGAAATGATTTGAAGGCACACAACACACATAAAGAGAGAAGTCTCTGGAAGAGGGCCAAAAACTACACTAGGCATGTTAAGCCAAATAGCAATAGCATTTTATATTTCTGTACTGCTTCATAGTTAACTAAGCACTCTGTAAGTGGTTTACAACGTGTAAGGTAATTGTCCCCAACAAACTTGGTACCCATTTTAATGACCTATGAAAGGAAGGAAGGCTGAGTCAACCTAGAGCACTGTGGGTTCAAACTCACAACATTGTGGCTGCAGTACAGTGGTCCCCCGGGATACGAACCCCCCCGGGGAACAAAATCCCCAGGACCCGAAACCGCCGGGAGCGAAAAAAAAGCCCCCAGGATCCAAACAAAACCTTGGGATACGAAGAAGAAAAACCGTGCAGCCCCTTTAAATTTGCAGCGCAGTCCGTCAAAGAATGCGGTCCCCCGGGAAACGAAGATTTCCGGGTTACGAAAGGTAATCCTGAACGGATTACTTTCGTAACCCGGGGGACCACTGTACTGGGATTTAACCACTGTCCCACCAGGACTCCTCTAAAGTTAATTTGCTTTTAAGCCTCGTTGATTTCAGTGGGTGAGTTCAAATGTAAAACTTTCCCCCTGAAATAAATGGATCTTTACTGTAATTGGTATATAGTGGTCCCCCGGGTTACGAATCCCCTGGGGTACGAAAACCCCGGGATCTGAAAGAGCCAGGGCCGGAAAAACGGCCCCGGTTTAAAAAAAAAAACCCAGGTTAAGAAAGAAAAGCGGTGCGAAATTCAAATTGCACCAAGTCTTTTCCTATACTTACAGTGGTCCCCCGGTTTGCGAATGTTTTTGGGTTACAAAAGGGGTCCTGGAACGGATTACTTTCGTAACCTGGGGGACCACTGTATATTAAAAATTATCTGACATAGCAAGAGATTTGTCTCACAGGAACACTAAAAGGGCTTCACTTTGACTAAACTATATCACATTAAAAAAAAAATACTTTGATAATTTTCTGACTGCATTCTGTCCCAAAGGCACAGTTGAAATCATTGACAGTTATGAGGTGTATGATGGTGTAGAATACTTGTACAAAAGGGATTTGTTTTTCCTCTCACTTACTGCAGCATGGGGAGTTGGTTTTTTTTTCCCCAGTAGTGATTGCAATCTTCTTTTCCGGTACCCTGTATCCACATAAAAATGGGGGCAATTCATGCTTACTATTAAATGAACAAAAATCCCTACTGTGATTGAAAGCCATTTAGTAGTAGAGATACTTCACTCCTTAAAATGTTGAGGGCAAAATGAGGGCTATCTTGAATTCTATGCATAACACATGATGCTTACTGCATAGCAATAGCGTATCTCCATTTTTGTTCAGTGGAAAAGGTAATCATTGGCTGACTATCTTCTGTCCCCCCACCCTTCTCCTGGCTTCAGAAACACAGCATTAGTAAATGTCAGTTTGTGTTAAGATCAGCAATGGCCTTTGCCACCCACCGTCTCCCATGTTTCTGCACAAAGATAGTCAAGAATTGCAGGGCCTCAGCTCCAGTGATCGATCTGGCCTTCATGTCTGATATTAACTTACATTGCGAGGGCCAGGCTGGATGTGAGGAAGGTGGGTTGGAATGGTGTTTATGCATTGAACCTTGAGGTGCAGCTTTAGTGAATGGCTGAGCTGCTTTGAGTCTCTGAAACTGCTGCAGTTTGGATACCTGTTCCCCCCCTCCCCCTTTCTAGGGTTTGCAGTGATAAGAGCAGCTCTCTGAGGAGTTGAATGTCTGAGTGATCTAAACCCAGGGCAGTCAAGCTGAAGAGGATGTGTGCACTAACCTGTTTGCACTGAATCTTCCCCATCAATAATTCACTGCCGTGACTGCTCGCTATTATTACCAAAAAAATAAAAATAAATAAAAATTGCATTTTGACACTTGCATCCTGCTTGTAAGTCAATAGACACATTCCGCCTGACAAATACAGACCACAAGAGGAAACACCTAGCCATGTGTGTTTTGCGACAATGCAATTCACTGGCTCACAGCAACATGAGAGGGTGGGATGGAAAGGTAGATTTGAATGAGTTCCAAACAATTCTCCTCACCCTCATTTCTTAATTATCACATGTATCCTTGATTGATTATATTTTCACCCATCCTCTCTTTAGTTTTCACTTTTAAATGCCAGGGTTGTTTTATTTAATACCCTTCTTTTGCCATAGCCAAAAAGTCACTTCAGTCAGTTGAGCTGGTGACAGAGGTAATGTATTCCCCTCCAGGGGTTTCCAGGGTAGGACACTCATTCACTTTCCAGGCCTGAAGGATGCCTGTCCTCAAATCCGATTTAGCAAACAAGTAGGCTATAATACTACCAAAGATTTCAAGATGGTTTTCAAATGATATGGAAGGAAGCAACCAGTACTTCACTTCTTATGTTATTCCTGAAGGCATGTTGGAAAACATTAAGAGACTATTTCATTATGGTTCGATCAGACCTGAAAAAATGTTGCTAGCATTGGTGGAGAGTTGCACTTACATTCTGCCAGTGGGCTTCCCTTTGGCAACTAGTTGGCCACTGTGGGACCAGATACATCCAGGAGCACATCTTCTGGAGCCCAAAGAGACAACTGCCCCTTTATTAGGCTCCTCAATTGAAGTAGCCATTTTGAACAACTAGAAGTGATTCCTTATCACTTTCTGTTGCATTTGAGATTCCTACAAATAATACTGCAAAGACTTTTAAAGTTTCTGAGTGATATATATATATATATATATATATAGTAAAAATCATATAGGGCTATTGGTGCAGATTGGTACAGGACTTTCGTGGGGTACTGGACCCACAAAAGGACCCTATGCGGCCCAGAGACCACACAATGCCCTCTCCCAAGAGACATTTCCAGCCTGATCCACTATGGCTATTCTTGTCATTTGCACAAGTTTGGCAGGTTATGGGGTAACAGCAAACTCAGATCTTTTGAAATGAACTTTATTTGGCAGAAATTTGACAAAACACATTGCAGATATGCTACATAAAGAACTTTGCTGCTGACTAGTGTGTTTCCAGAATCTGTGCAAAGTGCTTTTTTTCACCTGTAAAGCTCTAAACAATGAGTGTCTGAAGGTTTGCTTATCCCCATAGAAATCTAGGTGCTATATCTTCTGAAAGGGTGTCTAGGGTCCAAAACACACTGCAGAAATGATCCAGTTTGAGACTGCTTCAACTGTCCTGGCCCAGTGCTTAGGGAAGCCTGGGAATTGTAGTTTATTTTTGCATTACAGCTCTCTGACAGAGAAAGCTAAATGTCTCACAAAACCACAGTTCCAAGAATTCCCTAGCATTAAGCTAGGGCAGTTAAAGCGGTCTCAAACTGTTTTATTTATGCAGTGTGTTGTAGACGTATGTGTCTTACTTTGCACAAGGTAGTCAGTCCTCTGCTTGAAGGTATTCTCTGTATGGAGTTTATCACATGGGAAAAAAATGGAAGTAGTTTAAAATGACAAGAACCTGTTATTAACTCCCAATTGCGCAAATGGTTTTCACATGCAAAGTGCTGTTATCCCATGCAGAATCTGAGACCAATCTGCACTTGCACACAAATGTGCGAATGGTTTTTCACACGACGGGACCAAATGTGGCTCCATCCCAATAATGATAAAAGTGTGCGTATCCCAAAAAGGGATCAAATACACACATGATTTTCACACATAGGCTGCGACAAATCTCTTTGTGTGTGTCCCTTGCCTTCCCTCAGCCGCTGTTCCTTTAAGATCTCTGGCTGTGGGGGCTGAAGCTGGAGATAGACAGATATACACCAGAAAGAGTGAGGTGGCAACTCAGCCTTTTTTGTATTTTGCTGGCTCTGTCCCTGCCTTTGCTTCAGTAGCTGTTTCTAAGAACTCTGACTACTAGGAGGGAAGGCTGAAATGATCCCCAAACCATGCCCTTTAAGAGATTTTGAACTTCAGCTCCCAGAAGCATCGGCTATGTTGGCCAATAGGTTGGGATTCTGAGTACTGAAGTTCAAAATCCCTTAAAGTGGACACTTTGGGATTGTGTTGGTTGAAACAGGACACACACACACACACAGAGCGAGCGAGAGAGAAGTGTGTTGGGGCTCAGACACGCATTCTGTGGCAAGCACTAATTCACTCTTCTCTCCCTCTTCTCTCTCTCTGCCTTTGCATCAGCTGTTTGTTTTAAGAACTCTGGCTACAGAAGAAGGGTGGGTACTTATTTTACTTATTCCGCAGCACTGGATGTATACCCGCCCCAAAGAACTGGCAACAAACACAAAAACAGGGAGAATCCCGTGAATAAACCGCAAGTAGCTTTCACACTACAGCAGTTGCGCAAAAAAAAAAAGAAAAGAAAAAAAAAAGTGAATTCGTGAATGAAATGGAAATGAATTTCTGCTATTTTCCTGAAAATGCTCATTTCCTGGTTCATGTCTCTTGTTGGATTCTAAGCAGTTTGTGCTCAACGTCGTGTGAAAACCATTTGCGCAATTGTGCCTAAAATGCTAGATAACTGCAGGTTCTGACCGTTTTAAACTTCCAATTTTTCCCTGTGTTATAAATTTCCTATGAAAGACTGTCCATTCCAAATTCTTTTTAAAGAGAAAGAACCAGAAGAAAGGAAGAAGCCAAACTGCCCATCCATAATCAGCACCTAGATAGCAGAATGAGCAAACATGATGACAGATGTCACTCAATCATCTTCGATAGTACAAAGAGACATACTGCATATCTGTAGATATTCTAGTACATTTCTTGGTTTGCTTATACACATATATTAGCATATGCAAACATACAACCTTTTATGTCTTCTTTTTTTTTTTGGTGCCACCATATCATCTCAGGTGGGATAAGTAGGCATGAGTGAAGATTTGTTGGCACTGGGATTATTTTAATTAAACATACTCCTTGGCTCTATTAATCAGTGCTTATTTTGACAGTTTTCAAGTGCTAGAAGAAAACTTGCTTGTTTGTTTGAGGTATTTTATAATGAGACCTGATAACATTGTTCACTGTATTTTTTATTGTTATAAATTGCCTTGGGCAAGAAGGCAAAGCAAATTATTTAAATAAAATAACTAACTAGTGGTTTTGGGGCCCTGCCCCTATGGATAAAATACATCAGATATATATATATATATATATATATATATATATATAAAGACTTATGGGCTTCATTTTTATAAAGAAGATTTTCTTTTAATTTCTAAACTTATCTCTTTCTGTGTAATACAGTACTTGTCTATGACTAGCACAGTAAGCCATTCAAACTTTTTCTGAACACTTTAGTTGGAACATTGCAAAAACGTTTGTTACCTCTTCCTTTCTTCCCCCCAAAAATGGGAGCTAGTAAAATGTATTTTCGCACTGAAGTCAAAAGGGAAAAAGCATTATCATTCTTCATACAGAAGCCAAATGAACTCCCAGCTGAATATACTCTCAGTGCGAACAATAGGACAAGGTATTTCCCCGTACCTAATGGCTACAGGTCAGTTTAAAGGATGAGGTCAGATTGTGTGGGACAAACAATCTTCTTCTTTGGGAGAAGAGAACAACTGGAAGAACCTAGAAGCATGAAGAAAAAAGCGGAAGTTCAGCCAGACAGTAGTGCCTTTCCATATGTCTTACCACATAACATCATAGTTCTTTAGATCTCTGCCTGCAGGGGATGGTTGTGAATGCAAGTCTTTTTTTCTAGTTGGAAAAATCCATTCAAAAGAAGAGTTGCCTTCACAACCATCTCCCACATGTAGTAAGGCACGTAGAAAGGCACTACTATCCAGCTGAACACCCACTTTCTTTCCTTATAGCTTCTAATGATATGGAGGAGGAAAATTGCAATGCCGTGACATCATGTCATATGTTTGAGAAGGGTAGACATTACAGGGGTGAGAGTGGAAGGAGAGAGACATAGGGTTGCTGCCTTCAGGAGGCCCCACCTTCCACATAGGGGTTCCACCTTCATTTCTTGATGCTTACTTTCCAGACTTTTGCTATTAACAGCAATTGGCAAAAAAATGATTCTGGTAGAATTCATCATGTTTAGAAAGAGCTTATGAAAAGAATGCCCTACCCCAATGGGGGAAAGAACATTCCAACCCCAAGGCTGAATTTCTGTGCCCACTTACATGGGAGTAAGCACCTCTAATTTTACTTCTCCGCAAACTTGCAAGGGATTGAAAAGAACCAGAGGCAGTGAATATTCTGACTCGTATAATTTAAAATAGCAGTGTTCCTCTCCAGAAGGAATCAATCAATCCGGTCTCTAAGAAAGCCAAGAATAATGACACACAGGGCTGGAGAAATGCAACGTGGCTTTGCACTTAGGAAGTTAAATGACTTTTTCCTCCAATGGGAAAAGAGTGTGCATAAACGACACTGTTGTAGTATACCATCTTTGTTATCGATTGCAAGCAAAGTTGTAGGGTACTCTTTGATTAGGCACATTTATAGGCAACCAGGGACCACATGTATATTTAATAAGAGTTTCCATTATCAGAACAAATGCTAGGGGGAATACAATAACATTGTTTTCCACTTTCTCAATACTCATACTAACTGTAATAATGTTGTAAAGCTTAAGTGATATCTTTATTGCAAGAATAAAGTAGACCTGAGGTTGTGTGTTCTGCAGCGGAATAAACGGCTCTGATCAAACCACAGGATCCATTATGGGTGACTGAATTATATTGTCCAAACAGGAGCTATCCAAGAAAATTATGGACGTAACAATCCCATTGAAGTGAATGGTCATATTCCAGATTCTTCTGTAGAGGTTGGTCAATAACATATAGGGCCATCCGTCCAAAGTTGACTTGGGGTCTAATGTGGGGAAGAACATTCACAGAAGAGAATGAATGGTTTATAGTTTTAGACTAGGGGGGTATCCACACCGCAGAATTAAAGCAGTTTGACACCACTGCCATTGTGTTCTTTAATTGCCATCATTCTTTCCTACAGGATCCTATGATTTGTAATTTAATGAAACACAAAAACTCTCTGATAGTGAAGGCTAAATATCTCACAAAACTATACATCCCAGAATTTCCTAGCATTAAGCCATTACAGTTAAAGTGGTATCAAACAGTATTATTTCTGCAGTGTAGATGCAGCCTTAGTGAAGGGCAAAAGAGTAGAGCCTTGGAAGCCAACTGAAAGGTGTGTGCAGGTATTTAAAAAGTTAGGTGGCCACTGAAAAAAAAATTGTCCCAAACTGTTCAGAGCAGACTTCCATAACCTGGTATCACCCAGAGCTAGCTACTGGACTACGACTTTCATTATGAACAGCAAGTACAGCTATCGATATGCTTTAAAAGCTAAAACCAGCATATAATCTTGAGCCCAGAAATAGATAGGCATCTGGCTGAGATGATGTATAACTCCAATTGTGTGACTAGCTATTTGACATGCTGCCATGTTCTTCATCAGTTGAAAATGAGACTGCAATCCACATTTCCAGTCCCTCCAAACTCCAAAGAAGTCAGGAAGCTTGCTTCAAGTTACAACACTGTCTCTTTGAATCCATGGTGCCTTGACTAAGGGATGGGCTTGGGAACAGAATATGCCTAGTACCATAGATGCCCAGATGAGAGACAGCATGGTGTAGTGATTTCAGTGTTGGACTAGGATATCGGGAGTTCAGGGTTTGAATCCCCATTCAGCCAAGGAAACCCACTGGGTAACCGTGGGCAAGTCACACTCAACCCCAGAGAAAGGCAAAGCCAGCCCCTCTCTAAACAAATCCTGGCAAGCCTCATGATAGGATTGCCGTAGGGTCACCACAAGTTAGAAATGAGCCCTGGTGGTGCAGTGGTTAAATGCCTGTACTGCAGCCACTCACTCAAAACTATAAGGTTGTGAGTTCAAGACCAGCAAAAAGGCTCAAGCTCGACTCAGGCTTGCATCCTTCCGAGGTCGCTAAAATGAGTACCCAGATTGTTGGGGGCAAGTAGCTTACAGTTGTAAACCGCTTAGACACTCCTTAGACGGTATAAAGCGGTATATAAATGAAGCTGTTTGTTTGTTTGAAGGCTCACAAGGCATGTAGAGAGCTAGCACCTTGTTTCCCAGAAGTCTCATGTATCCAGCACATAATCCCTTTATGGCGGGAAATGGAGGCAGGGAGTTTGATGGAGGTGGAAAAGTACAATCTGTGGTGTTTTTTTCCCCCTTCATAAGGCCAATGTTCCTTGCCACTGGCATCTCTCTTGCTCATGCGCTGGATATTTTGTACTGCTCTCAGCATGTAGATAACAGATTAAGGAAGATCCTGCTGGTTTGTATTTCCCATCATTTAAGCACTATGGGATGAACTCAAAGTGCTTTACTTCCAGAGCTTTATTATTTGTCTTTTTTCTTGGTTTTCCTGGGTGATTCCTGTGTGGTTATTGGAGATGCAAAATCCTGGAATAAAAAGAGAAGTATCCAGCTGCCTTAATTCAGCTGTGAGCATTGCAGAGCCTGGGAGCTCTTTCATACTACTGAATTACAGTACTTTGTTTCCAATTTAATTCCCATGGCTCCATCCTGTGGAATCCTGGGATCTGTAGTTTGATGAGACACTAGAACTACTTGGAGATTATGTATGTCTATGTATATGTGTGTGTGTGTGTATTACTTTCCAACTAAACACAAAAAAATGCATTTTCTTGGTCTAAGAAACCAAGTCAAATTGGATGCAAGGAAGAAAACACAATAACAATAATGTATATTTTCCCAGTAAAATCACCACTTCTTTATTTTTATATTTGTTATGTTATATTATAATTAATTTATATTAGTTATAATATAACTAATTTATTAGAAGCCTGCCAACTAATATCCTTACTCCTTCATAATCAGATATGTAGTATTTTAAGTGGTCTATGTTTATTATATCATTTGTCACCTTGCAATCGCTGACTTCACATGAAATTGCAGATTTTCATTATTAATGTGATAAATTTCAATCTTACCAAAACAATTAAATAAACTTGGATAATTGGCTCTCTGCACCCAATGGGAATCCCCTTGTGAGTACCACCACATAAGTACATGTGGTTAGATCTTGTGTTGGGGGACCACTTGTGCAAAGAACCTAGAAAATGGATACAGAAAGTTCTAGTAATGACAGTCTAGAAAATAGTCATATTGCTTTAGTTTGTGAAAAAGAAGGCACATCTTCTGTGGGACAGTTCTCCCTGACTATTTCCCTTACAGGCAAGTTTGAGAATGAAATAAGGGATGAGATGAAGGGTGCAGTGAGGTTACTAATTATCTTAGAAGCATTAATGCTATTGCTTCTTGAAGATCCGCAATCCAGAATCCATGCTGGGGTTTATCTTTGTTGGAGAATGGACTTTGTTGGGGTAGCTTCTCTGCCAATCCAGTCTGCAACTATTCCGTACCATCATTATATTCATAGTTGCCATGATCATCACTTGGTGGGTAATATTCTGGTGATGAGGTTTTTCTTTACTTAGCTAGTCAAGTCCTTAGGTGGTAGACATGCAGTCTACTGCCATTCCATACTCAGAGCCATACTTGATAGAATCTGCCAGAGCTTTTGCTCCACTGGAACAGCCTTCATGAGCACAAGGACATCTCCACACTGTGATGAAGTTGCAGAGTAGGAACTTGTGAAGGTTATGCTAATGTCTAATTGTCATATATATATATATATATATATATGACAATGTTAATGGAAACTGGCCTATAAAGATGTGGCATATTCCTTATCATCATTCCTCTGTTTATTAAAGAAAGGAAAAGTCACTTATAAAATTAAAGATAGCACAATAAAATCTTACAAAATAAAGATGGAATAATACATAACCACAAAGCAGAAAAATGCCCCTATTGAGATTTGAATAATTAGCCAAATAAACATGGGAGTGTTGATATTCTGTCCTACAATTCCTTTTCCTCTGGACAGCGGCTCAGTTATATACATACCTCAGCCCTTGCAGAAAAGCACTTTCCTGCTGTATAGATGTGGAAGACTTCTCTGGGCCTGTGCAGACACATACACTGATTCCACATCCATGGCGGTGTAACAGTGTGTGCCGCACCACATGGTGTGCGGCATCACAGCACTCCTCTGGCACTGCATTTCGATGACACAGCACCAAAGGAGTGCCGTAAAGCCACTGTGCGCCTATGGGTTTTGCATCTCCTTTTTGTGCCCTGGAAAGGCCAGATCAGGGCTGCAGTGTGCGGTTGCTGCGGCTCCAATCTGGCGAAGATGGAGGAGGCTGCAGACCACCCCATAGAGGTGGTCTGCACAGCCCCTCTATCACTTTCTCCTGGTACCCAGGGCTTTTTCTCCTATAAAAATGGACCCTGAAGACAGTCTCAGTTGTTACAATTTCTAGCAGCACTCTGAGGGCCAAATGGTATAGTACATTGCATTAAAGATACAGCATGCCCTCTTTTTTGGAACAAATTTAATGGCACATGTAGTTTAATCCTTGGTTACTGGAGCAAGATCCAGATCATATGATACTCTGTAACTTGAGAGACATATTAAAGTGGTGTTTTAGGGTGTTTTAGAAAGGAAATTAAGGGTTTTTCCTCTCTTTCAGAATGCTTTGGGTTTCCCTAAGTCTGATTTGAACCTGTGCTGCTAATTTCATGTTGCGAGTTGGTTCTTGATTGTATAACAAAAACATTTGAATTGAATATATTAGGCTGAAATACATTTGGTTTAGGCTGCAGTGCTGTACATACTCCTGAATACGAGATCTATATTAATTAGGGATTTATTTTAAAAAATAGCATGGCTTCAATGGTAAAGATCACAGATGTGTGTGTGTGTGTGTGTGTACACCAGGTGTCACCAGATACATGATTATAATGGTCAACATACTGGAGTGCAAGTGGTGGAATGTTGTATGGTGCATTCCACCTCACTGAGTATGAAAGCCTATTGAAAAGAACTTTTCAGCAGCAAAGGAAGAAAAAAAGAAAAGAAAAGCAGATGTCCTCTTGCCAGATCACCAGCAAGTAGAGGTCTGGGAGGATGGTGGCTATTTTTTCCTAGCTGTGGCCAGATGGTTCCCAGTGGCTGAATGACTGCTCTTCCTTACTTCACCACTAAATGGGTGACAGAGTCCAGGCCAAGTGTAAACAGTGGGCCTATGAAATAGGGTGAGACACGGTGCAAAGAGATATTGATCATAAAAGAATGCACACATGCATAAAGCTTGCATATATCACCAACATAAATTTGGTCCACATTTACCATGGCTAATTCATGTTTGGAGTTTTATTGTTCAATCATTCTGCCTCATTCATGGAATTTTGTAATGTATTCCATTTGTCTTGTATTTGTAGTAATCCTCCCTTGTATTTCCCACCATATCCATCTCAACCCCTTTCCATGAGTGAGGGAAAGACAGAATAGTTGCACCATGCCTTTTGAATGGTTGTGGCAGGAAAGTTCTGTTTGTTCCTGGTCACACTGGCAACTTTGTCAAACTCTGTCAAACTTCCATGGTGACCTGTAGTAGCGTTCCCATCACTGCAGAGTTGGGTTAGCAAATTGTACGTTTGTCACTGCAGGCAGTTTGCTCGTGGCTGTGCAAGTGCTCCAACAGTGTATTTGATTTTTGACAAAACAAGAACATTTAACAAAGCCTAAAACCCTAGTACCAATTAAAAATGTGAGCCATTGTCATGTGTCATTTGAGTAAAATGAAAAACATAGCTCAAGCCTCTGTGTTCTGAATTCTCTTCCTTGACTACTGTATTCTGTCAGGGATTGCAAGATGATTTTGACAGAGGTGACCAATGACATTTTACTACCTGAGCTGGAGCAAGGGAAAGTACTAACCAAGTACTAACCTTTTGCTTAGGTCAAGTGGAAGAGAATTCAAAACCATCTAATGGCACAAGAGTGGGTCAGTGTAATTACCTTCATACAATACTGTGGTGGACTAGAGATGTACAGGTTCTCTGAGTTCAGTATTCAATGCAAGAGCAAATAATTTTAAGTTCTATTTCCTCAATAGGCAAGATTGTGAAATTTTTTGTACATTCTTCTATGAAACTTGTTTAAATTTTAAAAAATGTGGTGGAGGATTCTGAAAAAGCAATGTCTTGCAATATTTTCTGAATGAAACATTTGGGCTTTTTTGAGCAAACTTATGTTTCATGAAAATTAGCAAAATACTTGGCCATTTTCACAATGGGATGACTCAGTGTGCTTGTGTATTCTTCATGCCACCCATTGATTTATGGCAACACCATAAATTTCTTAGGGTTTCCTATAGGAGTATAGGAAGTTATAGTAGCACTCTATTCTGCTTTGGTCATACCTTACCTGTAATATCGTGTCCAGTTCTGGACACCAAAATTCAAGAATGATGTTGACAAGCTGGAGTGTGTCCAGAGAAGGACTACCAGAGGGTGGAGGATGCTACAACACCTGGGCTGTAAAAATGAAATGCACACCTTGCTTGATGTCAGTACATGTGAAAGGTATCTACAAGTCTTAGTGGACCACAGGCTGAACAAGAGTCAGCAATGTGATGCAGCAACTAAGAAGGCCAATGCAATTCTAGACTGCATCAACAGGAATATAGTGTCTAGATCAAAGGAAGTAATACAGTGGGCCCTTGTTATCCTCTAGGGTTTGGTTCCAGGACCCTCCATTGATAACAAAATCTGTGGGTGTTCAAGTCCCATTAAATATAATGGCACAACAAAATGGTGTCCCATATATAAAATGGAAAATCAAGGTTTGCTATTCGGAATTTATACTTTTGGGGAATATTTTCAAGCCGTGTATGCTCAAATCAGTGGATAAAAAAACTGTGGATAAGAGGGCCAACTGTAGTGCTACTCTATTCTGGTTTGGTCACACCTCACTTGGAACATCCAGTTCTGGTCAGCATAATTCAAGAAGGATGTTGACAAGTGGAGTGTGTCCAGGGGAGGGCAACCAAAATCGTGAAAGGAAATGAGGAAGACCACATGACAGAAAGACAGACTCAATTAGGGAGATCATGAGCCTGAAATTAGCAGAGTCATTTACAACATGGTGTCTTGGAAATGCCTCAACCACAAGGTCATCGTGGGTTGTGGTCAATTTGAGGGCAGTTAACAACTACAGCAAATTATACCTTAGGCAAGGACTACTCAGAGGTGGTTCTGTCAGTTCCTTCATTTGAAGTGAAGCAGGGTCAGCTCTGGTTAATATTTGGATGGTAGATCCCCAGTGAATACCAGTTGAATGCAGCATCTGATATTTAGTGGCAGTCTATCATCCAAGTACTAACCAGAGCTGACCGTGCTTAGCTTCCAAAAATCAGACAGGATCCGGTGCCTTTGGAGCCTTTAGGGTACAATGTGTGTAGATAATTGTGAGGTTGAGAAAATCTGAGAGAATTCTTTATATTCCTTCTGTGGTCTTCCCAAAGAGATATGGCTGGACATGGTGAGAACAAAATGTTGGGCTAGACAAGCCTTTTATATGATTTCACAGGGCTCTTCTTACATTCTTATGAACCCTGAATGAAGGTGGGTTTCTTATCCCTTAGTTGGCCAGATATATCCTACGAGCCTACTGCCAATTTCCATGGGCTCCTATTCAGAGTTGTGCCATGTACAATGTGATGGACAGCTAATTATAAAGCATGCTGACACTATCGTACACTCATTAAACTGGAAATGTGGAGTTGTAGTTGGGATGAGCGGCAAAAAGGAGTACTCAAATTAAATTACATTCACACAGACACACTGCTGCACTTAACAATCACACTGTAGTTGGTGTGATTTCCAGCTTCCCCCACAGCTGGGCTAAGTTCTCTAGTCCATGAATAATTTGCTATTATTTTCATGTACTCATCTCCACAGTTGTCTGCATTATCTATATCCAGCTCCTCTGATATGAAGAACACAAGCTAATTCTAAACACCATTATGCACACCATTCAAAGTTGGCAATTATATCCAGAGGTCAGGGGCTTAATAAAAACCCAGTGGCTGGAAAGCAATGCTTCTTAGCACAGTGATATAAAACACAATGCTTCCTACACGTTATTATTAGGTGAAATCTCTTCCCAGCCCTTCCAAATACAACAATTAAGTATAGCATCCCTGATATATAATTAGGCATAAGCAAAGTTTATTTTGCCAACTTTTAAAAACATTTCTTAACATTGCTTATAAAAATTCTCCCAGAAACGTCTCATTTTAATCATCAGTCAGCATTTTTATTATATGATAATCCTTAATTGATTGACGTTTAATCACAGTCTTCGTATTTTATTATCCTGTGTCTCATAAGAGGCAATTTTCTCTTTACTGTAGTTTAACAGCTGATGAAAAAGATTTAAGGAAACCTATAAACTTAAGATTGGTTAATGGTCCCTTATAAAAGAATATTACACTTCTAGGATCCATTGCACAGATGTGATACTCAATTGTAGAAATGTGCATGGGGTTTATTAAATTACTGCACAAATCTTCAGCCTCCTGAATTATTGTGCATGTTGGTATTGTTAGGCAAATGGGGAGACACATTATTGCTTCCAGTTGTTCACATTACTGTGGTATAATGCAGGCAGAGACAGCTGGCGCATTTGCTCCAGGCAAATGTGGAGCTACAGCAGATGCAGAATTCTGGGCCCCTAGTGAAGGTCCAGCGCCGCTGAGTCAGTGCTTGGTGCTTCATCAAAAGATGTCCAGAAATTAAAAGTAATTATGCCTCCCATTGCAAGTTATGAAATGGAGGTTTTGTTTATCTTTTCCTTCAGTCTGTCACATCCTGGAAGGGATAGGCGCACCTACATGACAGGACTTTTTGCTAACTGTAGTCTGAATCCTATTGTTAGTCCAGGTGTGGGGAGAAGGTGGCCCTAGGAGGCCCATTCCGTGATCCTAAAAAAAAATTGTTTTAAATATTCACAATTTTTGCCTAAAACCTACTCAAAACAATTGCCAAATTTAGTATTCCTGCCCCCCTGACTCCCCAATCTTCCACAATGTTGACCCAACCTGAAACAGCCATAAGTTGTACAGAAATGAAACTGGAAGTGACATGATATCACTTCTGCTAGGTCCAGCGTTCTGATACAACCCTCATGTGGGATGACTCCTTTGCAGTTGCCCAAACTTGTGTTAGTCTTTAGTTTTTGTTGTTGTTAACTGCCATCAAGTTTTCTTTGCCATATGATGACACTATGAATGAGAGATCTCCAGGTCACACTGTCATCAACAGCCCTGCTCAAGTTCTGCAGATTCAGGGTCATGGCTTCATCTGTAATGTAGTCTTCCTCTTTTCCTATTGCCTTACCAAGTAGTATTGTTTTTCCTAATGAGTCATGTCTTCTCATGTAATGTGGCCAAAGTGTGACAGTGTCATTTTAATCATCTTAGATTCTTGGGAAAGCTCAGGTTTGACATGCTCAAGTTTGACACATTTATTTCTCTTTTTAGCAGTCCATGGTATCCATACAACTCTTCTCCAGTACCACATCTCTAATGAGTTGATTTTCTTCCTATTCACTTTCTTCACTGTTTCTTTTACAAGAAGCACAGAATTGGAAACACAATGGCATGGACAATCCTAACTTTAGTATTCAAAATATATCATTACGTATCAGGATCTTGTCTAGTTCCTTCCTATTTGCCCTTCCAAGTCCTAGTCTTCTTCTGATTTCTTGACTGCAGTCTCCATTCTGATTAATGACTGAGTAAAGGTATAGAAAATCTTGAACTATTTCAATGTCTTAATTATATACTTTAAAGTAATGTACATCATCTGTGGTCATTATTTTTGTTTTCATAACGTTCAACTATAAACCTGCCTTTACACTTTCTTTTTTGAATTTCTTCAGTAATCACCCCAAGTGTTTGTTATTTTCTGCTAACAGTATGCTGTCATTTCCATATTTTAAATTCTTGACATTCCTTCCTTTAGTTTTCACAACTATTTCCTCCAAGTTTAATCCTTGCTTTACATATATTTCTGCATACAGGTTAAACAGGTAGGGTGATAAGATGAAGCCTTGCCTCTTGCCAATTGAAACTATTCCGTTTCTCCATATTCTCCTAACAATAATCTAAGTACAGGATGATCAAATGTTATACCATACCAATTTCTTTAAAAGTGATCCATAGTTTTTCATGATTGACACAATCAAAGACTTTGCTCTAATCAGGACAGGCTGATTTTTTTTCCCCTGGAATAATTTGGTGTGCTCCATTATCCAACATATGCATGCTATATGATCCCTCATGCCTCTTCCTTTCCTTAACCCATCTTGGACTTCTGGCATTTCTTACTCCATATATGGTAAAAGTTTTGTTGTAGAATTCTGAGCATTGTTTTGCTTGCATGGGAAATTAATGCAATGGTTCTGTGGTTATTGAAATCCCTGGTATCCCCTTTATTTGGGATTGGAATGCATATTGAACACTTCCAATCTGTGAGCAATTGTTTTGTTTCCCATATTTGTTGTCAGATTTTAATTAGAACTGGCGTAGATTCTGTGAGTCATCTCTTGTGTATGGAAAGTGGTCAGTGCATTGCCAATACTGATAGATGGGTATTTTGATCTTGTGGTTTTTCTGTTTTCTGCTGCTATGTTATTGTTTGGCTGCATATGGAAGATTTGTCTCCAGACTGCATTGGTGGTTGGCTTTTCCCTTGCCAACATTAAAACATACAAAAGAGAATCATTAAAATAGAATCAAACTACTGTATTGCAGTATCAAAACAGATCACTTGTTAAAAGAGTAAAATACTGTTAAAAAGAAAAAAAGCAGTACTCTATAAAGCACAACACCCATAGCACATTCTTGAAACACTTTTGGTTTTAACAGCCTATCTGAATAAAAGTGTCTTAACCTGCCAATGGAAGGACAGCAAGGATGGGGCTCTTTCTGGACTCCCTGAGGAGGGAATGCCAGAGTCTAAGAGCAGCCAAATGCCCTCTCTCTTGTTCCCACCACCAGGCTTGCGATGGTGATGGGACTGAGAGAAGGGACACTCCTATTGATCTCAGAGCCTGGGTTAGCTAATACAGGGAGATACCGTTTGCCAAATAACCTGGACCTGAGCCATATAGAGTTTTATAGGTCATAACCAGCAATTTGAATTGTGCCTGGAAACAAACTGACAGCCAGTGGAGCTGTTTCAATAGGGGCATTGTCTGGTCTCTGTAACCTGCTCCAGTTAACAGTATACTTGCTGCTCTTTGGACCAGCTGAAGTTTCCAAACACTCTGCAAAGGCAGCCCCAAGTAGAGTGCATTACAGTTATCCAAATGGGATGTAGCCAAGAAATGTACCACTGTGGCCAGAAAAGCATCTCAAGGAAGAGTGCAAGTCATGCACAAGTTTCAGATGTGCAAAAGCATTCTGGTCACTGCAAAAATCTGGGACTTCAGGTTCAAAGCTGAGTCCAGGAGTACCTTCAAACTGTAAACCTGCATCATCAGGAGGAGTGTAATTCCATCAAATGCAGGCTAGATCCCTATTCCCTGATGTACCTTCCAACTGACCAGGAGCACCTCTGTCTTGCCTGGATTGACTTTCAGTTTGTTTGCCTTCATTCAGTCCAATACTGATGACAGATACTGGTTTAGGATCAGGACAACCTCCTTGGATTGGGATGGAAAGGAGTAGTAGATTAGTAGAGATTACTTGTGCCAGTTCTTTTAATACTCCTAGATGTAGTTCATCTTGCCCCAGAGACTTGAATTCATTTAGAGCAGCCAGATATTCCTGTACTACCTATTTACCCATTCTGTCCTGCATTTTCCTTACTGCATCATCTGCTCCATTTTCTCCAGTTCAAGCACTGTTGTCCCTTTGGGAGAAGACAGAGGCAAAGAAGGTGTTGAGTAGTTCTACCTTTTCCCTGTCCCCTGTTAGCATTGCACTATCATCTCCATGCAGTAGCCCTATTACTTCCTTGTTCTTCCTTCTGCTACATACACAACCAAAAAAGATCTTTGTATTGTTTTTAACCTGTATAGCAAGTCTGAACTCATGCTTGAATTTTTCTGACTTTCTCCCTGCACAAAGCTGACTATTTGTCTGAATTCTTCTTTTGTGTTTCTCCCATTTTACCATTCCATAGATTGAATATTGACTTGTGTAAATAATCTTTCCCAAATTTGGGGGGGGGGGGGGAGGCATAAGAACCCACGGGGGCTGCAAAAATGGCAATGGGGGCCATAGGTAGTGCAAGGGCAGGTTTTTGCCCACTCTTTACGATAATCTCCGCCATCACCCCGCACCCTGGCACAAGCTCTGGAGGCTGGAGCTGGTTTAAAATGCTGAGTGATAAGCTCCCAAAACTGAGACCAGAACCGTCATGGATTTATTCCAGCTCTGTTCTCCTATTGGGCCCCCATTCTACTTTTCTAAATTTCTGCCAATATGGACAAGCAAATAAATATCTAATATATACTGTAAGTCACATATCCACTTTATCTGAAATCTGATATCATTCCTCAAATGTCTTCATTATTCTGCATTCATCTTAATGATGTCCCAGTAACCACCCAGCCAATTTTTAAAAATTCAAAACATAGTAGACATTTTACATTATATGAACAAATAATCATGTTGGTAGGTGAGTTGGCATGTTGAGCTCTTACTATTCCCAACTACACCCTCTGTTTAAAACCTTTCCTGGTGCTACCTTTCACTCTTTTGTTGTATTGGATATTTGGAACACTTCCTCACAGAAGCTGATAGTCAGTTTTAGCCTGGGTTGAATTTTTCAACTTGACATTTTGCATAGTCAGTTTGGGTCCTGTCATCACTGAATCTGTTTAGCTACTGTCCATCCATCTACTTTACCTCTGTTCAGAGTAATTTATCATCCTATACTCTTCTCCCTTTCATGCAAATGATTTAACTACGTAGCTTCTTATACTGTATCTCTCTTTTCCTTCATTCTTCCCCATCCCTTTACTTTAACTTACTTTACTTTAACAATAAAGAAAAAAAGAATCACCCTAAGCTTCCATTCCACAGAAGGTGCCCACAACTGTACAGCACTCTGTTCAGTGGTTAAAATAATAAATAAATAAATAATTTGTATCTCGCCCAATCAACGAGGAATCTGGGTGGCTAACAACAGTGCAAGTACAGTAAAAAATACAATAAAATACAAATTAATCCCCTCCCAGCCCCCCAGCCATATAAAGCAGACAAAACAATAAACAATATCAATACAGTGGCAATCAAAGAAAATATAAGAATATTACAAATTAAACAGGGTACATGGAAAATCCTTTCCTCAACCCCTCGGCACAAGTCCACACCAAACCAATATTAAGAAACATAACATAATACCTGACAGAAAAAAAATAAAAATAACAATATATCACAGTTAATTTAAAAAAAAAATCAAGCAGGAACTATTATATCACTGAGAGCCAGTGTAGTGTAATGATGTGAATGTTGGACTATGGATCTGGAGAAGAGTTCGAATCCCCGCTTGGCCGTGCAAACCCACTGGCTAGCCTTGGGCAAGTGACGCTCTGTCAGCTTCTGAGAAAGACAATGCCAAACCCCCTCTGAACAAACCTTGCCAAGAAAACCCAGTGATAGGGTCGCCTTAGGGTCGCCATAAGTCCGAAATGACTTGAAGGCACACAACAACAACACTTAAACCACTATGTGAGCACATATTTTCTTGCTCTTGTGTCTGTTCCACTCTGTAATAAAGCAGCAGTTGGCACCACCTTGGCTACATTTGTGCTGCATAAATAATAGTCTGAGATTGCCATGGCTCAATGCTATGGAAATCTGGGATTTTTAGTTTTGTAAGATAACAAACTACAACTCTCATGATCCTATAGAAGTGAACAATGACAGTTAAAGTGGTCTCAAACTGCATTCTTTCTGCAGTGCAGATGTAGCCCTTGCTAGTAGCTCTAGAAGCAACCTTAGCAGTGTTATTTGTCCAAATTTCCCTCGACTCTTCCCCTTGCTCCCTACCCTATAAGAAAACTCTGGATGAACAGCGACAAAGGGCCACAGCCATTGTTGTTCTGGTTTCAACTTGGCCTGCGATTCTCTTCCAGCAGGTGCATACTAAATTGCCTTCGACTTAACACCAGGAATCGGATGGCTAATTGGATGCAAATGTGAGAGATTTCTCTCATTTGAGAACTGAATTGCAACACTTTGCATCCCTTCAGGCAACACGTCACCTCCTCCTCCTCATCCCAAAGCAACAGCGCTCCCACTTGAACTAGAGGAGTATTTCCCTCAGCTAACATAAGAAGTACTTAGTGAATATCCTGTTTCTAGGCTCTAAGCCACTAGAGGAGAAAATCTTTATAGTCCCTCAGTGATTTAGAAGCAGTATAATTATTGGGTTCTTTATTTTTGCTCTTTTCATTTATTTTTAATTTTATGTGCATTGGTCTCAATAAAATAAGGAATTTATCTTACTTTCTCCTTTCCCACCCGCCACCCACCCATAATGATAAAGAGGCCCCCAAGCCTAGAAAGCAGATAGAAATACTCTTTCCCTGCTTTTTAAAAAAGTTATAAAAGGTCTCTACATGCTGTGCTGAGGGAGCCTCTCTCCAGAATTTGGGAAAACATTGTATGTGCTCTAATAGGCATTCCTGTTTAGTATGTTTGAATAAGGTGCACAACAGATCCTTACAGAAGTCCTCCTGAGATACTGATCCACCTGAATGCTAAATAGACAGGCAAGACATTTGAACAACTTGCATTCAAGCAGAAAAAATACTATACCAGAATCCTCCATAATACCCCACCACAATGGACAATACAGGGTGAAGTCAAAATAATATAAACTACAACATAAAATAAAATAAAATAATCGGGATCATTTCCCTTCCCACCCTCCAAACATAGAAGTACAGCACAGAGGAGACAGAAATGACTATCCAGTCACCCAATATTGTTGTTGTTGTTGTGTGCACCTTCATGTCATTTCAGACTTATGTTGACCCTAAGGTGAACCCAACATGGGGTTTTCTTGGCAAGTTTCTTCAAATTACCTCTGAACTTGTCTCCATTACCATCACCATTTCCATCCTGAAGATGTTTGGTTCCAACACCGGTACTATGACCAAATCTAATTCATCTCACTGGAATGAAGATGGAAAATGGGTCTGACTCCCTCTTTCCCTAGAGTGGGCAGTAACCTGTGTGGCATGGCCTTAGAGCTGCTTCATGGCTGCTTAGCCAGATTAGCCAGATCAGGGCAGTGGCAACCTCATGCTGCAGCCCCAATCAAGCCTTTCAAGGGTGCAAAAAAGAGCCGCATAAAGCCCCTAAGGCTTTATGGTGCTCCTTCGGTTTTGCGTCATATGGACGTAGCACTGGAGATGCATCATGATGCTGTGTGCCATGTGGAGTGGCACACAGCATCAGAGCCCTCTGGGGGATGGAGTCAGGCATGTGTCATGAGGATGCTATGCTCTGACTCTGCCCCCATGCCAGCCTTAATGGCTGGTGTGTACAGGGCCTTAGTTAAGCCAACTATGAAGAAAAGGGAGATGGATGAGGCAGCAGCAGCATATAGTTGTGTGTCAGTGATAAATGGCGCCGCCCGACTAAGTGGGCCGGCACTGTTGCCGCACATGGGAAAGCCTCTTCTCTTCCCGCGCGGCAGGCCTGGGCACCCCAGTGGCCAGCGTGAGTGCAGGTTTGTCACTGATTGGCCACTGGGACAAGCGGGAAAGGAGCCCACCTGATTGGCCAAGGCAGGGTCTGGCGTGCCCTCCTATTGGTGGAAGGCTGAGGAAGGGTGGTGCCTCCGTCCTTCCCAAGCCCTCATTGGCTAGTGGGCCTATTTAAGGCCCTGCAAGACATGCGTCGGCACCATTGCCAGTTTCGCTCTCCCACCCTCCCTCCCTGTCTTGGGAGTTGATTGTCACAACTTTCGTTCTGGGCGACATCATAAGCCTGGATTGGGGGTAGGGGTTTCCAGAGCCCTCTCATTCGGAATCCTTGTGGCCTGGGTAAGGAGTGATTTGCTGTGGCCATTGCAGTGGCTAGGATGCCTCACAATTCGATTTGAAGCAGCGCAGTTGCCTAACTGCGCAACAGGTCAGAGCTTGGCACCTAAGTCATCCCAATGCTTGCAGCTGCAAGCAACTGTACATCAACCAACCGGGGTGTTGCTGATATCCAGATCCAGACCTTATGCTTTGGGCCAACCCTATGGTTTTGTTGTTCTGGCTATGTGGAACAGTCGATAAAGTTGTGGCCTTTTTCCTCCAGCCAGTTTCCTGTATTTTTGGGGGGCCTGACCTGCGTAGCAAATAAATGCAATGAATAGGAGGAACATAATGTAATGCTTTCTTAGCCAAAATGTGAATCAAATGAGTTACAAAAGAACTGTGCTTTGCTTCACAATAAATGTGTGACAACAATAGCTGTGCACTTACTAATTTGCTGGCAGAAATATAAATTGTTTTATTCACATGCTGACTGTATTAAGTGCCCATTTAAAAAGAAACCCACTAAAAAACCAAATATACAAGGATGTTAAATTACAAATTTAAAGCAATAGACTCCTCAGATCACTTAATAAAATAAGGCACACATATAGACAAAGATGGGGAAAAGATTGATGCATCCAATTAATCATTAATATGCTAAAAATCTAATTTAATTACTGGATATACTCATGTATAAGTCTAGAAATTTTAGTCAAAAAATTAACTCCCAAAACTGGATTGACTTATCCATAGGTTAATGTAAGTCTTGTACTTTAACTCTTATAAAAATATTAAAGAATCCCCTGGTGAAAGGCAAGAGCATATTTTGTCCTGGAAGCACTGATTCTCTTATATTCTGTCATCCATCCAATCTTTAGAGTGAGCCCAAACAGTTATGTCTGCAGGAATTTTGTAAGTTCTTTGGCACTGCTTTCCTTTGCTTCATCCTTTGGATCTTTTGTTACATGCCTCTAGGTTTTACCCTCGACTTACCCATGGGTCATATACAAATCTATAATTTTGGCCCCAAAATCTGCCCTCGACTTATACATGAGGTTGACTTATAGTCGAGTATATACAGTACATTACATAAGATAATGGTATAAATTAACAATTGTACTTATGTTTATTTTTAATACCACTGCCATGTAAGGTACAATAAAACACTTACTAGAAACCACTGGAATTAAACTGAAAAATGCCACTGGTGATTATATCCATCCTCTTTTGTTTTTGTCTTCAGTTTGGGAAAGAAGGAAACACCAGCATGAATTTTTGAAAGCTCCATTTTTCATCCACCATCTACAAACCAAAAAACTATATCTTGCTTTGCTTTTCTTCTTCCTTTATAATTTCATTTCCTTCACTTCTCCTTTCTTCAGCTTCCTGGTTCCCCACATGAATCCCAGGATAAGAGCATCAGAATTCAGTTTCCGGGGACAGATGAAGAGTTTCTAGGAGGTGTGTGATGTACTAGACAGAGAATACAGGAGGACCACCTGAATATAAAGAAGACCAGACCCCCTCGAAATTGTGTTTCTTGTTTGTTTGTTCAAAATCTTTTAACCTTGGAACAAACTAAACTATCTTACTCAAAACAAATATTGCTATATCCATTTGCATTTATTAAAGAATCAGCTGGGAACTGTAAAATTTGTTGGGCTTTAGCAGAATCTCTTATTCAATTAATATTTTAATTAAAAACTCAGTTCTCCAATTAAGTTAGTGTTGAAAGGCCAACTTAAGTCAATCAATTAAGTTAAAAATAAATTAAGTTATCCTTTTTTTAAAAAAAAATCTAACTTAATTGATGTTAATTAGCTCCTATGACTGCACATAGAATCATATGCTTTCAGCTTATTGGTATTTAGTGTATTTGATCCCAGTTGCTATTTCTGTATATACACAGAATCACACAATAACAATGAAACAGGAAAGAGAGATAACTTTTTTTTATTAGTAGTAACAGCCAAACATCTTCCCTGAAAAACTACAACTGATCTCTGGAGGGGACTAAGGATAAAATGTAAAAATAAATGCCACATGTACACACAGCCAGAGAATGTAATTAAGGCAGAGTTAGAAGAACTACAAGCATTTACCAAACCAAAATGCTATTAAGAAATAAAAGTTAGGATTGAGAATCAGAGAAGAACTAAATACACTGAGACGGGTGCATATATACTGCAAAATCAATGGAGTTTGATACTCCTTTAACTGCCATGGTTTAATGCTATGGAATTCTGGATTGTGTAGTTTTGTGAGATGCTTGGCTTTTTGTGTCAGAGAGCTCTGGTGCCACAACAAAGTAAAAGTCCCAGAATTTCATAGGTTGGAGTCATGGCAGTTAAAGTGGTGTTAAACTGCATTAAGCCTGTAGTGTGGCAGCAGGCAAAGAGAGGTGCAATGAAATTAGTTTCCACCACAGTCCACAAAGTTCAAAGTTTACAGAGTAAAAAGAAACAAAAATAGACATTAGGATTAAAACTGCTACCTTCTCCCTTGTCCTCTCCCCCATTGACTTCCCGCATGACTCTATCTGTGATCTTTGACAATAATTTCTAATTATACCTCTATAGGTAATCCATGTTTTACAAACCAACTTTTCTACATTTTCCTAGAGTTCATTTGACAATAACAATAATCATTTAATCAAATGTCTGCCTTTTAGAAAAGTATTCCTGTCTAATCGTTGAAAGCTATAATCATATTATCTCCAGTTCTTTTTAAAACTCAATTTTTAAAAGGTTGCTACATTTGTAATACATTTGTGTTGAGTGGTCAGTTTGTCTACTATGGCCAGATACCATCATTTTTCTATCCACTCCTCAATACTTGGAATATTCTTCTGTCTCTAATATTTAGCATACTCCTCCACTTCTGTAATTATATAGCCAATTAATATACTGTGCTCTATCTCTGACTTCTTACTGAAGTCCACTATAAGAAATAACACTACTTTTAAAATCACTGTTCTTGAGCAGTCATTTAAAACAAACAAAACAAACAAACAAACAGCTTCAAAAGTTTTGTCCCCTTCAGTTTATTTTTCTTAAATATTTTATTATAAAATTAATAGAAACTTAATTAGAAGTCAATTAATTAAAAATAACACGTGAGGTGTTAACTCTCAGTCAAATATATGAGGTACTGCAAGAGGAATGAGTTGTTGTTGCTAACTGTCCTTGAGTCTACCTTGCCTTATGGTGACCCTGTGGGCAAGATATTTCCAAAATCCTCTGTCCTCAACTGCTTTGCTCAGGTCCTTCAGGCCTGTGACCTCCTTGAGTGAGTCTAACCAACTGCATGTGGTTTTACTCTCTTTCTACTGACCTCTATGTTTCACAGCATTGCCTTGTCCAATGATTCATGTCTTCTTATGATGCAGCCAACTTTTGACAGTCTCAGTTTAGTCATCCTGGCTTCCAGGGAGAGTTCAATCTTAATCTGTTCTAGAACCCATTTGTTTGTCTTCTGGATCATCCATGGTATCCTCAGAATTCTTCTCCAGCACCACATCTGAAATGAATTCATTTTCTTTCATTTGGTTTTCTTCACTGTGCAGCTCTCACATCAATACATGGTAATAAGCAATACAATGCCTAGGACTATCCTCACTTTAGTGTTTAGCATTATATCTTTGCACTTTAGGCTCTTGTCCAGTTCTTTCATAGCTCCATTTCCTAGTTCTAGTCTTCTTCTTGACTTCTGTTTCTGTTCTGGTCAATATTTGACCCAAGGTATGAGGACTCTTTGACTATTGAATTTTTTTCATTACCTAGGAAGAATTCATGTAGACCTTCCATGGTCATTATTTTTGTTTTCTTAATGTTCAGTATTAAGCCTACTTTGGCATTTTTCTTCTTAACTTTTTTCTGTAAAAGTAAGACTCCTACCATATATGGAGAAATCTCAGAAGTGCAAGCTGGATTCAGAAAAGAAAGAGCACTATGGATCACATTGCAAACATCTGATTGAGAATGGAGCACACTAGGGAATTCCAGAAGAAAACTTGCATGTGCTTTATTGAAGCCTTCAATTGCATAGATCAGGCAAGGATGCATTTTATCACCTTATTTATTCAACCTGTATGCCGAAAATATTGTGTGTACAGTAGGCTTAACCTCAGAGGAAGGAGGAGTGAAGAGTGGGGGAAGAAACATTAACAAACTAAGCTATGCACATACTGCTAGCAGAAACCTACAAGGACTTGCAGCAATTACTGAAAAAGGTTAAATACAAAAGCACCAAGGCAGGCTTAATGCTGAACATTAAGAGTAATGAATATCACATTATTTTTTCAAAGGTGACAACTAATATTAATGCAGCTCTTTTTAAAAAAATTATAGTAAAGTTTCCAGCTTTGACAATGCTAGGGTATGATATGAAGGAATAGTATTATGTCACACACTTTTAAATTCATACAGGGTTGGGGATGGTCAGAAGCTTAATGGAAGGCTATTTGGGTACCTTATGCCCATAGATTCCTTGATTTCCCACAGGAAAGGTAGAATATCAGAACAATAAGAGTTAACATTTGCATAGCACTTTCAAGAGCTCAGGGCAGTTCACAGGACCACTCTAAATGTAATCCTTAAAGCAAATCTGAAGGCTGGAACAGAAAGCCAGATATTGTTGAACTCTGTGATCTCTGACCTTTAGCCATGCTGATCAAAACAAACCTGTACATTTGGGAAGCTGTGGCCTCCTCAGATAGATTTAAACTGCAGGTCCTGTGATCTCTGCCCTTTAGCCATGTTGATTGGTACTGAGCATTTGATAACATCAGAAGGGCCCCAGATTCCCCACTCCAGAAAGTTAAATCAGGGTTATTTCCTGATTCTAGTAGGTTGGGCCAACCTTACTATCTGATCACATTGTTGACTTAGGGACTGAGGCTGAGGGGGTGTTTGGATTGCCACTTAGTCAATTCATGGCAAACTGGGCACCTCCTGATTTACTGTTCAGTAGTCATGGTAGTAATTAAAGTAGTTACATAAAATAACAGTGACAACAACCGTACTTTTAAAACTACCAAATTTATTGGAACAAAATGGAGTGGAGCGCACTTCATCAGGTGGAAGAGAAAGTTAAGAGGTGACATGATAGTCACGCTGATGACACCCAAATCTACTTCTCTATGTCTCCGACTGATGCAGTGACTGAGGATGGCATCTCTCCTCTGAATGCCTGCCTTGACTGGTAATGGCTGGATGAGGAAAAATAAACTCAGACTGAATCCAGAGAAAACGGAGGTACTTGCTATAGGCTCTCCAGGCCCGGGGATGGAGATTCATCAACTGTCCTAGACGGGGTCACACTTCCCCTAAGTGACAAGGTTCGTAGCCTGGGGGTGCTCCTGGACTCGTCTCTACAATTGACATCTCAAGTGGAGGCGACTGCCAGGAGCGCCTGGTATCAGCTTCGGCTGATACGCCAGCTACGCCCCTACCTGGGCAGGGAGGACCTAGAAACAGTAGTACATGCACTGATAACCTCTCGTTTAGATTTCTGTAATGCACTCTACATGGGGCTACCTTTGTATCAAGTTCGGAAGCTTCAATTGATTGAAAATGCAGCAGCCAGACTAGTGACGGGGGCTTCAAGGATGGAACACATCACCCCCATTCTGAAATCTTTGCACTGGCTGCCAATCTGCTTCCGGGCGCAATACAAAGTATTGGTCATTACCTTTAAAGCCCTATATGGCTCGGGCCCAGGTTACTTGAGAGAACGCCTCTCCCTACATAATCCGCCCCGCACCCTAAGAACTACTGACAAGAAGTTGTTAAACTATCAGTATACGAGACTAACATCTACGTCTCGCCTTGCCTTCTCAGCTGTAGCTCCAAAGTTGTGGAAAAGTTGTGGAGGAGATCTGTCTGATACCAACATTAGAGGCGTTTAAAAAAGTGCTGAAGACGGATCTCTTCTGGCGGGCATATCCCCCTGATCTTATTTAATCCCCCTGTATTGGAACTACCCCTGAAGTTATAGGTTTTATGATGTAATATGTTTTTAATGTGACATTGTTTTCATTGTGATTTTATTGTACTGTATTTTATCATGTTGTAAGCCCGCCTTGATCCGTAGGGAGAGGCGGGAGATATAAATAATAATAATAATAATAATAATAATAATAATTATTATTATTATTATTATTTATGTAAATATTTGAAAGGATGTCATATTGAAGATGGAGCAAGTTTTGTTTTATGCTGCTCCAGAGACTAGGCCACAGAGTAATGGATTCAAACTACAGGAAAAGAGATTCCACCTAAACTTTAAGAACTTTCTGATGGTAAGAGATGTTTGACAGTGGAACATGCTATGCTGCCTCACAGTGTGGTGGAGTTTCCTTTATTTGAGGTTTTTAAGCAGAGGACAGATGGTCATCTGTTTGGAGTGCTTTGCCTATGTATGCCTGCATGGCAGAGGGCCAGACTGGATGGTCCTTGTGGTCTCTTCCATGTCTCTGATTCTATTCAGAGAGAGCCCCTTTCCATTCCATAAGACTAACACCCAGGTTTCTGTGTATAAAATTATGTACTGACTTTACCACTCTCAAATCAATTATATGTGCCTTCCACCAACACTTACAGTGCATCCTCTTGGCAGAACAAAGCATGCAGAAGAAATCACAAAATACAACCCTCCATAGGCTGCAGTTATTGAAGAACACATTTTCAAGATGTCAAGTGTTAGAATACATCCCTAAACAAAACTATGGGGCTAAACAGGCAAGCAAAAAGAGGTGCTTTCAGGCTGGCTTGAAGGTGTGGCATTTAGATGACACATGCCTCGAAGCCAGCAGGAAATGCCTTCTGGGTGCCTTATGCGGAGAAAAGCCATTTCAAAAAGAAGCAGCATTTTCCCACTTCTTCCTGGCTTGAAGCCGTGTCATGTGGTCATGACATGAACACTCCAGCTGCCTTGGGAGCCGATGGTGCAGTTGGTGGGGTTTCAATGTGGCTTTAGAAAAGGCAGCTTTAAGCCACTTTTTACTGCCCATCTGTTATCTTCTTACTCATATAGAACTAGGAAATGGCATGTTTTACTATTATCAAGTGGAGGTGCATTCTTTTTTGTCCCATTTATGGCAGAGCCACAGATGGGTTGGGATGAGATAGAGCTTGCTTGGTGGTGAAACCAATGTTGTATGTCCCATGAAACCAAAATGGTACTTCCTCTGGTTGTCTTCTTCCAGCTGTTTTCATTGGGAAAGGCTTTTGCCTTGCCAGGTTGGAACAGCTCTGTTCAAACATATGATGAGAACTTCTAAAAGGAGGAGCAGGCCATATTGAATGAAGTCGTTACATTGACAGAAATTATAATTCTACAATCAACTCTACATGATGCACATGTACAAACAGGGTTAGCCTAGAACTTTTCTATCCCTGACACGATAGGGAAGGATTGCTTGATGTTGGTGATTGGTCATTGATACAAACAAACAAACAAAACAAACAAACAAACAGCTTCATTTATATACCGCTTCATACCCTTAAGGAGTGTCTAAGCGGTTTACAATTGTAAGCTATTTGCCCCCCAACAATCTGGGTACTCATTTTAGCGACCTCGAAAGGATGCAAGCCTTACAACTCTTATAGTGTAAAAATGTTACCATTAAGGTAATTTGATGTACAAAATACCCAAGTATCCCTGTAAATTATGTTCACTTTTTATTGTGTGTGTGTATGGAATATTGATTTACCCCCACAAAAAAGGCCCACATGATTTTTTTTTTCAACAGCTGTGGTACAGGAAAAGCATGATGTGTCATCCAATTTTAGCCATAGGCAAAATTAATTAGACCAATGGGATATTCATCAAACTTCAAAGTTATACAAAAGATAATTCCAAAACCTTTTAAAATGATTGAATAATTAGCTACAGCAGAACTATTAATCGAGCAAGAAGACATAAATTGTTCAGTACCATGATTTGCTTGATAACTTGTGTGTTGTACATTATGGGGCTTTCTAGATTGGCAAAAAGAAGTGTGTTCATGGCTGCATGAAACTCTAGCCTTTAGATGAGAAAAAGGGAAAGTGTGCCATGAAAACACTTTTTTTTGCATTTTAGGGGAGAAGAAGCGCCTTTAAAAAGGTGCTGGTTTTCCCAGCTTCTTTTTTAAAAACTGCAGAACAGCGCAGCTCTATCTAAAGGCTGCGGTGCAGCTGCTAAGCATTAAGGAAAAGGCAACTTCATGTCACCCTTTCCTGCCAATCTAGAAAGCCCCAAAGTTTGTAAATACGATCTTTAAATTCTAACTTTCAGAATCCCCCAGCCAGCATTGGCAATGACAGTGCTGGTTACCCAACTTTAGCACAATCAGCAGCAAAAGTAGGGATCAGAAACTACTGGTAGGGTCAGATAGATCAGGAGAAGCTGGGCAGGGTCACATACCTCTTAGTTCTCTTCTTCCCCATCAGAAGTTTAAAGGCACAATGTACTTTGATATGCTAAACTCAGGCATCAGTCAGAAGTGGTGTTGGTACCACTCTGCCCTGAATCTGATATTTTACTAGATGTGTAAACAAACTGAATTTGCAATTTGTACCATCTTGAAAATATGTCTAGTTGTTGGCAGTTGGGGGAATGACAGGATGTAATGTTATATTATTTTAGTAAGGGTGGGGGAAACTGTTAATTTTGCTTTGTCCTTCATTCAGTCGTGATTAAAACCTCAAGCTCTTTCTGTCCCAGATAAGAACAACGACCAATATGAATTTTGTTAAAACTGTTCTAAGATGAACTGAAACAAAAGTTTCCCCAAATTTGCACCAACCAAATTGAATAGGTGCAGCTATTTCTGGTGTGGTGAGAAAAACATTACATCTGCCTGCTATTTAGATGTTTAAAAAATGGCCACCCTTATTTGGTACCACGATGGTTTAATCCATGAGAATGCATACCTAAACTTTTACTGTGCATTGAGTTGTAGAAAAATAGTTTTACACTTGTCTACTTCTCCCTCTGCTTTTCCACTGACCTTGGAACCTCTGGGACATAGTGGCTGAGAAAAAGGTGGGTCTGGAGAAAAAGTTGGAAGACTATCCTAGCTATATCTCAGAGCTGCATGTTGCAGTGCAGGATCCCATCTACCGTTGTGTGTCAACATTTATTAGATCACAAGTGACTAGCAAATTATTTTGAAAAACCTTGGTTCCTTTATCACATGGATGAGGTAGGTGTAGCCTTCTAGATGTTGCTGGACTGCAGCTCCCGTCAATGCATGCCCAACAGAGTGGAATGCAGGGAATTGCTGTCCAAAAACATGTGGAGGGCTGTGTGATTTCCACCTCTGCTTTGTCACTGAAAATCTGCAGTATGGCATAAACTGAATTAAAGAGTGATACCTTTATGAGCCAACCAAAATGCAGAAAATACATAATGCAAACTTTTGAAGCTTCACTGGGTTATAGTTAGGCAATGAACATATCCTTCTTTTGTGGATTTTAGATTCTGTTGTATTTTGCTGTATGGCCAACATGGCTACATCATATCAACGTGAGCCTACTTGGAATTACAGGTTTAAATAGCAGCCAGAATCAGTCACACATAAAATGAAATCCAAACAGATCTCTGTGTCCCTTTCTCTTTGCAAAATAAAGTTGTTTCATACAATAAGGCTGACAGGCTTCAGTCAGTGCAGAAATTATGCCACCTTCTGGTAGACAGTGATATTGATAGTTCTTCCTACTGTTTCAAAACAGACCCTTTAAAAATGAAACCACAATTGTTAAACTGTTCCAAACAGAGCATTGTCATATGATATTTCACTTTTGATCCCTTTAAGGACTTACAGGCTAAAAGCATTAAAGTGCATTATGATTAAATAAACTTCTAGAACATACTGCAATGGAAGTAAATGAAAGTAGATAAGCCATACACATTCATAACAGTTTGATATTCATGTTTACGATCATGACACTATTAGCATATTCTTAAAGGCCTGCTACGTGTGCCACCACCACCTACCTTAACAGCCAGAAGCCACACCAAGTAATGGACATCTGTTCTGCTAGAGACAGAGGACTCTTTCATACAAGGCTAAATTGGAAGTATAATTTAAGGTCAATTCGAATGCAATCATGGGTTTTATGTTATTGCAAATTAACTCTTCACATGCAAATTCGGGCAGGAGGGAAGCCAATTCGAATGCAATCATGGGTTTTACCTTATTGCGAATTAAAGCTTCGCATGCAAATTCGAGCAGGAGGGGGTTAATTTCGGGTAATGGGAAGTAATTCCGAACGGAGCAGGGGTTCATGTAAATTCGCTAAACAAGCGAATTTACATGAATCCACATTGGCTCCATTCGGAGTTGGGAGAAATTCCTCCCCGTTTGAAAGAGTCCTGGGACAGAGCAGGATGACATTTCCAACCCCCTCTTGGCAGCCATTTCCAGTGTGAAAAGTAATTGTAATATGGATCCTGATTCTGTTCCTCACAGCCTCATTTGCTGGTGGGAGTGGACTGGAAACATCATCCCACAGCACCTCACTTACCAGCAACATAGACCTGTATTGCTTGGTGAACTATTGGCTGTAAAGATAGGTTTAGATAGTTAAGTCAGGAGATGATGCGTGTACCCTGTAGAAATAATGCAGTTTAACACCACTTTAACAGCCATAGTTCCATCCTACAGAATCCTGAGATTTATAGTTTTGTGACATAGCAGCACATTTCGGCAGAGAAGGCAAAAAACCCTGTAAAACTAAAAATCTTGGCTTTCCATAGGATAGAGTTACAGCACTTAGTGGTGTCAAACTGCATTATTTCTACAGGGTAGATGCACCCGATAAGTAGTTACATACTCGTAGCTACATCTGCGAGGTAGGATGTCAGCCAAAAGTCTTTTCATGTCATTTTGTAAGGTTTATGTACATGAACCCAGGTTTAAAATTAAATTTACACTAGAGAAAGGTTCAAGACTGGTGGTGGCTCAGATTGGGACTGGGCACATGCAGTTGGCATGGTTCTGGTGTGAATGGCACTAGAGCAGCACAAGACCACTCCATCCATGCCATCTGTTTCATCACTAAATCAGCTAATTGTTGGAGATGTAATACTATTAATGCTTCCTTGATACATATATTTTGGAATTATCCCATAGTAGAACAGGAAGAAATCACATGAGTAGATTTGATATTGGAAAGTTCTTTGATATTCAGGGATATGCATGTTCTTTTGAATTATTTATCTGTTTATTGGAAATTAACAAATAGCCAATAGAAGTGAATTCTTCACATCTTTGACTGCTAGCAGGTTGATACTTTGTTAAAAATTACAAACAGATTTAGATTTGAACAGCTTTTAGATAAACTTACAACTAATGTGGTTATTTTTCCTCCTCTGTTTTATTTTCCTCCATACTTCTTTCATTTGCATGACAACGGCTGCTGCCCCCATCACTCTCCCCTCTTACCCTGTCCCTTTACCTCGCCCTCCCTGATGCCTAACCCAGCATGCCTTCAGTGTTTTTTGCACAATTACAGAGCTCTGCAGCCCTGATTAAAACTTTTTAAAATGAGAAGCCAAAGGCTTTCATGACTGGCATCCATAGTTTTTCATGGATTTTTTTGGGCTATGTGGCCATGTTCTAGAAGAGTTTATTCCTGACATTTTGCCAGCATCTGTGGCTGGCATCTTTAGAGAATGCCGGACACAGATGCTGGCAAAAAAAACATCAGGAATAAACTCATCTAGAACATGGCCACATAGCCCAAAAAAACCACAAAAACCCTATTTTTAAAATGACTATTTGAAACTTTGAGGATTCAGAGCTCCAGAATTGTGTGAAAAACAGATTTTTTAAAAAAAAAAATAGCAAGGGAGAGGGGAAAAGCGAGGATGAGGGGACAGTGAGAACACGTGACTGCCAGTCATGCTAGTGCCCTGGGAATGGCTTTTCACACCCAGGCATTGCAAGTTTCCTCCATGAATTAAAAAGGGATGGCTGGGTGATGGGGCAGCTATAGGAGGGAAGTGGTGTCCTGCAGTCAGCATCACCAATGCCACTTCCTTCCCAATGAAATCTCAGTTTAAAAATCAGGTGTGATCATTTTCTATGTCTCTGAATTCTACTCTCATGCTTTAGAACAGCCTTTCCTTTAACATAAATTTATAAATATTTAATTGATTTTTTAAAACTTTATATTCCTACTTTTTATACTTTTGTATTGTTTTTAATTTGTATTGTTTTCAGATTTGTTGCTTTGGTTCCCTATATATATAAAGGTGGTAATAGTAGTAGAAGTAATTATTAGTATTATTAGTATTATTTCCTAATTTGACCATTATCTGACTTCCACCATTTTTAGGCAACAATTGCATTGTGGGATGGGGTGTGTGTGTTGGAGGCAGGGAACTTTGAAAGGACAAAATACTTTTGAAGGATTCAATAAGCAAATGTGCTCTCCGAATGTCAACATTATGGTAATGAAGCTATGTCACTGACTTGATACACAACCATGTTAGAGAATTGTCATGATCCACAGTGGGACGTTGTTGCACAGTGGTAGCTCCCATTACATAAAGGGGTATTGTGCAATATGTTCTGTTGTGTGATGGAGGCTCCCATTCACAATGGGTTCACCAGGGAGTGTGAGCACATTTTTTTCAGCCGGGCACAGGGCACCCATGACTTTCCACTTTCCTCCATTCTGGAATACCAGTGTCCTGTGGTTCTGTTGGGGGATTTTGCTTCCACTCCTTTCACTGTCATTGCACAAGGGCAGCTCATCCCAGAAAGCACTGAACTGTTGCGCATTGCAAACATTTCACAATGGCCATACTGCTCATTCCAATTGTGCAGTGCTCCCCTTGTTGGAGCTGCTAAAATGCTTCTCTCCTGGGAATATGACACTAGGCCACAATTCTAAATTGCACAGTCATAAATTTCTTTACAGTGTCATAAATTCCTAACAAGATGCCACCCATAATCTTAAATCAACCTATTTGTGATTTTATCTGCTATAATCCCACTTTCATCCAAAGGGAGAAGTGGGAGATATAAATAAAAATATTTATTTATTTATTTATTCAAGTTGCTATTGTTTATGTAATTAATTAGTTTCCTAGGCTGGTATTCATGATCACAGTTAAGAATGTGTAATCTATTGTTACACATTCAGAACTGTTTTTTATTCATGATCCCTAGATATTCAGTACTGTAGGGAAAACATAGGGGTTGTAAGTCTCCCAATCCTTACTTATCAGGAAGCAGATGCTGTGAGCAATAGGGGTCTATTCTGCTATCAAGCAGAATGCACCAGCCTCATATTTTTACACAGACGTGCACACAATATATACACCGTGAGTGATCTCTGGTGTGAGAGTCAGAAACAAAATCCTTGTTGCTATTTCTCCTCACATCAGAGACTGGTTACTGTCCTTCCAGACAAAGTGCCATTCTCCCATTGTTGCAGTACCTATAGCTATTTAACTCAGCATTGGTGCCACTATCTACATCATTATAGTTACACCAGCCAACAGGATTACTGCCATACTGTGCACAGTGTTGCCTAGTCGCATGAAAAGTCAATTGTAACTCTGCACATAGCTTAGAGTGAGGAAGCAATGATATCTAGCATTAATATAGCTTCTGATTTCAAGCTTTCCCTTTCTATTTTAGGCATTCCATAACATAGCAGTCTATTAACAGTAACCTCTTAATTAACAAATCAATTGCTTGACAGTCCCAATAACATACTGTTCCCCCCTCATGTGGGTAATTCATGTGGGTATCTTTGTTTTCTAATAGAAAATATCAGCCCAGCTCTTAAAATGCTTGCTATTTTCATGTGGAATGTGCTGTGGGATTGACTTCAGTCCCAGTAGTCTAAATTCTAAATAAACAATTTTAATCCTTGCATTCTAGCTAAATTTTAATCAGATACATTACCTTACAGATGCAACCCACTGGGAATCTCTCCTGTTTATGTTTCATACAGATGAAAAGGAGTTGGGGTGGGTCTTAAAGGGGGTCCTGTCCAAACAGAAGGTCTCTTGTGCAGACCCTACTGGAGTGCGTGTAGCCATGCTCCACAAGGCCACAACTCATGTCAGAATGATCTTTCAGGAGAAATCCCAGCTGTTTGTGCTCATTTGTGTATCCTTCACACCTCACTTAGAACTGCAAGACCCAGCTCAATTCTAAGCCTGCTCACATCTGCATCCAGGGGAGTTTGCATTTGTGCACTGGAATCATCAGCACACCATCTTACTTATGAGCAGGGCATACTGTTCTGTGTGTTGGTCCCACATATTACATGCTAGATCATACCTTCTCAGTTTCTTTGCCATGTTATGTGGCATGACCAGAATGGGAATTCCATTCAGGTTTACTTAAATATGAATAGAACTCTTCAGCACAACCAGGAATCCTGGTTTATCAGGATCTCTAATGGGACAAGAATCCTATTTAGTTTCAAATGAATTGACATAGTTTCAAACGAATGGACGTAGAACTCTACTTTAGATTTAGCTTCTCCTCAAGGCAAGATGAGTAGTTGAGAGGAAGTGCCCAGCACACATGGGGATGTGGGGCAGGGCACATGCATGGTCTGGTCCTATGAGCCTTCATGTGGTTTGGAGAATGCATGCACAGATATAGAAACTATACAGTCATGATAGCTCACTATTGTATATGTTGAAAATAAGCACTACATGTGATTAGAGGTTGAGTCAAATGTAGTTGTTGTGTGCCTTCAAATTGTACTTGTTTCTGACTTCTGGCGACACTAAGGCAATCCTATCATGGGGGTTTCTTGCCAAAATTTATTCAAAGGAGGTTTCCCATTGCCTTCCCCTGAGGCTGAGAGCATGTGATCTACCCAGAGTCAACTAGTGGGCTTCATGGACAAACCAGGAATCAAATCCTGGTCTCCAGCACTCGTAGTCCAACACTCAAACCACTGTGCTGGCTCTCTTGAGTCAAATATACTCCAGACATTAATTGAATGTACTAGAACAACAAGATAAAGAACTATATAGTTGGGAACATAGTTTTGTTAGATAATTAGGACAGCATCTTTATAGATGGTTTTCTAAAATATGCTTTTCTGCAACTTGTTTCTTTATTTTAAAGCTATTCTAGCTATTCTGCTTTCTCACAGCCCAAGACAAATCAATGGTCTAAATTGTTTAGTCCCAGAGTTTCCCTAATTATTTTCAATTATTTTTTCACATTATCATCTCTGATCATTTATTTTTTATGCTTAGCTACTCTAATTAGGTTAAAAGCCTCTGGTTGCAAGCAGTATTTTACTTCATAGTGTTTTTACGTTATCTAATGTAGACAGTGACACTCAGCATATTTATAAATTAATAGGATATATGTTTAAGACGACCAGCCAGTGGAAGATAAAAGAATAATATTAGACATTTGTTTATGTTTTTATTTTTGTTTTGGCAAAGAAGATCTTTGAAAGAAAAAAATCTGGCAACATAGAAATTTAGATAATTAACAATGGACAAATAATTAGAACAGAATTGTGAGCTGAATACAGAAATCTGCCTTCATTTACTCTTTTTCAAAACCAAAGCTTGGCTATAACTCATTAAAATAATGGATAACAAATAACTTACTTTTAACAGGTTTTTAAAATCTCACCAATAATAATAGTATATGTACATTACTTTAAAATTGTAACTTGCTGTTGGAGATCTCCACTTCTATTTGTAGTGTAATGTAACTTTTATCATTACTTTTATAGCTATAGGCATGAGTCTCACTAAGGGGCGAAACAGACAGCCCCTTTGTGGTGGCTTCCTGGTGCCTTGGGGGCATGTTCTTTAGATGATGCATGACCCCAAAGCTGTCTGGAAGCCGCTGTGAGACCGCCCACCTGAACACACAGTGGGCAGTTGGCTACGCGACTTTTATATGCTGCACAATGCAGGAGCACCACAAAGCTACCCCCCATGTGGTCAGGTGGGTGGTTTCACTGCGGCTTCCTGACCGCTTGGGGGCATGCAGATGGTAGAAAAGCCGGTTTTTTGCTGGCTCAAAAAGGAAAGGCCTTCTGCCATTTCTTTTTGGGCCAGCAGAAAGCCGGATCAGGGCCATGGCATGTGGTTGCCACAGCCCAATCCAGCAATCAAGGACGGGGGAATCAAGCTGCCCCTTCATAGCTGTCTGTTTCGGCCCTAAATTGTGGAGGCAGAATATCACATACTTCAAGTACTGGGTTCTCCTGTGCCCAATTGTTGTGTCTCAAAACTTGCTTTGTTGTTGGTGCTGAGGCAATGGTGTGATGAATTAAAGGTTAGTATGTAAGGCCAATAGTTGTCAATATTTAATAGTATTTGTAAAAAGTAACTGAAAGTATTTGAGTTACGTTTATGAATCAGGAAGAAGAACAATGACTACTTTGGTGGCCTTGGAACTGTAATTGAAAATGTAACCAATTAATTTTTTTAAAAAAATAGGTGTCTAAGGTCGAATATACATTGGGGGTGTGGTGTTTACATGACGCATGTCCTCAAAGCATCTGGAAGCTGCACTGAAGCCGTGCACCTTTCCAAAGCACCAGATGAAAAAGGAGTTGATTAATACTGACTCTTGATTGATGTGCATCAGGACCTGTGGTGGTAGCCCACTTTGGGAGCAGGCCATGCAGTCACTATGGTCCCAGCCAGAGGCCACTCTTTATTAGATGTCTGCATTACCCCAAGTTCTCTTTAAAGCATGCATCATTATCAATCTCTTTAAAGAAACATATGGACCAAGAGCCAACCTTTGTAGCTATGTCTTCCAATGTCTTCCAATGCTACCCGTAAGCAAATCTAAGCAGTGAAGGCCTTCCCAACATGGTTATTTCCATGTTGTGGAAAAGAGGGGCAGGGATGAGTCCAACTCTTTACCTGTAGCTGGATGTTCTACAATAGGCATCCCAGGACTGTAAACCTGTTTCAAGGAATAGGAAGTTCATCTGTGGACTGTTCATCCATCTAGCATCTCCTTTTTGCAACATACAAGCTCCTCATGTGCCATAGCATGTGCTGTTTCAGTGATTCATGAAGGAACATAATAAGGTAAGAATACAAGAAGAGCTGAGTGAGATCAGGCCCTGTTTGGTGTAATGTTTACGATAAACCCCCTAATTTGGGGGGTGGGGGGGGAGAGAAATGGTGTAATTTTCATTATTTACAACCTAATTCATCAGATGATGCATCTGTTAAACGTGGACTGTATCATGTAGTTAAGGAAATCTTAGGCCAAATAAAAAATATTGGTCTTTAAAATTTCATAGTATTTTATAGTGTTTTTGATGCAGCAGATTAACGTATTGCAGCAAACCTCCTGCCCTCCACTCAGTAGCAGCCTGTGGCTTCACATGTACATCTGGATTTTAGTCTGAAGTATAAAGACATTTTTCAAAGTGCTAGCTAGAGCTGTTTGGCGGGAAATACTTAGCATGTTTGGTAGATTCTTTGAAGTTCCAGCTGCCACACAGGGCTCATTCACTGTCACATTGGCATGGGAGACACTAGCTGCCACTGTTCCACAGCTGACCCGCTAGATGTCACAGGGCAGCCCAAACGGTAGATACAAACAGCTGATAACCAGAGGTAACCTTTAGCAGATCCAAATAGCCATCATCATGCTATAACTGTATGTAAGCCATGTCATATAGCATGAAGATTACCCTGGGCAGTTCAGGAGGGAAATTGCATGACCATCTTTAAAACTTATTTGCACCTACTGAATTACTTTTCTGAATTCAGTTGGTGACAAATCTGGCATGGTGGAATACGTTGACTCAGAGTGTAGTGAAGTCTCCTTCGTCAGAGGTTTTTAAAGAGAGGCTGGATGGCCATCTGTTGGGAGTGATTTCATTCTGTGCTCCTGCATGGCAGGATATTGGACTGGATAGCATTGTGGTTTCTTCCAACTCTATGATTCTACATTCTAAGTAATGCATGAAAGACAGGATTAAAAAGCTGGCTTCCACGCAGTTTGGTGGCATAGCAGTTACATGATGCACACCCTCAAACCACATGGAAGCTGTGCCGAGGCTGCGCCAGGGCACCTAAGGCAGCCAAAAAAAGGAGAGGCTCTTTTCAGCTTCTTGCCACGGTCCATTTGGGACCACAGCAGCAGGTGCACTCAGGACCACAGTATGTGATTGCCACAGCCCTGGGGTGATCGGGCCAAGAGCAGCTTTTGGCCACTCCTTCCTGCCTGTGTGCTTCACACCTCAGTCTTGGAAAAGGGGACAAATCATTTAGAAGACGAATTGAACATGTGAAAAGCATCTGAAAAATTCACTCGTGTAGGCTTCAGTACAGTGTAATTGCTGTCATCCTGCACTTTTCATAGACTTCTGTGAAAGCAATTCCAAAAATTCTGGTTTGATATTACTTGATGGTTTCTAATTAATTAACTGTTCCTTCACTCTTTCACACACTCTCCTTCTCTCTCCCTCCCTCCTCTCGTCCCCCCACCCCCACATACTTCTTTTGAACAACTAACTTAATGAAAATCCTAATTCTATAGGACTAAAAACTTGGCATTTTGCTTTCTGCTGATGTTCTTTAGCTGTTTCAAGTCCTGATTATTTCTCCCTTGTTTGTGTTTTCTTGAAAACTAATTGCACATCTGAAATGGTAGCTTTTAAATAATTCATAAATATCACCAATCCGGAAGTGGCAAAAGGATGGAGGAACCCAGTGAAGTACAATGTGTTTTGTTTTATTTTGTAAGGGATCAAAACAAAACCGCTCAGCTCATTGGGATGCTTTTTTTATTCCTGAAGCACTTAATTAGGCTTGCCTGCCTCTTTGGGCCTGGGTTGATTTTCTCTGTTTCAAGAGAGCTTTTGACCTGGTGTAGTAATAAAATACGTGGAAAGAGTCCAGCTTCACAATGGTTACTGAAAACATTTGTAAACATTCTCATTTTTAGTACTGGAAAAAGAAAAGAATACACAACCCTGTAATCTCACTGGTGAAATTCATACATTAATAATTGTTTTGTGTCCCCGCCACACATGTGTCTGCATCCCTGTTTAGCACTACCAGTTACACAGAACAGTTCTGTAACAGGTTCTAATGTAGGGAATTAAATACCTAGAAGATCCTTAACGCAAAAGCTTCCCAAGTTTCAGAGGAGCTCCCACATGGACACCTAATTGAAATAATTCATGCAATGTCTTCCTAAAGTTTATAGCTTCTGGAATTATTCCTGTGCTTACAGAAGCATTTTAAAGATTGCATCCTCAAAACTTCAAAATCAATTATTTTTCTGTAGAAGCAGGTCCCTTGTTTTAAAGTACCCCTTTTGTGCTGACCTGTCATTTTTTCTTAATATAAGCATTTTAATGTGTTTTTTTTTCTTTGCAGATACTAATTAGGAATGTGCCCTGGAGAAAACTCTGTGTTGGTTTGTCCTCTTCTTATTGGTGGCAATGGGGTGGGTGGAAGAGAGGATCTTACACTTTTTATAGGACTCATCACACCATTTATTCTGGAATAATTGGATTGAGTTCAATTTGATGTTTTTTGATTAACTGATTTTTAAAGATGGTAACCGATAAAAAGATCCAGCAAGAATGCTAGTAGAGTGCAGAGCTCCACAAATATAAAGTGCAGAGAATTCTTCTTTTTCCTCACTTCCTTCCTGGGTTCAGGAGGGGATTCCTTGTGGTGACATAGACAGGTCTAACACACATCACACAAGTATATCCCTTTTTAAAGAGATATTTTTACTTCTTTGCTCAGTGACCAGGTGCACAGGAGTAGCTGGGGTTTCATGGGAGCAGCTCAGTCTCCTTGACAAGCAATCTGCTGTGAGAGCTCACCTTAGTGTTTTATGGTTGTCCTTGTGTAATCCAGAGAGGAATGTGTAGCCAGTGACTACAGCTTCCTTCTTCCCTGCAAGGCACCTGGAACACATGCAAGTGCATCCCTGGAGATGATCAGTGGCCAAGAAGACAGAGTTGCACCTATGAGCCCCCAGTTGCTTTTGTGTACCTGGGCAAAGAGGTAGAGAATACTTCCTTCATGTCAAAAAACCAAAAGTATGCACACTGGCGGTGGGTATTATGAGTGTGCATATCACTAAAAGGAATCTAGCCACTGTACACGTATAAAAGTGGTATAATATTGTGTGTGTACATGCATGAAATAATTAATTAATTAATTAATTAATTAAATAGTAAATGAAATAGTAAAAGAATTCTCACACCTGGGATCAAGCATTGATAGAAATGCAGACTGCAGCCAGAAGATTAAGAATGGGAAGGACACCTATGAAAGAACTAGAGAAGATCCTAAAATGCAAGGATATACAACTGAGCACAAAAGTTAGAATAGTACAAGCCTTTGTATCCACTATTGCCATGTATGGATCTAAGAGCTGGCCAGTTAAGGAGGACAGGAGGAAAATCAACTCATTTGAAATGTGGTGTTGAAAAGGGCTAAGGATTCCATAGACAGCCAAAAAGACCAACAAATGGGTCCTGGAGCAGATCAAGCCAGAAATCTCCCTAGAAACTAAGATGACAAAACTCAGGTTGTCGTACTTTGGACACATCATGAGATGGCATGAATCACTGGAAAAAAACAGTAATTCTAGGAAAGGTGGAGGGAAGTAGAAAGAGAGAAAGGCTGCATGCAAGATGGATGGACCCTATTAAAGAGATCACGAGTATGACTTTGCAAGAGTTGAACAGAGCAGTGGAGGACAGAGATGTCTCATCAGCAGGGTCACCATGGGTCAAGATCGACTGGAGGGCAGTTAACAACAACAACAAGAACAAACATGAATGAATGGGTGATGATCCTTATTCTTCAGCTTTCAGTGGTTACAAACTGCTGTTATCTTTCTAGAATAGAAAGGGATAAGAATAAGCACTATTCCTTGCAGAATACCACACTGAGAATGAATAACGGATTTCAACAATCGACAAACTGCTGGATCTGAGGGGACAGTAATGTCATATACTATCTTTTCACAAAAGAAGAGAGCTCAATTGAAGCTGTGGGAGTCTTGCCCCAGTGGTGACCCCAATGCCAGTGTTTTTTAACCCTGTTTACCTGGATGCAGTGGTGTCACTCAGGGGGGCCAGGGAGTGACACCTAATGGAGAGTGACACTAGTGTTCCCCGAACATACACCTTTGGGCAGAAACGGGCTGTGGAATTCACCCTGTCTCTTTAAAACACTGAAGAGATGGGGGTAAGAAAGGAGAGGGCCCAGGTTTATTTTTAATTAAAATTATTTTTAATTTTTCCCCCCAAAACATCACATCGTACCAAAATTTCACTTTAACCACATGAAACAATGTACATACACATATATTTAGGCTGTAATTTAAAGATATAAAATTATAATTTAAAGACATAACTTTACTTTTGCAAGTTGTTAATGTCACAACTATTACCATTACATTCTGTGAAACCGTGTTTCCCTGAAAATAAGACAGTGTCTTATATTAATTTTTGCTCCCAAAGATGTGCTAGGTCTTATTTTCAGGGAATGTATTATTTTTCCATGAAGAAGAATTCACATTTATTGTTGAACAAAAAAATTGAACATTTATTATATACTGTATATATATTTATAAACAAAAACTTTGCTAGGTGTTACTTTCAGGGGAGGCCTTATATTTAGCAATTCAGCAAAACCTCTACTAGGTCTTATTTTCAGAGGATGTCTTATTTTCAGAGAAACAGGGTATAGGGGAATTATAATTTATGAGTAAAATTAGTAGAAAGAACTTTACTAAGGATTCTGTATGGTGTGGTATAGGAGGATATCAATTGGGAGGTGACCATGAGTTACTGCACTGGGTGATGCCAACCCAAGTGATGCTTCTGGGTGAATCAACTCCAGACTTTAATCTGGATTTTAAGGGATCTATCCAATGTGCTAAATCCATTTTGGGGAACAGAAGGAAGATACAGAATTAGGAAGCCAAAGACACAGGGTGTGATTCAGGAGAAAGAAACAGCAGCTGTATAATTCTCTCCTAACCTCCCATTATATCTATAGCTGTTCCTATACTTGTTTGTTCTGTCATGCAAGATTTTAGACACAAATTATTTTTGGGGAATGCAGTGGATAGGCAAGGATCACCCCCTCTCACCACCACCATCACTTCTACCACTTTACAGTTATTCAGTAGCTATCTGTATCCTTAGACCAGCTCTGACCGAAATGTTGAACGAGGAATATTGCAAGGAATCAAGTTCTGGCTCATGGAGGTGTTTCCTGCTGCTTTGTTTTCTGTCATTTAGCTTGAAGGAGTAGCAAGGTGGGCTGGAAGAACAAGCAGCAGATACCAATAGTTCCAAGGAGTTACTTTTCAGAAAATAACTATAAGTTATTATTTGAGTTGCTTTTGAGACATAGCCAAATGAAGAATTAACTATGATGGTAAGCAGTTACTTTTTGATTTGGAAGCATAATTACAAACATTTATTTTTTAAATGTAACTTTCCACATTTTTAGCTAGATTTGAGTGAATTTTTTTTTTTTAAAAAAAAAAAAAAAAGGAGGATAGAGAAATACCTTGACTTTTCCCCATTTCTTTTTATCTTGGAAAAAGTGATAATTTAAGTCATAGGCATATCATTATTCTTCAGTTCTACAACTTCATGGAAATATATGGGGAGTATTTACCCCCATATATAGCCAGAATAACCAATGCTGAGGGATCTTGGGAGTTACAGTGCAACAGCACTTGGAGGATGTTAAATTCCCTATTCTTGTACTAAAGATTTACTCACATTTCATATGTTAACATATTATTGAAAGCCCTACAGGTATTCCTTTTACTCATCCCAACTGGTTATCATAGAAATGCAGAACTCTTTAGATTTCTTTACCTATTAAATAGAGACAAGACTTCGAATAAAGAATACCTTTGGGAAGGTTCAAATTTTAGCATTTCTTAAGTAACATACCTTATGTGACTGTTGGAAGGTAATGGTGGGCTGCAGTATAATTTTAAGTTTTATTTGCCTTTGTCAAGCCTATGTGAAATATCAGCACTGCATGGTTAGACCTATTTAGGATAGCAATCCTTCACACACCAAGCTGAAAAACTGACACTAGGGGGAATTTAGGGGAATTTTTTCCCCCGTAGCTTCATAGCAGATAGATCTCTTCCCAGAGGTTTGATGCAGAGTGATCATATGCCCTACTTTTCATTAGACCATTCTTTGAGGGTAACAAGACAGTTCTCTGTTGCAAGGCTGGACACACTTCGTATCCCCAAAGTCTACATTTGGAGACAGCTGTTGTGGGAAAAGTTGGACCAGCACACCACACATACACTTTATATATATATATATATATATATATATACACACACACACACACACACACACACACGTATGCACCCAGTGCAATATCCTTGTCACAAAATGGCAATGTGGCTTGGATGTTACATGGCAAACCTATCAGCATTTTTGGTAAGACACTCAAATTAGAAATGGCTCCTTTGGAGAAAAGTTCTAGAAAGCAAGAGCAAAGATTTTTGACTGTTGTTTCCTGGGCAATTTTCTCATGGCTCCTCCCTGCCATGAAATCCCCAAATGTGTCCCAGTCTCACCCTGTGTTACTGGAAGTGGTTCTTCAGTGTTGACATTCCTTAAACAAAAAGAAAACAAAAATCCATCTGGCTCTTTGACTGCTGTCATCTTTCCTTTGTTTCCTCCTCCACCTCCAGTCTCCAGTGAGAAGACGCTTGTCACTTAATTGCTGCTGTGGATCACAGATGATGGTTTATAGGTTTAGGCAAATTGCAGGCAGCACTTTGTTAACAAACGGAAGAGCACAATGATACTTCATAATTATCCTATAGAGCTCAATTGGCCCTTAACAGCACCTGCATGTACAACATCAGGGAGCCTTGTTTCACCGCAAAAGCTCCTTCTTGTTAATTAACCTGTGTGCACTTGTTACAAATGAAACCTATTTATTTCCACTTAATATATTTGCAGCTAGTTTAAATATTCATTTATTACTAAGCTTGTTAGCTGGGGGAGAAAGGAGAATTAGGATTCTTTCCCATTATCTCATGTTAAAGCCACAAACAGACTCATATGTCAGCTGTGCACATGAAACTTCTTTCTTGTATGCTCCACAAGTCCCCATATTAGGGGAACAGAAATGGTTAGCAACCATGTTATTCAAGGCTGATGAATGTGAGAGTAGAATGAGGTGTTGGGAAGCCATCATGTGTAGAGAAGCCAGCATTCATTTGCCAAGGAAAAATGGTCAGGGTGTCAGCACATAAAAAAGCAGTGGGCCCAAGAAGGATTAAGCCACATTATTTCATCCTTCTAGATTTCACCATCTGAAATAAATTTCTGAATCCCTCACAGACTACTGTAATAGGGACAGAATGCTGAAGTATGTCAGCATATATGGCACACAAATGCAATGGAGGTCTGAAGCCAGAAATTAATTTAAACAGTATCTTTTTCATACAGTGCCACCTCCAACAAGTTTTTCTCTCTTCCTCCATTACACAACATCCACTCAAACCTATCTTTTTTAAAAAAAAATCCAACAGGAATCAGCATCCAACTTTGAAGACATAGACAGAACTCCTTGTTAGTACACTAGTGTTCACAGTAAGCCTATTGGGTTTGAGGGCATTCCACTCCTTCTAGATCCATTAAGCAATTCAACAACTATCAAAATTTCACTTCCTAGGCTTCTGAAATACTAAGGCAGGGTTATGTACATGTGGAATCCAATGCTATTTTGTGACCATTGAATCCTCCATACTCCTGAACCACTGTTTTCTGCCCCCCCCCCAAAGAGAGAGCAATTCTTCACTCGTAAGCCTCCATGAGCTTGGCAGTTTGCAGAGGAAGTCTCAAAAAGTTTCCAGATGAATTGCACAAGCTCTCATAATCTAATCCTGAATGTCTAATCACAGAAATATATACATGTGTTTGTATACACACGTGTGTGGGTATCAACAGACGAAACAACATTCCATGTTGTCAAACTTTAAATACGATTCCGTTTTTTCCTCCCAAATATGGCAAAACAGTTTATCTGGAATCTGAAGGGGGGAAAAGACAATTCACTTGGACATATCCCACTGTAATATTAGCTTATTTTAATATTTATACCCCAGTCCTTGATGGAAGCAGTTAAGCTGTTGCAGAATCCCATGATACTGGTAGCACAATTGTGAGTTGCCACCTGCACATTCTGATTGCCATCTGCACACTAGGCAAAAAGACTACCCCTTTTAAAATGACATCTCTAGAATTCTTTCCGTCCTGCCAAATTTAATATTAATGCATGAATTCCACAGCAAATTAGTTATTGCAACTGTGTGTCACTTGCTGTTTAAAATACACTCAGCTATCGATGCGGGTAACAGTCCCACAGCACCTAATCAATGACTCTGATTCCTCTCTTTTAAAATTGGTCCAATAATGCATTTTAGAATAGGTCAATATTGCCTGCTACATGGAATACTATGTCTAATTTGTTTCAATTCATCATGATCATGTATTTTAGACAAGCATATTTAACATTTCAACTTGCCACTGGGAATTAACAGTGCCGAGCAATCTTCAATTATTTTTCCCTTGCACACAATATGGTTTGAGAGGCACGCAGGGAAGTAGAAGAAGGGTTCTAAGCACAATTATTTGAGAATTTGCTCCTCTTAACTCAATTGGTAGGTTATTTGTGGAGGAAGGGGGCATATGAATAGAACTGGGCTGTTAAACACATCATGCTGCTTTTTCATGGACTGGCCATTCTCTGACATTTTATACAACAGGAATTCATTTATCTGGACTTACCATCAGAGGAACTTTGGCTGTCCAGGTGGTTACAGCCTCCATCAGCCCCTTCTAAGCGTAGCCAATGATAAAGGATGTATTCCAAAACATCTGGAGGTTCAAATTCTATACCACAGGATAAATGGAGATCTCTTTCTGTTCATTTACGGAATAAACATTTTCTACTTCTAGAGTAAATATTGATAGTGCAGAATTAAAGAACATGTTGTCTGGTTGAGCCTCTTAAGCTGACCTGTTATCAAATCTCTTCTCATGTAGGTACATGCTATTGTACACCAGGATGATACCATTGACAGATCCATTCTATGAAAGTTTTACACTCACACAAATACATCATGAGCACCATAAAATTTAATACTCACTGTGTGAAGTGCTGCCATCACATTATACATTTATATCCACCTACCAACAGTGGTATGGTTTGGGGAACTCATGACATGAAGGTGGCATCTCAGGAAATTAATCTCTCTACTGAAGAGAGCAGATGAGTAAAGAACATGCCATATGGACACCTTAATTCCTTCTGACACCTGCAGCCGGGATGCGGGATGGAGGCAGGGATTATCACATGCTAAGTTGCTGCCTAATTGCTACCTGTCATTAGCCCAGGTCCAAGACGGGTCTCAGCCATGCTCTGCCAACACTTTTTAGGCGATTTAGCATGTGATAATCCTCACCTCCACCTCGCATCTTGGCTGCAGCCCAGGACACTTGAGACGGTGTTAAAGTTCGTGGGATAAGTTCCTTAATTTTTATTTCAGCTTTCCATATCGAACAGCAGAGATATAGTTATGGTGGTGGTGAGAAAATGCAAAATGAAGGAAGTCTTCCAAATGACATTTTTTTTTACAATCCCCAAATTTCTAACACTGCAGTAACTGAAAACTTCATTTGAACATTTGGAAATACAGTTTAAGTATCCAAAGGAAATGGGCAGGCAACATTATCAAGGGAATGTAAATGCAGCTAATAGAAGAGTTCACAAATGATTTTCAGTGTCTTACACTCTGAAGTGGTAGACATTTGGAGTCAGAACAAAAATTTCATTATGAGGACAGAATTCGTAGTTGCTCCCTGCTGCAGCAACAGCTCTGCCAAAGGGATTCCTAGGGGGGCTTGCCTCAAATAATAAAAAATTAAAAATGTACAACTGAAACATCACTACTCAAAACCCAGTAAGTGCATAAGGGAAGGGGTACAAAAACATAAAGGCAATTATTAGTGTATACAAAGTTTGTTTCATGCATAAAATTATTAAAAATATTATATATAATATTAACTTCAACTGCTTCAATATTTTCATTGGACTAGTTAAAACCAGGAGAACAACTGTACTCTGACTTACTGAGGGCTCCTTTGCTGTTCACACTGAGGGAAGAGAGAGAGGTTGAGTCTCCCTTATCTGAAATGTTTGGGACCAGAAGGGTTTTGGAGTTCAATTTTATTTTAATATTTGCATATAAATAATGAGATATTTTGGAGATGGGACCAAAGCCTAAACATGAGATTCATATATGTTTCATATACACCTTATACACATAGCCTGAAGGTAATTTTATACCTAATATTTTTAATAATTTTGTGCATGAAACAAACTTTGTATCCACTGAACAACCAGAAAGCAAAATCATCACTGTATCAGCGATCCATGTGGACAATTTTGGATTTTGGATTACAGTCCGTCCTCTGTATCTGAGGACTTTAGACATCTGTGGGAGGCAGAAGAAGGAGGTGGAGAAGACAAGGAGGAGGCAGCAAGAGGTGGCGGGGGCCAGGAAGAGAAGACAAGAGACAATGGCATAAGGGCAAGGAGAAGGATGGGGAAGGAGCCAGAAGTGGGAAGACGAGGAGGAAGCAACAGGTGGCAGTGGCGGGGGTAAATAGGAGGACGAGAATGAGGAAGGAGACAGTAGGGGAAGAAGAGAAGAAAGAGGAGGCAGCTCATTGCCTCCTCCTCCTCCTCGACCTCCTCCTCCTCCCATCACGGGGCTGCAAAGGGCTCCTGCCGCTGGGCAGGACATCATGCTTTCCCACTGCCACATCCGCTGAGTGGCAAGGCAGGTGGGAGGCTGTGAGGTAATGTGTCATTGTCCCCAATGGTGCCACAGCCATATGGCTGCTCCACCATTGAGGACAATGGGACTTGAGCATCCGTGGATTTTGGTATCCACATGAGGTTCTAGAATGGATCCCCCACGTATCCCAAGGGCCCACTGTATTTTGGATTTTGGAGTACCAGATAAAGGAAATTCAACCTGTATAGTGCTCACCAGGTGCCTTTTTTTCTTGGTGCACCAGCCTTTGTCTTTCCCAGAAGCCCACGCAGTTTGTCAACTCCAGGGAAGTGTAAGGAGGGCCAGCAAATGGCACTTTTCTTAGCCAGAAATTTCCACATCGATGGAGCTACCACTGAAAAGACCCTGATTATACTTTTTTTAAAAAAAAAATGTGTCTATTTTATACAAAAGAAAGGGGAGAACAAACACACATATACACAAACTGATAAAATTTGCCAACAATGACACTACAGAACAGTAAAAGTACAGAGAACAATTGGAATTTATATTCAGTGAATATATATTGATATAGCTGGTATGAATTTAAATGAGAATCAGAGTCCTCCCCCCCCCCCCCAAACCAATTGGACAATGAGCTGCTTTCCCTCTTTTTTGGCTGTCATATGGTCAATTTAACACTAGTCAGCACTTTACAACCAAGAGGCCGATCTTCCTCAATTTGTTAAGAGGCTAATTGCAAAGGTTCACTAAAGACCTGACATGAGGAAAGGGAAAAGCTTCATGTCTGTCAGAAGCCCCATGAGACACAAGTGCCATTTGTAAAAAAAAGGAGCACAAATGGTAGTGTCTATAATAAGCTGCAAGACCTGATATGTAATCTGGGCGGTGGGAGGGAGGGGGGGACAGTATTCATTCAGATAGATAGAAACCCTGCTCTGTATGGGCTCTTTTTATGTGTGTTGTTAAGGTAATACACTTAGACCAGACTAGATGCTAACAAGCTAAATAAAGTGTCTCCTTTTTATCTGATCCCTATAGCAATGATTTCCAGTTTTCCTTCCTTGGCATGACAATATCAATAAAGATTCCTGGCACAGTCTATGGAGGCTGCAGCGTTTTCCAAATTAAAAGGCATTAAGGGATGCAAGAGGACCTACAACTAGAACCCGAGAAGTATTTGATTTAAAGGACAAATGGAATCTGTCTGATAACAAATCAACAATCGTCACCCATAGTCCTCTGGTTCCTTGCATGGAAGAGGTGGAATTTTATAAACTCCTACCCGCTGTTAGAGCTTTGAGATGAATGCGCAGCAAACTGAACTTACTTTGTTTGTGTCAGGCTGTGTCTTTTAATGAAATTGAATGAAAGCTGAGAAAAGAGGAATCATCGCCTCTCTTTTATTGCACTTTAAACAGTGCCACTGCTGCTACTCTCTCAGAATTGTTGTTTGCATGATTATGTAAGACATCTGCAAATATGTATGATGTGTTTCCCAACGGGAAAACTCAGACCCTTCTAATATAGTCATGAAAGATGAATTAACAGCCCTTTAGGTGTGATAAAGAGATTCACAATATAGTCTATTGTCATGATGATTTTTTTATTTTTTTTTTAAAAGAAACTTCATATTTTAGTAAAGCAATTTTTTCTTTTTTCTTTCTTTTTTCTTTTTGGCAGTAGAAGCAATATTCTTTAATTGTGAATATGCCTCCTCTCCTTATATTCCATTCCATTCTATTCTTCTGTTCTTTGTTGATTTGTTGTTGTTGTTGATGACGATAATGATGATGATGACAAGGAAGAGAAGGAGGAGGAATGCCAATGTAATTTTTGTTTTAATATGTTTTTTTACTGTGAGCTGCCTTGGGTCCCTTTTGGGAGAAAGGTGGCATAGAAATAAAATAAAATAAATAATGTAAGGGTGAAATATTAGTTTCCCCATCACTATAACATTATCTGTAAATGTAGGGCTCTACTGGCTTTGCCTTCAGTCCCCATGTATGTTTAGTACAATCCCTGTAGGAGTCCTATGAACCTGCATGATATCTATGCAAAGCTTTAATCATGTTATTGAGAACCCTGATTCTTCCATGCTCCCCAGTTATACATACCAGGCTTTTCAATGTACAGTTTAAAAAGGAAGGAAGAAGGGGAAGGGGGAAAATATGACAGCATCCTTACAGTGAAACAGAATGCTCCCATGATCTCTCATCACTGGTCTGATGGGAGTTGCAATCTAAGAGGGTGATAGCTTAGCTAGTCCCTTGTACTATTCTGTATTGTCTAGGTTCTCTGGCAGCTACATCATCTCTGAAAAAACTTGGAAACTCTGCTCTTTTGCTGTAGGACTGAGGGGAGTCTAACCCTTCAAATGTTGCTGAACTACTAGCCCATCATTGGTTTACACTGACTAGGACTAATGGGAGCTAAAGTCCAACAATTTATGTGGGGCTGTGACATTTTTGAACAGTTTTTATTTTACTTAAAAATAAGTAACACGTGGGTTGCAGTTCAGGTTCATAAATCAACAAATAAGCATCAAGAAAAGAAATTGGAATAATCAACAGCAGCAAAATTCTTCAGACACTGTGTCTAGATGTGAAAGAATTGAATAAGAAGTAGGTATCTTATAATCAACAAAGTATAATTGAAAAGATTTCAGTTCTCTTCAGTGTGTTTATTCACTTATATTTATACCTCTCAGGAAAGTTTCAGAGAGTAATAAAAGACTTCTGTAAAATAAACCATTAAGAAGAACAAAAACTATTATTTGGATTTACTAAACATTATATAGATTTAACCACATTTCTGTTCCCTTTTAGGATATGGAATAATATGAGAAAATCTAGCTTCATTAAGCTAGAATGCTAAAGTACTCTGCCTACTTAAACCAGAACTTTTGTTAATATTTGATGCTGTCTTTAATGTGTACCCCTTCTGCCCACCTTAGCATGAGTTACACTGAGTACATTTGATCTTGTAATGCAAGAGTGTCTGTTATAATTGACAGATTACAACAAGAAAGGCTGGGGAGATTTGTAGATTCATATAATTAGCCTGATGTTATAAAAACCTGAACAACCAGAAACACTTGCATAGGTAATATACAACCACACATGAGCATCTCAGTGTGGAGAGTCACAGTATTTAACTACGTATCTTGATCTATAACATTCACACCACTTATTCTAGGATATTTTGTAAAAACAAACAAACGAACAAACAAACCCACTGAGCTTTGAGTTTTATGACTCAGTGAGGGACTTCATTGTCTTACATGGTATTCTACGGTTACATTTTTAAGGAATATATACAATGAAGTCCAACGAACCAGTAAAACATTTCTACTAACACAAGTGGGGTACCCCATTTTGCTAGTTCCCTCTTCACCCTGCCTTCCCTCTCTGATACCAGGAAGGCTACTCCCAAGGATTGGAGAGTCTTGGTGAGCATGGGATATGCAGTTTTATATAATAGGTAGTAAGGTGTTCAGCTAACTTGCTAACTCACTCACTTAAGTGTCTTGCTTTTCATGATCAAATGTGTATTTTCTTCATGCAGGCTATCATTTGCTACAACCCAACAAGGGGAAGTATTAATCAATTACAAGAGAACATAGAACTGTAGTATGGTGATGCCTAAGAGATTAATATATTCATTATAGTGGTATGAGTTTTTCCAAGGAAGATCATAATTCATCATGGAGTATGGAGTGGACAATAATTATGTAAGAATGGTGGTGGTGGTGGTGATGATGATGATGATGACAACCACCTTCATCTACATCCCTAGAGTACCCTCCCCAAACCAAGACTCAACTTGTCTTACAAATTAAAAGAAATGCAACATGCTAAAACATCCTAAAAGGTTAGCATCAAAATTAACTTTTAAATAAACTGCATAACACTGAGAACAATTGAAAACAGGGATTAAAATAACAAAAAAGTACTGTAGTTTAAAAACAATACAACACTTTTTAAAAATCTCTTTCTTCAAAAATATTCAGTTCTCAAAAACTTGTTTGAATAAGATGTCTTTGCCTGTTGATGGAACCTTCCTAGGAACATACAGAAGGCCTTAATTATATACTATATACTAACCTTTATTAGGCATACAAGGCCTTAATTGATATCTCCACCAAATGTTCTTGTGAGGATCGTGAGATTGAAAGTAGGGCCTATCTTGAAGGACTCAGGTTCTGGGAAGCCCCATAATGGGAAAATATATTCAGACTTCCAGAACGTCTTCATCTAAGCTGTATATATGCCAAAACAAGCACTTTGAATTACGCCTGGACAGTAACCAAGTGAGCTGTTACAAGCCAGCCCCACCTAGGCAGCATTACAGTTATGTTAACAGATATAGCAAAGGCATGTATTGTCATAGCCAGATGTGACACCTGCAGCAACTCGTACAGTTGGTACACAAACTTTAAGTTTGCAAAGGCATCAATGGACACCACAGAGCCCTGGGTCTCCAGTCGCAAGACTAAATCCAGATGAATACCCAAACAGAGAACCATGTCTACAGGGGGACTGTCTACAGCAGACTGAATTCCTTTTCCTTTTCAGTTGCTCAGCAATCTTGTATGGGTTACCTTTCAATTTTTTAATTTTCTTCCAGTCCATTACTGGTGCTGATGATACAAGCTTTTGTTCATACAGCACTTTCACTCAGTGGGTTTACATGGCAGATTCAAGCACTGGTCTCCAGAGTCATAGTCCAAAATTTTAACCACTATACGAAACTGACTTTTTATGTAAAAAGTAAAGGTAAGGGTTTCCTTTTTGACATGATTATCAAGTCGTGTCCAAGTGTAGGAGGTGGTGTTCATCTCTTTTACTAAACCTCAAAGCCAGTATGACTACACAAAACACTTCCCACCAAAGTGATACCTATTTGTCTACTTGCACTTTTACATGCTTTCGAACTACTGGGCTGGCAGAAGCTAGAATTAGTGACCTGAGCTCACTCCATCACACAGCGCTTGGGCCTCGAACTGCTGACCTGCTGACCTTGCGATAGTTGGAATCAGTGTTTTAACCACTGAGATGCCATACATTTCAATAAATCTAAGTGTTTGGTATATGTTTGATACCTTGATAGTCCTAAAGTCTAGAGAATGTGCCTATGTATTCTAGATAAAAGGTTGCATGAACAACCTTCTTGTCCAATGAAAACTTCTAGTAAGCACCTGCCATTTGCAAATAATAAATCTCTTAGATCATTGAGAAGGCACTGTGTCTACCAACATATGTGGATTCACATATTAATTAAAACATTTCGTGAGGTTTAAGCCATGCAAACCACCTCTGTGTTTGTAAAACCACAACAAAAGAATGGTTTAAAAGTAATGCACAATTTTTGGGAGCCTGTGAACAAATTTGTAATGTTTAAATTCTTTGGCAGGCTGGGATGGGAGACGAAGGAAGAACCTTTGGCAATACTTATCGCATGATGTCATTGCTGTTTCATCACTGCTTTATTGTTAGAGCATCTCTTTTCATTGACAGGGGACACCCATCAATAAGCCCCCAAACATACTGCTGTAGCATTTGTCTCCAAGTGTGATAACTTCTTCGCATGGCAGTTCCAGTATTGGGCAAGACTGGGCAGGCTTTCCCATGTAAACACTTCACCCCCCCCCCCAGCCTACCAAAGAAGAAATGCTTGTCTTTTCATGAGATACTCTTATTCCTTCTTTGGCAGGTGGGAGAGAGGAGAAGCCAACTTCTCCCTTTGCAGGTTCCTAATGCAGTCTTATATGTAACTTTCCAGAACATTCTAGCAGAGCGTTCCAGCACTAAAGGGTGGTAGACAGGTCTGTAGTTCTGCCCAGTGACAACAACATTAGTTCAGGCTTATTTTTCCAACAAAATTCAACGGACTTTAACCATTTCCAGCCTGTTCCTCTTCACTACCTTATGTTGTAGGAGGCCACAAGGACTGTTCAGCTACTGAGCTTGGCATTATGAGTAGAGAGGTCTCTGTGGCTGCTTGAATAGGGATACCTGTTTTAGAAAAAGCACCGCTTTTTGTTTTGTTTTGTTTTGTTTTTGGCATTAGCCTTTCTGTATCTTGCATTTGCACACTGCTTTCATAATCTAAAGATCTGGGGAAATGGCCTCAGGCGACATGAACATTTCTTTGGGTCTTTATTTCCTATCAAAGTTTTTGTTGCTGTTGTTGCGAAAGGGGCGTACTTGCCAAATTATTAAATCTACCATTAAAAATAATACTAAATATCCCCAAACTTGCTTTATAATATGGTGCTAATGTGTGTGGGTTTTTAAAACCTCATTGTCTAGCCTATTCATTTTAAATTTTAAACATAAGTGTTTGCTTCCCTCCCAAGCCCACCCCAACCCATCCCTTGACTCCGAACCACGCTGTTATTAAAGAATTGAAGTTTTCTGGTGAATGAAGCAGTCCAACTGCTTTTCATGACAAAGCTGGTAATTAGAAGACCAATTTAATGGTGAATCAGGCAGAAATATTCAAACCATGACAAATGAGTTTAATAATGCAGCTTGCAAAGCTTGAACAGAAATAAATTTCACTCCCCAAACTCTTGTGCTTTTCCCCCTGCCTGCCTGGAAGATAAAACTGTCCAGGAGGTGTTTTGTTTCCTTTATACAGTAACGCTTTTACTGGGTGTTAAGTGGACCAAATGGTCTGCAAATGCAAAAACATCATTCAGGACCTTCTGATATTTTTTTCCTGAAGGTACACTGTGCTGAGAACCTCATCTAAGTTAACAAGATTTATCCCCTGCCCCGTTCTGCATAGCCACTGCAAGTGCATTTTATCATTATAACCGTGACTTGCAGTGTTAGGAGGCAGCGATGCTGGCTTGAGAATTGAAAGGTAATTTCTGTGTTTGTCATAAGTTTGTTAAGACCACATGCATTCCACAGTTTTGAAAAATTTGGTTATTCTGTCCATGCTGGGGCTTCGTAATTGGATAGTAAGAATGTTCAAAGACTAATTTAGTGAATTGCACAATATTTTAAATGGAATTATGCAGGTTTATGAGTCCTTGGAGGACTGAGCTAGCAGCCTCCTGAGAATAGCTGTTTATCAGTAAATGATATTAGCGCTATTCACCTACCCTTTGTCTTCATTAAATTGCTGCTCTTCCAATCGAGGGTCACATCTGAGGCCTGCTTTGATAATTTGTCATTATTGTCTTGCTTATTGGAGCATAAAGTTGATACAGCAAAGGTTGCATAGTTTATACACTATGTGCAAAGAAGAGGGGTCTTTTTTATATTGTTATTATTACCATTATTAACTATCTCAATTCTTCATTATACGGGAACAGCAGTCTGCAAAGCTAAAATGGGTAATTTTCCAATCTTGTGCTAAAACTAGCCATGTTCTCTGAGAGTTTGCTGTGATACTTTGGTATCTATATTAGGGGCTGCAATCATGATTGCAAAAAGCCTCCATCACACTACTAGAAAATGTTGAGAATGGAATATTCCCTAATCCACTGCCACAGCCTGCCACTCCTGGATTTCTGGATAGAGCCAAAGACAGACTTGTGAGATCCTGCTCCTGTAATGGAAGCTAAAGGACAATCACCTTTCTTTCTAGCTGATTAACTCTCAGGCAAGTTCACACATGTGCACTTAACACTTGATGATTCCATCGCATGATGAGTTCCTTGTAGATAGGGGCAGAAATGGATGAGCATCCAAATGGAATCCACAGAAGAAAGTGCAGACATATCTCAAGATACTCAAGAGATGGATATTTTATTAGGTTTTGTTTTGTTTTGTTTTGTTTTGTTTTTTAAAAGCCCAACATATTGCTGTGTACACTCCCAAGACCTTCCTCAGGGACTACACATAAATACACGATATCACATTACATATGATTACATAAAATCATAATAACATTGGGACATTTCCTATGGCCTGAAATACCTATTGAGGATCAAAGTTCAGAAATTAGTAAATCAGGAAGTACCCTGTTTCCCCAAAAATAAGACATCCCCAAAAAATAAGACCTAGTAAAGGTTTTGCTGAATTGCTAAATATAAGGCCTCCCCCGAAAGTAAGACCTAGCAAAGTTTTTGTATATAAATATATATTGTATACAATAAATGTTCATGTTTTTGTTCAACGATAAATGTGATTTTTTTTTCTTCATGGAAAAATAAGACATCCTCTGAAAATAAGACCTAGCACATCTTTGGGAGCAAAAATTAATATAAGACACTGTCTTATTTTCGGGGAAACACGGTATGATGGCTTGTAATGTGATATCATGTATTTTAACAATATTTGAAGTCTCAACTGGTTGAGAATTACTGCTCTGGGCTATGCAAAAGTATTGATTGAGTGTTTTACAGCAAAGAAAAGCAGAGCACCATGCTGCTGTTTTCATTTCCCATCCAGCCATATTACATTCCCACATCTCTGTTCTAATTTTCCATCCTACCCCTAAAATCAGCCTTCATTCCATGGTCAATCCAAGTTATCACTGGGCAAAGTCATAGGTGTTGGGAAAGGCTCTTCCCCATTATGGTTTTCTGCTTTTCTTTGCTTTTTTAAAATACCCTGCAAACCATTGGGCACCTCCACCAAGACTGATGATATCTGCCTTTTGTGAGCATATGGTGACATTCTGACTGCCCAAATGGTGACACTCAGTCTGAAAATAAGGTACAGAGCAAATGATACTAGACGGCAGTGTATTCCATCAAAAATTAAATTTGGGTATTGGAAAGCTGGGTTCCAAAATAAACTCTGTGGTAAAAATCATCATAAGCCCTTGGGTCAGTCAGCATAGCTTCAGCCTTAGTTCCTGTCTGTGAAGTCAGAATATTCATCTTCTACTTGACAGGACTATTCATGGAACCACAAAATAAAATAAAAATTCACAAAGAAAGAAAAATGTTCCTAAAAGTGCATTTGTATTTGGATTACACAGCTGTAACAGGCTGACACCACTTTAACTACTGTGACTCCATCCGTTCTAGGATTTGTGGTTTGGCGAGGTACTTGAAATTCTTTGTTGGAGCACACTAGTGCAGGGAGTGAATTCTCTAACAGAGTATTCCAGGTACATTGCCAATCCCAAGATGGAAGCATGACAATAAAAATTGCTGTAACCTGTGTGGTGATGCAGAACTATGAGACTTTATTATCTTTATGATCTGCATAGTGCATTACAGTGTGCAGGATGTGGCACATATAATAGTTAGGGTCTACTTTACAAAAGCAGCAGAACATCATTCAAGAACTGTAGTACTTCATACCATATGTCCTTTTTTTTAAAGAAAAAATGTATTTTTTTTAAAAAAAAAAACTTCCTTAAAATGGAAGAGTAGCTTATCAGGGGATAGACTGAGTTAAAAGGTTCTCAGTAGTTTATTATTATTATTATTGCAGGATTTTATTTTTTTTTTACTAATGCTTTGAAAATTATTTTTAAAAATTAATTTATTTGCATTACGTATTATTATGCTTGAGTGGAATTCATTGCTATTCCTTGATGAAGTGTTTTTAAAAAATAACACACTGTATTATTTGTGGCATTAATTTATTTTTTCATTATTTATTTTTTCAAAAAGATTGATAAAAGAATGGCATAAAACTGTAAAAAAAATTCCCATCCTAATGCCTCTACAAATGCCTAAAAAGTCCCTAAAAGTAATCTTTGTTTTTTTTAAAAAAAGTATAAATTTTTCACACATGATAGCTTTCTTCTAGCTACTTAGTAAGTTGGTAGCAAAGGTAAGATTTGAGCCAACTCATGGTTCAAATCTGTTTTAGCTCACAGTTCATATTTTTATAGTAATCTCAAGAGTGTTATTCAAGATATACTGTGTAAACCTGGGTCGCCTTATCCATGGGTCAATGTATGTACTGTACTTTAACTCTTATCAAAAAAAGGAACCATCCCCTTCTCTGTACAGAGTGGTCAAAGGCAAGAGCTTAGACCGTCTTGGGAACACCTAAAAGAAATATTGCCCGCCTTTGCTGTCTCTGAGGAGGCATTGCTTTTGGCCTTTTTAAATGTCTGGGTGGCAAAATGGCAGCAGTGGCAGGTCTTTGGTGTTTCCCCTCAAAGGAATACCAAAAGGAAATGGCCTTTGAAGGATTTGAATATGACATTTGTGTATGTTTGTCAACTTTTCTGAGTTAAAATCAGGCAAAGCTATCACATTAAAGTTATAGGCTGTAATTGCTACGAATATAATCACCATTTGCTTTGCTTTGCTTTTTTTTATCCTCTTTGACATGAGTGCATTTTCTTAGTCCTGCTAGTGCCTGTTCACCTCCTTCATACATCACACAGCCATGATTTACAATAGTTTCCAAGTCATCCATCCAAACTTTATAGCGAGCACAAACAGATATGCCCGCAAGAACTGTTAAAGTTCTTTGGCATAGTTTTCCTTTACGTTGTCCTTTACATCCTTTATTACGTGTCCCTAAGTTTTACCCACAACGTACAAAAGTTCAAAATTTTGGCCCCCAAATCTGCCCTTGACTTATACATCAAGTCAACTTATACTGGTAAATTTGGGAAATGACTGTACATAGTTACCTGGAATAGATGCCTTTGAACTCAGATGGCCTTGTCCTTTGAGCAGATGTACACGTTTCTTGCAATGCAAATGGTTTCTGATTTTTCAGTATATCATCATTAAAAGTATCACAGGCAAGTTGGATCCAATACTAACACAGCAAAATAGATAAAATTGAGAACCAAAGTACATTTTTTAAATTTCTTATTGTCTTTGAAGGCAATTTCCAAAATAAAATAAAATAAAACAATAAAGGATAACATTGCATACAATTAAAAAGGATGATCAATAAATGTGCCATAATGGGCAAAAACACAAAGCTTTGCCAAACAATTTATGAGTGGGTCAAAAACAGGCCATAAGAACAAGAGTTTCTCCAAAAGAAGATCTAAGAGTCACAGATTAAAAATTGCTAGAGCCTGTACTGATTTTATGCTTGATGCAATGTGACAGCTATAAATAAAAATATTATAAAGGCTGCAAAAACAGGCTGCATTTAGTGTATTGCAAGGACAGCTGCATATGCCCCTATTGCTGTGTCTCTTATCTGGACAACCTTGCTTAGTAAAATTGGACAATTTATCACTCTATTGCCCGAAGCAGTATGCACTACAAGCAAGTGATTAGTTTCCAGCTTTAATACATTCTGAGAAAGTAGTACTCTGAATAAGAAGGTCAGCCCAGAGCTTAAACTAACTCCTGTGGACTGCCAGGCTGGAGGGATTAATAATGCCACATAGTAGTACCTTCTGTGTCTCTGGTGTACAAAAGGAGCACTGGCTGGATGCACTTGATAGTTATTAGCATATGAGAGATGTTTCACTGGTCTCCAGGAGGGAAGGATACTTGGTGTCTGTATTGCTGTCAGTGAAGTTTCCAGTTGATAAAAAAGACAGGAGAGAGAAAACTCTACCAGTGCATTCAGAAGTTCACTGAACCTTGTTTAGATACTCCGTTATATTTAATGTTAGAAGTCAGTGTAAATAGTATGCCTTAAACTTTGTAGAAAGCTAATGTCCATCCATGTCCATGTACTTTCATGAGTGCACCTTTTCCATATATTTGTTGACATAAAGCAACCAGAACTATATGCAGTATGAAGACATTACCTGACAATTTTGGTTTGTGTCTACAGATTCCTACTATAGAACCTGCTTCATAGCTGCTTGATACTGGATCAGTTTTTCCAACAATGCAACTCCAAAATCAGTCACTATCACCTTAGATCCTGTTTTCTGTGTGTATGAATGTGTTTTATACTGTTTTATTTAGATGATTTTAACTGTTTTTAAATTCTTATCATACTTTTAAAAATGTTTTCATCTCATGAGCCTGTTTTGGGAGAAAGGCAGCATAAAAATAAAATAAAATAAAATAAATACATGGATGTGGGACCATTTCTCTAAGGAAATTATCACACAAGTCTTGTGTCCCATGGCAATCACATTGTTAAAGGAAATGGGCACAAACTGGCAGTAACATTTCCTGTCACACACCTCTTCATTCACAGCTCCTTTGGCAAGCCTCTGGCACAATAAGTCCCCTCGCTTCATTTCCGGGATGGCTTTAATCACATGGTATGAAGGGGTTTGATTCTCCTCCTCTCTCACTCTCCAACTCCCCCTAACTCCATAGCTAACTCCATGCCTTTCATTTATTTTAACTTTAATTTTTGCTGTCTTTTGGTAATTATGGCAAAACAGTTAAATAATTTATTTTATTTTTCAAATTACTTCTTAAACAGAGACTGTTCTGGCAGAGAGAGGTGGAAAGAAGATCCTGATATCTAGTGGATGACAGTCAGGGGGAAAGGCACTGAATTGGCCTGCTTTGGAATAATGAAGGGGAGGACAAGAAGAGGAGAATCAGGTTCACTCATGCCATATGACTCCCAAATCTCGGAACTGCCTCAGGAGGAACTTTATGAAACAGCAGCAGGTTTGGGAGCTTATTAATAGGTTTCCCCCATGAATGAAAAGGTGTGTTTTAACCATGCTTGGGGGTCACAGCAGCAATGAGTGGGAGGTGACACTGTGCAGTAAATACCGAGCCCCCTCCAAAAAATATTCTGTTAAGATTCTGCATTTTAACATTGTGTGATAATCTCCTGTGTGTGCATCATTTTGCACTTAGTTATACTGATCTGCATTTGCTGACTGTTCAGGGAGATCCGTTTGGACCTCTTTGTATTTTCTCTGTTTGACAATAATGCGAAATTAATTATAGTACTCCATTACATCTGAGAATTCAGCAGTGAAAATGGTATGCTCCACTTGGTCAAATGTAACAGACACAATCAAACACACACAATTAAATAGGCTACAACTTTACTACTAATATGTGATGAAGATTGGCTAATCAATGGCTGAGTGGTGTTTACATTAATAATGAAAATTCTGTTATGTTGTCTGTGATGTTCACACATTCAACATGCCACTTTATTCTGTAGTTATCAAGTGATGTACATAGGTACTAACCCTTGGAATTCCTATAATCTTAACATTTCAGAGTATGACTCTAATAATGCCTGTATTTAGACTATAAGGAGAAGAATTTTCCATTGAATTTTCTCTGAAAAAGAAAAAAAGATTTTAGCCTCTCAGATATCAAACAAACTGCTAATCCAAGGCAATTTATGATCAACCATGTATCTCCGCAAAGAAAATTCTCCCTGCAGGTAGACTAAGTATGTCTAAAATCCAAAGTTATTAGAGGCAATTTTGTGAAAGGGATCATTAATTACAGTGCATGAAAGTTTAATAGGCAGTTTCTTTCTGCAGGAACCAAGATCAAAGTAGCTGCCAGATGTTGACCTAACAAGTATTTTAATGGTGAGGTGCATCATCCTTGAGGAACAACCATCTCCATCCCCCTTTACTGGGACAGATTTGCTACATACTTTTTTAAAAGAAAGATCCTTCCACACACACATTTACTTACCATACTTTATTCCTTGTATTATTATTTTTTAAATGCCTGACTAAAAAGAAGCTGGTTTATATATCAAGCATGCATCTGCCAAGATGAAATTTTATTGATTGATTGATGTCCTGGATGGTGTACAGCAAAGCAGCAGAAAACACACTGTAAAAAAATAAAGCCCATAAAATACAATCATATATGCATGAATAAAATGAAAACACAGAGCAGATGTAACATAACACAAATCATGACACTCATATGACCCAAACAACTTTGTAACCTGCCTTGAGTCCCAGTTTTGAAGAAAAGATGGAGCATAAATAAATAGTTAAATAAATAACATACAAAACTACAAAATTCTAAAAGGACAAATGAGAGCATTTTAACTGTTGTACACCACTTTGATTGCACATGCAAAAAACGGGATATTAATAAAAGTTTTATTTATATTAATTATTATTATAGCAGGTTTTGTAGAGGATATTACAACTATACTTCAAGTAAGCCCTGGTCCTGATCAATATAATTGGTTTATCTTGTAAAGCCCAGTGTTTGGGGCCTTGTATAACTCATGGATCCCTTTCCTCCACTGGAATTACCTGCTTATTTCAGTAATCTAGAGACTCTGTGCTCCATTTTTATTTTTTAATGCAATAGTACGGTGGGGTGTCTACTATATTTGACACTGAGTGCAGATCATTTAACATCCTCCTCCTCTCTACAGCAAAATATTTTCAGGAATAATCATGAAATGAAATGAATAATAATAATGGCCCGAAAAGACATGCACAAAAGACAGTGAAAATTTTCTTTTATTGACCTTTGTATATGCAATGCCAATAAAATTAAATGAACTATAACACTGCCTTTTTCCTTTCCTTTCTTCAATAATCATTCCAAGGCTTTGCTGGTGTTGTTTTGTTTTTGTTTTTGCTAGTAATATGGTGTCCGCTGCATATTCCTTCCTCCAATTTTCACATCACCTCCCTTCAAGTCTAACCCAGCTTTCTATATAGTATTTTTAGAATATAAATTAGATAGAGGACAGGCCTTCCTGGCCTACTAAGCCAATGGCAAGTTGTTCTGTTTCTCTGTATTCTGATTTCACACTAGTCTCTTGTCCTGAATTTTTTTTAAAAAAATGTTGTGTTACATGTATTTCTTTAAGAGTGGTCCATAGTTTTTCATGAGCTACACAGTCTATAAAGCACAAACTGAGTTTCTTGTGAAATTCTTTTAGGTGCTTCATTATCCAATGTATGTTTATGGGTAATATGATCCCTTATGCTTCTTCCTTTTCTGAACCCAGTTTGGACATCTGGAATTTCTCACTCAATATATATTATCCTTTTTTCAGCATCAATTTGCTTGCATCGACGATTAATGCAATGGTCTGGCAGTAACAGCAAACCCTGGTGTCCCCTTTCTTGGTGACTGGAATGTACACTCATCCCTCCACATTTGCTGGGATTAGGGGTACAGGACCCCCATGAATGTAGAAAAATTGCAAAAAGCAAAAACACTAGATTTTTACCTGAGAGAACACCTCTCTAAGAATCTCTAGGTCCTCCAGTGCAACTTTGTAGTCAACATCTGCCAGACTTACCATAAAATTGCTCTGGAGGAGCTATAAATGCCTAGTGGAGTGTTCTTTCTAGTAATTTCTAGGTCCTTCACTATGACTGTTGGTTAAAGTTAACCAGATTTGTGCTGGAGGACCGAGATATTCCTAGAAAGAACATATTAATAAAATCTGTGAATAATCAAATCTGCCAAAGTCAAGCTGCAAATGTGGAGGGATGAGTGTATATTGAAGTTTCTAATATATTTTGAAATTTCAAATCTGTGGACCATTGCTTACTCTTTCATATTTGTTAGCAGATTTTAGTTAGAATTTAAGTGGATTCTCCCCTATTGGTGTGCCATCTGTTCCTGGTAATTTCTCCCAAATTCCTTGAGTGCAGCTTCTATTTCATTTTCTAAAATGAATCTTCAAATGATTCTTCCTTGATTGAGTCTGTCATCCTTTCATCTCTTTTACACAGTTCTTATGTATATTGTTTCTTTTTCATTTCTTCTTGATAATGTACTGTGTCTTATAGCATTCCCACACTTGGTTTAAAATTTTCTTTGATTTCTTGGGTCTTATGGACAAGGTCTCTTGTAATACCTTGTGCTTTCTTCTATTTTTCTGGATTTACAATTACAGTATAGTAGTTGTTTTTATCCCTGTGCACAAGTTGCTGAATAGTTGCATTAAAGATTTTGATCATATTTTTGTCACTTTTTTTGTTTTGTGCCTTGTTAACTTAAGGGTTAACATAAACAATATGCAAAAGAAGAAGGTGACAGAAATATGATCAGAATCCTGAATACAGCTTTGTGAAGAGCTTCATCTAACATCCAGTCAGGCTTCTCATTCTTTTTGGCTGCAGGTAGTATCTTTCTGCATTCTTCCTTCAATATGTGTCTGACTTCAATCCAGAGATCTTCTGGCTCCTGGTCAGTTAGGCTTAATAGTACAAATTTATTTATTTATTTTTTCAACATTGTCCTTAAAATATAAAAGGATGTTCTTCAGGCTGTATTTTGGCATGATGATTGGTTTACTATTCTTCTTTAGCTATACTCCAATTTTTGCTATTAATAGTTCATGGTTGATGCCGAAACTGTTCCTGCTCTTGTTTCTGAAGAGAGAACTGAGCTTCTCCAGCTTCTGCTTCCAATTATGTTTGTTGTTCTTGTTAAGCACCTTTGAGTTTATCTTGACCCATATTGACCCTTTGGATGAGACATCTCCCAGACTCCCTATTCTCCACTGTTCTGTTTAGTTCCTGCAAAGTCATATATGTCCACCATCTAACATGCAGCCTTCTTCTCTTTCTACTTTCTTCCATTTTTCTTAGCATTATTGTTTTTTCCTATGAGTCGTGCCTTCTCATGATGTGTCTAAAGTACTAAAGCCCAAGTTTTGACATCTTGGCTTCCAGGAAGATTTCTGGCTTGATCTGCTCTAGGACCCATTTGTTTGTCTTTTTGGCTATCCACAGAATCCTCAGCACTCTTCTCCAGTACCACATCTCAAATGAATGAATTTTCTTCCTGTCTTCTTTTTTTAACTGTCCAGCTCTTACATCCACACATGTAATCCTATTGGCTTGTTTGATTCTAACTTGTGTGCCCAGTTGTGTGGTCTATTTGATTTCTGTGTTGGCCAACAGGCAATGTCCATGTATAGAGTTACCGTATATACTCGACTATAAGTCGAAAAATTTATGCCCCAAAATTGCCCCTAAAATCTTGGGGTAGACTTATAGAAGGGTCAACTGAGTAGCAGTGCTAAGTAGGGTCCCAAAGCAAGCCAGCCTGAGTCGCCCCAATCTCCCTTGGGCACTCGTGCCTTCCCCCTCCGCTCCGTTTCCAACTTCCAAGCCTTGGCTTCCTAGCAGAAAAACTCCCCGTTTAAAAGCACTTCCCCCTCTCTCAGCTCCGTTTGGCAAGCCTTTCCCTCACAGAGGACAAATTCCCCATGTAAAAACACTTACTTCTCTCTTGGTCCGTTTTGCAAGCTTTGCCTTCTCCAGGGGAAAAAAAAAAAACTCTCCATGCAAATCCACTTGCTTTTTTGCAAGACCTGCCTTCCCAGGAAAAGCCTCTTCACTTAAATCCACTTGTTGTTGTTGTTTTTGCAAGACGTGACTTCCCATCCCCAGGAAAACCTCTCCATTTAAATCCACTTGTTTATTGCAAGACCTAATCCATTTGCTTCCTTTCTCAATCCAATGTTTTAAATCGGTTGGGAGAGGTCCAGAGAAGGAAGGACGTAAGTGGTATTTCCCCCCTTTCCATCCTTCCTTATAGAAGTTTTACCCTCGACTTATCCACGGGTCATATCAAAATCCAGGATTTTGACCCTGAAACCTTCCCTCGAATTATACATGAGGTCGACTTATACATGAGTATATACAGTATTTCTTTAGGTACAGTGGTCCCCCAGTTTACGAATACCCCGGCCTATGAAAACCCCGGTCTACGAAAGAGCCGGGGCCGGAAAAACGGCCCTGGTTTATGGAAAAAAACCCGGTTTACGAAAAGAAAGCGGCGGGAAATTCAAATGGTGCGGCGGCTGGTTTAAGGGGCCCCGGTTTACGAACTTTTCGGTTTAAGAAAGGGGTGCTGGAACGAATTAATTTCGTAAACCGGGGGACCACTGTATCTGAAGAATGTGTTTGCATGGAACAAACTGTTGGCCTTGCAAAATTCAATCACTTGCCTGCTGCAACAGAGACTAGCAGAACTACTTTCAGGATTGACGGTCCCATTTTTCAAAGGAAGCAGTACCGACCATCCTTTTTTCAGGATGGACAGCCTCTTTTTTTTTTTGAAAGGAAGTGGCACCTGCCATGGCTCCATCCTCACCCCGATCTCCTCCCTTCTCTTCTGCCTTATTCAAGGAAATTTGTAGGGGAAGGGGCGGGAGGAGAGGAGATCATCTTGCCTTGAGGCATGGAGGCACCTCGTTTCTGGCTCCTCAGTAGAGGGGGGAGAGAGAGGAGCCAGTATTGCACTCCCTTATGTTTTTGTGCCTGGCATGGAGAGCATCCCCTACCCCCTTCTGGTCTGCCACTGCAATAGTTAGATTTATATCTCACTTTCACTTGAGTGAGCTTAAGATGATGTGCATGCCTTTAATTCTTCCCACTTTATTCTCACAACAATCTTGTGAGGCAGGTCAGACTGAGAGAGAATGACTGGCCCAGTAGGTTTCATGGCTCACTGAGGACTTGAATCTTGGTGTGCAAGGTCCCAGCCAAAGTTCTTTTCTACACCGGTCTTTTAAAATAGAATAATCGTTGGATAGAATCAGCCAAGAAGGGATACATTTGCTTGACATTATTGCTTGCCCATTTTCCTCCTCTTTTTTCCCCCAGCCTCCCCCCACATCCAAAGAAGTCCATTTCTCAGCCCCAGTTATGGTATTCTTCTCTTTCTAAAGATCTCCGTTGTGTTTAGAATGGAGGTCAGTCAGGTCTGTGTGGGTATGTTGTAGGAATGCAGTGTAAAGTTCTCAGAGTGCCCAGTTGTCCTTCCCACTTTATTTCTAGTTGGGGAATTGAAAAGAAATCAGAATGGCTAAAAGGGAATAATATATAAAGAGACGTTTGACATAAACAGTGGTCAGATAGAGATAGTTAGTGATGGGGACAAGCACCACATAAGAAAAGATAAGTTAAGATCGGATGAAATGGAAAAAATATATTTGGCTTGATGGAAGCTGAGAGTAATAGGTAAATGGTTAGGTAAATTGTTCAGGGAAAGGTTATGTCAATTCTACTTGACATGAGTTGTTACTTTGAAAAATGTATAACTCCATCTATCTGCTAGATGTTTAACTGGTCTGTTAGTCAATATACCTTTGTGGTTATCTGTATGTAGAGAGATCTTCTAGCACCTTTGAAACTAACTGAAAGAAAGAAGTTGGCAGCATGAGCTTTCACAGACTAAAGGAAGTAGACTTTAGTCTGTGAAAGCTCATGCTGCCAACTTCTTTCCTTCAGTTAGTCTCAAAGGTACTACAGGATCTCTCTACATACTGATTGTACAGACTAATAGGGCGATATCTTTGACTTCTAGCTTGGTGGTTATGTTATTTTACACCTCTTTCTGGAGTCCTTCTATTTAAATGACTAAATGAGGAATTGGTCACATCATTACCAGTTTAATCACATCTGCATGTCCAGGGTTTAAGTCACCTTAGGGCCCTGGTTACTGAACCCAGGGAGGGTTTTAAAACTATAAGGCAAGTTGAGTGACAGGAGGAGCCTAAAGACTGATACCTCAGTTAGCAGCCTTGAGAAGGATCCATCACAGTTGAGTATGTTTCATTCTCTATTTTTTTTTTTAAAAAAAAAAACTTTTTCTGGAAGGTGAAGTTACAGTACAGAGTAAACAAGCTTAATGGTGCATTTTTGCTCCACATGTAGCATGCAGGAATGTATGGTGTGTGGTTCCAGGGTACAGTACTGAGACAGTCTTTGTTGCTCTGAGTGATGACTTACTCCATGGGAAAGGCTGGAGGTGTACTACCCGGGTGACTTTCCTGTATCTCTAAGCAGCTTTTGATACCATTGATCATGGTATCCTGCTGGACTGGCTGTGGCAGATGGGACCAAGGAGTTTATCACATTAAAAAAAGAGTGACATACACCTTCCATTTTACAGTTACTTACAGGATGAAGCCAGGAATTATTGCACAGAAAATGTTTGCCACCCAACTGCATCCTGCCTAAATCCGGGCTCCCAGCTGCACTCAGCTGGCCAATATGCAAAGTCGGGAGCTGCCAGTTTTTAAAAGCGGGGGGCTAAGAGTGTCTGGGATTGGTATTTAGGCAGGATGCAGTCAGGCGGCAGCATCGGCGGCATTTTCCGTGTGATAATTCCTGGCTGCATCCCATAAGTGACTGTAAAATGGAAAGGGTAAGTTGCTTTAAAAAAAAAGGGGATAAACTCCTAAGAAGCATTGTGTTAGTGATTCCACTGCTATCGGCAAGGTAGGTTCCAGTGAGTGGCACTGAGGGACTTAATAATGGACTATTATCTATATGTGTATCATCTGTCTGTCTGTCTGCCTATATTTATATTTAATGATTTTAATATTCTAATCTTTTGCAAAATTATTATTATTTATTTATTTTAAATTGATTTTATTATAGGCTGTCGCGACATCATCTGATATAGGGTGGGATATAAATACTGTAATAATTAAATAAATAAAATTCTTCCTTGTTTAAAGAAAAATGTGAGCACTAGAGAAGAGGGCTGGAAGCTGGCCTGGCAGTGGGGGAAGGGTTAATGCTTGGATGGGGGCATACAGTTGTAAGAAATCAGTTGGTGAATTAAGAGATCCCACACCAGTATAATTATAACAGTGCCTTTTTAAAAAAAAGTTCAGGAATGGAGAGGTGTTGTCACAGGTGCACGTTTTTCACAATGCAAGGGAAAAAAAACAGGAACTATTGGGCAAGGAAATGTGATGACAACTTCCAGGGCTATGGAAATATGGCTGAGGTGGAGAAATATGGAGGAGGTACACACTTGAAGGTACATGGATAGTCACTATGTTGTAGCGGTTTAAGAGCTGGACTATGACTCTGGAGACCAGGGATCAAATTCCTGCACAGCCATGACAATTCACCGTGTGACCTTGAGTAAGTCACACTCTCTCTACCTCAAAGAAAGGCAAAAAGCAACCCTTCTCCTCTGAACAAATCTTGCCAATAAAACTCTGTGATCGGGGTTGCCTTATGGTTACCATAAATCAGAAATGACTTCAAGGCACACAACAACAGTAAGGGAGAAGGCAGTAGGAAAAGAGGAAGACCACATTACAGACGGATAGACACACTCAAGGAAGGCACAGCCCTGAGTTTGCAAGACATCAACAGGTACTTGAAGACTGTCAGAAGTGACTACCAATAGAAGAAAACTGATGCATGAACAATTGCTACAACAGTGCTAGCCTTGAGTAGCCTTAACTCTGCTAGCCTTGAGTAGCCTTAAGAGGTCTGGCTTCTCCCAGCAATGGCTCCCAGAATGCAATGGATCAAGTGTAAATGATTTTATTAATGATTTGGATGACAGAATTGGGGGCATACTTATCAAATTTGCAGATGACACTAAACTGGGAGGAGTAGCTAATACCCCAGAGGACAGGATCAAAATTCAAAATGACCTGAATAGACTAGATAGCTGGGCCAATGCTAACAAGATGAAATTCAATGCAGAGAAATGTAAGGTTCTGCACTTAGGGAGGAAAAATGAAATGAACGGATATAAAATGGGGGACACCTGGCTGAATGAGACCACATGTGAAAGGGATCTAGGAGTCCAAGTAGACCATAAGCTGAACATGAGTCAACAGTGTGATGCGGCAGCTAAAAAAGGCAATGCAATTTTAGGCTGCATCAATAGAAGTATAGTGTCTAGGTCAAGGGAAGTTATAGTGCCACTCTATTCTGCTTTGGTCAGGCCCCATCTGGAATACTGTGTCCAGTTCTGGGCACCACAATTCAAAAAAGATGTGGAGAAACTGGAGCATATCCAAAGGAGGGCAACTAAGATGGTGAAGGGTCTGGAAACTATGCCCTATGAGGAACGCCTTAGAGAACTGGGGATGTTTAGCCTCGAGAAGAGAAGGTTAAGAGGTGATATGATAGCCCTGTTCAAATATTTGAAGGGATGTCATATTGAGGAGGGAGCAAGCTTGTTTTCTGCTGCTGCAGACACTAGAACGCGGAACAATGGATACAAATTACAGGAAAAGAGATTCCACCTCAACATTAGGAGGAACTTCCTGACAGTAAGGGCTGTTAGACAGTGGAACACACTCCCTCGGAGTGTGGTGGAGTCTCCTTCCTTAGAGGTCTTTAAGCAGAGGCTGGATGGCCATCTGTCAGGGATGCTTTGATTTGGAGTTCCTGCATGGCAGGGGGTTGGACTGGACGGCCCTTGTGGTCTCTTCCAATTCTATGATTCTACGATTCTATGATTCTAGTGGTACAGTAAGCAAACCTATGCTACACTCCCAGTAGCATACGTAAATAAATTCGATTTCTCAAGGGGCACAAAGGAGTAGTGTGAAATTCATCCACCACTCTAATTATTATGCCTCACTGAACCTGTTTCTCCTCCATAGAAAATACAGATGGCAGTGATGAGACAGGAGCCCAAGAGTGTCATGGCATTAAAATCATGTTCATTTTCCTATTTTCTCTATTAATTTTCAAAAATCATATGTCTTTTAGAGCAATGATCATTACTCAGTGTCTGCATGATTATCATATCAAATAACATTCTCTAGTGCAGAAAGGTGAACTGGTAGCTTGCATAATGGATCTCTTAAATATGTGCAATGCTAAGCAAAATCAAAACAGACTTTTTCCTTTGCAGTAGACATCAGGGGTACTCTAGAACTTTCAATTCAGTAATTTTACTCTGTTTTACAAAATCATGTGAACTACCATTGCTCTGGCCTCTGAGGGAGAAAACAGCAGCCAGGATTTTCTATATTTAACCCCCTTCCCCACAGCCATCCCCCCTTCTTTGTGTTTCATCTTGTAAGCTTCAGGGAAGGGAACTGTCAAATTAACAATTTGTAAGATGTTCTGTGAACCTTTTTTGGCTGAAGGGTGGGGTATAAATGCTCTAAATGAAATGAACTCAAACCAAATCAAGTCAATTAACCCCTAATTTCAGTTAGTAAAATTGGAGACCACAGTTTATGCAGTTTTCCACTTCTCGACTATGACCTGAAATCCTCTCATTAGTGCCAGTCAGAGTTGTCTTGTTAACTGCCTTCAAGTCAACTTTGACTTGAAGTTGAATGAGGGATCGCAGAGTAACCCTATTTCCAATAGCCCTGCTCAGGTCTTGCAAATTCAGGACAGTGGCTTCCTTGATGAATACTCAGTGATATATCCAGTGATGTATCTTTACACTTGAAGATCTTGTCTAGTTCCTTCACAGCTGGCCTTCCAAGTCCTAATCATCTTCTGATTTCTTGACTACAGTGAACTAGAGCAAAGTCATTCAGTCAGTGGGAAGATCAGTTTATTCAATGGATCTACTCTAGTAGGGATTAGCCAACAGGCTTCAGACCCAAATGTATTTTTAGTAGTTTTCAGTAATTTTAGTTCATCTTCTAGCTATCATAACTGAACAATCAAGTGATAAAGGAATCAACAGAGGCGTATGCATCTATGGACAATTTTAAAGTTGCCTCTGTTCAACACATTGTTGAAGGAACCCACTGTTCAACCTACTGAATGATGGAGGGAGATTTGGATTGTGGTGTGGACAGGCTGGGAACCAGAGAGAAGCTAAAATAAACTGGCTAAGAGCCTCCTCGTGAGGCTGGGGAATTAACCAGTGTTATAATATGTGTAGCATGTCAAGAAGCCATTGTCTCTGGATCAACAGAAGGCACATACACACTCAACCAGTATGACATCCTTTGCCAGAATAGCTTGTATCATCTTAGACCAGTTGGGATTTTCCCCTTTAATGTGTAGACTACAAAGCTGCTCCCATTTAGCATGGGATGGTGTATGTGGGGGAATCCCTAGCATTTGATCAGCAGGTGTTTCTGCTGAGCTAGCTGTAACTGCATTCTCCGGAGTATTGTTCATCGCCCACAAAATGCAATAATTAGGACTCTTTGGACCAATACTATAAATTGGTTGCTATTAGCAGTGCTCAAGATTCTGTCCTACCATGGAAGCCCCTCTTTATGTCCCACCCCCATGCTGGAAGCAGAATATCTCAACATTGCCTTATCCCCACTCCCTGCACAGCATTCCCTTGAACTTTTGACATTCATTAAAGTGAGCCTAAAGACATTCATATTGCTCTCCTCATCTATATATAGCCGCACAGTTGAGACTATTTAATGAAGGTGGCATATTTCTTAACATATATTGATTACTCTTCTCGTTGATGAGCGATAGTGAATGGCAATTCCTACACTTTCAATGCAGCTTTCTGTTCTAAATGGAGATATAAACTGATTCCCACTCCGTTGGCTAATGTAAGGATCACAGCACAGTCATCCTTTGGTTTTTCCAAATTTGTAATACAGTTCACAATTAAAAAAACAACAACTGAGTTCATAGCTCAATAAAATAAAATAAAAATAAGCCCAAATGTGTGTAAAATTTAAGGTTAACACTAGAAGGTGGCTTATACATTTATTTTAAATAAATACACAAATGTTTTAGGGTAAAGGTACATGCAAAAATATTATGTTTGCATAAAATGTACAAAGGGGTATTCAAAAGTTTTAATGATCACCTTTTTAAAAATTTAAAGTTTGTATTGATTTGTAGTTGCTAACCCAACTCTATGTAGTCAATATCTAGATTTATACATTTTTCCCAGCATATCTTGACCCACCGAATACCTGATATTGTAGAAGTCTGCAGATTGCACCTTATGTGAGGGTTTTGTAAAGTAATAATTATCACCCAGAAGTTATTATGGCATATTGATGAAATTTTGTCAGTGTCATCATTGGTTCCTAAGTGCACGTTGCTGAGAAAATCAGCTCATTGCGTCCTTTATTTTTGTGACTGGCTCTGCCAGAAGTGACTAAAGTGTAAAATCCTCATCAGCCACAATCTGCAGGCTTCTACAATATCAGGTATTCAGAGGGTCAATATACGCTGGGAAAAATGTATAAATTTAGATAGTGACTACAGTGGTCCCCTGGGTTACGAAAGTAATCCGTTCCGGATTACTTTCCGTAACCCGGAAATTTTCGTAACCCGGGGGACCGCTTTATTTGCTGGACCGCGCGGCAAATTTAAAGGGGCCGCGCGGTTTTTTTAACCGTAACCCGGGTTTTTTTCCCAAGCCGGAGCCGTTTTTGTGGCCCCGGCTCTTTCGTACCCCAGGGTTTTCGTACCCCGGGGGATTCGTAACCCGGGGGACCACTGTACATAGAGATAGGTTAACAACTACAAATCAAAACAAACTTTCTGTCAATTTTTTAAAAAGGTGATCATTAAAACTTTTGGATATCCCCTCGTATACAAGAGTCATATTTTGTTGAAAATTCCATTTAAAATAATGAAAAAATCTTTCATTTTTCTCTCTAATGACTCAACAATTTGGCTAGAATCCTGCTAGTGACTCACATCAAGGTAAGGCACATTTCCAACAGTGCATAGCACTGGGCAGGAAACAACAAAGAAAGTCAATTCTGTCACCAGAAACAGCTGCCCTGCTGGCTTCAAATCAGCTTTCGCTCCCGACAGATAGTAATAATAATAATAAAAAAATAATAATAAATATTTATTTATAACCCACTCCTCTGTGGAAAACAATTGGAGAAAAGAAAATAGATAGGACTTTCATTGCCACCACTACTCCATCTGACATCTACTATCATTTCATCTTGCACCTCCACCACCTTCTATGCTGCCTGTGGCACCTTCACTAGCATAGTTTTGTTGGTCACTAGAATTTTCTGCAGAATCTAGGGTAGCAAAAGGTGCATCTACACTGTAAAAATAATGTAGTTTGACACCACTTTAAGTGCTGTAGTTTCACCCTATAGGGCTACTCTATCTTACCCAAAATATTCTCCTCGAGAGTTGTTGAGGACAGAGACTCTCTGTATAACTGCAGAGCAGAGAACCCATTTTATAACTGTGATTTTGTATGGCACATTGGGCAGAAAGAGATGTTGGACCTGCATCCTATTGTTAGTCTTGACTTGAGTTTGTTGTTGTTGTTGTTGTTGTTGTTGTGTTCCTTCAAGTCATTTCCAACTAGTGGAAACCCTAAGGTAAACCTATCACAGCATTTTCTTGGCAAGTTTCATTCAGAAGGAGTTTGCCATTGCCATCCTTGAGGCTGAGAGAGTATGACTTGCCCAAGATCACCCAGTGGGTTTACATGGCTGAGCCAGGATTTGGACCCTCCAGAGTCATAGTCCAGTGCTCAAATTACTACACCATGCTGGGTCTCTCTAATTAGTATAGACCAATTGAATCTTCAGAGTTTACCTATGTTTGACTGAACATTCAAGAATTGATACAGTGGACTAACCAAGAAGCATTAGGCCACTGGCTGAAGATATTGTCCTGAGATGTTAGGGCACTGTGGGCCAAACCAGAATTGACAAGAATTATGTCATAGTGAAAATCATTACAAGATCTAGATCTTGTAATGACTTTCACCATGACATATTTTTGATAGAATAATTTTGATAAAAATCAAGATTTTTGTAGGTGCCAGTAAACTCTTCAGTTATAGTGTGAAGGGAGCTCTAGACATTATTAACAACGCCTGCAGCAGTGCACTTGATTTAAAGCAGCATGCAACCTCCTTGGTCACTGATGGAATAGTTAAATACTAGGACCCAGTGATACATTATTAATACATACCCTTCAATATTTCACAGATGAAAACCCAGACCCCTGTGGCCAAGTAAGATCAGTGTATGGTAAATGTCAAAAGTTATTAAAGAGGAAAAATGTGCAGGCTGGGCAAGTTTGCTTTTGCCTGGACCTACTGGGAAGGGCAAGACTCCATCCCTTCTCCTCCTCCCACTGCTATGATAATTGACTACAAATTGCTTTTGCACTTTGAACTCAGTTGGCAGCAACTGAAGTAAACTTAGGACAATGAGGGAAAGTGGGAGGAGAAGAGAGAAACAGAGACTTTCTAAAAGTGGCTGAAAATGTGGGACGCAGAGGATTAACCAATTCTGTCTCCACCTAACTGGAACAATTGCAAAGAATATTGATATCTGTATATGGAGATGTAAACATAACAGTAATCTTTTTACTTTTCTATTTCTTAGGCTGCATCAGCACTGTAGAAATAATCCAGCTTCACACCACTTTAACTGCAATGGCTGCATGACATGGGTCTGTCCTGTGTTTTTTTTTTTAATTCATGTTTTCCCTGTATTTTTATAATTTCATTATTATGTTCTTTTGTTGTATAATTTCATTATTACATATATCAGAGTAGAAAAAGGCATACATTATAATTAAATTAAAGAATAGTTTATGTAGTTATAACCTATAAATCATAAACCATCTGAGATTGCAGTGTTGTGAGATATTTAGATTTTCCTGCCAGAGAGTTCTAAACTACAAATCCCAGCATTCCACAGCATTGAGCTATGGCAGTTAAAGCAGTGTCAAGCTGGATTATTTCTGCAGTGAAGAGGAAGCTTTGATCATCTTTAAAAAGAAAAAGATACAACCTTGTTCCCGATTAAACTCCCGATTAAACTGCACAAAAATCTATTCCTTATTGCACACTTTATTTTTCAGCTGCACAAAATGTATCCAGTTTCACATTAGTACAATGCCAGAGAGAGATGTCATACTTTGAATTTTCTCTGTCAGCCACTGTGGAAACCTACCTACCTCTTTTTTTGCCACATTTGATATTGGAAGAGGAAGCATCCTGGTGATGTGTTGGGGCAGGGGTTATGCTGGGATAAACTGTGGATCCACCCCATCTTGACCTTCTGACATGCCCTCAAAGCAGCTACTGATCTATGGCAGGCTGGAGTATAAGATGTCAGTTCTAGTGAAACAAGTGGAAAGGAATTCATTAAAAAATGACCTTGGGGGATTTAAAATGTGAACATGCCACTCTGTTTTGCTGCTCCCTTTCACTGGAAACATTAAAAGCTCATGTCAGACCTCCCCTTAAGGTAAGGCAGCCTTCCATTTCAATTGGAGTGTGCAAAGTATGACCCGGTATTTCTTTATTTGTTTATTTATTTATTGTTTTTTTATCCTGCCTTTCTCCCAAAATGGGATGCAAGGCAGCTTTGTTGTTGTTGCTCCTCTATGCCTTCAAGTCATTTCTGACTTATAGTGACCCTAAAGCAAAACTAGCACAAGTTTTCTCAGCAAGTTTCTTCAGAGGGCTTTCAATAATTTTGAAAAGATAAAAATAAAATATTAATTACAAAATAAAGTAATTGAATAATGCATTGTTGTTAACTGCCCTTGAGTCGATCTCAACCCTTGGCGACCCTATGAATGAGACATTTCCAAAGACCCTCTGTCCTCCACTGCTCTGCTTAATTTCTGCAAACCTATACCCATGACCCCCTTAACAGAGTCCATCCATCTAGCATGTGGCCTTCCTCTCTTCCTACTTCCCTCCACTGTTCCCAGTATTATTGTCTTTTCCAATGAGTCCTTCCTTCTCATGATGTGTCAGAAGTATGGCAGCCTCAGTTTGGTCATCTTGGCTCCCACGGAGATTTCTGGCTTGATCTGCTCTAGGACCCATTTGTTTGTCCTTTTGGCTGTTCACTGGATCCTCAACCCTCTTCTCCAGCACCACATCTCAAATGAATCGGGTTTCTTCCTATCATCTTTCTTAACTGTCCAGTTCTCACATCCATACATGGCAATAAGGAATACAATTGCTTGTACGATTCTAACTTTTGTTCTCAGTTGTATATCTTTGCATTTTGGAATCTTTTCTAGTTCTATCACCATTCTTAAAATTCTGATTTCCTGACTGCATTCCCTGTGTCTATCAATGTTTGATCCCAGGTATGAGAATTATTTTACTATTTCTATTTCTTCATTGCCTAGGTTGAACTTCTGAAAGTCCTCGGTGGTCATTATTTTGTTTTCTTTATGTTCAACATTAAGCCTCCCTTTGCACTTTCTTCTTTGTTCTTCCTTAGTATGTGTTCCAGGTCTGTGAGGTTTTCTGCTAGTACTGTGATATCCTCTGCATATCCTAGATTGTCCATATTCTTTCCTCCTGTTTTCACCCCTCCTTCTTCTGTGTCCAATCCTGGTTTTCTTATAATATGTTCTACATAAAAATTGGACAGAGGGTGAGAGGATACAACCTTGCCTCACCCTTTTGCCAATTGGGTACCATTCTGTTTCTCTGTGTTCTGTTCTGACAGTAGCTTCTTGTCCTGAGTACAGATTTCTCATCAGGACTATCAGATGTGTTGGCACTCCATGTCTTTAAGGGCATTCCATAGCTTTTCATGGTCTCAACAATATGTGATTCATCCTGCAATGTAATGAGTGATCCCTCATTCTCAGTCTGAAGGGAATACCAGAATGTTACAAAGTCCACTTTGTTATCAGTGCTTTTCTTACTTTAGCATGGGAAGTACTATTTTTTTTTTTTATTAATTAAAATTTTAAAATACATGGGGGAAGTATCCCCAGGATTCTATACAATGGGATGGAATCCATACAATGAGGCAGTTAAAGTGGAATCATAACATTATAACTGTATATTATAAAGATACCTCTGGAGGCTTCCATTCGAATTACCTTACACAACAAATTATCTTTGTACCAACAGATCTCATTGCCACAACTCTTTGAATATTGGAATTCCATTAAAATAAAGTGGCATGGGGGGGGGACCTTTTCGTATATGGCAGTGGATACAGAATGCAGCTGTTTTGAGTATTTCCCATTTCCTGTTTCAAAACATTAAGCCAGTTCTTAGTCTTTATGTAAATATGTGCTTGGAAATTTGTGGGCAATGCCTGCTAAAAAAAAAAAAAGTTTAATCACTGGGCTTACCAGTGTCCTTGCTCCTCCCATTACAGGCAAATATCCAAAATTGCAAAATAAATTATGCAGATAGAGAAAATAATAATGTAAATTTGTTTTATCTATAGTTCACAGGTTGTTATTTGGATTACACAAAGTCTTGGTTGTAACAAGCAACAGAGTACCCAACAGAAATAACCTTACTAACTAACTTACCAACTAAACAGCTCTATGTGGAGATTCAGGAAATTCCATTACTATGGCCAAATGTGGGGTTTCTACTCCTTAATACATCAAATTTGAAGACTTCCATGGTGCTAACTACAATTACTAGGAGTGCGTGCTTCCTCTGATATCTGCCACCAGAGTAGGAACTTACTCCTCCTTGAGTGACACCAGCTGCCACCAGATGGACCATCCAAAAGCCCTCAAGGTACTGTACCTATGAGGAGTTATACAACTTCTGTCCCCCTTTTAATCAGTGCTGCCAGCACAGATACCTTGTCTGAATCCAAGATTTCATTTAGATGGCATTCCTGGAAGCCAAACATATTTATAAAAACAAAAGCAATTCTTTATTTACAAAAGCTATACATAACAAGACAGACTAATTATTTATTATTTAAAACACTGCACACTCCTCTCTAGCTAACTCAGAGCCTTAAAAATCACTCATTTATTCTTAAACCTGGTTGACTATTACCATTCATACCTTTCACTAATTCCAACTCTCATGCTTAAACTCCCCAAACCCACTGTCTATCTGACTGCCATTCACCAGCCTTATGCAAATTTTCTCACATTCCATCAATGAGCATTCACTCCAACAATCCATTCTCTCCTTATATTGCATTATACAACCAAGAAATTAAACAACATTTTCCAATACAGGTCTTTAACATCATAGTCTTAACCATACTTTAATTATTTCGGGTATGATCAATCCCAAGCCAGCCATTTTTTAATGCCTGTACATAGAACAATCAGCACAGAGCTCAGGAGAAACATTTCTTCTTTTCTGACTTCCACTCCCATCACTTCTATTTCATCTGACCTACTAGCAGAAAAATGTGTGCACTGCCCGTATTCTTACATACATCTGCCACTAGCTATAATTCAGGTTACTCTTGATTCAGATCTCAAGAGATTAATAGTAGGGGAGAGCATTTGTAGTACTATCTGACTATTACCCACAAATATTATAGGCAGAGCAGTGCACTGCACTGCAAAAACAGCCAAGAGGAGGACAGCAGGCATCTGTTGTGTATGGACTGATACTTATGGATTAAGCCCTTATTTGCTCATTTAAAAATATTCCAGGCCTCTGAAAGCCTATAGATAAAAATATCTAAACTTTATTTAATCAGAGACCCGGGGGAGGGGGCTATGAATATTTCTGGATGAGGAACTGCCATGTGCTGAAAATATTGTTCACACAATAATAAGGAAGAGAAGGAGGACAACAGCACTTTCAGGTGTACTACTGATATGATTATGCATATCCAAGCAAAGATTCTGTGGTTCTTATTGGATTCTCCCCACTTATTGTAATTTCTCCCCCTTTCCCAGAGCTTAGACATGTATTTTTCAAAAGAATGACTACTGTATAATGATTCTTCTTAACTGAAAGCACCACTATGCCACTTCTCAGTAATGAATGGATTCAGTATGTCACTATATTATTCTTCTGAGAAGTAATTTAACCAGCCCTGTTTATCCTCAGTACTGAAACTGCATTGGTTACAGGATTGGGTTCACAAGGCCCCTCAGAAGCACTGCACTATTTCTTTGCTATCCGACCCAAACTCCTCCAGGGCTGGCTGTGTTCAGTTCTGTGGGACAAATGCCAATGGAGTGTTCTGAGGATCAGGCTATCCATCTGCAATGCCTCAGGAAGGATGGATACATAATTTAGGATGAACATCTGTTATTTCACAAAAGGATTTTAAAGGTAAATGGAGAAGGAAATGTTTCCTACTTTTCTGGAGGGTGATTATTATTTTTCTCATTTCAAAAGGCCCAAGTGGCATCACAAATAAAATTAGAGATGCTGTAAAAACAACAACAACCACCCAATAAATGTTTTCAAGCCACACAGGTATTTTATAAATGTCAAATTGTTTTGACCAGCCCTGCATTATTCATTTATTTGGTTATTTATTAGGCAGGGTCTCTTCTTCTACTTCCCTGGCTAGGATCTACTCACATCCAGGCCAGGATCCTTATCTCTTTTTAGTTGGATACATCAGGTTGGGGAACACAAGGCCCTAGGTGTAACTCTGGCCCTTCTCGGCCCCCAGTCTGGCCCTCTGGAATATCCTAGACAGTCCCATCCTTTCCACAGGACATCATTCTTTTGTGATTTTCTGGCTTTTGGAGTTCCTTCCTACTATTCTGAAAAACTGAAGTTCCTGTCCTACTGTATTTTTGATCTCAACCTTTTGGTTTTTGTTCTACCCCAACCAGTGAAATGTGACCCATGAGAACCTCTGTAAAATTTAATCCAGCCCTTGAGCTGAAAGAGTTTCCCTACTCTTATACATAGTATAAAGGAGTCCTGGTGGCACTGTCATTAAATGCTGGTACTGCAGCCACAACGTTGTGAGTTCAATCCCAGGTAGAGCTCCAAGGTCCACTCAGCTTTCCATCCTTTCATATGTTGGTAAAATGAGTACCCAGCTTGTTGGGGGCAATTGGCTTACAAACTGTAAATCACTTAGAGAATGCTGAGTGCACTATTAAGTGCTATAGAAATGTAAATGCTACTGCTATAATTACTAGTGAGCCTGATATTGGTATCAGGGGTCCTTTCACACTACTCTACACATAGGACTATGGCTCCACTTTAACTGCCATGGCTGCATCCTATGGAATCCAGGAATTTGTAGTTTAGAGAGGGACATTTACAATTCTCAGCCAGAGTGCTCCCTTAGTGCCTTACTGAACAATAAACTGCAGGATCCTATAAGATGCAGCCATGGCAGTTAAAGTGGAATCATAGTACTATAACTGTAGTATGAAAGAGTCCCTAGTATCCTAGAACAACGGTCAAAACTGTAAGAGGTAGTTTTTGTATTTGTAGCAGTAACAGGCCTTCTATATAGACACCAAGCCTCTATTTTAATTTCTCTGGTGCCTTAGGATAGCATTGCATTAGGCACTTTGTAACATTGTGGTAAATCAAAACAGCAGCCTCCAGCATCCTTAGAGTGCAGTCACTGTGCCTGGTAAGCCTAAGGAGATCCACAAAATAAGAAGGGGGCCCAACAAGAGCATTTTTTCTAGACCCCCCCTGCAAATCTACTACTGGACTGCTCTCCTAATATGTAAAAACTTGACCCTTTTGGTATAAACCATCTTTAAATACAGAAGACTCAAACAAATGGGGGACCAAAGGTTGTGAACCGCTATTCTAGATGAGATAGGGGGAAAAAATTAAAACAAATCAGGAAATAAAAAGGAAAACACCCTGTGCAATGAAGAATTCTTGAAGCCATCATATCCCCTTTGTGACATTTGGGCTTGTCCTAATCATCCATGGTGTGTGGTCCAAGAAGGAAGATTCTTTGTCACTGTAACTGTAGGAGGTACCCCATGCACCCACCCTTGCTAAAACCAGAGACATACTCAAAGTATTGTCCATCGATGAGTAATAGACCTGTGCCAGAGAAGCCTGAATTCAGAGCTCTGTTTAGCCCTGAAGCTCACTGGGTAACCTTGAGCCCATTGCCATCACTCAACCTTACCTACTTCACAGGGTTATTGGGAGGACAATGTGAGGATAAATCTCACTGCCTTGAGTTCTGTAAAAAAAAAATGGATGGGTTACTAATGTAATTAATACATTTTCTAAACACAACACACCAACAAAATAGATGAACAACCGTCATGCGAAACACTGCTGCAGCGCAAACAGAATGAACCAGACTATATTCCCATTGGCTGCTGCAGAAACAGTTTGCTTAAATCTTGCAGCCTAGCTAAATACATCCATAGTCAAAAGTCCCCATTTTGTTATATTTACAGCATCTTTAAGAATAATTTGGCAAATACAGGAGACATTTTTACAATACAGATTCCACTTACCGAACTAGGCAATTTGCAAGGAAACAAATCAAAGCAATTGGAAATAAAACAAATCAAGGCATTGTTCTCATGGGGGCTTGGAAATGCAAACCCCGGGAAGCATCAAAGGGGTTGAAACTACAAATATATTAACGAAGTAAAAAACAGCTCTAGCATGTATGTAGATGAGTGTGCAGACATATCTTTTATTGTTGAGAGGGACACAGCAGAGGAGACAAAAGGTAAATATACAGTATGGGGGTAGGGATGTATGTATGTAGAATTCAGACAAAATTAGCATGAGCCCCTGAGATACTTATTAAGCCATCAGTGGGAAACAAGATGATGATGTCACATCTAAGTACAGGAGAGAAGATGCATGTAGACTTGGATGAGATCCAGTTGATGCTGTAGATTTATGCAGTTAATTTTGTCCCTTGACTGCATTCAGATGAGCACTTCTCCTTGACATACACCAAGAAAATTGCTGCATTATAGCTGTGTTAATGGTAATCAGCATGCTAATGAGCACCAGAAGGTCGTTACAGAATGGGGAGGTTCAAAGACAGATAACCTAGAGCAGAGGGAGGGGGGGTGAGGAAGTCTTTAGGGAACAGGAGTGTTTTGTTTGCAGGTCATAGATTATTTGTTTTGGTCATTGCAGAGCAGAGGAAGTTTAATTTAAGGACAGGCATAAAGCTGCTTGAACATGAGAAGCAGCATTAATTAATTAAATGTAGATACAAAAAAAAAAAAAAGAGGAAAATACCAACAGCAGACAACATTTCTTATTAGGTCCGATTTTTGTCTTGTTTCAACCTTATGGGTTTTTTTAAAGCTTCTTAGCATGGCTTTTTCATAGCTGTCATTCATCATAGAATACATCCTGCCTTTCAAGCCTCCCTACTCATTATGATCAGCGGAAATTATTCTGGTTCAGGTGCCTAAACCTTCTGAGGAATGCTAGGATTAGAACTCTGTTACCACTTACCAGAAAATCCGTTCCTGAACCTGTTCCTGATACCGGTCCATAAAAAATGTAGTTCCCACTATCTTTGTGCCAGTTTCAGGAATTGGTTCAGGAATCAGCAAGGCGGGGGGGGGGGGGGGGACAGCTTGTTGGCCCATCCCATCACTGGCCTCTTCTGGCCCCAAAATCCCCAGCCCAGCCTCCTTACTGACCAGCTTTCCTGTGACCTGCGGCTGGGGAAGCCAGGGGGAAGCCGTGAAGAAGGTTGCAAGGCTTCCAGATTCTCTGTGACCCTCCTTCCCGGCTTCCCTGGCAGCAGGAAATTTTAAAAAAAAGTGCAAGGAAGCCAGTCAGTGGCCAAAGAAGCTGGTAAGGATGTTGGGCTGGGCATTTTGGGGCCAGGAGAGGCCAGTGACACGATGGGCCATGCCAGCTGTCCCTCCCCCCCAGGCTAGGCTGCCAGTGGGAACTAGGGTGGATTCGATTCCAATACAAATCCGCCTAGTTCCCACTTGGGCTGAATCGATTTATTTCCAAATAAATCCATTCAGCTCATTTTACCAGCATCGTTTTGACATGGGTTAAATGGGTAAAAAATGGTCAAAAAGCATGCCCCCCTTTCTGAATTGATTTCTAAAATCAGATTCAGTGAGAACTATGCCCATTTAACCTGGATCCCAATCCCAATTTAAATGTAGTGGGAACAAGGCCTAAAAGAAGCAAGAGACTTGAGCCTTGAACCAGGGACTCTCCCCTGTTTGCCAGGGCCAGCTCTATCGATAGACAGAATAATACAGCCACCTCAGACTAGGCAAGAGGGCAAATTTCCATCCAGTTTAATTTTTTAAAAGATAATTTGTTTTAAAAAACCCTCAAAATTATTTGTATTTCAGATGGAAAGAACTTAAGATGGAGAGAGGAAAAAAGTCCCTCCAGTTGTTGTGTGCCTTCAAGTCATTTCCAGCTTATGGCAACCCTAAAGCAAAGCTATCATGGGTTTTTATGGGGCTGAGAGTGTGTGACTCACCCAAAGTCACCCAGTGGGTTTCCATGGACAAGCAGGAAATTGAACCCTGATCTCCAGAGGCAAAGTCCAATGCTCATACCACTACAGCATGCTTGCTCCCAGGTCCAGTGGTTAATTCTTAAAAGTGTGCTTTGAAATACACACTTTGAACAACATTAGTGATCAATAGGGGTTATTGTGCATGTGTAAATAAATGAATAAATAAATAAATAAAACAATAAAACTTTTGTTTAGATCCCGCCTCTTTGTGAGCAACAATTGAGGTGCCTTACATGTTAAAAAGTTTCTACATACATTCCTATATCCCCAATCCCACCCTCCCTTATAACGTCAATTAAATCATAACAGTTTAAAAACAAACAATTAAAAACAACATCAGACAAGATCAATATTGACATTAACAGATAAATAAATAAATATGTATGAATATGTGTGTATTTTCAGAAAGTCTCCTCATCTTTTACTTGTACATCACCAGCATATTTCATATGCTGTGATAGCTGAATGTATTCTTAGGGTTTTTTTGTTGTTTTTTCATATGCTGTGATAGCTGAATGTATTCTGTTTGGCTGGTACAAATGGGGAAGAATTTGTTCCAATTCATTTGTGAAGAATTTACCAATTTCAGGGGTTTTTTTAATAGTTATGATTAAAAAAAAAACAGTTGAATGTCTGAAATACTTCAAATGTGAGGGAAAACAAAAGTCTCAGATTTTCCCATCTCTACTCCAGACAGCAGCTTTAGGAGTAGGAATGGAAAGAATTCAGTATTGCAGAGTAACTGATCCTAGAATTACAAGTCCATACAACTGATTCATATTCACGATTGTGACACTATTGCCATGATCGTAAAAGTTTCCCAAAATGGATTTTTCCTGCACAGAAAATGTTGTGGGTTTTGTGTGTGCATGAAAAACAACTACACACAAATTTTGCACAGAAGTCTTGAAATTACAAATAGACTTTGCAAACGGTGTGGTTTTCTAAGGCTTTCTCACAATGGAAAGAGGTAATTATCAATTGTTTCCTTCATGAAGAAAAATAGTGAAGAATCATATCCTTAGCTGGGAAGTGGTAGTGAGGCTTTGAAATGGACAGCTGGACACCATGAGGATTACCCTACACCTTTTTAGCCTGCGGCCCCCATATTTGACAGAAGGTGGTCTCCATAAGTTGTGTTGAAGAGAAGTTCACCTTCCAAAGAGTGAAAAGTCCAGTCAGCTTTTGTAAATAAAGGACAGTGGTGTCATCTTGCCTTTCATCTCAGGCAGCAAGATGTTTTTGTGGGTCCTGTTATTCACTTCATCATTGTGATGGATGGCTGCACTCTCCTGCACTTTGGCACCACCACAGCAGATGGGCAGGAGTGTTATTCTAACTACCAGCTCAGCAGGAATAAGGCAATGTAAGAGCCAACAGGAGTGCGATAGGCTGCTGACTAGCATGCCTTTTCACTATGAACAACTCTTGCTCAAGCACAGAGAAAGTTTCTCTTCAGCCATCTGACCGTCTGCACTTGTCTTTCTCACAAGGGGTTTAAAATAATTATGTTGGATTAAGGTAATCTTTTTGCACATCCAGAGATATGTTGTGAGAAGAAACACACCTTGCCTTGAGAATGCAGCCATTTGAAAGGGAGTTTTCAAGAAATCACATGGGCAGAAAACAAAATCTCCCAACATAATAAGAAATAAAAAATGAGTAAGCGCAGAAGGGGTTTGGGGAAATGCAACAAACGTGAGAATAAAAACTCTTTATATTCCTACTGCTAGTAAAGGGGTGAATCTGTTCAATGTTAACTTTAGATTTCAAAGGGGATTTCTGAAATGTTGTCATTAGCTTCCTTCGAGTAGACTTTGACTCAGGGCAACCCCATGAATGAAACACCTACAAGCTCTTCTGTCCTCAAATGCTCTGCTCAGGTACTTCAGGCCCAATGCCGTGGTTTTCTTGATTGAGTCTATCCATCCAGTGTGCGATCTTTGTCTCTTTCTACTGCCTTCTACATTTTCCTAATTGTATTGTCTTTTCTAGTGAGTCTTGCCTTCTCATAATCTGCCCAAAATATGACAGCCTCAATGTAGTCATCTTGGCTTCCAGGCAGAGTTCAGGTTTGATCTATTCTAAGACCCATTTGTTTGTCTTTTTGGCTGCTTATGGTATCCTTAGCACTCTTCTTCAGCACCACATCTCAAATGAGTTAATTTTCTTTCTATTGTTTTTCTTCACTATCTGTACACTTTGATGGGAAATACAATGGCCTGGACAATCCTAACTCTGGTGCTTAGTTTCATATCTATGCACTTCAACATCTTGTCAAGTTCTTTCATAGCTGCCCTTCCCAATACTAGTCTTCTGATTTCTTGACTGCAATCCCTGTTCTGCTCAATGTTTGAACCAAGGTATGGGAAATCCTTAACTGTTTCAATTTCCTCATTGTCTAGATTGAATTTCTGTAACTCCTTTGTGGTCATTATATTTGTTTTCTTAGTGTTCAGTGCAACGTGCAACCCAAAGATTCATTTCATTGTCAATTGTTATCTACATCTTGCACCGCAGAATTACTTAGGCAAGAGATTGCAAAGCAGCCCAAAAGATATATTGTGTTATCCCTGTTGACCTCTTCAAGTCAAAATCTTGGAATTTCTCTCTTAGATGTAACCCAACCTGAGAATTCAGATGAGAAGCACCTACTCTGAGAGCTGTAGCGGCATAACAGTACTTCACAGCAAGAGTTCATATTGGAACTTCAAAGACTGCCTGCATTTTTATCTTAGCAGATGAAACTAAGGAGAATAGATCATTAATGGCTAAGGAATTTTCTTTAGCAAATGACTACCCCTGGGAAATGAGGGGGGAGGGAGAGAGAGAGAAGCAAGTGTGGAGAGAAAATATGCTTTTAAAATCCCTGAGTAAAAAAAAAATGTGGATCTCACCTACACTTTGAGCACTATACTGCCTGTTAGTGCCAGAAGCCACCATCTTGAGAAATGTGTAACCTCTGACCAAGCATGAAGTTGTACGTTTTGGACAACACAGCCCAGAATCCTCAATCTATCATGTTCCAACTCCCAGAAACTCTAAATTAGCATCCACTAACCATGCTCTATGGGTTAGGTTACCAGACCAGGACTATCCCAGGAGATTTCAGTGCCAAAACGTGAGACCTAGGGACACCACTTGTGGGCCCTGCTGATAATCACAAGGCTCATGTTGCAACGAGCAAGCCCTGGTGATGTCTTTAAGGATAATACATTAACAACCAATGAGTGTCACACAGAGTATTGCCATTTGAATATAATATATCAACTGTAACAGATGAGGGAAATAGATATGCATATATTTTTCAAGGCAGTGGTCTTGCCCTGTGTGTCGTCTCTCTTATCATGAGGACCAAGAAAAGAGTCTAGGTCCTGAGGCTCAGGGCCAGGCCATGAGATAAAGGAACCCTAAAAAAACGTATTAAGTTTTTTACTAAATATTAAAATACTTTTAAAAATTACTTTCCCCAAGCTTTGCTCTTTTCATGCTTTTGGTGGGATTTTCCGCTATGGCTACAGTGCTTAGGACAGGTGATGCAGCCTGAAAAGCTGTAACTGAAAGCAGGTGGTACAGAGCCACAAAACCTAACCAAGTCAACATATGAAGCAATAACTGAGTCTCAACAAATTAAAAAAAGTTTCATAGGTTAACCTATATAAATGGTCTATATCTATTATATCTCTACACAATAAAGACCATGTGAAAAGTCAATAGAATTGGAAAGTATTTACAGTGCATTATAAAAAGGGACTATGTGACATGACAAACAATAGTTTTTGCACAGAAACATCAGGTATCAAATAGAATCAAACTATGGTTCTTCCCAGCCTAAGAAAGACCATTAGTGGAGATCATGCATTGAGTTGGGAAATACAGGATCCTTCCATTTAAATAATAATAATAAGAAGAAAAGGCTTGTTCTGTTTTTTTAAAAAGGTAAATTTGCATCTGACAATGAATAAAACTGTTTCTAAATGCCCATGAAGAACAGCAAAATGTCCTAGTTTACTGAAAACCAAGAAAATGAAGTATATCCGGAAGCATATTTCCACCTCCTTTTTCTTTCTTGCTGGTGAAAATCAAGTATGATGCCCTTAGGTTTCCTCCACTATATATGCAGATGTGGGAAAGAAATGAGTTGTGAATAGCACAGGTTCAGAGACTGGTTAAATTAAAATGGTTACAGATAATTTGTTGATCTTTTTTACATAGAATACACACACACACACACTAGAAGCATCACCCCCAATTCTGATATTTTAACATAATTCAATAAAATATTGTTAGAGTCACAATAGGGAGATTCTGTGGAAAGAAGCATATTGGATAAAGCATTGCTCATGGTGCAGTTTTAATTCTGAAATATCTTGCTAAGAGGGTTTATTTAAATAAGGTCTCCTGGAGATGAACATTTCACAAAGGGAGGGGGGAATCTTACAGGATGATTTATAGAAAAATTATATGAAGTGAATGAAGGACAGAAAATTTTTATTAGAAAAGGCTCCCATTTCCACAAAATATAAATTATACCTTTTTAGAGAATATATTGCTTTTTATTAATATTCTGTAGACAGCCTGCAGTGTTAATCTCCACCCATACCTATAAGATTTTCATTACTATGTACAAGGTGTATTTACCCTTTAACCAAATAGTTTTAGAAGACTTTGTGGCAACCTTGAGTAGACTTTATGGACTCCAACAGTGTTCCTTATAATATTTCTCTTTTTATACAATACAAAATCATAATCATTATCATCATCATCATCATCCAATGCCTATATATTGACTTAAATCCTACTGTTAGTCCCAGAAAGAGTATACTCACCTAATCAATTAGATTTACCTACATGTTGACTCACCATTCACCAGGTGAGTCAATGGGTCTACTCTAGCTGGGATTAACCAATAGAATGCCAACTATTGTGTGGAAAGGATTTGGGCGTTTTCCCAATGCTACATGCATTCCTACTTTGAACAAGCCTCTAAAGCAAGGATAGGCAGGCTTGTGCTTAGCATACTATATTTTAGATTACAGTTCCCAGCATGGCAATGGTCAGGGATTCTAGGACCAAAATATCCAGATGTTTACCCTATTCTAAGGGGTCACCCAGCCATCATTAATAACCCCCCTTTCTCTGTGCATGTGTGTTTGTATGTTCATAGGTCTGTGTACACAGAGACATACAATGAAAAAAAGGCACCTCAAAGCCCTGATGCTGTTACATCCAACCTTCTTATCTTTGGTCCGTTCATGTTTCCAAAAAGGTAACTTAACCAATCTGATTTTCAGTCCTTCTCACACTAGATCCCTTGCATTTGATAAGGAAAATCAACTTCAGCCTTGGGTTCATCCCTCTTTAGGATATGAAGTTTGTGAAACTGAGAACTGACCAAGCTATGGATGATGTGAAGCTCCTGGGCTTAGGCAACCCAATTCTTCTGGGTAACAAGATGACTAATATTAAGGTGGGAATTCCAGAAACGCTGGAATTTCAAACCAACATCTGTTCTGGAGAATCCAACTAGTTCCCTCCATTTATTCTGGAAGAAGAAGAAGAAGAAGAAGAAGAAGAAGAAGAAGAAGAAGTAGTAGTAGTAGTAGTAGTAGTTTTATTTATAGCCCGCCCCTCTGACTAGGCAATCGGGGCGGGGTACAACAAAGCTAAAAACAATCACAATTTAAAAACAGTTCCAATAACCCAGTTCCTAACCTCCCACCTATAATAACTATAGCAATACATTCTCTACATAAGAGGTGGAAAGAATTTACTCTTAAAAAAAAAAAAAGAGCCCTGGTGGTGCAGTGGTTAAATGCCTGTATTGTAGCCACTCACTCACAAACCACAAGGTTGTGAGTTTAATACCAGCCAGGGGTTCAGGGTCAACTCAGCCTTGCATCCTTCTGAGGTTGCTAAAATGAGTACCCAGATTGTTGGAGGCAAGTAGCTTACAGTTGTAAACCGCTTAGACACTGCTTAGGCGGTATGAAGCGGTATATAAATGAAGCTGTTTGTTTGTTTCTGTTTGTTATTCTTAAAAAAAATTGAAACTCCCACATCCACAAACTGAAGCCTGATGCAGGGGAAAAAATACACTTGGAACTAAAGAGTACTGAAACTTTCATCTGCTCAGCTTATGATAACCTTCCTTCTGGTCTTACCTGATGAATTTAAGATGACTGGTGTCACTTTCTCATTTCTTCCCAATCTCTCTCTCTCTCTCTCTCTCTCTCTCATGGCCTGAGCAGATGGGCTAGGAAGGGATGGACCAAGCACATGCTTTCCTGGCCTGTGCTCAACTAAGTTGGTCCCTGGGTCAGCACAAGGATGGACAGGTGTTCATACAGCCCACCCATCCCCATGCTGACCCAGACCCATGATAGGCACACTCTCTCCTTACCTTGCTCCACAACCGCTCCAACTGAGAAGCCCCCCAGTTATCACCTCTGGTGCAGAAATGAGGTGCCTGGCTGCACCCACATGGCCAGATGCCCCCTTTCCACATCGGACACAGCAACTGGGGGCTTCTCAGTAGAAGTGATACCTGGCCAGGTAAGGAGCACAGAGGGGCCATCTGAACAGCCTAGTTCATTACCCTGGGGTAAAGGCTCTTTACCTTCGGGTCAGATCAGATCCTTAAGATCTACTTCTGGAAAGGCAGGATCGGGCCCAATCCTGCCCCAAGTGTTTTGGCCTGTGTCATCTCATCTAGATGACACAAGGCTAGGGAGAAGCCAGAACTTTTGGCCCATGGAGACAACCCCTCAGCCCTCTTCTAAGGAGAAGGAAACATTTTGGCTTTATTCCAAGAGCAGGGAGGAAGCATGATTCCCTCATCCTTTAGCCTAGCTCACTTGTTAAGTGCTCTAATCTTTCCTGTCTTAGTACATTTCTTTAAAATAAAATAAAATAAAATAAAAACTGTTTGCATTAATGAGAAAGTAAGCTTGATGTAATTATTCCAAACAATAGCAAACTCATTAATATGGTATTTCAAAGAAGCTAGCTATATTTCTGAGAATGGGTCTGACAACACCACCACTATAAAATTCATGGGGTTGCCATTTACATGCTGCTGATTGCTTGCTCTATTACTGCTCACAGTTGGTCCACACAAGTGTCTGCTCCTGGCTCACTATGTTTTCTTTGATATTATAATGTAGGGTGATAGTAGTAGGAAGGAATCCTTGTGTTGCAGCTGTTATTAAACAATTGGTAGACAAAATGGTTCCTAGAGCAAACAAAGCTCCAAATCTCCTAGAAGCCAAGATGACTAAACTATCTTACTTTGGCCATATCATGACATGACTGTCTTAGTTTGGTGATATCATGACATGACATGACTCACCAGAAAAGACAATAATGGTCTGTAAGGGAATAGTCAGAAGGAAAAGAGGAAGACCACAGTACAAGACAGACTGAGACAGAACTGCTACCCAGTTCTAAGGATGCTGTAATTGGAAGGGGATCTCTTCAAGGAAAGCTCATCTTTGTTGTCAGTGTTTTCCCTTTCCCTTGATTTTTTAAAAGTTTGTTTACAAGAAGCAACTGTGAGAACACAGCTCAAGATATTCTGTTCCAAAGCTAGTAAAGGCTGCAACACATGGCTTTTATCTGATTCTATTGAATGGGACAGCACTCTGCCCTCCTTCTCCCCTTCATCTACTGTGGGAGAAATCCTTCAGAATTGTGGATTCAATTACTGCAATTGAAATAAGTCAAGGAGGAAGCAGGGGCGGGGAAGGAGGGAGGACAGAGAAACCAGGACATTTGAAAAGCTGCTGAGAGAGTGGGACAGAAGATTAAGTCAAGTGAGTAGCAGTAGCAGCAGCAGGGAAAGGTAATGTATCTCAGTAAATGCCTGACAATTCCAACACTTTTCGCTGTCCTGTTGGTGAATACCTTGAAGCAGGTAGACTCTATAAATGCAGCTCTTTCCATCCATCTCCCCTCATAATTCCCTTGAGCTACTCCATGCCACACCCAGGTTTCAGACTTGTTTCATCATGAGCTTTGAGATAAAATATGCTAAGTTTTGCAAATGTTGGTAAATTCTGATTTATTTTTAAAAAAATAAAACTGAAAGGAAATCCTCACCTGACCCATCCTTTTATGAGACTTTGGAGTTTATCACATGGGAGGAATTTCTCCCAATTTCGAATTGAGCCAATTTGAATTCACGTAAATTCTCTAGTTTAGCGAATTTACGTGATTCGAATTGAGCCAATTCGAATTCATGTAAATTCTCTAATTTAGCGAATTTATGTGAAATCTAATTGTGTTCAGAATGCATTCAGAATGATTTCCCATTTCCCAAAAATGCCCCCCCCCCATTGCCCAAAATTGCGTGAGATACTCTAATACTCAATTACGTGAAACCCCATGATTGTGTTCGGATTGCCACTGCATTATACCCCCAAATTCTGTTGTATGATAAACTCCTGAGTTGGTGTATATAGTTCTCCCCTAGCTTGGCTTGATGTTGTTTGATTTTGTATTTGATGTTCGATTTTGTAGCTTGATGTTGTAATTGAGACATGTAAGTGGAGGTATATGTAAAGGTAGTTATCTATGGTTTACACATGCTGGTTATCTATGGCTTACACATTCTTGAAAACCTTTCTTGAGCCATAGATATAGATACAGTAAACAGATATATTAAAAATTGCCTAAATGTGGAACTATCTTGCTCAAGATAGTTCCTCTTGCTCTCTCTTTGCTATATACATACACTTGTTCAAGTTCATCAGGGGAAAATACAGAGGACAGGGCAGGCCTCTAGGGGCTGCTGCAATACAAATAATAAACAATACTAATAAGCAAGATGTCTTATTTGCTGGTAGTAAGACCAGTGAACTGAATCAAACTTAATTCTATACTTATAGGACTGTACAGGACACTGGCTAAAACCTTGGATACATTTACATTTGTTTTGCATTGGGCTTTTTGTCAAAGCCCGTGTACAAGTATTTGTCAAGAATTTTGGATTTCTCCAATTTGTTGGGTGGCACATAATGAAATAGAAGTACCATATCAAATGAAATTTCAGATGGCATTTGAGGTGTTGTAAAGTATCATTTTCATATTTTAGTATTCCCATCCACATATGTGAAATCAGATCCACTAGCAGATCAATACCTGGATCAGGAAGAAAAGGGAAAGAAAAAAGTAGATCCCTTATCCAACATTTTTTGTCAGTCACTAGTAAAGTGACTGAGGAAGGGGGGCAGGGTCCAGAACGGGCAGTGGAGTCAACAATGCGAATGTATTCAAAACCCATTCAAGGTATGCTTAATTTAATCTGGGTCTGTTCGCATTGTTATTCACATTTCCAATAATGCAAATCTTTTTTTAAAAAAACCACGAAAAGACCCTGTGTTGAATATCCCAGATTAAGTGGGTTTTTTGTAGCCCCTCCAAATTGAATCGGGTGCATTTGGAATGTATATGAACAACATGCATTATCTACCTGGATAATTTTACCTGGATTATTGAGGCAGTGAGCTGGAGAGCTTTTCTCTGGATGATGTTTCTCAACCAATTTGACAGTATCACACAACATTTTACACTGATCTATCTAAGTTGCAGGCAGCTTAAGTTTGCATGTTCAAGCACAAAATAAAAGTTTTATAAGATTATTTGTACTTCTCAAACATGTCCAAAAGTAGTAATCCCACTTTTTAAAAGCACTCCTTTAACTTTTTTTTTTTTTTTTTTTGCCAGAAATGTCTCAAGGTTTAAATATGTGAACTACTGTTTCCACTGGTCTGGGTAGAGCTTTTGAGTTGCTGTGATTTATTTCTCTATTGGCCCTTCTAGCAAAGGATCATTCAGTTCCCCTCCCCTTCTGCTCCCTGTCTTCTATGTTTTATTTCATGTGTCTATTGAGGCAATGAAAGATAAAGCTATCTGCTTTTTCTTGTAGTAAAGAACTGCATGGAATCAGTTCACCTGTCTGTCACTCCTCATTAAATTCTTACCCTCTTCATTCACATTCTGATCTTTGCAAATGAACATTTGCTTAATAAATGTTTCCAAGACTAACAGTGCAGAGTGAAGATCCCACACAGCAGTAAATTATTAACTCATTCATAGGGGGAGCGCCATATATGACTTTTCAGAATGAGTTATTATGTGGATCATCATGTAATTATGAATTTTTCAAGCCATGATAGAGGAAAATTGAATATTTAATATTTTATGGACATATTCTGCACCGAGGATATCTTTCAAAATTTTATGATAATTTTGGAGTGAGAGAAAAGCAGAACAAAAGTTACAAAATAATTACAACATGGAAATATTTAATCACTGTGGGCAGTGCTGGCCATTTTTCAAATTTCGTAGGAGAATCAAGGTTGTGAACTTTAATCATGAACTATTCCAATGGCGGGGGGAATTTGGGTATTAAAATTAACTTACAAGTTTATGTCAATTGTTTGATAAAGTGGACTTTATTTCTCTTGTACCACAGTAGTGAAAGTAACAGCTTGTCAGTTTCTTTCAAGTTATCATGGAACCATCCCATCCAGGTGAAGGGGTGAACTATTTCCTAGAAGACTAGCCAGAAAATATGTATTGGGAAAAAAATCTGGTAAAGGAGTTAGTGACTTCCTTTTGAAGAAAATGTTGATGTAACAATAGGATTACAGTTGACTATTATCTGGGAAAGTGCAGATCTATCATTTGTGCATAGTAATGATAAAAACAAACACTCTCTCTCTCTCTCTCTCTCTCTCACACACACACACACACACACACACATACACTTTTGGCCTTGGTACAGTAATGACTCCAATTTTATTGTATCTATGTATTCGAGTTTGCTTTTTTTTTTTTTTTGGAGGAGCTCACATTATTTACATTGATTTGGAAAAAGGATTAGATAATTCCTTAGGGGTTACGAAATGCAAAGATAAGTCTAAGCAAATCTATTACTAGATGTCCTGTGTGGTGAAGTAACAATGATGAAGCTGCCAAATCTCTTCTTGAACCCCTTTACACTGTGTGCCATCACTGCCACCAATTATGTATGGAGATCTTCGAACTCAGATCTCTCACAAATGACCGCCACACTAGAACTCCCTTCAAATGCCAGCACTTTGGCGATTTTAAATCCCTACAGCTTGGCACCTATTTTGAATTGATAACTACACGCCCACTATCTGAAGTGTTCTAAATAATAAAAGGTTTTTCTCTCTTGGTCTTGTTGAAACCAAGAAAATAACTTTATTTACAAACAAGGCTTATTATGATATCTTTCTTAGTGGAGGTTATTCAAGCTTGTTACAGTGTAGAAATTGCTTAAGTACTTACAAATCTTATCATTTTCTCTCACTTGACACTATGTGCATTTCCTTTCACACTTGGTTCAAATAGAATCTATACCCAGCTTCTTTAGCAGTTAACTCTTCAAGTTACCTGTTACCCTAATGGTAACTATAGCTCAACTTCCTCAGCTTAACTCTTAGTTTCATCCACTCTTCAGGCAGCTCCTAATAGTTTCCACAGCCTTCCTAGCTGTAATCCTGCAGGATATCAACACACACTTTAATTCTGGATTTCTCTTGTCCCTAAATTGGGTAACTAAATCCCTCAGACTGCACCTTGTGGCAGTCCCACTCAGCCTCCTTGGCTGCTAACCCCACAGGATAAAATGACACACTCTTCTCAAACATGGCTCCTCCTCTCTATTTATATTCGATCCTGGGAGCAGCCTCCACCTTTTCCTAGCATAACTTCCATTGGCTGTTCCTATCATTATAAATTGCCTGTGTTCTCCACACCCCTTTTCACATTTTGTCCAATATCAGCAATGGGGAATGCAGTTTGGGGGGGGGGGGGTTGACATTTTGCCATTCACGGTTTCAGTGGCCAGGTGCTGAACTTTTTTATTGATGTGATGTTCTATCGCTTTCCATTCAGTTGCGACACAAGTAGCAGTAGTAGTAGTGGTAATAGTTTGTCTTTTGTGTTGTGGATTTTTTATCTGTACCTTTTTAATCAATCTTCCTGTGAGTTACCTTGACTTACAATTTTCAGCAAAACATGGGGTATAAATCAAATCAATCAATTGAGGGTTCAGGACCTCTGGTCCAAGATTCAGATCTAGCCCTTCTGATTTCCAATCCAGGGTACTCTTTGAGTCCCAACCTTTTCCTTATAGTTCCTGCTGCTGGAATATAGCTCCCCAGAATTTTTCATAAAGTCAATTCAGCCCTTAGGCTGAAAGAAATTTCTCAGGACTTAGATAGTTAAAGGTGCACACATATGGCTTAAGTACCAACAGAAATAAAAAATCCCAGATGAACAGCAGTTCAGTGCAAAGGGATAAACACATATAAGAACTGGAACTGTGACCGTGACCAAAGTGTTGGGTGGAGAAGGATTTAACATACCAAGATCTGAAGGTAAAAAGCACCTGGACCAGGCTGCTATTTCATTACATGAGGATAAATTATAAATCATGCTTGGGGATATTTATGGAAACTCACTCAAAATTCAGGAGATGACATTCTAGAGACATGCTGTTGACTCTGACACAGGAAGGTGAAGCATCTACCTCAACTTATCTAAATTTTAATTCCCTTAAAGCCTCTACTTTTCCATGGGTTGTTTTCATGATTGTTAAAAATATTTTTAAAATTATTTCTAATGTTGGAAAATACATTGAAGGAAGAACATGTCTGATCATGTGCATATTATATAGATTTCCTAAAGAATTTTCTCAAGAAAGATAAACAGCCACAGGCAACATGTGTCCCTACTGGATTTTGCTATTCCTACTGTCTCTTTCACCATCGAAACAATTACTTCACTGCCAAAATTTGTGTGTGTGAAAGCAAAAACAGGTCGCTTTTTCTTTTATAAAGAAAGCAAATGAGTGTACCTTGTTTTAAAGCACAGTCTAGGTATGGAAAGAACATTAAAAAAAAAAACTTTGACAAGAAAAAACCTGGATTGATGAGAAATTTTGCAGTTTAGGATTTATTTTATACAAACTTTGCACATGACTCTTTTGCACAGAAGAAAAGCATTTTCTATGTGGGAAACAGCACTTGCTGGGCAGAAAATAAAATATCTGTGCAGAAGGATTATTTTCAGCACAGGAAAAGCTGCTTCCTGTGCAGAAGATGCTGTAATTGGAGACTTTATTCTGTGCAAATTTTCACATGGTTGTTTTGCACGGAAAACAGTGGCTGGTATCCTGTTGGGAACTTGTGACACTATAAATCAACTTACAATTCAACAGTTTAGAATTGTGGCAATGTATAAAATGGTTGCATTCCCAGGAGGGAGACACTTTCATAGTTGTGCCATTCAGACCATTGCACAGCAGAACAAGCATGTAGACATTTCACAATGGACACAGCGTACAACACTTTGCGTGACAGACTACCCTCGTGAAATGACAGCACAAAGGGAAAGGGGATGGTAACCCCTAAAAGAGGTACAGAGTGCTGGGAATCCAGAATGGGGGAGGGAGGTAGTGGGAATTCATGTATACTCTGCAACCAGTTGGGTGCTTGCTGTACAGAAATAAATCACTGCTTTCTGTCAAAAACAAACACTTACTAATTTTGAACATAGCAACTCCTGAATTGTGAATATCTAAATTACTTGCAGCTTCCTTTTTTGAAGAAAGTTGCATCACTGAAAATTAGTACCTCCCTAAGGAACCAAATTCTTTATGGATTCCTGGAAGTTCAATTCTTATTTAGAACAAGATGCACGCCCTCTGCAGACCTTCTTATTAAAGGAATGTTACCTCTTTTTTTTCTTTTTTTGCCACTGCTTTTACCACATAGATGAATTTGAGGAGCAAATTCAATACCATAGTAGGGAAAGGTCGTTCTGACAGATTTCAGGAGAAATTTTCACTTATACAGTGGTCCCCCGGGTTACGAAAGTAATCCGTTCCAGGATCCCTTTTGTTACCCGAAAACCTTTGTAACCCAGGGGACCGCTGTAAGTATTGGAAAGCACTTGGCGCAATTTGAACTTCGCACCGCTTTCCTTTCTTAACCCGGGGTTTTTTTCATAACCCGGGGCCGTTTTTTCTGGCCCCGGCTCTTTTGTACCCCAGGGTTTTTGTACCCCGGGGGATTCGTAACCCGGGGGACCACTGTAGATCCACAGATACTGCATACCCCTGTCCAGGTAGAAGGAAACTAGCACTCAGTGCATATGCTTGTGTTACATGGGCTCATGGGCCCTTTTAGGGGTACCCCCAATACTTTGATATCAAAAATATAACAAAGTACATAGGCTGTGTGATCTCTCCTATCACCCCCCCCCCCCCATATGAAAGCCATGAGTCTAGGTGGAAAATTCCAGGCAAAGCTAGCAGGATTGGAATCACAGGCACCAGCCTGACTGAATCAATCCCCCTGAAGGGAACCCGGAACAAAGAAAGTGGCTAAGAATTTCTTAGACAACCAAAACCTTGGCAATACTGCACATAATGCCCATCTGTCCTGGTAATTGTGTGTTTATCACCTTTATCTGTCTGGTTTAAGCTTATTGTTCCAGCCTGGAAAAAACAATGCTAAAGTTATGTCCCAGCCATTTGCTCTTGGACTTAGCCCTGAGATGGAAATGGGACACATATACTAGGACATTTTGCTTCAATCTTTGGCTCATTCAGTTGGGAGGCAGAATCTCTGCCAGTCATCCTGGCTAAATTCCAATGCAAGGTTGCCTAACCCCCCTGTGCCATGGAGGCTGCAGCGTCCTGCATTTCATCAAGGACCCCCAGCCATTGGAGAACAGATCCTCTCAGGTGTCATATATAACTGTGAGGGGAGACTTGCTGTGAGGGAAGGTAATAAATGTTTCTACTTCAGTTCCATTTTACCTGCCATGGCTCCATCCTATGGAATCCTGGGATTTGCAATTTGTGGCAGAGTACTTCGAATTTCTACTATTAAAATCCTGGAAAGGCATGCACTGCAGACTTTAAATAGCTTCTGCAGTACCCTAAAGGCACCAGATCCCATCTGATCTTAGAAGTTAAGCAGGGTAACCCCTGGTTAGTACTTGAATGGGAGACTGCTGATGAATACCAGGTGCTACAGGCTATATTTCAGAGGAAGGAACTGGTAAAAGCACCTCTGAGTATTCCTTGCTTAAGAAAACCCTGTGTAATCTATGGGGTTGCCATAAGTCAGCAGACAACTTGAAAGCACATGCACACACTTAAAATTCTCAGCCAGGGAGGTCTAGTTTCTCAACAAACTACAAACCCCAGGGTTGCATAGCATGCAGTGGTTGCAATTAAAATGCTATATACTTCTGTAGAGTGACAAGGCCACAGGATTCAGGGAATGAAGCCATTAAACCCTTTCCCAACAAATTTCCTTTGTCCTTGCTGCTTTAAATATATAAATAAATCCAAAACCAAAAGTAAAGAGAGGCGAGTCAACTGCAGCATGGTGAGCAATGGGCAAAACAAGAGTATTTGTATTCCCATGATTCCTGACCAATGACTCAAGTATTGTAGAACTCATTGCTTCGAACTATACAAGCGTTATCAAACAGATCTCAGACATGGCCTAGAAATTCATCACTTAATTAACAATATCAATATTTTAAACATTTTTATAAAGCCACAATAAGAAGCTATGTTGTGTGACCCAGCCAGGATTAATTCACACTTGGCTGAGTCATTGGCAATTGCCCTTCATTCTCTCGCCTTACAACTGTGCAATTTGCATGAATTAATATACTTCCTTTTGAACTGTGCCAACTCTTGGTACTTAATTATGAAATGTCTTTAGCACTCTGGACATTACAAGGACATTCAGATTGGCCATGACTGATGTCATCACTGACAGCCAGTCTGTGCAAGAAGAGACTTAGATTCTCCTGCTGCCCCTCCACTATTCCTCTCTTTATTAATGAATCCATTTTATTATAATAGTGATATACTTTCAGATTTGCATATCTTGGGAATTATTGCCTCTCTCAAGTGGCTGAAGTGAAACAGTTTTCCAGTTTCATGTTCTGCAATGTTCTTCGAGTCAAGTTCTAATTGCTCACAAATGTATTGTCTGGAATATAATTCCTCATATGTAGTTGTTTCAGTGCCAACTCTTGCGTCCATACATATTGAGGGCAAGAGATACTGTCAAGTATCCATAGTCATTTTCTTCTCACAGAATGGGCAATTAAGTTCTACCCATTGGATACATGTGCCATGCATAGAGTGGTTTTGTGCACATATAATTTAAACACATTAATTTACCAGCATTAATCATTCAGCATATATTATACATTGTAATGGATGCACTTTCAAATCTCTTGACAATTCAGAAACAACATCCTTTCCATTGAAGGTGGCAGGAGGTTACCCAAAATGTAGGAGATGACATTCTACAGTAGAAAAGAAGTGCTTCCATTAATAGAGCAGACGACGCATTTTAAAAAAAAAAAAAAAAAAAGGCTAGGTGCTACACTGATTACTTCTGAAAGCTTGCAGGAATCAGTCTTAACTGGTTTTAAACATTGTATTGTTTTATTGTTATCTTGTTTTAATTTGTGCTAATTTAATTTTATTTTAAGGGATGGGAAGTAGGGATTGGGTTGTAATATTTTAATTGCAATCACTTTTTAACTTGTTGTATCCCACCCTGATTGTTCATTCAGAGGGGTGGGTTATAAATAAAAATTATTATTATTATTATTATTATTATTATTATTATTATTATTAAGTTTATGATAACAAGTGTCTACATTCAGCAAAGAATGCTAAATTTACTCCCTTTTTTGCACCAGAACTCCCAGTATTTTCCAGTCACCATAAAGTAACAAAAAATTACAATAAGATAATTTGCAAACTCTCATGTTGTGGTAGGAAGACAAACAGAGTTGAAAGACACCTTTTCACATCAGCTTTTTTGGCAAGAAATTGTTTATTGAAAAGGATTCTGGGAAATGATCTGGCATATACGCTCAGCTCACAGGTCAGTGTAGGTCTTTACTGTGTATCATGATTGCCCCTCAAAAAGCTTTGAAATACACCCAAACAATCCTGTACAGTGGCTTCACTAAGATGAAAGGCAATTTTGGATGCAAGCTCTTTTACATGGAAGCATCTCCATTTTTGATCTTTTAGTCAAGATTCAAATAGGTTTGACCAAATGCCAGTTCCCAAAAAGACTGCTTCTTGTAATTCTTGATCCAAAATGGACTTTCATCCAAAATGATCACAACTAAAGCCAAACCCTATACAAAACAGATTTTGCATGTATGTGATACAGATGCTATATTTTAAAAGCATCTTTTAAGATCCAGTTTCTCTGGAATTGCTGAGGCTGCAAGAGAGTGTACTTGACAGAGTGGAACTGAGTGATGGACAGATGTACAGTATATTGTGGAGAAGTTTTTCCCCCAGGACCTGTCTGAACTGTGCTGTGGAAGAGAGATTGTGTTCACACTGATGGGGAAAGCCGGCTTACCATTGGAGCTTCCAGATCCATGGGGAGGATGAGCGGTCAGCACAACCAACACTCACAATGAGCTGATACTGGCAGCACTTTCCACACACTTCATTGTGCAAATGTATGCTTGTGTGGTAAATCTGAACATTTGCGAAAGGAATGGTGAACTCAAACATGAAAGTGCTGTGGTGCGTTCGATGTTCTGGGTGGGAAGAGGTCAGCAGCTGGCCTAGTCCTCCCCAAAACACTCCTTCCCCAGCACTCTCCAGGGGATTCTTCAAAGTTTCTTGTCTGATCTAGAACAAAAAGGAACTCTTTTTGCTCCAGAATTGCTCTGGAGCACAGATTTGGGCTAGAGTTTTGTCTGTTTTGGCCCCATGCATCATCTAAATGAGGACAGTGCAGGAATGGGATAGGATCTTTTTTCTTCTTCCATGCAGACATGGCCTGTAACTCTGGAAAATTACCACTGCTTCCATCTTCCCTTTTGCAAGTCATTCTATAGCAAGTATTTCTGTATTACATCTTAGGGTAAGAAAGCGTGAATTTCTGTTTTTTATAATTTTGAAATTCTTTCCTTTCTTTTTCTCAGATATTCAGATCAGACTTTCTTTGAGACATTTAACTGCTGTGAAAAATCTTTCTTGCATTTATGACAATGATATATTTGTCTTTGCTGTTGTTGTACTTTCTGAAGAAAACTGTCTACAGTTTACTAGCTCTTTCATTACTCCATCATATGGAATGCTGGGATTTGCAGTTTTGCTGGGGTATTTCTAATTCTTTTCTAAACAACTCTAACACTCTAGTTTACTGGAGTGGGGTAGTGCTCTTGAACAAGCAATTCTAATCTCACCCAGGCTCAAAATAGATAGGCCAAAGGGAGGTGTGGCATTTTGACAACACATGCCCTGAACACAACCAGAAGCCACTCTGAGCTCATCCCAAGACAAAAGAACCAGGCCAAAAAGTAGCGGTAAATGGAGTAATATGGATATACAGTTGGCCTTCTGTTTGCACAGGGAATCCATTCCAGAACACACACACCACAAAAACAGAGGCTCACACATATTCAAGCCTCATAGGCTTGAACAGGATGTGCCCCCAGGTGCGTGTGCCATTAGAAATAATGCAGATCGCCCTTCCACACATAATCGAGGTCACAGATCTCAGATCCGCAAGTTAGGAGGGGTGTCTGTAGATGCCTTGTGTTATTTTAGGAAGAGCCCTTGTTACATTTGAGAAATGGAAAAAAGAAATACTTATTTTAAAATGACTTGGAGGACTTAGACTGTAGAAAAGTGTGGTGAACATTTTATTGTTCACTCCTACGTTTCCTGGATGACAGCACCCTGGGCCTTTTGATCCCACCGCTGCCACTAAAATATGTGTGGTGATGAACTCCCAGTCCCTCAGTTCACCCACAACCTATTCTCCACTCAGGTACTAATATTTGGTATCGTGTCTTAATATTCACACGGAGGCCAAGTTGTATTCCAAAACATGAATGAGAGTTTATTTGTAAAATACAAAAATGAACTATATAGAATACTTAAAGCTGTTAATCGTCTTGTTGCTTAGTTACAAAAGGTTCCTTAAACTAATAATATCAATACAGCCACTCAGGCAATCCTATCTCAATTACCAAGGCCAAAATCTTTCTTACAACCACAGACTTGTTCTGAGTCTCTCTCTCCTAGACTCCCTCAAGCCTATCCAGTCCCTCTCTGGACGCTTCAGACCCTTTCCTGGTCTACAAACCAACCTAAAATGTTCCCTCAGGAACCCTAAGAGCACACCCTCCCTTTGATGCAACTCTTTTCCTCACGACCCAAACTAAACTAACCCCCTTTTCACTCTCTGGCAAGGCTCTTTTATAGCCCTGCCCAGCCAGCTTCTCATTGGCTGGTCTCATCTTCCTCCATGATTGGCTGATTGGCCTGTTCACTACAGAGAGGATTCAGCCAAATTACAAATTCCAGATTTCCATTGGACGGGGCTTTGAAATATCAAGCCAGTACAGTCATTTCTCCTTATCCACCGATTCAAGTATCCATGGCTTGAAAATATTGTAAAAAAGTATAAATTCCAAAAAGCAAATCTTGATTTTGCCATGTGATATAAGGGACATCATTTTGCTACAGTCTCATCAATCTGCAAGGTGTGTGGATTCCCTATGTACAGTTTAGGGGCAGTACAGACCGGCACTTTATACTGGCCTGTATGTGCTGTAAGGGCTGAGCATCCGCACTCTCAAAGTCCTTACTGCACCACCCGGCCGCCATCATGGTGTGTGCGTTCACACAGTGCACACCATGATGATGTACACTGGGCGCAGTACCCAAATGGCGCTGCATGAAAGGGGTGTCATGACGCCGCACTGCAGTGCTTATGATGCCCCTTCCAGGATGCAAAAAGAAGCTCTCTTTCAGGTGTGTGGTTGCTGTGGCCTCCATCTGGGGCTCAAAGGGGCAGTGTTGAGCTGCCTGTCTGTAGAGGTCCTTAGATACGCAAAGGGAACTTGTAGCATCTTTAAGACGGACAAAAAGAAAGAAGTTGATAACATAAATTCTTAAGAGACTTAAGTCTAATTCCTCAGCTGCAATGAAGTGCCTTGGAATAGACCTTTATAAGCAGACTGTGTGTGTGTATAGCAATAGAAATGCAAAACATGTGGATATGATTATGAGGTGACAAGTTCAGTTATAATGACAGTTGTTGGGGGACAAAGCCAGGAAGAAGAATGTTGCCTAAAGGCAAGGTGAGTAAATAACCTTCTGAATGGTGGTGGGTATTATTGCAATGCAGTGTGATACTGGCTGGGAACCTGAAGGAGATATGAGGCTGGGGTGTCAACTAGCATTATAATATATGCAATGTGGTTCTAAGGTCCAAAATGGAATGTCCAGGAAGATGTTCTATAACTGGGATTTGTTTGTTGCTTTGTTTATTTTGTGAATTCCCTTTTCTAATGTCTAATTTATGTGCATTTATTCTATGGTACAGAGACTGCCTTGTTTGACCAACGTAGAGCACTGAAAGGCATGGCTGACAGAGGATGGGATATGTCACTTTAGAGGATGAGCAAGTGAAAGTACCTTTAATATCGTGGATGATGTGATTAGGTTCTGTGGTGACATGCGTGGAAGGAGTTAGCATTTGGGTTTGTGGCTCCCCATCTGTGTTGTGTGTTCTCTAGTAGATAAGTAACTATTTGAGATTGGAACGCTATCTGTAGGCAAGTAAAGGTCTGCCATTGTAGACACATTATTGTCCAGAATAGGTGGTAATTTATTGATGATACATCTGAATCGTCCCAGTTGGGACCTGGCCAACTGTCATTTTCTGACTTCATTCTGTTCTATAACAGATTAGTCCTGATTACAATTATTGGCTTGTTTATTTGTTTTATCAATAGCATTAACATGTGAATATTGTTAGTTTTTATTTTAATTATTTTTTTATGGATGTGTACTCATTGCTGTCTTTTTTTTTAGCTGACCTCACTACAAGATGCCTTGAAGTTCCAGTATTTTGAAGAAAAATGGGCTATAATTCCAATAAATAAGCAAATAATCTCCAGAAAGTTCACAAAATGTGAAGAGGATGCCTTGTAATACAATTTCGGGGAAAATGAAGCAAACCTATGACTTAGATACCTATATGGTGAAAAGGTAAGATTATTTATTTATTTATTTATTTCATGCAGGTCAAGAGTAAAGAACCATGATCTTCAAGATATTTTTGCCCCCACCCCCATCCCCATCTGCCAGCAAGGCCAATTGTGAAAGATAATGGTAGTTTCATTCCAAAGCATCTGGAGGGCTACAATTGCCTGCTCCTGATACAGATCATCAGGCAGTTTATAAATCATCAGCTGATGCCAAAAACAAGGGAACTATAGCTCAGGTGAGATCTCCTTTAGGATTTAAAGTTCAGGGGGGAAGCATCCTGCAGAAGCATACCATTCTTTCAGCCCTGCTCTTACAGAGAAGCTTGAATGGTTTCAGAAAACATCAGTGATGCGCAGGGTAATGTTTTGAAAGAAGCCAGGCTTCTGCACAAGGACTGTACTCTACCCGTACCAAAATGTAACAAGGAGGTCATGCAGATGTGCTTGAAAGAGCGGTGCATGGCTGTGCCAGCACCAGTCATCCTAGGGCAAGGGCAACTGCGTGCACCCAGTCCTGATCTGCACCTCCACCATGGTCATCAACCCAATCACCAGAAAAGAATGGCTTTTCGCCACTCCTTTTCGTGATGTCTCTTTTGGGTTGGGGCAGGTGTGGCATGGGTTCCAGCCACATTTGAGGCATGCATTGTGTAAATGCAACACCCCTAATGTGGTCTGAGGCCAACATTTTTGGCCTGTTTGCTTTGGGCCTAGATAGCTGATGCTTAGTATTAAAAAAGGTAGCAGAGCAGGTTTTAAATTGAACCTTGGCAGGTTTTGGGGAATGTATCATTCAGTCTGAATCACTTCAAAAGGATGAAGGTAAAAATGTATCCAGTTGCCCAAATGGGACTTGGTGGAAATAGGTAGTAAGCATACAGGATAGCCTGACAATGAGTCCTGATAACCAAAGTGGAAAATGCATGTTCCAAAGGCATGCATATAGATGTTTCTGTACTACTGCTAGAAGCCACTGAGCTAAAATGGGACTGCCTGATTTCAAATGGAAAGAGAGATGTAATGAATATAAAGGAAACCAGGTGGAAAGGAGAGAATTTGTGAGATATGTGGATACAAACTGCATATAAGGGATGAGGAAAGGCATATTGATGCCCAAAGATAGCATTATTATCTTTATATGATAAGATCAACTGCACCCAGGCTATGAAGGACTTAATTACAAATTAATTATAGCAAAGAAATGGAAAGTTCAGGTTGATCTGCAAATGCAAGACTGGTATAAAGAAGTACAGTGGTCCCCCGGTTTACGAATCCCCCGGGGAACGAAATCCCCAGGACCCGAAACCGGCGGGACCAAAAAATATCCCCCGGGATCCGAAGGAGAAAAACCACGTGGCCCCTTTAAATCGGCCACGCGGTCCGTTTCCTAATGCGGTCCCCCGGGAAACGAAAACTTCCGGGTTACGAAAGGTAATCCGGAACGGATTACCTTAGTAACCCGGGGGACCACTGTATATCAATTGGCAATTAGGGGTAAGTTAATAGATGAAATTGAGGTAATAAAAGGAATAATGAAGAGAAATTATTTTGAAGCAATATGGAAGATTTGTACAAAAGGTTCTGGTAAAGGAAAGTGCCGTCTTTGAAATGGGTTTGGATCACTTTGAAGTCAGTTTTCCAAAGTGCTAACATTGTGGTGTGAATGTGAGTGATGGGTGTGCATTTATGAGGCAAGAGAGATTAGTTCACAGGGCTACTTGAGTTGTTGACTCTTTGGTGTCAGGCCACTGTTGGCATTTCTCGCCTGCTCCAGAGTATCTGGAAAAACAGAGCCTAAGTGACTCATCATGCTAGCCTATGTGTGATGGAGGAATCCTAGAACTGGCATCCACAGCAGGGTCACAGGCCTGTATTTCATTACAAATCTGATATCAAAAGAGGAGGGGGGTCTATCCAGTGCTAACACTGTGAAATCAGATTTGATGTATGTTGGAAATGATGTATGTTGAGCCCTGATGGTGCAGTGGTTGAATTCCAATACTGCAGCCACTCACTCACAGTCACAAGGTTGTGATTTTGATACCAGTCAGGGGCTCCAGTGTTGACTCAGCCTGGCATCCTTCCAAGATCACTAAAATAAGTACCCAGCTTTTGGGGGGCAATTATAGCTTACACATTGTAAACCACTTAGGGAGTGTTTAAGTGCATTGATAAGTTGTATAGAAATGTACTTGCTATTGCTATAGCTATATCCCCTGGTTCCTGGCTTTTTGGTTGTTATGATGTTGCATAAGCATAATACCCTTACAAACACCTTTGCACTTTGCACTGAACCAGAGAGTGTGCCAGTTGGGAATAGGATGGAGATGGATGCCCAGGCTTCACATACAAAAACATACCTCCTCCTGTTTCTCCTGTGCAGCTTGCCCTGAGGTCTGTCTCCCTGTCTGAGAATTCAACCAGGGCACAGAGACCTTGCAATCCTAGAACTACTTAAACATCCTAATCTCTTTAGCCTCTCTGGATATTTCAAACACATTAACACTTGAAGTGGGTGGGGAACAGTTCTCTGTTTTAAAAACTTTGTCTCAGGATTTTTTTAAAAAAATATATTGTTTCATAATTTTAATTATCTGAGATTAATAAACTGGGTGCCTTAGTTGTCTAACATTTGTTTGGCTCCCTATAACCACACAGCTTCAATGTGCTCTAAATTACATGCTGTAGAATGGGATGTGGAAGAATTGCAAGTAACTGCTCCTGTAAGTGAAAAATGTAGCTTCTGCTAACTTCGAATTGGTTTAGGGATATTTGAGTGAGACACATAACCTTTACCAGACTTTCTGTCTGTCTATCATCTGTCTGTGGCATTTACATACAGCCTCTTGTCTGGACCAGCCAGGGCCTCAAGGGCAATGTGTAATAGATGTTCAAAAATTAAAACATTAAGTACATAGAAGAAAACTTAAAACATACTAAATATACTTCTTTAAAATGTTTTAAGCCAGACAGATAAAACAGGCAAAGATATTTCAAGGACCAAAGGCCATATGTTTTGGCTGCCCATCAGAAACTCAGAAATAATGGCACTAACTAAAAGGTAGGCTTAAAAAGAAAACCAAGATATAAATCAGTATAAGGTAGTAATAATAATAGTAATAATAATAATAATAATAATAATAATAATATCTTTATTTATATACCGCCCTTCCAACGATCAGGGCGGTATACAACATATTCACAAGTTAAAAACAATCCAAGAACAATAAAACAATATGGGATGTATGATTCAGTTGTTGAATGTCATGGTCTGATATGTTTCTTCATTTTGTTTCTTTACTTATGTCTTTGTCTTTCTTTAGATTTCCTATAGGTATGGAAAAACTGAGATTCTACAACAGATTGTGTAATATTGAAAAAATGATTTTGTAATATTTTAAAAATTGAAATAAAAAATATTTTTTTAAAAAAATGAAGCTAGCTCACTTTCTTTGGCAGGGAGTTCCACAATCAAGGTCCTGTTACAGAACAACATATCACTTGTACACACCAACCTTGCCTCACAGGGGTTTGTGCAATATACATGCAACAGGGCTTCTACTGAGAGACTAGGACTAGACATGATGCATATGATAAACAGTACTCTATATGTCGTTTTTTGCTTTGCTAATTAGCAGCAGCATTGGATTGTTCTGAAAGTGAGAGATGCAGCATTTCAAAATGGAAAATCATTCTCAGTAAAAGTATCCAGGTCATATTACCCCTTCTGCAATCTCCATAATAATAAATACCAAATATTTCTACAGAAAACACCCATGAGTTTGAGAACCTATGATGCAGATAACTAACAAAATATTTATCCTTGTTCAAACCCCATCTAAAAATCCCATTCCTTGATCTCAACCAGCCAGTCCTTCCCCTCAAGTGATGCACTATGCCCATGCCCACTCCTAATGGCCTTGCAACAACCCTCACACAATGTTCTTGTGATGCATCATTTATGAATCACCACATAATCTAAAGCCGCACCTTTTCTTTCTTTTTCTTTTTCTTTTTGTTTTCTTTCTTTTTTTCTTTTTTTTCTTTTCTTTTTCTTTTCTTTTTTGCAGATTCTGTGGCACAGGCGCTGTTAAAATTCTAAAGGCCTATAGCTAAAGTTACCTTGGGCAGGCATGAACAAGCTAAACTTTTTAATTTTATATGCCATGAAATGTCACAGTTATGAATAAATGACAAAATAAAATAAAGCTCCCTGTGATTTTAGTCTCTACACTTTCCACGGCACTAGACCAAATTGTGCCAGAAACTTGCAGATTTAAATATTCCCATGGAGAATTACGGTATATCAGCCCAAGTATCCATAATCAAGTAAAACATTTGTTAATAGCAGTTACAAATATTTGATTAGAAAGCACTTAAAATAAACAAAATATTTTTAGAAAACAAAAACCTGACCATCTCCCAAGTACCTTTTGGACTACCACACAAACCACAATGTATAAAGTATCGGATGGAAATTGTTGGAGGTGTAAAAACAAACAAGGTACCCTTTACCACATGTGGTGGGGGTGCAAGGAGATTCAAAAATTTTGGAAAATGATCCATGAAGCTATTCAACAGATACTTGAAATTAAATTCCCAATGAATTTAATAACTTCGGTACTAAATTCAAAAGAAAAAAAAATGGAGAATTTTACTTTATTTTGTCATGGCAGCTAGAATAGAAATAGCTAAATTATGGAAAACTGATAAGATACCAACTTGGGAAAACTGGATGTTGAAAGTGAATGAGTACAGGGAGTTGGATAGACTATCATATATAGCCCAAAATCATGATAAAGACAAAAGAAAGGAGGAATGGAAGAAAGTTTTGATAAGGTGGGAAAAAGAATGGGAATTAAATTGGTCACTAGTGGAGGACTAGTTAAAGTCCTTTTTTCTTTTTTTGTTACTGTCTCCAATGGATTTGGGAGAATGAAATTTAAGAACTTTTAAGAATATTATATAAGGCATACTATAAACTGAATACTTGAATATTAAATTTCTTTTTGCTTTCTTATATGAATCCCGGGTCAACAAAGGATGATTGAATGACTCACTGTGTGTATTAAAAATGATAGAGAGAGGTCCATACAAGGAAACTGATGTGAACATCTGTATAAATATACATTTCTTCAGTTGTTGCTAATACTACAAAATAGTAAGAGAAGTAGTTAAACTTTTTTTATATAAAAACGAATGGGAAAACTTGCAGCTTTTCTTCTTTTTTTACTTAAATTGTAAAAGAAAAACTCACTATCAAGACATCATATCTCAGAGTGAGGTTTCAAGACGAAAGACAGTTTAATGGACTTGAATTTAGAAGACAGAAAAGGAAGACTCAAGAGGGTCTCAAATGACTAGTCAAGATTCAAATTTATTTTGACAAGTGACATTTATTTGGATGATGTATTTGGAAACTTAAATAAAGATGATTTTATTAAAAGCCACAGTCTAATTACATTGTGTGTGTGTGTGCGCGTGTGTGTAAGGTATACCTTAAATTTACAGTGCTATATAAATAAAGGTTAATAATAATAATAATAATAATAATAATAATAATATACCTCAGTTAATGAAGCAGATGTCTTCCTGGGCATTGCTTCTTTAATAGATAATTTTGTATGAGAGGCAGAAATAACATGGAAAGAACAGGAATAGGCTCCAACACCACATGCAGAAAAAGGATAGTTTGACCTGTTTAGCAAACATTTAATTCAAAATTAATACTATCCACATATGAAAAGCAGCAACTGGGTCAATTAAGCATTGCAGAAGTAAACCAAAAATACATGGAACAATCTCTGGAGACTACCTGATAGTTTATTTCAAATATGCATCCAGGGAAGATTTTTCTTTCACCACTCTCTACATTTCTTATAATTTCCTTTTGATGGCCAAATGTATAAATCTGTCCTTTTTAACACAGTGGGAGTGGCTGTTTTCTTCTCTTCCCTTTTCTCTTTACTTTGCTGTTCATGCATACTCAGTAAGGAATTCTGGATGCTGCTGTGTTTTATCTTGGCTACTGCAGGCAGGCACACATGGCTAGGGCAGAATCCATTCCCAGATCAAATATTATTGCATTGTTTACTGCAGTTATGGTGCTGCAACCTGACATCAAAAGGCTGTGTTTCTTCTGTCCCCTTTTACCATCCTCCAGATGCTGATGCTACTAGAAAAAAGTCCAGCTAGATTGAAAATGAGGAAGAAAAGAAAGGTTGGTTGGGCATAAAAAGCCTTTTTAAAGGAGGTTCACTTTCAGAGGCTTTATTAATTGAGGCGTAGCTGTATTCGTTGAACAACCCCAAAATGCCATAATTACATACAAATGGCACTTTCTGCTTCTTGGTGTTCTGATCAAAAGGCATACCAGTAGAAACTTTTGCAAATTTTGTGCTTGTAAGTGGACAAATATGTGGACAAATATGTCCAAACTACTTTGAAGGTCTCACAACAATGTATATGATTGAACTAGAAATCCCGAGAACAGTTAACTAAATCAGGACTTCTATGCGTCTGGGAATTGACTTCCTCTCAGAAATACTCTACTTCCTTTTTTAATGCTCAGCACTGCCTACCTGTATAAACACTCATTATTCTTAGCTTAGAGAGGCACTCAGTGTTTACAGCTTAAGACAGGCAGTCATCCTGAGGCTTTAGATCTGTTGATGAGTGAATAGCATGCTGATAAATGGCTGCTTCTTGCTGGACAGCAGCAAGCTACTGTTACAGGCATCAGCACAGACTCTGTGCAATTCTAAAAAGGCTAGGATTCTTCTGCAGCAAAACTACTCTTGTATCTATTTAGATAATCATTTTGCATATATCTAGTTCTATAATTATATTTAAAAAGTTTTAAAATACCTTAGTGTATAAAAATGAGACAAACAAAAGACAGGTCGTGTGCAATAGACAAAACTGGTAACTCTTGTCAAAATCAGTCTGACCAAACTATGGCCTTCTTCAGTGGTAAAATGAAAGTCGTCATAAATTCTCACAAATAATATAAGCAAAACAAACAAACAAACAAACAAAAACACACCAAAAAAAACCCTATGTCTATCAGGCTAGTGTGTGGCAGCTATTTTTAAAACAGGAGTTGCCCTTTTTGAAAGCTGTTCCTTGAAGCTTTAAAAAATTGGAGGCGTTATTTGGTATTCATAATAATTTATCATATTCACTTTACAGGTGACACCAAAGCAACATAGTTATATTATTTGACAGGTGAAGATGGAGAGAAAAAAAAATGATCAATTTTGCCTTTACATGGTTCTGTAAGAAGATGGTAAAAGGGAAGAAGATGGTTTGGTCTAATGCTTTAGGTATTAGAGATACACTTTTCTTTTTTAAGTACAACAACTTATCTCTTAACTTTTTAAATGTTCTAACATACTAAGTTATTCACTTTTAATAATTTTATTGTCATTAAATAATGGCTAACATCCTCTTAGGGATTTTTGCCATCCTAAATTGACTTACAATCACATACAAAGGTGAATTGCAACACTGTGTAAGACTCATATTCTCAGGAAGTAGGCAGTGATTTAGCTATGAATCCAGGACTATTACACAAACAGAGCAGACAGTGTGGTCATTATGCCATTGCTCCCATTGTTCAATGGGCACCAGAGCACTAGGAAACTTATTGTGCAAAGGGAACAATGTGATACCATGCAACTTCCCAATATGCATCTTTACAATTGACTAAAGGAGTTTTTGTTGCCTTCTGTGGCATCATAGAGTTATGAATCATGGGCTCTGATGTGGGATCCCAGCCCAATTCTGTGGTTCAAGAAACAGGAGTGGTTTCTGAAAGTGAGTGTCTCCATCAATATCAATATTTCTGCTTGTGTTTGCCTCTTGCACTGACAGTGTCCCCTAGTGTAACCGTTTCCTAGACCACAATAAACTCACAATGCCAACAATGAGGAACACAAGGCACTACAGTAGTTAAACAATCATGTCCAGTAGGCATAGCTTAGGAACAAAATTGCTTTCTTTTCAGGGAAGTTCTACTTAAGAAACCTGGACACAAGTCTGAAAAATAAGGACAGATTCCCATAAAATCTAAAATTATGACCAAAGCCATTTTTTCTGCTTTGGGTTTCTAACTCTATTAATAAGTGGCTGTGTAGTTTAGATAATGTGAGGGCCGTTTATGCTTTATTTTTTCAATATATTTCTGATTATTCATCAGGGAGAAAAACACAAGCTCTCTTTAAGATACAGAATTGGGTTGTTCCAGAGGGCCAGTGGATTGAAGTGGCCTCTTAAGGAAATAAGAAAATATTAGGAATGTGAAAAGAAGACAGTAAATCTCTGATAATGTTCCTGGTTTCAAAAATACATAGCTTGAATGAGCATTTCTGCTGCCAGCTGCTATAGCACAGCCAAACCTCCAGTCTGAGAATCTGTAAGAAAGTGTGACATATTGTCAGTCGTAATGTGGAAAGAACAAAAGGGGTCAGCACCATCGGATGTAGAAAATAAAAGGGACTAGCCCAAAGGTGCTATAGAAATGCATTTAATTACATCATCCACAACTCAACCAGTGCATTTCTGGTCTGAATTGCTCTTTATCCAACAAATCTAGATAGTGTCCATTGCAGAAAGATTGGCTTCCTTTCTTTCCTGTTTGCTGATAATGCCTTGCTTGTCACAAAACAGATTGAATAACTGTAGGAGATTCATTAAATACTTTTTAATTCTGTAATTAGTCTAGTTCCTTTTCTTTTCAGTAGTGCTCATGTGGAAACATGGAACACCAGCTAAAACACATGAATGGAGGTGTGTGAGGAAAGTGGGTTAGAATGACTGCTTGAAGTTCTCAGCTGCCAGCCACCTCTACTTTAAGGAAAATCCCAAATGGCCAGAAAATAGCTGAAGATGTTTCTAGAAGGTAAGAGAGACTGGCTGAAGATGTCTCATTCATTGCCTTGTCTCAGCTGAGAGGAAGGGTTGATGGAGTTCTGTGAAAGACTAAGAAGCAGGGACATAGCGATATTTCAGGTCTTTTGCAGTTGCTTCTTATAGATTTTCTGTTTACAGGAGTGTCATGCTGTTCACCTTCACCTATGTTTAGTGTGCAGCTTTGTTACTTTGGACCATCAGAACTGTTACAGCTGGTATAATTGGCAATAATGGAGAACACTTTGTCCTGGCTTAAATCAGGGTTGCACAATGGTTCCTGCCTCCATTGCTGGACCATCATTTGTCCTTCTGGATTATCATTTGTTCCTGCACCCCTTTATCATGGTGACAGCAAAGGCATATGCTTTCCATCTTTTGAACAGCTGTAGGATCCATAGATTTTTGATCACTGACTGCCCATCTGCTTGTCCAGGCTATGGTTTTATCATGCCTGGATTATCGTAACAACCTACTGGCAAGTTTGCCTTCCTGCTCTCTTCTTCCTCTGGTTTTAATCAAGAACAGTGCTGTCTGGGTTGTTTTAAATCCCCCATAAACATTCATGCATCTTCTAGAACATGGCCACACAACCCGAAAAACCCACAAAAAACTATGGATTCTGGCCATGAAAGCCTTCGACTTCACATTCATGTGTCTCTTCTCCCCATGGATAGGGATCCGGCTACTAATTTAGGCCAGGGCCCATTTCAGACTTTTAGTTTCAATCTCCCCCGGTACTTGTCACCCAATGTGGTTTGTACTCCCTGATCTCCCTAGTGACACCCCTAGGTAATACCATCATTCACCAAAGAATGATGGGAACAGAGTCTTCTAAATAGCCACCTTGTATGTAGCTCAGTTACATCTTTAGCAGATGAAGAAGGTGGAAGTCAAAAGCTTTTGTTATATTTTCAGTTCTGTTTATTAATCATTTCAATATACATTAGTGATTAACAGCATCCTTTCAGAATCCAGGATAAATTTGGGAGGTGTGCTATTGATATCATCTATCTATCTATCTCTGCCCAACATTTGAGATCTATCCTTCTTTTGTTTCCTACCAGGGAGATAATACATTCTCATAAGAGAGGCCCTTGTCTGTGGTGGCACCTTAGTTATGGAATAACCTCTCCTCTGGAGGCCCAACTGTCACCAATGCTTGTGTCATTCCAGCACCAAGTCAAAGGATGGCTTTTTATTAAAGCTTTCATGGCCTAGTTGACTTTATTCAGTTTGCACATGTACTACAAATTGTTGTTAATTTCATTCAAGCTGGCCTTGACTCATGGCGACCCTGTGAAAAAGACATCTCCAAGACCCCCTGTTCTCTACTGCTCTGCTCATGTCCTTCAGGTTCAGGTCAGTGACCTCCCTGATTTGAATTTAGTTATCTGTTATGTGGTTTTCCTCTCTTTCTACCTTCTCTCTTTATTATCATTATTGTCTTTTCTAACGGATCATGCCATCTCATGATGGGGGCAAAGTATGACAGTCCCGGTTTCATCATCTTGGCTTCTGGGGAAAGTTGAAGTTTAATTTGTTCAAGGACCCATTATTTTGAATGGTTTTCACTGGTTTTAAATTTTCTTATTTTAACTGATAAATGACTTAATACATTTTAGTCTTTTAAAACTGTTGTTATTGTTTATTATTTTTAATTGATTTTATTGTAAGCTATCCTAATAGCTTTGGATATAGGATGCAATATAAATTATAGAGCCATTGTGGTGTAGTGGTTTGGGTGTTAGACTAGGGCCACAGATAGCAGGTTTGAATCCCTGCTTGGTCATGGAAATCCACTCAGCCTCAGAGGAAGGCAATGGCAAACCCTCTCTGAACAAAGTTTGCCAAGAAAACCCCATGATAGGTTCCACCTCAGGGTCACCATAAGTCGGAAATGACTTGAAGGCATACAACAACATTAACATTTTAATAAATCAATAAATAAAATAATCAATAAGGGATGATTGATATAATACCACAGAGAGAATGTCTGTATACTGAAGAATGCTCTCAGATGGATATCCTGGTAGATGGAATGGTTTCCCACTTGTTAAATGATGTTCTTATTTTAAAATACATTTAGAGTTCTTGTTTCTTGTCAATGCTTTTAGGTCTATTTTTTTATGACAGTAGTTGCTTCCTAGATGAGACATTCTAAACTTTAACATGTACTTATTCAGGATATTGTTTCATTTAGGATTCATATATAGGTCATTTCTCTAATAGATTACTTTCCTGCCTTTGCAATCTACAATGTTTCACAGTATTTTTGCTTTCTTATAAGCTCTTTCATCAGTACCCATGGCCAAATTAGCTTTCTAAGCCAGCACCATCTTCTCAGCTCAGCCAGCAACCAGTCAGAAGCTTTGGGCTAGCTCTGGTTTTAATGCAGTGTTCTCTTTTATCAGCACCTAACCACAAATACAGGGCTTATCTTACCTGGGAAAGATGTCAAACTCACCCCAAAGCCAGTGTTAGCAGACCTCATGATATATGGCTACCTCTAGGAGATACCATTGTTTTGAGTCCTTAACATGACTTTGCTCAAAACTAAGCAAAGTTAGGGAAAAGCCCATAGACTAGATGGGCGTTTGGTCCAATTTACCAAGCATCTTCCTATGCAGTGAACTGTCAAAAGCGTCAGAACTGTCAAAAGTGCAAAACAAGTGTAAAACTATCAATTGACCTCCAAATATTTGGCACATGGGGATATGTTACAAAAAGATAGTTGCAAAGGATAATCTGCAATCTTGTATTTTTATTTTTATTTTTAGTATTATACTTTAACTGCCTTCTTGAAAAAGTGTCTCAAATTGATGTTTTTAATGTGATTGCTTAATATTTTTAAAAAGCTTTGGCATTATCCCTTCTTTAAACTGTAGTTTAACTTAATTTGGGATCCTCTTTGGGTACCATATCTGAATAGATACATAAAATAAATAAACCTTCCTGTGCATAGACAACATAGCAGCAGTGGAATGAAAGCAGTGCCCCCCTTCTGTACTCATGTAAAAACTTACTTCTGCAACTACAACTATCAAGTTCTGTTCTTAAGCAGTTTCTGGCCTATCTTACAAGAGTCATATGAATATTTCATTTTTCCATCTTACTATCTTCATGGCTCCACTGTCTCATTCAGTCCTTGTGCAAAATCTGTTTCTACAACGTCACTGAAAATTCCACTGTCATCTCATGTTACTGTATTTTTCACCAAAGAGCCTATATCTGTTCAGTGAATTTCTCGGCATTTGAGAGGTAAAATCTGACATATTAGAAGAGTTTGACAGATATGGTTACATATTCTGTATATACACTTTGACATATGTGAGTTCAATTACAAAATCCATGCATCAGGTCATGTGACATGTGTCCTTTTACAACTGGGTAATCAATCACAGATTACAAGGCATTTACAAGAATATCTCATAATACATGAGAGAGAAAAATTATATAGACATAAAAGGATGAAGGAATGTATGGGACTTTGAATATGACATCTGTCGATAGGCTAAATTTTGGTCACTGCCTGTTAAGTATTTGAATTCTTTTGTGAAGAACTATCTTTTTAATTTTTAAAGACACATTTCTTTATACTACTACCATGGTAACATCCAATAAGAAAAAACAAATCCACTCTCTGAATTTAAGAGCTCTATAGTTTTACTGGTGAGATAATTCTAGACAAAGGCCCTTACATTACTCATGTGACAGACTTGGGGCTAGATTATACTTTGAACCATGGAAATCCCTAGATATTTTTCTTCTGCCTGAAGCAGAGGAATAAATGGTGCACTTTTCAAAGCAAGGCACATAGTTATAATGGCAAGGTTATTGGGGGTGGTGGGGAACTGAGGCAGAAAATCCTACAAGGCTCTCTCCTTGGCAGTAATTGTACAATAATAAGGGAGGGAAAATAACAAAATGTCAAGCAGTGTAGGGAAAAATTAGGACCATGTGTCCAATTTCCATTCTCTGGGGTCCCCTTAGGAGATCTTGGGGCAAAAGCACCTAGGGTTACACATAACATAGATGCTGTTGAACCTTCCTCAACTTCAAATGACAAGCTACTGTTACCCATCCTGCTTTATGTCATCTCATGGTTCTTCACATGGAGCTTGTCTGATTCACTAGTCTGCTGATAAGTCATCTAGTGCCTGGATCCATTATTCCATACCAACCCAAGACACTTCAGGTATAACCAATGTAGTGGTGGCATTTTACCTCAACATTACTCAGTTACTTCACACTCTGCCCGCCACTCACCACAGTTGGATTTCGTCCAGTGTGTCTCTTTGTGTGAACTAGGTATTTTGAACCTATGAGTCTCTCACTGTCCTTGGGATCAATGTCTCTGATTAATATAATGATTTACTCCATGTCTCCATCCTGCCCGGCATAGGATGTCTGGAAACAGTAGTTCTTAGGAATGGAAAGAATATTTTAAAATATTGGGGAAATGGTCAAAAAAGAATATTGTTGAGTGTTGGGAAATCCTGACATGGAGAAACCCGGACTGATGAGAATATTTAGTTTGAGACATTATCACATGGTTTGGTTGTGCATAATGACAGCACATCCTGTATAGGAAACAGCATTTTGTCTGTAGATTTTTTTAAAAAAAAATCTGCACAGAAAATGCTATTTTCTGGGGGGAGGGGGGTTCTGCACAGAACAACCATGTGCAAATTTTACACAAAATAAATCCCAAACTGTGAAATAGTCTTTAAGGATTACATACTTTGAGGACTTTCTTGCAATGTGATGAAAAAATCTAAAATTGCTTGTTGCTTCCTTTGAGAATGAAATTAGCAGAGAATGACATTCCTAGTTGTTCTTCAAAATGTATGTCACAAAGAGAAATACAGATCTCTATGTCTCACAAATTACAAGTCATTGGACTACATCTAGTTGGGATCAATTGTATCTATACAATAATTTTTACACAAAAGTTAACGTACAAATCAGTAAGTGATTCAACAGGTCGGCTGTTGTTGGGAGTAGGAATTTAGATTTAGGCCCTGGCTATATATGGATTGTCTCTCTTCTAGAGAACCACCAACACTGTTCAGAATTTTGTTTGATGTAGTGCGATAATTATCTATAAATATTCTAAAATATAATCAACAACTTTCTAAGCCTCTTTTATTTTAGCGGTAATAGGTTTGCAGCATGGGTTGGAATTTCTGGAGAGTTCTGCTTCCTAATATAATGTACCCATTCCAATCTCCTAGTTTATCTTGAGGCCAATGAAACTCATTCTCCCTTACTGTTTTAGCAGTTATCACCCAAGATCCTAGGTAACATAATTTTAGAATGTTCTTTTAAAGAACGAGAACTCTCTGATAAACTTAAAGCATTATTCAGAGAAATAAATTTATCTCTTAAATGAAACTCAGAAGATGCCTGATGAAAGATGACAGATGTTTCATAAATAGTTAATGCCAAGGCCAAAACCCTATTGTCACTTAAGAGATGGATGCAGAACACTTGTATAAAAAATTACTTTTTAGCCCATAAGAATGTAATATGTAAATCACCTTAAATGACTTGTATTGCTATACATAAACCATTTTTGTCTTCTGACACCCATTCCCACCCAACCAAGAAATATTCCACATGAGCCTGAAAATTAGCCCTTTTTAGCTGAGAAGTTTCGGTTCAGTAAAGGATCGTGTTGGAATAGAAACTGTAAGACCATAAGTAATTTGAAGTATGTTTCTGAACCACCTTTGTAGACAATTGCTTTTGTTTAAAAGAGAAATCAAATAACTTTAAAAAGAGCTAGGTTACCATGCACTGTAAATACCCTTAATGCATTTGTCCATTTGAGCCAGAAGGAGTTTTCTCATTCTAAAGCTGCAACGGATGTAAAACATCAAGTGACTGGGCTACAGAAAAGATTTTTAAAGTCCTAGCAAGTGTGATAGGCTGAGAATGGCTAGAAATTTCCCTTCCTTTTCACTTAATGAGGCTAGTTGCCCTCCTGTTTTTCTAAATACACATGATGTACTTTAAATTCAACAGTTTTTTCAGCTGCATTTGTTGTTTTTAACTGCCTTCAAGCTGACTTCAGTTTATAGACTCTATGAATGACAGATCTCCAGGTCACCCTGTCATCAATTGCCCAGTTAGGTCTCCAAACTCAGGATCATTTTCAGCTGCATACTAAAAACAAAACAAAGCATGATCTGAGATAAATGTCTTGTTACACTTACTGGTAGAGTTGGTCTACCTACCTATGGTGTCCCCAACTGTAACACTTTATTTGCCCTTGTGAACGGATATAGCAGCCATTCACTAATATAAGATAGTGTTTGGATATCATCAGGAGCAACACTCAAAATGATGTGGAATGCAATCTCCTTTTTCTGATGGAAATAAAACCAATTCACTTTTGTTCGGTGAATTGGATTGAGATTTAGTCATATATAGAGAAAACCTCCTGAAATCAATGGGATTTAAGTTAATCATGAAAAAAAATCAAACTTCTACTTCTTGTTATTATTGTGCACTTTCAAGTCATTTCTGAGTTATGACAACCCTGAGACAAATCAATCACTTGGAATTCTTGGACAAATCTATTCAGAAGAGGTTTTCTATTGCCTTCCTCTGAGGATGAGAGAATAGGACTTGCCCAAATTCACTCAGTGGGTTTCTATGGCTATGGGGGGATTTGAAATCTGTTCTCCTGTTAGACTGAAACCTAGAGTGGATTCGTATGGAAGCCAACAACAGCCACTGAAACCTGCATCCTATCATTCATATCCTCAGTCCTGATTAATCCTCCTTTTAGTTCTGTTTCTTGGATATGATAAAGTGTGACAGATTATGGAAAAGTGGAATAATGTATTGGGAACTGGCTTTTGATGCCTAGATATTCCTACTTAACAATGAGGACAGCCTTTACATTTAAATCTTTACATTTGCCTATTAAATCTTGTTGTTTCTTCAAGAAAAAAAAAAGATAAGTTGAAAGCATAGCTTGAATTTTCACCTCCTCCCACTGTAATTATAAATTTAAACTGACATCCTATTAGTGAATTATGATGGCATGAGTCAGACATATGCCATCACTGCTCACTTTGGGCTGTTGCAGAGGCCTGAATTCTCTTCCAGCAACACAAAGACCAAAGTTCCCCTCAAACCCACCTTTTAAGCAGAGTGAATCCCCAACATGGTCATTTCTGTAGCTATGGAGGCACATCTATGTGTTGCATATATGTTTCTTGATGCAGGTTCTCAGTCATAGTTTATTGTAAGCAATCAATACTGTATGAATATCATTTAAGGAAAATAAGGGAGACAAACACAGTCATCACCTGGGATTGAACTGAGCTGAAGCAAAAACTCATTGCAGCACTCTTCCATAGTTTGTTAGATTCTTTATATTACAGACCAGTTTATGAGCTGCTTCCAACATGCAAGTCATTAACAAATACTAATTAGTTGTGCAATATGAGCAGAAGGCATCAAGTACAAACCCCCTTCTGAACTACCTATTTTTCTGTACGCAAATCAGACAGAAACAAATGTTTGGCCCCAGCTGGGTAACATGTCCCATTTAGAATTCTTTCCCTCTTCTTTGTTCTTTGATGTTCTGCAAATGAGCTTTAGAACTCTACTCTTCACACAATTCAATTTTACAAGCCCATTATCTGAGATATAATGTGGAGGTTAAATATATCAGGGCAGCCATTATGTGAAAATAATTAACAGTAATGAATAATGCACTAATTCCACTGATGAGAGATGGTTATATGTGTAATGAAGTGTTGGGGCAGCCCTGACAAATGAAATTAAAATATTTAAACACTGTTTTATGATATTACTTTGCTCATATAATTTCCTTTACCTACAATGAGCCCCTTCGATTATCGTCATTATCTTGACAGCTCGGAAGGATGAAATAGTGCAGGTTAATGCGACAGCGATTAGTCACAGAGAAAATCCATCACAGAGACCAGAACAAGAGTGAGAGAAAGGTCTCTATACTTTCTTGTTTCAAACATGAGAAGAATGATATCATCAACATCACTTCAATATTAAATGGGTGGAATTATCTTGTCACTCATTTAGAGCCACTGAAAAACTACCTATTTGTACCTGTGAGGGAAAGGTCAGCCATTCTTAATCATCCATAAAAAACAAGTTGATGGATTTCCGCTATCCATAATAACGACAGAACTAGCACCAGGGTACCAAGTAGGACATTTCACCGGAACGTGATCTCAGGCCACAATCCTCAGTGCAGTTAGGAATCCTGGAATTGCTGGAACTTAAACATTAATTTATAGATGAGGTCAACTTTCCCTGTTTAAGCCTTTGCAAGTTTCATAATGTTTCATAGAACAGTTCTATGTAAAGTTCATAAGGGTGGGCACACTTGAGCAAAAACACATATGTGTTCTCTCTGAAACCAACCTAAAAAAAGTATTTGAACCAAATGCTTGGGGTTAAATTTAACGTTTTGGGGATCAAACTTCAAGCCACAGAGTTATTTGAACTAGGTTTTTTATATTCAAGAAAGAAATTATTGTTTCTGGAGCGTCGTTGTTGTCACCATTCCCCTCTGACATGCTGCCTCTATGTGTTTAAGGAGTATCTACCTGTAACCTCAAATGTGCAATGGGAAAATTTATTTGGTGTGGTTTCTATTCATTGCTTTTATTCTCAGGAAAAGTATGATGCATAGCTCTTAATGCATTGTACTGAGGAGAGTTGAATCTGTCACTTGAACTCCCCCCCCCCCCACTTCAAATTTTGTTTAGATCTTTCCATCCTATTTATGACCAAATTTGTGGATTGTGATCAGTTATAATTGAATATGAACTGGACAAAATTCTTGACTGACAATTCTTGGCCAAATCCAATAGGTAGAGTGATTCCCATTATGAACTGGGCCATGTTGTACCTGTCTGCCATGAAATTGTTACATATGAAAAGCCCCCCATCCCTCAAAATAAGGTAATAATCTTTATTTAGAAACACAAACATAGGATTCAAATCCAACCTTCTCAGAGCTAGTCACTCAATTCCCTCTACATTTTTAAAGTTTAACTTCTTTTCCATTTGATTTTTAAAAACAAAATCTCAAGTTCCTTCTTTCTTGTTAGTGAGGAAATGTGTAAACTTGCAAAGTTCTTATCAGAAACCAAAACAATTAACATTCTTACCCTATTTCTCTGTTTTATCCATCTTTTTGGAAATTAGTAGTTGTTCTCTGAGTATTCCTGAACACTCTATCCCATAGAAATGCAAAGTTGATTTTTGTGCAAATTTATTTAAAATGCATTTTAGTGCAATTTATATTAGTATTTTCCTGAAATGTTCTGTTTTGACATATGCTCATTTCTTACTCCACAAGCTTGCCTAAGTTGAAAGAATTTATTCAGTAGAAAACCACAACACTTAGGTCTTAGAAATAAGGCAGTACTATCAGTCCTTTATTTTTCTTCAGTTACTGAATATGTTTCCTCTGGTTTATTTCCCCTTTCAGCAGCTCTTGTATAGATTTTAAATGTGTTTTAGACTGTCATTTTAAATTGAAACGTTACATTGGCAACCTTTAATGCAATTTTGGGGACAGAAAGGTTGTACTGAAATGTGAAGTAATTTAATTAGTCAGCATAACCAATAAATTAAATCTTGCTTTTTATTTGTCAGGCTGCAATTGGAAGAGAAAATAGCTAATGGAGAGTGTGCCTTAGAGTCAGGCTTGGAAGTTAAAACAAGCAAAATCCTTTATTTATTGAAGTGATTGAAAGATTCTGGTATAAATTCAGGCAGAGTGATATAAGCTTCATAGTATTCTGGAACGGCTAAACTAAATGGGTATTCAGATCTGTACCCACAGAGTGAAAAGTTTCTTCTGGGGAGCAATTTCATATTAAAAAATATTTGGACGGGACAAAAATAAATGGCTCTTTCACAAGTATCACCACCATCAACTGGTTGTCATCTTTCAAGACAAACTGAAGCTGATTTGGATTTTTCAATCCAAATATCAAGGAGAAAGAGACTTCAGACAACCGAGAACAACAATATCACTTGACCGTTGCATTAACCAGGAGGTGGGAGATGGATGAGGGTAAGATGCATAGCTACTTTTGTGCAAGAGAGCATAAAACTAGCCTCTGTTGTGAAATCTTAAAAAAAAAGATGTGCAGAGAAGGACAGAGTGCAACTGTTCTTGGTCTGCACTATTTCAGAAGTACATTAAAAGAAGAAGTCTAAATTTATGATTGCCACCTAAGACTGGTTAGCAGAAAAAACAAATCTATGACTTTGTTTGCCAGGTAACCAAACTCTTTACCCTTAAGGGCAATGTCATCTGGTGGCGTTCTCTTCAGTAGGGTAGTCTTTTGTCTTTGTCTAAACTTTAAAGGAGTTATTCTAGGTGCTAAACCTATTGGAGATCCAGGTTCTGCACATCTCCTTTAAGGTCTGGTCTAAACTCTGGAGTGGATTCACTGACCCACTGGTGTAGACATCACCAGCACTGCTGTTTAAGATTGTAATCCAATCATGCTTGCTTGGGAGAAAATCCCTTTGAGCTCAGTAGACATGTTTAGGATTCTAAGCAGACATGTATAGGGTTGTACTGTAAATTATTCAGGGTGTGATACTTCTACATGTTGGATGTTCTGAGAGTTTGTTCAAACAGGGCAATTTTTTTAAACAAAATTGTAAGTAAAAATAATACAATTTACTTCACATACCTTGTAATAAATGGAGTGCCTTGTAATAAATCTAACATTAAAAAATCATTTCCGGCAAATTCCTCCAATAAAATCAATGACAATTAGGCTCAGCTGGAGAAACAAATAAATTACAAACTATTGATGACTTGGGGGTGGATGTAATTGTCATTGTAAAAACCAGGGGGGGTGGGGGGAGAGAGACTAGAAATAAAGACATTTAAATCAGGGAAGAAATGAAAAGGCAAAATATCTAAAGTGGCAATTTAAATCTGTAAAAATCTCCTTAACTCAGGAACAGCACTTTATGTACAGCCTATATGTTCTCCAAATGTACATACTTATTTGTTTCTACACGATTATGCTACACACAATATATTTCATGTAGTTCAGTGCCTTCCATTTTTGCCCTCCAACCAAAAAAAAGCAAAACTGTTGTACAAAGAGATTTTTTTTAAAAAAAAAAACACGTAACATTCACCTCTTTGTTGGCAAACTTTGTACACTCCATGCACTTTTTAAAAACCCCACAACAACTGTGTAGTATTTAGGCAGATTTTCTCAGCATATTTCTAAAATGGGTACATTGTAGCTTCTCAATTGCTAAGTCTGATCTTTCCCTTAGCTTCTAAAACATTGCTCTCATGATTGCCAAGTGAAACAAAGTTGTCAGGGGTATAACAGGGCATGGTATGAGTTTTCATGGCATCTGTGATATCACAGATTTGGGTTTTCATAGAGCCTCCCCAAACTCATGCCTGGCTAAATGACTTAAGACTTGCGCAGAATTTGTTGTAGATTTTGGAGGTGACAGTCTGACTGCATTATGTTATTGTGCCAACAATATCAGATAAATTAATACCTGGGGAAGTTAATTTCTTTCTTGATCTCACAGTAGGAGCATGACTTGAAGCATTATTCCAAAAAATAATTAGTCACACTTAGAGTTCCACTCTCTGAAAAATTAGTTGGTGTTAGTATTAGAACATCTTCTCATTATTCAAAAGCAAACAAATGTACTTACATTTAACTGTCTTAAAAAAATACTTCCAGCATGCTACCAGTCACTAGCCTGTGGTCCAAAACACAACTATGTAATGAGGCCACCACACATGCTATGTAATTATGAAAATAGCTAAAACAGTTCCAATTGCATAGAAGTAACTAAAAGGTACAGTTTCATCAAACTTGTCCCTCATCATGTTACAATTGTAAAATAACTCTGTTATGCAATGAGATCCTCAGGAGAGGCCTTTATCACAGGCCCACCAGTCACAGAACAGTTAGGGATGATGCAAGATAGGACCTTCTCAGTGGCTGCCCCTAGATTCTAGAACTTCCTTCCCAGGGAAGCCAGAATGGCCCCCTCCCTGTTGTGCTTCTGCTGACAGGCAAATACCATTTTATCATTTGATAAATGGTATAGCAACTTATCACATGGAAAAAAATTTGAGGGAAATTGGGGGTTTAAACAGTGATTATCCCATGCAAAATGCAATATTGCAATTAAGATTCTCACAAACATCACTATTAAACAGGCAATAAACAGCAACAAATCATTTTCAGGATGCCCCCATGAATGATTTGTTGCTGTTTATTGCCTGTTTAATAGCGACGTCATGTGGAAATCTTGTGATATCTCATTTTGCATGGGGTAATTGCTGTTTAAACCCCTGATTTTGCCCAATTTCCCCTGTGTGATAAGATCCTTCATTTTAATACTGAGATTAGTTTCATTCCATTTTAATGTTCACTTTTGGTATGTTTTTAGCTGCATTGTTCCTTTTTATAATTTTAAACTGCCCTGAGTCTCAATTTTGGAAGAAAGGTGGGATATCAACAACAACTTGTTGCCAAAAGGAATGAATTACAAGTAGCTAAGTATAGCAAGTTACTTGCAAGCACTGAGGAGGAAGTAGTGGGGGTGAGTTGAGAAAAGAGAGGGACTCCAGTCACAGTGTTAGACTAGACTGCTGCTGATTCTGTGTTTGCAAAGAAGCCTCTGTTTTTCCTTACTAAGGTTGAATCCACCTCTGTAAAATAATTTGTACTCAGTTCCAGTACTATAGGAATACATGACATTCCTCTGGATTCAAAGTGAATGCATTTATTTTTGACACCAAGAGGTTTAAGCTGATTTTTTTTAAAAAAAGAAATCCTCTTTTTACTCCATAGTTTCCAGGAAACAGTGTTCTCTCTCTCTCTTTGCAATGTGTGTCTGGCTGGATTAGTGTGGCATCAAGGATGGAGTAGTTAGGGAGGCAGGACAGATTGGTAGGGGGCATCCTACATCTGGCAAATGTGCCATCACCATTTTTGAAAAATGTTCACTACTTGCTGGTGTGTGGGGGGGGGGCTGTACAGACCAGCATCAAAGGCTGGCCTGAGACTGGAGTGGGGGTGTGGTGTCTGCATGATGCATGTGTCTAGATGACGCAGTGCCAAAGCAGCACTGCATAGCTGTGGCACCGGCAGCTATGGTGCCCTTTCTATGGTGCAAAAACGATCCACTTTTTGCAGCTCCTTTTTGCAGCATGCAAAGGCCAGGTCAGGACCATGGCATGTAGTTGCCACAAACCTGACCTGGCAAACAAAGAGGCAGCTGCAGGCTGCCTCTTAGGGGCAGTCTGTTCAGCCCCATAGTTATTAACTTTGTTGCTGGGAGGAAATTAGTCTAGTGGGAAAAGCTAGGTCTAATGATCCTCACTTGCTCACCCACCACTTGGGTGGGAATGAAGGAGGGGAAAGACAGTAATTTTGATCTACATCAAACTCACTTCCTGCAACCCAGGAGGATGTGGTCTACACCCACCCAAGTGTCCTGGATCCATGGCTACACTGCTGATCTAAGGTTGGACTCAGCAGGGAAGTGGTGGTGGCAGCGTCAGGGAGAAAGAATTTTTTCATTTTTACTTTCTCCTTCTCCTTGAAACTGCCACCCCTTCTTCAGGCAAACCTCACTCATGAAGTTGATCCAAACAATTCATAGCCAAAGGATTCAACTGACCTGCCTGCCCCAGATCTTTCCTCATCCCCTTCTCCTGCCCTTCTCCCTCTGCCCATCACAGAGACCCACGTACCACTCACCGTCCATCTCATGGGTGTATGTGTCAGAAGACATTTAAACTTCCCTTGCTTACTCATGATCACTCACTGGGCGTGAAGAAGGGAAGGGGATTGAATGGGGGCACCATCTAATGAGAGTTCAAGTTGGGTGATAAAACTGTCAGAAAAACAAGAAAGGCTGTTGGTTGATAGGTTTGTGTAAGCTGGGATAGAAAAAAGTGCATGGAAAGAAATATCCTTTTGTACCAATTTGAATTTGGTTGGGGGAAATATGTGAATAGCAATACAATTTTAGTCTGTATATTTACAAGTAAGTGTGGCATAAACAGGATGAAATCTAGGCAAAATATTGTGCACTGGATATGGATTATTTTGCTGTTCTGGGTTAAGCTCTTTCTTCTGCCCTGTGGGGCACAAGTAGCTCTAGTAACTCTCTGTACAACCATGATGTCCTCACATTGTCAAAAAGGCCATTTCATTTGTTGTCATCTAAGTGGTTATGTTTTCATCATGTACTGTTGGCAAGCTATTATGAAAAAAAAATATTATTGATTTCACACCCTCAGCAACACAAATGTTTTCCAATACATCTAATCCATATTACTAAACTGATTTCTCATGAGTAATACTAAGTGTTTATTGCCATGAAGTGAAAGATGAGTTGGGCAAATATCAGAACGATGGCGACATCTGAAGGCAAGTACTCTGGTTCCAGAGAAATCTCTGAAGTAATAAAGCGGCTGTGTGGTTTCAGTGGCAGTAACCACATGCCAAATTCTGTATACAAAAGACACTTTTCTAAACACACATTTTTATGACACCTTGGCTTTCTGAGGCAGCTTCTTGTGCAAAGTTGCCTCTTTTTCCACTCTTGCTTTCTCTTCCAATAACTAAATGCGACTTTTCATTAGAGCCCCCATTTAGATGTGTTTTCACCCCCCTCCAACTTGAAAGATGGAAAAAATAGCAAGCACTACAGAAAACCTGCTGCTGCCATTACCTTGATTAAGGCACAAAACGTTAAAAGCAAATTACTGGGAAAGTATGAAACAATTTGCCCTTAATGTTTCAAGTCATATCTGTAAAAAATATGACTTAAATATAGTTTTATTAATAATACATATTTTAATTAAACGGCTAGAGGTGCATCTAGCAGGAAAAAATTGAATCTTCACCAGGTTTCACATACTGGTATGATTCATGGGCAGTAAATATGCAAAGCATTATGCCCATAAGGCAATCAAATTGAAGAGCTGATATGCATGTTTTTAGCAAAAAAAGAATGAAGTTTAAAGGTGGGGAGGGGAGGATAAAAATAAAGACTGCTGGATCAGGGAATGCGCCAAACTGAACTATTCCATTTTAGAAAGCAGCATTCCCCCACCAGTGGAAACACTTCGTTCCCGTTAACATTTGCTTGCTCCTGAACAAGTGTTTGTTATTGCTTTCATTATTCTCATGGCATAAGGCTCTCCTGCGTCTGTACATATGTAAAAGAACAATATCATAGAAATGAGCCATAAAACCCTAGGATAAGAGTTATCATGTCACTGTAGCTTAGCATGAAATGTTTTTCCTGCACACTGGTTTGGGGTTTGAAGCACTCCGTGATCTACTGATTTGTGAGCATAGTTTCGACTTCATTGCTTAGAAGCTCTTGACAAGAAGAAGAGAGAAAGAAACAAATTGGAAGGGGGGAAAGCAAAGGAAATTAAAAAGGCAAAAGAATACTGTCCAATGTTTCACGGATGAAATCCAGGACACACGTGGCCAAACAATGTCAGGGTGTCAAAATGGCATGAGGAAAAGCACACAAGCCAGGAAAGGCTGCAACAGTTTGCTTTTGCCTGAGCCTACATGGAAGAGCAAGACTCCTTTTCATCCTCTCCCCCCCCCCCACCCAGACTGAATTAATGGAATGCAAACTACTTTTGCATTTGAACTCAGTTTGCAGCAATTGAAGTAAGCTAAGGACATAAGGGGAAAGTGGGAGGAGATGGAGAAATTAGGGACTCTATTGCATCGGGATAAAAGAGCAGCTTACCTTTCCAGAATTCACTGTTAATTTGGGAGGCAGCCAATTCCTATCACACTTTAGAAGCTTCCAACTTCCAAAAATGGCTGCGAAAGCAGCTTAGACAATCCTGGCTGCACCTGGGAGGGGCCCAGGTGGCGATTTAGCAGTGATTTATGTGTGATAGGAACCAGCTGCCTCCCAAATGAACACTGAATTTGGAAAAGGTAAGCTGCTCTTTTATTCCCATGCGATAGGGTCCTAGGATATTTTAATATAGATGAAAAAATGGGAGGAAGAGGATTAATCGGGACTGTCCATGTCAAATTAGGACAACTGGAGAAGATGCTAAAGTAACTCTACAAGTGTAGTTTGCTCATTTGTAGTTAACACTTTAAAAATGTCCACCTACTAACTGAATTGTTGTAAAACCACTAAATCTATCCCTCACAGGTATGGCAGAGAAAAAAAAAGGCTAACCAGCAAGCAATCTAGTTACATGGTGTTTCTTGGAGTTTTATAAAGAGTAACTAAGGGGCTGTGTAGACCAGCCATTAAAGCCAGCCCGGGGGCAGAGTTGGGGTGTGGCGTCCTTACAATACATGCCCCGACTCTGCCCCCATGATGGTATGATGCTGCGCACCACTCTGCACAGCATCATGGCACTCCTCTGGCGTTGTGTTTACATGACGCAGCACCAAAGGAGTGGCTTAAAGCCACAATTATCATGCCCTGTCCCTGGAAAGGCCAGATCAAGGCCGCAGCATGTGGTTGCTGCATTTCCAATCTGGCACAGCTGGAGGTGTCTGCAGGCTGCCCCTTAGGGGCTGTCTGCACAGTCTCCAAGGTCCAAAACACACCACAGAAAGCATCTAGTTTGAAATTATTTTAACTGCCCTGGCTCAATGCTAGAGAATTCTGGGAACTATAGCTTTGTGAAACATTGAGCCTTCTCTGTCAGAGAGCTCTAGTGCCATAATAAACTATAATTCCCAGGATTCCCTAGCCCTGAGGCAGGGCAGTAAAAATGATCTCAAACTGGATTCTTTCTGCAATATTTTTTGGACTCAAGATGCTCCCATTGTGGGAGGGGTTATGGGAAGGAAAAGCAGGAAATGTAGTGAATGCTGAAGTCACCTAACTATGAAAATAGGAGGACCAAGCTGGTTCATATCTGTATGCGCATCACTGGAGGATTGCACAGTAACATCACAGGATGTCCTCCATTCATATGAAGTGGCAAAATGAAGAGGTTTGCAGAACTGAGCAACAGGTGTAGAATGGGGTACAGTGGCTGAACTAAGCAACATGGATCAGAGGCACTTGGATTTGAATCTCAGCATGGGCCACAAAGATTACTTTGTGGTCTGTCTCCTTTTCCTTCTCAACCTAATCTATGCCACATGATTGTTGTGAGAATATAACAGGCAATCCCATTTATGTGTACCATCCTTAGTTCCTTGGAGAAAGTGTAAGATATGTGTGTGAATTCTTGTGAAGGACATTGGCACCCAAAATGCAATGTCCCTGTTATTGTAGTTTGAGCAGTTTTTCTGAGTCTCTCTGTTTCTTTCAGCTTCCTCATGGAAGGCAGAGGGAATCAGTACAAAACGGCTGCATGTATCTCTGAAGCCAAATCCTTGCCACTTATTCTGACTCACATCCCTACAAGGACAACTTAAAAGACATAGTTGCTAAAGGCAAACACACATGAACATCTATGTCTGGCAGTGATAAAAATGTCAGCTTCAGAACTTCAGACAAGTCAGTTCTGTATTTCCAAAAAGGATGCAGTTAATCACTTGGAAGTATGTATTTATTATGGACGAACAAAACAGAATATTTCAATATTATGGCAAGATATTTCAGCTTCCACCTTCAGCTGCTCAGAACAGAAGTTAGCTGTACTCACAGCAGCAGTTATAGAACAAAATCTTGTCCAAATTTCTGTTCTGAGTAAGTGGAGAATAATGCTCTTGGGAGTGGTGTAGTGATTTGAATGTTGGACTATGACTCTGGAGACCAGGGTTCAAATCCCAGCTCAGTCATATAAACCCACTGGGTGACCTTGGGCAAGTCACACTTTCTTAACCTCTGAGGATGGCAATGGCAAACCTCTTCTGAAGAAACTTGCCAAGAAAGTCCCATGATAGTTTTGCCTTAGGCAAATCAGAAACAAGGCACACAACAACAACAACAACAACAACAACAACAACAACAGTGTATTTTCACCAGGCATCCTCTTCTGCCCTGTGTATAGAAACAGAAGTTATCAGAGTGTGCCTTCATGGTCAGTCAAAGGCTGAAGTTGAGATGGAGTCCCAAGCACTGTCCAGCTGTCATGTTGCAGGTACACTGATGGACCTGCTAGGTGACAAATCTTTCTTTTTTGCCGGCAGCAGTACTGTACCCAGAGGGTGCTCGCAAGTTCCTCCCTTGCCATTTAGCCATTGACTGGTCATGAAAATCCACCCTAGTGCCTCAAATTGAGTTTACACATGAGGGAATCATTGTGCAAGGAAATACTGGATTCCTCCTTCCACAATGATTAAAGCAGCATATGTGCTGGTGTAACCAAAGCACTATATATGTCAGGTGGTTATGGCATCATGGGCCGCCAACATGATTCTGGACTTTGTATTTTATAAGTGACAGTTTAGGTAGAGCTTCCTTTTTTTTCCAAAGCAACTTAGGAAGGAAGAAGCCAAAACCTTGTAACATAATATTCAAGTACTGTATATCTGTTTTGTTAGTCACTGTGATGTCTGTGTGTATGTTAGTCACTGTGATGTCTTTGTGTATGTGCATGCACATTCATATCACACCACAAAAGGAAGCTTACAGACATGTTACGATAAAAATTGTTAGCAGTCTCAGTAGAACAGACATGGGCAAACTCCAGGAGTCTGGAACCCAGTTTTACTTCCTGGAGCTGAAATTTGGCCTGTATTTCTCTCCCAACATCCAATTAATTTCTACTTTTTCCCCACCAAAAAAAAAGAACCCCTTGGTTCCAGGAGTGTTGAGTCTTCATTGATGTTGTGAGAGGCCGATACAGCCTTGTAGACTGCTGAGTGCAGCCCCTGAACCACATAATTCCCTCCCTTGAAATGTGAGATAGGCATTAATATGCATATCCACCATGCAGCAGTGGTTGACGGCTTCCATATCAATCCTCTGTGGGTTTTCATTTGAACCTTAAGATAGATGCCCAATATCCCCAAAATAGGTTCAGTAGATCAGATAGCTTCTTTAAAATTCTGACCCAAACTGAATTTGCCACACCACTGGCATGGAAGCCTCCAGACATTACTGCTACTGTGTTCAAACACCCTCACTAATCCTGTGACTGATAAACAGAAAATGGCTGTCTTGAGAAGCAATCATGCCCAGGAAACACCCTCCAGCATGATCTTTTCAAACTAGGGAATGGATTTGATAATTTCCCAGCCAGGCAGACATCACTGCTCCTGTTGTTCTACAGTTCTTTCCCCAGACAGCAGTCTTGAAGGCAGTTGAAAATTGCATGGGAAAAGTGGTATGCTGGTAAACTGAGGAGTGTAAGCACTGGTCACAAGTTAAGATGCACACTAAAAATAAAAATGAATTGGGGTGAGGAAATGCATTCTATGAAAGATGCCTCCACTGACATAAAAGTTGTGTATACATGTCAGAGGAACTACAAAATGGCTGTCTTCCTTGGCACATGTTGAAAAGATGGTATCTCTTGAATTGTGTGAAGTAGAACCAGTTCCCATACTTTCCCAGTGGAGCAGAAGTAAAAAAAGAAATGAAAGCATGGGATGGACTATACACATATATGCAACTGGGGGCAGATGCCCAACCTGAGTTTACTTTTTGTAGTTTCACAGACTTTCCACTAGATGGAAACAAACCTACATTGTGGTAATAAATGTCACAAAGCAATGCTTGCTAACTTTCTTTTAAACAAAAGATGATTATGCTTTTTAATTTATTGTCTTGTATTATCTCTATTCATTCAGGTGGCTGGATTATTAGGATAGGCAAGTAAAAATTTTGCTCCAACATCATGAAGGAGCACAACAGGTCTTGTACTCCTAGTATATGATCCAGCCGCAGTTAAGTGCCATTTAATTTGGTTGTGGCGTAACTTGTTTTGGATTCATGGCGACCCTAAGTTGAACCTATTATGAAGTTTCTTGGCAACATTTGTTCAGAGAGGCATTGCCATTGCCTTCCCCTGAAGGTGAGACAGTGTGACTTGCTCAAGGTCATCCAGTGGATTTCATGGCTGAGCTGGGAATCAAACCGTGGTATCATTTAGGAACATGAAAAGAGCCATGCTAGGTCCACCCAAAGGCCCTAGTATACCATTTTGTTCTTTTGGTGTCAACCAGATGTCTCTGGGAAACAGACAAATGTGATGCAAGGGAGATTATTCTGCCTCCCTATTTTCGTCCAGAAAATATAAAACATAAATGCCTAAATCCAATTGTTAATCTGAAATAGACTAGACCCATTGAATAAATGGGAATTTATTAAGTCAGCACTTAAGAGACTGTGCAGACCAGCAGGAAAAGGTGGCCTGGGGATGGAGTCGGGGCATAGTGTCCATATGACACATGCCCGGCTCCACTCCCAGGCTGATGTGATGACACACACCGCACCACACTGCATGCGGCATCACGGCACTCCGTCCACATGATGCAGCCCCAAAGGAGTGCCGTAAAGCTGCAACTATTGTCCCTTTGCAGGGCACAAAAAGGAGCTGCTTTTTGCAGCTCCTTTTTGTGCCCTGCAAAGGCTAGATCAGGGCCACAGCATGTGGCTGCTGTGGCCCTGATCTGGCTGTAAAAGGGGCGATTAAAGGCCACCCCTTCGGGGCTGTCTGCACAGCCCCTTAATCACTGCTACTTTGTCTGGAACTAACAATGGAATCTGAGCCTATATCCTCATTACTTTAAAAGGTTAAAAGCAAGTGTTAACAATTCAGTTCTCAGCCTAATGAGGAAAGTCAGTCACTTGAATAAAGAAGTATATCATGAGCAGGTACTTAAAAACACATCACAATTGGCACAATCCTCAGGAAGGAAGGTTATGGTGAGGAGAACTTAATTTCTGAATGGAACAGGTGGCATGGTCTCCTGTGATAACCATAATGTTCTCACAGGCTTCCATTGGGAAGGCAATCCCATAATTATTCCAGGAGTGATATGTCAGCAACAAGGCTTTGTGTAGCCATGACAGTTCCTACAACCCTGTTGCAATATGTGTTTTAGTTTCAGCACTGCTCATAATAGATTAGCATGGAGGTACCAGATCCCATCTGATCTCGGAAGTCAAGCAGGGTATCATCTGCTTAGTACTTGGATGACAGGCCACAAAACAAACAAAACAAAACAGCTTCATTTATATACCGCTTCATACCCTTAAGGAGTGTCTAAGCGGTTTACAATTGTAAGCTATTTGCCCCCCAACAATCTGGGTACTCATTTTAGCGACCTCGGAAGGATGCAAGCCTGAGTCGAGCTTCAGCCCTTTGCTGGTCTTGAACTCACCACCTTATGGTTTTGAGTGAGTGGCTGCAGTACAGGTATTTAACCACTGCGCCACCAGGGCACCAGGGCAAAGGAAGACCAAGTGCTGTTGGCCAAATTCAGAGGAAGAAAATGGCAAACGACTGCATTTCTTGCCTATGGAAATTCTATGAAATTCATACGTCAACATGTACCTTGGAGGCACATGCAACTACTTTTAGCATGGAGGAAGTCAGAGAGTGTGGGAAATTTGCCGATAGTTCTCCCCCTTCTTTTGATAGGGCATTAACTTTGTTAAAATTTAAATCAGCCTGGGCCTTTTAAAAGTTCATTCCATCCTGACTCTAAAGAAACTGCAGACTTTGATACCTGTTTATTGAAATCAAAATGAAACAACATTCTTACCCAGTACTGAAGTAAAAATCCCCCCGAGATGGGAGATTGCCCTTCTTTTTCTGGTGTCCTTCCCCTGTGCTTCATTGCTGAGGCAAGAGCCTGGGATATGTCCTATAGAAAAGGAAAAAGAAGCAGCAAATCAATAGCCCCTTTAGCAGAAAGCAGCTGAGTACTTCACTGCAATCATCAAATTTACAGCAAGTTTACAGGCAGCTTATTAACTACCCAAATCAAGCGCATGCTTTAAATAATGCATAGCAATCTGATCAAGATGAGCAGGTTTGTGAATAGACGCCATTTGTTTGCTTCATAGAAAAATTGGGTTCCATCAACTTAATGTCTTTTTCCCCATCTAAATTTAATATGTGTTTAATTTCAGAGTGAATGGTGATCAATGTGTCCAAATGACTTTTAAATGTTTAGATATGACTCTCTTAGCGTTTGTTCATTCACTCATTTGTTCGTTCTTCCTTCATTTCTTTTTTCCTAACTCATCAGAACTTCAATGGAGCATTTGATGTATGAAAAGCCACAGACTGACTCTCAATACAAAATAATAAGAATTAGCAAAATGTCAGATTTATGGATTATGGAAAATGGGGGAGAAAGAGATAAGAGGGAGGAATTCATTTGTGCAGTAAGTATTCACTTATTTTTGCCTCACAGGACCTTAAAAAAAAATCCCCTACCAAATACCTTAACCTTTGTATATCATTTCCACTTTACTATGCATTTTCCTTATTGAATGACTTTGTGTCTCAATATATAGTTTAGATTTTTTTTAATATTGTTATGTCAAGAGATAAACACTTTGGTACATATTGGAGAGTAATAAATTGTGTTGAACATTGATAAACTAACGCAATTACCAGCAAGGTCACAGAGTCAGCTAATTTAGAAATATCAGTACTAAGATTTTTGAGTGGTCCCCAGGAGAACTGTGTCCACTTTATTAAAGCAGGAGGGTGAGGAGAAAATGGTACATTAGGATTGATCTTTTGATCTAATTGTGGAACTCGCCCATGCCTTGTTTGGCCAAAAGTGCTTTGTAAGCAAAGAGGAGCTGCAGCTCAGCTAATTGAGGAACATCCCTTACAAGCTAAAGGAATTGTGGGAAATACAAAACAGATTGAGGCTTGCCCAGTTTTATAGGGCTAGTTATCAATGGAAAATGTAAATGCAGAACAATTAATCTTCCGTTTGCTATTCAGGGAGAGTGTCCAAGTGTCAACACTCCCAAAACCATCTTTCAATAATACCATTTCTCTTAAAAATTTAGAAGGAATTTCCAAATGCATCAAAAGACTGTAGACCACAAGCTAGTTATTCCAGAGTAATTCCACTGATCCTGAAAGCTGAGAATAATATTGCATTTTTAAACAGTGTGCCTCGTTTCCTCTTTTTTCTTTCTTTCCTTTTTTCCTTCTTTTTGTTTGTCTAGCCAGGTGTCATGCGGTTAGCATACTTTCTTTAGCAGATTATTATCCCTTCACTATTTATTGACATTATGCTATTTATATCTCCCTCCCAGTTGTCTGATGGATGGGTGCTCAACCATTATCAAGTTCAATCACATAAGAAAAAGGCCCAATCCTTAAGCAACAAGATAGTAAAACATCCATAAAATGAATACAGAGTTCATACTATTGGTCAGGCTTCCCTGTTTTGGGCAGGTTGCTCATGTTCCATTTCTGTGACTGTCTCAAGCTACCTAACTCTGTTCAGTCCAATGCCATTGCAGAGCCCTTTTCAGATCTTTCTTTCCATTCCATGTATAAATGTCTAACTTCCTTCTGGGTGCTTGATGATGCTGGGGGTGGGCACATGCAAGTGCTATTTCCACATTTAGCTCTACATGTGTCCAACTGAATGCCTGAACAAGGGTATACAGGGGGAAAAAGGAGGAGGAGGAGGGAATAGCTACTTCCTGCCCAAATCCAGAGCATGGCACCATCATTTTATATTAACATGTAATTTGTTTTAATTACAGTGGTACCCCGGGTTACGAATCCCCCGGGGTACGAAAAACCCGGGGTACGAAAGAGCCGGGGCTGCAAAAATGGCCCCGGCTTACGAAAAAAACCCCGGGGTACGAAAAAAACCCCGCGCGGCCCCTTTAAATTTGCCACGCGGTCCTGCAAAAAAAGCGGTCCCCTGGGTTACGAACACTTCCGGGTTACAAAAGTAATCCTGGAATGGATTACTTTCGTAACCCGGGGGACCACTGTATTGTAGTAATTTAATTCTGTTTTAATGTACTATTTTTGTATGTTTTTAATTGTATTTTTTTTTTAATGTTGTACACTGCTCTGAGTCCCAGTCTTGGGAAAAGGGTGGCGTATAAATAAATAAATAAATGACTCAAATGACCTGAGTTGGCAAAAATGGCACACTGTCTCGACTTGACTTGAGACTTGCATACTTTTAGTGACTGATTTGCTGGTGCCATTCACTTCAAGCAACAGGGAAGATCCACTCACAAAGTGCAGGGCACATTGCTCAGAAAGGAACAGCAAATATATTGGGCAATGGGCTTGAGGCAGGAGGATCTTTCTAAAGCTTTTGAAAAACTTTAGAAGGGTCCATCAGGGACAGGTTGCCAAGCAGACCTTAACCCCCTCCTTAAACCCACTGCTTAATGTACTTGCTGTCCCCATAAAAAAGAAAAAAAACTCGCCCACCTTCTTTTATTCTGTTAAAAGTTGGCTCCAAGACTTGAGACTTACTTGAAAGCATTCTTCAATGACTTGAAACTTGACTTGATATTTGAAGGTGGACACTTGAGACTTGACTTGAGCCTTGGACTAAAAGACTTAAATACATCACTGCTGTAATGTCACTATGGCATAGAATATGTTCCAGCTATGAATCTGAACCCAAAGGGGCTATTCAAGCTGCTGAGCCCTGTCCACAAATAGGTCCCTGACTCTGGATAGGTCTTTAAAATTTAGACAGCTTAGACATCCATGGCTAAGTGTGGCCCTGGGCTGTTAGACATTAAAGCACAAGTGCTACAGCAATAGATTCTGGGGTGGTGGTGGGGATAGATTGATAGCCCCGGCATCTTCCAACTTGGCTTTTGTAGATATGTGTGTGCTTACATTTTATCTCTTCCTTTCTGTGAAATGCCTTCCTGTTTCTTCCTAATGCAGCTAGACAGAGGCATGAAGCACATCATGTTCCATAATAATGACTGCTTGAGGAAGAGGAGGTGCATGAAACACTCCATAATAACTGCTTCAAGTGACCTGCACCTATGAAAGACAGCTTTATGGGCTTCTGTAACCAAGCTAGAGACTCTGCACAGTATTTGAATGGATTTCCTGAAGCAATCAGTGTATGTTTTCTTTTTACATTACCGCAAGCATCTGGAATAGTTACTTTTGTTTTGTAGCCATAAGCTCGCAGCGTTACCAGCTGTATTCTGCTAGCATAAATATGAAATACAAAGGCAGCATGCAGCCTTTGGCCTGTTTTCAAAAGCTCTCCACAAGCATCAGTCCTTTCCCTGGCAGCCAGCTGGGCAGGAAGAATGAGAGAAAAAGACAAATGGAGTAGTGGACAGAGACAGAGACAAGAGGTGACCCAAACATGTTTGGCTGTAGATCCATATGCTGCTGCTGCTGCAGGCCCTGACAGACTACCCACAATGGAATGCAGCTAAAGGGTTGTTCATGCCTACACTAAGAGGGCCCTATGTCTAGATGTTCCAAGTACTGAGATGGGAGGAAAAGCTGCCCTCTCCTAGGTCTAGTTACAGCTGTTGTTGCTGTGTGCCTTCAAGTCATTTCTGACTTATGATGACCCTGAGGAAACCTATCATGGGTTTTTCTTGGCAAGAATTGTCAGAGGAGTTTTTCCATTGCCTTCTCTTGAGTCTGAGAACATGTACGAGGGGTTATCCAAAAGTTTTAATGATCACCTTTTAAAAAAAATTGACAGAAAGTTTGTTTTGATTCATAATTGTTAACTTATTTCTATGTAGTCACTATCTAGTTTTATACATTTTTCCCAGCATATCTAGACGCTCCAAATACCTGATATTGTAGAAGTCTGCAGATTGCGCCTTATGAGGGGGTATCATAAAGTAATAATTATCACCCAGAAGTTATTATGGCATATTGATGAAATTTTGTCAGTGTTATCATTGGTCCCTAAGTGCACGTTGCTGAGAAAATCAACTCATTGCGTCCTTTATTTTTGTGACTGGCTGTGCCAGAAGCAAATACATGGGATTTAGTTGTGGTAAAGGCGTTTGCATTCCTTCTTAAGGATCTAATCCCAAGATCGAGTGTAACATCCTTGTCAGGCGCAATGTGTGTCTCCAATCTAAAAGTATCAAGTAATGTATAACTGGCAAGGTCACATTTTTCTAGGAAAGTCACTGCAGGTGCACTAACTCAAGGTAATGAAAGATGATTCAAGCAAAGTCTACTTGCAGAACACCAAGTAAGTACACCCTCGATCTTGGGATTAGATCCTTAAGAAGGAATGCAAACCCCTTTACCACAATTAAATCCCATGTATTTGTTTGACTGTACCATCAGACAACATCATATCTATCTGGTCTTGATTGAACTTTAGTAACTCAGCTACATCTCGTCCATCTGTTTAAGATACCAGTGGCTTCACCTGGATTTGAAAAGGAATTCATCTGCATGGGATCAGTGTACATGATCCTTAAATCTTGAAAAACTACAACATGAAGCCTACATTAACTGGAATTATACAGCTATAAGAAGAAACCAGTTGTGAGGCACTTGAAACAGTGGTACCTGGTGGGGTGTGCCAATGTATGCAAGCATGCTTCAGAATAGGCTGTGTACAGAATTAGCTGAACTGGATGACTCAGTGGGGTTTAACAGATTAATTGCTCTGCCCATATGGGAGAATGCTTGAAATCCTAATGAGACTAGCAGCATTTACAATTGGAAGTCTGCAAATCTTGTAAAACTAATCACTTAAAATGTAAATGTGGCTGTAATTAACTCATTTAGAATAAATCATTCTAATTAACACATGTAAATCGGGACTTTATTTGTAAATTTCATAAGAACAAAAAAGTGTTTATGGAAGAAGCAAAAGGGAAGGCCGTCTGTGGGAAATTTGTGCCAAAACATGACAGTTCACTGCACAGCTCCATGTTTTTGCTTATGGCAGTGGTTTTGTGTGTGTGTGAATGTGTTGTCATAGCTTACATTAATGGTAAAATTTAGTTATCCTTCAGTAGTGAACTTTAGCTCATAAATATGATCATAAATAAGAGACTGAGACTAGATATTACAGAATGAAGATCATGATTGGCTTTTAAGTGAAAGAGACTGGTAGTACTGAATCTAAACATGTTTAGTTTAGACACACATTTAAACATGTTTAGACATCTAAACCCTTTCCTGGAACAGAGGAGACTGGTCATCTCTTATCAATGTTTTTTTTTAATTAAAAAAAACTGTCTGCCTTCCAGTTTGCTTCAGAAAGTAGTTAAAGAACGAGTTTTTGAGTTACCATATACTGTACTAAATATTCTGAGTAGGAGATCTTTGTAGAACTACCTATGATGAACCAACACAGCTTTTCAGAGGGGAGAAAGATTTATTCCAGGGTAAAGGCAACATACTGCCTGTAGAACTCCTTTGCTATTTCTCGCTTCTCTTACTCATAATCAGCCCTTGCCTTGAACTCTTGTGGCCTTCAGCCAAATTTTTGAAGAATTTTGGAAAGTGCTTTCATTTCACACTACTTGAGACTGTGAGGTTAACAGTATAGTTTGCACACATGGAATTATGCTTACATTTTAGACATTTGAATTGTTAAAAATGCATACAGCAAAAAGAAAAAAAAAGAAGGAGAAAAAAGAAAAAGAAAGATGTGTGGTAAATTCAGATGTGCACAAAAATGTATATATCCAAGAAAGACCATAAATAAATGTGTACATTGTGAGAAATTGATATAGAAATTGCATACAAATTTCCATGAGGTAAGAAAACCCTGTTGTTTTAAATTAAGATTTGCAAACTGTGGGGTCACCTGCTTAAAGAAATTGTACACTGTACAGCTTTCGGGTGGCTTGGGGGTATGGCATTTTGACAACTCACACCCCAAGATGCCCAGAGGTTGCCCTGGAGTGAAACAGCCGATCAGACGGGGGTGGCTTCAAGCAACTCAAGGGGCATGGCGTTTTGATGACACACATCCCTGGAGCCACCTAGGTATTGTACCTGAGCCACCTAAGGTGGCTCTTTACTAGCGCAAATAAGAGTGGATCTTTTGTGCTTCTATTTGAGCCGATGGTGGGAGGCAACTTTGGGACCATGGTGTGTGCCATGGTCCAGAGGCCTCTTCAACAAGGGCAGCTTCAAGCCGCCCCTTTGTGGCTGTTTCAGTCCTTTGTCTGTTCTGTCCAAATACTTTGGGTTTGCTAGATGACACATATCTTCTGATGAGAACAGGTGTTATTTCTTGGGAGTTGTAATTATATTGTATCATGAAAGTGATATTATAGTAAAATGAAGTTATATATTTGTAAATACAGTCAGCCTTCCATGTTTGCAGCTTTGACTTCTGCAGATTTGATTATTTGTGGAGTTGATTAATATGTTCTCTGTAGGAATCTCTAGGTCCTCCAGAGAAATTCTGCTGGAAGTTGTCCATAGAGTTGCACTGGAAGGCCTAGAGATTCCCACAGAGGTATTTTCTCAGATTTAAAAAGTACTGTTTAGCAGCTGAACATATTTCCAGGATAGGTTCAGCACCTTGGACATCTTCTATTGTTTTGGGTCTCATACCCAGAGCAGCTTCACTTACATGGACATGACTAGTGCCTCCCTCTGCTTCTTTTAATTGTGTTTTTCCAAAATATGACTCCATACATTTTGTGGTCCCCACATTAGGAATGCCCATGGGCCAATGTTGTTGTTATGCTAGGCAGCATAGTGTAAAGGATTTTTTATGCACAGTGTTTTTAATAATTGTATGCTTGAACCAAAGTCAGAAATCAGAGATGTCACTATCCCATCCACTATCTCAGCCATTATCTCACTATCTCATGAGGACAATTGTTGGATTTTGGAATATTTTGGATTTTGGAATTCCAGATAAGAGAGATTCAACCTGTACTGATATTCACATCTAATTTTCCAACTCTGTCTTCACTACATCCTAGGAACTCTGCTAAAATGTTCATATCATGGTTCCCAAAGGCAAACTATACTAGGTAATCTTCTTCCTATAAAGCTGGGAAGTTGTATGGTCATACATAGCACAGTGATGTCCACCTGCAATCAAGGATTCAGTGTGTTTTGCCACAGACTTTCAAGTAACATGAGGCTCAACAGGTCTGATACCCGGGGGGGAAGAGTGGTCACTCCAGAATATACATCAGAATATCGCACAGGGTTCTGTGGCAAAGACTTGGCAATTCCATAGCAGACAGGTCAATATGAAAAAAGTTCCCATGGAAGACAAAATTTTGGTTCATATACAGAGCCCAGAATGAGGAAATCAGAAAGTTTTGGAGACTGAGTTCAGTTAGTCAGACAGTAAAGCCTACATTTTGTTTATCTGACCATGGGTCTGGAACCTTTATGGATCAGTTAGCATATTTGGGATTCTGAGTTGTCATAGGCAACTGTAAAACAGAAGTGTAGAATGAATCAAATGAATAAGTCTTATTACCAACTTAGAAGCCTTTAAGAAGGCGTTAAAGACGGATCGCTTCCAATGGGCCTATCCTCCTGACTCACTATAAGAAATACCATCACTATTGTGAACCTGATCCATACCGGAATATTGACAGTAACTTAGTAGGTCAAGGATTAAATTGTATTTGATTAATATGTTTTTTATAATTTTAGATAATGTTTTTAAGATTTTATATGATTGAATGTATACACATGTATTTTATCTATTGTTGGAATCCCGCCTCGATCCAATGGGAGAGGCAGGAAATAGAAATAAACTTATTATTATTATTATTAAAAACTTATTATTATTATTGATAGCCAAAATCAGATGGCTCACTCTGCTCATTTCAGGATAACCTCTGCTTTTCACACCATGTGGAGTTGCCCTGTTGAATATGGGACAGGGTTCCTGTAGCTTTAAAAGTTAAACTCCATCAGGACTAAATAGAGAACATCTCTTTGCTATGCTGCAAACCATCTTTTAATTGATGCAGGGCCTCCAGTTCCCAGCTATTTACTGGCTGGTAGAAAATGGGGAGGCAATGGCCCAGATATCTCCAGCTCTAAACCTATACCTAGATACACAGCACCTGTATCTCAGGCTACAGGAATGGAGCGGGACACCTCTCCTTCACACCACCCTCCACTGTGTGTGTGGCAAAAAGGTGGGTTTGGAGGGGTGAGGGAGAGGACATGTGCCATAGTTCTGCCTGGCCGAACTTTACAGTAGATGTTTCTGATCCAAGGTTTGCTAATACCGTGATGCCTTATGATGTTATTGTTTGACTTAAAGATCTATGAGATGTAATCTCCATTAAGGCTAAATTTTTTATCACTTTGTACTTTCAGATAATGTACAGTGGATTCTCAATCGTGTATACAATTTTACAGGGATTATTTTGTAATTTGCCAGTATAATTTGGTGCAACTAATCATTTGGTTGATGAAAGAAAATAGACTACTGACTTCATTAAACAGTAAACAATGAAATACATATGTTGCGGGAGGGGGAGCCCACAATTTCATCTAGAATTAATTCTCATCATTACTCGCTTGGATAAAAATGGAGATCTTAAAGTGTTAGAAATTGCCGCCTGGAGGGAGGCTGGGTTGGGTTAATCATTTAATATATTTTTTTTCTCTTGAGGGAATTTGAAATTACAATAATTTTAATCTATGTTTCTGCCTCTTTGGCTAGAATTGTAAATAATAATGTAATATTTCAAATTAGTTCCCGCCGAACCAATTGATGCAGAGTCTAGGTTTTGTTCTGTTTTAGTTTTTATACAGTGTTGTGCCAAATGAGTTCTAAATTTAGAGACTCTATGTATTACAAACAAACTTCTCCTGCTTTTTCTGTTCTGTTTGATTTCAGAGCATATATTTCACAGCCAGGAAAAGTAAGCAGTCATGGTGAGTGAACTTATCATAGGCGGTGCTGAAAGGGGGACACCCTCTCCCATTGCTGGATTCCTGTAGTTATGTGAAAGAAGGACAGTTTTCACATACAAATTAGAAACAATCATTTTTATAAGCGTGCGGTCCCTTACTTGCTTAAATTATATCACCAAAATCTATAAAATTGCCCATAGTTTTTTTCTTCGCTAAAAGTCTCAATGTGTGATGAAGTTTGAATTCTCTTTGCATCTCTGTCTATCTTTGTCACACACACACACACACACCACTTACGTGACTGGAACAAATACAATTAATTGTAATTTACATAGTATTTTCTGAAGACATAACAGGGTAGTCATGTGGATACAATTCACCCCCCCCCCCATATTAATTAGCAATATGTTCCAAGCTTTACCGCAGATAGAAAGAACAGTGGTTAATGGTGAAAGTTATATTTCTGACAGAGGTTGGCCATAGAGTCACCCTGGAGAAGCTCCAGATGCCTAAAGATGTGGTCCCTCTAGGCACCTGGAGATCCTCCAGCATGTTTCTATGGACATAATCTGGCAGAGGTTGTCCATAGAGTTCCCCTGGAGGACATCCAGATACCTAGAGAGACCTTTTTCTCTGGACATTGGTAAATGAAACAGCAGTTACTGATCCTACACATATGGGGGCTGGGCTTTATTTCAAGTTGTTACTTTTAAAGTTCCTAGGTAATGTCCCATCCCCAAACCATTTCTATATGGTAGATTTTTTTTAAGTAACACATACCCATTTCTTAAAAGTAACTAAAATAGTTATCCTTTTCATTACTTTCCAGGTTCAACATTCATCCAAGAACTGCTGCAGTTGTCACCCTCAGTCTTCTCCCACCTCTTCCCTCACACACTGCCACACGCTATGACATTTTGGCCTTGTCTGCACTGGCCAAGGCAGCCTGGATTATCCTGGCCCTACAGATGCCCCGACCCGCCCCTGTTACTTCAGACTCAATTTCCACACAGCTTTTGCTGTCTGCTTTTGTTTACATGCTGCCATGGCTGTCTGCATGGGCATCTGAGGCATGGGCATCTGATGGTTTCTGAGGTCAAAATGGGGCAGCCAGTGATGATCATATGCTGCAGTGTGGAAACAAAGGACTTTGGATCCTCTGAAAAATCCAGAGCAACATGCACATTATTTTAATTCATTTTAAAGATTGTTATGCCCTGGTTCTGATGCAAGATGTGCCCAACATCGGGTAGACTGCCCACACCAGAACCAGGGGGAAAGAAACAGGCCTTTTACCATGTGCAGACAAGGCCCTTCATCTAATCCAGGAAAAAGGGGCTTTTGAACACATTCCTCTCCTTTATTCAGGAATTTCTGAAGTTCTACAAAAAGCCTTTTATCGGTACAAAAAGCCTCTATATGTACAAAATCTCCTTTGGACCAGCACTATGATTAAAAGCTTCCTATTGCATATGTCTATTGTACATTCCCACCTTGGGCAAAGATCAAACATACATTTGCTTTCCTCCCAGCTGTTGGTCTTCTGTCCTTGAACCATTCATGTCCATGTGGCTTGTGTCTTCTATAGCATTTCTGGAAGATGCCGTTCAGCTCTGCTTGTACTTGCATAGTACTCCAAGGGAACATTGCCTTCTTGTTCTGATTACTTACATCAATTAAGAAAAGTGCCTTCATCTTCAGATGTGCAGTGATTACTCTCAGGGTTTCTTGGAAAGTGTTTTTCTTGAGCTTTCTCTAAAATTCACCTTTTCTGTTATACTGCAAAATATGAAACAGAAAAACAGCTATAGGCAAATGTTCTGGGTTGTGGCTTTCCTCCATGGAGTATATTTTCCATCTACTCCATCCATCCAAAAGATAGCACAAAAAATTCCCAATCTGTACAATCACACCTCTTATAGATGGGACAGACATGCATTTATTTTCCAATAAAGTCTGTGTCTCCCAGGGAATCTTAAGTGCACCCTGCTCTTTGACCAGTCTGAAAAGTACATTATTGCATTCATCTTTCCTTTCTTTCATAGGCAGTATAGTTGCTATCTTTGTTAACAATAGTTTGTTTATTCAGGTGTTTTAGATTACAGTTGTCTTCCAGTTTCTTTCTTTTTGGGCCAGGGAGAGATTGTATTCCTCATCCAAGCATTTACACCAACTTCTCACCAACCAAAAAGTATTGTTCTATCCCAATACATTGTGCTGCGAGGGACAAAAAAAAGTAACTCAGGGGTTGTGCAGACCATCCCTGAAGCAGCAGTCTTTGCCAGATCAGGGCCACAGCAACTGCACTCCATGGTCCTGATCTGGCCTTTTAGCTGTGCAAAAAAGAGCTGCAAAAAGTGGCTCCTTTTTGCGCCATGGAAAGGGTGCCAGTGCTGTGACTTTATGGCACTCCTTTAGTGCTGCATCATCTAGATGCAGCACCAGAGGAGCCCCATGATGCTGCGCACTGTGTGGTGCAGCACATGGCATCACACCAGGCATCACACCAGCACAGAGCCGGTGCTTGCATCATGTGGACGCCACACACCGACTCCACCCCAGGCCAGCCTTTTCCGCCAGTCTGCACAGTCCCACAGTCACAAATATCCATAGATGTGTCAAGATATGCTTGTCCCACATTTTTTTAATCTTATGGGGAAAGAACATGCATGACAAGAGGCTAAAAGTTCGGTAGATGATTTACAGGTAGGCAGATGACTATAGCTGTTCCATATTGCAGAATTAAAGCAGTCTGATAGCACTTTAACTGTCATTATTCTATTCTACAGAATCCTGGGATTTGTAGTTTGGTGAGATATCCAGCCTGATCTGTCAGAGAGCTCTGGTGCCTCACCAAACTACAAATCCCAGGATTCTGTAAGATACAGAGTCATGGCAATTAAAGTGGTGTCAAACTGTTTTAAATCTGTAGTGTCAACACACCCTATGTTGCAGAAGGCCTCCACTACTTTGTGTGGTTTCTGCTATGAAACATGGCTCTTGGTGACTAAGGAGCTAAACACACTGCAGAAATAATCCAGTTTAAGAGTGCTTTAACTGCCCCGGATCAGTAGTAGATATTCCTGGGAATTATAGTTTATTGTGGACCCAGAGCTCTCTGACAGGGAAGGCTCAATGTCTCAGAAAACTACAGTTCCAAGATTCCCTAGCATTGATCCAGGGTAGTTAAAGTGGTCTTTAACTGGATTATTTCTGCAGTGTGTTGAATTTAAATATACCTAAATCTTGGTTCATGAGGATTGATCAGTTTGATAGTAAGAAAGAACCCAAAGAAAAATCAACAAATAAACATGGGTGAGGGGAATAAATGCAACATGTTATTATAGATATATTTGCAATATTTCATGTTGGAAGTACAATATGAAAAAGAAAAAGGAAGAAGAAGGTATTATTGCAGAAAATACCTTCTTCCTTTTTCTTTCTTTCTTTCTTTCTTTTTTTTTTTTTTTTTTGCAGTTACTGATAATTTTATTTATCTTTTTTTTTTTTTACTGCTCCTAAACCCTTTTTCTTCACACCTATACACAAATCAATGTTTTTTAACGGAGCACTTCAGCTTCAGAGTCAATTGAAGTACCTACTCCTTCTTCAGGATTTATACCCATCTGAAAAGGCATGCCAGCTTATCTGAAAATGCATGCCAATACATTCTATCCTTTATTACCATAGGAAAATTTCAAGAATACAAGAAAAGTTGGAAAGCCTGAGAATTATTTTTATAACACAGAAAAAGAAATTAGCATTTCTCTGTATATACGTAAGTAAAAATGTAAGTTTAGAAAGGATAATACTTAAACACTGAAGATTTGTCAAACAAAAATTATACCTATTATAAAAAGATTTCTTTTTAAACATATTTTAATTGTGTGCAGTGATAATCACTTCAGATATATTCAAATTTGCCTGTTCAGCTGTGAGGGGGAGAAAATTTTTAAAATAAATAATAATATAGGAATGCACTGGATTCATTTGAGTCATGCAGTGACAGAAAACCATCACTCCAAAAGTCTTATGCTTCTTAGTCCTGTTTTAATTTCCATTAAAGTGGAAAGATCTTGTGGTCTTATTCCCTGGTATTCTATGGGGCTGAACAGACCACCCCTTAGGGGTGGCCTGCAGCCACTCTTTCTTTGCCAGATCAGGGCCGCAGGAACTACACGCCAGATCCCCGATCTGACTTTTCTGCAGCACAAAAAGGAGCCACAAAAAGCAGTTCCTTTTTGCACCACAGAAAGGGCACCATAACTACTGGTGCCAAGGCTTTTTGGCGCTCCTTTGGCACTGCATCATCTGGACGCAGCTCCAGAGGAGTGCTGTGACACTGCCTGTCATGGGGGCGGAGTTGGGGCATGTGTCATGTGGACACCATGCTCGCAATAATACCTTCATGTGATGGCATCCATTATAGTGTTAATCGGGATGACCTGTAGCCATCATAATCTGGATCTGAAGATTTGTTTTGGATTAAATTTTCTCTTATTCCATGTTTCAGGTTAGATTTTAGATTGACTGAAAAAGTTCTGTTTATAAATGTATTACATGAAGGTTGTTGCACAGCATTGTTTATATAGTTCAAAATGAAAGATCTAAAACAAGAGGAAGGTTAAAAGGTAACAAATTATATTCCATTTGTTAGGTTGGTTTTATTTCTCTAAACATAATGCCAAAGCAGAGTTTCCCCAAGACTCTAGTGAGAGAAATCTCTAAGCTCTTCTTTTGAAATCAATCTAAAAATATTTAGCATGGTATAAATCTCATAATAGCAGAATGCATCTTTGTTAGATCTTGCCAATATTAAAATGATTTACAGAAAAGTCAAGAGCTCAGTAAACTATATTTATCACAGTCATCATCATCATTATTAAATTATTCCCAGGTCAGGAAATTCATCAGGCCAGTAAGCAAAAAGTATAACAGTGCATTAGTAAAGTAATCTTATTTTAACTGAATTTCTACAAGCTCTCTGTCATTTTAGCACTTCTTAAAAAAATAAAACCAAAGTGCTTTTTCCACTTCAAAAAGCCTCATTTCATATATTTCAGAAATGGTTGCTTTAACACATTTCCAATGTATTTTCATGAATATTTTATCTCAGAAAGCTACAAATCCACTTCAAGTCACAAACAATAAAACTGTGCAGTTAGACCACAGACGGTAGGCAGCCTATTTTCAGTCACTGCAGAACTCATGGAGATTTTTCTCGATCAGACATAACACTAAAGGGGCCCTAGCAGGAGGCAAAGTGAGGTGGCCGCCTTAGGGGGCAGTGTGTTTTGTCAGAGTGTTGCCTCGGAAAATGCACTTTGGGTATCGAGGAAGGGCAAATAGTTTTTAATATTTTTTTTTCTGGCAGGGAACAGGGAAATATTCTTGTGGGATATTCAGCCTCATATGTCAAAATATCTTGGCTGGCTTGCAATATTATGACCTTTGATCTAGATGGTTTCTCTCACTCGAGAGCAAACACATTAGAGACAACTGTGACCATGGAGCTATTCTGCTCAGAACCCCTTTCTCTCATGGATTTACTCAATGGTTTCTGAGCTTGGAATAAACTATTTGGGACTACAGCTCCCAGAATCCTACAGACTACTTTGGGACTACAAGTCCCAGATCCCCTCAGTAAGTATGGCCAATATATTGTGCCTGTTGGTTTCAGAACTTGGAAGATGTTGCCTCTTTGGATGATGCTTTGCAGCATGCTGGCTGGGAATTTTTTGGAATTGTAACGCAAAGAGGAAGAGGAGGATCTCAAGTGGGCCTGGAGCCGAACTAGGCTTCCACAAATGGAAGAACTTCAGGATCCATAAGAACATTCCACCAGTAGAAAAGTCAATTCAGGGCAGATCTAGACTACTCCGAATTCCCCTCATTACCTGGACGCTTTGGAGTGACTGTCTACTGGGTGGCTGTCTACACACATGTCCTACTGTGCTGCCCACCACTGCTGGTGCTGGCGCAAGTCACTCCCTCTGAGGTCAAAATTGAGTTGCCCAGCATTGACCGTACGGCTAGCCATCTCACAGGAACCTCGGAAGTAGGGACTTGCACTAACAAAGGTGGTACTAGTCAGCACAGCAGGACATGCGTGTAGACAACTGCCTAGCATTGCTCCAGAGCGCTCTGGATTTCTGGAAAGTTCTAGAGCAAATTGTAAGGGATTTTTAAAACTGACTTTAAGAGAGAGAGAGGGCCCTGATTTGCTGTGGAACCACCCTTCCCATGTGAAGATAGTTTGCAGCAAAATCAGGCCTTTGGATCTGCCCTGTGTGGATAGGGTGATTTGAGGGTGGGGGGAAACCAATGGAGTAACCTACATAGACTTGCCCTTACACAGACTCTAGCTTCCCACTGCAGCTACCACTGTACTAGAGAGCCACCTGTCTCCTGGAGATGGTTTGGGAAGAAACAAAAGCTTGTGGGAAGAAGGAGGAATCATTGAAACTTGCCTGATCTTTATATAGAGTAAGGGGAACTCTTCAAAACAGTTCAATAGGTGGATCGGAGGCTTGCACATCGCTCTACCTCTGAGCACCAAAACATGATGGGTAGGCTTCGAATATAAGTGGAAGTACACGATTACCACTGAAAATCTGTTTAGTAGGTCATAGTCCATCAGTGTAGGGTTTGGAAGTTTTGAACAAGAAATTCATTGGATTCCAATTTCTATATCTTACTATTTTGCTAATCGATGCTAATGGAACTGATTGCATTTTCTCAAAAAGCTGTGTATTCATGAAGCTTGTTGAAGAGGAAAATGTGCATAAAATCACAAGTACACTTTTAAAAAACAATATGCATTTTAAAATGCTCATAAACCCAATTTGGTCAATGTAAAAATGCATTTAAATTGCACAAAAGTACACATCAATTTCAAAATTGTACTCCTGCATCTGAAACATGTACACAGACATGCTTCAATCAGTGCAAAAAATGCATACAAAAAAAGCAGGGGAAATGTCCTTGGAAATATGCACAAAATCCAGGTACAAAAAGAAAGTCTCACAATTCATTATATAAATGGAACAAAATGAGAAGGCTGGTGAGTAGTTTGGAAATAAGATGGAGAGATGTTTCAGATGACGAGAGTTTTGTCTTGAACTAATTTCCACAGATACCAATATCAAATGCTTTCTCCAAAATGCTCTGGAAGGTGCTGTCACATTTCAAATAGTTAGCCATATCATATTCCAGGTACGTCTCTGCAGCTTTTTTATGACACTCATATTGTTCATCCACATTCTTCTGTATAAATCTTGTCAAATAAATAAAACTGAGATATAAATCAAATACCATATGAAATAGGATAGTGGAAACTTCAAATCCTATATGCTTCAAAGTTATATACAGTTCAAGATGTCTTGTGGCCAAAATAAGATGTATTAGAAAATACAAATCAAAATCTGAATGCTAATATTTTGCGTGTTGTCAGTTGTGGTTTTATAAAACTTTAGGGCCTAAATCCATCTGCTAATCTTAGCTAGAGTTATATCTTTTGAATCAATTGCTGAACAGTAAATTAACATTTGTATATCTTCTTTGATTGAAAGGGTCTATATTGACTACGCTAGTAATTGGATTTGCCTCTTAGGTCCAAAACACACTGCAAAACTAATCCAGTTTGAGACCATTTTAACTGCCCTGCCTCAGTATTAAGAAATCCTGGGAATGGGAATTGTAGTTTATTGTGGCACTAGAGCTCTCCGACAGAGGCGGCTAAATGTCTTACAAAACCACAGTTCCCAGAATTCCCTAGCATTGAGTTAAAGCAATCTTGAACTGGATTATTTCTGCAGTGTGTTTTGGATGTTAGACTGCAATGTTAAACACATGTTAGAAAGTCCTAGAACTGGAGTGTGCTGTTAAGAGACCATGTTAAAATTAACATTTGGGTATATAAAACCTTGCTTTGAGAAATTCTCATCTGATATTTTGAAGGACTGTATATCCTTTTATGACCCCATGAGAAATTGTAGATTGACTGGAGAGGCTTTTCTCTGTCCCACCACCTTATCTGGCTCATTTGATGGGTGATGGCCTTCTTAGTGGCTCCTTTTCATTTGACAGCAGGTCAAAACATTTCTGTGCCGCCAGGCCTTTACAAAGTAACAAGAGCTGGGCTTTTAATGCTATGCAGTTCTGTTTTTAAGGTTGTTATATAGTTTTCAAATGCATTTTAATATTTTTTAATGTTTAGTGTTTCAACTTTATAAATTGTTCAATTTTTTAAAAATCTTACATTTATATATTATTTTGTATTGTTTTTAATTTGCCCTTTTTTAAATATGATACTAGCTGCCTTAAGTCCCATTATCAGGAAAAAAGTAGGATAAAAATGAATAAAATAATAATAACATGTGTTGTTGTTGTTGTTGTGCGCCTTCAGGTCATTTCCAATATATGGCGATCCTAAGGCAGATCTATCACAGGTTTTTCTTGGCAAGATTTGTTCACAGGGAATTTTGCCTTTGCCTTTGCCTGCCTCTAAGGCTAAAAGAATTTGACTTGCCCAGAGTCACCCCACTGCCTTTCCAAGTCTGAGCAGAGATTCAAACCTTGGTCTCTAGAACTATAGTCCACTATAGTCCAATGCTGAAACCACCACACCATGCTGATATTTTATATTAAATTGTGGTACAGCATCAAAAATGCCTCTTTGGATTAATATTTGATGTAATAAGGACAAGTAAATGGAGAATGATTAGTGATTTAGGGGGGATACAGACAGGCGGCTCCATGCCACCCGTCTTTGTCCTTCGTTGGTTGCTGCACCAGCCGCACAGCATGGCACCGACACACTCCCTAAAAAGGAGCCACTCTAGGCAGCTTCTTTTTAGGGGCGTCATAATGGCACTTGCATGCCATAACGCCACCACTTCTGGTGAGTGCCATTTGGACGCTTGGACACCCATGCGTCACAATGGCACACCCCATGTGGATGGGGGTGTGGCAACATGGCGCATGGGTGCTGATAGTAGGGCTGGGCACATGTGGATGCCCAGCCCTACTGAACCCTAATTTCAGCCCCAGGCCTGAGCAACGTGCCCATCTGTACTGCACCAAAATGAGAGAAATGAATCTGGGAGTGTTAGTTGCCAAATAATTGCAAAAGATTTTAAAATGTCCCAACTTCTCTCTCTTCCTCCCACTTTTTCCCTCTTGTTCTCAGGTTACTTCAACTACTCAGCAAGGAAAAGAGGGGAGGGTGGTGGGATCACTGTTCTCAGGAGGCTCAGGAAAAGCAAACTGATGTAGCTACTCCTAGCTTGTGTAGTGTTCTTCATTGCCATCCTGACCGCATTCTGATGTTGCTTGGCCACATGTTTTCCTGTTTTCATCTGTGGAATTTAGAGTGTATCATGCCAATCAGAATAATCTTTGCTTGCCAATTTGTAATATAAATTCTTGCTCAGGCTACTGTTATTTTTTGGATGTAAAATCTTATAACATCCAGAACAGAAGTTATTCAGTAATGAGTGTTGCATTTGTAGAGCAGCCTCTCAAAAGACTTCCGCTAGACAGTTCAAAAGAAGTCCGCTGGACAATTCTTGACCTTTGCAGCTGACATGTAAAAATATTTCACCACATTTTAATATTTAATATTGAGGGAGCTCTGGTGGCGTAGTGGTTAAATGCCTGTACTGCAGCCACTCACTCAAAACCATAAGGTGGTGAGTTCAATACCAGCAAAAGGGCCCAAGCACTCAGACTTGCATCCTTCCAAGGCTGCTAAAATGAGTACCCAGATTGTTGGGGGCAAGTAGCTTACAGTTGTAAACCCAGTGATGATCACATGGCTGGGCACCTCGTTCTGACCTCAGAGTGGTGCCAGGTGACTCAATAGGATGCCCATGCAGTCAGCTGCCCCACCATGGGAATGAAGTGCCCTGGATTTACTCAGAAGATCCAAAGTAAGGAGTAGGTTTTCAAAATACATGTTAAGGGTGTTATACCCAGTTCTGCTGCTGGATTTATCAGGCGTTGCCCAGACCATTCCCATCAAAACTGGGGTTTGAGCTATGCATCATTTGAACAGGATGCTGCCAGAAATGGACATGGTAGGGGGAAATGGGTTTTTGGGCCATGCAGCCAAAGCCTGGGACTGAAGCTCTCTTACAAAATTTAAACAGATATGGCTAAAATTTTACATTGAGCAAAAGTTAAAAATACATTTAAACTATCAATGGAATTAAAAGAAATTAAAAGCACAACAATTAAAAAGAACAAGTATAAACAATGCAACCCATGAACAGTCCTTTCCCCCTGAACAGTCAGCCCTCAAAGACCTGCCAAAACCAAGGAGATTAGTGCACAGCTAAAAAAAAAAAAAAAGTGATTTGCCACTGCCGAATTCAATTCTAATTCGGGAGACATCCGGATTTTACCGCATGGATTTTTGCCACTGATGCCTCTGGTCAGATGGAGCCCGGGGACCTTCTGGCTAGAATCCAAGCTCAGCCATCTGATTTGCAAAGCCAGGAGTACTATACTTTTAAGAGAGGAAAAAAAATCCAAGTGATTATCCTTTTCACTGACATCTGAGAGCAAAAACCCATAACCCATGAGAAGTTTTTTGAACTACAGTACTGTACTTAAAAATAATGTTAAAAGAGCAGAAATAACAATAGCACTACTGCATGTGGGAAAAGAAAGTTGAGGTTTCATTGAAGGTTTACATGATTGTTCAGATAGCTAAATGCTCAGAAATATTTAGCATTTTTCATTCTCATTGATAAGGTGACAAAATGAGAATTAAACTAAATTGCATGGAGTGTTTCATACTACAACTGGCTCTGTATTCATGGATTACTTATCCATGGATTCAACCATCCACAGCTTTAAAATATTTTTTAAATATATAAATTCCAAAAAGCAAACCTTCATTTGCTATTTTGTATAAAGGACACCATTTTACTGTTCCACTGTATTTAATGGTACTTGAGCACCCATGGATTTTGGTATCCATGGGGGAGTCCTGGAACCAAACCTCAGCGGATATCAAGGGCCCAGTGTACATAATTATATCACTGAGACCATTTTAACTGCCATGGATGCTTCAAGTACCATTAAATACAGTGGAACAGTAAAATGGTGTCCTTTCGGCAGGCCTTCCCTTGAAACCTTTGACCCCGGCTCCAGACTTAGACTATGCTTTTCGCCTGCTCCCACGTCTCCTACCCTTAACTTATGATGTGGCCGCATAAGAAGGGGTCTGGATACACCTATACTGTTTTTAGATCCTACAGTTTTTAATTTATTGCTGATTTAATTTATTTTTAATGGGTGGGAGGTTGGAATGTGGGTTATGGGACTTTTAATTTTAACTGTGTCACATGTCCCTATTGAATTTATGGTAGGAAAAGGTAGGTAGGAAAAAGAATGAAAAGTTCACACTTTCTGAGGAGTCACTATCATGCTTGTAAACTGACAAATATTAATTTCTGGGCAATTTCATTTTGTGTGTGTCATTCTAAACATGAATCAAAATCAATGAGATGTGGGAAACTAATGAAAAGGAAGTCCTATCTCTCCCCATCCCCCTGCCCTCACCGTGGCATTCACTTGGGTGCTCTTAGAGTCCAATTTCATATATGAATTGATTGCCAAGAAATTTTTAAAATAACCAATTGATTTTAATCTCTTTAACTGAGTTAAGGGGCTTTTTTAATGAATATGTATGGTTACAAGGAGTGAAAATGCCAGCGTGGAACCATGCCATCAATGGTAACTTAGTTTTTCATTTGTTATACAAGAGAAGCAGGATTTCACTTAACATCAGTGCTGAATATTGCACGAATGTAGCCTACATCTCATCCTCATAGTTCACTAGACCCTGGCTCTGACTGAAAGACCTGAAGGCCAATGTAAGCTTTCCACCATATAGCCCAATGCACTTCTTCCCATATAGCCCAAAGCCACTGCTGGTCAGGAGATGTGATGAGTACAATTCCCACTAGGCACAGGGGGAAGGAATAGAGAATGCACCACTATGCATGTATGACTACCACCTGGTGGCTTCCATGTTAAAGGGAGAGGTCAGCTCCAGACTTCAGTGTTAATTTTCATTAAATTATCCAAGGTACTGGCCTCTGTCCCCAAAACAGGTTCAGTATTTTGGACTGCCTTTCAAATTTGGACTAAAATTCACTGCCTCTCCTACCCCAACACAAACCCCATGAACTTTTACTGTTGGCCACAGCTTGGTTTTGCCCACAGTCTGTTGTGGATCACAGTAGACTGTGGGCAAAACCAAGTATGGAAAGAAGCCGAAACACATGTGAAATCCTCTGTGTGGAGGCTTTTGAGAGCATCTTCCCCCAGTGTCTCCTGTTTCTGAAGTGGGAGCATCAGGCAAAATGTTCTTCAGTCTTCTCCACTTTTCTTATTATTTCCTTTTTTGATAGCCAAACTATGGCTGTATCTGCACTGCAGAAATAATCCAGTTTGACATCACTTTAACTGTCATGGCTCAGTGCTATGGAATTCTGGGAACTGTATCTTGTTGTACCACCATAGCTTTCTTACAGAGAAGTCCCACAAAACTATAGTGCCCAGGATTTCATAGAATTGAGCCATGTCCGTTAAAGTGTCAAACTGGATTATTTCTGTAGTGAGGATACAGCCTTGGAGATCTATGCATCATTAACATGCTGAGAGTATGTGGTGAGGCATGCTTCCCGCTCTCTCCTTTCCTTTTTGTTTTGCTGTTTGCATATCTGCTGCAGACACATCTCTGCAACCTATCACTATGTTTCTCAAGCCCTCCTTCACAATCCTCTCAGTGCTGATTCTGCTTAAACACACACACACCTTCCAGCTAAACAGATGAGAAGGAGGAGAAGGGAGACTGGGCATGTATAAAAACACTTTGGGAAAAAAAAGTTTCTTTGACTTAGGCTTTGTTAACTAAGGTACACCTGCACAGCACAGTACACAGAGCCCTGGAATTAACAAGGGAGATCTAGGTTCAAATTTATTATCAGTAGGAAAAAAAATCTATGGATGCTTCTTGTGGACATTATATCTGGCCTAATTTTTGAATTGTTCTGTTTCTTCTTTTTTGTACCCACTCAGTCTGACTCAAGACCACTTCAAAATCTTGCACAATGATTGTGGCATTTGGCTGGTCCCATTGAAGACCAACATGAGAACCAGCATGGCATAATGGTTTGGAAGAGATATCTGGGAGGATACCCCCAGAGTCACTGTTATATTTTTATTGTTGTTGTTGTTGTTGTTAACCACACTCAAATCGATCCCGAGTCATGTCAACCCTGTGGATGAGATATCTCCAAGACTCCCTACCTTCCACTGCTCTGCTTAGGTCCTGTAAATTCATACCCGTGAGCAACCTAATAGAGTCCATCCATCTAGCGTGCAGTCTTTCTCTCTTTCTCCATTCCTCTACCTTTCCTAGTGTTATTGTCTTTTCCAGTGAGTCATTCCTTCTCACGACATGACCAAAGTACAACAAACTCAACTTTATCATCTTTGCTTCCAGGGAGATTTCAGGCTTAGTCTGTTTTAAGGCCCATTTGTTTGTCTTTTTGCCTGTTTATGGTATCCTCTTCTCCAGCATCACATCTCAAATGAATCAATTTTCCTCCGATCCACTTTCCTCACTGTCCAACTATTGCAACTGTATATGGTAATAAGGACAATAATGGTATGCACGATTCTAACTTTTGTGCTTAATTGTATATCTTTACATTTGAGGATCTTTTCTGATCCTTTCACAGCTGCCCTCCCCATTCCTAATCTTCTTCTTATTTCTTGACTTCAGTTCCCATTCTGATCAATGTTTGACCTAAGGTATCAGAATTCTTTTACTATTTCCTCGTTGTCTAGGTTGAATCTGTGTAGATCTTGCTTTAGAAGAGGACAATGGAAAACCTCCTCTGAAGAAACTTTGCCAAGAAAACCCATGAGAGGTTTGCCATATGTTGGTGTCTACTTGACGGCACATAACAAAAGAAGGTATTACCCAGCTGCAAGAAACCCAAGTTCCTATAATCACTGTAATGCTTTCAAAGAGAGGATATAATTAAGAAAAAAATTCAATATGAGCATGAACAAATGAGAAGGAACTGAAGAAATAAGATTTTTTTAAAGGACTGACACTAAGGAGCTCCAAATGATTAGGATGCAGATGGCAAATATTTCACAGATTGTGGCCAGGATTATTTAGGTCTTGAAAAGAGCACAGTCATTCAGAAGTCTTGATCTTTGCTCTTCAGTGGCATCATCGTAACAAGAAGAAAGGCAGGTAGAATGAGGTCCAGTGCCATGTTTATTTGCAGATGTAGCATCCTTTCTACTACTTTGATGAGAAAAATAGATACCATTCCTATCAGCTTCACCACTTTTTGTTTCAGTCAAGATTTAGGTCATACTTTCCTTGTTTGAAATTACATGGCAGGTAGAGTGGGAGAGAGAAGAGAGCCAGGAATTGTCATTATTATTATTTTTTTGCCAATCATGCATTTCTGTAGAATTGTGGGATTTAAGCATACAAATTAAATATATTAGGGGGACAAATTGAGGAGGATAATTTTTTTCTTGTGCCAAGTTTAGCCCAATGGGATTACAAACCGCTGAGATATTAAACCTTGAAAAAAAGGGGGGGGTATAATAGAAAGGCTGACAGAACTTTAATTATAGCCAGTAGCACTTCAGCATACTTTAATGCACTATTTTCATAAGGACATTTTCAAAAACCAGGAAGGGGGGTGTAACAGATGAGACTGTTCTGGAAAGTTCATTGAAGAAATATAAGTTTTTAATTCAATTTCAAGGTGTTGGCCTAATTGCAAGGCTAAAACAACCACAACTCTAACATGACAAGATAGCTATTCTGGCATCATATACAGGTGTCACTACAGTGTTTGTCAGGTGTTATGAGTGAAACAAGAAACTGGGTCACACTGGTACCATCCTCAACAGTCTTCATATGCTAGACCCATGCTGTTAGCCCCTGATGTTTGTGCATTGACAGCAAAGGTCAAAATATACTTACATATACAAGTATACACTCAACATGAAGGGCATCCCAATAAAGAGAGAAGACTGAGCCCAAAACATTTTTCTCATTGGGACAGCTTTGGGAGAATTGCATTAATGTAAGGGGACACAACTGTTATCCATATCTCTGTATATCTCTGAATCCCTATTACTGACGGAGCTTCACAAGTGGAAGTTCAAATTCAGTCCACTTTGGAGGAGTCACACTTTAGCTGAGACTTCTCCCAGACCAATTTAGTTCTGAATTCCAAATCTGGCCAGATCAGAAGCAACGCCTATTTCTAATTCATTCATAAACAGGCAATGTGGTATAATCATTAGAAACCTGGATTAGGATGTTACAGACTTGAATGCCTTCCATACTTAAATTGCCGTGATTCCATCCTATGGAATTCTAGGATTTGTAGTTATATGGGGCATGTAAAATTCTCTGCCAGGGAGTACTAGGGCCTCACCAAAATTATAAATCCCAGGATTCTACAGGATGCAAACGTGGCAGTTAAAGTAGCATCAGAGTGCTATAAATGTGTAGTGTGAAAGAAATATTGAATTAAAGTCCTTATCTAGCCACAACGCTCACTGAGTGACCTTTGGCTAATCATCAACTTTCAACCTTCATCAAACTATAGCTAAGCCCCATCTATCACAAGATAAAGGAATGGGTGTCTGTGTAAGAGCTGTTCATGCTTTGTATTATTACCTGTTACTTATGAGCCACATTGAGGACCATCTGATTGAAAGGCAAGGTAAAAAAAATCCTTCAATGAATAAATGAATTTTTAAAAAGCAATGCCTGGAAGCCTGACAATCAAGATAAGTAACAATAGTTGAAAGGTTCTAAAACTTTTTGTAAAACTGACAAAAAGTCAAAACATTTTTTTCTTTTTCTCCTATCTGATTTCTACAGGTTATAAACAGCAATCACAACCTCCAAAATAACAGCACACACAGATCAGAGCTCAGGGTTTAGAGCAGTAAAAGTTCTTCTTAATTTCCATTGATTCATTTTGCATATATCAAAGAACATTTTACAACATACCGTTGTGCTGATGTAGGTACAAGGAAGGCACTAAGCATAATGCATCAGCCATGCCGAGTGATTTATTGAACTGACTGTTTAGTATGAAAAAAACAAGCAAAGAACTAATCTGATTTATGGTTCTAATTTTGTTTGGTCACAGTGTTACTTGCCTTTTTGTAGACTGGAAGAATTACCATGAACGATAAACTTCAAGGAATCATTACCTCTGGCATTTGTAAGTGTGCTTAAGCTGCATACTTAATTACAAAAAACAAAGATGTATTATTTTCTCACAGTTTTATCCTTCCTCTGAAGAGCTTACAAGCACGGGATGTTTAAATATCAGTTATTAAAAGGATAATATATATGACTATAATGTTTAGTCAATTAATCAGTTAGATATTAAGACTGTAATCTTACCACATACCTGAGCATAAACCCTACTGAATTCAGCACTACTGCTGAGTAGCTATATCTAAAATTATACAATAAAACCTGTATCAGGGTGGGGACTGTGCAGGCCTCCAAACGTTGCACAGCAGCTGGATGGGGCTGCTGGGAGCTGCAGTCCAACATCTGGACAGCTGCACAGTTCCCAATCTTGTTCTATGTGTAATAAAATCTTCAGCCTAAGCGTATAATGAAAACTACGAGATCATACTGTCCAAGGCTGTGTGTCAGGTGAGTTTGTTTTTTAAAATAAAATAAGATGGTAGCATGAGCTTTTGTAGACCTCCTCAGATGCCAAGTAGATTCAAGTCTATGAAAGCTCATGCTACCAGCTTCCTTGTTTTAGTTAAGATCCATTTGCAAACTGATTTTCCAAATGAACATAGCTATGTTTGAATTCTACCACTTTATTTTATGTTTTTCAAAGGTAGTTAAAATATTTACCATTTACTAACTTTAAAAAATAAATATATCTAAATGCTAGAAACCAGATTGTCATATGAAATCTACTGTTCTCTCATTCACTTTTGTGTGGCCTCAACATAGACAATAGAGCTCAGGGCAGTCCTTGATCATGGTGTGATATTTTCCCTTTACTATATAGTGAAATCAAAAACTGATATTTACCAATTTCTATGCTACAGTTATGCTACAAGAAGAGTGAAGTTCTCTTTTATGAAGAGAAAAACCATGTACTATGACAAATAGATAACTTTGTCTACATTAGGGAGTGGTTCTAAAAATTTGTGGAGACCCATCTTCAACCTGGAGCCAGGTTTGGCTATGAGCCCTGGTCATGGTACAGTTGACCAGGCTTTTCCCCAAATTTGTCCCCAGAGCTTTGTTTCAATCCACTCCGTTTTGAAATCAATGAAGCAATGCTAGAGAGAACTTATGTGATGCATTCTAAAGTTATGACATATTTCCCTGCTCACTAAGGACCTGAGTGTGAAACAAATGAATTTATAATATCTTTTTGGCCAGTTTTATTACAATTCATATAAGCAGATATCAGGCGAAAATATAATGGAGATATATTACCATATCAATGCACATTATTCACATCCATAAAGTTTGGTAAATCTGTTCTAGAGAGACAAGAAAGTTCAGAAAAAATGGCTCTGAAAGTTGAGAAAAAGCTAAACCTTTTGAGACAAATACAAATAATATAGGGAAAACTGTGAAATATGCTCCCATTTGGATTTTTTGTAACAATGGTTTTGAGCTTTCTGTTGTTTTATTAAAATAATGTATTTATTGAAAGAGACCATATTTCACAGTCTGGATGGGATGTTAAATTTCATTTGATTGCCAGAAGTGATGGATTTTTTAAAAAATCTAAAAGAATGGAAGCCATAAATTAATATGAAGCCCATAACACACCAATCAGTTCTTTGACTGCTGGACTACTGTAATGCAATTTACACAGGTTTTCCCTTGAATGGTAAAGTAAAGCAAGTAATTCTGAACACTTCTTCTAAAAACAAAACTATGACAACATTTCCCAAGTAAACTTATCCTAATGCTCTGAATAGAACTCCCATCACCCCCAACCAACACACAATAATCCTGCACAACAGTAGAGGCATAGGTTGGGGAAGGTCAAATTAGACCACAACAGGTTTTTATTTTCAAATGCAGGATGGAGACTATCTGAATCAGAGAAGCAACAGAAGAGAGGGATGTGTTGTTGACTCCTCCTTCCATCCATCTGAATCCTTTCCTCTTGCTGCTTTTTCACACAAGGGAGCAAACAGGATTTAAATGAGAGTTAAACAAGAGTTGAACAGGAAATGCCCTGTGATAAACATAAGACATTTCCTGTTTAACTCTCATTTAAATCCTGTTTGCCCCTTAGTGTGATAAAACAGCTACTCACTGTTATCCCAACCAGACTCTGAGCTTTGCATCAATTCTCCACCTCAGCTGTGGAGAAATGGCTTGGGGAGAGAAAGAAACTGGTGGACAGATGAAGGAGTTTTCGCACCCACCCATCCACCCATTTACCCATCCATCCACCCAGACACATACACACATGACCTGACATTCATCTGCTAAAGACTTCACTTCCTTTGATTCTCCTTGTGTCACTGCTATATTGTGAACATTGCTGTTGTCACAAGTAATTCTGCCATCAAGTTAGGTTAAGGAGCACACGGCAGACTATATGCCATATGGCTCTCTTCTCCAAATCTCTTCTGACACCAATGTGTATCTGCTGCCTGAGATGACGGCCTTGCTGTGCCTCATGATAGCTTCTGCTCTAGCTCAAACTGTCATCAGGACATCCAGTGCTTTATGAGTGGCAGATGACATCCATACCATGGTTCAAATAAACTGCAATAATGCAAGGGTTGGCCAATGGGCCACATACAACCCCGAGGCCATATCCTTTCCCCTAAACTTCGAATATGTTCCCTGCTAACAAAAATGCCACTTTGCTGCCACAACATACCCAGACATGGCTCTCTCATATTTGTATTTCTTTGTCACCATAAGCCTTATGCTTCTCCATGTTGCTTGGCCCTTTTCAGTTCATTTCTTCCTGCCCAGTTCTTACCAGTTTTTCACAGGTCTCTGTGTGAGTCTGGATGCTCTTTTAACATCCAGATTCACAGAGAATTCAGTCATTTCAACTATTTACAGTATTGACTCTTTGGGCTGTTTTTTCTGCTTCTGAATACATTGACTGACTTCCGATTAGTTATTCCCAATTAAAGTAAACCAGTTAGGTCAATTGTTGAATGATGAGTCAACATATAAGTAAATCCTATTGATTCAAGTGGTCTACTTTAGTCAGGAATGGCAATAGGATTTAGGCCAAGACATACCAAAGCAATTTAACTATTTACATTTATTTATATACAGAAGAACCCACAAACTCTGATTGAGGTTTGTGAAATAAAAATGAGAAAAAAATAAAACCCATAAAAACTGAATAAATTATAAAGAATAGTAAATCAAAAGAGAAGAGAAATGAAGTGGATAAGTGGGTAGCATGGGGCTTTGAGAAATTAGGTAATAATGGCAATAATAAAAACAAGGGACAAAAGAAAATAAGAAAAATAAAGGGGGGAAGGCTTTATCCTCACTGTGTGGTGTGCGGACACCAACCAGTTGCACAAGGCAAGAAGTGGCCCTTGATCTTTTGGCAGTTCCCCATCCATGCCTTAGTTTCTGTGGGTCCTGGTGAGACTCAAAGCCTCCTAGAATTGTTGCTAGTCAAAGCAAAACTCTCCAGTCTTCACTTAGAATTCCAAAGATGTTTCATTCAAGCACAGACCATCAAATTCAGTGGGCTGTTGGTATCTGCCGGAGTGTGGTTCCAGGAACCCCCATGGATACCAAAATCCATAGAAAGTCAAGCCCCATAAAATACAGTGGCTTAGTAAAATGATGTCCCTTATATAAAATGGCAAAATCAAGGTTTGATTGCATCCATGGATACAGAGGGTTGACTTATTTTAGGAAATATTTGTAATTTATTATTTGATATATTCATAATTTTAGAATGCAATCTTGTTGTGTTAACCATGTGCATTAATATAAGACTGTTAATACTTTCCTAAAGAAAGTTCTTGTTGCTGTTGTTGTTATGTGACCTCAAGTCAACTCCAACTTATGGCAACCCTACAGGTTTTCTTGGCAAGATGTTTTCAGAGGAGATTTGTCATTGCTTCCTTCTCAGGCTGAGAGAGTGTGAATTGCCCAAGGTCACCCAGTGGGTTTTCCATGACTGAATGGGGATTCAAACCCTGGTCTCCTGGACTCCTAGTCCAAAACTCAAGCCACTACACCAAGTAAATAAATAAATCCAATTCCAAATTTTAATTTAGGTGCAATGCAATTAAAAAAACCTAGCTTTTCTTTATACTCTTTGAGATCATCTATTGCCAATTATTGTAGCTTAATATTACAATAAGAAGTAATTTTGTGCCAAAGACAACAGTGTGATGTTCTGTCAGAATTAGGTTGTGACTGATATCTGTTCACAAGTAGAAGAAAAACACATAATTGCTAAACAATTAGCCAAACTAGTAAATACTATAATTCAAAGGAAAAACTGCACTCTACATGTTGGATTAACCCATTTCTCTCATACATCCAAAATCAGAAATATACCCTTATTCAGGAGAAGACTCCATGTAAATCATGAGGACTCCTCTTCAAAATAGCCCTTGCTATTTTCAAATTTCAGCAATGATGTAATTGTACACTTTTTCTCCAATGCATGTGTGCGATAACTGTGTGAATTGATTGCAATCAACCTGGGAGTCAGTTTGAACTAATTAGCAGGGGGATTTTAACATAAATTGGATGGATGGAAAAACCTATTCAATTAAACACCTGTTTGGTGAAATAAGTTTATCCTAGTTGATTAATGGGCCTGCAAGATTAAAGAAAAACTCTCAGGAAAACTGTGCTTTTATCCATTGGGTAGTTAAGTTTACAGAAGAAAGTCAAAAGAACTACATGCTCCCTCACTAAATATGGACATTTGGATTTGTCTTTTCTAGAAAGAGATCAGACCTCCCACAACAGAAACAATTCACAACAGTACCATTCAAGGATCAGGTTATTTAGAGCCAGAAGCAGGTAGCAAAATACTGCTGAAAAAAAGACATCAAAGGTTTGTCACACCCCCTTTTTAGAACTAGGTTATCCCCCAAACAGCAGTGGAATTCAAGGGTGGAGAGCAAGCTGGCCCAGCTAAACTAGTGATTACAGTCTCAGAATTGGGTCCAAACATAATCAGAGTAGACCCATTCAAATCAATGGGAGACAAGCTAGTCCGGACCATTTTGCAGCCTATATTTTAACTGGGTTTGCTCTAGATCACATAACTGTCTGGAACCAATCCTAGTTATGTTCTTGAATTAGGATCTTAAAGCTTGGGCAAATAAGCCAGCTTACCTTTTCCAGCTTCAGTTCTGGATCTAGGATGCCCCGAATGTTATCATACCTAAATCGCCACCTATCTAGCCAGGATGTTGCTGTGTGGATGTATCCTGGGTCAAAGCTTTGCTCAGCCGGCCAATTTTTGAAGTTGGAAACTCCCCGACTTCACAAAAGTGCTCACTGAGAAAGGCTTTGACCCAGGATGTATCCAGGTGGCAGCATCCCACCTAAATCGGTGGTGATTTAGGTATAATAACATGCCAGGGCATCCTGGCCCCAGAACTGAAGCTGGAAGAGGTAAACTTGTTTATTTGCCCAAGCAATAAGCTCCCTAAATTAATTTTCTAAATATAGCACTGCAGTTGTTTACTGTTAATCACACACAAATAAAAGTCCAACATGCCCTATGAGGAATGACTTAGAGAGCTGGGGATGTTTAGCCTGGAAAAGAGAAGGTTAAGAGGTGATATGATAGCCCTGTTCAAATATTTGAAGGGATGTCATATTGAGGAGGGAGCAAACTTGTTTTCTGCTGCTGCAGAGACTAGAACGCGGAACAATGGATGCAAACTGCAGGAAAAGGGATTCCACCTCAACATTAGGAGGAACTTCCTGACAGTAAGGGCTGTTTGACGGTGGAACACACTCCCTCAGAGAGTGGTGGAGTCTCCTTCCTTGGAGGTCTTTAAGCAGAGGCTGGATGGCCATCTGTCGGGGATGCTTTGACTGGGAGTTCCTGCATGGCAGGGGGTTGGACTGGATGGCCCTTGTGGTCTCTTCCAACTCTATGATTCTATGATTCTATGTAAAATGAGCATGTTTCTCTATGAATATAGTAGAAAATGTAAACATTTTTGTGACTGGATGTGTAGTCTGTAAATGAGTTCAAGTTATTTTTTATTCTGTCAGATTGAGCTTTTTTCTGTGAATCTCTCCAACTGTTCTTTTGTGACTCATGGTATCAGTGTAGATTCATAGGAGCAGTCTCATGCTCTCTATCTTTTTCTTGAGTCAGAATTCCCTCCTTAATCCTAAAATTATACACAGAGAGAGAGAGAATGGCACAGTGAAAGACAAAACTGCTGACACTGAGCTCTGCATATAGGACCCCATAGAATCACATCTTGATTAAAGTAGTCATAGATGTTGCCTTCCATATCTCACTTTTCCCAGTGGGCCTACACTGAAACAATTTAAGGAGCCTGCAGAGCCAGCCAATCACTAAGCAGCTGCAAGTGTGTAGTCAGGGACCATGTACCGCATGTTCCTCTCTGTTGGGAGAATATCACATGGGGTGAAGGAAGGAACGCAATTCTAGATTGCATCAACAGAAGTATAGTGTCTAGATCAAGGGAAGTAACAGTGCCACTCTATTCTGCTTTGATCAGGCCTCACCTGAAATACTGTGTCCAGTTCTGGGCACCACAATTCAAAAAGGATGTTGACAAGCTGGGGTGTGTCCAAAGGACAGTGATTGAAATGGCGAAAGGTCTGGAAACCATGCCCTATGAGAAGAGACCTAGGAACCTGGGTATGTTTAGCCTGGAAAAGAAACAGTTAAGAGGTCCTGTTTAGGTATTTGAAGGGGTGTCACACTGAGGATTGAGCAAGCTTGTGTTCTGCTGCTCCAGAGAATAGGAATTGGAACAATAGATGCAAGCTACAGGAAAAGAGATTCCACCTAAACTTTAGGAAGAATTTTCTGATGTAAGAGCTGTTCAACAGTGGAACACATTGCCTTGAAGAGTGGTAGCGTCTCCTTCTTTGGAGGTTTTTAAACAGAGGCTGGATGGCCATCTGTCTGGGGTGCTTTGATTGTGTCTTCCTGCATGGCAGGGACGCTGGGGCTGTACAGACCGGCATCTTTGGCTGGTCTGGGGCTGGAGTCAGGGCATGGCATCTACATGACACATGCCCCGAATTCGCCCTAGGCTGGCATGATGCTGTGCGCCATACTGCACAGAGTTGCAGTGTCACAGAGCTCCTCTTGTGCTGTGTCTAGATGATGCAGTGCCAAAGGAGCACTATAAAACTGCGGCACCAGCAGCTATGGCACTCTTTCCAGGATGCAAAAAGGAGCCACTTTTTGTGGCTCCTTTTTCACCATGGAAAGTCCAGATTGGGGCCATGGCATGTGGTTGTTGCAGCCCCAATCTGGTGAAGACAGAGGTGGCTGCAGGCCACCCCTTCAGGGCAGACTGTACAGCCCCTTGCATTAGATGGCTCTTGTGGTCTCTTCCAACTCTATGGTTCTATGATTTTATTATTTATTATATTTTATTTTTATGTTAATTTAATTTAAAAAATTTTCATTTGTAATTCAGATCATTTCATTGTGAATTTGTAATTTCCAAATATATCTCGCAAGTAATGGTGAGAAAACAATCTATTGAGTGGAATGTTGTCTCCTTTATTTCCCCCATTGCCCACAGCCTCAGGCTGCTAGAAGTTTGAAAAGAACAGTTACTCATGCAAAATGTTTCTCTGTCATATCATATTTATTATTGTATGAATTATAAATGATTCTTGAATAAACCAAAATTGATACAAATCAAATTCTAAATATATTAATCAAGATGTGTGGCATGGCACATTTCAGATTTCCCAATGAATATTTAGGTAAACATCTTCCACAAGATGAAACAGAACAATAGGCAGGAGGAGTGATAGGCTAAGAGAGATGACTTACAAAAAGCCAGTGCAGCACAGTGGCCTGCTAAGCAAATCTGCCAAAGTAGCTTCTGCCCAGTGGTCAAAAAGGTAACTTGTTTGGTTTATAACTCCCCAGATGCCCCCAGCCTTCAGGATCAGTAGATTCGTGGTACTTTAGTCCAAAAAAATCTACTTTTCAAAGTTCTACTTCTGCCTCTTTCATATTGCCACAAATCCTATATATTTTATTCATAAAAAGGTAGGAGCATTCCTCCTTTCTCCAGACCAGATTTGCAATTCAGCACTGTGCTTTGGGAAAAACAACATAACAGGGGCAGTTTTCAGTGTTCTGTTGGAGTATATCATGAAGAGAGTTGAGAGTTTAAGGTGAGGGAAGCAAAGAGGCATCAATAGAAAGCAATTAGTGAGAGTGCGGAGTGTAGATAATATCTGCCCTTTATTTTCACCTCTCCACATCTTGCTTTGGTCTGTATGTGCAAGCCTTTTGCCTCCTCCTTACTTGCAAGTGTCACTTCCCCCTACTCTCAAAAAGTTAGTCCTTTTGTTTTCCTTTGTCTGGAAGAAGTATCCATGAGTCTCCAACCCCAATAATGGATGCTATCTTAAACACATACAGTACATGATAGCCAGATTTTATGGGCTCTTCAAACCATGTTTAGTTCAGATTCTTTTGCCTATCTCCTAGCCTATGATGGATTCTTTCTTTCTTTCTTTCTTTCTTTCTTTCCTTACCTTACAAGTGCATCAAGAGTCCTTTCTCCAGTTTCTACCAGAAGCTTATGTTACATTAGCCCTGCTGCACTCTGGCTAATAGAGATACCAACTGTTTCTATATAAGATTCACTCTGGGGCTTTACAGACCGCCCAAAAGGGGTAGTCTGTAGGTGCCCGGAGAAGCGCCAGAATGGGGCCAGGGCTGCCTCACCAGCAGCCCCAGAACCCCCAATCTGCCACTTCTCCAGGCCGTGGAAGAAACTCTGTCAGTATTGCTGTCTGTGCCACACAGTAAGCATAGTGGGCCACATTCAGCTCCCAGCTTTCTCCTAGATTGGGGCCCATTGCAATCCTTTAATTTGCTATCCACTATCACCTTTTTATATATCCTAGTCCGTGTGTGTGTGTGTGTGTGTGCTTTGCATGTATGCTGATTCCCCTTTTTAGAATAAACAAAACTAATTTGGAACTTGCTTCTGGAGTTCTCGGGGCTCAGAACTGATATACCAAGGCTTAAGATCTTGGCTATCCATTACTGGAGCAAGCTTGCTGCTTTCTATTCAGCCAAATCAGTTTCCCCATTGAATACAATTTGTGGGTGCTCTCTTGAGAACCCCTGCAATTTAGGCAACACTTTTGGTTATAACACAGGAATTGAATTCCAAATTGTTTGACAGTAGTAACAACAGCAAGAAGAAAAAATATTTGTGTAATAGGTTGTTAGAATATAAGCCCTGGCCAATGGTATTTCACTTGTGCATTTGTTTTTAAATGTGCAGACCATCGCAGTATATGGCTGCAGTTTCTCCTAGCTTGTCTGTTCTTCCTCATTAATAACTTTTGCCATCCTGACTCTACTATGATGTTAGAATTAAAAAAACCTCAGAGAAAGTAGACTTAAATTTACAAAAATGTATGTTATCAGCTTCTTTAATTATCTGAGTTAGTTTCAAAGATTCTACAAGATCCCTTTGCATACTACTGCAGTGTTGTTTGACCACACATGTCTTGCTTTTATATTTGTGAAATTTTGGATAGTATAAAGAAGTGATGTTTACATTTCACCACTTTTCCAGGAGCTGTCCTCTGAGCCCAGCATGAGGTTATAGTTCTCCCAGCGATGAGGCACCATCTCCCCTGTTCATACTATGATAACCTCTCAATGCACTTTTCAGATAAATGCTAAGATATATTTTTGGCAGAGTAGCAAATGGTGCTTCCCACCTAACCAAAACTAAAGACCTATTCCCAAAGCCTTCAAAGTTAATTTTGGTACTTGAGACAGAATATTGCTCAAGCATCTCTCTCCATCTCTGCCAGTAAAACTATAATACTGTAATAACATTTGCAGCCCTTTAATTACTTCTCCTTCTACAAAGCCCTACTCTGGTCCAATACAGACCAGCACTTTATGCCAGCCTGTTGGCAGAGCCACGGTGCACTGTCTGCACACTGGACACCCCATTGCTCCATGATGCTGGAAGGGGCATCATCATGCCGCCCTGTCGCAGCTATTACACTCCTTCCAAGGAGCTAAAAAAAAGCCCCTTTTTGTGGCTTCTTTTTGCTCCCTCCTGAGGCTGTGGCATCCAGTTGCCATGGCCCCAATCCAGGGCAAAAAGGGGCACCGTCCCACTGCCTGTCTGTACAGCCCCTCTGTCACCTCACTGAAGTGTGGAGAAAGGCCTGGTCTCCCAAAGGCTATGCCAATGGCACATATTCTCTGGCAGGTTGTACCAAGATAGTAATACTTTGCATACAGAAGTACAGAAATAGCATATCTGCCATCTGAAGGCTCGTTCAGCTGGGTATTGCAAAATTTGTTCATAGAAAGTAGTTCACTGGATGACAAACTGGCCATAGTACCTATGAACATAATGGCATCACAAATTTTGCATGCAAAAGTTCTCATGTTCAATCTTTGGCATTTCCAAGAAGACTAGGAAACAAGTACTTCTCTATATCTGGGAGCTGCTGACAGTACAAAACTAGGGTCTGAAGCACACAGTCCGGAAGGAGCAGCCAGATGCCACCCTGACTGTGATTGGGCCAGGACTGCAGTGACTGCATGGTCCAGTCCTGAAGTGGGCCACTGCTACAGTCCCAAGTGGGCCGCCTGCAAGAGTAGATTTAATCTGCTCCTGAAAGGCTTTTCCCAGCTTGTCATGGCCTTGACACAGCTTCCAGTCACCTTGGGGATGTGCCTCATCTAAACACCACACATCCCATAGTGGCTGGAAGCCACCTTATTTGGCCAGTGTATTTCAGACTTAAGTGGACACTTTAGCCACCTTGAATCCCATCTTGAGAGAAAGGTGGAATATAAATTCAATAAATAAATAAAACAGCCTGTTGTGGGTCTTATATTCCACACAGCCATATCTTTTAGGGCCTTCTTATACAAATTTTCTTTAAAATTCTCCAGATTACAAAAACCAAGAACGCAGCTAATTCTATGTTGGGCATTTATTAATGATTAAGAATGATTACTAATCCACACCTTCCCTTTCTTTTTGCCATTTATTCCAATTTTCTCTTAACCCTACTGTGTTTGATAATATCAAATAGCATTTTGTTGTTGTTGTAGTGTGACAACTTTTCAAAGTCAAGCCTGTGACCTGACTTTTCTCTTCATCTCTCTTTTAGATGTCTAAGTATATACCCTCTCCCCCCCAAAAAAAAACCTCAAAGGGTGTCTATTAGCAATTAAACTATCACATTCTAATCACATCTTATCAAATGCCTAGGAGCAGAGAAATGTCTCCTTACTGTTGTTGTGTGCCTTCAAGTCATTTCCATCTTGTGGAGACTCTATGGTGAACCTAACACAAAGTGTTCAGGCACTGAGAGTGTATGACTTGCCCAAATTCACCCTGTGGGTTTTCATGGCTGAGCAGGGTATTAAACCCTGGCCTCCAAAGTCATAGTTGAATGCTCAGAAATTACATTTACTTATTTACATGTTTATTAGCTATAATCCAAATGCTATACAACAGACATAAGGCCTCAACTCAATGAATGTAATAAAAACAATTTTAGAAACAGCACAAAGCATTTTTTTTAAAGAGTACCATATATACTCAACTATAAGTTGAGAAAATTTCCCCCCAAAATAGCCTCCAAAATCCTGGGTAGACTTATGCACGGGGCAATAGGTCCTTTGACCAAGCCATCCCCCCCAGCCTGGCTGCCTCCATCGGGGAAAACCCAGTTGGGGCTTGCAAGGGTGAGTGTTCAGCCTGGAGTCTCTTGCTAGCTGGGCAGCCTCTTCGGGAAAAAGCCCAATTGGGAAAAGGCTTGCAAGGGTGCACATTCACCCTGGAGTCTCCCTGGCTGGGCCACCTACACAGGGAAAGCCCAGTTGGGGAAAGGCTTGCAAGGGCAAGCGATTGCCAGCAGCCTCTCACCAGCTGGGCTGCCCCCTTGAGTCCAACCCTTGACGTATCCACGGGTCATATAAAAATACACATTTTTGGCTCCAAAAGTTAACCTCAACTTATACACAAGGTCGACTTATAGACTAGTATATGTGGTAATTTAAAATCAACCCTTGGAAAGAGCAAAAACATTCTGGATAGAAAAACCTTACAATGGTCTGTCAAAGACACACAGAGAAGGCAAGAAGAAAATTGTAGCACGGGGAAGTGCTACAAAATAGACAAGGTAGGAGAAACTGCAGCAGTTTGCTTTTGCCTGGCTCTACCGGGAAGGACAAGATTCCAACTTTCCTTTCCTCTTCCTCCACTGAGTTAATTGAGTGCAAATTACTTTTGTTTCAACTCATTTTGTAGCAACTGAAGTAAGCTGCGGATAAAGGGGGAAAGTGGAGAACTAGGACATTTTAAAAGCAGTTGAAAAAGTAAGATGACAGAGGATTAATCAGAACTGTCCCTGTCAAATCAGGACAGTAGAAGGTTATGCTTCTTCCAGTGCTGAACCCAAAACTAAAGAAAATTACATCTCGCAATACTGCAGATGTAAAAAATATTCATAGATTTTCTTGTCCTTCATCAAACACTCCTGGATTTTTTTTGCCATTGTACAGGCATAAAAAGACCAATACATTCTTCCCATCAGCACCAGCAATAATTTTAAAAATTTTCTTTTATTTGCAGAAAAACATCTGTATTTTGTAGCTTCAAAGGTTTCTGTGCAAAAAACATTTGTAAAAATCTTTGTGAAAAATCCTGAAATGTTTGCATACAATCCTCTTGAAATCTCACCCAGAATAGAAAAATGGGTTAATTTTTTTTTTTTTCATTTTCATGTGTGAGAACAAAATAAATGAAGATTTATACTCCTTGGCCATTATAGCTGTATAAGCAACAAGTTTAGAATATTTTATAGCATTGTCCAGCCTCAAACCGGCCATTCTGCAGGATCAGCTTATATGTGGCTCCATTTCTCCTAATGACTGCTGTTGATCCAGATCTAGCCATGATAGAAATGTTTTTGTATGTTAATGTAATTATTGTAATTTAATGAGAGCATTAAAAAATAGATGACAAGTAATCCAAAAACCTCCAGGAGTTATTCAATCTGCATTACAAATCCCTTAACACTGGTACTCCAGTGATATCTTCATTTCCACAGACATTAAGCAAAGGTTTGGAAATTCTACATCTTTCACACTGCTATCCCAGGAGCAAAATTAACTTACACCTCTTTCTCTGTGTGTATGGAAGTACTTGGGGAATAAGGGGAAAGGAAAACTGATATCTTATCCCCAAAGAAATAACATCAGTTACACCAAGCAGGGGGAAAATGTGCAAGCTGTAGTCTTAATTCAGTCCAGAACATTTGTCATTTATAGCAGTTTCTTTATAGTGCACAGAAATGCAAACCCAGTTGCTAAACTGGCAATATTTCCTCTCATATACTTGTTTACTATGAACGTCGGATGTTTGCAGGCAGGGGGTGGTGAAAAGCCATTAAAAAATGAATCTGGCACCCCAGCAGAAGTTTATATTGTGCATCCTTTGTATATTTCATCAGTTTATAGTTCAGCCATGAGAGATCTGAGCCCCTTTAGAGTTCTTTGTTTTTTTGCCTTTCATTGTCTTGATTGAGATCTGATGGAATTACAGCTGTATATTGATACTACCCTCCAGAGGGAACTTTTAAAAAATTTCCCATATTTCAATGTTTTTCCCCCGTGTGCATATATTTGTGAAAGTGTGCATGCGTCTGTTTAAGTAGCTTCTGGCTGTCCCAAACACTGCATTTCTAGGACTAGGTCTAGAGGTAGATTCTAAGACTGAATCAGATGTTGAACAAATTAGGGGAAGATTTTTTTGGGGGGGACTACAACTCCCAGGTGCATGGCCAGTGACTATGCTCTGGTTTGTATGCTCTCTTCTCCTCAGAAGATTTTGCCTTTTTTACTTATGGCCCTGTGTATACTTCAAATATGTGTGATGATACAACTTTTCCTACTTCAAATTTGACCTCAAGATTTATCTCTGAAGCCTTTGACGTAATTCCCATGTTCCTCAATCTGTGCTGCAATGAAGCCCATACCAAAACTTCACACACCTTCCAACTGGAAGGGACAGTCCTGATTACTTGTCATCCTACTTTTTCAGCTATTTTTAAAATACCACTTTCTTTCTCTTCATCCCACTTTCTCCTCATTCTTCCTCAGTTTTCCCACATCCCACTTTTCCCCTTCCTCAGTTTTCAATTGCTGCAAAGTGAGTTCAAAGTGCAAAATTAGTTTGTACTCAACTCTGAAGAGGGGGAGAGGAGGGAAGAGATTGAATCTTGCCATTCCCAGTAGGCCCAAGCAAAAGCAAACTGCTGGGGTCTTTCCTAGCTTGTACTTTTCCTCATTAATAACTTTTGCCATCTTGACCACATTCTGATGTTCCTTGGCCACACGTATCCTGATTTTCATATGTGAAATATTGGAGGATATGGATTCAGAAATGTGTCGCATGAGAAAAGAAAGCCTAAACAGAGTGGGAGAATAGCAGATTTCTCCATGCCTCTTGGCATGATATCGCAATTCTCTACAGAAGAGAGACAGTCATGAAAGCATGCTTTTTGTCATGCTGGAAAAATCCATTAAACAAAAGGCACAGAAGTGCTACAATTGTATGCAGAGAGGCATGGAGGAAGCCACTACTCTCCAACTCTGTTTCACTTTTTTGTTGTCACGTGATACGGCTCTCTCTGTTGAGAACAATCAGGCACCCATTGCCTTCCTTGTTTACCCCTGGCAATACTGCTCTGAGTTTCCTTTGTGCCAGATTTTAGACAAAATTTGTAAGCCAGTTTTGGGCCTATAGAAAGATGAAGTACCTGTCCTGCTCCTTCACCTCTGCTGGAGATCACTAGATATTGTTTATTTGTTGTATATCTTTAAGTCATTTCTAACTTATGAGAGTTAGACTATGACTCTGGAGACCAGGGTTCAAATCTCCATTCAGTCATAGAAATCCACTTGGTGATCTTGGGCAAATCACACCTTCTTAGCCTCAGAAGAAGACAATGGCAAACTCCGTCTGAAAAAGTATTGCTAAGAAACCTCCATGATGGATTTGCCTTGGGGTCACTATCATTTAGAAACAAATTGAAAACACCACCACCACCACCACCACCACCACAATCTATATGGATGGGGTTTAGTTTTAAAGAAGGAAAATAGGTACTTTCAGAAGCATGAGGTGAAAGGAGATGGGGGGGGGGAGTCACCCAAACTCTTGTGAATCATGTGTAGCCAGATCTCATTTTATTCTGGAATGAGGAGTATTTGAATTGTGTATACTAGCCCTACATTTTTGTCTGGGATTTGGAAAAAGTTATCTGAAGTGCTGAACCCTAAACCCAAAATAGGTGCAAGTATGTTGGATAGATCATTGAAAGTCAGGAATAAAACCCTTGGGGAAATTTCTCAGGAGGGCTGAAAAGGCATTTTTAAAAATAAAAATACAATAGTTTAATATGTTTTTACAAGGCCAGGAAGGGCCAAAATAACAATTCCGTAACATTTTGAAGTAGTAGCAAAAACAGCACTTGCTATCCAACAACAACAACAACAATAATAAAATTAAAAAAATAAAAAGCTAATATCACTGATATTTTAAATCTTTAGAGTCCCAACTCTAGCCATTTTTTTTAAAGTAGTACATTATGCTTACTGGTATAAAGGTTGTCACTTTTAACAAGCTGCTCCCAACTTTTAGAAGTGCAGAACGTACCATAGGAGTTCTACAGTTCACCCTATGGAAGGTTTTTTTTCCTTGGTGCTGGGGGGGGGGGTTCAATGAAGACCTAGTCTTTAAAAGAGGGCATGACTACATAAAGTATGAAAGAGATAACTCTTCAAAACATCAGGAGAAAGCTTTGATTTGCCTTTTACTTCCCAAATACATAAGAGTGTCAACATCCTTAGGGAAACCGAGTAATGTAGAAAGAGCAACAGATTTCCTTTCCTCGACTAACCCAAATACACATAGTTTAATCTGCCAGTGCTGCCTTCCATAATGCAATTCCAGGCTTCCAACTCTGTCGCACTGTCAGTAAAAATTAATTTTAAGAGTGGCACACAACAGCGACTCGAGACTTTTGCCTTAATTTACTTCTCCACTAAGAGCAGAGATCAGATGTAGCACCACGGAGGGAAAGGATGGACTGCTGTATGCTACATTGTAGGAGACGACAGTGCTAAATTAATCATGCCCTATCTAGAATTTGCAATTCTTTCAGAGATGCTCAAGATGATATAAAAAATTTAGTGGTTCACAGTGAAAGCAGGCAAGAGGTTGCAAAGCAGAAAGCTTCAGAGGGCACTTTAAAATGTGAAAGATGCATTACAGTTTCTCACACATGAACACGATAGCACATCTGACTTTAAAAATATAATAAAATAAGGAGCAAAGTCCAGCAAATGCATCTGGGAAGGGACTTCATTCCCAAGCAGATGCACTGGGCATTACTGACAGTCCCATTCAATTTACAATTAGGCATTGAAAGGGAATTCATAGGCACAATGGGGCTTTATAGCAGGAGGAAAGAACCTCTGACCCATGAGTCTAATTTGGCCAGTGGAGGTTCACCATCCCATCTGTCTAGGAATTTCTGCCCTTACCACCAATCAGAGATTAAAGTGATCAGGTTAAAGCCCAAGAAGATTTTGCATGGATCAGATGCTTAGGTTTGCAACCAAGATTTTGTAGGGAAAAGGAGCTCTGGTTTGCAGCTGTGGAAGGCTTTACATAGAACAAGAGTTCCAGTTTACAGTCCTGGGAGGTTTTATAGGAGACAACTCTGGTTTGCAGCCCTGGAATATTTTTTCAAAGAATGTTAGCTCCAGTCTGCAGCCATGAAAAGCTTTGCAGCAAACTCTCGTTTGCAACCCTGAAAGGCATTGCAGGAAAGAGGAGCTGTGTTAGGTTTAGGATCTCAGAAAATGCTGGGAAAAATTAATTAACTGATTAATTAATAAAATTTACAGTTGGCCCTGACCAATTTTTCTTGTCTCATCCTGTGCTTTTATTTCTGCCTACTTGAGAAATGTAGCCTGTACATTTTTTACCCAAATAACAGAATGCAAAATATTTCAACATTTTTATTTATCTTGCAATAACCAAGCACAACCTCTGACTGCCTAAACAAAAAACAGACCAACAGCTGCATTTGGTGGTCGTTAGGTTTATCACACTAGAGGGCAAACAGGATTTAAACAGGAATTAAACAGGAAATGCCCTATGTTAAACATAAGGCATGTTAAATGCCCTATGTTAAACATAAGGCATTTCCTGTTTAATTCCTGTTTAAATCCTGTTTGCCCTCTATACCACCCCTTTTCTAGCTGGATTGGGGCCGTGGCAATTATATGTCACGGCCCCAATCCAACCCTTCCAGGGCGCAAAAAGGAGCTGCAAAAAGTGGTTCCTTTCTGTGCCCTGGAAAGGGCACCATAGCCACTCTGCCATGGCTTGGCAGCATTCCTTCAGCACTGCATTATATGGACGCAGAGCTGGAGGAGTGTCATGAAGAGGGCCTAAGTCTATTTTTGTCACCTGTTCAATGCAGGACTAGTGAAGTTGGTACTGAGACACAAATCCTGTTGTTTCCAGAAAGGTCCTGTACATCTCTAGCAAAGCCCAAAATATCTGAAGATGTTTTAGTCATTCTCAATGGGTCACAAGTTGTGCAGCTGTGCCTGATAAAAATGTGATAAGGTACATAAGGATACAAAATGAGGCTTATGTAAATATCAAGCTTACATGTTTCTAGGTAGGTTCTAGATGCATGATGGGAAGTTCAAGATAAAATTATATATATTTTAAAAAAAACCAGTGGCCTCCCCAATGTAAAATAAGAGTTTGTATATCTTGTCCCTTAAAATATTACAAAGGGCAAAAAGGGAAGCTAGGTCTGCTAGTTTTCTGTCTTTATGAAGAACAACATAAAGACCAAAAGTGTCTTCACATCACACTCAGTGTGAAGCTATGAACTGTTTTTTCTAAAAATGAGCATCTACTGGACCATGTGATCTTGGCCAAAACACCCATACAGCTGCCTGGCCTCAGGGGGTCAAGAGTGTGGCTGTTCCCATACTAATGCCCAAAGTTAACTCCATCTGTAAAATGGATTGTGACTCAATCTCTCTCCTAGTGAGCACAATTAAACACAGATCCAGATCTTGATAGCAAAGTATCTTGATATGCATGCTATACCACAATACCTTTTCTCTGTAAGATCTCTTCTGAAATGGAACCAGCAATCAGCACAAGGCAATGATGTTGAAACATCAGCCTCACAAATATTTATAGAATTTGTCTGGACATGCAGGCTGGTCTTCTAATGCAATGTAACCTCCTGCCCTCAAACAGGAAGGACAGCAAGAGTGGGAGAGAAAAACAATGCATGCCTCTACTACAGAGATTCAGAATATCATCTTAGAAATCAAGATTCAGACAGTTTTCTACCAGCCCTCACAACTAACTTCTCTCTTTGGAATCAAAACAAATAGGAGCATGCCAAGAAAATGAGAAGGTATACTAACCGAGAAGGTTCGTTCTTGGAATGAACCTGTGGCTGGCCTGAGAAGGAGGCCTGTGTGTGCATATGTGCATGTGCAACCTCTCTGATGATATGACACTTGAACATCCTCATTATCCCAATCATAACTTAGAAAAACAACTTTTAGGGTCACAGCTTCCAACATCCCCCAGTCAGCATGGCTAGCTGACATACAAGTGGCCCTAGGCTGAAGGGCTCTTAATTAATCATGGAGGCAAGAGTGGGCAACTTGGGTCTTATCAGCTGCTTTTGGACTGCACATCTCATCGGCCCTAGCCAGCATACCCAAAGTGAAGATTGATGGGAGTTAAAGTGCAACATCATCTGGAGGACTGCAAATTGTCCACTTCTAATTCAAAACACCTAGAGCCCTGCTATATAGTGTGTCCACCTCAGTGTGGGATGATAGTTCAGAGACAGAATGCATGCTTTGCCTTCAAAAGGTCATCATTTTGATTATTGGCAGCTCAGGCTGAAAACCTCTTGCCTGACATCCTCTTGCTAGTCATTGCAAATACTGATATGGACCACAGTTCTGACTCTGTATAGAGCAGCTCACCATGCTTTCATATCCTTGGGGGACATGATTGTCTGAAAAGAGCCATGTCATTATCAACACCCCTTCAAAAAGTTTGTGGGGCATGCAGTGACTCCATCTTTACATTCCTTTGGAGTCAGTCCCATTTGAATTGATTGTTCTTTCCACAAACATAATTCCCTTCTCAATTCCCTGAGTGTCCAGTGTCTCTCCCCTTCCCTTGCATACTAACTATCAGCTCAAGCAAGACATCCTCAGCTCCTACTTTTCTGTTTCCTTGAACCTGTTATACATCACTGGTATCATCCCTCTACAGCAGGGATGTTCAAACTTTGGCCCGCCAGATGCTTGGGACTTCAGCTCCCAGAATCCCTGATGGTTGGCCAAGCTGACTGGGGCTTTTGAGAGCTGAAGTCCAAAACATCTAGAGGGTCAAAGTTTAGACATCACTGCTCTACAGGTACCACTACCTGGAGTTCAAGAAGGTTTGAAAGAAAGAAAAAACCTCCTAGAGTCCCATAGCCTGTGGTCCATGCTGGCTAGTATTGTCTGCCCTGGTCTTTACTTATGTATAACATTGTTGTCACACCCTAAAAGATAAAGCATTGTCACAGATCTGTCTATTTGTGCACAACCACCACCAAAGAAGTATTACCAAAATTCTGTCTGGTGTTTATTCAGCAAATTTAAGACACATTAAGCAGGTAGTGCCAGCTGGTACAGGTGCTAAGACAGTGATGGAGAGCCTTTTAGAGACCGACTGCCCAAACTCAGTGGCATTCCTGCACCAGGTGTCATGGGGTCCTGGGGGTGGGATTTCTGGGGAGGTGGGACTGCAGCTGAAGTCAAAGGTCCAAAACACCCTGCAGAAATAATCCAATCTGAATTGCTTTAACTGCCCTGGCTCAGTGGTAGGGAATCTTGGGAATTATAATTTATTGTGGCACCCAAGCTCTCTGGCTAACTATCTCACCACCCTACAAATCCCAGGACCCCATAGCATTCAGCCCTGGCAGTTAAAGGAACACCAAAGTGAATTATTTCTGCAATGTACATGCAGCCCAACAACTAGTGGCTGAATATCACTATTTTGTTGGATTTGGATGTTACTGTACTTTGCTATATGTTCAACAAGAGCCAGTGTGGTATAGTGGTTTGAATGTTGGACTATGGCTCAGGAGACCAGGGTTTGATTCTCTGCTCAGGCAAGAAACCGACTGAGTGACTTTGGGCGAGTCACACTCTCTCAGCCTCAGAGGATGTCAATTGCAACTCCCTCTGAACAAATCTTACTAAGAAAATCCTGTAACAGGTTTGCTGTGTTTGGGACACTAGTGTGGTGGAGCAGTTTGAGTGCTGGACTAGTCCTCTGGGAGATCACTGTTCAATGAAGCCACAGAAATCCACCAAGTAACCTTGGGAAAATCACACTCTCTCAAACTTAGGGGAAAAGGCAATGGCAAAATCTCATTTGAAGAAACCTTGCCAAGGAAACAACCTCAAGGCTCAGCTCAAATGAGAGGCACCTGGAGGAACCCTGTCACTGGGATCTGGGGAAAGGTCCTGCCCTGGGAGCTGGAGGGCTGTTTGGCCAGGGGGCAGAGTTCCCTGCAAAGATGTGGGGCTTCTGGAAGGGCAAGGCAGGGCTTCTGTGCGGACGGGGAGGGGCTTCTGGGTGGAAGAGGTGGGGCTTCTGGATGAAAGGGCTGTGAACCACTCCTCCGAGCCACGGCAAGGAGCTGGGCTGGCCATGCGCACCTCTCCACCCTCCAGCTCTCCAACCCAAGCTTCCCTGGCTGTGTGCCCACTCCGATGGTTTTGTGTGCCAAAGTGGGCGCACGTGCAACAAGTTTGCATACACAGTGCTAAAAAACAAACTCCCCCAGAGTTGATTCTAAGCATTTCATATGAAGAATGTTAAATCTATTTCTGAGAAGTTGAGGAAGAGGAGAAGTTTTCCTTTTAAAGAGGAAAACACATTTTCATATCCTTAGCTGAATCTACACATATCCCATGCTTTTGATTTGGCTCTTATGCAAAGCTTCTTTTGATCTGTAGCTGCTGACAGATTCCAAGAAATAATGGTTTTGCTTTTTATATAATCGATTCTGGGCTTTGTGTGTTGGTCCCTCCTAGCCACAGCAAACACTGTGTGAACATTGTGCATGTGCTAGAAACATGGATCATGATTGGGATCATGGCCAGAGGCCTTCCTAGATGCAACAACAGCATGTGCTTTTGCCACCAGGTCCTATATTCAATTCAATTATCCTGATTTGTTTTGGAACAAATGTTGATTCTGTTAATAATAGCTACTGTGAAATAAAGTGGATACAGATGATCTTTTAAATCTGTATCCACATCTGATCTGTGTGGGGAAAACTGTGGAGAAAAATACCATGCTGTGTCAGAGGAGAATTTACCCTGTAATTGCTTTACTCTTATTCAGTTGGTTTGTCTAATTAATGGTTACACGTAGTCTTGAATTATGTTATTTTTATTGTCATAGAGCATCCCAGTCCTTGGTTTGAATTTGCATGTACATGGCTCTAAATCATTTAAAACAATTTTAACTAGTTTTGATCTGTCCTTTGTGTGTGTGTCATGTGCCTTCAAGTCATTTCCAATTTATGACGACCCTAAGGCGACCCCATAATGGGGTTTCTTGGCAAGATTTGTTCAGAGGAGAGCAAGTGACTTATCCAATGTTACCCAGTGGGTTTCATGGCTGAGTGGAGAATCGAACCCAGGGTCTCAAGAGTTGTTGCCCAACACTCAATTTGTTCACTTGTTTAGTGTTCTTAGCCTTTTACAACCATTTTTATTATTTACACAGTTTTAAATAGCTTAGATTGGTTTTACTGTATGCCATCCTGAGATTTATAGACAAGAGGGCAAAATACAAATATTTCAATATTTATTTATTTATTGAATTTATATCCCACCTTTCTCCCAAAATGGGATTCAGGATGGCCTACAATAATTTTAAAAGATCAAGCAAAAACTTTAATTTACAATAGTTTAAAAAAAGAATTAAATAACAGTATTATTTTTTAAAAAATAACATGATTAAAAACAGTTAAAATGTGTAAAACATATTTAAAACATAATTTCAATGAGATGTTTTAAAAATACAGCACATCTCATGACACACACACTACTGCTCCATAATTCAAATAATTAATAATTAAACTAAAATTATAATTAAATAATTAACATTCAAATAAAAATGCTTTCTCCTGCCAGCAGAAAGGGAGCAATAAAATAAAATAAAATATCAATTTAGCCAACTGTCTCAGCCATTCTTGATAGGATTTTGCTTCCAGACCATTTACCTTCTTGGTCACCTTCCTCTGTATACATTCCGGTTTGCCAATATCTTCATTTAACTATGATGCCCACAAACTTGATACAGTACTCCAAGAGATATCTGACCCAAGCAGATACATTGGTACTGTTACTTTCATAGATCTGGACACTGTGGTTCTGTTGATGTGGCCTGGGATTACATTTTTTTGCTGCTGCACCACACGGTTGATTTGTGTTATGTTTGTGGTCTACAAAGATTCCTAGATCCTTTTCACTTAAGAAATGATTGCATTGTATTGTGACTTAGCCCTGACAGGATACAGTCACATTTAATTTTAAAACCAGGTATTATCACATGCACCCATGGCTGGGCGAGTGCAACCAGTATGCAGGCCGGATCCCAGCTTTGCTTATCCAGCTTTCAAAAATGGCAAGTTGCTTTAAATACAATGCAATAATCTCCATCAATGTTCACTCTTGGCTTGAAAAACTAAGTGCTGATACAGGTACAAAACATCTGTAACCCTTTTAAGTTTTACGTTTTCATAATAATGAAATGCAACTATTGGCATCCAATTACAAAGATCATAAATTCAACAATAAACTCTGCATCATTTGAAGGTAAGCACTGCTCATCTTGCTAGGTTGACATTTTGCATATGCTATAATACAGAATGAGTTATGTGTTTTACATTGCACTCTGGATATGAAGTGCATTTCTTTACAAATTTGTTTTAAAATTTCTCTGTTTTTTGTTTTTCAGAAAGCACAACCTGGGAATTATTTTTAAAAAATCCTGATGTAATTAGAAAAAGGTGAAAAATTTGAGAATATGAATTGCTGTTGCAGCAGAGTGATTCTCCTCACCCCTATACAGAAGTAGCAGATAATGTTTGTTAAGAACCATTGGAGTCACTGGTTGTGAATCAGAGTATTAGAACAAGAGTCTTACCTTTGGGCCATCTGTTTCTTCTAAATATCCTTGAGAATTGTTCTTGTTTCTTAAAAATATCTTAGAACTGCTTTTGTTTGTTATTGTTGTCAGTGGGGTGAGCTGGAGCTGGCTTAAAGTTTTTGAATTTTTTAAAAATCCTTTTTTGTATGTATGTTTTTAAGTTTTCCTTTATTTGTTTTTAATTTTGCTAATTCTCTTGCAATGAGTGTGTGGTTGAGAAATGGGATTTGAAATGTTCCTGCAGTTGTTTCCTTGTATCCCAAGCTCAAAAGAGGGAGGAAGAGGGGGAAAACAGGAGTAAAATCATGAACAGGATTTTACAACTTCATTCTGGTCAGGTTTTTTGCATTTGCAATGTCACACAAATTTAAAGGACAACTTTGAATTAAATTTAAATTATATTGAAGAAGTCACCTTTTCAATTTTGGGGAGAAAGGTAGAAAAGCATATTAAACATAAAATACAAGCTTCCCTGTACTAATTTTCCTATCTCCATCCATATCAGGTATATGGTTAAAGAGAAGGAGGGTCTCACGGCTAAGGCCCATGTTAGCTGAAGGACATTCGGAGTTTAACCAAAACATAACTTTTCCAAGATTTGTGAATATGTTTTTAAAAGGACAACATGGGTGTCCGGGGACTCACACAATAATGCAGGAGCAGAATATTGGTTTAATACGCCTTTTTGCTACTGAGGTATTTGGATTTTTTCCCTACCCAATATAACATACAGGGACAAAATAATGAACAATGCTGTGTGTTTGTTTGAATGAACCATGATGCAGCAAAGCAGAAGTCCAACATTGGTCTCTTTCAGGCACTGAGTGAAAACCTGATTGTTTACCAAAGCCTTTGGGCCTCATGAGTTTACCTACGTGCTAGTGCACATAACTTCAAAGCTGTTTTAATCAGTTCTAACTTTGTAGCTATGTTTAATACAATTGTTTTAAAACTTTATTTAAATTACATTTATTGTTTTAAACTATTTTAACTTGTTTTATGAAAGGACAACAACAAACAGCTAAGTTATGCATATGCCACCATAAGAAATGGGAGGGAATTTAATAAATAATTGTGTGCTGTATTTTTTTCTGGGTTTTTCGGGCTATGTGGCCATGTTCTAGAAGAATTTATTCCTGACATTTCACCTGCATCTGTGGCTAGCATCTTCAGAGAATGCTGGCATGGAAGAGAGTTGGGTAGATATATACTGTGTGACTCTAGGTAGGGAGGAGTGATCTCCATGTTAATCTGTGTATTATTCTGTTGTTGATGGCCAGGCCTCAGGGTGGGAGGATATGAACACGAGAAACACTAGCAGAACAAGTTATAAACCATCCTGGGCATAAAATGCTGTTTGAAAGCACGGACATTCTGGACCAGGCCAACAACTATCAGATCAGAATCTGCAAGAAAGCCATTGAAATCCACAAACACCTGGATAACTTTAACAGGAAAGAAGAAATCCTTAAAATGAACAAAGTTTGGCTACCAGTCCTGAAAAACAGCAAAATTATGACTCAGTAAATGCAAATGAGAAACCACCCAGGGTCAGGGGCTTTCCCAGCAGACAATGATCACTAATTAAGCAGACACTAATCCTCTTTGCATATCCTCCCACCCTGAGGCCTGTCATCAACAACAGAACAATACACAGATTAACATGGAAATCACTCCTCCCTACCCAGGGTCACACAGTATACATATAAAACCAACTCTCTTCTATGCCAGCATTCTCTGAAGATGCCAGCCACAGAGGCTGGTGAAACATCAGGAATAAACTCTTCTAGAACATGGCCACATAGCTGGAAAACCCACAAAAAAACTATGGATGCCAACCATGAAAGCCTTCGACTTCAAATTGTGTACTGTGATTGTCAGCTAGCTCACCACTTTCAGGAGAAACTGAATTGTCTTCCAAGGAAATGTTGGAATTCTCATTGGAATCAGTAAATATCCCACTCCAAAAAGAGTACTTTATATCTTAAATTTAATCATTCTCCTCGCTCTAAATGTAGGCCTTAATACATTGCCATTCTCATTGGGGTAAGAGAAAACCTTACAACTCACACAGTTCAAACTTTTTTTAAAATTATGCACAAAGATTTAAGAAATGTTAACTCCCCTTTACACTTTTTTCAAAAAATTACTTAGTATTTTAGTAGCTATTTTTATTGCACCCTTTTCATGGTGCTACAGCAATTTGAATGTTAGTTGCATGAGGCAAAACTTAATTAGATACTAAGTAAGTGGTTCATTAAATAAATTTTATCCTGATTGTTCTGGGAAATGTCAGGCATAAACATTGTGTTACCAAATGTGGGGCTCTAGTTGGGGTGGAGAGAGGGAGTGCTTCAGTAGGTTTGGATCAGCGCAGTTAGGAATAAACTGGCTAGTTTCGACGGTATCATTCCTGCAAGGCAAAATTATAGTGCTTGGATTTTCATTTGGAATATCATTATATCTAAATCTGCTGAATTATGACCCTACCGTGAAATAATATTTCTGAAACCCTAAGTTAAAGTTGGGAGGGAGTCCAAGTGTTTTCAGCCATAATTGTATTCCTATGCTACAACAGCTAGATAACACCACATCATTGGGCAATAGCTCCTCAAAAAGATATAAGCTGGGAACTACCACAGAATTTTTTGAACAACAACACCCCAAAAGTGTACATTGTGAATATATAATGATGGTTCTATGCACTAACAAGCAGCTTTTTAATTATACATGGGCTTCCACAAACATGTTAGTTCAGAGAGCATTCAATTCACCAAGGCCTCTTTTCTTCCACTCAGGGCTCCTGGTTCGAGGCAGTTTTGCTACTATTGAAACAGCTGTGCAATTTCGGATGTGGTCGTGGATAGTTTTAATGGCTGCATAAAATGAAGAAAAGAAGCGAGGGATTATTACCCTGCCAGTTTCATGTGATGCAGCCAGCCAAGATCAGCTTCTAAGAGTAAACCACATAGAGTCCACTACGACTGGCACCTGCCAGTTACTGAAAAGTTTTGGCAGGAGCTTCAAAGCAAAATAAACTGACAGGAACAGTATGATAGCCTGACAGGTGGGAATGGACTGGGTTTTTTAATGATCCACAGGGAAGGGCCAAACTTAAAGGACATAAATTGCAAAGAAATAGGTTGCAGGGAACAAGAGTTGTTTGACGGTTGTATATTATATCTCAGGGATGATGGGGCCACCTTCCCTGGAGTTGTTCTAGCAGAGATAGTATCACATTGTATCAGGGGTGCATTCACTGCATTCTTCATAGCAGAGGGGTTTGGATAGATGAACTCCAAGGCCTTTTCCTGTTCTTGGAAGAAGTGTATTTTCAGGGAGAGTAAGATGTGCTGGATCCCATGCTGGGGAGAAAGGAAAGATATAAATTAAAATAAACGAACACATAAAATAGGATGAGCAGATCAAAATAGAGAGAGATTTGACAGGAGTGACCAACCTCTGTGGTATTAGTGTTTACTCATACTGTGGGCTGGTGCTTAACCAAGACATTCTTCACACACAACTAGTGGGGTTCCATAATGCATTGATGGAAGACACATACTCAGTCACAGCTGACTGCCACACCAAAAATCCAACAGAGAAATAAATTAAAATGTGAAACACAAAGCAACTTGATCCACTATAATGCTTTCCACATCCATATGCATGAAACTCTGACAAACCTACTTCAGAGCTTGGAAGACAATCACTTTTTGGGCCACAGTTTGTAGCATTCCCTAGCCAGCATGGCCAATGGCCATTCTGGCAGGGAAATGTAGAAATAGTGCACCAGAAAAACAGCTTTTCCAAGGTCTGCTATCATATCTGAATGAGGACACCAGGGACTGAATAATTTGCTTCAGGACCACAATACAACTTGAATATAAGGTTGAGAATAAGTAATGCAATACTGCCAAACTGTACTGTCTCTCACATGTTAGGATAAAAACACCTTTAGATATTGCCTGGTGAATTCCCTTAATCAGGGGCTTCAGCTATCCATATGTTTGTGTGTGTTTTGACTTCTTTTAACTTTTATGCTCTATTTTCATGGGAGTAGACAAAGTCCTCGCTCAAAGCCTATACAATCTTTCATTTACTGGCAAGGTCTAACATTTCACACGTGTTACCAGAGGGCATCTAGACATGCCTCAGAACTGAACACATACCTTGGGACTGCTTTGAAGGCCTGGGAACATCCTTTCCATCCAGCCAGGTTCTGATTACTTTACGAAGGACTTTCTTTTTAAAAAGAGAAAGCATAAAACCAATGATCAAGCTAGGCTGTTTTTTGTTGTTGTTGTTGTTAAGGTACTAGTATAGAGATGAAGGAGATAGGAATAGCATAAAAACAGGAAAATACAGAATAGTATAGGTGACTCTTGCTTATGAAGTAGAGCTTAGAAGTAACCAAACATTGTGACTGCAACTTTAAAAGGGATAACATTACTCCTTTTGCAGTGTAAGTCCAGTCACTAGTCTGAACTATGAGAGATCCTATGGGATTTACTCACAATAGAGTTTCTCTACTCTAGATGAGATTTAAAATTAGATTAGGTTTAACTGTAACTTTTTGGGTTACTCATATAGTGATGAAGGTATGACCTCATTAAACACTGGGGAATAATATCACAAGTGCTGGCTTGTGCTATACCTCAAGTTGTTGCCTCATGGTCTGTTGTGGCTGTTGATGGGCTCCAAGCAGATTTCATGTAAGGAAAAAAGAGGAACTCCAATTGCTACATGCACTTTGTTTTAAAAAGCCTTCACAACTGCGGTAAGGGTTTGCTTGTACAATTCTGGTAATATAGGTTGCACAAGAAGGTCAAGATTCTGGAGGATTTTGGTCTCCTGATTTGCATACTGGTGATACTAAGAAACAAAAAATGTAAACCAGAATTTGTTCTTGTTTGTCAAACCTTCATTTGTTTGGGAACAACAAGCCATGACATGCACACACCCACACCTTTGGGACAACATGGGAGGGGAAACATGTGTTCTCTAGGTATTATTAATTCAAAAAGGACATTGAGAAACTGGAGCGTGTCCAAAGGAGGGCAACTAAAATGGTGAAGGGTCTTGAAACCATGCCCTATGAGGAACAACTTAGGGAGCTGGGGATATTTAGTCTGGAGAAGAGAAGGTTAAGAGGTGATATGACAGCCCTGTTTAAATACTTGAAGGGGTGTTATATTGAGGAGGGAGCAAGCTTGTTTTCTGCTGGTCCAGAGACTAGAATGCGGAACAATGGATGCAAACTGCAGGAGAAAAGATTCGAGCTCAACATTAGGAGGAACTTCCTAACAGTAAGGGCTGTTCGACAGTGGAACAAACTCCCTCAGAAAGTAGTAGAGTCTCCTTCTTTGGAGGTATTTAAACAGAGGCTGGATGGCCATCTGTCAGGTATGCTTTGACTTCAGAGTTTCTGCATGGCAGGGGGATGGACTGGATGGCCCTTGTGGTCTCTTCCAACTCTATGATTCTATACAGATTGCATCACCATTGGTTGTCTTGGCTAGAGCCACTGAGAGTTGTAGATCACGTATAGTGATAAATAAATAAATAGTACTATTTGTTGACCCATAAAGATCTATACTTCTTGGATCCAGGTTATTTTAAGAACTGTTTCCCCCTTTTTGAGCCCATTAGAGCTCTAAGATCATCTGGAGAGGCCCTTCACGCTGTTCCACCATCCTCTAAGGCAGTGCTCCCCAAACTCTGCTCTTTAAGGGATTTTGGATTTCACATCCTAGGGCCCATTCCCACTTGCGGAAAAACCCGCATTGGAACATGGCTGTGTTCTGCTTGTGAAAGCAATTCCAAAAGGCCACACTATGAAAAGGGACCTTGTTTGGAACCGCTTTCTTAGCCGGGAACGCTTGTCGTTCCCACTGGAGCTGTCATGTAAGGTGACAGCCCTTAACGCCCCATCCCCTTCCCACAGGGGAATTTTTTTATGGGTGGGGTATTGATTGCAAAATCAATCTTGTGCATTTGCAATCTTGTGCATTTGCAATCTTGTGCATTTGTAATCTTGTGCATTTGCGATCAGTATAATGAAGGAAAAGAAAAACACACACACACACTTGCTCCTGGGGGGTCCGTCCGTCCTTCCTTCCTTCCTTTTTTTCTCTTTTTCTTCTTTTTCAATACCCCCCTCAAAACAAAACAAAACAAAAACACCACGATTCTGACCAGCGTTCCCACTTACGGGAAATGCTTCAGAATCGTGTTTTCCAAAAAAAAAGACCACTTTAAAACTAGTGTCAGGAAAGCCCGGGCTATTTGCTTTTAACCTGGTCCTTTCCTCCACTAATCTATCTGATGAGATCGGAAGTCGATTCGAGTGTGAACGAGGGTCATATAGCCCACATCACACTTTGAATCAAAATGTAGTGGGAATGGGGTCTTAGAATCCAGACTTTTGGCCAACATGGCTGAGGCTTCTGGGAGCTAAAGTCCAAAATCTCTTAAGGGTTACAATTTGGGGACCACTGACCTAAGCTTAGTTTGGTAAGAACAAGGGAGACAGCCTTCTCAGTGGTTGCTCCCAGACTCTTGAATTCCTCCCAGTGTAAAAACATTTTTGTGCTATCAGGCTTTTTCATACTGATAAGAGGTGGGCTTTAAAGTGTTGAATGATTCAGATTTTAAGTTCTGTATTAAAAAAAATTAATATGTGCTACTAGTTTAATGTTTATTGTCTTTAACATTGCAAGTTGTTTAATTGGTTTTTAAAGGTTATATTTATTCGTTTTAAATATTTTAATATTTTTCATTTGCAGTGTTTTAAATTTGCTGTTAGCTGCATTGTTTTAAATTTGCTGTTGCTGTTATATCAGAAGAAAGGTGGGATATGAATGAATAAAATAATAATAATAAACAATTATAATACAATGTGAAGTTGAAGGCTTTCATGGCCAGCATCCATAGTTTTTTGTGGGCTTTTCAGGCTATATGGCCATGTTCTGGAACAATGTATTCCTGATGTTTCACTTGCATCTGTGCCTGGCATCTTTAGAGAATGGTGGCATGGAGGTGTGTGGGATATATGTACTGTGTGACCTTTGGTTGAGAGGAAGTGATTTATATGTTAAACTGTGCATTGGACTGTTGATGAATTCTGTTTTAAAGTTGAGCTTTTGTTATGTTTGTAAAGATATTGTAATCATTCTAATTTGTAAGCCACCTTGAGTTCCCATTTCACGGGGGGGGGGGGGGAACTTTCTATAAATAAAGTTAATAATAGTATTCCTACAAAACTTATGAAAAGACTTACAGAACTTATTTGAAGACCAGTAATTATGGAACAAATAATGATCCTTTTACATTCTCTATGCACAAAGAGAATGGGTATTTCTAGACAAATGACATCTAATGCACCCACTTGAGACTTGAAAGTAGGGATTTAAAACTTGGACTAAAAGACTTGAATACATTACTGAAATATTCCTAAGAAAGCCCTATGATATTTATGGGATTGCCATAAGTCAACAGGAAACTTGAAGGTATGTATGCATGCACACACTCACACACAAGAAAAAAAAAAAGGAAAATTAGGAAAACATGGGTTATAAAGATAACTTCAAAAAAACCCACCTACACTCCAATAATATCCTCTGAATGAGTCAGTGCAATTTCACCATAAAAGCATAATCTGGAAGTGCATTTTATTTTTAAACAAGCACCAAGTGTGCACATTAAAAGGCACAAATTCCTTTGATTATTAAAAAGGGATCATGTTAGATGTGTGGCAATTATCATCACTGTGGTATTTTAAACACATTCTTTGGAAACATCCCAGGAGTTTGCTGAGAATTCTCATATCTTGAATCTGAACTGGTACCCCAGTACGTCTCACAGCTAAATGAGACTTGTTAGTATAAATTTGCCTAATAAAAAATAAGCACAAAAGGAGTCAGGAGAAGGACGATTTGGCTGACAAAATGTAAGGAGCTTCCGTCTTTTCTTTTACTTTCTTCTACACCGGAAAGTGCAAAGGTTTCTTCTGGGTAAAATAAACACTTGCTCTTCCCAAGGTTTTGATAACTGTATAGGGACACCGCCCAACTCCAGGAAAAAAAATATAGTAGCAGGCCAACCCCAAGCAAGCACAGACTTGGAGTATACAATACTCTAAAGGAATGCTAAGACATCAGCCAGGAAATTGGGAAAGAGAGGTGCTGTTGGAAATAAGCAGAAGAGAATTTCTTAAAAGAAGTCTGCAGTGGCTTTTTTTAATATCTTTTCTTGGCCCTACTTCCTCTTCATAACCCTACAAAGCAAGCTAGGAAACACTTTCGGCAAGTGAGCATGGCCATCACTGTGTCTCCTGTGTGCATTGTTTCAGTAGCACTCCACAAGAGCCGCTTTTAAATGTTTATATTTTATTCAGAAAGCTTAATTGGGAGGTTTTTACAGCTCCTGATTAAACAGTGTATAACAAAAGGAAAAGTTAAAAACTGCTGGCAAATTGCTGCTGGCAAAAGAGATATCCAAGCAGCCAGTTCAAAACAAAAAAGAAAACACATAACGGGGTGGGGGAATAATAAAGTTTTGACATTTACTGTACTTTGGTTACATATGTCTTTTGTGTTGCTTTATTTTATTTACTTAAATATCTAGAAAAGGTTTGCTTTTTTTTATAGACTAGTGTTCAAGGCAATTCCTCTCCGTCCCTGCAGAATAAAAAAAAGACATTCCTATAAAATCAGTCCAAATAAAATAGGTAAATAATGGCTGCCTACAGACAAAGGTTTATTGTGGAATCACGTTCACTAACATTTTATAGTGCGGTGGTGGTGGTCCATGTGATATTGTCATCCATTTGTAATCGTCCCATAATTTCTTACTATTGCTACCAGCTTCATTTTCTTTTTACTGGGTAGAGTTCAACTGTTCTGAGAGGATCAAAGGGCCCTTTCACACTACAGAATTAGGGTGCTATGGTATCACTTTAATTGCCTATGGAATCCTGAGATTTGTAGTTTGCACAAGAAGAGTTCTCTGGCAGAGAATTCATTCAGATCATAGGATTCCATAGGAAGTTGTCATGGCAGTTACAGTGGAACTATAGCATTATAAACTATGTAGTGTGAAAAAGTCCAGAGACACAAAACCTCATCTATAGATGCCCATCTTTTTTAAATGAGGTGTGGTTTTGATATGGGCAGTAATCTACTGTTCCAAATACACTCAATTTAAACCTTGTGGTCATTCCCATTTTTATCAGTCATTTGTTTTTGTTTTGAAATCACCTTTTAAAATAGCACAAAAGCACTTTGCCTGTTAAATTTTAACATCATAGTACTAGTGAATCACTTAGTTTAAGGCTAGGAACCTGTGGCCCTCCACTCCTGTTGCCTCCTGCTAATGGTGGAAAATGGAGTGTACCAACTTTTGGATGCCCACAGGTTCCTCTGGTGTGGCTTATATAAGCATATTAAGTCCCTGATCCTATAATATTAGAATATGTATTTCTAAAATGGGAGCAAAAATCCTTTCAAGTTACCCCCATTTTATCAAGGCCATCAATGGTGGTGACTGCAAAGAGGTGGTTTTTATAAATAAATAAATAAATAAATAAATAAATAAATAAATTTGGAATCATAATCCCTCTTTATGGAATAAGTATTACAATGGATCCTCAGTCTCCACAGTGGTTTGGTTTCAGCACACACACACCCTGTATACCAAAATCTGTGGATGCTCAAGTACCATTATATACAAGGGTATATTAAAATATAAAGCAGTAAAATCAAGGTTTCCTTTTTGGAATTTTTATTTTGCGAATATTTCTGAACTATGATTAGTCGCACCCATGGATGCAGAACCTGTGGATATGGAGGGTTGACTGTTCAACATTATATATCCATACTGTTATGCCTCTGTAATGTTAATTATTAAAATCAGTTTTTTTAAAAAAAAACAACAACAACTTTTCATCATGTCCTCCATTAACTACAGTGGTCCCCCGGGTTACGAAGGTAATCCGTTCCGGATTACCTTTCGTAACCCGGAAGCTTTCATTTCCCGGGGGACCGCTTTAATCAACGGACCGCGCGGCCATTTAAAGGGGCCGCGCGGCTTTTTTCCCTTCGTATCCCAGGGGATATTTCATATCCCGAGGGATAAGAAGCCGGTCCGCCGCCTTTCGGATCCCGGGGTTTTCGCAACCCGGGGGATTTGTAAGGCTGGGGACCACTGTACCTTGCTGAAATGGAAGTGACTGGAAAGGCCATTCTTCCCACCCCATCATTTTAAATATAAATAGTCCTTTATAGTATTGTAGGCATACCTATAACATTCATTTAAGGGGAAATATTACTGTTTTAATATTTTCTAAAATCACATGGTAAGTTGGTTTATTAAGAAATTTAACGGGTTATTTTAAAAAAAGAGATCTATGGCAAAGCCATCTATCCGTCCTTTCATGGACGGATCATTTCCTGGTGGAGGCAAGCATCAAGGCATCAACCCAGATCGCCCCCGGGGGTGGCGGACCTATTAGAATGGTCCACCCTCGAAGGCTGATGGAACCTGATATGTTCCAAGAAGCCCTAGAGGGATATATGGTTGGAAGTGACGGCGACACTGTTGATGCCCTAGTCAACACCTGGGATACAGATCTCTCCAGGGCTATACACAGTATCGCTCCCAAGCACCCTCTCAGGCCTGCTTCCAAAAAGAAGCCCTGGTACACGGAAGATCTCCGGGCCAGGAAGCGAGTTCTGCGACGGCTAGAGCACGCCTGGCGGAAACACCAGCGTTTACCCGACAAGGCTCTCCTAGACCACCTTTTGAAGGACTATGGAGAGGCGACTCGAGCAGCTAAGAATTCGTTCTATGCTGCCCGCGTCGCGCCCGCGGAGTCGCGTCCAGCAGAGTTGTTCAGGGTAGTGAGAGAGCTAACTCAGCTCTCTCCTGCCCCGAACCAGATCCTTGAACCTACTAAGGCCTGCTGTGACCAGTTTAACAACTTCTTCGCGGATAAAATCTCTCAGATAAACGAAGGTCTGGATGCCAGTGTTAAAGCAGTATCCAGAATAGAGGCGTCCAGAGCTTCCGTGGACTCAGTTGTACTGGATCAGTTTGAGTCTGTCAGTACCGAGGATGTGGACAAGATCCTTAGAAGTGTTAGGAAGACAACCTGCTCTCTCGATCCCTGTCCCTCGTGGCTAGTGGCACAGGGGGGACCGGTAGTAACTTCTTTGCTACACCGGATTATCAATACATCATTGAGGGAGGGACAGTTCCCTGATCATCTTAAATTGGCCACAGTAAAACCAATATTGAAGAAGCCCTCCCTCGACCCCCTGGTTCATAATAATTATCGGCCAGTTTCGCTACTGCCATTTTTGGGGAAGGTGATCGAGAGGGCGGTTGCAATCCAGCTTCAATCGATCTTGGATGAAACGGATTTTCTAGATCCATTTCTAACCGGTTTTCGGGCGGGCCATGGGGTTGAGACTGCCATGGTCGCCCTGGTCGATGATCTCCGTCTGGGCATCGACAGGGGTAGCGTGTCCCTGTTGGTGCTTTTGGACATCTCAGCGGCTTTCGATACCATAGACCATGGTATCCTTCTGGAGCGCCTGGCAGAGGTGGGAATCGGGGGCACTGCGCTCCAGTGGTTCCGGTCCTACCTCTCTGGGAGGTTCCAAATGGTGCAGCTGGGGGACGTGTGCTCCGATAAGAGGGCCCTCACCTCTGGGGTCCCTCAAGGAGCCATTCTGTCCCCCATGCTTTTTAACATTTACATGAAACCGCTGGGAGAGATCATCCGGAGGCATGGGGCACGGGGTTATCAGTACGCTGATGACACCCAAATAGTCTTCTCTATGTCTCCGACTGATGCAGTGACCAGGGATGGCGTCGCTCCTCTCGTGGCCTGTCTGGAATCGGTAATGGACTGGATGAGGGAAAACAGACTCAGCCTGAATCCAGAGAAAACGGAAGTACTTGTGATAGGTCCTCCCGGCCCAGGGATGGAGGTGGTTCCACCTGTCCTGAACGGGCTCACGCTTCCCGTCAAGGACACCGTACGCAGCTTGGGGGTGCTCCTTGATTCGTCGCTCCATCTTACTTCTCAGGTAGATGCAACGGTCAGGAGCACCTGTTTTCAGCTTCGGCTGATACGCCAGCTGCGTCCCTACTTGGACCGGAGGGACCTTGAAACTGTAGTACACGCCCTGGTAACCTCTCGGTTGGATTTCTGTAATGCGCTCTACATGGGGCAGCCTTTGTACGACACCCAGAAGCTACAACTAATCCAGAATATGGCAGCACGATTGGTCACGGGGGCATCCAGGACCCACCACATAACACCGATCTTAAAAGATCTTCATTGGCTGCCTATTCGCTTCCGGGCCCAATACAAAGTGCTGGTCGTTACCTATAAAGCCCTAAATGGCTTGGGCCCAGAGTACCTAAAAGACCGTCTCTCCCCACATAATCCGCCCCGCACACTTAGATCAAGCGGGCAACATTTGTTAAAAGTTCCAGAGGCTAGGCTATCGACAACTGCCAAGAGAACATTTTCAATATCTGCTCCGAGCATCTGGAACTCATTGCCTACTGAGCTCCACCTGATTGCTTCCCTCCCCCAATTTAAAAAGGAGCTGAAAACGTATTTATTTAATCAGGCTTATCCTTGATTGCCATCTGTTATCGCTACCCCCCCCCCATAAGCCATTGAACAATCCATTGTATACCGCATTGGGACGATAATGTTTTTATTTGTTGCTTTATTGTAATGTTATTATTGTACTGTTTAGAATGTTTTAATGCTGTACACCGCCCTGATCAAAGGAAGGGCGGTATACAAATACATTATTATTATTATTATTATTATTATTATTGCGAACAGTTAAAGAAAAAAACACTCTCTAATGGAAATCTTAAGGTGCATGCTTCTAGACTCAGAACCCACGTACTGAGGAGAGACAAGCAAAATGGCTCTTTACCTTCAGGGCAATTTGCCAGCCAAGGTAAGAGTGCCATTTTTATGAGCTCTTCCATGAGCTCTAGCTAAATATGGGTTCAGTTACAAAATGTCTATAGTGTATATAATGTCTATAGTGCATTGAACATAATGCCCATTCTGGGCCACAAGCAAAAGAAGAGGTATGGGTGGGATATACCCAGAGGTGCCAAAGATACAGAATCCTAGGCATCAAGATGAATAATGTCAAAAAAGTATATATTGATGGAAGTGAAATGTCAAACATGAAAGAAATGCTGGATATATATACATAATGTGAGGTCTTGGGGATGGGGTCCAAGTCTAAACACAAAAATTCATTTATGTTTCATATACTCCTTATACACATAGCCTGAAAGTAAGTTTATCCAATATTTTAAATAATTTTGTGCATGAAGCAATGTTTGTGTACACTGAACCATCAGACAGCAAAGGTGTCACTGTTTCAGCCACCCATAAAAAATATTTTGGTTTTTGGAGTATTTTGTAGTTCAGAATTCCGAATAAGCAGCAACCCCAAATGGTGGTTAGACTGAGCAATGAGATTATCAGTGCACCTAACCAACATAAATGGGATACATAGAGAGATATAAAGTTGTCAACTTGCTCAACAACAGGAATTCCACATAGACAATTTCTTACCTTATGTAGGAGAGGAGATGCCAGAGTCATTCATGTGTGATAATACAGCAAAAATCAATGAAAGTGAAAGGGTAAAGTGGAGAAGAGCTGCAGAAGAAGAAACAATCTCTACACAAGAATTAAACTTGGCCCATCATGGAATTGCCATCAGGAAGAAAGACGCAAAAGGTCTTCAGGACCAAACATATCAAAGGTGTGAAGCATCACTTAACCAAGCATGGTCTTACTGAGTTAATGTGTTGCTGAATGGAAGACATGTTTGTGGATGTGTTCATAAAGCTGCTCATACAAGCTTTCATACAGAATCATGTACTACTGAGTCCATGTGGAATTAAGTTCAACACCTCTCTACAGCTGCAAACCTGTAGTCATTTACCAGAGAGTGCACTTCCACTGAACTCAGTATATCTTACTTTTGACTAGACATGTATAAGACTGCAACATTAGCATAGAGAAAATCCAGTGTTTGTACTTATTAGAGAGATCACTGTGTACTTTCCTGCCATTTATGGTATACATTATAGATACCCAGATAAGATGCTTTGAAACCAAAGTTTGTGCATCACTAAAGAACTCTAAAGAAACTGCATTCTCACAATAAATAAATAAAATAAAATAAATAAAAAATCATCACTTGATAATTAGATAATGCCACTAATGAACTCTGTCATGTGCATAGCACTTTACTATTTGCTATACCTGAAGATCACTCCCCTAAGAAAACAATGTGACATAGGAGCATGGCCGTGAAATGAACTTCAAGCCACACAGAATTCATTCTAACAAGGTATAGACTTTTGGGTTGCCCTTCAGTTCAGGCATCATGCCTACTTATCTGGAAGGATGTCCAGAATATTTCCTCTACTATCAGAAAGAATGCCCTTTGCATGTCAGTTAGCTCACAGCATGCGCAAGAGGGTGCTATGAAATTCATGTCCTCTTTGTGGGCTTCCCATACATAAACCTATTGTATGAACAGAATGCTAGGGATGATAGGCCTTCAGTCTGCTCTAGCATGGCTGTCCTGGTGTTCTGAATGTTTGTGGGAGATACAGGTAGTATAATGAGTAATACAGGTAGCCCTCAAAAAAAAGAAGAACAGCCCACATTCCTCTCCTGGGAGAAGCAAATGGCACTCTCCGCCATGGTAAGAAAACTCAGCCTTTACTTTAGTACATGCGGGGAAGGGGAATTCCATAAGCACATCTCCTTATCCCTGGTGGTAAAAACACAATAGCAGCAAGCAATTTGCTACCTTTTTCTGACACCCACAGTTTTTTGCCTGAGCTGTCTCTAACAGCCCATGTTGAACCAAACCAGGTTTTGCCAGATGAGATCTGTCATATAACCACCTTAGAGAGCTTTTTAAAAAGCTGTTAAGACGGATCTCTTCCAGCGGGCCTTTCCTGAATAGCCACCAAAGAGGGGAAGTAATGGATCAATCCCGTTTCCTGTTTGCTATTGTTGTTGGTTTGTTTTACTTATTGTTGAAAGTGTTATTATTTTAAAGATATTTTAAACTGTAAAATGTTTTAAAGTGTAAAATGTTTAATTCTAGTTTAAGGGAGGGAGGGTTGAGGGACATGATTTGTATAATTTTTAATGCTGTAAGCCACTCTGATTGCCTGAGTGCAGATGGGGCGGGATATAAATAAATTGTATTGTTATTAGTAGCTTACAGTTGTAAACTGCTTAGACACTGCTTAGGTGGTATGAAGCGGTACATAAATGAAGCTGTTTGTTTGTTTGTTTGTTTGTTTATTATTGTTATATTATTGTTGGGTCCAGCCGACTGTCTTCCACATCAATACACCAGGTGCTTCTGTTGCCACAATTATTATTGGTACCCCTGTAAGCAGATGGCATCAATTGCTCCTCTCGCAGCAACAGGAGCAATCCTTTAAAGCCCTACATGGCTCAGGTCCAACTTATCTTAGGGACTGCCTCTCCTCGTATGAGGCCCCCCCCCCCGCATGCCCCGGTCCTCTGGGAGGAACCTGCTACAGCCCATGAAGACCAGGCTGTCGCAAACCTCCCAGAGGGCCTTTTCAGCCTTGGCTCCCAGGCTATGGAATGGCCAGCCGGCTGAGATCTGTCTCATTACAACGTTAGATCGTTTCAGAAACCATATAATCTTCCCGGCTCCTAGAACTTCACAGGTAATTCCCAGGCGTTCTGCATTCTGATGTCACTTCATGCTGCTAAGAACTGTGGGTTTTAATATGTTTGTCTTATTTTATTTTATATTAACTTGTTTTAATCTTTGTTAGTTTAATTCTGTTTTAAGGGGTGGGAGGATGGGGATGGAATTGTTGAACTATTTTAACTGTAACTGTTTTTTAACCTTGTTGTACCCTGCCCCGATTGTTCAGACAGAGGGGCGGGTAAGAAATAAATTATTATTATTATTATTATTATTATTATTATTATTATTATGCAATCATACAGCAATTTTCCTCCACTTTCCAGTCTTCCTGCTGCCCTGATGGTCTCAGACATGATCACAGTCAAAAGGAGAGTAGGCTGAAAGGTGATATGATAGCAATCTTCATATGTCTCAAGGGGTATAAAACAGGTTGGGTGTTCCTTATCTGAAATGCTTGGGGCCAGAAGTACAGTGGATTTTGAGTTTTTTAATTTATTTTGGATATGTGTATTTGCATAGACATACATAATGTGATATCTCGGAAATGGGACACAAGTCTAAACACAAAATTCATTTAAGTTTCATATACACCTTATACAATAGCCTGAAAGTAAGTTTATCCAATATTTTAAATAATTATGTGAATGAAACAACATTTGTATACATTGAACCATCAGAAAGCAAAGGTATCACTGTCTGAACCACCCAAAAATATTTTGGTTTTTGGAGTATTTTGTAGTTCAGAATTCTGAATAAGGGAGGCTTAACCAGCATTTAAGGTAGTGCAAGCTTGTTTTCTAGTGTCCTACAGGAGTCAACCCAAATCAATGAATTCAAATTACAAGGAAAAATATGCTTTAGCTGTGGATTTTCTACACTAGGATGGGGATTGGATTGGATGACTTTTTGGGATCTCTTCCAACTCTACAATATGAATCAGAGCTTCCACAGTTACATCTGTCTTTAAAAGAAAAAATGGAAAATGCAGTCACAGCTGTATCTTTTAGTTGTTCTTCCAAAATTCACTGTGTGTTGAGTCTGCAGACATGCTATAGTGAAATATGGATGGGCTTAAACTAATTGCTGAGCATTTATATCTTCACAAAAGTTTAGGACTGCATGAAAGAGAGCAGCCTTCCCTTTGTCATAAGCTGCTATAGTACATGCTTACTGGAAGTAATTGTATCTTGAGATGATAAAGTGAAGTATTTTTGGAGGAGCTTAAAATAAAACTCTTTAATTAGTAACCATTATCTCTCGAATAAAAGATTCATTAGTACTAAGTCTTTAAGTCAAACTAAAGAATGCATTTGATCCCTACTGGGCCTCCAAATGTAAAGTTTAAAATGGAAATTAATGTAGTTTGTTCATTCATGAGAAGCCACACTCCTGTTGCTAGTTTAGATGGTGTTCTTTCTAATACAACATCCTTATTTTTAGGTACTATCCATTTCTGATGTGCTTCTCCTGCACAATTTATGGCTAGCTATTTTTAATATGGTAAATCCACATGGTGCCTGTATACTTCATGTTCACATACAGAAGCCATTGGCAGAGATACTTTCCATGGGAGAATCTCCTGAATTACAATGATTTGGATCTTCAAATAAATTACCATAAGGGAATCCACAGAAGGTGGGTTTCATGTTCTTTCATCCTACTGTAATTACCCATGTCTTACCCCAAGCATCTTCAGTGGGTTGAGAGGCCTTCTTGGAAAGTCAAATCCAAGGCAAAGTTAACTTAAGGGGGTTCATAGAAGGAAAGTTTTCTACCCCCCCCCTCCCACCTCACATTCAGCAGCCCCTTTGTCTCCCATTCCACATTGTTCAGGAGCTTTTTTAAGGATGCAAGTAGCTCTGGGAAGAGATAAGGATTTGGAACCTTTCCTTTTTTGAAAGTTCTTATCTTAGAATCATTATAGGGCTACCCTTCCCATTGCAGTGTTTCCCATAGCCACAAGAATACAAATAGATCAAGTGCTCCAGTAAACAGGCGATTGAGGCCTGACTAGTGCAGAATACAATGGAACTCTTGCTTACCTCAATTTGGAAACTTTGCTTCTATTAATGCAGGCTTAAAATAACATCCATTTTCTTTGCTGCAGCATCACAATGCTGGCTCATGTACCACTTATGATCAAGAATAAACCCAAGGCCGTTTCTTGCACATAGTACTCCAGAGCCATGTACCCTCTTGCCACCCTAACCCTGCACTTTCGGTTTTCATAGCCTAAATGTAGAATTTTGCATTTGTCTCTACTTACTTTCATTTTATAAATTTCTGGCCCATTTTCTAGGCCTGTTCTGTGCTTGCCCAGAAGGAAGGACCAGATCTAATGGTTGAAGTTACAGTATGGTAGATTTTGATTAAAGGAACTTGGAAGGAACATCTCAACAGTAAGGGTGGCTCAGCAATGAAGCCAATTGCCTAGAGAGATTGTGAACTCTCCTCAAAAAGAGGCTGGACAGCTGCAATTAAAATTGCAGTGGAAATTTATAATTTCAAGTTATAGTCCTATGCCATTAGGGGAAATTAACTGATTAATACTAACTCATTGTTTGTAAATAGTTTTTTTGTAAATAGTTACCTCTAAACTCTGAATTAGTTACTTCTAAGCTCTGAAATAGTTACTTCTAAGCTCAGCATTGTCACCTGCCCAGTAGCAAACAGTGTCCCCAAATTTCAGCCAATTATTACTGATAATTTTCTTCCTGAAACAAGAAGGATCTAACATATAAAAGAAAGTTTCCATTGCAATTGCAATTTAATGTCGGTTATGCTGAAAATTAGAAGCCAGTTATGAGTCTTACATTATTTAACATTTATCTAAATTCTCATACTAGTTACAAATGGAGTCAGAGCGATTCAAGCCTTTCCTCTCAGCTGCTTCATACTTCAAAATTCACCTCTTTCCACATGGGAACTAAAAGAAGGAGAAGCTCTGCTGATCTCTCCACAGTTTAGCTTCCATGACTTGGGGTTGCAGTTTGGAACAAGAGTGCTGTTGGGGGAGAGTTAAGCATGCCCCACTAATCCAGGTCAGTGCCATATCTGGTATTATGTTGCTTGCTATGTATTTAATGCATGCCATATATTATGGCTCTCTGATGACAAGGGAATATGGAGTTTATCAGACAACAGAAATTGGAAGTATAATCTAATGGCAATCCAAATGCAATCATGGGGTTTCATGTTATTGCGTATTCAAGCATCTCACGCAATTTCGGGCAGGAGAGAAATCATTCTGAATGCAATCATGGGTTTTAATTTATTTTGTATTAAAGCATCTCACGCAGTTTCGGGCAATGGGCAGTCATTTTTGGGTAACGGGAAGTCATTCTGAACGCATTCCAAATGCAATTGGAATTCATGTAAATTTGCTAAACTAGCGAATTCATGTGAATTCGAATTGGCTCCAATTGGCTCCATTCGAAATAAAGAGAAATTCCTCCCATCTGATAAACTCCTAAGAGTACAAGTCAAACTTCAGCAGAATAGCAGTACATGAGATTTACACTCATGTTTTCTATTAAGAATAACAGAATTCTTGTTCTGGTAGATGTATTAACAAACAATCCTATAGGGATCTTCAGTGATCTATGAATGAGTTGAAATGGTCGGCAGACAGTATAGCTAAAAGATCCAGAAATCCCCCCTTTGGCAAACAATGAGTAGTTCCTTTAAATAGGCTAGAAATCATGGTGTCATAGGCCAGATTTTCAATAAAATATTCTCAAATTAATCAGAATGCATTTTAAAGTACCTTGGAGGACTGCTTCCTTTCCAGGGATCCCATTTCTGGACCCCTCTAGACAAATAGTGTGACGCATGGGAAAGAGAGTTAGAACTGGATTGGCAAGATGCAAGTTCGCATCCCCACACGTTTGTGAAACAAGCCACTAACTTGCAACTTTGTCTATGTCACAAAGTTCGTCTCAGGCTAAGAAAAATCAATGCATGCTGCTGTGATCTCACTGTAGAAAAATTAGCTACTAAGGCTAAATACCAATTTATTTATTTTTTTAAAATAACTTTTTTTTATATAAACAATGTTGTACTTCCACCTAATGCTGAAAATGTAAAGCCAGTTATGAGTAATACATCATAGGAAATTTGTCCAAATTCTTTAACAGTTTGGTGAACCTTGTCTCACATCCTGTCCAGCTTTTCATTCTAAATAACCAGTTGCAATATTTTGAAACTTTTTTCTTCCTGGTAGTGCTTTCCATTTCCTTCCCTCAAAAACGAGTGCAGAGGACTCCACACTTCCTTTAAAATCCAAATTGCAGAGCAGCTGAGGGTTGCCAGTCCTTTTTAACTGCGACTTATACTTCCCAAAGCTTTGATTACCAAAATGTAAAGCAATAATTAGATAAGGATAATTTACATCAATAATATAAAGTTGCAAAGAACAATATCCCAAGTAATTGGTCTTGACCAATGTAAATAATGCCTGTCCCTTTTATTTACATTTGGTTTCCCCCCATAAAGAGCCTACTGGGCTATAAGGAAGTAAGAGCCCAGCAAAAAACTGAATCCCCATCTATCAGTATTAATCTCACACTTTACTGAGGCGCCATCCATTTATCTTGCCGACACAAATTAGAAATTCAAGAGTTTTAACAAATGAGCCTGCAAATGTAAACTTATTAGGCCATATATTTTTACTACACACTGTGCAGTGCCCTCCACAAAGCTGTCCCTTCAGAGAGTGTTTTTCTATTTTGTGTTATTGATGGCAGCTAACTAATCACATTTTTAATGTTGTCTTTGGGGAGGGCTGTTTGAGTGCATGGGCAAACTAAACTACCCAGAATAAATCTACCTTATTAAATGGTTGAAATTATGTGTCTTTTACGATAAAGAAACTCTTGAGCATTGTTACATTTGCTAACCTGCTTCTTCTCCCCCCAGAAATCAAAGAGACTTGGATTAATTAAAATAATACATCAAAACTGGGGATTGTACCGAACGTGTCTGGGTATGAGGGAACAGACAAGAAAAATTGGTTAATTGGTCTCTTTATCCCTATTCACATGCCACCTCCTTTGAAACAGGCTAGCCTTTAAAGAAAATCTTAAAGCTAAGCAAACTAAATCTAACAAGGAGGCAAAGCATTGAAGTTTCTGTTCCTACAATGGATACACCATGCTGTTTGTTAGGTAAAGCCTGATTGTTTCTTAAATTACTGTAACCCAGGCCTAAATCAAAGGTTAGAATCTGTGTGACCCCAGAATTGGAACTCCTAGCATTCCTCATCATGGGGTATTATGGTGATGGTCACATGGAGCTGAAGTCCAACAAGATCTGCAGACTTCCCAGTTCCCACATCTGGGCTAAATCCAATTTTTAGAACCATCTAGAGAAGATCCAATGAATCAATGGAACTTGCATGAGGGTTAAATTTAGATTTAGGTTAGATTTAGGCTCAAGTCTTGGACAAAAATGTGAAGTTACCCTTAAAATTACCTGCCAGAGCCCTTTTCCAAGTGCATAGAGTAGGCCCTTAGTATACACTGGGATTTGGTTCCAGGTCCACCCCCTCAATACCAAAATCCATGGATGCTCAAGTACCATTATATAAAATGGTGTAATTAATAGTATCCCTTATATAAAACAGCAAAATTAAGGTGTTTTTTTTTTTAAATTTAATGAAGAAAGGTTTTCAAGCTGTGGATGGTTGAATCCATAAATGCAGACTCTGTGGATATGGAGGGCCAGCTGTAGTTAGATCACAGATCTGAATCAGATTTAACAGTCATTCCTACTTTTCAAAGAACCCTCAGAGCTGTAGTTCTCACCTGCACAGAAGGCTAACAGAATTCTTAGGGTACTCATTGGAATACAATTCACAGGATATTGACTTTGTTTAACATACTTTGTTGGGGGGGGGGGGAGCACACACTTAAAACAGCTCAAAATATCAAGTTGGATAGAAGAAACAAGCTAAAATAATATAAATCATGGCAAACTGGCCCCAAACTGACACAATGCCATTCTGGCGAACTCTATTTTCAGAAAAACATAGGTAGCTGAAGAGGAGCAAGGGGGAATTAGCTTTCCCTCCAGCATGAGTAACCTGCAAGTAATGGTCCATTCTTGGGATTTCAGGATACTAGCAAATGGTCTACATGGAATTGTTCTCTCAACTAGAATAAACTCTTAGAATGAACTGCTTTCTAAATCCCACTGATCGATTCTATTTTTGCGAGGACTAGCAACTGGATTTAGGACAATGAGTTTAAAGTAAAGTAGAACGTGAATGTGTCATCCATATGTTAATAAACTATCATTCCTATCAGCCATAGTCAATGGTGTGCCTTCAAGTCATTTCCCACTTATGGTGACTCTAAGGCAAACCTATAACAGGGTTTCTTCGAGATGAGAGTGTGCATACCAAGTATAGCCCATGATAAATGATGAGGAGCATTGCAGTCAAACAACATCAGACACCATCTATAAGAGTACAAGTTGCCCATTATTTTCAATAGGTGGTGTTGAGAATACTCATCATAAACAGAGGCCATTGGAAGATTTGATAGTCATTCATCCACAGGAAGCTGCCTTACACTGACTCTGATCATTGGTTCATTTTAATCGACATTACTGGCAGCAGCTCTCCAGGGTTTCAGGCAAGATTCTTCCCTAATCCTTCTAGGAAAATCCATGATGTTTCCTGGTAGCCTCTAATCCAAGGCTCTTATCCAAGACTGACCCTGCCTAGCTCCCACAATAAGTTGAGATCATACGTATTCAGTGTGGTTCCTACCTTCAGCAATCTGCAATGTGTAAAATTACAGCACTATATAAATAAAGCTTAATCATCACCATCATCATCATCATCAGGTGCTCTATAGATGTGTTGGACTACAATCCATGCTGTCAACATGCTGTCTGGGGATGATGAACAGGGCAGTCAAACATGACAGGTCTTTGCTGAAGAAGGTACTTTATATAGTACAGGGATAGTGACTCTGATGACATTGCTGGGCTGCAATTCTCATCATCCCTGACCACTGCTCACACTGACCAAGGCTGATGTCCAGAAAGATCTAAAGAGAGCTGGCCATTCAGATGTACTTCAGAATGTTCTCCCAGAATTTTTTGCCACATGGAGAAAATTCTCTTGAGAGAGAATGGGATATGGACATTGATTTCTTGAGGATAGAGCATTTGAAAATACCTTTGTAAAAAAGTGGGGGGAAAAACCAAAACAGGACAAAAGAATCTATTTCTTCTTCAGTGATAACTGAGTTTTGATTAAACATCTCCTGTGTGACATCTGCTTCATGTTTCAAGAACACACAGAGTATGTTTTGAAAATGTCCAGCTTGTTAGGGCTAGGAATCTTATTTATCACCATCCTCCTTTTCTAGTTACATCAAACTGCAATCCCCATAATCCCCAACCATGGGCATACTATCTGAGGATGATAGAGTTGCAGTCCATCATATCAGGATAATGCCAAATTAGAAAAAGCTCACCTATCCATAACCCTCCGGCTTCTCCATCCCTTAATTTAAATAGATTTGTTCATGATCTGTGTAATAATAATAATAATAATAATAATAATAATAATAATGTTTTATTTATACCCCGCTCTTCAGCCAAGACTATCAGAGCGGCTTACAATTTGTTAAACAAACAGCTTCATTTACAATTGTAAGCTATTTGCCCCCAACAATCTGGGTACTCATTTTAGCGACCTCGGAAGGATGCAAGCCTGAGTCAAGCTTCAGCCCTTTGCTGGTCTTGAACTCGCCACCTTCTGGTTTTGAGTGTACTCATCCCTCCACTCCTTTGTTCATGTTGTATTTTTCTTTGTCCAACCATACATAGAGAAAGAAAACAATTTTTTAAAACATTGCTACAAGTACAGTACCTGATTGGCAAGAACAACAGTAAAAAGGACCATCCATTTAATATGTACTCTTTTCAGTTGAGAGCCTCTAGTACCAGAATAACCTATTCTCCAGCTGCATTTAATTTTAAGTTATGTTCTTGCCAGTCATTTTGTTACACATACATTATATACATTATGTACAGTGTATTCAGAACAAGCAAGGCAAAGAATCAGCATTCCTCAACAAGTTCTGGAGGAACAATCCGAATGTCTAAACAGCTGACCAATGACATCTGTTCTGTAGAATCCCATTATTCTTAATGTTGAGCAAAATGCTGTAATTACTCTAGGAGCTTTTATTACTTTGTGAAAGGGCTTGTTAAATCATTTTAACCAATGATCTGTAGAAACACTAATTGCCATTTTATGGCTCCCTTCCCAGCAGCAAATACAAACATGGGCAAGATTGAAATTCTCATCATTAAACATCAATGGTATGAAAATTTTTCAAAATAAGGTCTGGTCAAGAAAAATAGGACTTAGGCAGACAAATGTGAACACTTGAGTGTTCAGTGGGTTATCTCAAAGTCATAACCAGAAGATGTTAGGTATTACTTTTCTCAGAATCCCCAGTGGCTATGCTTGCATTCCAAAAAGGAGCATTTTAAAGCACTGGTATTCCACCTGAATACTACAACCTGGCAATTGCCCCCCTCCCAAAATGAAAAGAAAAGAGAGAAAAGGAAAGTAGAAAAGAAAAAAGATATTGAAAGAGAGTGTGGGAGGAGAGATTGGAGCAAGTTGGTAGATAGTTAGATACCTGTAAAAACTTGCAGTTCCGAGAACTTCTCCTGACCTTTTATAATAACAATTCAGCTCCAGCTTTGGCTGCACATTGCCCAACCTACAACTACAATAGAGCCTCATTTGACAATCAGGTGGTAAGGAATACAACAAAGAGAAAATTAACAAAAGTAAGTACAGTGGTGGACTTTGATTCCAGGACCACCAACATCCCCCATGGATACCAAAATCCATGGATGCTCAAGTACCATTGTATACAACGGGGTTATAAAATGGTGTCCCTTATATAAAATGCAAAATCAAGCTTTACTTTTTGGATATATTTTAAAAAATAATTTCAAGCCATGGACGCAGAACCCGTGGATGTCGAAGGCTGACTATAAATAAATATCACATGTGGTTTGCTTTTAAAATTTTGGCTATAGGGTTTAGAAATATCCCTGAATCTGAATTAGAGAAGAACTTCTTAGATTCTGAAAATGGAGCATCAGAGAGAAAGGTGGGGGGGGGGGGGGAGAGAAGGGAAGATCTAAAAGTATATTTGGCCCACCATATTCACTGATTTTTTTATCCATGGATTCAACCATCCATGGATTCATGTTTTTTAATGTACATAAATTTCAAGAAGCAAACCTTGAATTTGCTATTTTATATAAGGGACACCATTTTACTATGCCATTGTATTTAACGTGACTTGAGTCTCCACAGTTTTCATAGAATCATACAGCTGGAAGAGACCACAAGGGCCATCCAGTCCAACCCCTGCCATGCAGGAACTCCCAATCAAAGCATCCCCAACAGATGGCCATCCAGCCTCTGTTTAAAGACTTCCCAAGAAGGAGACTCCACCACACTCCAAGGGAGTGTGTTCCACTGTCAAACAGCCCTTACTGTCAGGAAGTTCCTCCTAATGTTGAGGTGGAATCTCTTTTCCTGCAGCTTGCATCCATTGTTCTGGGTCCTGTTCTCTGGAGCAGCAGAAAACAAGCTTGCTCCCTCCTCAATGTAACATCCCTTCATATACATAAACAGGGCTATCAAATCACCTCTCAACCTTGTAAGCCTGAGGGCAGGGAACCGTCTAATTAAAATAATACTTGTAAGCCACTCTGATAGCCTTTATGGCTGAAGAGCGGGGTATAAATAAATAAATAAATAAATAAATGTTGTTGTTGTTGTTGTTATTGTTATATAAGGGAAGGTTTCCAGACCCTTCACCATTTTAGTCGCCCTCCTTTGGACCCGCTCCAGTTTCTCCACATCCTTTTTGAATTGTGGTGCCCAGAACTGGACACAGTATTCCAGGTGGGGCCTGACCAAAGCAGAATAGAGTGGCACTATTACTTCCCTTGATCTAGAAACTATACTTCTATTGATGCAGCCTAAAATTGCATTGGCCTTTATAGCTGCTGCATCGCACTGTTTACTCATGTTCAATTTGTGGTCTACTTGACTCCTAGATCCCTTTCACACACAGTTTCACTCAGCCAGGTGTCCCCCATTCTATATCTGTGCATTTCATTTTTCCGCCCTAAGTGCAGAACCTTACATTTCTTTGTGTTGAATTTCATTTTGTTAGCTTTGGCCCAGCTCTCTAGTCTGTTCAGGTCATTTTGAATTTTGATCCTGTCATCTGGAGTATTAGCTACTACTCCTCCTTTTGTTACCCATGAGGGGTCATAGAACCAAACCTCAGGAGATACCAAGGGCCCACTGTACCCAACACAAGCAGCAAGCAGCAAGCAGCAATAGAGGATCTAGGACACAGACACAAATGCATACTTCTCTCACTCACCAGCAAGGCTGGATGATCAACGATGAAATTGGATTGCAGGTCCCAGTGCAGCTAAAGGCCCAATGCAACTGCTGGCACTGTGCACACATGCATGTGTGCACACTTTGTATTGTCAAGCTAGAAATGGTCCTAGGGAGAGGACTGCTGATGTCTTGCCAGGCCTGGGGGTCAAGCTTGAGCTCCAAATAGAACTGCTCTTGGCCTGAAATCCTTCCACTCTTGGTCATGCCAGAGGGGGCCTTCTTTTTCAAAACTCTCCAAGGTGGCCTCAACCACCTTAAATCAGCCTTGTGCACATACAGTCTCACATTCTCTCTCTCTCTCTCTCTCACGCACACGCACACACACACAAACACTAACAATGACATATCTTGAGCCCTTAATCTTCTAATAAATGGGACCAGAAACACATGTCTTTTGGTGTTATGATCCTAGGGTGATTGGCAGTTTCAGTTAAGTGTGCTTTTGGGGGGTGTTTGTTGGTGTGGTGAAGCAACTTTTCTATTGCTACTCCTTCACTGGGCAGGGGATGGGGTGGGGATCAAGAATGGTCTTGGGAGGCAGGATCACAAATGGTCAGCAATCCTTGGTCTCATGACTGATAGCAAAGAGGTTAAAATTAAAATAATAATTGTAAGCCGCTCAGGTAGTAGACTTTTTTGGGCTGCCTCTACAATGATATTAAAAAAAACAAAAACAAACAAAAAATGCATATCATCTCCCATTCATGTCTGATCTCTTGGCCCAAGCTGCTACAAAAGTTATACTGTAAGAAATTATAACAAAGAACAGTATAAGGATGAGAGCAAGTCGAGCCCTGCTCCAAAATTCCCCAAGTTAGTAGAAATCCAACTTCTTGCAGGGGAATAGGCTAGCTTTCCAACAAGAGATGCACATGGTCTATAGCAAATCATACCACATGTCTGTGGATGCTAGCTAGTTCCAATAGACAGAGGGAGAGCAAGCATTGGGGAAAGAGGTTATTTGCCCAGGTAGGCAGGGGAAAATGAGAAAAATCCCTGCACAATACACAGAGGTACTAATGGAAGCAGGAGAGAGGACTGCTGTTAATCAAATGTCAATAGATGTCTAATAGGAGGATAAGAAGAAGCTGCACATTTGAGACCTAGGGGAACTGCACAAAACAGTTTCCCACTAATATTTGTTCAAAAATTAAATGGATCGTTAGACTTTGCACATATCTTATGTCAGCTTTGTACAAACATTCCATAAAGCAATTTCAAAATCTGGACAAGAAAAAGAAGATACTATAGAATCCTCTACAAGTGAACTCAGATCATGAGTATTCACAAGCTCAATAAGAATTTAGATGAAGCCATCTGAGATAAGAAATAAATGTGAACTATCTAAATTATCTTATTCTTCAGTCTCAGAAACAATATATGCAAGAGTTAACATTTCAATTCTGTCATTAAATGACAAATTTTGATACAACTCTAGCATTGTTGGATCTCTACAGGTAGTGGTATAAGTAGCAAGAGTAAAAATTACAATAATTGCACATCAAAAGCAAACTAGGTCCTGAAATAAAGCAAGAAAAGTAAAATCCAAATCCAAGACGGTAAATACCAGGCATCGAGCATAAAGAAAAACAGCTGATAACTATCAAATAATATATATATATATTAAAACAATGTTTATATACAGAAATACTGAGTTTCTCTCAATGGATACCTCCCTTTCCAGCTGATGAAAGCCATATGGGCTATTAAAGATACAAATGTTTTTAGTATAAATTTGCCTGAACTATCAATTAAGAATTTAATCATTCCAAATTCTGAATCAATTGACGATGGACAGATACTATTTTAAACTGTTCTAAACTACATTTATTGTATGCTACCCAGTGACCATCAGCTATCAGGATGAATATCAATATTTTAATACATAAGAAATAAAATAAAAATGTATCTTGTTCAGCACAAGTTTTGAGTCAACTGCTAAAATAATGAAATATTAAGAAAACAGGTGAAGTATACATAAAAAAACATTGCTTTCTGTATCTGTCTCTGACAAGCTGCTATTACCTTTCTACTTGCTCTTTTTATATATTTATAAAGTAAAACATTAGATCAGTTAAAGACATCTCAAGGATTTTGTTCACAGGTGTAGGCCCAATACAGACATTCTAGACAGGAGATAGTCCATTTATGTACAGTAGTATGCGATCAGGGCTACAAGTGGCATGCCATATGGAAGCTCCACATGTAGGTACAATTCATCTAACTTGGGTCACCACACATATAGGTCTCTATATTGTGCACCCATGTTACTTCTGGTGCTGGAGCGGGGAAGCACAATAAGACAGGTAGGGCGGATTTAGCCATAACATTCTCTCTCAAGATCTGGATGTCAGGAGATGTGACCGCCCTCCAAACATATTCTCAAACGTTGGAGGATCTTACGTTTTCCCTCCACGGTCAACTGTATTTTGTTCACCTGCATGAGACTGGAATCCAGTACAACTGATGTTGTGAAAGCTGGACAGTGAAAAAAGCTGATAGGAAGAAAACCAATGCATTGGAGATGTGGTGCTGGAGTAGAGTTCTGGGAATGCAGTGGAATGCTAAAAAGACCAATAAATGGGTTGTAGAACAAATCAGGCCCAAACTCTCCCTTGAAGCAAAGATGACTAAACTGAGGTGGTTGTATTTTGGCCATCTCATGAGAAGAAAGGGCTCACTAGAAAAGACAGTAATGCTTGGTAAAGTTGAGGGCAACAGGAAAAGAGAAATACTGAATACCAGCTGAATAGATTCATTCAGAGAAGCTACAGCCACGAATCTGCAAGACCTGAGAAGAGTGATTGAGGATAGGGTGACTTAGAGGTCTCTCATTCATAGGGTTGCCATAGGTCAAAGTCAACTTGAAGGCAGTTAACAATGAACAATTTATAAAACCAGCTCTAAGTCAATAATAAGACAATAAAACAAAAGGTTAGATAAATTTAAGACACCAACTAATATGCTTAATTTTTTTAAAAGTATAAGCCATTTTGTGGGCAACCAGAAACATTAAAATATTTTTATAATCTATATGGAAACAAATATCTAAAACTATTAATCTATAATACCAGGCTGTTAGTTCAAGTCTGAACAGAATGTAATCAGTAACTTTAGCAACGAAGTAGCAATGCATTCAGCCACCTTTACCAAGAGAACAAGGGAGGAAATGGCAATCACATCCAGCCCACAACTGGAAAAAAATCAATTTAGGGGGATGTGACTGCAGTTGTCTTACCAGGTTTTTAATTATGTGTTTGTTTGCCATGGTGGCCTAATTTAGTCAAGTAGATGAGGCAACATTAAAAGCTAGTAGGAGAGGTAAGTAATCCCCAGGGTGGGCAGCTTGTGCAGACAGTTTAAAAAGGTACCCATACAGTAGCATGAAGCCGTGGAGAATTTGAGACGGGGGTCTGCATGATAAACAGCAAAAAGGCAGCAAATCAAATTTTTCACAATTAGTTGAACAACAACTGTGACAGGTTCAGTGCTTAACGTTTTCATTTGTGTGCTCAAATTTGGTTATCTGTCCTCTTTTATGCAAATGTGATGTGACAGGAGAAGCTGAGAGCACTCAAGCAGGCCGATCACTCACAACGGGAGCCAGAGCCACACAGCTGAGAGGCCTGGATTAAATGGACTGAGAGCTGATGGAGAAGTGACAAGGAGGAGCGGTGCAAATCTCATGAAATGATTTAAAACTTCTCAGGGATGAGGCACAGAACCCACAATTATAACCTGTAACGCGGCATCCCAATATGCCAAAAGAGCAAGATGAAAAGCACATGTATACCAGCTCTTGGTATACTTCATTAAACCTGATGCATTTGTCCTCAATTAGGAAATGAGGAGAAAAAACATGATGAAAATTATAATAATTGGGTTATGCATCTCTTTATCAGTATGTCATACTTTATGGAATAAGGATTGGGAGGGAAAGAGGAAAAAAGAATGTGAACAAAGAAAGAGGTGCTAGCTCAAGAGTTATTGGACTATAATGTGTTAAACAATTCACATTATGTTTAATATATTTCTTCCATGTATAGTTCCAGCAGCAGAAATGGTTCAAGCAATAAAAAGTACTGGCCAGTAAATTTTATGACACATCAGAGAATGTAATTATTATGATATCCGATTAAGCTGGGAAGGATATTTGCAGCCTGATCCTAAACCTTTCTGTTGAGTAAGTACACTGAATTCTGTTAAATAGTACAGCCTTTACCATGAAGGACAAATTTTCTAAAAATTGTTGGTAATCTGCTTGACAGACATAAGTGGATAAAATTTTGATAGCACAATTATAATGTAGGCTTCAAGATTTTATCTGTTGGCAAACAAACCCCTATTGGGAATATAAACCAAAAGCGAACCTGTAGCTTGTTTTCCCCCATCTTGGCCAGTAAATGAAAATAGAAAAGCAAGCCCCTAATATCCATTATACATTAGGCAGCACAGTCTTAAACAGAAAGGTAATGAATATATTCAATATTAAATATCTATTTAAATCTATGTCTTCTTGTCCTCATATGGTGATTTCCAAATCCCAAATGTTCTAAATTCAGAAGCCACCTATGTGCACTGTGTGAGAGGAACAACAGCTCCAAATGTCACAGTGTTAAATGAGCAAATGTAGCAGTTATCTTTCCCTTTCAGGACAATGGCAAAGGGGCCATGTTTGTTCCAAAATACATGAAAAGCACAAGAAGGCAGACTGAGAAAAGCTGCTAAGAAGCACTTTGTGTATGAAACCACAGCATAGTTTGATTATAATTAATCTGCTTCAGAATTGAATAGGAATTACAATTCCTAATCTACCTTTGGAGGCTGCAATCTTGTGGAGGCTTCCACTTCTCTGGGAATAAATCCCATTGAAACCAATGAAATTTATGAATAAGTAAGCATACATAAATCCACTCTGTTATTTTAACTGTTCCACCACAAGCCAGATTTTTACTACTTTACAACTTGGGCAAATGTCGGGTTCAGAGGCTAGACCTATTGTAGCACCTTGCTGGAACCATTTTGTTGTTGTTGTTGTGTGCCTTCAAGTTATTTACAATTTATGCCACCCCTATCATGGGGTTTTCTTGGCAAAATTTGTTCAGAAATTTGCCATTGCCTTCCGCTCAGGCACAGAGCATGTGACTTGCCCAAGATAAAACCCCTCAAAACCATTGACCCATTGCCAGAAAAGGAGCCAGCCTAGAGATTGCCTATACAGCCTTTATCTAAGTATGACCTTACTCTCAATGATACTTACCTTCAAGTATTTATAAGATAAAGTTCTCATAAGTAATTTAAAAAGCTACTAATATATAAACCATTTTGTGTTAATTCAGAAAGCCACTCCAGAAAATAATTCTAGAGATATTACATGAATAATCTTGGTTTTCAGTAGTTTCTGGGAGCTGGATGTACTAACTAAGAATAAATTGAAAATGGAAGGAAAAACAAACACCCAACTCTTCATGGTTTTACAGGTTGCTTGGAGAAACCCAAGCAGAATGAATATACTATCAGCAAATTCTGACACAACAAAAGGCTGCAGACAGCACCAAAATAAGTGGATTTCAAAATATTTATTATAAAAATATAGGAAATCAATTTTAAGAGTTTTCAGTATAAACAAACTTACACGAGCCATTTCTGGGACAGAATTAAGTATTACATTTGTGTGGTCAGCAATAAAATACAATGTGAAAGAATCTCAACTGCCCTTTTGAGACACATGGAATTTGGAATAAATTACTTTCAAAATTCAAGACTTTTTGTACTGGAGACTCAAAGCAAGGAGCCTTTTCATAACTAGATGAATGAAGAATTAAAAAGAATATTATTCTACCATGTAAATAATCTACCATGTAAATAATCTTACTAAAATTACTAATAATCATAGCCACAGATTACATTGTTAGATTTCTTATTGTTCAAAAAAATCCATAAACGGCTTTCACAAAAATAAAATAAAATAAAATCTTCAATTGACTTGTCTTTTAGAACCATTGTTAATTTGGCCATTTGGGCTAACTCAGCAACTTTAACAATCCATTCGTCATTGGTAATGCTTCAGTTCGTTTTCAAGTTCGAGGAAACAATATTCTTGCTGTCATATATCAAAGAAGTTATCCATATTTACTCTTCAGGTCTTTCTTGACAATGCTGAACAAAAACATTATTGGTAACATAAGAAAATCTAGCTTTAAAATGTTCTGCCTTAACATATACCAGTAACTTTTCACCTTCTTACAAGTCTACCACATAGGGAAAAATGAACCCTCCTTATCTTAACATCCCCAAAACTGATCTGGGGGCAGAGTCAATAGAAGGACTGAGTTTCAAATGTGGTGCTATACATCTGGTATGACATCAACACCTAGAGGTGGAAAACAAGCAATACAGATTTAATAGATTACAAAAAAAATGTTCATGTAAATCCAACACAAAAGAGAAGCAAATATGAAAAGAATGCACCTTAAACTAGCCATATAACCCCAACATAACCATAAATATCATTATCATAAACCTACCATTTCATTTATATTTAAGAATAATATGATCACTCCATACCAACTGATCAGTGATTATTCTATTGAGAATAGAGAGTAAAGAAATTCATAACTTAAAACATCAGCAATTGTCCCTGACATGATCAAAGCTGACTTAAATGCCCTTAAATTATCTCCTTGGCTTTTACATAACATTGGCCTATCACTATCTCCGCTTTTTTCTTTAAATAATGCACCTCTTCTAGCTCTTCCAAATTTGGAAATAAAATTCATCTGATTCTACAATCACTGTTATTCTATTTATTAATTTAACATCAATATAACACATCTTCTTAAATTAACATACTGTATTTTAAATTTAAATAAATAATAAACATAATGTAAATTAATTTTGAATCTTTACCAAATTTTGATAATGCACAGAATTCATAAAAACAAAAAAACAGAATATAAAAAAAACCTACAGTAAAACCTCACTATATTACGTATTAAAATAATCAATTGTTTTCTTCAACTAATTCAGATTTGAATAGGTAATTAAATACACATCAAGATTTACAGCTGTCATATTGCACAGGAAAGGCTATTCTGAAGTGAGGCACCACAACAGAATAGGCCCTCCTCTGGTTGCTGCCAGATATAACCATTATGTAGATGTTTTGCATTTTACTAACAATGTCTTCAGCCTTGCTGTCTACTATACTGCTTTCTTGAAAATATACAGTGGACCCTCAGTATCTGCCGGTTCGATGTCCGTAGACTGAAGCAACCATGGATCGAAATGAAGAAACATTTGTTTTTAACTTGCAATGGCCAGGCTGAGCAGCAATCCCAGGGCAATAGTGGAGGCTGCTGCTGCAAGAACCAAGCAAAGCAATGTCTCCCTCCCCTTGGAAGTTAATCCCACCACAAAGAGGTCTGAAATTAAACCTCTTCCCCACTCTTTTCCATCTTTGCATCACAAAGCTGCTGCACTTCTGCCTCGCTCCATTTCCCATTTTCTCACAAGGAAGCCTCTCTCAGAGTTTAAACTCCTGCCTGTTTCTCCCTTTCTCATAAGGAAGCCTCTGTCAGAATTTAAACTCGTGCTTCTCCACTTTCTCAAAAGGTACCCTCAGCCAGAATTTAAACTCCTTTCTCACCAACACACTTCCTTGCTCCACTCTTTCTGCTGTCCTTGCCTGAGTTGGAACAGTGGCAAAGAGGTTTAAAATCTGGCAGAGGCTTTCTGATGGGAAGATGGGAAAGAGTGTGGGAAGAATGTCTTCCTGGTGCCCAGACCTTGTGAACCAAGTAATTTTAAATGTTATATACTGACTTGATCACCCACAGATTTTGGTATCCATGGGAGGTTCTGGAATCAAACCCTTGCAGATACTGATGGACCAACTGCATAGCTATTGTTATGACTGGGGCACTGGGAAGTTTGAATAATTCCCAATGGAAAGATCTATTATTTTCATTTAGAGTGCATCATCCATCCTTTATACATATAGCTACTGAAGGATACAGCAGCACCAGGGAGGGGGGAGATTAGTGAAACCTGATTGAGAGTGGATGCAGCCTTCGACTGTCATATTGTCCCCTTACCTAGGCACTGTCAATTTCTTTCCTCTCTTCTTATTGGACTCTTCTTATTGGAGATTGTCTGGCAAATCAGAAGTTTCAGCTATAATTTTCCATACACCTGGGAGAAACAACACAAAGATAACGTGGGACTTCAAGAGCCCAAAGTTCGTCCGCATAGTTGTCCAATCAGCTAAACCCAAGGTCCCAATAACTGCACTTTTGCCTGAACAAAGAAGAGCATGGGGCATGTCTCTTCAGTATCCAGTCCAACTGAACTCTGGCAACATTTCAAAATACAAGCCATGTATATTGGAAGGGAAATCATTTCCATACCATTACCAAAGTGTGCAAATTGGTCCTAAACTACTTTTTCTGAACCCAAAAGTCTGAGACACAGTAGTCAGGTTTGATAGGTCTTGTACCCATAGCCTAAAGTGAAATAAAAGATGGGAGCCCAACCTACTCATCCTTATTTCTGACTTTCAGGTTCAGAAGTTTTGGAAGTTGATGATTTTTAACATTAACTTCAATATATGTGATACAAAATGTTAACATAACTGCAATGAACCAATGAGGATTATATTAGATATTAAGCAATTACAGATACTACATCCCTGTTTAGAATCACAAAAATATACCTAAATATATCTAACATACGGCAGCAGTGCCATGAAAAAAGAGACACATTAGTTCACATTTGTGCAAATATTAATAGATTGAAAACACTGAATGTTATATAAGGTATCAAATATATAATAGGGTATGAGATGCACAAATGATTCTACTAGGATATGTTAAAGGACATGTAAGAAAGGAAAAGAAGATGCTACTCTTGTGTTATCTATGGGATGTCTATTATTAGCACAGAGATGGAGAATACTTCATTTACCACCTGTTGGGTTATGGAAGAGGAAAATTTAAAACATGATGGTTATAAATAAAACCATTGTCTATAAATATCTATGGGGAGTAAAGGAGTAATTCAACAAGCACAAAAAAGAATTGGCTCATTTATCCAATACTGAGATTGATACATGCAGCAGGAAAGCTAGTAACAATTTTGATGTGTTACAATATATTATACTCTGTAAGGTTAATTTGATTTGTTTTTTCTAGTCAGTATGATTTCAGCCAACACCTATGATGTCCTATCTAGGAGAGAAGGAAATAAGAGAAGAAAAACATCTTTGAAAAATAGCTACCACCAACAGAAAGAGAAATGAAAATGAAGGTAGAGAGATTTAAAAATGAATGATGTAAGAACTATGACGATCGGGGGGTGGGGGTGGGGACTAAGGGATGGGAAAAGAAAAGAAAAGGAGGCAAGAGTGCAACCCCCAATGTTTACCCAACATGCTGCTTGTGAGCTGTTAACCAGACAGTGTACTGTGTGTATACTGTGTATGTTGTTGGTCTAAGTAGACTACTTGCTTACATAGCTGTCCAAAGCATTAATACCCCCAAGTAGAATATTGAGAAAAATTAAATACATTTTCCAGTCTCTTAACACATTGAAAAATGCTTTCTTTTATGGTCTTGAAGAGGAAAGTTTTATAATAGTAAAACATGTTAAAACAAAATATTAAAACAAAACAAAAAATCTTAAAATATTGCCACATTATGAAAACACATGACAAATACTAGAGAACATAATAGAAATATAAATGAACCTTTTAAATTTGTAAGAAGCATGACCATGCTTATTTCCTGGAGCAAAAACAACAACATATGTTAGAGCATGTTAACAACTGATTTATTTCAGCATAGGCTATTGTGAACTAGAGCCCATTTCATCAGATGTGTGGAATGTCATTTCAACTGCACCCTTTTTTTCCTTGTAAACTGAAAGTTAACTCCCCCACTGACTTTATTTTAAATTATCTTTTCTTCTGCACAACCCTATAACTAGTGTACTAATGATCATTCTGGAATGTGAGCTGAATGATCCCATTTAAAAAATAAGCCTAATATGAACTTCAAGAATGTATGAGACGTTTTCACATGGCTTATGCAGAAAAAGCTGGCGAAATACCCATATGTATGGATGAATGGCAAGCTAGGAATACAGATTTTTGGCCATCAGCTGATTATGAGAAGAGAAGACAAAAACTGTTAACACTAACTGGAAAAACAGGACAGAAAATTGCACAGCTCTGGAATCTCTCTCTGGAATCTCCCCTTTGCATCCATGCTAGTTCTGTGTTGTATACTCTATTCAGCAGCTACATGTACGAAGGACAGATGATGCACTGTAGGTGAAGATAATAGACCTTCCTATTGGGAATTAATAAAGGGTGACCTCAGTGCCTTCCAGATCATGACACCATAACCAACTATAGATTTTCCAGAAAGCAAAACAGCAATTGACAAGGTTAGGACATTCTGTTAGCAAAATGCGAACACTTGCAATCAACATTTTTCAATGTCTTTCAAAGCTGAGCAGACTGCACTTTCAACTTTTCATGAAACCTGTTTTTACGTGAGGGCTTTTAAAGAATGTGGACAGAATTTTTCATAGAGATACATAAACATTCATTCACTAGATTAGGCCAACAAGATGAGGAATTAATTGAAGATGAGCTAGTAAGTGCAAAGGAAATGAATTTGGTTCCATTCATGTAGACAGAATGCCCCCTAGCGCTCAACAGAAAAAGTGTACAAATAGTATCGATCAGTTTTAAAATGTTTCTATTTCATTTTTCAGACCTGGCTGAAAAGTATTGGTTTTGTTACAAGAGAAAAGACCTGCAAAGGATGTGTATTTCTGAAAAAAGTTGTATTCTCTTTTGATATTCTTCTAGATCCCCACTACAGGATGTGACCATTAGCAAGCGATTAAAATTTTCAATCAGGAAATGCATTACCTTGAAAACATTTAATATCAAAATATACCCGTGAATCCAGTACATTAACAGAACACTAACATTCAAAACAGAATTAGAATTTCTGATATCCCTCTATCAATCATGCACCAATAGTGTTTTAATTGTTTTCATTCATAATTTTTTATTTTAATTATTGATAAATTTTCCGTAACATTTTGCTGCATGAAGACAGACTTTGTAGTAACAGTTAGACCTCAGATTGAAAACCAGTGTCATTGTGTGTCTAAATCTGAAGCACCGATTATGGTCACTGTAGACACAGTTCCCACACTTTGTGTTATCAACTCAAGAGTAAAGAGAAAGGCCTTTTGTTATTGTTCTGTGCCTTCAAGCCATTTCTCATTTATTTACATTTGTTCAGATTTATTCAGAGGGAGTTTGCAACTGCCTTTTCTGCAGCTTAGAGAGTATTTTTTGCACAAGGCCAGCTAGTGATTTTCCACGGCTGAGCAGAGATTCAAGCCCTGGTTATCGAGTCCAGTCAGGACGCTACACTGACTCTCACTTTTTTGTTCTAACCATTGCTAAGTTTGGCTTAAGTAAATCCAGCCTTTCATAGTTTACATACAAACTATGGCTGCTGACACTGCAGAAGTAATGCAGTTTGATACCGCTTTAACTGCCATGGCTCAGTGCTATGGAATTCTGAGATTTGTAGTTTTGTGAGATATTTAGCCTTCTCTGTCAAAGAGCTCTGGTGTCACAACAAACTATAAATCCCAGGATTCCATAGGATGAGGCCATGGCAGTTAAAGTGGTGTCCAACTGCATTGATTCTGCAGTGTGGCCTACATTTCTTGAACGACAGTATTTCTGCCCATCACAGGGAAGTGTGGCAAGAAAACAGAGGAAGCCACTTTCCAAACATTGATCTTGAAGCAAAGCAAAAACAAGGAGCTCACTTTATGGTTACTCCACTCACTTCCTTTCAGTGTGTGTAATTTTTTACATGCAACTATTAGGTAAGCCATGTTCTAGAGACCTTGAGATCTGACTTAAGGATATTGCAATTGTCTTAAAACTGCTTTTATATCCTACCTACAGTTTTATGAAAAGAGATGAAAAGAACATTTGAGAAAGTTGCCTACTTTTAGTCAACATGAAGGATGGTTGACTAACAAAGAACTGGCTACAAAAAATGTGAAGCAGCAAAAAAACCCAGTAGAAAAATTCAGGATGATGCCAAGAGGGTACACAGACAAGGCTTTTTAATCACCTTTGGCTGGTTTGGCAACGGAAATGTTTTCTACAGAGACTAGACCTGGTCTTGGTTCATTATGTCCTAGAAAACGCTAGATTTGACTGTTGCAAATAACTTTACTGGCTGCCTGTTCTAGATGAAAGAGTTTTGTTTTTTACTTACATTCTGTTCTTCTATTACAATAAAAACCAAAGTTTCTTTTGTTTTTCTACCTTTAAATTTCTCAAGAAGTTTAATGATGATGATGATGATGATGATGATAATAAAATTTATTTCAGACTTGGATACCTGAAAGACTGCTTTCTCAGCTGATTACTGCTAATATTGTTTGACTGTGTTTTTTCTATAGCCAATTGAAGAGAAATTTGTGGGAAAGTGGGCTACAAACAGAAATCCTGGTAAGGGGAACTAGACAAGGAATATGGTGTGAATGTATTGGCTATAGAACAGACTTGAACATGATTCATGACCCCATGTCTCTGTAAGAAATGCAATGAGGAAAAGGGGAGGTGTAAAATTACAAACATTTCTGAAGTATTAATTTTTTCTCAGAATCACAACAGTCATGTTGCTGCTTAATTAAAAATAAATAAATAAAATAAAACAGTCATATTATTTTGACTAAATATTTAAGCTGTGTACGTATGAAGAGAACATAACATAACAAACAAGGATTAGTAGAAAATAGAATTTGTTCCATTTTTCTAATATAATTACATCTATTAAAACTAGGGAGACAACAATATTGATTTTCTCAAAGTAAAAAAGAAACAGGATCCAGTAAAATGAACTTGTGTTACTATATTTTAAAAGTTCCAACTATGAGAAGCATGGGGTATTAAATTACTCAAGTATTAAACTGGGTAAATTAGAGAAAAATTCATTTGGAATTGAAAAAAGTGACATGGATGGCTTCTTTCTCCCACCTTTGTATAGCAGAGTTGGACAATTTATCAGGGGTGAGGGCTTCATTAGATCCTCACAGAAACCATGAGAAAGACACTTTACCAAATTTGTTTCCCCTTCAAAAATAATAACAATAATAATAAAAAACCAGTGGCTGCCACCCAATTTTATCAATAGAGTCATTCTATAGAGAAGTGACACAATAAATAAGTAACTCTGTAATGGAATAATGAAGCAAGAGGAAGTCAGGTAAGCAGCAAAAAGAAACAAGATCAGTAAGAACAGCATTTTGTTGTTTGGACATCAGAGAGGCAGTGACAATTTTAACAAGGTCTCTGGTCCTACAGGAGCAGCTTTTGGGATGCATGAGAGTGGGGTCCTGCACTTGAAATGGGATTGACCTTATTCTTCAGTTCCACTAACAGTTATCAAGCATTGTTTGTAACCTCAAGTCTACATACAACAGGGCACCCCATTTCTTGTTCACCCTTGAGATGTCAATGTCTGAAGTATTGACTCTTTTGGCAGAAATATGGAGAATATGAAGAAACAGAATGGTTCCCATCTAGATCAAACAATGCTGCATTGACCTTATCTATTCAACTTTTATGCAGAAAAGATCATATGCAGAGAAGGTCTAGACATGAAGAAAGAGGAGTAACGATTGGAGGAAGAAATGACAATCTAAGACATGCAGACAGTACCATACTACTAGCAGAAAATATCAAATGCTTGAAACAATTACTAGAGAAAGTCAGAGAGGAAAGTGATAAGGCAGGCTTGCTATTGAACATAAAAAAACAAAAATAATGACCACAGAGGAGTTACAGGAATTCAATACACACAAGGAAGAAATTGAAACAGAAGATTTCCCATACCTTGGAACAATCATTAATCAGAATGGGGATTGCAGTCAAGGAATCAGAAGAAGAGTAGGACTGGGAAGGCAGCTATGAAAGAACTTAAATCTTAAAGTGCAATGACTACATCTTACACATAAAGATCACATAAATAAATGTGTATTTTATATTTAAGATCCTAAGAACAGACTGTTGAATCAGATCAAATGTCATTGCATCATGTGGTGAACAAGTGGTTCACCAGATGCTTCTGAGATGTCACCAAGCAGGTCAAAATTGTTGTCCTGTTGTTGGCTTTTCAGCATATTTCACTCAAGAAACATATTGTTGTTGAAACCTAGAGGCTGTCTATATCCATCATGGCCAGTAAACACTGATTGATATTTTCTTAAGATTTCTAGAGAATGTTTAAACCAGTCTGAACTAAAAGCCATAACAATAACTGTGCAGTAGCAAATATCATGCAAAAGACTGTGCATTAAAAATCCCAAAATTATATTTCGATTTTTTTTTCAGAGAGAGAAAACATATTTTTAGAATATCATCAACAATTCTGTTTGAAAGTATTAAAGCAGGTAATATCGTTTCCCCTTTGAACAAAAAAGTTGCCTGTTTTTAAGACATTGGACAGCAAGCAGAATATAATGTGAAAATATCAAATCATTTTAAAAACTTTTTTTTGTTAACCTTTTTAATTTGTTGTTCTGGAAGCTGCCTTGGGTCCTCTCCTGAGAGAAAGGAGCCCTATAAATAAATAAAATAGATAGATAGATAGATAAAATAATCCCTTTGATACACTAGTTTTCAAATAAAATAAAACCAGTTAAAATTGGACACTTTTCATCCATTTAATATGAAACAAACATGAATTAAAATTAAGTACAGTGGTCCCCCGGGATACGAAGCCCCTGGGGAACGAAATCCCCGGGACCCGAAACGGCCGGGGCCGAAAAAAAGCCCCCCGGGATCCGAAAAAATCCCCGGGTTGCGAAAAAAAAGCAACCCGGGCCCTTTAAAACAGCGCGCTTCTGGAGTGCTGTGCATTAACTAAAGCGGTCGCCCGGGTTGCGAAACACTTCCGGGTTACGAAAGTAATCCCGGAACGGATTACTTTCGCAACACAGGGGACCACTGTACTAAGAAATGCTCACAGCTGAAGTAGTGGGCAATGTTTCAAAGGAAAAATTGTTGGCATAAGGGACTTTTTTTGCTACAGTAACTTTTGTTACTTCAGAAATAATAGATAAAATGAGATCATTTGAAAATGTGTAAATTTGACATTGAATTGCATACCTGATAGAACAGTAATTTCAGAATAGAGACCTCACAAAATTGGAACATTTGATAATGAAAAGCAGAGGAACAAACCTCTTTGGGGACCTCCCATGAATTAATTTATCTTAGGAGCCAGGCCACTGTGTTTAGGCCAATTTAGAAAACAGACAATTTAGCTATGCCTCTCTGGCTCACTATACATATGCCAAAATCACACTGCACTGAACATGTACAGACACAGTACAAGGTGTTGGTGATGACCTTTAATGCCCTTCATGGCCTGGGCCCAGCCTACTTGAGGGATCACCTCCTCCAATATAATCTTCCCCATGCACTTAGGTCCTCTGAGAAAAGTTTAGTGCCAACAAAGACTAGGTTGGTTGCAGCTACCCTGACGTACCTAGACGGCCTTTTTATATGCCACTCCCAAAATATGGAATGGCCTGACGGAGGAGATCCGACGTATTACCAACCTTGACAGCTTTAAAAATGCTGTCAAGACAGATCTTTTTCAACAGGCCTTCCCTAAATAATTGACTCAGTCACCCCTACTGATATGGACCATCCCAGTGACTACCCCAAGATGTCCTGTTTCCTGTCTCTGATTGTTTTAATGATTTTAATTGTATTTTATTATTGTCATGTTGGAATTATTATGTTGATTTGTTTTGTGGAGGGAGGTGATAGTGGGATTTATTTTATTATATTGCATGCATTTTATTGTTGTAAGCCGCCTCAATCGTATTGGAGAGGCAGGGTAGAAATAAATGTTGTTGTTGTTGTTGTTGTTGTATCCCTTGCCCTACAAACTGTACATACATACAATCACAATTACCATTCTCGTAACACTTTCCATAGTTATCTGATAAACTTCAGAAACATTACACGCTTAGTAAACATACGTAATAAAAAATTAAAGTTACTTTTGTATATAATTTTTCATTGGCAAAGCACTCCATTTTTGAACAAGTTTTAAAATATAATTTGCATCCTTGCAGTACAACACAGTTCACCAATTCCCAGATGATGTGGTTGGAATAAGCAAGGCAGGCTGAAGTAACAACCAAGTCACTTTTCCTGGAGACTCAAAGTAATCGAAAATCTTTGCAGTTGAACACATCACTGTTTGGGACCTACCTGAAAAAGAGAGAGAAACATTTCACGTCTATGTGGCTATTTTTGAGTTAGTACAACAATATACAATTTACCATTTGACTTTATTAATTTACTGGTAGCAAAATAATCTCTCACTGACACATGGATTAAAATTAATAAATATATTGCAAGATTTTAAGACCTTGGTTTATCCTTCAGATTCCTAGCACTAAGAATCTAACATGCACTTTAGTCTTCTTTGAACTTTACTTGGAACTGAACAATTAAAGCTTATTAATTTACTTAACAGCTTCTTCATAATCATGTGATCAATATGTTCTTGAAGTTGGCTTATTTTATATAAACTAAAATCTTGGAATTTAGTGAAAATTCTTTATTGCAACCAAGCATTTACTAAACCAATTATAAGAATATAATTATAACCAACTTTTTAAAAAACAAAGAATATAGCATTTCAAAGGAATTCTCCCTAAGGCACTGATCAGACCCATCTCTGTTTAATCTTTATTCTACTTTTCTTTGGAACAACTTGCCATTCCACATTACCGCACTACATTCTTATAGTGCTGCTATTCCACTTTTACTGCTCTGGCTGCCTCCTGTTGCATTCTGGGGTTTGTAGTTCAGTGAGGCATAAGAGCTCTCTGGCCAAGAATTGTAAATGCCCCTCCTTAAACTGCATTTAAGTGGAATACAGTAGCTGCACTATAAGAGGGCAGTGCGGTAATCTACTTAGTATCTGTATCTACATGTATCTAGTGTCCTGAGTGTTCACAGTAGAATTAGCTTTGTGATTAGGCTTAATGGTAGGATTTAATGTTTACTTCTTGTCTTCCCAGAAAACACTGTGAAATCCAGCATACCTTCTCTAACTGCAAGAGTGCCCACTTAGTGACAATGAGAATGATACCAGTTTGCTCTCCCAAAAAACCGTACATTGCCTGAAACAAAAAAGAGCCCCATGGACCAAATGCATTTATTTTATTTATTTAATTGGAGTATTTTTACATTGCTCTTCAGCTATAAACGCTCTCAGAGCGGCTTAGAATTTTGTCCCAGCTTTTTTTGTCCATTAAAAAAATCTATACATGGGACGAAGCTGAAACATGGGGAAATGGCTAGAATGAACTAAGGCAGTTACGAATGTGTTAATGTAAAGTTACACATTCATGGCTGGTTTGTCTTCACAACCCCTACGTATTTACTACTTTAGGGAAATGTAGGGATGTCCTCCAATGCCCATTTAGCAGACAGAAGCCACAGCAAGCAACAGGGTTGTGTCCCCCTGCTGTTCGGGAAACAGCCGACTGACATTCCCACCTCCTCTCATGGAAGGCATCGCAACATGAACCCTGCTTCTGGCTGTCACACTGGGTATCACTCATAGAAATGTGTTGCAATGTCAGTTGCTTACCAATAGATGAAGAACAAGCACATGTTGCTTGCAGTGGCTGCTGTTCAGCAAGTGAGGACTGGATGAGGGGGGTCATGCTAGGAGACTCTAAACAGTTACTATATAGTTACTACACATTTATGCTTTCAGTTACGCCTTAGTGAATTCTGGTCAATACTGTTAACTCTTCATGTGACAGTATCACAAAATTTTGACTAAATTCCATATAAATTCTCCAACAAAATATGTATCTGGATAGCTAAGATGCCCCATCCTGATGCATCAAGGTTAAAATGGTAAATAAATTGAGCCAGAAAAATATAAGAGCAAGACAGATAACATTATAATTTGTTGTGAAACTACACTTCTAATTGGCTTAGGAAAAATTGGGCAGATGGGCCCACTCAGCTTCAACCAAGACCAGATGCTTCTGACTTCTTCCCTTCCAAAATATACATATCAAAGACCATTCTATCTTATGACTTAAAAACTGGCTTAACTTGAACTCATATTTTCTTCTTCTCACCATCCCTTACGCCCAGTCTGACACTACTTCATAGTGATGAAAACCTCTATTTAACTCTTTCTATCATGTATATAATGGTTTAAGTGGTTAATAATACATGGAATTAATACCTACCCATCAATGAACTTTGCTTTTTCTTAAACCTGAACATTCGCTATGCAATGAACAAGTCCTCTTCAGTTCTCAAAATAGCCAGTCTTGTTCTTGAAGCGAGAACTCTTACTGAAAGTCACATTCTGACATGGAGCCAACTGTGAATTTCTACCATTTTCAAGTATTCTGAGCACATAAGCTACACAAATGGCTTTACTTTTTTGTTTGATATAGTGTTTATCTCATGAAGTCGAACGAGTAACAGTGATTCAGCTCTTTTTTTGAATATGGGGGGGTGGGGATCACCACTTGGAATGGTCTCATTTTTTTTTCTTTTTTAATTGTCTTTTTTTTCATCATGGGCCATAATATAATTTCATTATTGCTTTTTTCTCTTTTTTCTCAAGACCATTCCATTTCTTTATTTTTTTAAACATCTTAAGGTGATAAGGAGATATATGCAAAGCAGTCATACACTGTATCATTAAAACTTATACGTAAAATACGTACACAAATCCAACAAAAGGCTAGTACATAGTAAAGCCTAAGCATACTACTATGCAATATTATGAATACGTAACTTTAGAGACTTCAGTTTAGTACTGTTATCTATAATTTCTGAAAACATTCACAAAGATCTTAAATGCAAATATTCATTCCATATTTGGAATAAAACAAAAAAAAATTACCTATGTTATAACAACTCTTGGTCATTTTGTTGTGTGACCAATTCCTTAAATTACAAAGAACCCAAAGAATTTGGTAATGTTTCTGTAGAAGTAATAAAAACATTGCATATGTTCCTAATGTGATGTCTTTAGCAATCATTTACTGAAGTGTAAATGCAACTTGAACATCAATCACTCAAAATACAGGATCAGTCAGCTGCTTGTGTCTTATCTGAAACCCATCACTTTCACCAAAACTCTGTAGTACAAATATGCAAAAGTACATTAGGAAATGCTAATGCAACACAGGTACAGTCCTAGCACTGTCAGTAATAAGTTGAATCATCTTCTCCATGAACGAGATTCATTGTCATCATCATCTTCATCATCATCTTGAAGCAAGGAGTCATCTACCAATGATTCTTCCTGAAACTACAAAGAATACGCTATTGAGACACTGCATGAGGAATACAAGAATATTTATTTCATTCTCTATAAACATAAAAAAGAGAGTAATATCAAGAAAACAAGAGATGTACACCTCATGTTGAAATTCAATCATGTCAAATAGCTTGTTATGTTACAATCTAGCGACGTAACAAGAATTTGAAAAGCCACCTTATTCTTATTATATTGATTATACAATCATAATTGTTTTTCCAATTAGAAATTGAAAGCTAAAATCACTACAGTGACCTAAATGTATAACAAAAGGAAAGAGTGCACATATTATACACATGATCCTCTGTGTCCAAAACAAAGCTTTTGCATTTCTTCCATCCTGTAGCCTAAAAGATTCCTGCATAGTCTCCAATTTCTGGCTTACTGTTACCTACAAATCTGGAATTGTCACTTGAAACATACTTTAGTTTGTTAAACCAGTAAGTCAAACAATCTAAGGTTTGTTATTGTCTTGACTGACCAGTTTGTTGTAAACCACAATTCTCAGTTTGTATATAGGTATAGGCTAGATACTGGAAAAGTAAAATTAAAGGCAGAATATTTTCTCTAAACCCCTAGACTCATTCCAAAATCCCAAAATTACATTTCAAGTCCTCCATGAGGCTGAAAATTGTTCCTGCACACCTGACCCAACCCTGCAATAAACTATGGTTTGTTGGTGTACTCCAACTTTAAACTGTGGTTAATGTTTGCATAATCTGGAGGTAACATTAATTACAATTCCAGGTTGTACATATAAAACAGATGAAAATGGAAGTAAATTATTGCAACTTCTTCCATGTGCATACATCAGATGATGAAAAGAGAGTGCACAAACCACAAGTACATACAGTGGTCCCCCGGTTTATGAATCCCCCGGTTTACGAAATCCCCGGGATCCGAAACCGGCGGGACCGCTAAAATTCCCCCGGGATCCGAAGGATCCCCCGGGATACGGGAAAAAAACCGCATGGCCCCTTTAAATCGGCCGCGCGGTCCGTTGGAAATAGCGGTCCCCCGGGAAACGAATACTTCCGGGTTACGAAAGGTAATCCGGAACGGATTACCTTCGTAACCCGGGGGACCACTGTACATGTAACATGTAACTATGGATTAGAACTGTGTCTCACTGAGCTATTCTGTAATTCTTGCCAGACTACACAAAATTTATCAAGCTTTATGTCATAGGCTTTGTAAACATACATCCAAAGATGTTTGATTTTTGGAAATGATTTTTTAAATTTCTTCAAGGAGGGCACCTTCCTTTTCATAAATTGGACCTGCTAAGGCACTATGCTTAAGCTACTGTGCCAGTACAGATAGCAGCAAGAGGAACAAGGCCTTCACAGGATACACAAACTTCATTTTCCTTCCTTTGCCACCACAGTATGAACCTATAAAAATGCAACTGTTAGCATACTAGACTATTACACTGGAACAATGCGTCAACAGAATTCCATCTACAGTTTCTACAGTCTGCCCTGAATTTCATGAACAGGATAGAATAGAGCCTAAATAAATATAAGAGAATATAACCTTACTGTCTTCTACTCTACTAAAATACCCCTAATTAGAGAAATATTTGTATTTAAAGAAATGTATTTTTCCTGGAATTAATATACAGTACTGCTTCAGAGCTAGAGCTAGTCAACTGTGGTTGAGAAATTCTAAAAGAAATTTTCATAAATTAAATATATATCTTCTAGGAGGTGCTTATACAAAGGTCAGAACTAAAGAACATAAATAATAGAATAATGTCCTGACAATGGAACAGCAACTATGACAAAATTTATAGTAAAAGCAGTGTGGGCTCTCACTTATAATTTACTCTACAGCTGATACATCTAGGATATGGTGATTACATATATTCTATTTCAATACTCCTAGGTGTCTATGCCACAAGCAGTAGTGAATTTTTATCTCAGGAAAAGCTGACATTTAAGAAATTCAAAAGGCTTGAGGGAACTCTGATTGGAAATCCATTATGTATGGGAATTTATTGAAGAAGAGAGAGGGCTGGTTCAGTAATAGTGGAAGAGAATGTAAATATAATCTGGTTAAGTAACCCAGAAAAAGGCCAATATATGTAAGGACAGGAAGCATGTCTTAAGTAATAAAGTGCTTTAAAAATATGAGTGCTAAAAGAACGGATTTGGAAAATACTAGTGTACTGCATTAAAACTACATGAAATTGTAAATATACAGTTTGAGAAACTCAAGTCAAATGGATCAAAAGGCTGTTGTTTCAATATAGTAGATACAAAAGCTGTTTGGTAAAATTTTGGTATCACTCAATCTCATTCTATTAAAAAGTAACACGTGTGATCATGTTTCTTCTTGAGAGTACCAGTTTAGTTAAGAAGTCCCAACTTTAGCTGCCAAGTAATTGGGACAACTATGAATCAGGAACTATAAGCTATAGTTCAGAGGAAGGAATTGTCAACCCACCCTGAGTATTGCTTGCCTAAGAAAACCCTATAAAATCATGGGGCCACCATAAGTCCACAGGCGACCTAAAGATGTGCGCGTGCACACACAAAGAAGTCACCCAGCAGATCTGCTGTTACAGAGTTCTTGGGATGATAAAAACAGGATAAGCTTTAGACTATTTGTAACAGGTGAAAGAACAAAAAATGTGGTATTTAAATATATCCCAATTTAGAATACACGACAGATCAATAAAATGCAAACAGAAGAATACAAATGTTGATTTTTTTTAAAAAAAACCAACTTAGATCTATTTTAAAGTATCCATGCTTCCTTGAAGAACTCTAAAATATCACTATTAGCATTTGCAAAGAAAAATGCTTCTCTGAAAAGGCTTTCCAAAATCATGAACCACCACATTACCCCTCTTCCTTCTAGTATAATGAATTTCATAATTAGATTCTGATACACATACCAGGGAGTTATTGGAGACAAAGTGGCAGAATGGAGACTTTGCACTAACCATCCATCTCTATTAACAACCACAGGTTATACTCTAGCACTGTTATTACTGACTCAATTTGGTAAGCATTTTAAATACTCATCCTATCATTTCTATCATGAAAAAGTTCACCCTTGTCCCCAACTAACGAAGGAAAGTGGTGTGAATTGTATTACAAAACCATTAAGTGGCAGAATACCATAAGAGCAGAAATAAATTCAGTTTGTTTGTTTATTTTTTAAAGTTTCTACTTCTTGAAAGGAAAGATTATGTTTTAAACAAACGAACAAACACTTACTTCTTCTTCATCTGGCTCTGGCTCTTCTGTTTCTACTGTCGACATGTTTGTGATTGGCTTGTTCCAGGCTAACTTCAAGTCTTGACCTTTGAATCGAGCTCCATGGATAGCAGCCTAAAGGGAACAACATTTTCTGTAAACACTTCTTTAGGAAGAAAATGTCTTCAGTAATTAACACCCCAAAGAGAACGGATACCAGGGCTACAGAGTAACCGTAAAAGCACCTCTTCATGCCAAGCTGGGATTTAAGGAACGATTTTTTATTTTATTTTTTTGTCCAAGCCATATATGTTCTTGGAATTGCAATTCACCATGTCACATGGCAAACCACTTTTGAAATTTAAGTGCACTCTTAAAAGCAATTTGTAATGCAGAATGGATGTTTTCTTCCCAAAGAAAAGAAAATATATTAAAAATGTCCTTGCCCATGCCAAAGTCCCTGAAAACCCAATAATGATTTCTGCAGTTTTCAATGCAGGGTCAAGAAAGCTCTTTTCAGTTAGACTAGAATGTAGGACAGGCTTATCATACCCACTATCTTTCAGCCCTTATTTCTTTTACCAGCATGCTTGAGATCGGTATGTACAGTATTCTAAATTTCTCACCGTATCAAGGGTTTACTGTTCCTTGTTTCATTTTCATCCTTTTTCACTTGTTGCTCCATACTCTTGAAACTGCCTCTCAATATTTGTAGATGGCTCAGTTAAACACATTCTTGTCTTACCAAGCTTACGGAATTTTAGTTTAATACTGCTTTATAATCTTGTTTATTTTGATTACATGCATTTGTCAGTTTGCTTTATTTTATTTATTTATTTTTGTATTTTACCTGGATAATTTGTTTTACAATTGTATTGGTAGTTTTATATTTTTATTATTCTATTCCTTCCCTCTGTGTGTGTATGTGCATATACACAGACATACACATTTTTAGATGGTATGTCTTTGGCAGGACCCACAGTTTTTGCTTGTTTCATTTGTAAAGTGCCATGTACTTGTGCCATGTACAGTGCCATGTCAATGGCAATATATAAATAAAAAATAATAATAATACCTCAGATAAAAAAAGTTTATTTATAGAATTTTTTTAAAACAATGCTTCTGAATAACGAAAGTGAAAACAAATGATTTTCTAAGTCCTGAATTATTTCATGATGAAGGCAGCACATGATACAGAGCAACCAAGTGTTACAGAACAATCTCCTCACTGGTATACTGCTTTTGAAATTGTGATAATTTTTAATCTTCATGTGTTACTATAGGCAGGGACTCCCAAAACAAAATGAGTCAATGTAAAATAAAAATAATTTTAAAAAATAGTGACTATAACTTATATTGCTGTAAAAAGATTCAATTTTCTGCAAAGATTTGGTAACTGAAACGTTTTTTTAAAAAAGAGTTAACCTATGGGATATTCATGCCTTCTTAAGTACCACATGCATTAAGTGGCTGCTTTGGAAATAGTATGTTCAAATTAAAGTAACATGACTAGCATAAATCAGCGTTAGCAACATTCCGAAATAACTGCCACAGTCACAAAAGATTTATAGTACAATCTGAATGTACAGTATAATGTGAAATGTGGAAACAATTACATGTTCAATGACATCTGAACATGAATTGTGTGATATTAAAGTCCCCAGGTATAAATTTTAAATCTGTACATATAAATTTATGATAAATTTTAAAAGATTCCACACCTATTAAAATGCAGCTCTGGAGAGGTTTTTTTGGTCTATGGTCTCATCACAATGTCGCAAAGTGGCATTTTTAAGAATACTTATATGTGACATTTGAGTTCAGAAACAACTTGTAATCTTTGAAAGAAATTACTGCAAACATAAAAATGCAACACTTTATGACTAGGGAATCCTACTCTCCCAAGCACAAATGTACATGACCATAAAACTTAAACCTTTTTCATTCAATGCCGTAAAATATTAGCTACCATTCTTTCAAAGAAAGCTTTTATGAAGCTGTAACTTCTTTGGTGATGAATATTTACTGCCAATTACTATTTATAATATATTTGATTTACTAACAAGTAGAAACATAATGTGCAGATTTATGCATATGAATCTTTTTTTGATGTTTTCAAATCTGTCAGGCTGTTATGTTTTTATTTGAGAAAGTGCTCCTATCTACTACACCAAACATTTGCCTCTTCAGAGAAAAGTGAACAGATGCTTATTATACATGATATGAACAAACGCAACTTTTTTTCAAACTCTCATACTTGAGTTTCATTTTTTAATGTCTGAGCTGAATATATTCATCATAGATACAAAACCTTTTCACTATTAAGCAGTTAAGTGCTATTAAAATCTACAACTCATCACATTCTAATTTTAGGATACTAATATTCACAAACAGGACAACACAAAGAATCCAACCTCCAGTTCTTTCTAGAACTCATTAGTTTCATAATCAACACTTTAATTGTTTTTCTCTAATCAAAACTAGAGGTAGAAAACTAAGTTGAAGGACAATCTGGTATTCTAAAAGGTAATAAAAACGGCTTCCACAAACATCTAAATAAACGCTCCAAGTTACATCCCAATACATTTGTACAGCACTCAACTACCACCATGCTGCATAGGCTGCGATACTAAGCAGTAAGAAAGTTATTTCTCCCCTGTTCTCTTACTTCACTTTCAGAATTTAATTAAATAAACCAGGAAAGAGTAATGCCTTTCTATTAATACAGAACAGAAATACCACCACATAAAATGACTTGGAACATGGAACTCTACAGAAATGTTACATTTCACCCTGCCTTCTTACATAAAAGCATGTTTTCTTCAAAAAAAGAAAAAGAAAAAGGAAGAAGATAGACTTACTGCTTCAGCTTCTGCTCTAGTCTTGAAAGTGATTACTGCATGGAGAGATGAGTCATCTATCTGGCAGTCTTCAATTTCACCATATTGCTTTTTAAGAGGAAGAAAAGTGAACTAGTTGAAATATTTCTTCTTCATGTAAATGAACCATTTATAGAACACAAAGACCATTAGCAGTTGGACTGCCAATATGATTTAGCAAAAACGGTACAGACCGCCCCTTTTCACACTGGATTGGGGCCAGGGCAGCTTCACCGGCAGCCCTGCAGCCCCAATCTGGCATTTTTCTGGGCTACGGAGAAGCGGCAAAATGCCTTTTCCACAGAAAAGGGGTGCCCTGGCACCTCATGCGAACATTGTACCCCAGCCCCAAAGAAGAGAAAGGGGTGACCCTTTGCTCCTCTGCATTGTTGGCACAGCTGTTTGGTTGCCGCACCGATGATGCGTGTGCCAAAAAGGAGCTCTGAAGCGGAGCTCCTTTCCATGCCGCTGGTAAGGTGTCATAAGCGCTCTCCGGGGGATGGTGACGTGTCCTATGCAATGCACTGTTTGGACGTATCACGTCATGGATGTGTGCCCTGTGTGGGCAGGGCTGTGCAATGTTGGCGGCACCCACATGAACTAGGGCTCATGAGAATGTAGGTGCTGCGTGCTCCCGAGTCCTAGTTTTGACCTGAGGATGGCGCTTCCTGCCCATCTGTCTTGGGCCAAAGTTTTAAAATGAGCCTAAGGGAAACTTAAGTACACAAAAGATAAATAACTGAAGGGTTTTTTCCCCCAGTTTTTTAAAGGCCACAGAAACCACTCTGATTATCAAACAGCATTTCAAAGAACAACCTAAGAATTTCCTTTATTAGCCATGGCTGATGTTTGCCTTGATATTCTTAGAAGAAGTAAAGTGAAATTGCCTTAAGTGAGAATTATGTGGCAAAAAAAAAAAAAAAAAAAAAAACAGTGTAAGAAAATCTAGTCATCAAGCATTTTAATACTCTGGTTGAATTCCCAGCTTAGCCACAAAACCAACTGTGACCTTGGACAAGTCACTCTCTCTCAGCCACAGATGGCAATGGCAAACCCCTCTGAATAAATCTTGCCAAGAAAACCTATGAAAGCTTTGCCTCAGGGTTACCGTATGCCAGAAATGCCTTAAAGGCGCACAATTACAATGAGAACAACCAATGGCTTCCTAGCTTATTTTGTGTACAGGACAAACACACATATCTGCAAGATACCTCAAATGATGGCACACACAGTTTACCTTAAATTAAATCTCATTATGTGGGAAGTGGCTATTACTTGCATCTGTTTCAATAATAATTACTGTTCAATATTTTTCTTAGCAGACAGACAAGTTAATAAAGGCATCACAACTAAACTTGTAGTCATAATTAGTACCTGCACCATCCCCTCCTAAACGTTTAGCTTTTTTTTTTTAATCTCTGCAAAAATATGTTTTGGCATTTGCCTAACCTAAAACATTCCAGCAGAAGCTCAACGGATAAATTTCAATTTTTTTTCCCTGAATATCTTTTTAATTGGGCAACATCCGACAGTAACTCCACTGGCAAAATGGAATTCAGAGGAAACAGGAGGGAACAATGCCCCCTCACCATTGCAGCCCCATACAGAACACCAAAACAAGCATTGGAGGATTGGCAACTTCTCGAGGGTAGTCAAGGGGAACAGCAGGGAAAAGGAGAGTATATACCTCCACCAGAAAGGCAGATTTAGCCCAATGACCAACACCAATAAAAGAACGATAAATCTTGTACATACTGCAAAGTGAGGAAGGAGATCTTCACGATCATTTTCTGTAAATGCAGAGATTTCAAGTGCCCGGGGACGATGATCTACAACAGCATGAACAGAAACACCTCTTCCTCGACCCCGGCCTCTTCCTCCTCTGCCTCTCCCACGAGAAACACCTCGACCACGTGTATGAATTCCTCTTCCACGACCTGAGGAAAGGATTCCTCGTTTTGCAGCCTATCAAGTAACAAAAAATACTTATGATTCATACAGATCAAAATGTTTCATATACATTGTTATTGCAAACCTTACAATTATGTAAGATCTATTTGTTTCTGTTGCAATAAAAAGAGAGAAACATTTCACTACCTAGTACAATCCTGACAGAAGAGATTTTTGAATAAGAGAGTTCCTGACTCAGAGCTTAGTCCTCAGCCAATACACTACACTAGTTTTCTTTGAGAAATGCTAATAGTGAAGCAGACACATCAATAGTACATTTATGCAACAACATTCACACTGAGAGGTAAGAACCTAAAATTCCTAGATTGTAAACATTCTAGCAATGATCTTTCTCCTGGTAGTGAATGTCAAACCACTTTATCTAATTTATCTTACATTTCAAAATCTTTGAAACTATACTAAGATTTCTGTAACTTATTTTAAACTGTCTGATTTAGATGGCCTTCCACCATACAACTCAGCAACTGTACATAGGGGGTGTGTATAGATGTATTTCATCATCCAGTCCAGTACTTTTGACAATGACTGGAAGGGACTCTCCAGTGAGAAGGGCTCTTACTTAGACCAATCTGAATCAGATGAAAACTGATCTTGACAATTTTTGAATGCAAAACACATCCTGTGCCACTAAGCAGTGTTCAAGATTGAGCCATTTTGCTTAATATATTAATCAAAGTATACCTACATTCCTCTAAAAGCAGTGAATCTTTGCAAACTGAACTACTACTAAATTAAAAAAACCAACAGCACCATCTATGGGTTCATTTTTAAAATGCATGCAATTCACAAACTTGTACAGGATGACTACTGGATATACTCATATGTAACTCACAAAAATTATGCTAAAATATAACCCCCAAAACCAGGGTCATCTTATACTTGAGTTGATACGGTAACACTGCTAAAAGAAATGGCATCAGTGGCTGTTAGGTGTTTCCAGGGCACAGCACTAAAAGCACCCTTTCAAGGCCCACCCACATAGGCAGACCCGCACAGACAAGAAGTTCTAGTAGTGCAACTAGGAGGGCTGAGGCTTGGTTTGTGGCTGTAATGTCTGATGATGCCTCATGGGATACGAACCTGGAGAGGGTGCTTAGCAGCCAGGCATGGGTGGCCCAGAGGACTTGGTGGGGTGCAGAGGTAAGGCAAGAGTGGGCCAAACCTCTTGAGTGCCTGAGCCGCTCCGCTATTGGGAAGTCTTTCTTTTTAAATAAAAAAACACAGCCAGACAAGTAATGGAAAATAGGTATACTCCTCCCCCGCCCCTCCACCCACCCCCCCGTCCACATCTGCTGCCCTCTGGGCCAGAGCATGACCGCCTGGGGGGACCCAGCCGGTGTCCGGCTACTCCTGGTGCTCTTCCTTGTCTCCACTACACCAGGGAAAGAGGCTGTGCTCCAGTGACTGGGGTGCCATCTTCCTTCTTGGCAGGCCTCCCCATCAGCTCGGCCAGGGTGGTCTGCTTCCTTGAGGGGAGACACCCAGCCACACTCCTTGCCAGGTTTCCTCTGCCCCACCGCTCCGCTCTTCTCCAAGGCCAGGAGGCAGAAGGCTGCTCTGAGGGAAGCAGTTCTGTTGGGGTGGTTCCTGGAAGAGCATGGAGAGCCTATCCTTCCTGCGCAGGCATCCTCCAGAGCTGGCCCTCGATGGGAACAGGACTAAGGAGCTATAGAGTAGAACATCCAGAAGACAAGTATGGTGGCAGGAGGCTTCCAGTGTCCTCCAGGGGTCATCCTCTGCATCGAAGGCCAACCCCCCCCCCCCCGGACACCTGGAAGCCCCCTGCCAGCATATTTGTCCTCCAGGGGTCATCCTCCATGTCCTGCAGAGCCGCTTAGTCCCATTTCTGCCAAGGGCCGGTTCCAGAGGACACTCACGCAGGAAGAATAGGGCTCACCATGCTCCTCCAGGACCACCAGCACCCCTCCCCCTGACAAAGCCACTTATCTCAGGGCTGCCTTCCACCTCCTGGCCTTGGAGCAGAGCTGAGTGGTGGGGCAGAGAAAGCCTGGTGGGAATGCAGCCAGGTCTCCCATCAAGGAAGCAGTCTGAGGTGTGCCAGCACAGCCTGGCCAAGCTGGTGGAGAGGGCAGCCAAGGAGGAAGATGGCACCACCATCACCAGAACAGGACCTCTCCCCAGCAGAGAGGATGTGAGGAGGAGTGCCAGGAGTAGCTGAGCGTTGGCTGGGTCCCCCCAGCTAAAAGAGACCAAGCTCTGGCCTGGAGGGCAGCAGAAGTGGATAATGCTGGCGGAAAGGATCCCTATCTTCCATCACTTGCCAGGCTGTATTTTTTAATTAATTAATTAAGAAAGAAAGACTTCCAAGAGGCTTGGCGCAGGATTGCCTTGCCCCCGCAGCTTGTCAAGGCCTTTAGGCCGCCCTCACCAGGTTCCAAACCACCCTCTCCAGGTCCGGATCCTGTGAGATAGCCTCGGACATTATGGCTGCAAACTGGGCTGTGGCTCTCCGCAGCTCCAACAGCTGCTCTGGAGGCCACAACCCTGCAGGAAGAATGGAGGAGGAAGTGGTAGGAAAGTGGAGTTGAAGGTGGTTGTTCTGTAGAAGCCATTCCTTGATTTATCCACGGGTCATGCCAAATTCCCTAATTTTGGCCCCATAATCTACCTTTGATTTATACACAAGGTCAGTTTATAGCACAGTGCTGGACAACCTTTAGAGCTTGGTGTGTCAAACTTCAAAATATTTATAGTTTAAATCACTTATCTCAGTAATGATGGATTAAAAATCCATGACACCCCAGAACAGTAGATAATGGTTGATTTTATTTGGTTACTGGTAATGGCAGGGCCCCCAGAGATGTGTCCCCCACTGCATTCTGCTGCTCCCTGCTCTGCTGGCGGAAGTGAGGGCAAAGAACTCAGCTTGTCCCAGAACTAGACACTCTGTGACGGACTTCTGTTTTTTTGGCCTACAGACCTCCGGCACAGAGTGTCTAATAGGGGAGGATGAAACATTTGCTACTTGTTTCACCCTCAGAAGCAGCAAATGTATTAGATGGAGGTCTGTAGGCCAAAACAACAGAAGTCCCTCACAGAACGTCTAGTTCTGGGACTTCTGGTTAAGCCGGGATCTTTGCCCTCACTTCTGCCAGCGGAGCAGGGAGCAGCGGAACGCAGCACGGCCAAGTGCAGTAGCCGAGGATGAAACATTTGCGACTACAGTCTTATTCATCCTCAGCTACTGCATTTGGCTGTGCAGGAGCTGAGGAGGAAACATCCTTCTTGGCACGCAGCCGCCTCAGCAGCCGCATGTCATCAAAAATGGCTACGCGTTTCAGTGCTGACACGCGTGTCATAGGTTCGCCATCAGGATTAGAGCAAGAACAATAGTGAATAAGAATAGAAACCCCTAAAATCTCTCCTGTCCAAAAATATAGATCCATGGTACTATTTTAAAACTACTAAGACTGTAACTTTGACAATGATTAAATTTTAAAAGTGAAAAATTTGCAATGCTGATCAATAAAACTGAAATAAACTTACTTCAAGTTGCAGTTCTGTGTACTTTCTTCTTAGTTCAGTAACTTCTTCTCCAGCTTGCATCTTCTTATATAAATCCAATTCAGTATCTAGCAGCTCTTTTTGCATCTGAGGAATTAATGAAGTGATTTAATATATGTCTCTGTAAAACATGGAATTAAATAAGCAGTCCTCACAGATATCACTGCAAAGACACACATTTGAAATAACAAGTCTCCAGCACTGACAATAACTGACTTCCAGATGAAAGACGATTACTGAACAGGATTTGCATTGTTTTGTAATGGGAAACTCAGGAGGTGGAATTGTGAAATGAGGGGATAGGGGAATAATGCATGAGACATTAGGAGGATTAAAATGTTTTCTTTTACAAGCTGTTTACCCTAATCTATCTGCAAAAGCCAAAAATAGAAGGATGAGGACCACCTCAAGATATGGCAATTCAACAGTTTATATCACATAACCCAGCAATGGAAAATAAATGGCAGAGGTGGCCTTCTTCAACCTGGCACCTTCCCATGTCTGTTGTGCTGAGATACTTGGAGGAAGGACAACATACAACTGTGATATAGTCTTCTGTCTCGACATGGGGGATAAACTCAGGCATTATGGATCGTGTTTTCAGCCTCACAGAGAATAAGAAAGATCAGATTAAAGAGAAATAAACACAGTAATATTTAACTACCTGCGCTTTTGTTTTCATGTTTTTCAATGGAGCGTTTGCTGGGGAAGACACTCCTTTCAACTCATCCTTTAACTTGGTGATACTGTTAGTCAACGTCTCCAAAGTTTTCATGATTTCAGCTTTGTCCTCTGACTTCATAGTTTTATTTTTTTCCAGCTTTGAAATCAGCATCTATCAAAATTAAACATGTTAATCACAGTAATTTTCTACAGAGAAGTATGTTTATTATTCAAAATGTAAAAGAAATGTCTGTTCGTCAAAAAGAACTCTCCACTCCAAGGCATGTTAATGTTTATTTTATTAACTCTCAGTTGTAATACAATTTTCCCCCACAGAAAGGCTAGCAAGGAAAATTGCTAAATATCTAAATTAGGACCAACATAGTCCAGTGAAACAGATGAAATGAGGAACAGGAAAGTCTGATTTGAATAAACAAATTAAATTCTGATATAGGGACTATAGAACTGCCATTGAATTCAGTATGTTCAAAGACGGGTTTTGAGAACACTCCATTAAAAATTCTATCAGCTGTTTTTGAAATGTTTGCATATTATTTGTAAATTTTATCCCTGTAAGAGTTAAAGAAGGGCTAGAAAGATGCATGGACACATCTGGTAGAGTCTGTGGTTTGAGCTGAATGTATAGCACTTGTCTCCACCTCAGCTTACAAAATTGACTTTTTGATGGCAGCTTAGTGGCATGACTAAAGAACTCTAGGAGATAAAGTTTATTCACCATAAACCCACTAAGGGAGATCTTTAACTAGTTCATACTTTTGAAAATAGTACAGGTTAAAAGAATATCACTTGGCAAAAGCAAAGAAATCATGAAGAGAACCACAAACAATGTATACACTCGTCACTTTCTCTTTTATTTGCCTAGTCTACCATATCAATGAAACTGTTGCAGAGATTCAGCTAAGTAACAAAAAGAGATTATTTTCTCATCCCAAGGTTTACAAACTTTGTTTGGATACAGAGACAAGAACTGAAAATAAAGCTTGTGTCTTACCTGAAACTCAGCTTGTTTTCAGCACAAAGAATTATACTGTTGCATAACTAGTTCTGAATCTTACAACACTTCGTGGTAAGGAACTCAGAAAGGAACTCTTCTAGAACATGGCCACATAGCCCGAAAGCTCCACAAAAAACTTCACGGTAAATTACTATTTTTCAGTAGCAGTCCAATCACAGCAAAAAACTCTTTACCTTTTGTGTTTCGATGTGCTTTTCCAAGATCTCCTGCTTTTTCTTCCTCACATCTTGTTGAAGTCTTAATGCCTCCTGGAAGCATAAAAGCAATGAGTATTTCCACATTTTATAAAATCAGTGCTTCCAATTATACTAGTTATTAAACATTTCGAACAATTACCAAAACGTTTGTATGTCTGATATATTTCCCCATATGTGTTCTCATGTTTAGCACACTGAATGATTAGGCATCTCTTCTCCCACTACTCTAAAACCAGTTATCAGTCCAGTAACATATCCAGTAAGTCAAGAGAACTTGCATAAATGCTGGAGTTCAGCCAATGTCTTTACTACCAGCACATCATCTCCAAATAAGACAATGTGGATAGTATATAGATATTTAATATTTTTTAAAATCAGATACTTGTGTCAAATATGTTCCTCTGGGTACTGTAAAATATATACTCTATTAACATATTAAGCTAAAAGAATTGTGAGCTCATTGAAGGACAAAAGGCATCTATTTGGTAATTCATATGAACCAATGGAAAACAGCATAAAATATGTTTCAGTTTTAAGAACCTATTTAGGAATAACCAGTCCCTGAAATTTTGGCAGAAAAAGTTTCCACAGTGCAAAGTTCTGTGCTATGCTTTAGCACTGTTATAACAAAGCATTATTCTGGCTTGCAGCATCATACACTTTTTTTATATGGTTCTTTTTTTATGCCAACAATCTCTGCAGTATTTCCTGTAAATAGAGACCTACACACATTGTAATTAATGTGTCCCAGCTTCTTTCTAAAGTCTCCTAAAAACTTATCACAGAACAATGTAAGACAAATGAAATTTCCAAACACACTGGAACTGAACTGCTTTCTTGGATTGCATATGTAAATAATTCTGAATTCCTTCCTTCCTTCTCAAAATTCCCTGCATTATCGAATCTTTTAAACATGAACCGTAAACAAAAGTGTTTTCTGTTAACAATATTTGTTCTTGACAGTTACAACTAAGTGGATGTACATAATGCAATTATAACAAGGATGATTAACAGGAAGATTTCCATTTTGAAGCTATGTTTTATGAGATCCAAGTTCTTCTATTTCATAACTTGAAGAAGTGAGAGGTAAAGCACACACACATGTGAAGTTAAACAAAGAACATTTTAGGAACGATCAATGAAAAATGAAGACTTTCACAAATATAAATTAGGTAACAAGTATCATTGTAACTTTTATGCACTATTTTAGGCACCTACTTTAAAGAATTATCTGTATAGTTCTGTCCTGAGATGTCTTATCCCCACATTATCTGGGAAAATGGTAATTAATTTTGCACAATGGTAACACACTACATTTTATGTTTTAATTTAATAAAATAACCTAAACTTACTTGTCTATCACTAGGCAGCAATTTTATCTGACAATGATAGCAAAAATGGAAGTTATACTAGAAACCTCCCCCAGGATACATTAAGAATGAATAAGGATGAAAAGGTCTAATACAACTGGGTAAAGATTAGCAAACACAGGTTAATATGAACCATTGCCTTCTGATAATGAAATAAAAATACTGAGATTTGGGTAGATTTAAACCAATCTATACAAAGTGGTATAATTATGAGCTTGGCTGTTAAAGCCAGACATTAAGGAATGGAAGCCCATTCCATTTATGTCTAAATTACTGCCTTATAAAGATGTGACACAAAAGAAAAGGAGGAGGAGGAGGGGGAGGAGGAGGAGGAGGAGGAGGAGGTCATTATGAAATTACTTTATGTAATAAATGAATGTGAATATTTGACTTTATTTTGGTTAACTGGTTAATATCAATACTAGATTTGTACTGAATGAAACTTGTGATACGACAATTTAAAAACAAATAGACAAAAGAAACTGTAAGTGCAACAGACGGCATCACTGGGTCACATCAGGTGACACTCCACAGGAGGGGTGACATCCTGGTGGGGTCCTCCTCTTGCTTTGGCGGAGGGGTGAGCATACCCCTTGTGCTTTGCCACTGCCCAGATCCCTCCCTGAAGAGGACTGTGGAAAGGTGAGAACGACCCTTGTGCTGAATGGAGCCCTCTTCAGAGAGGAAGCCAAGGTAGCAATGGAGGTGAGCATGTTCTTCACAGACATGGATCCCTCCTTGGTAAAGAGCCAGGCTGACAACGAAGCCATGAGAGGCGAGCAGCGGGAGGTGGGGCAGACCAATGCCGCCTCCCCCTTGGCAGCTGCCCCCCATTGGGTGGGAGGGAGCTGGGCCAGTGACAAAGATAAAAGGGCAAGAGGTGGGGGGGCAAGCTGCTGCCACAACCCCTGGTAGCCCCTTCTCACAACGGGTGTCACCAAGCTTAGAAAAGTCTCCAACATTTTCAGACTTGCAATGTGAAGACACCATATCCTGTCTAATCTCGAAAGCTAAGCATGGTCAGGCCTGGTTAATACTTGGATGGGAAACTGCTAATGAATACCGGGTGCTATAGGTTGTATTTCAGAGAAAGGAACTGGAAAAACCACCTCTGAGTATTCCTTGTCCAAGAAAACCCTACAAAATTCATATCACAACAGGAGACTTGTAGGCATATAGTCACATTGTGCATATTAATTCTAGCGGGCATTTTCTATCCAAAACTGGGAATAAAAGTGAAGAAAAATGTATCTGCATCTGGGATCAAAAACTACAGGACAAACTATAAACAGTGAGGAGCAAAGGTCCAAATCTTTAGAAACCAAACCAAATAGTTGAAAAGTTGTTCCAGAAGTAGCTTGAGTAAAACATGAACTGTAGTCGCCCCTCCATATCAGCGGGCTAGCCATCTGCAGATGGCCCTGCTCCATCATCATCAACAGTGGCGCACTGACATGGATGGACATCCCATGACAATAACGGGACCACAATTTTTAGTATCTGTGTGTGTGTGAGAGAGAAACTGAACCCCAGCCAATATTGAGGGATGACTATATTCAGAACAGACTACTATGAGTAGTACATTCTGAGTATTCTGTTCTGAATGCTTCACATTTTATTGAAGCTGCTTCTGCAGCAACTCTTGGGAACACTGTCAATCATGCATTCCCAAAAGCCAGCAGTGGTTTCAGTGTTGGACTCTGGAGACCAGGGTTCATTTCCTCTGGGTGAGCTTCAGTAAGTCATATCCTTAGCCCCAGGAAACTCCATGACCTTAGAGTTGCCATGAGTTGTGAATGACTTGAAGGCACACAACAACAACTGCATTCCAAGGTTTGTCACACTTTAGTGTTAAATGTTCTGATTGACTGAAACAGTTACAAACTAATTTTCCAGAAGTATCTTATAATAAACTGTGAAATAATCAACCACAAACATAGATGAAAACAGCTGATATGATCTAACAAAACGCAAAAGAAAATAAGAGAATTATTCTCAGTATCTACCAAAACATACCAGTTCAAATTTGGGTTAGTATGTGGAGAGATCTTGCAGCACCTTTGAGATTAACTAAAGAAAGAAGTTAGCAGCATGAGCTTTCATAGACTAAAGTCTACTTCCTCCAATTTGGGTTAAATATTGAAACAAATTAATATTTTATCCACTTTTATAGTAAGTTCTTCCACCAAGAGAAACCAGTAAATAATGCTGGTTTCTCCATTAGTTTCTTATGACTAAAAGTCTCCAGTGTTCTAAGGAAGACTCTTTTGTGTCTTTAAACAATTACAACTTTGTCACTGCAAATCTAATATAAGCTAGAATGCTGTTATATTCAGCATGAAAAAGTCCACAAAATAGTTTTGGGATTTTGCCTTTGTTACCATGAAGAACCACTCTCATCCAACTGCTTTCCTATTGTGGTAGCCCCTTGGGTTTTGTTATCCCACTGCTGCCACCAAATTAATATTATATGACACACACTTCTCTAGTAACTACTATATTTTTCTGGAACATAGCACCATGGGCCATCTTTCCCACTGCTGTCCCCAAAATAAGACAGACCCTTTTAAAAACTCTTGTGTTTCAAAAGGCTTTATAATGGTAATGTGGGTGTGATTCAAACTGCAGACAATCTCTTGTTTAAAATAAGAACAGATGTTTCAAACAAAGGTTTCTTGAATAAATGTAAATCAAGTTATTGTTGTTTATGGAACTTGTGTTCCTTATTTAAGATGGTAAGTCTCCTTTCTTACTTATTTGTTTACAATTTCAGTTTCTTTAACAACTCTCCACAGAGCATCAAGGTTACAAGTTTTCAAGGACACTCACACTATCCCTTTCCCTCCTTAGCTTCCCTAAACCTAACCAATAATCTTGCCACTCAGGCTAACTATAACCTACAGGTTATTTACTTATAATAACTCCCTTACTTGGAGTATCTATTCGATTACAAGCCCCTCAACTCTGGACTTTAACCAGTCAGTTCCTCTCTGGAACTCTCAAAATTACATCCCTCTCTGGACTCAGCAAGATCCTATCTAACTGAAAACCAAACCCAATCTTCTAGCCTAGCCTAATCTGCCTTTTCTCTACAGCCTTCTCCCCCTCCTCTTTTTTCTTGGCTTTTTGTTAAATCTTTTACATCAGTCTCATGAAAAAATGAATTTATAACCTAAATTTTGTGAAGCAACATATAAGAAAACTTAGCAAACCTGAGCAAGACTCTGGACTCTTTCACACTGGAGGAATTTCTCCCAACTTCGAATGCAGCCAATGCGAATTCACGTGAATTTGCTTGTTTAGCGAATTTACGTGAATCCCCATTGAATTCGGAAGGCGTTCGGAATGACTTCCCATTACCCGAAAATTACCCCTCCTTGCCCGAAATTGCATGAGAAGCTTTAATTCGCAATAACGTGAAACCTATGATTGCATTCGGAGTGACTTCCCTTTTGCCCGAAATTGCATGAAAAGCTCTAATTTGCAATAATGTGAAACCCCATGATTGTGTTTGGATTGCCCTTGGATTATACTTCCAATTTCTCACGTCTGAAAGAGTCCAATGGTGCTCACTTGATCCGGCTGTGGAGACAATCAAGTTCTTTGCCAGTTTTAATATTCAGTTAGCAAAATTCACCAGAATGATAAAGTACTACATGTGAGAATCAATCACAGATGCTGCATCTCAAAATAATTCTATCTGCTTCACTGCTGTTCTTATCGAGAGATCAAGTATTCAAAAGAAATTTCCATCCTCTTAGTTATGTTGAAGAACTAATCACATTCCTTTTAACTATTTTTCACTAGGTAAAAACATATTTTTTTATGCATTGACTATGAATACACAGAACTTATTTGAGTCTGATTTACTAAAGACAGATCTGAGGCAAATTATGCAGAACACCACATGTTTACAGCAAATCTGTTATTTAAATATGCTTAAACCCTGGACAAAAATGTAGATAATGGCATTATGTGGAAATGCAAGAAGTTCACAAAAAAGCCAGAAAATCTGCCCTAAGAACGGGTTTAGAAGACAGGAGCTGTTTAGAAAAGGGAGGTGATGGAGGGGTGAAATATACAAACAAGTATATTATCAAAGAAAATCTGAAATAAACTAGCTCAGAACGTACTTTAAAAAGCAAGATACAAGAAACACCTATGCTCATGTGTAGCAGCAGAAGCAGCACAAAGTAACACAACCCTAAGGAAGTTTACTAAATTATACTCTGAGATGTCAAAAGCAACTCAGCAATATGAAATCTTAATGGGAATTCCTGGTGGTAATTGCCACTGAATGTTATGTATCTTTGTATCTTTCCAATTCACTGTGCTGTATCACCCAGAGGATCACCCCTTCTGAACTTCTGACCACTCAAAAAAACAAAAACAAAAACAGACTACACAGTTTCAGCAAACATAAACATGATGACACTTTTTTACAGAAATATTCAGGATTGGCAGTTATTCACTGATTTAGATATGAGCGTGAGTCACAGTGATCACATGGAAGCAACCCATATATAACCATTATTCTTTCTCTCTTTCCCACATAAAACTTCTCTTCCCCAAGCACATTCGCCCACTTTGTTTTATAACCCTTGTGCACCATGGTGTATTACCATATATACTTGACTATAAGTCAACCAAATGTATAAGTTGAGGGCAGGTTTTGGGGCCAGAATTATGGCTTTTGATATCATCCACGGAAAAGTCAAGGGTAAAACTGGATGAAGCAAAGGAAAATGATGCCAAAGAACTTACAAAATTCCAGCAGGTATAAATGCTTGTGCTCACCCTAAAAGCTGGATGGGTGAGGAGGGTACTATGAAAAATGGGGGCTGTGCAGTTTCTGGGGGACCAGACACAAGTGCAGCTAAGAAAACATACACAGCAGAAAGGATGAAAAGGCAAAGAAAATAAAATGGATACTACGTTAGCAGTGAACATAGCATTTAATTTTAATGTGGTAACTTTGCCGGATTTTAACTCAGAAAAGCTAACACAGAGACACAAATGTCTTATTCTTTTTCATTCCTCCTGGAACTCCTATGAGGGGAAGAGCCAAAGAACTACCACCAGTACCATTTTCCTCCACAGACATTCAAAAAGGTCAAACATGGTGCTGCAGTGGAGAGAGAAGAGGGGGTCACAGCACCTCTTTTAGGTGCCTCCAGAATGAACTAAGTTTTCACCACTCTACTCATAGTAGTGGTTGGTTCCTTTTGTGATAGTAGTTAAAGTACAGTACTTACTCTGACCCATGGATAAGTCAATCCAAGTTTTTTGGATTGTTTTTTTAACTAAAATTTAGCAAAAATACATGAATGTACTTGAATATATAAAGTAATCTGCATCAGTGCTTTCACTAACCATGCAGAATTAAAATATAATTTCCTAGCCATGGTAACAAACTATTAATTGGATGTAACCTAGTTAGCAAACATGCAAGTGCTACAAAACAGCTCCCCAAAGAGGGGAAAGACACAGGAGAGAACACACAAGTACCCCTAATCTACCAATTGTAGTTAAGAGGATCAGAAGAATTGTGCTGTATCATTAAAAGTACATTTCGTCTAAAAGAACATCTATGATTAAAATTTCACGTGCACAGTAGAAGAGATGATCAAGGTAACAGACAATATCTTAAAACCTAAGCCATATAATGCTAAAAGCCAGAAAACTGCTTAAATGGGTAACAATTCTCTATCTCTGAAAACAAGTATAAGGGCTAACTCTCAGTATGAATAAACCAATACATACCCATATAATATATGATGGTGTATATTACTTGTATGTACCAATAAGGAATTACAATAATGAAAAAATAAACCTTGAATTTCTAGGTGTTAATATACAAGGAGAGAGATGTAATATCCAGAAATGTTTTTAGTGACAAAATACAATAAATCACTGGACAAGATATCAAGGCTAATATTTTAATCTAATGCACTTCTTCAAGATCTACTGTAATTTGTTTCACTGCTATATCCTATATCAAGAACTGGTTTTGTATACAGGTACGTACATGCTTTTTGTATCACTAATAGGAATTATGTGCATATTTTTTTTGGAATTTATCTGCTTGCTAATTTAAAATGGTAAGATTTCTCCTTTGACAAGACTGTCTAATCATGTCTGACTGTAGGAAGTGGTGCTTATCTCCGTTACTAAGCCAAAGAGCCAGCATTGTCAAAGACAATTCCGTGGTCACGTGGCCAGCAGGATCGCATGGAATGCTGTTACCTTCCCACCGAAGATCTATTTATTTACTTGAACTTTTACATGCTTTCGAATTTATAGGTAGGCAGAAGATGGGATTAGTGGCAGGAGCTCATTCTATCCCATGGCCTTTGCTCTCAAAATGTCAATCTTTGGATCATCAGAGTCAGCAGCTGAGCCACTGTGTCCCTAACTTTATTTATTCTCTCCCCCCCCCCATTTTATTTGACCCTTACTAATGTAAAGTGATGTGCAAACTTTACAGCACTCTATAAATAAATATTAGCTGCTTGTAATTCATATCTTTCAGCCTGGATATCTTGTTCAGTGAATTTCTTGGTGATTTATTGTATTTTTTCAAATTCTGGGATATTTCATATCTTTTCTTTTATATTAACACATGGAAATTCAAGGTTTTATTTATTCATTATTGAAATCCTTGTTGAAACATACAAGACAGTATACTAAATTATATACATATGAACTGATTCATGGTGGGGATCAGCCCTTATACTTGTTGCCAAATATACAGTGGAGTGGACTCTGGTTTTTGTCTTTCACAATTCTCTGTCTCTGACAGCAAGGATAAATAACTAAAGTCTCAAAAATGTTATCCATGAAATAATAGTTCTGGGTTTCTACAGTGCAAATGCACATAAGGTAATTTCTTTTTTGAAATCTAATTGGCTAATTCTACAGTGCAAATGCAATATTAGAATGTTGCAGTTTTCTAAAACAACTATTGCTGCTTTATAAAAGAAACATATTAAATTTACCTGTTTTTTCTTCTGTGCTTCACTAGAATCTAGCACGGAAGTGTTAACAACAGGCAACGTTTTCTGAGCTGCCTTCAAAGCAGCTGGATTATACACTGTTTTTGTCAAGCCAGTAGAAGTAGACAATACCTACAGAAGGAAACCATTTTATTTCGCTGACAAATTATGAATAAATGAAAAGTAACTGATTAAAAGTATTACTGCAAGACAGAGGTGTTGCTGTGATTGTGAAGACTGAAATAATACAACAATGTTAGGTAAAGGACTAATATAGACTCTAATTTCCAGGGCATTTAACACATGGGAAACAACTACACAACTAGAACCTGAGCTCTGCCAACAGGTATCTATATCAACATGAAGCAGGTTGATTCTCCTGTCAATGAAAATATCAGAGATCTGAGACAGAGAAATATATGGTTTCCATTCCTTCACCTGTATTAATATAAAGATAAGCTGGACAGATGCTGACAATTCACATAGTTTACAAAACCACAGAACTCTTCAGTTGGCATGTACTAACCAGCTTTATCAAAAACCTAACTGCTAGTCATAATCTAAGGCAGTGCTTCTTCAGCTATCTGATGTGGGAGGCCAACATTTGATCTGTGCCCAATGATTACAATTCTTTTCTTTCTTTCTGCAAAATTCTCCAGGGACCAGCAACCAATTGCTCAGAGACCACCACTTGAATAGCACTCATCTAAGGTAATAGCAGGCCACCATAATCTGCAGAACAACTGCATGTGTACATTACTCAATTATGCTGTTTTTGTAAAAGGATAAAGAAAGAAAAGAAAAGAAAAACATTCAGCTGAAATAACCAAACAAAGCTAATTGACATAAGAGGGGGTACAGTATCATAAAATTTTAATGATCACCTTTTTAAAAAATTGACAGAAAGTTTGTTTTGATTTGCAGTTGTTAACTTATCTCTATGTAGTCACTGTCTAGAGTTGTACATTTTTCCCAGTGTATCTTAACCCTCCGAATACCTGATATTGTAGAAGTCTGCAGATTGTGCCTTATGAGGGGGTATTTTAAAGTAATAATTATCACCTGGATATTTCATGGCATATTGATGAAATTTTGTCAGTGTCATCATTGGTCCCTGAGTGCACATTGTTGAGAAAAATCAGCTCATTGCGTCCTTTATTTTTGTGACTGGCTGTGCCAGAAGTGACTAAAGCGTAAAATCCTCATCAGGTGCAATCTGTAGGCTTCTACAATATCAGGTATTCGGAGGGTCAAGACATGCTGGGAAAAATGTATAAATCTAGATAGTGAGTACACAGAGATAAGATAACAACTACAAATCAAATCTTTGTCAATTTTTTAAAAAGGTATTCATTAAAACTTTTGGATACCCCCTTGTAGAAAGGAAATAGTCCCATATAGACCATAAAAATGATATGGGGAGCTTTCCTAGCCTGAAAAATGTTGATAAATTAATCCAGTGGTGTGCGATTTGTGGCTGCATGTAGCTCTGAGCTGCTGCCTTCGTGGGCTCTGATGGTGATGGGATATCCACTGGCACTTTCTCAGCAGCAGAAGGAAAAACAATATTCAAGACTGCAGTTTTTCTGTCACTAAGTACAGCAGAGAAACAGCTATCTTGGTAGCAACTACTGAGAGATGGGAAATGCTTTTGCTTTTCCACTACCAGCAACCTTTAAATCTCAATGGGAGAAAAGAGGAGAAGTGTAAATGTCTTCATCCCAGCCTGCTGAGATGATGCAGAGGAGGAAGAGTGACAATGTATGTGTGTGCGCGCACAAACATACAAGCTTAAGTCTCCTAGTGAACACCACATGCAACCCTTAGAGCCAAAAAGCTTGCATATCCCTAAGTTAAATCCAAATGTGCAATGAATGCATCAACAAATACTTTGCTACACCTCTCTAAAAAGACTCCATAGATTTTAGCTAAGGAAGACATCTTCTTATTCAACTAATTATCTGCTGTAGGAACAGTCTTTCAGAAATAAATGCATGCTTAGTAGAAGCTGATGCACTTCTAAGTAGTTTGTTTGAGAAAAATTTTAAAATATGTCTCCCTACTTCACTAACTCCTAAATCCGAGCTCACAATTCACAAACTGCTAAAAAACCCTGTGTGTTCAGGAGCTGATTATTATGCAGAGAAGTGAATTTGAACGGAAGAGTCTAAAATTCCCTTCAGCATCCACAGAATCAGTCATGCAGTTCTTTAAATCTGGGCCATTGTATGCAGACATGTGGCTAACTATGGCAATGGGGTGTGTGGATAGATGTTCCATTTTATATTTAATCCAGATACTGGAATATGAAGTTTCTTCTACACTTAGATTTAATGTTCCTCAGAAGGCAACAATGCTTAGTACTTCCACATGACGTGTACACAGGAGTGGGGGTAAGTATGTTCTAGCAATGGGCAGATTGCTGTCCATGTTAATTTCAACAGGATTAAGTTTGTTCTGTCCTTTTTTGAATTTTGTTCTGTCCCATACACATATATATGTATGTGCATGTTTAAATCAACATGAAATTCTTAAGCATAAAATAAAACTAAGTACAGTGGTCCCCCGGGTTACGAAGGTAATCTGTTCCGGATTACCTTTCGTAACCCGGAAGCATTCGTTTCCCGGGGGACCGCTATTTTCAACGGACCGCATGGCCGATTTAAAGGGGCCGCGCGGGTTTTTTTATTCGTATCCCGGGGGATCTTTCGGATCCCGGGGGAATTTTAGCGGTCCCGCCGGTTTCGTACCCCGTGGTTTTTGTACCCCGGGGGATTCGTAAACCAGGGGACCACTGTATATAAAACAAGTTTATGAGGTGATCCAAAGACTGTCTTTTAATAGTTCCTTTTGAAACAACATTTCCTAGCAACTTGGAGAGGCTAGTGAACAGCAGACTTCATGTAGGTTGAAAAGGAGTCAGACATTTTCCTGAGAAGAATGGTCCCTGGTCTCAGGAAAGAGATGGCTCACTACAGGTATATATTGGCAGCTACCTTTCATCTGTATAACCCCCATGTGATGGTGTCACACAGAGCTGCTAGAAAATGGAGCTTAAACAACTTTCAGTGAATAAATTAAATTTACAAAACCGGCATTTTGGCTCTTATGAACACTACCAAAGCACAGTTCGCTCTCTGTATCCACGCATTTGTCATACATGGATTCAATCATCCATGGCTTGAAAGTGTTTTTTTAATCCAAAAAGCAAACTGTGATTTTGCCATTTAATATAAGGGTTGCCATTATATTATGCCATTGTATATAATGGGACCTGAGCATCCACAGATTTTGGTATCCATGGGGAAGCTGGAACTAAACCCCAGTGAATACCAATGGCCCACTGTATATATTTCAGAACCCAGAACCCCCCAACATACACTATCTACTCAAAATAGAATAGCTAAGAAAAAGAAATGCCAGATAACTCATCTCATGAAACAGAAAGGATTTGTAATTCAAAAATTAGTTGTATCTGATATTTTGTTTAATCATATATAGGAGTAGGTTTAAGAAACTAAATGGTTTTATATCTAGAAGTTGTGCTTTAAAAAAAAACAATAACAAAGAATTGGTTTTCTGGTTTAATGTGGCCAAGAAATTTTTCAAAGCATCTTGTAATAAGCACAAGAAATGCATTCTGAGCTATCAAAACCTATTTTGAATACACACAGAATCTGTTACTATTTTAATTCTCCTCCTACTGCTGGACTGATACTCTCTACACTTAATCCTTACAATACTTTGGCACTTAAAAATGTAGATGCTTTTTTCCAAGTTAAATGACTCTGAAGTATTTCACACATCTTGATTCATCAAGGCAAAGAATCCAAGCTCACAATCAAAAGGCAGCAGTAGTAGAGTTCCAAGTCAGTGCTTTACCTTCATATTCAATCACAACAGTTTCACAGGGCAGAACTGAATAGCTTTAACAAGACTGGAATCCCAAATCTAAGGGATGCAGGTCACATAGCCAAGGAAGGAGCAATAAGCCAACATCAGAAACAAAACACTGCAAATTCTACACCCTGCTAACACTGTGTTTTTATGGAATAAGGCAGCACACTTCAGCAATGTTCAGGATCATTAACTGCTTCAGACTCTTTGAGCAAAAATAACAGGACAAGATACTCTAAACACTACCACCACACTATAGACCATTTTCAGTCTTACCATAATTCTTTCCCTTCTGCATTCAAATGGCCTTGGGCCACAGTCAAACTAATGCTGCTAATAATCACTCTATCATACTAAGTCCTAACCAAACAGCTACCATTTAGGTTTCATGAAGGTGCCTACACAAACACAGCAAATTCTGTTTTATTAACTTTATCAGAAGCATTTCAATTATGTTTAATCCATTGTCAAAGTTCTATCAACAATGCTGAAAAAGCATGCAACCATTCTGCACTTACAACACATAAAAAAACTCTACAGAAGCAGGCATGTGGTACTGTAATTATACAATACTTGTATCACAGTCCACTGAACATTATTTCCTTACCTTTTCAGTAGTTGGATTAGGTGGTTTAGGCACAAACCCAAGCCTGTCCTTCACAGACGGTTTTGTTACATTCTAGGAAAACATGAGAATTTGTTTAAATATTTGCAATCATGTACTTTTAAACTAAGATGGGCATTTTTCACTTTAGAACAATATATACAAAGCCATTTATTGCTGAAGTACTGGGAAACTGGTACTTTCAATGAAAGAGCAAGAGGCAGTGTTTGAAGCACATGAGACTAGTTAACCAGTTACACTAATGGCATGACAAATGTCCCTTCTGTCAGTGAGAAAATAGAGTAGATATTTCCACTTAGGGTAAGCCATATTACCTTGTGGCAGCAAAAACAAAACAAAACAGAAGTTTAGTCCCACCTTAAAATACAAGTCCAACACTTCACCAGGTTAGCATGGCTTTATGATTTAGTGGAAGACCCAATAGCCTTGCAAAATCTTGCAGCAAGGCAGACATAACAGTATTTTAGGATGTCATGTAGTAATATGCTTTGCAGCATCTAGCCAAGAAGTCCCAGAACTCAAAGGACTTGATGGTATTTAGCATGGTGTAGGGGTTTGAACACTGGACTAGGACTCTGGAGATCAGGGTTTGATTCTCCACTCAGCCATGGAAACCCACTGAATGACATTGGGTGTGTCACACACTCTGCCCCAGAAACCTCCATGATACGCTCACTTTAGGGTCACCCTAAGTCAGAAACAACTTGAAGGCACACAACAACAGCAAGGATGAATAAGAATCCAACAGACAGTAATGATACCCTGACTCAAACAGACCAGAACGCAAAACAGTTAACTAATGAGAGAAGCAACACCTGTATATACTATTACACACAATATTTTAATTATGGCCTGGGCTGGCAGGAAGGAGCAGCTTTTAGCCACTCTGGAGGTGGGGCATCCAGACAGTACCCATCCCCAGAGTGGATGGAAGTTGAGCGGAGAGAACTCCTGGCTGGGAAAATATGGGATTATAAGGAGCAAGAAAAGTCTTCTCTTTGCCAATGTCCTGGACTGAGACCAGCCCGTGTGGTTGCTGTGGTCCAATCAGGGGGCGACCAGGACTCGAGAGGCCTCAGCCCCCTCGAAGCTGCCGCTCTGCATGACTCAGAAGCTAGCTCCAAGTATACTTTTGGGGGGAGAATTTTTGAAATTCTGGGGTTGACTACGGAAGCATTTCAAAATGGTGAGTCAGTGAGATTCTCAGTTTAAGAGGCTATGTGCTAGCATATACCAGGTAGACTGCAGACTAGCACCGTGGACTCAGTCCAGAGATAGATAAGCACCTAATGCAGCTCTTTCAGGACTGGTTTCATGTGCTCCTTGTTAGCCATCACTGGTTTCATCCTGGCAACCACAGCTAGCTCCAGCTTTCATTTCTAGCTTATGTTCAAGAGCAGACCCATAAAAATGTATTTTAAAAAGTCAGTGAAAAGCTATCCAGAACATGACTTACTGTGGCTACACTACTTCAGAGACGTCGATGACAAAGGGGCTTTCTAGAATGGCAGGAAAGTGTGACATGAAGTTGCCTTTTCCTTAATGCTTAGCAGCTGCACCGCAGCCTTTAGATGGAGCTGTGCTGTTCCGTAGTTTTTAAAAAAGAAGCTGGGAAAACCAGCACCTTTTTAAAGGCGCTTCTTCTCCCCTAAAACGCAAAAAAAGTGTTTTCATGGCACACTTTCCATGTCAAGTCAAGTCAAGGCTAGACTTTCATGCAGCCATGAACACACTTCTTTTTGCCAATCTAGAATAGGCCAAAGATTTCCTAAAAGCAGGCCTCAAACTACAAATGCAACTCGTGTGTGGAAAATGTGTGTGCATGATATAAGCCTGAGGCTGGGAGAAGAACTGACATAGTAACAGAGCCAGTCTGGACATATCTTCAACGGGGAGTGGGAATCTCAAGAGAAAGGGGGTTTATAGTCACGGCCTTGGAGTATCAGAAAGGTAGTTGATCAATTTAATTTGTGTATTTGTGGAGCGTTCACTGTTTTAACACTAGCTGAGTGGGTTACAGGAAATTAAGGGTATTTTACTGTAAAATCCAATCTAATTCATTGAATATTTTCTCTACATTGTCCCCTTTGGCTCTTTCCTTGAATAATAAACCAATAAATCATTAGCAATGCCACTTCTCTTCCTCCACTACCACATTCTCTTCCTCCACCCCAGATTTAAATCCAACACCATATTGGCTTTGCAGTGCAATCATAATGGAACATTCTCCCCTTTCCCTCTATGGTACTGCCCAAAAACTGGTCCAGAGGGTTTCCAAGGTCTCTGGAAAAGGATTTACAGCCCTGAGGACACTGCAGTGACAAGGGGAGACTGCCACTCTCCTGTCTTCAACAGATTATGCTTGTCCACCAGCATCAGTCCAGTACTGGATATTTATCCCAGAAATTCAAAATGTGTGACAGTGCTAGGTAATTCAAATTTTCCTCAGAAACAGAAAATATTTTTTTTTTGCCAAGATGTATCAATGGAAGCACTGTTTAATGTATATATTTTGCCTGTGAAACACCTTGTATTTTGCAATATTACTATGGGGCTCAACAGACAGCCCAAAAAGGGCGGTCCGGAGCCACCTCTTTTTCCTCTGCATTGTCACTGCAGCAGCCAAACGGAGCGGCGACAGTGCACAGGAAAAAAAGGAGCACAGCGAAGCAGCTGCTTTTAGCATTGCAGCTGCGATGCCACAAGCCCCAGGGCACTGTGGTAATGTCGCAGGTGCGCTGTGCCGTTTGGTCACGGTGCACCTGTGACATCATCGTTATGTGCACCATCTATACAGCACTGCACAGTGATGACACCCTGGCCATGTGCTAGGGTTGCAGGGCGTATATTCGCATGCCGCCAGGAGGTTGCATAATGGCCATCTGTATCGGCCCTATAAGATGCATTTTGCACCAAGAATTTTAATATTATCCAACTAGTGCAGTAGAGATTCATCATACCTACAAGAGCTAAGTAATATTTGAGCACTGAAAAGTCTTATTTTCTTGAGGCATTGTTTTATTAAATTGTATCTCAATTTGTCTACTACTGTGAAGACCATTTACTCAACTGTAACTTGGCCCAAAGACTTTAAACAATCCTTATTACTAAAATATGAGTGCTTAATTTAAAATGTTCCTTTCCAGAAATTTTTTAAAATGAAGGAATTCTTGTTTAAACAACATATTGCAGTTTAATTTTTAAAAATCACATATTTGGCGACATAAATGTTATATCTACCTGAACAGCTTCTACACTAGCACTCTGAGCTTCAGCTGGCTCAATGTTACTGGCAGGTACCGGACCTAATCGCTCCTTGACCGACTGCTTTATAACAGGTAAAATGGGCTGCTGGGCTAAAGGCTGTATTACCTTAAAAGAAAATCAGTTCATCACATGAAAGACAAAACAGATGTTAGCCATTTAAGGATAGATGTTGCTATTCTTACCATCCTTTCTAAATTCAACATCCATGTAATGTATTTTAACAAATTCTTTAGCGTAAATAGGGTTTCAGTAAAACAATTTATAAAGCCATTTTCCCAAAACTAAATCTATTCAACTAAAATCTAAAAACAAAATCAAAAACCTTCCAACTGAAAAAAAATCATTTCCAACACTGTCATCCCAATTTGTTTTTAATAATGACAGAAAGGTCACAGTTCTCAGAATTCAGATATCACAAGGAAAATGTGGCTAACTTTAAAGCAAAACCCTTATCAGCCTCATGCTACAAGGGAACATGTGCTTGAGGCTAAGGCTTTTATGCTTTTATGACATAATGTAATGTCATCACTGGGCTGTTACCTTACATTTATGATAAATCAGTTATTGAAGCTATGTATACTATATCTGTTTGAAAATTTTGGAAAATGTAGCTTGCATTACTCTTTTTTTCTTACCAGTTCCTATAAAATGTTTAATTTGCAGATTCTTAAGGGAAATCCGAATTCATACTATTTATACTGAATTTACTGTCCTAGCCAGCTCAAGTATTTTTCTGCTCTAAAAACAATATTTCATTTCCTTTCTTTGCAGTTCCAAATGCCTGCAAAAACGTTTATTCTTTGCAGTATGAAAAATTTCCTGGGGAGGGCAGCTCTTAAGGACTGGGGGGTCATACTGGCCCCTATGGGACATCAGAAAGCCACAGCCCAGAGGGAGGGTTAAAAAAGGCTTCTTCTGGGCTTAAATCAGCTGGGGAAAGGGGGAGAACACAGCAAACTGCTCCTATGCTCCCAAAACGTTGTGAAGAGCATTTTTATTAAATGAAAAATGTTTCAAAGGGGTAATTTCTGCCAGTATTTAGTATATAGCCTCCTATAAGAGCTTTTTATACATCACACACTACAGTGGCTGATATACACACAGTGATGTATTTATAAAGAATATAAAGTCTTCTCCTAACCAAGTTTCTTTGCTACTTGATACAGCGGAACCTTACTTTTAATTACACCAGCATTAAGGATTGTAAACCTAGTCTGGATGGAAAAACAGGAATTTGCCTTTCTTTGAAAATCCTTGAAAACCCCTGGGGTTTGCTTCCAGGATCCCCCGTTGACACCCAAATGAGTGACTGCTCAAGTCCCATTATAAACAATGGTATAGAAAAATCATGTCCTTATGTCAGATAGAAAAATCAAGGTTTGTTTTTTGGAATTTATCTCATTTTTGGAATATTTTCAAGCCATGGTTGAATCTATGGATTAAAAAAAAATTCTGTGAATGTGGAGGGCGAACTGTACTCAACTATATGCCATATAGGAGTACTACAATAAGCCTTTTCTGTATAGGATTTGTCTATGGCTGAAAGTTTTAAAAAGATGGTCACCTTCTCTATGCTCAGGGGACAGCTTTGTTCCTTTTTAAGTGGGGCAGTGTTCCAATTTTCCAACATGATCAAAAGACAGAGGTGCCTTTACGTAATGGGTTATTGCTATTTCTCAAAGGGTGCTTCTAGACTGAAGAAATAATCCAGTTGACACCACTAACTGCCATGGCACAATACTATGGAATTCTGAGATTTATAATTTGTTGTGGCACCAGAACTCTCTGACAGGGAAAGGCTAAGTATCTCACAAAACTACAAATACCAGATTTCCTTAGAACTGAGCCATAGCAGTGAAAGCGGTGTCAAAGTGCATTATTTCTGCAGTGCAAATGCAGCCAAAACTTGAAAACTTTTTTTCAAGCCTTGGCATCATCTGTACCACAGAATTTTAAAAAACAAACAAACTTTTTTAACCAGAAGTGAAACTGTGGTTAATTATTTTTACCATGCCACAGAATCTGGCTCAAATGGCATTAGCTGGCCACCCTTATTTATATACACAATAAATATGATTACACAATAAATTTATATACACAATAAATGTATTTACACAAAAAGGAAGTGGGGTGGGTTTCAATAATAAGGTTAATTCAGTATCAAAAAGATTAATTCAGAATCAAAGTTTTAACATTTGATCTTATTTTTTTACTAATTCTTCTAGTATTATGTATTCTGAGACTTAACCTATAGAAAAATAACAACATTGAAAGCTCTGCTTGAACATCAAGATACTGCAGGAGAATCTTAGTTTAACTGGCCTACTAAAATAATCCCCTTCGCTAACTTTACCTTCTGTACTGAAGTTGCCATGAGTGGAGCACTGCCTTCTCTGTGCCAGTACACCTTAATAAATCGATTATTCAATACTGCTTCTGTACTTGATATAGCTTTCTTTGCCTCTTCATGCATAGCAAACTGGATGAGGGCACCTTCTGGATCTCCCTGGTAGGCAACCTATGATTTGCAAGAGAAGGAAAGCATAAGCACAATGATACCACTATGTGGTAATCAGCTATGCAATACAAATAAAGGCACACAAGTTTGCTATCAGTATCAGTGTGCTTGGCACAACTAGTAAAAATGAACTGAACCACAAAATCTAATCTGATCTAACCAGTGTGGTAGATATTCAGAATTAAACAGGCCCCACCACCTAAACACAGTCTGAATTCAAGGAGTTGAAGTGAAAGGAAAGGGAAGGTAGGAAGAGGGATCACAGGCAAGCATGATAATAATATACTATACTGGTCAAAGACTGAATAAATTTTATTACATTATTACAATCTACTCATACCACCACTTGAAAGCATAGAATTATTCCCCCCACAGATGTCTACTATCACTTTAAAATTGGAAATGAAGACAATTTATTTTCCAATATTTTTACTACATATTGCTGAAAGGAAAGGTAGGGCATGGTTTTCCAGATATGGAGAAAAAAATATGTCGATACCACCCAATACATTTTTCATGGAATGTTCAAATTACTTTAAATCCGTCTGTCTGATTTTTCATTTTAACAGGCAGGAAATGTACTACCACAAAACAGAAACAGAAGGCAAAAGGTTGGTTTGGGGGAATGTCCTGATAAGGAACTGGCAAAGCCACCTCTGACTATTCCATGCCAAAGAAAACCCTATGAAATTAATGGGGTTGCCATAAGTCAACAGGTGACCTGATGGCCTATATACACACACAGAAAATCCTGGAAATGTTCCATCTTTTCAGTGTCTTTGTAGAAAACTACCACAGAGCTATCTGAAGAAGCATGATGCAACTGCTCTTGTGATATAGATCCAAAGCATACCACACACATAATCCAGTTTGAGACTGCTTTCACTACCCTGGCTCAGTGCTAGGGAATTTTGGGAACTATAGTTTGTTGTGGTACCAGAGCTCTCTGACCAAGAAGGCTAAATGTCTCACAAAACTACAGTTCCTAGTATTCCCTAGCATTGAGTCACGGCAGTGAAAGCTGTCTCAAACTGGATGATGATGATGATGATGATGATTATTATTATTATTATTATTCCTCCTCCTCCTCCTCCTCCTCCTCCTCCTCCTCCTTCTTTTTTGGATTATTTCTGGATTAAAATACTGGATTATTTCTGCAGTGTGTTTTGGACCATAGCTACATATAGACTTTGTTTATCTCTCTTTTCACATGTATCTCCACCGTTACAATGCTTTTTGCTCCAAGACGTGGCAACAGAGGACTGAGGTATAGTGGCACACATAGCAAGAGACAGATTCAAGAGGGCTAAGGAAAGAGGAAGAGGGTTAATTCAATATCTTAGTGTTGATAAAGGAAGTAGGGATGGAATAAATGCAGAAAGGATTTATATTTTACACCCGGCTATTATGTGAAGTGGAAAATAATTTTCAAAACTTCCTCAAAATAAAGCCATCATAATCCAGATTATAACTGGTAACTAGTTCTAATAATGCAATAAAACAGTCAAGTTATCACCTACCTGCAAATTCACTATATTTCCAAATTTGCTGAAGTGTTCATTTAGTTTGCTTATATTGTTAAGATCTGGAGGAACTTTCCTCAGTTCAAGTTTGGTATTTTCATTGCCGAACTGCACTTTCTTCTGAAAAGCTGGACTGTTCGTTCGATTAAAATTTTGCCTGAAACAGACAAGGCTGAGGATTGTTTTTACATGCTTACCTCAAACAGCTACTTAACTGGATCAATTTACCAAGATTAAGCTTTGCAGCCATCAACTAGCCAGCACAAACCAACATAATATATTTATATGAACTGTCAGAGGGACATGAATTCAACATTTATGCATACAACTCAACACCCTCCTCAAGATTTTCTTTCAACTTCAGTTTCTTTCAAACACTTGGACTGCTTTTTAATATTGCAATGTGTTTAAAATGTAGTTTAAAAATGTAACATGTCTCTTTAAAAACAAAACCACGACTACCATCAAAGTACATTCAGAGTGTGTGATCCTCTTTGAACAGCTCTTACGTCAAGTTATGAGATCTAGCTGAATAAAAGAAATCATCAGAGACCTCTGGGAGGGGGAACTGAAGGGAAATCTCTTATTTTCATGTTCGATGAGCTGCTGCCCTCATGCCCCTTAAAACACCATCTTTATCTACACTAGATTTTAAGATTAAGAAAAAGTTATGAATTTTTTGAAACTGTATGCAGATATATACTCAGCTCATTTGCTGAAAGTCACTAAAATTGATTTTCACTTTCAATATTAAAGTTATTGGATAATTCATAAGTCAATCAAGGTCTGCATAGGCTAATTTATTTTAACTTCATAAGGTACTGAACTAAACAACATCCAGATGATTCTAAATTCCTCCACTGAAAAGAAGTAGGATATCTTGAGAATTAAGAGGATGTATTAAATCCAGTCCTACCTTCTCAACAGTGATTAGACAACAGCAAAAGGGACAGGATAGTCAGTAATACATTCAGAATATCTGTTAGTAACAGTGCATAGTCATAGTGAACCATGCACTTAAAAGTTAAATTCCTCTAATGCCTGATATGTGACGTGGCTGCTTTTGGAGACAACCCATAATCCACCAAACAGTGTAGCTGCAAGAAATCTGACTACTGTTCTACACAGAACAATATCACATCTTTTCTGAAAGGCCTACACTGGTTAACTATTTATACTAAGTCTATTTAAGGTGCTCATGTGTTCCTTAAATATCCACCTCTCCTCAAAAATATTTATGCATTAATTAAGTCATTTCTTTGTATTGCTTGACCACAGAAGTGTAATTATCACTTATCATAGCACAAGTGGTCTTGATGGTTTTGATGGCCATGCAGGAAGGCATCCAGTGTCTCCCAGTGCAAGTGGAAGAATGGTGGCAGCAGCAACAAAAGAGAGTTGCCTTAAAGAGGGCTGGCTTAAAGGCAACCTCTGGAGGGCAACCACATATTTTTCCCATCACTGCTGCTATAATCTTTTTCTTTTACTCTTTCTGTCACCATCATTGTGTGCCATCACTTGCTGTCAATTTTTGCCTCCTGCTACCACAGTTTCCATGTGCTGGGGATAATGTCTCAACACCAGCTTTTTCACCTCTCCTTTAATTAATGATGGGAGAGGTTTTGAAGGTGTCATTAGGCACTGAAGAAAGAGCTAATTCATTGTTTAGATCCAATTCCAAACTATCTGAAAGACCGCATCTCTCTATATTAATCTGGCAGAGTCTTAAAGATCCAAGCTGGGAAAGGTTTCTCATAGTCCCATCACCATCACAAGCTTGTTTGGTGAGGACATATAGGAAAGTGTCTCCTTAGATACATTGTTAGCCCTCTTGAACCCCATTACTGGTAGAAAGGTGTGATATAAATGAAAAAAAAATAGTAACAGATCCCACCCTCTGGAATTCCCTTTTATGAGAGACTAGGCTGCTCCCACTCTCCTCTCTTTGTTCTGCTAGGCAAAGATCTTTTTGTTTAAGCACACATGCCCTCTTATTGGAAATTACAGTAGTGTGGGGCCAATGCTGCACTGTTTTTGTTGCAGGTTAAATATTTGCAAAAGCATGTAACTAAACTCTGTATATTTTAAGATTTAAATTTGTATTTTTAAACCTGGCTGAAATAGTTTTATGCTTCCCAATATTACTATTATATGCTTAACTTTAATTCATAATCATTTTGAAAGTTTCGATTTTGGGCCCATGACTTGGAAGTCCCCTTTGGGACTTCATGGAAACGCAAAACAAAACAGTCACTATTACAGCACCCCCACATAGATAGGTCAAGATACCATCCCTCTTCCAGCACAGAAGGCAATGTTCCAAACCAAGGGTAGTAGTTTTAATTGGAAAATCATGTATGAGCTGAAGACACAGGCATTAAAACACACACACACATTTGAAATACAATTTATATTCCAGGCATTAATACATGGCTAGCAAATCTAGCAAATACTCACTTGTCAAACCAATTCTTCTTTGGTGGAATTCCATCACCTGAACCAATAGTTCTTTTTCGAGACTCAGAATCTACTACTATCCTCATGCTGCTTTTATTAGGAGGCTTTTCTGTGTGGAAGAAAAGAGTACACTGATTAATTTTTAAAGGATGTTTGTCTGTGCATTTTATAGTAGGATTTTCTCTCCTTATTACTATCAGTTACTTACTGCATTTTTGGAACATACTATGTGCTGTTCTTCTTCAAACCCAAGGTCCCTTTGGTTCAGCACTGGTCTCCAACAGATACCAAAACCAGATGCTTCAAAAGGAAGTGCAAGAAACCCCACAGGGCAACTACAGAATACATTGCCCGGAAAGCAACATTTCTTTTCAACTCCAGATATTTAGCAGATGGCTTACGACTTGAAGCCTGAAAGGGATTCCTTTGATATTTTCCAATATTTTTTTAAAAAGAAATAGACATGGGAGGGGGAGGAGGCATAGAAGAACAGTGTAGATGTAACATACATAGAAGATTATTGGAGTCTCTTCCAGGTATGTACACCCTATTCCCTTGCACATGAATCTCTCCAACTCTTTTCAAACCATATTATGTCACACAATCCTTTGGCATCCCAGGTTTACGTAAACCCTGCAGATCCCAAAAGCACAAGCAAACATTAACCAAGCTTCCTCCAGTCAAATTATCCTAAGATACAAGATCTTCAAGCTCCTATTAGCTTAGCCTTTACTCCCTAGAAAACTGCAATACCCTTTTTCAGAATGTATGGGGAAAACTAAAGTAGGAATGTCACTTCTTTTAACAGGTACAATATCCAAAATTTAATCAGCCTTTTATCCACTGCCAACCTTAGCTAATAAGTGAAGCATATATAATTGTCTGTCACTGTGAATCCAACACATCTCCAAAGCACAGAAAAAAATATGTGTGCTTTGCTCTTAGCATTCAAAATACATTTTTCCAAAAGAAATCCCCCTTTCCTTTTACTCTAGAGGTAGGAAACTTGCTATTGCACCCTCCACCAGCCCAAGCCAGAAGAATCAATGGTGAGGTATGACTGGAGTCCATCCACATATGTAAGGCAGTATGCTCTCCATCTGTTTTACTCTTCATCTAGTTCATTAGAGAGCCTAAAAACCTTGACTTCAATTTTTCATTAGCTGACATGACAAAGATAATGCATGTTCTTGCTATCTGCTGGGGTTAGGACCCCCTGTGGATACTAAAATGGCATAGTGAAACAGTGTTCCTCATATAAAATAGCAAAAGCAAGGTTTGCTTTGTGGAATTCATTTATTTATGACTATTTTCAAGCCACAGATGCTTGAATCAGTGGATACAGAGGGCTGAATGTATAGAGGAAGTAAAATAGTATCTGTTCAAGTCCAACCTAGGATTACACTGATGCTGAGGACAGTTATGGAGAGAGCCTTTCAGTACTACCTTCCCAATCATAATCTTGCTCCTCCCAGAATACCTGCAAGTTAGATTGGGGAGAGCAAAGTACAAAGATTGGTAGGCTCTTACAGTAAGGAATTTACCTGCTTGAAGCAACATGCAGTTGCCAACTTTTGCTTTAAGGCAAGAAGAGTCTTAAGGCCAGAACTCAAGAAATCTTTCACAATACCTCTTGGTGGCAGGTCCATATCACCTGATGTAAGTCCTATCAGATTTGGTCTTTGAGCATGCACTCTGTGTCTATACATCGGTCTTGAAGTGCTAGTTATACTTGGGGCTTCAGGATTATAGCCATCTGTGTCATATGTTTCTGTTAAAGAAAAAAAATTAGTTACACTAAAATGTACAAAGGGCTGTGAAATAACCCATGTTCAAACTAGGTAGTCATATGTGCTAAGTACAATATGCAATACTCTTTCCACTACTATAAAGCCAACACAGTGTATACTGAACAGATCAAAATATTCTCATACTGCATATTTTCAGCAGGATCCAAAGAACTGTTTTGGTTCACACAGACCCCAGTGGGTGTCTGATCTCTCTATTTGAACAGTTGGGGCCCAATATATATTTATAAAAGTACTTTTGAAACAATTTTGAACAATTTCTAAAGCAGTTTGCTAAGGGAAAATTACTAAGGGAAAGAAATACATTCTATGTTCCATCAGGCTCCCCAAAGTAGTTTGTCACAAATCATCTGATCATGACCTTGATTATAAAACTACAGTAATTTATTCAAAAATGCAGGTTACTATCCCACACTACATTATGCTACTCTTTTTGCCACTAACAATCTTCCACTGTATGACAACTGGATGTTATCCAACTAAATCTTCCTGCTATGTTTTTATCAGTAGGACAAAGAGAGTGACTGTCCTTCCTCCATACCCTCAAAATCTGCTTTAAACAGTTCAGAGACCCTCTTACAACAGCCTTTGGGAGATACGGGAACTGCAGGAGAGGGAAAATCCGTTGTACATGTCTGACAGTAGATTTCATCTTATAATACTGTGAACATCCACTGTATCTGTGTAATTATAATAACAGCATTCTACATTATCATACATTTAAAATTATATTACCATACCTGTAAAAAGAGAGGGTGGAGCAGGAGGTGACTGGTGATGAATACCTGTTGTTACTACTGTAGGAACAGAACTGGTTGCAGAATTTGGGGGTGCATCCATACCAGAGGGCTGCAAAGGTGGAAGTGGAGGTGGTGGTCCTGCCAACAACAGAAGCAATGAAGGGTGAAAAATGAAGGAGAAAAAGCACCTTCTATATGTGTGTGTGTGCGTGCGTGTGCGCATGTGTTTAAAAAATCCTGTAGATGCCCACCCATCTACAACAGAGTGAGGTCCTGTAGAAGAATAGTGGGTGTTGGAGGAATTTACACCACATTTGTATGCTATCTGGGCCTTGAGGGCATGAGTTTTTGTTTTTTTGTTTTGTTGCAATGTGCTTTACTCTGGACAACACAGCCCTGAGGGCTATAAAAGAAAAAAGCCCTCGGAGGGACACATGCAGTCTGCAGACCACACCTTGCCCACCCTTTCAGAACTGAACAACAACACAGTGTAGCCTAATGGTAGAAATATACAGTTACGTTTCTAACTGTTGAACAGTTTTACAATGATCCTCGGTATGCAGATATATGGTTTAACTAATACAGTACTGTGTAAGTGTAAACAACCGAGATTTTTGATCTGATCTAATGAAGTGTGCAGCAATCCTCAAAGCTTACTCCAAATAAAGCCAGTTAATCATTAAGAATGTCAAAAGATATTTTGTAGTTTTTGCTGCAATAGATGAGTACTGCTGCTCCTTTGGAAACTGTTCAAGTCTGTAGCCATCAGGGAAGTAAACAACCATTCTATGTTAGTTCACTAATGAATAATATTATAACACAGATCTCTTTCAGGTGAGGCATACTGGGTGAAAAAGAACAGCACCAATTCCTATTACTGATTCAGCTTGCTGCCTGAACATCAACAAATTCATAATTCACTCACCAGAATTTTAACTGAATCAGGCTAAGTGGCCCTTGATAACACTCATCTGAAACATACATACTGGCTTTTTACTGTTTCACCAGTTTTACCCTTCAGTGTTTACATACTCTGAACCCTGTGCCACCTTCTTGTACATTTCTTCCTCTCATACAGTAAGAAATTTATATTCTATTTTGAGATGTAGCATATTGCTTTATAATCTAGATCCTCATAACACTTTAACTCCCTGTTTGGGGAGGATTGCATATCTTCTTCCCCATGTCATTTTAAAAGGTAGATGAAAAACAATTTTATTTCAGCAAGCGTTTATCTTAATGACATTTTAATCTCAAGCACTGTAGCATTTCAGTCTTGTCTTATGCCTCTATAAATGGTTTTAAGGTTTTTGTTTGATTATTGTTTACACTATAATTTATTATGGTTTCTGCTGATTTGACGCTATGTTGTCAACCATTCAAAGAATTAATATGGAGCAGTATATAAACTTAATATATACTAACATTAGTTTATCATGCTGCTGTTACTTGCCCAGGGGAGTTTCAAAATGTTCTGCAGCTCCACTGAAATAAACAAAATTCAAGTACGATTAATGTACTCTACACTGCATCTAGAGTGAATACAGGCTAAGAAATCAATCCCCAAAGTACTACATAACTCCATCACTTTAAAAAAATTACCTAAGAAGTCAGCTATATAAAATAAAATTTATTTTATCATTTTAAAAGGTACATTTTACCTGTTACAGGTGGAAGGCTGGGTGGTAGCGGGCCTGGAGGTGGAACCGGAGGTCTAAGGTTTACAGGAGGAGGAGTAAGAATAGGTGGGGGAGGAGGAAGCCCTGGAGGAGGTGGTCCTTCAACAACGGGGGGCTGTGCTGGAAAAGGCAGTATGCCGGGAAGGTTCACATCTTCTACAACCACAGGGTCACTTCCATGATCGAATGGACACATATCGCCTCTCATACAGAAACCCTTTTCTGAAATGTTAAAACAAGGCATCACTAGCAAAGCCTGAAATTTTCTGAGAAATACAAATTAACAGTTTTCCATTAAGTTTATTTATTTGGTGGATATGATATTACACCTTGATAAACTTTTCTATTGCAAAAAAGAAAAGAAACATTTTACCTTTACTTTACTTTTTATATTTAACTTTTAACAAAATAAAACAAAATATAAAAATACCAATAACAAAAAATCATTCAATGAGGGAATTTAAAATCTTTCATACGTATCGTGGTTATTTTCATAATCACCTAGATGTAATACAAGAACTCTCATTTTATCAGTATGAAGTAGGATCAGGGAATGATCTTAAGAAAACAACAATCTAGAAAAATGTGCACCATCGACATTAACATTAATCTTTCCAGACTTACCATCATAGTCTCTGCAACGTTTCTTTGGCAGTGGTGGCCTACCATAGGAACTGTGGTCCAGCTGTTCTTCATGAAATTCTGACCAACTTTCAGTAGTATTATTTCCATGGTGAGCAGGAGCAATTACTGTTATAGTGCTACTTAGTGTAGGCACAGGATAGTGGCCAGATGAAATGTTTGTAACAGAAGAAACAGGAGTATAATTGTTTTCTAATGGCTCTGTTCTGTCCAAGTCATATTTTGGCTTCCCTAGATCCCGCTCTGGAAGAAAATATTTGAAAAGGAGACAATGTGAAGATTATTATACGCAAGATGTCTAACACTGTGCAAGCCGACCAACTTGTCTAAAATCAAACCACAGCTGGTATATTAATCAACAGTAACATAAGATAGTTAATGACAATTTGAAACAAAATGACATTGGTTAACCATTTTAATTGTTTTAATTTTGGTGACCCCACAAATTTCATAGGATTTTCTTATGCAAGGAACAATCAGAGGTGGTTTTGCTTACACCACTTGATAGTCACTGACAGTTAATACATACACTTAAACATTTTACAGGGGACATCAATGTAGGCCAAATCTAAGAAGCTGTCCTGATGGTATTTTCTCTCAGTTTTACCCAAGGAAAGAGCAGACCCTATTTATTTTACTACAAGGAAAAATAATTTGAGAACTCTTTCAGAAATATTCTCTGTCTGGCTTGGAGGAAAAGTCAAAATAAGAAACAGTATGAAGAGGACAGAAAATAATTTAAACAGTAAAAGTTAAATTTAGTATAAAACCTTGCTTCTAGCAGAAATAAAAGACTTCAGACTAAGCTTCCACTTTAAAGGAGAGAGATCAGACTTCATTTTTAAAACACAAATTTGCTTTAAAGGTCTGGAGAAATATCTGTCTGGGGCAGAAAAACAAAAACAAAAAAGGAGGTCCCAGACCACTACCAAAAAGATCCTCTTTTTAACAGCTATTTCATCTATTACACTTGGACTAGTTGACAGGTCTAGGAAAATAAACATTTTTTTTCACAGAAAAAGTTCTGTCTGATATCAGAACCAAAGTTTGAATGAATTCGTTGTGGTTGTGTGCCTTCAAGCTGTTTCCAACTTATGGTGATGCTCATGGGTTTTCTTGGAAAGATTTGTTCAGAGAGGATTTGCCTTTACCTTCTTCTGAGGCTGAGAGAGTGTGACTTGCCCAAGGTCATCCAGTGGGTGTCCAAGACTGAGAAGTGATTAGAAACCTGGTCCCAAGGGGAATAGTCCAATGATCAAATCACTACACCACAATGAGTCCCTTGACTGAAGTGGATCTATATAATCAGCTTATTGAAAGTGAGTAGAGTTGGCAAGCCATTGGTTTTTCAATCTCTCCAGGAAAGAAATGTAACCCAGTGGTCTGTAACTCCTGAGATATTATAAATCCACCCTTGTTCCTCTCCCACATCAGTGTAGTTGGACTGTGTGTTCTATTAATTCAATTCCCTATCCTCTAAATGAAGCATTTACAACTTTCTGGGCATTGCTTGGCATGTCCTTTCTGCTACATTTGAAATGTCATGAGGGCAACACTTGTACAAGTGGTTACACTTGTACAAGAAAAGAGTACAAGTGGTTAACTGGACTTAACCCAGCATCAAGTCTACAGCTTCAGGATTCAGCAACTGAAAGAAATTCAGTAAAGCTTGACTAGATGGGCACTGAACAATTAAACAAGAAGACAGGAATTTCGAATAAATGTAGTATTGCACTTTCATTTCTACTTGTGGTGTGCAAAGTTTTTAAAAATATGTAATAAAAGGGCAAACAATATCTCAACAGATTCCAAGTTTATGGCTACAAAGTTATTTACCTGCATGAGAGTAAAACATGTTCACTAAGATTTATTTTGTAAGTAAAAAAGCATAATATGTCACTGTACTTTTAAAATATACACATCTCAAACCTGTTTGGTATGTATTCAGAGGTAGCAGTGTTGGCCATGTAACAAAGCACAATAACATCCAAAATCCACAAAACAGTGAAAACTCTGTTGGGGCAACTAAAATGCACAAAACACACAATGCAAGCTTTCAAAGCTCCACTGGATTCATCAGGTAAAGATGTTAAATATCATACAGGAGATTTTTTTAAAAAAATATGACGATGTTAGTCAGAGCCTTGTGCCCTGTGTTTTGTCAAGATGTTGTTGTTGTGTTGCTCTGTACTGAGATGGTGTAGAGAGGTATCTATGCAAGCAGACCCCTCCTCGTTCAGGCCATGTGGTACTGGGAACAAAACACTTTGGAGTCCAGGAGATAAAATTTGAATGTCATCATCAATATAAAAAGGTACTTCTTCTGAGATCCAGGAGGTTTCCATTTCGTATGAGGTTGCAAACCCCTCTGTTAGGCAGAGAATATTGCATTTCTCAAAAGAAGCCTCCATGCTTTGCATTAGGAAAATGTTAAGTGATGCTTTGGTAAAAAATGCCAATGTAGTCGCAATTTTTTTAAAAAAATAATGTTTTACCTTTGTTGGAAGTAGAAACCTCAAATAGTAAAGTTGGCTCCATTGGCTCCCTCTTTAGGATTCCCCTGTTGCAACTAAAATCTGGTATCTTTACATCCATATACAGAGGTAGCCATGTTGACCATATAGTAAATAAAGTACAGTAACATTCAAAATTCACAAAACAGTGATACCTTTATTGGACCAACCAGTGCATAAAATACATGATGCAAGCATTCAAAGCACCACTGGCATCTTCATCAGGCAAAGGTGTTAAAATCATACAGGAGAAAAAAGCATTTAAAAATATGATGAAGTTAATTAAAGGCCTGTATTGTGTCAAGATGTAGGTGTGACTAAAATCGTCATATTTTTCCATCTGAAATGAATGAAAGAGTTCAACAGAGATTTCAATTTTTAACACTGCAAGGCAACATAAGACCAAGGATTACCTCTACTCCTTGTTCTACTTCTAGTTCGACTTCTGCTTCTGTCCCTGTCTCGATCCCGCAACCTTTCCTTGCTCCAGCTTCTACTGCGACTTCTACTGTAGCTCCGGCTCCGCCCCCTTCTTCTGTTGTAACGGTCTCTATAGGACTCTCTTCGTGGAGGATTCCGATCATATTCTCTCTTGCGAGAGCGCTCTTCTTTCTTTCTTTCATCCCTGCTTCTAAATATTTTGGATTGTTATACAGAAAAATACTCTTATGTTCTAAAGAAATTTGGAATCTACAATTTAGATCAAAGAGAAAAATGTAACTACAGTATTCATATAAAAATCACTGGACACATTCATCAAAACTTGTACATGGATGCAAAAGATACTTTAAATTACAGTATTGGGAAGGAAGTTATCATACCAGAATAGAACATATTTTAAATTAATTTAAGTTGGGGGTCTCTATTATGTTTCAGACTTATGAAGAAAATGTTGTATGTATTAGATAAAGTATGGTGGTGCAGTGGTTAAATGCCTGTACTGCAGCCACTTACTCAAAACCATAAGATGGCGAGTTCAATATCAGCAAGAGGGCTCAAGCTTGACTGAGGCTTGCATCCTTCCAAGGTCGCTAAATGAATACCCAGATTGTTGGGGGCAAGTAGCTTACAGCTGTAAACCGCTTAGACACTGCTTAGGTGGTATGAAGAGGTATATAAATGAAGCTGTTTGCTTGATTGCTGTAATCTGCTTTGATTCCCCACCGGAAAAGGCGGAATAGAAATAAATCCTATTATTATTATTATTATTTACATATGCACTGGGCAGCAAATATTGTAAGGTAAGGATCCTCTGGAAGGAGTGAGAAAAGAGAATGTCAGGAGTGAGTGGTGATTGGTGGGATGCCTGAAGACATTTTGAAAATGTATTTATTCCATTTGTATGCTGCTTTCTCTCAGAAGGGAAAATGCTGGTGTATGACAGTTGGTAAGGGGTGAGAGTAGAGTGTGGTTTGGGGATTAGCTGATTTGGTGTAAGAGTCAGAATTGGGGTCAGAGCTGGCGAGAAAATGAATGCAAGAGAGATGTGATTGAAATGTATTGAATAAGCAACTTGTCATATTATGTTCAATTTATGTTTAATAAATTATTATTCTTTACATTATATACTTGACTCCCGAGAATTCTACATATTAGAAAGCTTGAGTTCAGACACGATGTCTACAAGGGCAACAGTTAATACAAGGGTGGTGTCTAGTGAGGAGATGAGTCTTCCACAGGAACCTCAAGGGCATCTAAGAGATCCCCTACAGCTGGTGGCCACAAGAGAGGGACAGGAGGAAGTCCACACACTGGAGGCAGAGATGGGATAAGCAGAAGACCCACACATTTGATAGCAGTGGAGAGATTAGTCAAAAAATCTCACAGGCTCATTCAGGTGTTTGAAGATATCCCTCTCTTCCTTTTATCATTTATCCTTCACAAGACAAAGGACCATGGAAGAAACATAACTGAATTCCTAAATAGCTCCTTGCTAATGCCATCTTAGTCAATATACTAATAAGTATCAAGTCACACTGATATTGCAGAAATATCAGTGAGATATGTGAGAGAAGAAAAAATCAAGAAGTTGACAGTTTTCTAAAACAGAATTATTCACTGTATTTTCAATAAGATACACTTTAAACAACAGTACAGAGTGGATGATGTTACTGAATAGAGAATAGGTGTTCCATTTAATAAAACATTCTCTCTATACATATTCTGCATGGAAAGTTGCATATTTGTGCACTTACATCCTAGTTGTGTATCAAGGACAAATTTTCTGAAAAACAAGTAACACCCAACATATTGATGTAAATCTGGGTCAGGACATTTATATACAAAAAGGGGATAGCCATTCAAAAATCTGAAACCACTATCCATTACCTGGGTTCTCGGTACCGTGAACTTGACTGAGGGGGACTATGATTTAGTCTTCTAGAAAACTTTTTCTCTCGCTCTTCCTCTTTAATTACCTTGATAAAAGAGGAAGATGAAAAGCAAGCATGAGTACAACACCAAGAAAATTTTCTTCTAGAAACAAATAACCATTTCAAATCTTGCTTGCACAAAATTATTCCAGACCTGAGCTCTTCCCAACCATGATCTTTGCAAACATATTATATGCTACACACGTTTCCCAAACAGAAAATGCCATGGTATATTAAATTGCTAGCCAAAACAAAATAAAGCAAGACTCTTAAAACATTCTTACACCAATATATCATTACTAAGAGTTTTTTGTAACACACGCTACTAATAATATGAATCACAGAGGCTGAAACAGCTTTTTGCCACTCCTTTTTGTGCCGGCTTTTACAGTTTGGCATGGGCTCAGTGCAGCTTCCAGTTGCTTTCAGGTCGTGGGTCATATAAACTCCCTGACCCAACATGACCCAAAGCCAGCGCTTTTTGCCTGTGTGTTTTTGACCAGTCTCATTTCTATCTGTAAGCTTCATATCTCTATGATGTACATCTATCTGTAAGCTTCATATCTCTGTGATGTACATTCTTAAGATTCACTATGGTTTAATTCTTTCCTTAATGAGTGTGTATCACAGCCTTAAACACACTGCAAAACAGCACATCGCATATATAAACCAAATTACAAGACAAACTTGAACAAAGAAGCAAGCACACAGAATTATTACCTCTTCCTTTTTCGTATCTTTTTCTTGATGTTGAAAGAAGTCTGATTTCAGGTTTCCCGATAATGGCTGCTCTGGTGGAGGTAGATAGCTTTTTGTATTCACAGCATCAAAAAGTTTTTCCACAAAGATTTGGGTCTCTAAATTGCAATGAGAAAGGTACACAAATTAGCACTTCAAAAAAATAATAATGCAATGGCTAATGCCACTAAGAATCTAATCATTTTGTGCCAATAGAAAAATGGCCATTTGTCAGTCTGTAGTATATGAAAAATGCATGGAAGAAATCAACTTCAATTTCTGAGGGGCTTTTTTACCCTTCCTTTTATTCCCATTGTTATCCTTACAACACTTCTTCATGTAGATTAGAATGAAAGATCACGATTGGCTCAAGATCACCCACTGAACTTCATGTCCAAGTAAAATCTGAATCTCCCCATCCATAGTTCAATACTAATCCCTGTATCACAGTAACTTTCAATACCAGTAAGAGCCAAACAGTACTTATCCCCTTGTTCTGTGTCACTTCTTTAATCTCTTTCACTCTCTTTAATCACTGGGACAACGCTATTCCAAAATTTCATGTTTGAAAAGCATAAAAGGAATGGATACTACCCTAATACACTGCATTTTCCAATATAAGTAAATAAGTAAATATTTTTTTTGCAGTAGTAGACCAGTATATTAAAGCCAATTATAATACAATTACATATATTTGAACATTTAACATAGCATAACAAAGTAAAACATAACATTAACCAAGTAAAACAAGTAAAATTATATATTAAATAGTAAAACAAAGGCAATTCCAGATGAACATTTAGCTGACATCAGTGGAGCCCTACTAAACTAGAAGGGACCAGCACTTCATTATTATACTAAACTTTAGTGCTAATCACTGCTCATCTCATTTTGATAGTTGCTAAGCAAAATTGGCCACCTTGAATGTTGTGCTAGGATTGATATCAGAAAGTAACAGGAAGACCTGAAACTGTTCAGTGTGTCCAATATATTTATGCAGTATTGGCAGAATAAGATCAAATTGTAAATCTCTATAGAACAAGCAACATAAGCTAGCAACATAATCCCCATTCCATTCACAATGGAAGAACAATTCCCTGAACAGCTCAAAGAAAGAAAATCAGAAAAAAAAATTACTCAACAGCTATAAGCATTAATGTTTTCAGATGGGCAACTGTTCACATATGAACCTTTTAGCCCAATTCAGCAGCGCTGAAAGTGGAAAGTAAACAATAAATTGTTTAACTAGAAACTTTCTAACAGTTACTAAAACCAGGTTATCAAGAGCCTCCAAAATTGTTGCTTATTGTATATTACCTGCTATAATACAATGAGTGGACCTGATTGTACTGTCCTCGCTAAATTTCAACACAGCAATTCATTTCCATATTCCTATGTAATATATGTTCAGGACTAGATGCAATTCAAAAATCTAATGCAAGTGACTATTAAGTGAGGTCAGAATTCAAAACTCATCAAAACGTTGTATCCACAAGCACTTACCCTTTTGAAGAAACACATCCAGCTGATCAACACAGAGGGCCTTCAGTTCTTTTTCACTTTTATCTTTTTTAACCAAAGCAAGAACATATTTAGCTAGGGCTGACGGATCTGCATCACATCTACAATTGAAAATAAATACTATCAGTAATTAAAATTTCTTTAAACCATATCTCAAACTGGTACAGTGTGTTACATTATCTTCACTCTTTAGTGTTTAAAGCTGATTATATATAACAAATAAAGTTTCAAGGTATACTGAAACACTGCACAGCATTTTGAACTATCATTGTAACCAGGCCTAAATTTCTGACACAGGATGACCTTTACCTGGCCAACCTTTACTTTCACAGGATGACCTCTACCTTTACTTTCTGCAACATATCAAGTTTCCTTTGACTCAGCTTTTAAAATGAAATTTGAAAAACTATTAAAGTAACTATGGCTTCTGCGAAGCTTATTTATTCAAAAAGCTGCTTCTGATTTTTAGTTTTACTATTCCTGTTTTTGTTTCACCAATGTTCTAAATATTAAATTTCTAGTTCTTAGTTACGATTTCTATTACTTTTTTTTAATTTAGCTCTTATATTTCATAAACAGCAAGAGGAAAATATAGAATACTGAAATTATAATAAACAGCCAAAAAAGACAGCCTCTTTTTAAATGAAGTGTAAAACTACAGTCACACCCCCCCCCCATTTTCACAGACTTGAGATCTGCGGTTTTGATTATTCACAGGGGGCGATCTCCATTAAAGTTAATGGTGCATGTGCCCCTGACATGTGCACATAGCCATTTCAAAGCTATGGGGCTTGAATATATGTAAATTTCCAAATTCACCGGGGGGGGGTCCCAGAACGGATCCCTCATGAATTCAGAGGGAGGACTGTACAGTGGTCCCCCGGGTTACGAAGGTAATCCGTTCCGGGATTACCTTCGTAACCCGGAAGTCGTCCGTAACCCGGGGGACCGCTTTAAACAATGCACAGCGCGCCGGAAGCGCGCTGTTTTAAAGTGTCCGGGTTGCGAATTTTTTTCGCAACCCGGGTTTTTTTTGTTGGCCGGGGCCGTTTTTCCAGCCCCGGCGGTTTCGGGTCCCGGGGATTTCGGATCCCGAGGGATTCGTAACCCAGGGGACCACTGTACTATATACTATGTCAGAAATGCCCTTGAGCACTCTACATTGGTCAAACAGGCCAGTCCATGTGCCAGAGAATAAATGGACATAAATCAGACATCAGGAATGGGAATACACAAAAAAAAAAAAAAAAGGTGGCAGAACACTTCAATCTCCCTGGGCATCCCATCTCAGATCTCAGAACAGCAGTCATTGAACGAAAGAACTACAAATGTAGACTGGATACAGAAACAGCAGAATTGGAATTCATCCACAAACTACAATCCCTCAGCAATAGACTGAACAAAGACAATGGTTTCCTTACTTACTACACACACTTCACCACTATCTGACCGCATTCTCATGGTGGTGCCCTACATTCACCTATTCCCCTCACCACAGGGTAGTCCCATTGCAAAACTGGTTCTGCCAATTCATCTCCATGCACAGTTTCCTATGCCTTTGTGCACAAACGACCATAGTTAAAACTGGACCTGTAACTTCATTCCCATACACAAAGGTAATTTGAATTGACATCCTCTCATATTAATGGCATATATATGCCTGTGCCTGGCTTCCACTCCACCAAATGCATCTGTGGAAGTAGACTGAAGTCTACAAAAGCTCATGCTGCCGATTTCTTTCTTTTAGGTAATCTCAAAGGTGCTACAAGATCTCTTTACATACTATATATTTATTTATAAGTCAAGAAATTTTAGTTAGAAAATTGATCCAAAAAACCTGGGCTGACTATCCACGGGTTAATTTAAAGGTAGGCAAGAAAAAGAAATGCTATTTGGATGTCATAGAATCATAGAATCATAGAAATTTAGAGTTGGAAGAGACCACAAGGGCCATCCAGTCCAACCCCCTGCCGTGCAGGAACTCCCAATCAAAGCATGTCCCTTGATATGGTGGCACAACTGCCACTTGGGCCATCAGAGGGGCTTCTTTGTGAGTAGATCAAGACGCAGGATTGAGGTTTCACTCTGTGCTGCACCTCCCAACAAGGGGAAGCATAAGAAAGCAAAGCTGAGAGTAAACCTTCTTCAGCTGGGCCAGGTGAGCCTGAGAAAGTGCCACTTCAGATCTCCCGACTGGGCTGGTGCAGGTAAGGGTGGAGCAAGAAGGTGAAGCAAAGCCCACTGATGGACTAGGCCAGGCTGAGGATCCCTTTTGGAGCTGCACATCTTAACCTGGGAGCCAGTGCCAGAGGTGCTCCCCAACAATATGTGATGGCTCAACTAGCTGAACACCCACATGCTGAAGCTGACACCACATCCGTTGATCCCCATTCATTCCTTTGAGAGGAAGTGCCAAACATCTGCCACCATCCTTTGGAATCCAAGAGTTTTATTTCATTACTCTCCTGCTTCGTTGGTCAGTCTTCCTTGCACATTGGTCAACCTGTGAAACTGAAGCCTGCCTGGAATCCCATTTCTTTAATAATTTGTTGTTGGTAGGAATGCCTCAAACCACCAGCTATGGTACCAGCCCATCTGAGACACTCCCTTCTCCTTTCCCCTCTCCCTTCCCCCTCCTTTGTAAAACTCTTTCACACAACAAAAAGTGACACAAGCAAAGCAGGATGCTCCTGTCATTATTGTACAATACCTAGAAGATTATCAGATAACATCACCATAATCGTGTCATTATCCCACAAATAAAGAGTAATTTTAGCGCCACTTTTCATTCATGAACAAAAAGCGGCACTAAAATTACTCTTTATCAGCAGGATAATGATGTGATTATAGTGACATCGCACATTGACTGATAAACTTCAAGCAACAGCGCAACAGTGATGTGAGCATTCCATTATGCTCCCCATCACTTTTCACCGTGTGAAAGAGTCCTTAGTTTAGGCTCTCCAAATCAAGGAGCAAATGTTAGGTTCCTGACACATTAATTCATTCCTTTGCAAAACAAAACAAAAAATGGCAAATGAACAGACTCTTCTTCCCCCTTCCCCTTCCCCCAAGATATCATCTTATCTGTGCTGGAAAAATCAGCCAAGCTCATTTGCACTAGCTGTCACTTCTGGCACTTTGGGCAGGAAAACAATAGTTGATCAGGTGAGTGAACCTGGCTCATTTCACCAGCATGAATGAGAGCATGTCTTGGGGAAAAGGGGGGGGGGGGGTAAAAGGCCTGTTTATCTTCTCTCTTTGTTTAGGGGAGTGGTTGCAGAGAAAAGCATTAATGGGGCTTTCTAGATTGGCAGGAAAGTGTGACATGAAGTTGCCTTTTCCTTAATGCTTAGCAGCTACACCACAGCCTTTAGATGGAGCTGCACTGTTCTGCAGTTTTTAAAAAAGAAGCTGGGAAAACCAGCACCTTTTTAAAGGCGCTTCTTCTCCCCTAAAACGCAAAAAAAGCGTTTTCATGGCACACTTTCCCTTTTTCTCATCTAAAGGCTAGACTTTCATCCAGCCATGAACACACTTCTTTTTGCCAATCTAGATCAGGCCCATGTGACAGAAACTTAACACTTGTTCCTCAAGCTGGAGAACCCAAACTAAAAGGAGAAGGAGAAGGGAGTCTCTTGGGTGGGCTCTTAGTTGGCAATTTGAGGCACTTCTGCCAACAAGCTATTAAAGAAATTGGAATCTGGGTGGGCTTTGCTTGATGTTGCTTGCAGATGTTGTCCAAGTTGCAGAGGGGAATTACCGACAAAGCAGGAAAACGACATAAAACTCCAGGTTTCCAAGGGATAATGGCAACTCATTGGTGCTTCCTCACAAAGGAGAACGGAGGGGCAAGGGAAGCATTGATGAGGTCGTGGTCACGGTGGCATTGGCACCCTTGATATGAGCAGGTCATATTTAAATCCATAATTTCAGCCCCAAAATACATTTCATCATATATATGGGGTCAACTTATACACAAGTATATTTGATAAATATCAACTTAGAACTGTGAAAAACTTTCAGGTATTCCCATCGAAGTAATGAGATTGCCCTCATCAAATTCTGATAAATCTCACCATCACAAAAAGCAATATAAGTTATCTCTCTCTTTAAATACAGGTTCTTCTAGGACTGGACTCAAACATAATTGATTTAAGTAGCTCTGCTCAAATGGAGGACTGAGTTATTATAAGTTATGGGCTCATATACCAGCTCCCTGGTGTAACAGGAAAAGGCAAGAGGAAATATGTGCTTACAACCATGACTTGTGAAATGTAAACCAGGAAAAATTGTTGTTAGTTCTGTATCCACAGATTCAGCCATGTCATGAAAATATCCCACCACCACCACCACCACCACAAAAAAATTGAAAAGCAAAGCTCGGTTTTGCCATTTTATATAAGGGACATCATTTTACTATCCCTCTCTATACAAACGGACTTGGGAATGCATAATACAGTAGAGTCTTGATTATCCAACCTTCGGTTAACGTCACGACTGCTGTGATTTCTTTAAATTTTCTGTGGTTTCTTTAAATTTTCAGAGAACTGTACTGTACATCACAATGCTGATCAGTGTTTACATTTACTTTTACTGTTAATGCAATACAACTTCATTACATTAGCAATTCTTAGTGATTTCAAGGCTTTTCTTGGACCTTCCGGATTATCCAACATTTTCGGTTATCCAACTATTCCAGTTTATGTTGGATAATCGAGATACTACTGTATTACGAAGTTGCCAGTATTTAACGGTAACCAGGCACAATGGGTTCTAAGATGCATGCATCATACACACACATACACATATACAGAGAGAGAAAGAGAATATTCCTTATTAGGAGAAAGCTAACTTATCCGGAATGCTGTTTTTATACCCTAACTTCTGTTTGGCAGGTTCAGCAGTTGATGATAATGGTGTGTATTTCAGGAGTACCAATGGATTAAAGGTTAAGAAACACAGACAATTGAAAATGGAATCCAATGCTTCTACAGTATTTGCCATACGGATGCACTAGCAGAAGATAAGTTTCATGGATGGAAAGGGAAAACTGCTGTATATATGGAAGCTCAAAATTATCATTTTGGTTTCCAAGTAATGTTAACCCAATCATAGTCTACCAATACAGTTATGTATTTGCATAAGTGAAGTTTCACACTTTTTTGAGTTCCTTCTGATGTGGTTTCTTTGCCCCTCACCCAAACTTTTACATAATTTTGCAATTTAGGTAAGATCGGTGCACAATCATTTAAACTGAAGATGCCACAGACTGAATTTGGGAACCCTGGCTCCTGCATGCAAAATGTGTGTTCTACCACTCATCACTGCAAACCACACTGTTGTTGACTGGGAAAAGGGGAGCAAGAAAGGATGCAATGACTCAGATGTGCAGAATAATGATCTTCATGAACTTGGAGGCTCTTAAAATACTTCTGATTAAGAATACTCCATGTTTGTTTCTCTGACTGATCACTGTAGCTACCCTGGTTCCCCGAAAATAAGACATCCCCCAAAAATAAGACCTAGTAAAGGTTTTGCTGAATTGCAAAATATAAGGCCTCCCCCTAAAGTAAGACCTAGCAAAGTTTTTGTATATAAATATATATACAGTATATAAAAAGATTCATTTTTTTGTTCAACAATAAATGTGAATTCTTCTTCATGGAAAAATAAGACATCCTCTGAAAATAAGACCTAGCGCATCTTTGGGAGCAAAAATTAATGTAAGACACTGTTTTATTTTTGAGGAAACATGGTATCCATTTGTTGCTGCATTTTGGTAAATCAGTACAGTAACATCCAAAATGCACAAAACAGTGATAACTTTTTTGGGACAACCAAAATGGATGTTGCAAGTTTCAAAGCTCTACTGACTTCTTCATCAAGAAAAAGTGTTAAAAATCATACAGGAGGGAAAAAAAATTATGACAATGTTAATCACAAGCCTGCAATTAAGAATTAGCTGTTCCAGGAAATAAAATGTTACATTCCATTAGTAAGACAAAAAAAGATGCTCCTCTTGAGATCCCAGTTGCTTTCTATCCTTTGTGAAGCTACAAGCTCCTTTGTTAGGCAGAGAGTACTGGACTTCTAAAGAAGCCCTCCATGTTTTTACATCAGAAAACTTTTATTAGTTGCTGTTTTGTTAAACATGCCAAATGTTGTCCATTTTGTTTAGAAAAACGTTTTAATTTTGTTGGAGGTAGAAACCTCAAATGGTAAAGTCTCAGTCTATTGGCCCTCTCTTCGGTTTCCCTGATATAGCTAAACTGTGGTATCTTACATCCAGAAAACATATCCAGGGTAATCATGTTGATCATGTACCGTGTTTCCTTGAAAATAACACGGTGTATTATATTAATTTTTGCACCCAAAGATGTGCTAGGTCTTATTTTCAGGGGATGTCTTATTTTTCCATGAAGAGCAATTCACATTTATAGTTGAACTATATATATATATATATATATGAATATTATATACTGTATATATATTTATATACAAAAACTTTGCTAGGTCTTACTTTCAGGGGAGGCCTTATATTTAGCAATTCAGCAAAACCTCTACTAGGTCTTATTTCATGGGGATGTCTTATTTTGGGGGAAACAGGGTAGTAAAACATGAAGAAGCCTGTAGAGCTTCAAAAGCTTTTGAACATGCATTCTGTGCAGTTTGGTTGGCTCAGTAAAGGTACCACTGTTTTGTGGGTTTTTGATACTGCACTCTGCTAAATGGCCAACATGGCTACCCATGGATATGTTTTCTGGATGTAAGATGCCGCCTTTTAGCAGCATCAGGAAAAACCTACAGAGAGGACCAGTGGACTGGGACTTTACCATCTGAGGCATATCAACTGCTGGGGAACACAAGATGAAGGTGCATTCATGTCCTCCTGGCAGCCATCCCTGCCAGGACACCTACCTGGTCACTGTGGGAACAGGAAGTTCAACTAGACAGCATTTTGGCTGGATTCAGTAAAGCTCTTACATTATTATGAGACTACAAAAGAGATGGTCCTAAAGGGACAGCATGCCACAGACCCAATCCAGCTATTTGCCAGCTCACAGAGAGGTGGCAAAATGCTGCTCTTTCATGAGCTGGCAAAAGGGTGCCCTTTCAGCCACCCACAGAACTCTGGTTGGGCAGGCACCATGATGCCGGCTTGGAGGTGGTATCAGGGCATGCATCCTCTAAATGCCATGCTCCCCTCTTCCCCCACCCCCCACAGCTGGCGGTCTGTGTGGGACCTAAGAATCTGTACAAGAAAACTGCCTTTTTCTGCCATCTTCGCCACTTTTAATGTCCTTAATATCTGCAGCTTTGTATATCTAACCAAAAGGGGGATGGTAACACCCAAACCCTGATGGAGACTAACTTTTTCTCTGGTCTATTTGTCTAGAAGCAAACAGATCTGAGTTTGTATCCGGAGGAGTACAATAATGCATTTAGATCAAGAATCCTTCAAGGAAATTGAGAATGCTTGACAGTAATAGGGAACTTGGGTACACTGAGTGTCCTTTTAAATTAAAAATTAACTTTTTGCACTATTTTAATTATGCTTCATCATCCATATCAAAGAGGAAAAAAGGGCAGTTACTTCCAGGTTGGTGAGCACAAGTTTTAATATAAGTACTTTGTATTCTTAAAAGAGAAAATTTTAAATTTCAAGATTTTTTATTGTTGTTAATTAATCACCAGGAAGCAGCTAAAGTTCATGGTCTGAGAATAAAATCTTCTGTGTCCTAAAGTACATCTAGACATTTACTATGAAATTGCACTGACTTGAACTGGGGAGGGGAGAACACACAGTGGTTTTTACTTTGGAATCACTTGTACTTTCCCATGCTTTTCTTCCATTTCATTTTTTTTTAATATAAAAAATGTGCTAAGGGGGGAATGATAACATAGATGAAGAATTAATTTTAACTGTAAGTGATAGAAGACGCATATATTGAAATATGCAAAGTTATCAGTGAAACATTTGAAAGTGAAACCAGAATTTTGAAACCAAAACTGGTATGTTCTTATTTTTTTTCCAATTAGTATTATTTTATTTTTAATTTTTTGGCTTGGCATGGTGCAGTGGTTTGACTGTTAGACTATGACTCTGAAGAGTAGGGTTTGAAATCATGGGAACTGACTGGATGATCTTGGGCAAGTCACACTCTCTCAGCCATAAAGGAAAGGAAAGGAAAGCGCACACACACACACACACACACACACATCTTGCTAAGAAAACCCTGTGATAGGTTTGCCTTAGGGCCATTGTAAGTTGGAAACAACTTGAAGACACACAACAACAAGAAGTCACTGCACCAAGCCTATATATATATATATATATATATATATATATTGGCTTAGTACCACAGGACCTATTGGTTCTGTGGTTTGCATCTACACCAAATATTTGCAAATCTGTGTTGCAAGATTTACTTGGAGGTGGGGGAGGCCAAAGAATTCACAACTAGCAACCAGAGCTTACCACCACCTTTGCTGCTACATTATATAATAAGGATTTGAATGCCTGAGGATTCCCCCCACCCACCCCCAATATCCATGTAAGGATCCTTGAATCAAACCCCCACGAACAATGCAAGTACACTGTATTTTATTTACTGCATATACACGACTATAAATCAATCTCATGTATAAGTCGAGAGCAGGTTTGGGGCCAAAACAAAGGATTTTGATAAGACCCGGGGATATGTCGATGGTAGAACTTAGGGGCATGTAACAAAGGCTCTAAATGATGAAGCCAAGGTAAACAATGCCAAAGAATGCCAAAGAACTTACAAAATTCCAGCAGATATAACTTTGTGCTCACTTTAAAGGTTGGATGGATGAAGGAATAGAGGTAGGGTAGTGCTTCCAGAACAAATTACACTTTTTCCTTTCACCAGGGGATGGTTCCCTTTTTGAAAGTACATTAGTTACACTGACCCATGGATAAGCCAACTCAGGCTTTTGGGGTCAATTTTTTGACCTAAATTTCTAGACTTATACATATAGGGTATACTATCTGAACAAATATCTTCAGAAATCAGGTCAAAAACAAAAGAGCTTTCCAGTTTCTACCAGTACATTAGAAGTTAATTGTACATAGACTTTCAACTCTGTTTTTTCAGATAACATTAAGAGTGATGTTAACACTTAACTTACTATCTATGACACAGATTCTTCAAGACATGAAACTGTTCTTATGCGATATCCTCTAGAATGGATCGTGAACAAAATGTAGGCACAAACGAAACCATGAACTACATAAGCAATTCTAAATTAAACTGAAAACATGAAAAGGTGAAGAATATGAGAAGAAAATATAAACCAAGCTGTCAGGGAAGTAGACACAGCCTCTGAAGTAATATACAGAAATCCCTTAATTTATTTTTTGAAGTACAGCAAAGTACTTTAAAAATGAATATGTTTATAGTGTTACAGCACATTGCTTTTTTACAACCAAAGAGTTTTCTATTTAAATCTTATGGTGATTCATTCAAAAATGTTATTTAAATGAATCCCCACAATAAACAGAAATCTTTTTAATCTTGAAGGTGACGAACAAATGCAGTGAGCATATTTTCTCTTCTACTAGTACTTTATTATTTCCTGGTCTTGCCTTTTATTTTCTTTTGAGCTTAGATTCCTTTTGATCTTGTCTCTTCCTTACCAAGAGATTTTAATACATATGCCTCATTTTTCATAGCATACAGAAAACAAAAGTAAGCATAACATATTAGCTATATTTAAACCATCTCCTTCACTTTGTCCCTGTGTAAAAAAAAAGTTACAGCAACAAAACCCCAGGGTATTTAACAAGCTTAAGGAACACTTTTCTTAATGTCTATAAATAACCAGAATTTTTATTTGCTATAACAGGAATTTCACATCTAAGATAAATGTGTGTAAAATGGACAATGTCAGAGGCAAAGCACTACAGACTATATTCCTAATAACAAATTGTGAAAATCAAATCAAGTCAACAAGTTCAATTGAGACTAAATATGATGAAAGACCCCAGGGAGCATTGTAGTATCAACACCAGTACTCTAGTAACGCTGCAAATGTTTGCCCAGTCTGCAAGGATAGCAACCCTAGGGATAGCTCCAAGCTATTTACAAGAAAACAGGGGAAAGACTGTTTCGAATAATATTTGCATACTAACTATTCTATACTGATTATACCTTTTTAAAAAATATAAAATTAGTGTGGATTTATTACTGCAAGTTTCTAAGAGAGAGAAATTCATCATACAACAGAAAGTTACTAAAGCATGTATACAGTTCATAATACAAAATGATGTCAAGGTAATATTTTTGGAAACCATACCTGTAAAAAAAAACAAAACACCCCAAAATAGTATAGTCGAAACTTGCACCTGCTCAACCTCAACCACCTCATTCTACAGTAAGCAGTGATTAGACTTATGTTGCTATGGAGAGAGAAAAGATGTCATACCAGAATTTAAAACATTTCTTTATGTCATCATATATTTAAGATTTATTTGCCATCAGGAGTGGTCAAATATGCTTCAGGCGTAATATTCATGTACTCAGAAAGTTTAGTCTGCAATTTAATTTCTGATATACAGAAAGACTTATTTCCAAATAATCATAGATAGAAACAAGCTGTTTTCATGTTACTTCATTCTAATGCACCAGGAAGTTACATTTATTTACGCAGACTCTACTATGTGGCTCAATACAATACAGCATAGACAAAAAGTGGAGTATCATGATTACCCTGGTGGCGCAGTGGTTAAATGCCTGTACTGCAGCCACTCACTCAAAACCATAAGGTGGCGAGTTCAAGACCAGCAAAAGGGCTCAAGCTCGACTCAGGCTTGCATCCTTCCGAGATCACTAAAATGAGTACCCAGATTGTGGGGGGCAAGTAGCTTACAGTTGTAAACCGCTTACACACTCCTTAGGCGGTATGAAGCGGTATACAAATGAAGCTGTTTGTTTTTTGTTTTTTTCTCACTGATCTATGGCCTGTAATAACTGCCCCCCCCACACAAAAATGAGTTAAAATAGCAAAAAGAACCTGAACAAATATCTGATTTTGCTGCATTTTGCTACTCTTCAAAGGCAAACAACACACTGTCTCTTTGTCATTTAATATTTACACTGATGTGAAATCTAGAAAAAAAACATTATTTACTGAACACCACTACGCATCTCCCTGGTTAACTCAAAAAGAAAAGTACTCTGAAGGTGCATGTGCCCTGTTTGTTTTGTTTTTAAAGCAGACACTATAAAGCAGTGGTGCTTTTCTACAACTGCAGCTACTTATTATACTGAGAAGAGATATAGGCACAAACTTGTTTTTAATTGTATTGTTCTTTTAAATTGTAAGCCACTCTGAGTCCCAATTTTTTTTGGGGGGGGGGAATATATATAATATAATAATAATAACAGCACCAATAATACATGCACACCAAGAGTGGCAGCTGTCATAATGAAGTGTTGAGTTTTCCCACTCCAGTGCATAATAAGGTAGAAGAAATTAAGAGAAGAGATCTAAACATCTAAATAGAGACCCACAGCCTTTCAATACTGAATTGCAAAAACGTGCAAAAGCATATACAGGTACTTCTCATCTATGATGTCCAGATTTTGCTTTGTTCATGAATATATCCTGCCATATCAGCAATATAGTGGTGACTTTTACATCTGAGAATGCTTGACAAGATTTGAGCACACATAATAGCTCATGAATCCACCATCCAGAATTGTACCTTTGCTCCTTGAGGACTGGTATGTTAAAAAAAATTCCTTGAATTTATAGTTTCTGCTATCCTTAGACAAACAATTATACAGGGATGACCAACCACACTCTGTGCCTCATTCCAGTTCCAGAAATAAAACACTAGGATGCCTTCTGTTATATTTTAGACTGATTAAGCCTCTTGGTGCTTAATATGAATAAATTATATGTATGGCTTAATGTCTATAAAAGGTAACTGGAATCCAAAGTGCAATCTTGTGTTGTGTCTGAACAGGAGAGCAGAGAACAGTCCAATGAAGATACTTTATGACTTTTTTCTTCCTCCCAACTTTTGGGTGGCTGTTAACTTACAACTGGAAAATCAGCCATTTCTGACCCCAGTAAAAATTTTCCTATACGAGCATCAACCTTTGCCACATAGCACAACTCCTTTGCTTGTTCTTCCTTATCAGATGCATATTACAATCACTTCAAGTTTACATCTCCAGTACAATGAAGTTCAACCACATATCAGGTGAAACTGTACATGAAGCTCTACTATCTACTTTACTATCTAAGTCACCAAAGACTGCACAAGCCATTTCATCAAATGTCTGTTTTCATAACCTGTTTTTAGAGAGGCTCTCAAAAAGGCAAAACACCTGTCCAAATGCATCTGAGGAAATAAGACTTAAGTCTACAAAAGCTCATGCTGCTAACTTCTTTCTTTAGTCAGTCTCAAAGCTGCTACAAGCTCTCGCTACAGGCAAAATACCTGCTATTTTAAAAATTTATTTTAACTAAACTTGAGATTCTCTGGTTAAAAAAACAAGAAGCTCTGAACCACACAGTTAAGTGACAGCGACGCAAATAAAGTATGTTTGTAACATATGTGGAGACTAACACAATCAGAGTTATCACTCAAAGCATCAATATGATCGTGAAATAAATAAACGAGGCACCAGTGATTTGTACATCTTGTTAAATATTAATTTCCATACTGTATCTGAATCCTTTGTATTGTTAGCTGGTTGTGCAAACTTTTTAATTTTAAAAAGTGTTCATACTCAAATGAAAACACAGGAGTTCATACTGTCAATCTAGGGGCAGGAAGAGAAAGGGCACACTAAATAAAACTGGAAAGACACACCCAAGAAAAGATCAAATTACACACCCTCTCGTATAATAGATTCAGCTGTAATTCAGGACCTGACCCCCATCCCAGCTAGCAAGACTTTCTTCCACAACCAAGGTCTTCCATGCCTTGGACTAAAACTCCTGTCATCCCCTATTAGGTGTGGTACTTCAACACATCCCGGCTCCAGCTCTGCAAAAACGTCAACCTATAAATCAAAACAATTTTAAAATACCTAGAGAAAGCTGCCTGGATCAATACAATATTTCACTGAGGTACTAAACCCATGTTTGGATTACTACAGATTGTAAGCAAGGACTTGCTTGATTTAATGGTCCTCCATCATTCCCACAAAGACGCCCCTCAGCAGAGCGAAAAAGGTATCAGAAGCCACATCCATGCTGCAGAAATAAGCCAGTTTGACACCACTTTATCTGCTATGGCTTAATGCTATGGATTTCTGGGAATTGTAGTTTGTTGTGGCACCAGAGTTCTCTGAAAGGGAAGATTAAATGTCTCACAAAACTACCATTCCCAGAAATCCACTGCATTCAGCCATGGACTTAAAAGTATCAAACTGGATTATTTCTACAGTGTGGATGCAGCCAGAGAAAATGAAGTCCAAACTACAAATTAGGCAGCCTTTCTACACCTGTTTACATGCATGACCCGGGTGTGTGTGTGTAAAAGCAGATGAAGGAGTTAATATTTATAACAGTGGAAGTGTGGCTCATGCAAACTCTGGCTTGTAGCCAAGAGGGCCTTCCTAGTTATGAGGGTGGGGGTGGGGCATCTAAACCAGTGGTTCCCAAACTATGGCCCTCCAGCTGTTTGGGACTTCAGCTCCCAGAAGCCTCAGCCACCTTGGCCATTAGTCTGGGATTCTGAGAGCTAAAGTCCAAAGCAGCTGGAAGGCCAGAATTTTGGAATCATTACTCTAAACAGGTAGAAATAGTGCAGCTTGGCACCAGTTGAAGTGCCATGGCTCCATCCCACAGAATCCTGGGATGTGTAGTTTTGTGAAGCACCAGCCCTCTTGGTTGAGAGGGACGAAACGACATATCCCAGCATGCCATAGGATGGGCCTACAGGACTTAATGTGGCATTATTTCTGCAGCGTAGGTGCACCCAGGGACTCCAACCAGAACTGAACACAACTTGCTCACAACTATGTGTACCTATCTATGTTTTCCACCACCACTACTATCAGCCCAGGGGCAAAATCCTTATGGAACAAAATGGGAGAGCCCAACCTATCTTCCTACCTTCGCTCCTACCTAATGTCTGTCTGTCCTTCCTTCTTTCCTAGTTTCCTTTCTACTTGCCTCCCTTCCTACCTATCCTCCTTCCTACTTTCCTACTGAATGTCAGTCCTTTCTTCCTTACCTTCCCACCTTGTGTCCTTCCATCCTAATGTCCTTCCTTCCTAACTACCTACCTTTCTACCTACCTACTTACCTGTTTGTCACTGTCTTCCTTCCTGCCTACCTGCTTTCCTTTCTATCTGCCTCCCTTCTTACCTTCTTACTTTCCTACCTAATGTCCTTCCTTCCTAACTACTTTCTATCTACTTACCTTCTTTCCTACCTAATGTCCTTCCTTCCTACCTTCCCTCGTTTTACCTACCTTCCTACTTATCTACCTACCTGTATATCTTCCTTCCTTCTTTCCTACCTGCCTTCCATCCTACCTTATCTACCTTTCTACTTCTCTAACTTCATTCCTATCTACCTATCTCTGTCTTCCTTCCAACCTTGCTTCCTACCTTACTTTCCATCTGCCTCCCTTCCTACCTAATGTTCTTCCTCCCTCCCTCCCTGTATGTCCCCCTTCCTTGCTTCCTACCTTCCCAACTGAAGTCTTTCCTTCCTTCTTATCTATCTTCCTACTTATCTACATTCATTCCCATCTACCTGTCTTTCCTCCCTACCTTGCTTCTTACCTACCCTCCTTCCTACTTTCCTAACTAACATCCTTCCCTCCTTCTTACCTTGCTACTTTCCTACCTTCCTACTTATCCACCTATGTGTCTTCCTTTCCTCCAACCTTGCTTCATACCTTCCCTCCTTTCTAACGTCCTTTCTATCTACCTACCTCTGTCTTCCTTCTTACCTTCCTACTTTCCTTCCTTCTTACCTTCCTTCCTACTTTCCTTCCTTTCCTCCAACCTTGCTTCCTACCTTCCCTCCTTCCTACCTAACGTCCTTCCTCCCTATCTACCTCCCTGTCTTTCTTCCTCCCTCCCTTTCCTACTTCCCTTCCTTCCTTCCTTCCTTCCTCGTAGCAGTTACTCACATGGGCTCTAAGGTTTTGCTGAGCCAGGATTTCAGCGCCTCGAAGTTTTCTATGATCATTTTAACCACCACCACCATCCAGAGCAGATGCTGTTGCTGGCCCTGACCCGCCTCCTCCTCCTCCTCCTGGGCTCAAGGGTGGTGGAGGCAGCCCGAGCCAAGAGAGGATGCCACGCTGCTCCAGTCCTCCTCCTCCTCCTCCACTGGCCAAACGAGGAAGGAAGGGAGAAGGGAGGGAGGGAGGCCCGGCCCAGCAGCGTCGGCTTCCTAACCGCTCACAAGGCGGAGCAGCCTGGGATTAAGCAGAGATCGAGGGAAGGAGTCTCACTCCCACTTTATGCTGCTGCTGAACCAGTCCCTCTTGATGATGCCAGGATAGCTAAAATGGCGGCCAGGGGGGAACCCTCGCGAGATTTGAAGGGGGAACTCTCGCGAGAGGATGCTGCAAGGGAGGGAGGGAGGAAAGAGGAAGCCGAAGGTTGAACTCTACACTCTTCCTCGCTCGACGCAACAGTTAGTGAGTGAAACAGATCCGCAGATTCGTCGTCGTGAAGACGCCGGCGATCCGCGTCAGCAGATTCGACAATCTACGGCTTTCATAAAAATGTTACACGCACACAATAAATAAATAAATATGTAAATAAATGAACATAAATTTCTAAGAACAGTCTTTGATTTTTTTTATCTGTTTGTCATACGTTTCTGAAGAAACCTAGCCAAGGAAACCTCATAAGGGTCTTCCTGTGAGGTTGTATCCAGACTGGAGCAATAATCCGATTTGATACCTTTTTAAGTCTTATTTTGGCTCTTTGCTATGGAATTCTGGGAGTTGGAGTTTGTTGTGGGGCCCAGAGCGGAGCTCCGCTCCGCTCTGGGCCCACAACAAACTCCAACTCCCAGAATTCCATAGCAAAGAGCCAAATTGAGACTTAAAACGGTGCCAAACCGGGTTATTTCTCCAGTCTGGATTCAGCCAGAAGCTCTTGGACTAAAACTCTGGGTTCAAAATCCCAGCTCCAGCATAAAAAAAAACCCCACTGGGGGTGACCTTGGGCAAGTCACACTCTCTCAGCCTCAGAGGATGGCAAAGGGAAAAAACCCCTCTGAAGAAACCTTACCAAGGAAAGCCTATTATAGGGTCGCCTTAAAGGCACACAACAAGAACAGCAACAACAAAAAGAGGCTGAGAGAGTGTGACTTGCCCAAGGTCATCCCCAGTGGAAGTGGGGTTCATTGGGGATTTGAACCCTTGCCTCCAGGGTCAAAGAAGGCCCAAAAACACACTGCAGAAATAATATAATCCACTTTGAGAGGCGGCGGCTCTAACTGCCTTGGCTCAATGTTAGGGGATTCTGGGAAGTGTAGTTTTGGGAGACATTGTGCTTTCTCTGTCAGAGAGCTCCGGTGCCACAACAAACTACGACTCCCAGGATTCCATAGCATTGAGCCCTGGCAGTTAAAGCGGTCTCAAACTGGATTATTTCTGCAGTGGACCATAGTTATGAGCAAAACATGAATGCCATAAATATTTTGCTTTTGCCTGTGCCTTCTGAGAAAGGAGGGATTCTTCACTGAGGCCGCATCTATACTGAAGAATAAAGGCAGTTTGACACCACTTTAACTGCAGTATTGCTATGCAATCCTGGGAGCTGTAGTTTTGTGAGGTATTGTCCGTCAGCTCTGGTACCAGACCATACTACAAGTCCCAGGATTCCATAGCACCGGAGCCATAGTAATTAAAGTGGTGTCAAACTGTATTCCTTCTAAAGTGTGGCAACAGCCTGGGTTAACTGAATACTTTGTGTACTTTGGACTCAGTTTGTAGCAACCAAAGTAAAAAGAGGCCTAAAGTGGGAGGAGGGAGGAGAGAAAAACGGGGACATTTTAAAAGCAGCTGCAAAAAATGGGACAACCAAAGGATTAATTGGGACCAACCCTGTCAAATTAAGATAGGAGTTTATCATATGACGGAATTTGGGGTTATAATGCAATGGCAATCCGAATGCAATCATGGGGTTTCGCATTATTGCGTATGAGTGTATCTCACACAATTTTGGGCAATGGGAAGTCAATCCGAACGCAATCATGGGGTTTCACATTATTGCGTATGAGTGTATCTCACACAATTTCGGGAAATGGGGGGTCATTTTCAGGCAATGGGAAGTCATTCCGAACGCATTCAGAACGCAATCAGATTTCACATAAATTTGCTAAACTAGCGAATTCCCGTAATTGCAAATTGGCTCCATTCGCAATTGAGAGAAATTCCTCCCATGTGATAAACTGCATAGTTAAAGGGTATAAACATGGAGTCTACCCTGGACCCAGGAAACCTTGAAGAAATAGGCAGCCTAGATATGCTGGCTTTCCAAACAGCTGTCCTGCTTATTTCTGACATGGGAAATGGATGCAAGCGGCCTTCTGAGATGAGCTATACTCTCCTCTCCTAAAATAGAGGCTTCGTTCTTGGCAAATACAGAAGGATTAGCATAGGGAAAGCAACTGTAAACAGTGCGAGAAAGAAGTAACTAAATACAATTTATGTGTTTTAATGCTTTTAAATATTCGTGGTTTATAAATTTGAATCCTTTCCCCTTTTTTGCTCATTTGTTATAAAACAATAACACAACCTCACTCGTGGAATTTGTCCTGAGTCTTTATTTGTGGTGTCTTCTGTCACTAGGAATCAGTGCTGCAAAACAGGAGAACCCATCTCCAGGATGCAGAAGGTATGGTTTTTACATGTGTGTATGCTGCTGTTGTGTACCTTCAAATAGTTTCTGACTTATGGTGACCCTATCTAACATGGGGTTTTCTTGGTAAGATTTGTTCTGAGGAGGTTTGCCATTGTTTTCCCATTGAAGCTGAGAGAGTGTGACTTGCCCAAGGTCATCCAGTGGATTTACATGGCCAAGCCGGGATTTGAACCCCAATCTCCAGAGTCACAATCCTACTCTCAAATCATTATGCCATGCTGGCTGTCACAATACATGTACAGTGGTCCCCCGGGTTACGAAGGTAATCCGTTCCGGATTACCTTTCGTAACCCGGAAGCTTTCATTTCCCGGGGTACCGCTATAATCAACGGATCGCGCGGCCATTTAAAGGGGGCGGGCAGCTTTTTTTTCTTCGTATCCCGGGGGATATTTCGTATTCCGGGGGATACATTGCCGGTCTGCCGCCTTTCGGATCCCGGGGTTTTCGTAACCCGGGGGATTCGTAAGGCGGGGGACCACTGTACTGTATACTTAAATGTAAATGTTACAATGTTCAGTGCAGCATACTCCCAGGGAAGTGTGTTTAGAGCTATAGTCTTAACAATGCCATGCCATGCCATGCCAGTCTTCTCAGATGTAACTCCCATTCAGTTTAGTGACATTGACTGCCCTCTCTCCAAGTAGGATTGCTTGGAAATATATCATAAATTCATGTATTTGCCTTGAATTCAGTGGGAATTACATCTCAAAAAATGGACATGGGATGATACTGTAAAATATACTTCTTATACAGTCCAGTAACCCTAGTCATATCAAAAGTCAGTTTAATTGTATTTATGTGACTGAGATTTCCAAGTGAGAACTTAGAACTGTAACGAAAGTGTGGTGGATGTTGCTGTTGTTTTCCCCTTTTCTCTCTAGATAATATCAAGTCAGAAACCCTTGCCATTCTACTGCAACTCACCTAGAGATCTGACATAATGTTGTAATCTACTTTCTGTCCTAGAAGGCCTGTTCCCACTGAGCCACGTAGGCAGTAATGTAGTTTGAGGAAGGGAGCTATTTGGAAATTGTTCCTTCCACCAACTCCATTATACCCTCTCCCTTGAAGTTTTTGTTGAAAATGCATCCTCTCCAAACTTCTTTTCTTTGCAAAGGAATAACTTTACACATGCTTTGAATGTAATACAAACTAGATAAACTATAATGCAAAGGAGATAAGATCCTAAGGTGTAATATACAATAGAGCACTAAACTCAGAATCATCAAAGGCCAATGTATTCCCAATCACCATGTCGGGATGTGAGAGCTGGGCAGTGAAGAAAGTTGACAGAAAGAAAATCAACTCAATGGAGATGTGCTGGGAAAGAATGCTCAGGATACCATGGATGGCCAAAAACACAAACAATTGGGTCCTAGACCATATCAAGCCAGAACTCTTCCTGGAAGCCAAGATGACAAACAGAGGTTGTTGTACTTTGGCCAAATCATAGAAAGGCATGACTCACTGGGAAAAACAATAATGCTAGGAAAAGTAGAGGGTAGTAGAAAAAGAAAAAGACATCACACACAATGGGTGGACTCAATGGGGGGGAGGGGGTATGGGCCTGAATTTAAGGACCTGAGCAGAGCAGTGGCGGACAGGGGTCTTGCAGAGACCTAGTGGCGAAGTGGTTAAATGTCTTTACTGCAGCCACTCACTCAAAACCATAAGGTGGTGGTGAGTTCAATACCAGCAAAAGGGCTCAAGCTCGACTCAGTCTTGCATCCTTCCAAGTCGCTAAAATTAGTACCCAAATTGTTGGGGGCAAGTAGCTTACAGTTGTAAACAGCTTAGACGCTGCTTAGGCAGTATTGAGCGGTATATAAATGAAGCTGTTTGTTTTTGTTTTACAGATATCCACAGGGCTTCCATGAGTTGTAGCCAACTGAAGGGCAGTTAATACACAAACACACACACATACACTTGCATGTAATGTTTACATTGCTCTCTCTCCCTGTACCACCCAAATATACATTTTTGCACCTCTACTCAGTATGTCCTGTTTTGTTCAATGGAACACACTTCCTGGTAAGTGAATACAGGGACCCTGGTGATACAGTGGTTAAATGCCAGCACTGCAGCCTCAAGGTTGTGAGTTCAATACCAGGGGTTCCAAGGTTGACTCAGCCTTCCATCCTTTCATAGGTTGGTAAAATGAGTACCCAGCTTGTTGGGGGAAACTGGTTTACAGATTGTAAACTGCTTAGAGACTGCTAGGTTCACTAATGAGTGGTATAGAAATGTACTTGTTATTGTTATTGTTCAGGCTTGCAACCTTAATGAACTAGCAAGTAGGGAAACTTTCTTAATTCAAAAGTCTACTCTTGGCATTGGAAAAAAAAATCTGGGTTTGCAAGTCTTTATGCTGTGCAAAACAGACTAGTTATGTACAACTACTGTGCATGTGTAGCATAACCCATTCATAGACTTTACATTAGTGCTTTGGATTCATTCACAGAGAATATTGATTGCAATTTCTATACTTACTCTATAAAGTGGATTATGGTTATTAACTTTATTTACAACCTGCCTTTTACTCAAAAATGGGACTTAAAACTAAAATTTTGTACAATTTAGCTAAACAAATATACAAAAGATCAACATTAAAATAGAGTTAAACTATAAAATATTATTTAATCTACTTATCCCAAGATATTTGTATCCATCTTTTAAGGGGAAAAGCCTCTCAAAATTTTGCACATGAACATAAATTGAGAGAATAGGAAAATCCATCAGAGGATTTGCCCATCCTGTGAGTGAATGTAAGGAATTCAACTGTCATCTATTACCAGCTCTTCCATCAGGCCGCAGCAGGAAAAAGATAGCTGGGCTCAATGACAGCTGTCCATGTTATGGACTAGTGAATCCACTCTGAGGTTTAGTCCACATGTTAAATGAGCTATCCAAGCTGCTGAGCATTATCCCTTAGGTAGCTTCAGTATGTTGGATTATTCACGTACAATGAAAACTAAAACCTGGGATGGATTGACTATCCCGTTGACATGGAAGCTGTCACTGGCAGGGCTGTTCCACCAGCTCTACTAAGTGACCTGCTATCTCTGCTTTTTCTCAAATGTCTCCTAATGGCAGCTATTCTATCAAGCTGCAACCAAGGAAGAGAAGGGAAACAAGACTATATCACTGACATTTGAAACAAGCTCATCTGGCTTCTCTTCTCCTAAATGTGTCACCTTGTAATATCCATTTTATCAGCATTCTTGATGTTTCCATCCCAACTGATCATTACAGTAACTTTCACTTTTAAGAAATGGTGGTTGAATTTCCCACCCCAGTCCAAGCCTTCTCTTCCAATATTCCTATCTCTCTCTCACACATTGCCCTTTGAATCTTGTTTGGGGCAGTCCTTTTTCTTCCGTGTGATAAACTTTGTCAGCCTTCTCTGGTAACATTTCCCTATTGAAAGTTAACATGAAATTATTTAAATAAGTATCTAATTTGCTTTAATTGGTTGTGACTGTGCTAAATGTGGAATGGTGGCTCATATAAATTGCAGAGTAATATGAAAATGTATTACAATTTAAACATATTAACCTAATTATTATTATTATTATTATTATTAATTTACTGGTGTAATTAGACTAGGGGAGAGCGGGCAAAAATTTGTAATTACTGTAGTAATCTATTGTGAAATAATATGCTTTTGCCTGAATTAGTATGAATACTAATACTGGATACAAATTATGCAATGGCTGAGAGAGTGTTTGTTTGCTCTACCTCCACCTGGGCTACTCCCATGCCTTGGCTCCTGGACTTAAGGAGGAGTCTTGTCTCCCCCTCCACTTTTTTCTTTTCTTTTTAGATTGTGTATAGTTCACATTGTTTTAGGATTGGGATGGGGTTGAGAATGGAGATTTTCTTTTTACTTGTTTTGATATGTTAATTGTTACGTATTTTGCTTGGTTAATTTTACTTTTTGTTATAATTACTATATATCTTTGTTGTTGCTATAACTGTTTTGTATTTTTGTTTTGTTAATTGTTATTCTCTTTTGTACCCCGCCCCGATTGCTCGTTCAGAGGGGCAGGCTAGAAATAAAATGTATTATTATTATTATTATTACTATTACTTCTTTTCCCATTTTGAATAAAGCATTTTTTTCCTGAGATGTGAAGACCTCTTTCTGATGACTCACTAAATCATGAGAGGGAAAGTATACAGGATGTGCAAATACATATAACAAATATTATTGTCATTCTCTTTTTAAAATAATACCTTAAGGATTAAGTAACCTTAATTCTGAAGAGAAAAGGGATGGAAATGTTTCATCCTTTCCCATTTGGCTATTTGTTTTCTTGACATGCCTGCAAACCACACAATCCCATGGACTTCCAGCTATGTCCATTAGAGGTTTTGATAGGATTATTAATATAATCAGTGTTATTAGTAGGTTTGTCCAGTAAACAAAACATTATAGTTCTGTAATGCTATGGCCACTAGTCACATGTTGCTGGTTATATTACACAATGCAAATCCTTAGAAGCTTAAAGACGAAAACCTTACATACTGAGGATGGAACAGGACTGAGGATGTTGGGCTGAGATTCTCCATGTTCTTGGAATCCATCAATATCCCTAGCAACACAAAACTGTTAAACTATTGTTTGCAGAATGCAATGACAGTGCCTGGAATGTGGTGACATCAGGATGGAGCTGTGGATCCCATGGAGCGGTTGGTGTGTGAAGAAGGTGGTTTGACACTCTGTGAGCTAGATTTTTTTGTATGTGATTTCCCATGAAGTATGGAAACACTCACAAGAGTAATGCCACCAACTGGGATAAGATACAGGCAGGATGGATTACAGGTAATACATCTTCCCTATATCTAATAAGCACTGGTAACATATATAAACCCATTTAGATGATTGTGATTCACTCTTTACGGGACTGCCTTTGAAAAGTGCTCAAACACTTCTGTTGGGCCAAAGAGACGCAACTAGATTGCATCTGGCTACAGGAAAGAGATGCAGCCAGGTTGCAACTGGCTACAGAGAACATAGAACCATTTCAAGGGCTAGTGATGACCTATAAAACCCTAAACACCTTGGATCCATGCTGTCTGAAGGGCTGGATCTCCCTATATGAGTCTGTCCAGTCTTCAATTGGGAGAGGCTCTTTTCTCGGTCTCACCACCCTTTCAGGCATGTTTGATCAAAAAGCAAGGCCTTCTTGGCTGCTTTAAGACTTGGGAACTTCCTTCAATGGATGGTTTCCTCTTTAATCCTTCCTCTGGCAGGTAATAACTTTTTTTTATCCCAAAAAACTTTTAGGAATTGATTGGAATGGGCTTTTAGTGGTGTGCTGTTTTGTTGATGTTTATCTTCTGTCTTTTAATGCATTTTAATGGTTTTGATTCTATAGATGGTTTACTTGTATTTAAAGATTACTTTTATATATTTTACTGATGTTTTTGTATGCACTTTAATCTGTTTTGGTTTTATCTATTTATTTTGTAAGTTGCCCTGAGTCCTAGAATTGGGAGGAAGGTGGGATACATAATGATATTAATTTTAATAACAATAATGACAATTATGATATACTCCACAGCTGGTGAGTGGTAAGATATTTCAGGGGCTCCAGCCCATGGATCAATTTAGAAAATGGTTGTTGGAGATTTATGGTAAATATTTACTTACACATATCTACAGTCAGAGTATTCACACTAACTTTCCAGCAGATACTCAGTCCCATCACATTTCTAAAGGAGGCCAAAATATCCTATGATTCTGGAGGTGGCAAAGTCTTTTCTATTCAGTGTCAGTTCCACAAATGAGTAGCTGCCTGCTTCACATATAGACTTCAGCTCATTTGCTCCCTTCCTTTATTGAATGAAGGGAAGAGTCATTTCCATCCACCGACATAGTTTTCTTCAGCTATTTTGGCTCCCATAGATCAATCATCAGAGTACTAAGACTGTCAATTAATTAATGTCTTTATGGCTTAAGAAGTATTTTCTATGGTACCTACATAGATCATTCTATATATAAGGTCCAGAATTATGGAGTGGAAGGGGTTCTATATGCATTTACAATGAGAGCACAGGAACATAATGGGAATATCAGGCTACTCATGCCAAACTTAAGCTGAAAGGGAATACAGAGGAAGAAATGGTGATCACCAGAGAATAATGCCAACAGAGTCAGGACCTGGTAGAACAGTGGTGGGAGCCTCAGGATCTAGAGCTGAAAATGTCTGAGTTAGAAAAGTAAAATAAATATCTTAATGTTTAAAAAATTGAATCTTGAACTCTTAAAATCTGAATTCTAGCAAGATTTGGGGGTTTGTTGTAATTCTTATGACTGGAAACTGGACCTTCACAACATTGTTCATATAGCAACATGGAATAAGTTTTCACATTATGGATGTACCTGTCTGGATTTATAACTTTGAAATTGAATTGTATATTTTGACAAATTTATTTCAACTTAGATTCATCTGTATTGAATAATTGTTAACAAAAAGACACTTGTTTCTGTGCAGACTGACTGTATTTTGTGTTACCTTTTCACTATCACTGCTGAGTCTTAATATAGTGCCAGTTTTCAGCCCTGCTTTCTGCTCATTGCACAGTGAAACTGTTGTCATACTGAAGTGTGTGAATGAACTGTGAATCAGGTAGCCCAGAAACGGGTAATTTTGAACCCTTCCAACTATTATTAGACTGTAATCACCATTGGCTTGCAAAAGTAGATAGGAGCTTCAGTCCCAAAACATTGGAAAATAACATTTTCAAATGTTGACCTTGTCATGAGTTCGCTAGATAGCAATATGCAAGAACTATTTATTGCAGGAATAACAAAGCTGACCTATTATACCATGTTCTCATAAAATTACAAGGTAATTTACAGAAAACTTGGAGTGAGCCTTTTAGAAAAAATGCTGAAATCTATCTGAATGCCTGTGGTGGGGGCAATAACTGTAGCAAAACAAGCTTTTTTTCGCTGTCATCATTGCATTTGCAAAGTGTTGTCTAGAGGAACTGTTTTGAGTGTTCAGGGATCTATTTCAGTCAGGCCCACAAGAAAAGTTAAGCCACTCAGAAGCCTGCTGTGAGGAATTTGCCCAGCACTTTGGAGATAAAATAAAATTTGCTCTTTCTTGAATGCTAGAGGTCTAGTGAGTGTAACCCTGGCTTGTCCAGTGATAATGGATACTTAACAATTTTGCAGCCTGGGGATATGGACAGGATTCTTGCAAAGGTGAGAGTCACCACATATGTACCAGACCCATGCCCTTCCTGGCTTATTAAACAAGCCAGAAGGGATTGGCTGAGTGGATATTGAGAGTGATTATTGTCTCTTTTCTGCATGGTAGGATGCCCAAAGCAGGCTGTTGTAGTAAGACCTCTGTTAAAAAGTCATTCTTTGAAAACAGCTGTATTAGATAACTATTGGCCAGTTTCCAATGTTCCATTTTTGGGAAAGGCACTAAAGCCTTTCACCTCCCAAGGGTTCTTGGATGAAGTGAATGTATCTAGGTACATTTCAGTCTGGCTTCTAGTCTGCTTATCAAACAGAGGAGATGATCACACAGGAGGCAAGAGTCCTTCTCCTGTCATTAAACTGTGTTAATTGCATGATTGAGGGGAAGATTATCACACCCCCAAATGCTTATCCCATTCTTTTCCTGTCCGGAAAGAGTAATGGACCCATCACTTGGTGTTAAACTCCCGTTAATATCAAATGATGGGTCCATTACTCTTTACAGACAAGAGCAGAATGGGGGAAGTGTGTGGGGGTATGATAATCTTCCTCCCAATCATATGATTTACATGGTTTAAAGAAAGGAGAAGCACACTTGCCTCCTCCATGTGATAAGCTCCAGAGGCAGATTTAGTCACTTTATTGGATGACCTAGTTTGGAAAATGGACAAGGAGACCGTTTCCCTGTTAATTCTGCTGGGCCTCTCTTTGGATTTCACTACCATCAACCATGATATCCTTCTGGGTCAACTCATTGGGATGGGGCTTGGAATACCTGTTTTAGAGTGGCTCCAGACTTTCCTGGAGGGGACTCATTGGCCTGTGGTATCTCTCAGTGTTTGCTTTTGTCTCCTATTCTATTTAACATATACATGAAACCTCTGGGAAAGTTTGTCCAGGGTTTTGCAGTTAGGCACCAGTATGTTGATAGCCAGCTATATTACTCATTTTCATCTAATTCCAAAGAGGTTTCCATGCTAAACTGGTGCCTGGCATCTGTAATAAACTGGGTGAGGGTGAACAAATGAAGCCCAAGACAGAGCTGCTCCTAGTCAGTTGAAAGACTGATCTGAAAACAGAAATTCAGTCTGCACTAGATAAGAGTTACACTCCCAATGAAGATGTAGAATCATAGTTTGAGTGCATTCCTGGATTCAACCCTGAGCCTGTAGGCTTAGCTTTTAATGGTCAATGTACATATGCACAGTTAAAGCAAGTACTCCAGCTGTGCCCATTCCTGGAAAAGTCTGATTTGATCACAGTAACGCATGCCTTAGCTACATCCCATTTGGATTATTAAAATATGCTTTGCATGGGGCTGTCTTTGGAAGACACACAGAAACGTCAATGGGCCATAAGAGCTACAGCCAGATTGTTAGCAGGGGCTGGCTACAGGGAGCATACAAATCCCTTGTTGCAGCAGCTCTACTGGCTGCCAGCCATTTCCAGGCATAATTCAAAGTGCTAACCATGTCCTATCAAAACCTAAGTGGCTTGGGTTCAGGCTATCTGAAGGATCTGTTAGAGCTCTATGTTCTTCTGGAGGGGCTTATCTCAGGTTCATTTTGTGGGATCAAGGTGGGGGTCCTTCTCACTGACTGTTCCAGGGCTTTAGAACTCCCTCCTAAGGGAGGCTCTGATAGTTTCCTTATCACTTTCTGCCAGCAAGAAAAAAATTCCTATTCTGTCAGGCTTTTAGAAATTGGCTGTGATGGACTTTTAATGGTGTGCTGTGCTGTTTTAAAATATTGTCTTTTAATGAATTTCAAATTATTTTAACTCTCAAGAGAGTTTGTTTTTAAAATAACTTTAATATTTATATTACAAAAGCTTATGCTAGCAATTTCTGTTTAGTCTCAAATGTATTACTTGGATCCCTTTATGTCTTCTTAAGTACACTTAGGAGATTACCGCACAGTTTAAAAATCCGAATTACCGCTGCTGAATTAAATTCAAATTTGGAATACATCCAGATTTTATTGTACGCATTTTTGCCATTGATGCCACTGGGCGGGTGCATCCCGGGTAACATGATTTGGCTAGAATACAAGTTCAGCCAGTTGATTTTGAAAGCTGGGAGCTTCCCAGCTTTCAAAATTGGCCATCTGAACTTGGATTTTAGCTGGATGTTACCTGGGATGCACCCGCACGGCAGTGTCAGTGGTAAAAACACGAGCAATAAAATCCAGATTATCCCAAATTCGAACTGAATTTGGCAGCAGTAATTTGGATTTTTAAACTGTGTGATAAAATCCTTAGACAGGCAACCGTAGATCCTGCAGGTAGCATACCTTAGGACAAGTAACTATGGACTGAATTTTCACAACTATCTCTAAATATCTTCTAAAAGCATATGAATTGGTGACCATCACCACCTCTTAAAGAAGTGAATTCTAATCATGTACTATGTACAAAAGTAGTGCCAGAACAGATCAAACTACAGTGGTCCCCCGGGTTGCGAATCCCCCGGGGTACGAAAACCCCGGGGAATGAAAGAGCCGGGGCCGCAAAAACGGCCCCGGGATCCGAAGGAAACCCCGGGATCCGAAATGGAAAAACCACGCGGCCCCTTTAAATTTGCCGCGCGGTCCGTCAACTAAAGCGGTCCCCCGGGAAACGAAAATTTCCGGGTTACGAAAAGTAATCCGGAACGGATTACTTTTCGTAACCCGGGAGACCACTGTAGATCTCTCTTTGGAAGCCAAAATGACAAAACTGAGACTGTTGTACTTTGGCTACATCATGGAAAAGCGTGGCTCACTCAAAAAGACATTAATGCTAGGAAAGATTGAGAGCAGTAGAAAGAGAGGAAGACCATGTGCCAGATGGCTAGACCTTAGGGAGGTCATGAACATGAATCTACAAGACTTAAGCAAAGCAGTAGTGGATGGTGGGGGGGGGGGGGTGCTTGAAGATATCCCATCCTTAGAGTCACCATGAGTCGGGGCTAGTTTATTTGTCTCTCCATTTAGTTTCAGTGATTCTAGGTTCTAGTATTGTGAGAGAAGGAGAGAAGCTTATAGCCACTTTATTCACAAGATGCACATAGTATTTTTAAACAGTATAATCTCTCACCTTACTTATCTACAAGTAGGAACTTTTCTCATGTGGAAGTTGCTTCATCCTTTTGATTATTTTCTGCCCTTTTCTGCACCTTTTCCAGTTCAGCAATATCCTTTTCTGGTAGGGCAATGACCAAACTGTATATAGTAGTCCTAATGTACTCATTATTATTTTGACAGTTATAATTTTATCTTGTTTTCACTGATGCCAAAATAAAATAAGATGAAGAGTGTTTCTCTGGCCCCCCCCCAGCCCCCACATACCTTTGATAGAACTGTCCATCACAAGTCCTGAGTCCTGTTTCTGGTCAGTTGACACTCAGATCCCATTACTGTTTATCATTTATTATATGCCTTACACTTACTTATCATGGGCTAATTTGTTGCCTTAGAGGCTGTACAGACCGATGATAAATGCTAGCAACGGGGCAGAGTGGGCCATGGCGACTGCAAACTGTGCACCCCGACTCCACCCCATGCCGGTGTGAGGCTGTGTGCCCCACCACATGGCGGGACACATCAGTGCACTCCCTTGGCACAGTGTGTGCACACACTGTGCCAAAGGAGTGCCAAAAAGCCACAGTACCGGTGACTATCGCGGCTTTTTCGGGGTGCAAAAAGGAGTTTTTTTTGCAGCTCCTTTTTGTGTCGCAGAAAGGCCAGATCGGATCCAGCTAGGAAAGGGCGGCATTTCACTGCCCCTTAGGGGCTGTCTATAAAGCCCCTTAGTTGAATTTGGGGAGAGTCTTCTATGGGAGTTGCTTAATAATTGACTTAATTTCTTAACTACCCCTACAGCCCCAGCAGAGGGAGCTCAAACCCTGTTTTTGTTCTATTCATTGCTTAATCATGGCTGCCATACACATTCGTTTTCAACATCCAGACTTTTTTTCTCTCTCCATTATAACAGACTGATCAGTGATGAGCAAAAAGAAAATGTAACTTTTCAAACTGTTTCCAGCTTGTTCTAGAGTATCTACTTCAACATATTTATAATTGCTCAACACTAGGCATGACAAACAGATGAGCTCTAGAATAAGGTAACACAGGCCCAAAACAGACGGGCACGAAGAGGCGCCCTTGCGGCGCATTTAGGGTTCGGGAGGGTGCAGCATTTAGACCCTCCCGACCCCTAGCGTGTATGGACGGTGCCATCTTGTTTCTGTGCCATCCATACGTGTGCGCCGTAATAATGTCATGGTGCGCACCACATTTAGATGTGCAGCGCGCGCCATGGCGTAATTGCGTTGCAGCGCCTTTCCTGTGGCGCAAGAAGGAGCTCCGAAATGGAGCTTCTTCTTGTGTTCTTTTTCCTTGGGGCCACACCAAGGAAGCCAAGGGGAAAGGGAAAGGGACTGCTGGCTACTGTGGGGTGCAGCGGGCTGCCCAGGGTTCCCGCTGCACCCTGCTTTGAGGCCACGGAGAAGCGGCAGTTTGCTGATTCTCCATGGTCTGGGGAAGTGGCGTAATGGGGTTTCTGGGGCTGTCGGTGAGGCAGCCCCGGCCCCATTCCGCCACTTAAAGGGGCGGCTGCAGACCGCCCCAAAAGGGCGGTCTGTAAAGTGTAGTTGTTGCTGTTGTGTACCTTCAAGTCTTTTCTCACTTATGGCAACTCTAAGGCAACCCAACATGGCCTCCCCCTCCCCCCTCCTCCTCCTCCTCCTCCTCTTCTTCTTCTTCTTTATTATGCACCCCCATGAATTTTCCTAGGGTTTTCTTAGGCAAGAAATACACAGAGGTGGTTTTGCCAGTTCCTTCCTCTGAAAGCTAGGAGCATGCACGCTCACATCACAGAGGAAAATGAGAACTTGTGACCCAACAACACTGAGAGTGTGGTCAAAAGGGTGTGCCAAGCAAATAAAGGGCAAAAGGTATTAACCAGGAAACACGTGCAAAACTATTATTTAAGATGAGGAACCCTAGAATTTATGTACTGGATTAAGAAAGCCTGAAGGAAAACAAAACTAAACAAATGAGCCATTTGGAAAGGCAAGAGTCGAATCCATCCTCTTCTTTCTGGTGAGTTGAGTGCAAAAGTACTTCAAACTCAGGTTTCAGCAACAGAGTTTATCACATGGGAGGAATTTCTTTCAATTTCGAAAGAAATGGAAGTGAGGCCAGTTCGGAATTCAGTAAATTCGCTAGTTTCAGAGAATTTACGTGATTGCATATTGACACTGCATTGCGTTCAGAATGGCCCGAAATTGCTTCCCAGTGCCCAAAACTGCGTGTGATAATTTCTTACGCAATCACATGAAACCCCACGATTGCGTTTGGAAGGACTTCCCTTTGCCCAAAAATGTGTGTGATCAGCTTTCGTGCAATTATGCGAAACCCCATGATTGCATTCATATTGCCATTGGATTATACTTCCAATTCCCTTTGTGTGATAAACTCCAATGAAAGTAAACTTCAATTGTAAGGAGAAAGTAAGGTGGAAGAGAGAGAAACTGGGACATTTTAAAGCAACTGAGAAAGTAGGACAGCAGAACATTAACTGGGACACTTGGAAAGTATGCAGCTGGATTCAATTAGTTGGTAATTGAAAAGGAAGGAAGGAAGGAAGGAAGGAAGGAAGGAAGGATATTGCACAAGTCATTATCAACTTCTCTTTATCACAAGAATGGATGATATTGTGCTCATTCTTCCTGGAATCTTCTAAGGAAATCCAGATTTTGAAATCTTAGAAAGTTTTTGTTTTTAAGCGGGAATGGGGATGGGAAAAGATAATAAACACAGGCACTCCAACCATAGAAATGAATGAAAGACGGAGCAAAGTTAAATAATATTTCATTTTTGTGTGCCTTCAAGTAATTTCTGATTTACGGCAACCTTAAGGTGACCCTATCAAGGGGTTTTCACTCCCTCGGAGCGTAGTGGAGTCTCCTTCCTTGGAGGCCTTTAAACAGAGGCTGGATGGTCATCTGTCAGGGATGCTTTGATTTGGAGGTCCTGCATGGCAGGGGGTTGGACTAGATGGCCCTTGTGGTCTCTTCCAACTCTATGATTCTATGATTCTATGATTCTATGTGTTCAAAGTGCATTTGCCTTTGCCATCCTCTGAGACTGAGAGAGTGCGACTTGCCCAAAGTCACCCCTTTGGTTTTTCCAGGGCCAAGTAGAGATTCACATCCTGATATCCCTGTCTTAGTTCAACATTCAAACCACCACCACCATCATCATCATCACCATCATCATTTTCCTATATCCCGCCTTTCTCCCAATACTACAGCACACTGGCTCTGAATAATATTATTATTAATAATAATTAAGTTGCAGATGGTACTTTGAAAAGATTAGTAAGACTTTTTAAAAAGACAGAATATAATGAATAAAAATAGTTAATAGCCCCCTTTTATCAGAAAAATGCAGCATCTCAATCTGACTTTGGTTCTTTCTTGCCAATAAGTTTTCATTGTAGTGCAGAGACCCAGAGAACAGCATATTATAATGTAACTCTACCTTTTTGGTTTAGCTCAAATCTTTCTCCTGGTGTTTTTTTTTTTTTTTTTCAATGTCTTCCTTTTCCTTGCCTTCTATCTGTATGTAAAAAGGTATAATGCTGTTTTACCTTTATTCTGCACTGATCAAATTTCAAGTACCTTGGATTTTCACAAGCAGGCTTGGCTTCCTTCATATCTTATCAGTTGACCATTATCAAATGAGACATGTTCCTGTGGTAAAGTGATTCTTTTTTAAGTCACTGAAGTCATCTTCATATTTTTGCACATTCGTCTAAAAAGTATGTAAAATAAGATACAGTACTGGCAAAGCTATTCAGGCCACTGTCTGCAAATGTGGGCTTGCCTGTCTATGGGTGCATTCACACTACATTATAAACCAGTTTGGAAATTGGTTTAAAAGGGGGTTGTTCATACTTGTGCTGGTTTTTCCCGAACTGAATTTCTGGGGAGAGGGGTGCAAATCCCCCTTAACCTGGTGCTTTTTGAAACAGAGGCATTTTCCATGTCTTTTCAAAAGCACCTTTTTTATAGGAAGCCACCAGTGGGAACACACTTCCGATTCTATTCAGGGCACCCAGGAGGGAGGAGTAATGGGCAGATGGTGGGCAGAGGGATGGAACATACCCATCCCATCCCACAGGCCTTAGCTTGGTGGCAAACCACCATTGTTTTTCCCCTGTCTGCGCCCAATTGGTGGATGAAGATACCAGCTCTTTAAATCCAGTGGATTCAAATTTCCTGCTCTGTCAAATGATCCCTTTAAACCACCGCACAACTGTTTTCCTCTTCTGCCAGTGAATTAGTCCCCTTATCTGTACCGATGCCTGATGCCCAGACACCACCAAAGTCAGGGAGAAGGTTCTTTTGGGAACATGGTGCAGCTTGTGATTTTGTTTTGTTTTTAAAGCTGACAGTTTCTGCACACCGTTGCATTTGCATGGCTTCCATGGGGGTTTTGTGGGGGGTTATTGACAAGGGTTCTTCAGAGTGGCTTGCCTGCTGACTCCCTGCAAGGCGAACCTAACACAGAGGTTTCTTGACCAGGATTCTTCAGAGTGGCTTGCCATCGCCATCCTCTGAGGCTGACAGGGGAGAGGTGACATGCAAAGGGGTGGACCATCCCACCTTATCTGCGGTCTTGCCCTCCCATTGTGGACCTGTGGACCTCCCCATCTTTTGTTGAGAAAGCGCCATATTATTGCAGATGCAGAGTCATGTCACAACTATGACAGCAGAAGCAGAATGACACAGATGTGCATCACTTGACTGATAGTTTTATTTAAAAATCTGGGAATGATCAAATGTGTTCGATATGGGGGCTCTGTTTTAAATTGATACTTACGGTAGTGTGAACGTCAACAGGGCTAAATTGCACTGGAGATATTCGATTAGAGGAAATATAGTGGGAATTTCGATTCAGAATTGCAGCATCAAATCACCTCAGGTTCCTTGCTACAGAAATGCTAGTGTGAATGTGCCCTATGTATTTCTGATCTGAATGAGATTTATTTTTCTCCCTTTATTTTATTATATTTCTAAGCAACATTGGAGATGTACCTGGGTGTCCAAAATAAAATATTTGCATTTTATAAGTTTAGATTTAATGCACACAGTGCAGAATATTTTCCTCATGTCACAAGTGCACCCTAGTAAGAAATTCTGTTCCAGTGTCTTCTAGCCATTTCATTTCATTCCCTAGCTCTACAAGCTTACCTCTCCCCTTACTTCCACCATCAGTGTTGTATGTCCACTGAGCATCTCCAATTCTTATTTAACTCTCTGGGGATTTCCTTTCTTTGCCATAACTTTTCAATGTTAGCAGGAAGTGACTTATCAGAAAATGTGATGGTACTTTGTACCCTGTAAGTGTTTATGTTTTTTTTTCTTAATCTCTCTCTTTTCCAGCTGCTAATTTATGTATAATGAACTGCTTGCTTGCTTTATTTATTTGATTTATATTCAGGCTTTCTCCCAACATGGTAAGCAAAAGGACACTATGGAGTTTATCATATGATGCAATTTGGGGGTATAATGCAACAACAATCCAAACACAATCATGGGGTTTCACATAATTGCGAATGAGTGTATCTCATGCAATTTTGGGCAAAAGGGAAGTAATTCCAAACACAATAATGGGTTTTACGTTATTGCGTATTAGAGTATCTCACACAATTTCGGGCAACGGGGGATCATTTTTGGGAAATGGGAAGTCATTCTGAACGCATTCCGAACGCAATTAGAATTCACATAAATTCGCTAAACTAGCGAATTTACGTGAATTCGAATTGGCTCCACTCGAAATTGGGATAAATTCCTCCCATGTGATAAACTCCTTAGAGTTAAAACAATGCCTAAAACCTGATGATAGAAAAGTTAAAGCACAATTAAACAGGCTATTATATTTTTCAAAAATAATGTAGAAAGTATAAAATCATTAAAAAAAATTAACAATAAAGATAAAAATACAAAACACATCCCTATAAAGTAATCATTCACTATCTCTTTAGCAAAAGTTTTTTGCCCATTGATGAAATAGAGCAGAGGGAGGACCAGCTTCGTCTCCCACGGAAAGAAATTCCTTAGCCTGGGAGCAGCTGCCAAGAAGACCATCTCCCATGTTCTCACTGGACAGACCTGTGACAGAGACAAATGAAACTTCATCCTTGACCATTTTAAGTCTCAGAAAGGTTCATAAAGTGAAATACAGATAATCTGGACCTTAGGGCTTGATACAATATAAGCAGCATTTTTAATTCTACCCCCAAATGAAAATTCATTACATTCCCCTCCCAATTATCAGGATTCCTCCCATCAGCCTCAGAATAATTCTGTGCAATTACTATTTGGTGGTCTTTTTGTTATCTTCCTTTCCCTAAAGATCTTTTGAGTATCTGCAAGCAGAAGAATTGGCCCCATTCCACCAATGTTATGTGGCCAGTGTAGTTTTTGCTAAATCAGGACACTGTTGGTAGATCCATTAATCCTGTCCAGATTTCAATCTGAACATTACAGAATGGATCTGTCTAAACTGCTAAACCCTGTTTGCGCCCCCATAGATCTACAATGTTGGACAGATCCACAGCCCTAATGATATGGGAGCAACCAGATGATATTGTATAAGCACAAACACAGGTGGACTTGAACTGACCAAAGAAAATAGATAATCAAGGCAACAATAGGTGGGCTTTTTAAAAAGAAATGCTGCACTTGCTATAATCTGTAACTGGAACTCCTGAACAAGAGTGGGCTAAATATACAGTCCAGCTAAATATAGAAATTCTCATTGGAGTGAAGGGTATCTGCAGAGATGATATTACCTATAAATATATCAAGATGCATGCAGATTAGACTAATCATACAGAGGAGATACACAGCCAAAGAACGCCACTGTGATTATGAGGCCATCAAACTCATCAAAAATATCATACAACAAAGTAACAAGGCATATTAATTTAATTTGAGTTACCATTTGGTTCTTGATTGTGTTTTGGTGTGCATAGAGCAGCCAAAAAAAAAAAAAAAAAGCCTATAAAAGTTACAAGCTCACAAAATGTTTTACTACATTATATGTGGACACATGCCCATCTTTAGCCATTACAGGGGGACAATCTTTAGTCATCACTTTTTACTACAGCTTTTTAGTTACTTAGCTAAGGCCATCATCCTGTACACATACACATAGACACACACACAGCCCTAATAGACCTTACTTCTGAGTATACATGCCTAGGATTATATTTGGTTGGACAGCTCTACACTTCACTGTCCTGTTGGTGTTTCTTGCAGCAAGCATATAGTATACAGTGGGGGCCCCATATTCGTTGGGGTTAGGGACATAGGACCACTATGAAAGTGGAAAATCACAAATAACAAGCATAGAAATGCACTGGATGACCTACAAATGCCTAAAGAAGTGTTCTCTCTAGGAATGTATAGATTCTCCTGCACAACGTCTGGCAGAAGTTGACCATAGAGTTGTGCTGGAGGACCTAGAGACTCCTAGACAGCGCATAATCAAATTCATGAATAATCAAATCTGCAAAAAAATCAAAGCCACAAATGTGGAGTCCTGACTGTACATCTATGCATTTGTATACCTTGATCCATTTAGATTTCCAGATATGTATAGCAGGTAAAGATACACAAAGAGGATATGTTTTCAAAAGATTACTTGCTTGTTCCAGGAGTCAACAGTGTTTCCTGCAATGGCTGTAAGCAGACGGAGATGCCAGGATGATAATTTCATGGCAATATGAGTGCTTAACATAATCAGTTTTTTGTTTTTGTTTTTGGTAGCAGTGCATAGAGTATATAAAATTTCATCCTCACATTATCTACTGTTTCTACTCATCTTTCAGACTTGTACTAACTACTTAAATTATGGATTTGATTCCATTCTCAGAAGACGTGGTGTGCCTTTTGACAACCTTCTTCTTTCAACATGTTGTATTTTGTTTTCAAGAGCAATAGCCCTGAGGCAGAATGATGCTTCAGCTGCAGGGCACATAACATATTTTTCCCCTTTTGAAATTTTTTTGTTGCATTTTTAATTCATAACAGAGCACAAAGTTAGTATGCACGAGCACTTGAAACATGGACTGATTACCATGATTCCCTGCCTGTTTCTAGACCAAAGGCATGTGCAAGCCTCCACCAAATTTATTCTCGGTTGAAGAGGAGAATGATTAAAGATCAAAAAGCAAAGGCTGAATTAGGCCGTGCCTGAAAGTCTAATTCATTATCATAGCTGTGCATCTCTCGTGCAAATGACTTGCATAGAAAGAAGTGCTGCGGGTAAAATAAGGTCAGCGTTTGATAAAGATTGGGTGGCAACTGAATCAAGGCCTTAGCAGGAAGCAACATTAAGCAGCTGCCCAAATGTTCAGCGTTTCTGCTGTAACAGGTGCAAATGAAACAAGGGAGGTTCTTTGCAGTGTCATGCTGGTCCACATGTTATAGTTGTTGAAAAACTGCTGTTAAGCATTCAAGCCCATTCTGTTCATTAGGCCTGAGTGTAAAATAAGATCAGAGGCTTATTTCTCCAGATCCCAGTTTGGCTCGCCAGGGTGTTTTGAGAACCAACATTGAAATCTAGTCCATTAATGGAGTCAAATTTTTAAACACACACACACACACACACACACACTTATGCCTTACTTTTTAAATGTGTTGATTTGTGTGGGGCTTGTACAAATCAAATATAGAAGGTATTATAAAACCACAATACCACAAGTTGGTAGGGACAATCTTGGTTAATCCTCTATTGTCAAGGTGACCAGACAGCCTTCTTTTTCAGGACATGTCCTGCATTTCTGCCTTCTGTCCATCAGGATTTCCAAAATGTCCTCCATTTTGAGCATGACTTAAGAAGTATGAATTTATCTTTATATTAGATCTTTTAGCTTTTATTTTTTAGCTTTTATGTCCTAACTTTTTCTTGAATGGCCTGCGTTTTGTGGTGCTTTTCCTCCTTTGCTGTTATGACATCTGGTCAGATTGTCTATTGTCCCACCTTTTCAGCTACTTTTAATATGTCCCAGGTTTCATCCGTATGGCAAAAATAATCCAGTTTGATTCCACTTGCTAGCAGAGAGCTCTACTGCCACAAAAAACTACAGATCTGAGGATTCCATAACACTAAGCCATGGCAGATGTAGTGGTGTCAAAGTAGATTAATTCTGCAGTGCAGATGCAGCCCCAGTTTCTCTCTCCCCATGGCATCACAGGGGGTATGAACCATATTGGGTGACACCCTAGAGATGGGGGTGACACCCAGGACTCTTTCATACAAGGCTAAATTGGAAGTATAATTTAAGGTCAATTCGAATGCAATCATGGGTTTTACGTTATTGTGAATTAACTCTTCGCACGCAAATTCGGGCAAGAGGGAAGCCAATTCGAATGCAATCATGGGTTTTACGTTATTGCGAATTAAAGCTTCGCATGCAAATTCGGGCAGGAGGGGGTTATTTTCGGGTAATGGGAAGTAATTCCGAATGGAGCAGGGGTTCATGTAAATTCGCTAAACAAGCGAATTTACATGAATCCGCATTGGCTCCATTCGGAGTTGGGAGAAATTCCTCCCTGTTTGAAAGAGTCCCCAGTTAGGCTCTCGTCCTTCCTCAGTTCAGGAGTGCCCAGATGTTCTGCCATAGCTGCTTCATTGTGGTTTGTGGGACTTGGAAGGAAGCCCCGCAATGGAGTAGCAAGAGGGGCAACCGTGCACCCTTCCCACCTGCTCCATCGTGGGGCATCAGCCTTGGCCATGATATAGCAGCTGGAAAGGGGAATCAAGGGGAGAGGGGCAACCGACAGGAGGGGAAAATCTGGGAGAGGGGGGATCAGGCAGCTAGGGAGGGATGCATTTAGTCAGAGGGGGCAAGATCTCACTCCATCTCTAGCAACCCTCTGTACTAAAGGTACACCACTGCTTTCGCCTCCTTTAGCCCCCCTCCTTCTCTTGGAGACTGTGGATAGGTTGTGTTTCTCTCATGAAATTAGTTGCATCCAGCTTGGAGTGTTGATAGTTTATGGTCAGAGAATAGGGTGGGTCTGTATATCCCAACAATGGACTTTATCACATGGGGAAAATTGGGGGTTTAAACGGGCACTATCCAGTGATATTCACGTGATTGTGATAAAGATTTTCACACACCATAACGATTAAAGATGTCATCCCGGGAATAACCAGGGAATAACCAAGCAACAAAACATACGCTCAAGAATAATTTCTGGTTATTCCCGGGATAAGTCATCTTTAATCGTGATGCGTGTGAAAATCTTCACTGCGATCACACAAATATCGCTGGATAATGCCTCTTTAAACCCTCAGTTTTCCCCATGTGTGATAACCTCCAATGTGGGTTCTAATGCTTGAGATGATGGGTATTCCTGGGTTGCTTTGTTTTATTAGTTTAGGTAGTAGATAGTATATTCCTGGTTTGTGCTCCAGAGGTGTGTCCATTTGAATTCAGTTGTGTACATAGATGGAAAATTTTCTGAGTAATTTGTATAGTTCGTTCAGAAGTTCATCAGGGGTATCTTTAGACAGAGGATTCTGTAAACTGTAGTGTTGTGTAGTTGTTTCTCAGCCTCCTGTATGTAGCCTGACTTGTTCATGATGACTACAGTTCCCTCTTTATCAGTCTGTCATATTATAATGTTGGGATTGTATTCTGTGGATAACATCACACTCTGATGTTAGCGGCCACACACACCCTGGTTTTCATCTTTAAAATGTTGGAAGGTATGCAGTATTACACTTTCAATTGATCCACATAACTCTGAGTTTAGTTGGTCTTACTCCTACGTAAATATTCTACCATGGCATGCTAATGCAGGATTGCAAATAAATATTATAAGACTGCAGACAAAATGTATATTCCATGCACCCAGCACGTCTTAGCTACCACCTATAGATGCTAAGAGATCACACCCTCCCCATAAACTTCCATTTTTCCTCTTCTTTGGAATGATCCTTGCGATATACTCTACACTTTGGTCTCCCTCCCCTCTCAGCAGACTTCTTTATGGCCCAAAGTGCATCAGCCTACTGCGTACTGGTTCCCAGTTTTTTTTCCTAAGTGGAAGAAGGTAGGCCACCCACACAGATGAAGCTATTGCTGCAGCAAGAATAGGTACTAGTCTGCTTCCCTTTCCTGTTAATTTTATTGTAGGTGGAACAGATGAGAAGTGACTCCTATTTTCTGATTTTGAAAACTGGTATGACCCCACTAATTAGGTAAATAAATGACTTTCCATGCAAAATGTTGTTTTTCCCATTTTTTTCACCACAGTCTAGCCCTCGGGAAAGTATGTGCTCAGTTTTCAAAAGGCAGGTGAAGTGAGATGAAAGGAGCAGCAAATATCCAGCAATAGCCTCTGGTTTCTTGGATTAATCATCTTTTATTTACAAGTCATATTGGTTTGCTGGCCTGTATCCCCCCCCCCCCCCCGAACCTCTGTTTTAGCCTAAATGATTAAATAATGATAATGATAATAATAATAATAATAATAATAACAACAATAAGCAAGTCTGATTAGTCATTCGCCTAATAATTACATTTATTTACAAACTGTTGTTGCACAAAAACTATTAGGGCATCTTGGAATAAAATAACAAATCACCATATAGCAAAACATAAAATTACAATAAAGCAGTTCACAACTGAATAATATAGTGAAATGACAACTTGAAACTACAATATCCTGCATGTGTGACACTGCTCACAAGACTTTGAAAACAGATGAATATCTGCCTAGCTACCCAGAAAAGATATTCCACCTAAATATTAGAAATCATTTCTTTAAGAGTGATTTGACAGTAGAATAGATTGCCACAGAGAATGGTGGATTCTCCCTTGTTTGGTGCTCCTTAAACAGAGGTTATACAGATATTTTTTTCAGGAGTGCTTTAGTTGCGTATTTCTTAATGGCATTGGGTTAGACTAAATAGTCCTTCTGATTCCTTGCAACTCAATGATTCTGTCTGCTTGTTGACCTATGTCAACGGTGAACAAAGTTTTGGACTACAACTCCTAACTCCCATAGCGAGCATAAAAAATGGTGAGAAATACTGAGAGGTGCATTGTACAACATTTGGAAGGCCACAATTTGCTCACTCTCAGCCTATGGGAAAGTATATGGAAAGTGGAAAATAAATCTTGTATCTGTGTCAAGTAGAACCAAGACAGAAAAAGAGTATCAGCAATTATAAAAAGGAATGGTTAATATCAAAGAAATACAATATTCAGTGCTCTTCAAGTGGGTTAATGAACTGGCTAGAAGGACATGATATTGCATGTTGCATGTTTAAAAATGTTACATTCCTTTATTTATACAGAATGTAGTCTCTCTGTCAGACTAGTATAGCTGTGACTTTGTTACAACTACAGCGTAATAAATTTTCTTGCTGTGCCAGTATCGTGTAATGGTTTGAGTGCTGGACTAGGACTCTGGGAAACAAGGGTCTGAATCCCTGGCCATGGAAACCCACTGGTGACCTTAGGCAAGTCACACTGTCAGAGCCCCAGAGGTAGGCAAACTCTCTCTGAACAAACTTTACCAAGAAAAAACACACAAGCGCACAAAAACAACATATTCATGCAGTCTGTTCATTTATTTCTTGGAGTTTGGAGTTTGGTTTCCTGTTTGCTCCAGAGATTGAGATGTAGGGTGTATTTCAGAGGAAGGAACAGGCAAAATCACCAAGTATTCCTTGCCTAAGGAAGAAAAAGGTAAAGGTTTCCCCTTTGACAAGATTGTCTAGTTATGACTGACTGTTGGGGTTGGTGTTCTTATCCATTATTTAGCCAAGGGAGCTAGCATTGTTAAAGAAAACTCTGTGGTCATGTGGCCAGCATGACTGCATGGAACGCTGTTACCTTTCCACGGAAGTGGTACCTATTTATCTACTTGCACTTTTTTACATGCTTTCAAACTGCTAGGTTGGCAGAAGCTGAGACTAGTGATGGGAACTCACTCTGTCACACGGCGCTTGGGTCTCAAACTGCCAGCCTGGTAATCTTGTGATCATCAGAGTTAGCATCTTGAAAAAAATCATAGGGTCTCTATGAATGTGTGTGCATGTGCACACACACGCACACACATATATGCAGAAGAGGCAATTTTAGCTGGTGTTGCTTGTTACCTGGTTGCATGACAAGCAGCACCTGCTGAAATTCCCTGTTCTATACAGCTGTTAAAAGTGGAATGAGGCATCTCCAGTTTTCAATCTGGCAACCCTATGTCTGAAGAAAATCCGAGATGCCAAGAGCTAATGTGTACAGGTTGTCTCCTTTATCCAAAAATTTTGGGACCTTTCTCCAGAAGTGTTTTGGTTTTTTTCAGATTTTGGAATATTTGGATGTCTAAACATGAAATTCATGTATGTTTCGTACACATTATATACACTTTATAAACAAAGCCTGAAGGTAATTTTATACATAATATGTTTAATAATTTTGTGCATGAAACAAACTTTTGTGCAAACTAGGCCATTAGATAAGCAAAAAGATCATAGTAAGAGTGGCTACTTTATCTGATTTAATGAAGTCAAAGGACATACTGATACTGGTGAATTCATTCTTGTGTAATCAACATGTAATGCTACTCCCTACCTGAAAATAAACTCAATTTGCAATGTAAGACCGTTTTTAAAAAATCAGCTTCTCTACCCACAACAAAAGCCTATCATTTTAGCCAAAAAACATTTTGGTCCTAACTGCAATCACTAATCCCAGTTAGAGCAGATTAATTCAATAACTTGTTGAACAGTAATCCAACACTTATGTAAACCCCACATAAATTTTCACCATACTTTTAACTGTATCTTTATGCCTCACAGACCCTCTACTCTTCTCCAGAGAGGCTTCTTCTCAACTCATTATCATTTCCCCTTTGACTTTGTGTATCTCCTACTTATTTTGAATTCTGACGTTTGAAGCTCATCTCTTCCACGCCTCCGAATAAATGTGGTGGTATATAACAAGTGACATCCAGTTGGCTGCTTGCTGAGCTGGCATGATTTGTTTTAAAACCAGAAAATGAAGCCCTTTTCCAATCATCACAACAGAAGGATCTATGTATGTGTTGTAAACAGGGTTCAAGGTGCAAAGGCTATGAAACATTCTGCATGGGGCCAACCTGGAACAGTGCATTAAGACGCAAAACAGGAAGGGCTGCATCCAAACAGTACTGCAGTTGAGATAATCTTAATGTAAATAGTCTCCAGTTGATCTCCCTCATCTGTTTATATGAAAACATATAAACAGCCTGTGTGTGGGCTTTAAAGACTGAATTGACTGGTAATCAGATGCCTACCCACCTGTCTGCTGTCAACCAAAGAGCGCTGCTAGATTTGAGGGTGTTCAGTTTGCCCTTTCATGTAATCCTAGCATGGGTAAACTTGGGAGCGGATATTCTTTCCTTAACTTACATTTGGCTCAAGTCGTGATGTCAGGCTTTCTTCTGTGAAAGCAATTTCTGTGGTGCTTTAAGTTTTAAGATTCAGTGGACTGTGATTTTGTTTTATTTTTTTTTTAAAAAAAATATTTTAACAAGTATGCAACTTGCAGAATCTGCAAACATACTGTGTTGTGTGGATGCTTGTTTAGATCTCTGTTAAAAACAGCAACCTTATCTTTTAATGTAATATACACCATGGGCAGTCTACATTTTGGTTACTGCCATGGCAGCTTTAATGCTAACGGAAAAGCATTTGGTGTTCCATAATGGTCCAAAACACACTGCAGAAATCATCCAGTTTGAGACCACTTTAACTGCCCTGTCTCGATGCTAGGAAATTCTGGGAACTGTAGTGTTTTGTGAGTCTCTTAACCTTCTCTGTCAGAGAGCTCTAATGCCACAATAAACTACAAATTCCAGGATTCCCTAGCATTGAGCCAGGGCAGTTAAAGTGATCTCGAACTGGATGATTTCTGCTGTGTGTTTTGGACCCTAAAAGCAAATACTGCATTCAAATCAATGCAAATGTAGATACAAACAAAATGCTTCCCACACCTTTATTTTTGTTGTGCATTTTGCAGCAGGTATTGCCTACACATGATAGCACTTGACCTACATCTTTAAATGCAATGCAAAGGTAGATGGTGCTAACCCTTGTGTCATTTCCCATTGCACTCCTACCCACATATAATGCTGGTCACCACAATCAGCCATAGTTCGAAGAGGCTTCGTTTTGTCAGTTTGGGATGAAGCATTCTCTCCCTCTCTGACCATGGGCTTGCCACTCCCAGTTTGCTATCTTAAAATGAGAAATGCTGAATAAGGTTGAAAGGTAATAGAAATTTAGAAAGGCACAGTGGGAGAGATTGTAGTGTGTCTGCAAGGGGAATGGGTATAGGGACAGTTCAGCATCTCTTCTGATGAATCATTTTGCTTCACTGTGTTCTCATTGCTTTTGCACATGACTATGGCAGTCGTATGCTAGGGATCTTATCACATGGGAGGGATTCCATGCAAAAACAGGATTTAAAGTGAAAGAAACCCATAAAAGCGGATTTATTATCAGACGAAGTCCAGGTTAACCCAACATTAACCCGGACAGAAAGTAGAAAGGCACACAAAAGCACAATTGATTTTCAGACAACGTCGTTGTTAAGGTGCGTTAATGCAACATTAACCTGGATAGAAAGTAGACAAAATGTGATTCTTTTGACTTCCAAAAAATCCTGAAAGTAAAAAGAATCAGGTTTTGTCGACTTTGTAGCCAGTTTAATGTTGTGTTAACCCCGATGTGTCTGAAAATCAATCATGTCTTTTGAGGTCTTTTTGGGGTGGGTGGGTGGGTGGGGGTTAAATCCCTTTTTAAATCCTGTTTCTGCATGGGATGTCTCCCATGTGATAAACTCCTATGAGCTAGAAGAGGTATTCTCTTCTGTGTGAGAAATAAGGGGCAATGCATTTTAAAAAGACTCTTTACCTCTGCATTTTGTTTTGCTTTTTTGTTGCTGCAAGTATTAAAAAGAAATGTGTATTTTTTAAGAAATTAAAGGTCACTTGCTTCTAAACTTTCAAAACCACATCTGGGTTGTCCATTATCTAGAGATGAGAGCTGCATGATGCCAATTTGGAGACTTCCTTACCTATCTGATTACATACTGTGGTGCCTCTCATATTATATTTCAGGATACAGTTTTGCTCATCAGATACCACAGGCTTGTCTGACAAAGAAGTCTAACAATTGTGATAGTAAACTGGTGTAACAGCTCCTCTGAAAGAAAACATATCAAAGAGTGAACACTGAGAGAACAAAGAGAGAAATTAAAGGGGTGGCCCCATGTTGAGTTTCCCTCATTCTCCTGCTGTAATGTTGAGACACTTGTTTCTGGCTTCTTACCAATCATTGCAGTCATCTCAGACAGGACTGAGGAAGTTTTAGTTCATCAGATGTTTTGGACTACATCTCTCACAACTCCTTTAGTGGCTGTGCTGATGGGAGCTGTCAGCAAAGGTGCCTCCAAACCTAATGACATGTCCTTGTCATCTAGAATTAATCAATTTATGACCAAGAACAGGACTTTCAGTCAAGACAACTCATTTGGTGGCATGCCATATCCAGTGAAGCTTTGCCTGTTACTCCCGTTGATGTCATTTTAGTTCCAAGCAAAGATCCTCTATTTGTCTTGGTATTTGCCTTGATATTTTGGCTCACAGTGTTAACTGTTGCTTTTGCTGTTTTATTTTTATAAGGGGTTTGATCTGCCTGTTTGCTGATTTCATTATTATACTGTACAATGCTTCCCTGAAGAGTTTTACCCTCCCTGATGGGGTATACAGACATTTCCAACATAATTATGTAAATAAATATGGTATCTCTCCTTATACTTTCATTAGGCAGCTTTCATTATTGAGTCTGTCTTTCAGTAAACTTCTGCTGAATTTATTTAGTAGTCATGAACTATAAATTTTAAAATGTTAACCATAATAATATCTACATTAGCCATAACAAATACTGTCAGCCTTGCATATTCATGGGCTCCAGGTATACATATTTGACCAACCACTGATTCAACCGTAATGAACAAACAAGACATGAGTCTGGAGAGAAACTGAGGATCTGTGAAATGGTGAGAATCCAAGCATAGTGCTTGATGTGAATCTATGCCTCCCACCTCTTCACAGATTCTCAGTCTTTCTGCATCCTCACACCTTCTTCATTCATTATAACAATTATTTCCATAGCATTTACATTGTACAGTGGGCCCTTGTTATCCACTGGGGTTTGGTTCCAGAATCCTCCATGGATAACAAAATCCATGAATGCTCAAGTCCCATTAAATATAATGGGACAACAAAATGGTGTCCCATATATAAAATGGAAAAATCAAGGTTTGCTGTTTGGAATTTATAGTTTTGGGAAATATTTTCAAGCCGTGTATGCTCAAATCCATGGATAAAAAATCCATGTATAAGGAAGGCCAACTGTATTAACTATTGAAAGTAATCTAGAGATGATTTAAAGTATACAGGAGGATGTGAATGGTTTTTTGTTTTTTTTTACAAATACGACATCATTTTACATCAGAGACTTTATCATCCACAGAACTGGTATGCAAGGTGAGTCCTGGAATCAGTCCACTGCAGATATTGGGGGGGGGGGCAGACTGTACATGGTAAACTGAACTATACTAGGAAGGCTTCCAAAAGAAAAAGGACAAAGAATATTCCTTTGATAAACATCAAAAAAATAAGATTGAATAGCTAGGGTATGTATGGGAGTTGCAGTCTAACACATCTGGAGGACACAAGGCTGGCACTGGAATAACTACCTTTATGTAATATACAGTACCTGTTGGTTTTTACTCATAGCATACTGTAATCTGGATTGGGTAGATGGATTAGTAGGTGGTGGTAGGGGGATGTGGGACTGCTGCCTTTTAAAATATTCCTGCTGTGGTGTCTTTAACACAGGTAAATGTAAATAATGAACTCCCACATATCACATTTCCCTCTGTGTCTGTTTTCCTTTCTGCATAGCAGGCAGCTGATAAGGATACAAGCATGGATCCAGGGCTTTAGGGGAAACTATTACCGTCAGAGTTAAATTGATTAGCTCTTGGAACTTGAATGTCTTCATTTGATGGAATATCAGAAGCTGCCTTATATCAAATCAGGCCATTGGTGCAGCTATAGGATTACCTTATTTTGAAAAGCAAAAAAGAAGACTCATCTACCTGACTAACTACTGGAATATTTATTATTACGGCACTTAGCCAGCACAACTAACTACTTCAAACTGCCAATTGCTATGGTGACTCTCACAGCTATATAAGCATCCGAGGAAGCAGGCTCAAGTCTATGAAAGCTCATGCTACCAGCATCTTTCTTTCAGTTAGTCTCAAAGTTGCTACAAGATTCTTTTGCATACTATATAAGCTATATTAATTGCTTGTAGAAATATTTCTACCCATCATTGTATTTAAATAACAAAACAATTGCCTTCCCCTACCCCCTTTTGCAGCCTCTTCCCACAGTTGCTTCACATGCTTCACTAAGCTGCCCTGTTCCATTGTGCTTGTGTGGCCTCAGCTGCCTTGCTTGGCTGGCTTGCCTCTCCGCTCTCTTCTCTTTCCCTCAACCCCACCCTGAGTGGCTTTCTCTGTCTCTCTCTGTCTTTCTCTCAGGAGTTTATCATACGGCAGAATTTGGGGGTATAATGCAACGGCAATCCAAACACAATCATGGGGTTTCACGTAATTGCGTATGAGTGTATCTCACGCAATTTCGGACAAAAGGGAAGTCATTCCGAACGCAATCATGGGGTTTCATGTAATTGTGTATTAGAGTATCTCACGCAATTTCGGGCAATGGGGGGTCATTTTAGGGAAATAGGAAGTCATTCTGAATGCATTCCGAATGCATTTAGAATTCACGTAAATTCGCTAAACTAGCGAATTTATGTGAATTCGAATTGGCTCCATTCGAAATTGAGAGAAATTCCTCCCATGTGATAAACTCCTTATCTCTCTTTCTCTCAGTGGACCTTTTCAGGCATCAGAAATTGGAAGTATAATCCAATGGCAATGTGAACGCCACCATGGGGTTTCACGTTATTGTGAATTAAAGCTTCTCACGCAATTTCGGGCAAAAGGGAAGTCATGCCGAATTTTTACATTATTGTGAATTAAAACTTCTCATGCAATTTCGGGTGGGGGGGTCATTTTTGGGTAATGGGAAGTCAATCTGAATGCATTCCGAATGCAATGGGAATTCACGTGAATTCGAATTGGCTCTATTCGCAATAAAGAGAAATTCCTCCTGTGTGAAAGAGTCCAGTGTGATGTTAGGTTGGCCTCCAACCTATCTCCTAGTGAAGCTCTCAACAGAAATGGCCATCAGGAGGTTCTGTTAGAGGAAAGGAAACAAAGCAGTAGTGGAAAAAATCTGCTACAACAGGAATTTTAGCTCCAAAAAACAAAAATAATGACCACAGATGATTCAGATAAGTTATACAATGAAGACATTGAAATAGCTTAAGACTTTCCATTCCTTGGCTCAATCATTAATCAGAATGGAGACTACAGTCAAAAAATCAGAAGAAAACTTGGACTTGGAAGGGCAGATATGAAGGAACTAGACAAATTCCTATAGTGTAAGGATATATCATTGAATACTAATGTTAGGATTATCCATACCATTGTTATTTCCCATTTCTATGTATGACTGTAAAAGCTGGACATTGAAGAAAGTTGATGGGAAGAAAATCAAAATCTTTTAAATGTGGTCATTGAGTAGAGTCTGGAGCTTATTGCATGAACTTTAAAACCGTCTCGACCCTCCCAGGCTGCAGCTGGGATGTGGGATAGAGGTGGGGATTATTGCATGCTAAATCGCCATCTTATCGCCACCTGCCATCAGCCCGGGTCCCAGCTGAGTCCCAACCATTCTTCGCCAGCAGTTTTTCAAAGCTGGAAGTTTTCCAGCTTCTAAAAAAAAACAAAAAACAACAACAGTAGGGTTGCCATAAGTCAAAGTCGACCAGACAGCAGTTAACAGCAATAACAAATGATAACCCTATGCTTCTAAAAGTACTGCCTGCACTAAGGGTGGGAATCCTGCAATTTACAGTCCAGTGTGCCACCCAAGGCTGTTTTTTTTTTTTTTAAATATATCCAGGCCACTCTGATAGTGACCCAGCCACCCTCAGCTGAAAACAAATGGTAAGAAAAGAAGGATTACTACTTCTGGGATTCTCTGAAAGTGATGATTCTCCTTTTAAATAAATTTCATTTTCTCTTTTCTGCTTCTCCACTGCATTTTAAAGTGGTAGAATGCAAAGATATAGGAATGCATCTGAGGAAGTGTTAAGGTAAACAAAGGGTCAATTAACCCATTCACAACCAATTATGCAAGTGAGGCTTTGTGAGGATTCCCAAACAGATCCAATTTATTCCAAACAGTCTTCAGTCTGCATGCAGAGCTTCAATCAAGGGACATCCCATGACTGAACTCCCCAAACATGGCGCAAACAGTTTTTATTAACCCACAAAATATTCATTGAGCATGCGTAGTTTAACATTCATTTATATATATATTCTTTGCACCTCATTTCATTATATATCTCTATCTATCTGTTAGACTTACTGACAGAGACCCTTTGTTCTTTTAGCCTTCTGATTTTCTGGGCATTCAGCCAGTCTTTAGTCTTATCAGGAACACTTGTTGCCATTAGCAGGCATTTGCTTCCCTCTTCCCTCCTAAGGTGGGGGCTACAAGCCAGATTCAAAAGGACAAGTTTTTCCTTTGGCTCTATTTCTCACTATGGCTGAACTATTCATTATTGATCATTAATAGCAGAGATTATTGGTTATCAGTTGGTTATCAATGGCTTTATTAGTTTTCCACCTTAACAGAAGTAGACTGAAATGTATGAAAGCTTATGCTGCCAACTTCTTTATTTCAGTTAGCCTCAAAGGGGCTACAAGATCTCTCTACATGCATTTTAAAGATTAAAAATAGCATTTTTATAAAACCAAAATGGACTTCTAGCCACTTCCAGTTTTATGATGAGAGTTGCTATGATTCTTGGTCAACTAGGCCTGTTGAGACAGTAAATTGGGCCCCAGTCTATCAGACATTGCTTACATATGGACTAGTAGCAGCTATGTGAGGTTTAAGATAAATGTATTTCCTAGCCTGATATGGAGATATTGGAAACTGGGGGTTTCTCTGTGTAAAGCATGTGCTTTACCACCAAGTTACACCCTTTCCCACAAAGAATCATCTGATCTGATACAATTGGGCACTGAGTATATAGAGGAACTGTAGGCCTTATTCATAGCCTCCTTATTATACACCAAAAAATCCTAATCATTTCAAAGCTTCTTCCCACCACTCTTCTGCTCTAGTACACATTTTGCACAAATATTATTTGGTTAATTAAAAAAGATAACCGTGTTCCCCTGTTCCCTAAGGGTTCCAGTGTGTTTCAGTTATCAGTATGGAATTGACTTTGTCATATCTTGATTGCTATGACTCAAAATACTGCTGGAGTGTACACCTTACCATGCAAGGAAACAACACTGCCTACTTACATTGTATAAAGAAACCAAAATAAATGTGTCTGATAGCCATGTACAAAGCAAGATGTGTAGGACAGCAGTGTGGGTGGCAAGAGAACTTTTTTCTTAGAAGTGATCTAACTGAATTTTCCATCACCTCCTACTTTGTGCAGTCACTAAGTGTTCGAAAAGGGTAGCTCTCTACAAGAGATTTCTGTAGCTAAGGTACATAAGGTGTTACTAGAGGTAAACAAGAGAAATTATAAAGTTAAACAGGAGTGAAGCTGGTTCACTTTCCAGATAGTGGCCTTCCTTTCTCATTCCATGTACAAAAGCAAAGTGGAACAACTGAAGCTTTCTTCAACAGAGATTGCATACCCTCCAACTTTTCATTGATGAAAAAGTGTGGCCAAATCACACCAGAGCACGGTTAAGATGGTAAAAGCTGTTAATGAGGAAGAACATACAAGCTAGGAGAGGCTGCAGCAGTTTCCTTTTCCATGGGTCTAGAGTGTGATGTAGTAGTTTGAGTGTTATAATTCTGGAGAACAGGATTTAAATCCCCAGTTAGCTGTGGAAGCCTAGTGGGTGACCTTGGACAAGTCACATTCTCTCAGCCTCAGAGGAAGGCAAACCCCCTCTGAATATATCTTGCCAAGAAAACCCTTAGATGGCCTTAGGGTTATCATAAGTTGGAAACAACCTGAAGGCAAACAACAATAGGGAAAGGCAGGAATCCACACTGTTCTTCTCCCCCTCCCCTTGCTGAGTTAACTCAATGCCAACTACTTTTTGCACTTTGAACTCAGCTTGTACCAATGGAAGTAAGCCAAGGACAAAGGAGAAAATGAGAGGAAGAGAGAGAAACTCTAAAAGCAACCCAAAAAGTGAGAAGACAGGATTAATTGGGACTGCCCCTGCCAAACTGGGACAGTTGGGGGATAAGCTGATCCCATCTGTTGCCTGAGGCAGCTGCCTCATTCTGTCTAATGGCAGGGCTAGCCTGAAGGCAGGGCTAGCATGAAGGGAGTGGGTTTCTAGGCAACAGGAAAAAACATGGTGTTAACCTGTACAGTGATTGAATAATTCATAAAGTAGTTTCACCTTTTATTCTGCTCTACAAGTCCCATGCCACTTTGTGTCATGACAATAAATTACATATTATTGACTAAGGCAGGGCTACACAAAGTGGTGGTCTGTGGAATGGTGCTGGTCTGCGACCCTTTGCTGCCAATCTGCAGCAAACATCCAGGAAAGTCTGCAAATGGCGTAATAATATGGCACAAATTATTGATCCCTGACACATTTGTGTGTGTGTGTGGGGGGGGTTGCCTGTCTCCCTCATCAGATATCTTGAGAAGTACTGGACTTTGCCACTACACAAATACTTTGTCAAACTTCCAAAATGAAATAGATAGCGCTCAAGTCCTGATCTGAGGGGACAGTTATTTATAACACGCAAAGAAAAAAGGAGAGTTCCATCTTCCTACTAAAATGGTATGTTCCAACTAAAAATAGTATATTTGAGGGAAAATCAAAGATTTGTTATGTGTGTGTGTATGTGAGTGTATCACAGAATATTAAACTGGCGGTTGCAAGGAAAATAATTTTTTAAAAAAAGATTTGGTGGTGATGGAAAGACAGAATAGAATGGTATTGGCCATGTTCCCACTTACAGGAAAATCCGTTGCCTGAACCAATTCCTGAAATCAGTTTAAAAAAAACGTTTCCCACTATGTTTGCACCAGTTTCAGGAATTGGTTCAGTGCCGGGGGGGGGGGGGGGGAGCTTGATTGCCCGTTCCATCTCCGGCCTCTCCTGACCCCAAAATCCCTGGCCCAGCCTCCTTACTGGCTTCTTTGGCCACTGACCAGCTTCCCTGTGGACTTTTTAAAAAAAATTTCCTGTGGCCAGAAGGCTAGAAGGAGGTTGCAGAGAAGCCAGGGGAAACCAGGGAGGTGTGATGCCCCCCCCCCTCCTGAATCACTCTCTGAAATCGGATTCAGTGGAACCATGCCCATTTAACCAGGATCACGATTCGGATTTAAATGTAGTGGGAACACGGCCATTGTTCACCAGATGCTCTCCGGTTCTGAAGGGAGCCAGCTTGCAAGCTTGCACCACATTTTTTTCCTGTTTAGCCTCTCTGTTTCAGAAGTTTTAACAAATAGTACAGACTGCCCCTTCAGGGGATGATTGCTCCCCCAACCTGCCCAGTTAATAACAATAATTTGACTATGAAATGCTGACTGATTAATGGTGTGTGTGTGTGTGGAATCAAGCAGGAAGCATAATAAAAGAGTACTCTGGAAGAGAATACATTACCTTGCTGGAGCAGTGAGCCACAGTGCTCACTGCAACATTGCTATCATTCAGACGTCCCTTTTTTAGTGTGACAATGCCAATCATCTCACTCATGCATTCTGGATATATTATTCACACTGTAGAACTGCATCAATGTACATCTCTGCAAGTTTGGTTGTTCACACACGCAAGCATTCGAATAAAGATGGAGTCAACAGAGCTTATCAGATGACGGAAATTGGAAGCATAATCCAATGGCCATCCAAACGCAATCATGGGGGGTTTCACGTTATTGTGTATGAGTGTATCTCATGCAATTTCGGGCAAAAGGTAAGTCATTTCGAATGCAATCATGGGTTTCATGTTATTGCGTATTAGAGTATCTCATGCAATTTCGGGCAAAGTGAAGTCATTTTCGGGTAATGGGAACTCATTCTGAACACATTCCAAATGCAATTAGAATTCACGTAAATTCGCTAAACTAGCAAATTTACGTGAATTTGAATTGGCTTCATTCGAAATAGAGAGAAATTCCTCCCATCTGACAAACTCCAATGATGCAAATGCATTCAGAACACATTCAGGGCCTGCAGCATTTTATCTTGGGTCTACTCAGGTCTATTCTCATTGGTTATTCACACTACTGATGACATGGATCTTAAGGGGAAAAAAAAATTCAGGGGAACCTCCAATATCAATTAATTACTGAATTAAATGGGGCTCCCTCCCCCCAACTTAATTGGGTGCATTTGGGATGCATGTGAACAATGGGGATTCAATCCAGATTCATCCTGATTATTTTCACAGTGTACATAACCCCCAAGTAAAAAGGTTTCTCCTACTGAGCTGAGCCAGCAGAGAAAAGCATGTGAAGCACTATCACCATCAGGGGTGGGCACAAAATGCCATTATTATTATTATTATTTTAATGTAACCACACACTTGAATATTTCCTATTTTTAAAAGGAGTGATCAGTTATTAAAAACAGGAGTGTCAAAAAAGAAAATGCCTTTGTTACTACTTTTAAGGTAAGGCAAATCAGCTGGGAACAGTGAACCTACTGGCAGCACTCCTAGCTACAGCCTTGAGCATTTCAGAGGCTGCTTAGTTGCTTCTGAGTTGATTAATATCCCAGGAGATCCTACCAAGTATCTTTTGATTTCTGTGCATTGCCCAAATTCCCCGTCTTACTCATGCAGCAAAATTAGGTGAATGGGTTGCTATTTATAGAAAAAAAAGGGCCTTATGCTACTGTGCTGTTTATGTAATACAATACATTTGTGCTACTGTGCTGTTCATGTGAGAAATACATTTGTTAAAAGTTGAGCCCACCCTTCCTATGTTTAAAAAAAGAAACTTCTCAGGGGAACATGCATGGTTTTCTTTGTCCCATTCCCTTCATTGTAACAAGTTACAACCATTGCTGCCAGTGACTAGTCTGACCCTGGCTTTGCACATAAGATAGTTGGGACCCTGTGGCCCTCCATAGGGTATTGAATGACAACTCATTCAGCCATGGCTGAATGTGATAACACCCATTTTGAAAATTAAATGCGCCTTTTTGTCCTTTTGGGGATAAAGTGCTTTAAAGGCAATGCACTAATCTCTTATATCTATCCATTTGGTATATGGTCTTTCTCTTTTCCTGTTGCCCTCAACTATACCAAGCATGATAAGTCACTTTTTCTCAGCCTCAGAGGATGGCAATAGCAAACCCCCTCTGAAGAAACCTGCCACGAAAACCCCATGATAGGTTCGCCTTAGGGTCGCCATAAGTCAAAATGACTTGAAGGCATCCAACAACAACAAATTGTCTTTTCTAGTGAGTTTCTTCTCATCATATGGCCAAAGCATCTGAGGAAGTAGTCTACGAAAACTTAAGCTACACATCGAGTCTCAAAGGTGCTACAAGATCCCTTTGTGTACTGATATTCTAGGTGAACACAGCTATGGCTTTGAATTCAAACTCAGTTTAGTCATCTCTGCTTCTAGGGGGAGTTCAGGCGTGATTTCCATTAGGACCCATTTATTTGTCTTTTTAGCCATCCATGCTATCCTCAGAACTCTTCTCCAATATATTTCAATGAGTTTATTTTTTTCCTGTCAGCCTTCTTCACTGTCATGCTTTCACAACCATACATAGAAATATGACATAGGATGGCATGGAGAATCCTAACTTTAATATTGTAATTATTTTATAATTGATTGTATTTTAATGTATTTTATCCCGTATATTTTATATGACTTTTGTTGTAATTCTGCCTCGATCCATAGGGAGAGGCAGGAAATATAAATAAAATTTTATTATTTTTATTATTATTATTCAGTGATATATCTTGAGACTTCAGGATCTTGTCTAGATCCTTCATAGCTGCCCTTCCAAGTCCTAGCCTTCTTCTGATTTCCTAACTGCAGTCTCCATTCTGATTAATGACTGAGCCCAAGTAAGGAAAATCTTGGAACTATTTCAATGTCTTCTTCCTTTGCTTTAAAATTATGTAGATCATTTGTGATTATTATTTTTGTTTTCTTGATGTTCAATTGTAAACCTGCCTTTAAGAGAGTCAGTGTAGCATAGTGATATGAGTGTTGGATTATGACTCTGGGGACCAGGGTTTGATTCCCAGCTTGTTCCTGAAAGCACTGGGTGACTGTGGGAAAGTCACACACTCTCAGGCTCAGGGGAAGGCCATGGCAAAAGTTCTTTGAACAAATCTTGCCAAGAAAGCCCATGGCAGGTTCACCTTAGGGTCGCCATAAATTGGAAATGATCTAAAGGCACACAACACAGACACAAACCTGCCTTTGTGCTTTGTACCTTGACTTTCTTAATTGCTCTCGTAGTCTAAAAATAAAATCAAGGAATGAACTTTTTCTCTTCCTTTTTCTGGTTTTGGGGGTTTTAAACAAGCCAGCAGGTTGTTTAAAATAGGGAAGTTATTAGATGCCACTGTGGTGCAGTGGTTTGAGCATCAGACTAAGACCCTGGAGACCACAATGCAATTCTCCACTTGGTTATGGAAACCCTCTGGGTGAATGATGGCACAAAAGAACAGCAACAGGGATTGCTTGGGGAGACATGGGTTCAAGCCCTGTCTCAGCCCTGAAACTAACACGGTACAGTCGCGGGATAGGCTCTCTGTATTTCATTTTGTTGCAACCTTCAAGTTGTTTCAGAGTTATGGCGGTTTATCACACTAGGGGGCAAACAGGAGGCAAACAGGATTTAAACAGGAATTAAACAGGAAATGCCTTATGTTTAACATAGGACATTTCCTGTTTAATTCCTGTTTAAATCCTGTTTGCCCCGTTTGCCCCCTAGTGGGATTTCTTGGCAAGTTCCTTCAGAGGGGATTTGCCATGGCCTCCAAAGAAGGGGACTCCCCACACTCCGAGGGAGTGTGTTCCATTGTTGAACAGCCCTTACTGTCAGGAAGTTCCTCCTAAGGTTGAGGTGGAATCTCTCTTCCTGTAGCTTGCATTCATTGTTCCAGGTCCTATTCTCTGATGCAGAAGAAAACAATCTTGCACCAGCCTCAATATGACAGCCCTCCAAATATTTAACAAGGCTGTCATATCGCCCCTTAACCGTCTCTTCTCCAGGCTAAACATACCCAGCTCCCAAAGGAAGGGAGGAATTTCTCTCAATTGCGAATGGAGCCACTTCGCAGTTACGTGAATTCGCTAGTTTAGCAAATTTACGTGAAATTTGATTGCTTTCGGAACGCGTTCAGAATGACTTCCCATTTCCCAAAAATGAGCCCCCCATTGCCAGAAATTGTGTGAGATATTCTAATACGTACGCAATTAAGTGAAACCCCATGATTGCGTTCGGAATGACTTCCCATTGCCCAAAATTGCGTGAGATACATTCATTTGCAATAACGTGAAACCCCATGATTGCGTTCGGATTGCCATTGCATTATACCCCCAAATTCCATCGTATGATAAACTCCTAAGTCTTTCCTCATAAGGCATGGTTTCCAGGCCCTTCGCCCTTTTAGTCGGCGACACCCTCCTTTGGATGTTCACTCTCCAATTTGTCAACATCCTTTTGAATTGTGGTAGCTAGAACTGGTCACAGTATTCCAGGTGAGGCCTGACCAAAGCAGAATAGAGTGGCGCTATTATTACTTCCCTTGATCTCTAGACACTATACTGCTATTGATGCAGCCTAGAATGGCATTGGCCTTTTTAGCTGCCACTTTTTAGCTGCCGGCAACTTGTCCAAGATCATCTAGAGTCCAAAACACACTGCAGAAACAATCCAGTCTGAGACCACTTTCATTGCCCTGGTTCAGTGCTAATTAGTGGAAGTGTGGTTTAATAGTGGCACTGGTGCTGACAGAGAGAAGGCTAAAAATGTCTCTCGAAACCACACTACCCAGAATCTCCTAGCATTGAGCCAGGGCTGTTAAACTGGGGTCAAACTGGATTATTTCTGCAGTGTGTTTTGGCCCCTAGCCTGTATCACACACAGAGACACAAAACACACCACACACAGCAAGGGGTGTGTATGTGTGAGACAGAAAAGGAGGCAATTTTGAGATGTAATGGAGCAACTATGACTCTGGAGACCAGGGTTCAAATCCTGGCTTGGCCATGGAACCAACAGAGGCTGCATCCACACTGGTGAAATTATAATAACCCGGTTTTGCATCACTTTAACTCTTATTTTGGCTCAAGGCTATGGAATTCTGGGAGTTCTTGTTGTGGGGCCTAGAGAGGAGCTCTTTAACTCTTTGTTTGGCTCAAGGTTATGGAATTCTGGGAGTTCTCGTTGTGGGGCCGAGAGGAGCTCTGTAACTCTTATTTTGGCTCAAGGGTTTGGAAATCTGGGAGTTAGAGCTTGTTGTGGGACCCAGAGAGGCGCTCTGTAACTCTTATATTGGCCAAAGGCTATGGAATTCTGGGAGTTCTTGTTGTGGGGCCCAGAGAGGAGCTCTTTAGCTCTTATTCTGGCTCAAGGCTATGGAATTCTAGGAGTTCTCGTTGTGGGGCCGAGAGGAGCTCTGTAACTCTTATTTTGGCTCAAGGCTATGGAATTCTGGGAGTTGGAGCTTGTTGTGGGGCCCAGAGTAGAGCTCTGCAACTCTTATTTTGGCTCAAGGCTATGGAATTCTGGGAGTTGGAGCTTGTTGTGGGGCCCAGAGAGGAGCTCTGTAACTCTTTATTTTGGCTCAAGGCTATGGAATTCTGGGAGTTGGAGTACTTAACAAACTCCAACTCCCAGAATTCCATAGCCTTGAGCCAAAATAAAAGTTAAAGCGCTGCCAAACCGGATCATTTCCCCTGTGTGGATGCAGCCTGCGTGACTCTGAGCAAGCCACGCTCTTGTTGAGAAGAAAACACCTCAGGGGCGCCATAATAAGTCGAAAAAAAGTAATATACTGTATATACACACACAACAACAACAACAACATGGAAGGGGGAGGAGAGAGCCGCCATTTTCCCTCCTCCTGAGAGGCAGCAGCAGCTCCTCCTCTGGTTGGAGGAGGAAAGGAGGAGGAGAAGGGGAAATAATAATAATAATTAAAAAGACTGGGGGACGGCCTTGTTGTGGAGGGCGCTACGACGACGAAAGCGGGCTGGGCCTAGTCTGAGGGGAGGAGGAAGCAAAGAAGGGAAGAAGGGAGAAGCCTTAGACTAGGCCAGAGTGAGTGAGGCCGTGTTTGGGACTGCCAGGCTGAGATCATGGAGCACCACCCGCCTCCACCGCCAGCGTCGAGTCGGTACCAAGTGGTGAGTGGAGGGAGGAGGAGGAGGAGGCCTAGCTACTACTACTACTACTACTAGGCCTCAGTGGGGGAAGGAGGAGGACTTGGAGAACAGAAGAAGATTGGACCCAGGTTTATGTAATAACCAGGGAGGGTGGGGAGCCTGCCCTTGCTTGCAGCACCATGGACACTGGCTGGGAGGAGGAAAGAACAAGAAAAGACTGACAGCCCACTTCTCCTGCTGCCTCACTTTGGGGAAAGAGAGGGACGACAGACAGCATTAAACACACACACACACACACACACAAAATTCATAATATTATCTTTATAGACCCCAGAGAGGATGGAATTGAGGCCACTCACTGCCTCTTCCTCCTCCTCAGAGGCAAGCTGGGGAAGAGGAAATGGGTGACAATAAAACCCCAAATCCACAAAGCAGTGGTACTTTTATGGGTGGTTGTTTGTGGGGGGAAAGGCTTGAGGCCACTTCCTTAGATGCATGTTGGGGAAATGGACGACAACAGCAACAACACTCCAAATCCACAACTTGAGTTATACCTTTATAGGCAGGGTGACAGGAATTGAAGCCCACGTCCTCAGAGGCCTGTTGGGGAAGGGAATGGGGGACAGCACTCCCCCAAATCCACAAAGCAGTAGTATTTTTATGGGTGGTCATTTGTGGAGGGAAAGATTTGAGGCCACTGCCTCAGAGGGTAGTTGAGGAAAGAAATGGATGACAACAACAACACTCCCAAAATCCACAAAGCAGTAGTACTTTTATGGGGGGTTATTTGTGGGGGGGGGGGGGAGGGGAAGACTTCAGGCCACTTCTTTAGATGCATGTTGGGGAAATGGATGACAACAACACCCCAAATCCACAAAGCAGTGGTACTTTTATGGGTGGTCATTTGTGGGGGGAAAGACTTGAGGCCACTGCCTCAGAGGCATGTTGGGGAAATGGACGACAACAACACCCCAAATCCACAAGGCAGTAATGGCAGGGTGACAAGACGAGGTGGAAATTCTTCAGCCCACTTCCTTAGATGCCTTGGAGAGGGGAAAAAATGGACGACAACACCCCAAATCCACAAAGCAGTGTTATCTTTGTGGGCAGGGTGTAAATTTGTGCTCTTTAAGCCATGCTCCAAAATGGGGGAGATTTTGAAAATCCTCCCAGATAGGAGGTTACAGTGGAGGATGTGTCCTGGAAAAGGAGGACCTCTGGTCACCCTGCCTGGGGAGGAAGAGAAATGTACCATCGTAACCTAAATCCACAATGCAGAGATGCCCTTTATGGGACCAGGCAAAAATCAAGGGCATCCCTGTCTTGTGGATTTGGGGGTGCTGTTGCCCTTGGTTACGTTTTGTGGAAGGGAAAGAAATGCCCAGGAGGAAGTGGTTTGAGGTCTTTTTTATGCTCTGGTTTCCTCTCCCTCCTTCAGAACCTCCTCGTAGGTCATCTTATTTATATTTTTTTTCCGAGAAGGAGGATACACTCGACCCTCCTTATCCACAGCTTGAAAAATATATAAATTCCAAGAAAACAGACCTTGGTTTTGCCATTTTATATAAAGGACACCATTTTGCTACACCGTTGTATTTAATGGGACTTGACTATCCAAGGATTTTGGTATCCACAGTGGGGTCCTGGAACCAAATCCTAGTGGATACCCCCTGTATATTGGATTTTATATAGGTTCATCCCCATCTCTCCATCTCTTCTTGCCACCCATCCCAGCTTCTTTGGCTTTTCTTCCTTTCCGCCTTTCCTTGACATACTAATGTTAGGTAATTGGGCTTGCTGTCTTCTATACCCTTGCCTGGGAGTAAACAAACACCGCCGAACCCAGCCAGATATTTCTGAGTAAACATGTCTGCAGGGCTGCGACCTTCTTGCTTTCCAGTCACAGTCACACAATGTGATCTGACAGTGTGTGAGGCCACCAGGCTTGTAGTGTTGCCAGTCGAGTAAACATTTCTGGTTTTGTGACTTGTAATTGATATTTGCACAATTAGCCAACAGATATAATTAACAGGGGAATTTAAAAACTCAGCATGGGTGGCTTCTTGGAGTTTGACCAGGGAAATGGTTCTTTGTTAACCTGGATCAACTTCCTTGCTTTTGTTTCCTGGTATGTAAAAAAAAGAGCCTTGACAGTAAGCCTGCTGATTAAAATGGCCTGCTCTAATTAATAAACGTTAGAGTTAATACACTGATTGTTAATTAAAATTTGGATAACCCTTCATGTTTAGGAGCATTCCTTATTTTTAATGGCTTGTCACTGCGTTTCAGAGCAGTTTCAGCTTGTAATGCTGAAAATGATATAGTTCTTTTTGAAAAAGGAAGGGAGGAAGGAAGACCAGTGACAGATGGGTTTCTGCATTTGAAAGCACATTTTGTAATAGACATGAGTAGCAGGGAAATAAATAACAAATAAATGCATAATATTTTTAGTATGATGTGCAGCTACTTCCTTGAAAGATGGCAAAAAAGGGCATTTGTTTTATTTGTATGTTTCTGGAAAAGCTCTGTAGGCTGGAGCAAATTAATTCCTAATTTGATGGCAAAAAGTCCACTTTTTTGCCCTCTGTTTGGACAGCCTGATATAATATGTCTGATTTAGCCCCATCCTTTGGAACCTTTCATCATCAGGATAAGAGAATCTTTCATTTTTTTTATTTAAAAAAACACATTTCTATGCTGACAGATTCAATATGTATTCTTTAACTCTGCAGCACTGTAAAAGGCTGTGCTTTAAAATAAGGAATGTATTTCCATATATCAGACAAGCACATATTTTGGCATAGTAAAGTGTTTCCTTTCACACCCAACAAATTTATTTTGTGAACAGATAGTAGGATTTGTTTATGCTCAGAAACTATAGGTGATGATTTCCTGATTCAGCAGGGCTGGCTTGCAGTTACATCACAGGTGCCTTTAAGGAGATGGACGCTGGCAGAGTTTAAGGAAATAACCAATGCACTTACACTGTAGTTTGTTCCTTGCTTGCTCTACCAAGTGACACCACTGTAGGTTTTGAATACAGGATGACCCCACTTACCTGATGTGTCAGTAACCAGAGGACTGTCAGAAAGTGGAATTGGTTGATTGACCTTTTTTAAGCTTGTAAGTGCATTTTGGCCACTGAAAATGTAAGTAACACACTATACAGATTGAGTCTCCCTTATCCAAAATGCTTGTGACGAGAAGTGTTTTGGAATTTTTTGGATTTTGAAATACCTGTATCTGCATTTACATATGTAATGAGATATCCTGGAGATGGGAAACAAGTCTAAACACAAAATTCATTTCTGTTTCATATATGCCGTATACAGTGTGCCTGCCTCGTATGCAGTCCTCAAGAGAGCCTTGTAGGCAAGAAGAACTGGCAAAAGAGCAGAACCCCTGTGGAATTAATAGAACTTGTCTGTAATTTGCAAATATTGGAAGAGTGAGGGTTGGAAAGCAAGATGTCAAAATGTGGGGGAAACCTGTAACGCTTAAAGTCAATCTCTTCTCCAATATTGCTTCCGCTTCTTTGTTTTTGCTTTGTGGGCAAAATGGGAAAGGGGTGATAATGGCAAACTTTTCCCTAAAAGAATATGGCCATACTTTTAATTGGACATCAAGTGGCATTTAAACAAACTAACCATGAGGGAACAAAAACTTGGCTTGTTGTTCAAACTTTCGGAGAATGTGTGGGAATTTCCTCATTCCTCTGATTTTACATGTCATGCTTCTATATACTTATCTTGGTGAAATAGTGCAGTGCAGATAAAATGCTGAACTTGTTGGTGATGGTACAGATAGAAAAGAAGTCTACTATTAGGCTTGGAGGAGAAATTAGGTTGGATCCAAGGACAGTTTGTATGATGAGGCTGCTGTGATTTGTACTCCACCCCCGATTTTTTTTAGCCAGACTTAAAGTATTTACCAGAAAATCAAAGATAGGAAAAACTAATTTGCCTTTTTTGCAGTAGCTGATTATGCAGAATTGTCACAAGAACCAAACAAGTCCTCAAGTCATTTGCCACTCTCTAGCCAAGTTGCATAAATTTTAAAAGTTTAATGGGCTGACAAGAAAAACTTTTAATCAGGTCAACATGCCATCTACCTGACACTTAAAAAAAAAACAACTTCCCAAAACATATGTGATATATAAGAATAAAATTCAGCATTAAATCCAAAGCTTTCTCTGTATGTTTATGTTTATAGGTACAGTGATCAAGGAAAAGAGAGAGAACTCAATAGAAATAAATAATGCTTGGCTCATATAGTTAGGCACATCTGTATGTGCCATCATTTTGAAAGGTTTGTTTGTGGGAGATGTATGTCTAGAGTTAAGCAGAGTTGTTGGGTTCTTAAGTATATAATATCTCCCATTGGAAAAAATATATCTGTTTTTATGTGACATATGCAGTCGCTCAGTTGGATGGTGTTACCAAGCAACATAGCCTTGATTGCATTTTGAGGATCTCCCTAGCACCTTCATTCCAACATCTCCATTGTGTCTGGGAAATATAGGGCCAAATCACACTGCAGAAATCATCAGTTTGAAACCACTTCAACTGCCCTGGCTCATTGTTAGGGAATCCTGGGAACTGTAGTTTATTGTGGTATCACAGCTCTCTATCACAAAACTACAGTTCTCAAAATTCCCTAGAACTGAGCCAGGGCAGTTAAAGTGCCCTGGATGATTTCTGCTGTGTGTTTTGCTCCATAGATTCAGCAGGATCTTGAGCTAATTAGAAAACCATACACATTGCTGTCCTCTGTTAACATATATGCTTCTACTATGAGACCTCTGGAATATGCAGATATTTTGCTCTCTTCAGTTTCCTGTTGGTTGTATTTCTTCTCCTCTTTTGATACTGGGGAAAGCTCTCTCCTGAGCAAAGGTTTTAAGACAGCACAGAATCTGTTTAGTTAGTTTGTGTTCCCCTCTTGTTGTCTGTACAGTCAGAATTGTATTTTTTGTAAAAGTTTGGAGAGTTGAAGGAGAACCTCTCTTTTTGTTTAAACCAGTGGCTGAGGCCTCTGAGAGCTGAAGTCCAAAATCTCTTAAAGGGCACAGTTTGGGGAACTACTGGTTTAAACCCTGTGTCATACGGGTCTACAAGGGCTCAACCTTTCCTCAATCTCTGTCATAGCCTAGCTGTCCTTGTGCTGTTCTTTGAGAGCTGTCGGCCCCTAGCTCATTCATAATTCATATAAAAAATCACCCAAGCAACTTCAGAGCTTCAATCAAAAAGATGCACTCCTGGTTCATAGTGAACCCTCATGGAAGTGTCTGTTTCTACCATGTTCACTTTGAAATTAACTGTACCAGAGCTTGAATAACTTACTGTTTTGGAATACAGTTTCCAAAATACCCCAGACAATATGGCAATTTCTCATTTCCATGTTGGCTGAGAAATTCTGGGGGTTATAATTCAAAAACATAAAGTTTTAAAACCCTGGGTATTATTTATATGCCACTTTAATTCTTTCGCTTCCCTTCCTTTCTTTTCATTAACTCTGTAAGTTATCTGCATATGGTATCTGCAGGCCAGACTAATAATTACTCTAAAGGCATCATATCCTGTCTATCTTGGAAGCTAGGCAGGGTCAGCTCTGGTTAGTATTTGAATGGAAGACCACCGACAAGTACCAGGTGCTGTAGGCTACATTTCCGAGGAAGGAACAGGCAAAACTAACTGAGTATTCCTTATATAACAAAACCCCATGAAATTTAAGGGGTCACCATAAGTAAACAGGCGTGAATATAGGCGAAACTCTGTTTTTGCGAGGGGGTCCAGAACAGATCCCCTGCAAAAAAAGGAGGGGCAACTATATAGTTTGAGGCTTCCCTTCGCTTGGACCTGTCTCTTCAACCTGTGGTCCAGCTCCCAGTAACCTTCTCTAGTAAGTGTTTTAATATTCTTGGCGGCGTGCTTTTGATGTTATTCCCTATAAATCACTTCAAGCCTCTCCTTTGTGAAGAAGATGAATAACTTTTATTTACAGACAGAAGTTAAGTTAGTTTTTTTTTCTGGCAGTAGGTACTCATGGCTTTAGTTACACCTGAAACTGTGATTTATTTCTTTACCTACATGTTCCACATGTTCCCTTCATTAGGAGTATAAATCCTATGAAAGTCTAGCTTTAAGTCACAATCCCCCAGAACTAGGTGGTTATGAGCCGCTGAACTGCTCTTAACTTCTCAAGGAACATTATTTACTTATATAACTTTTGTCCTTTTAAATCTTCATTCCTTACATGGGAGTCTGAATCCCATTAAGGCTTATCTGTTACTTCTAACTGCACCTCTGGCAGTTTATGACACACTTTGCAACTCTTTACAGCTCCTCCCCCAGGTGAAAAATGACAGCTTTAATAAAACAACAAGTGACTCTTTTATAATAAGGATAATTTCAGGTAATTTTTGAAGTGTTTGTTTCCTGTCTTAATTCAACAAAGAATGGGGTGAGTAAAGGTGTCGCAGTCTCATGCACAGTTGAATTTCTGACATAATGTATGATGGTGAATTCCTGACTCAGTTCAATGCAAATTCACCGGATCTGAGCCTTAAGCTTCTGTTTCCACTGCACCCCCTTGATTTTAATGTTATTGGACTACTTTACATGACATTTGTAGCAATTGTCAGGAGAGCTGAAATTAGCATTTCATATACACAAAGTATTGTAAATTATAACTATAGAAGAATAACAATATCGGTTTATCCAAAATTCGAAATGCTGCAAAATCAGAAACATTTTGAGTGCCGACATGATTCCACAAGTTCAGTAAACACAACTTTGTTTCATGCACAACATTATTAAAACTATTATAGAAAATTACCTTCAGGCTATGTCTATAAGGTATATATGAAATATGAATTTTGTGTTTAGGCTTGAGTACCATTTCCAATATACAGGTATTCCAAAATCTGAAACACTTCTAATCCCAAGCATTTCGGATAAGGGTTACTCAATTTGTAGCATTTTTCCCCCTGGTTTTCTTCAGAATGGGTAATTGTTTGAAATGTCTTCATTCCAAATAACATAATAACTGCCCTACTTTGTGCAGCTTCCTTATGACATAGTTTCCCAGAAGTGTATTTGGAAAATGAAGTAACTGCTACTGTGTTGACCTTGAACATGATTTAGCTCATCATCTGTTTAGAAAACAGGAGGAAAGTTCAAAATACAAAATCTGTCCGACCTCCAGTAAGTTATGAGAGAGAGAAAGAGAGAGTGAGTGAGTGAGGGTTGTGGGAGTGGATATTGCTAGTCAAACAAAACTGTGAAGTTGTGGGCTATAGCTGAGTCAGTGCTGTGGCTTCCAGCCAGTAAGTCTACTAACTGCTTGTTTGAACATGGGAGATTACTTTTGCTCCACATAGAGTCAGGTCTTGCTCTTTTGGACAAAGTCAAGATTTCTCATGCATGAAATGCTGCAATAGAAGTTATGTCCCTCCCTCTCAACTGAAAGACAGTATTGGGGGATGTTTTGTACTTCCGTATGTCATAGTTAGTAACATTTTTCCCAAACAGATCGCAACCCAGATTAGAGAAAAGATAAATTGTCATTTCAGAACAAAGTAGCATCTTATTGAGTGCAGATTCCTCGGGCTTTGTTTATACAGCCCGCCCTTGCCATATGTGGGGATCCATTCCAACACACACACACCTGCCTAAGGCAAAAAATGCAGGACCTCAAGTCCCGTTCAAATCGCTCCCACACACTGAATGGTGTGGCTGCATGCTCCATTCATTCTGTGGGGGCTGCATATGGCAAGCCTGTGTATGGTGCAAGCATGCTGTATCACGTGTGCCACACTTTTCCAAGTTTGCAAAGTTTTTGATCTCTAGTGCAGTTTTGGGATGTAGGATCTGGGTGGGAGAGGTTTATATAAATGTATTTCCCTCTGGGCACAGGCAGTGGCCATGTGTCTCTTTGCCCTTTCCCCTCTTAGTGTTATCCCTCTGTGGATATCATAGATTCAGTTAGGTAGGTAAGTGTGAAACTTGTATTTTCTTCTTTGTGTAGAGGTCTGGTTAATTCCAGAGTAAAATAACTGTAGAAACTAGTGGGGCTGGGTTCTGCTTTTAAGCATCACTGGGCAAGCCCCAATGAATTTAGTAATGGCAGGAGCAGTTCCAAAAGGAAAGGCTTCGTGTCACATGTATGTGAGCTGTTCTTCGAGTGGCAAAACAATTTAAATAAATCAATGAATACAAACAAAATACTAAAAACAAAAGACAAGAGCACCAAAATCCCATTATCAGCCTTGCCATTTCACTGAAATAAACAATGTGATCCCATGCATTTTTATTCAGTTCTTACAGTTAATATAGATAATATTGATTATAGTCAAACCTTAACTTCTGCATGTTTAACCTTCACGGATTTGATTATTTTTGAGTTTGCCATCAATAATGAAATGGGCTCCCCCACCCTCTAGACTAGACCACTTCTTCCTTTGGAACGAACAAGCACAAGTGTCTTTGATGCCCAACTGTAGCACTTGTGCTCTTTTTTCCAAAGAGCAAAGGCGGAAAAGGGGTTTCTCCTCACTCATTCCAAATGCTGGTGGGCTCCTCTTCTTCCAGGAAACTCTGCAGTCACCCCTTTCCCCTTGGGCTTGGGTGGGGAGAGGGGAATTTTCCCTTTGCTCCTTCAAAAGGCAGAAGTTGATGGCTGGCAGGGTACCCTGACTCCAAAGAAGTGGAGAGAAACTTTCCCTCTTCTCCTTACTCATTCCAATGGCAAAAGGGATGGCATCAGCTTCTGTCTTTGGAAGGAGTGAAGGGATGCATCTTTCTGTTTTTTTCATTCCAGGCTGTGACAAAAGGTTGGCATCAGCTTCCACCTTTGGAAGGAGTGAAGATTAGTGCCTTTATGATCCCTTTGCTCTCAGACCTACACGGAATAACAGCAAGATGAGATAATCTAATATTAGTCCCCTATGTGTTAACCACAGATGCCCCCAAATCACCCATTTACATCTCTGTTTGTACCAAAGTCAGAAGAAGCTCACAGCACAAAATCCTGGTTATTTGGTCTATTTGGAGGTAAGAGGGTCTAGGACAAGGCACAAGCAGCACACTGTTTCCAGAGAACACTGATAATCCATATTTTTGCATGTAACACTAAGGATTATAAACTACAAAACTGTCTAGAAGCACTACTGTAAGGTCACTTTTTTTTATTCCATCAACATTCAGCATTGTGCAGTTGGGGAAAAAAACTGAATCAAGAAACTGGGAAAGAAGGGGGCATAATAATTCTAATAAAAAATCTAGCAACTTCACACTTACCGTTCCTAGGGAAAAATCCACAAACTCCCACACTTGCACATCTTGCCACACTATTTACATAGACATATACACATACATTCAGATCCTCATGAGACTTAACACAGACCCACCTATTCTTCAAAGAAAATAGACAAAAACAAAAGAAAATTCTGAATCCCAGAGAGTTGAGGAAACCTGTCTATCAGCTTTTTCTACTCTTGTACTATTGGAATTAGCTGGAAAGTTAGAGAAATTTTCAGTTCATAGGCATGCTCAGTGTAGGCACCAAGTCATGCAATGTTTTGAGCGTGCTCAGCCAGCAAACATGCTGAGAAGTCACTAAAATCCTGAAGTTAATGCAGAATTTATTTATTTAACTACCATTTTCCTTCCGCACTAGGCCATTACTGAACCATTGATAATCTGTCCCTGAGACTGGATGCTCTCCTTTTGAGTCACGCTTCACTTTACTGGGAATCCATAGAATTTGTGCAGTTGTCTAGAGTGCATGTTAAACAGAACTGTTATTAAAAGTTGCAGGAAGATGCATGAATTTCTGATGTCTTCCAGTGACTGTTTAATTGTCTCAGGCTAGCTAGCTGAAAAGGATGACACAATCACTCAGTGACCACTCTTTTTCTTGATGTTATCAGTGATAACTGGGAATGTACAAATAGCAGCAGACAAAGGAAGTTCTGTTGTTGGCACCCCTTCAGGGACTGAGCCAATGTCAGAGTGATTTAGATGTAATGCATTGTGCTGTAGCAGCAGAACACAGGATCCAGGTGCAGGGTTTCTACTGCCTGTGAAAGCGTGCTCTGAGGCAGATGGTGTGCCTTCTTCTCTGTGCTGAAACAGCAGTAGCAGCCACTGGTGGTACAGTTTTGTAATAGTACAGTAGCATACGAGGGGGTATCCAAAAGTTTTAATGATCACCTTTAAAAAAAATTGACAGAAAGTTTGTTTTGTTTTGTAGTTGTTAACTTATCTCTGTGTAGTCACTATTTAGATTTATACATTTTTCCCAGTGTATCTTGACCCTCCAAATACCTGATACTGTAGAATTCTGCAGGTTGCACCTTACGAAGGGGCATCGTAAAGTAATAATTATCACCCGGAAGTTATTATAGCATATTGATGAAATTTTGTCAGTGTCATCATTGGTCCCTAAGCGCACGTTGCTGAGAAAACCAACTCATTATGTCCTTTATTTTTGTGACTGGCTCTGCCAGAAGTGACTAAAGTGTAAAATCCTTATCAAATTTTTTAAAGGTGATCATTAAAACTTTTGGATACCCCACCATATGTTCTGTGCAAAAGAATGAGGTGTGTGAAACGATGAGGGCTGGAAAATGTGGTGTAGCAACTGATCCCTAGAAGAACATCTTAGTGGTTGTAGAAGAAACCTACTTCCTGCATGACAGTGCTGTTAAAAAGCACTGGATAGGTTTTTCCATGACAAGTACAATAGACCTTTACAGCCCCTAGAGAAGAGACCTAGGAGCCACATCAGAGGACAAGAATGGGCTTCCTGTTATTAAAGGAAGATTTTTAACAGCAATTCAACCATTGTGATGAGTTCTCCCTAAAGGCTTGTGCTTCTGAGTTACGTAACATTTATTTGTGTCATCCAGGGCAGTGTTTGGGCCAGACTGACAGCTGTATGTAGCAAAGGTTCGTCAATTCACAGTCACTTTAGTTGTTGGTGATTGAGCTAGACAGTGTAGTAGGTAGACACTGCTGTGTTGACTAGTTAAATCAAGAAGGCCAAATTTGTGTAATTATACTTTGAAAAGACATTGACATTCCGGAGGCCTGAGATCCTCTGACTAATATTTTTCATACCTGTCTCATTCTTTGCTTGAGTGGAACTCTGAGGATAAAGTGTACACAGTCCTGGGCTCTTATTATGCCTCAACCCAGAAGTGTACCATATAATTCCTCGTTCAAACCCGTAGTCTGTTGGTAGGCAAAAATAGTTGTTTAACATCTGCTTCACCTTGCAGGTTTCTGCTTGTTCCTATTTTAAAAGAGAAGACATTGACATGAGAACAGAGCCATTTATTAACACTCTTTTCTTGTTCTCTTGCTGTTTCAGTACACTGGAGCAAGCTGAAGGATTTTGAACAGTCCCTTACTAATATTAATTATGGCAAAGATTATGCTCGTTATTTCTAAGCCTTTGCCTGTAGGAACCATAACATTTCTAAATAGTCGTGATTCTGCTTCCTCTCTTCTTAACACGTTTCATCAGTTTTTTTAAAAAAACAAACCAAAATATATGTTTTAAGAACAGGGCTGGAGAGTAGTAGTAATTTTGGGGTTACACCTTGTCCTAATCCAGAGTAAAAAATTTAAATGTTACTCCTACTCCTGTAAAAACCTCTTACTCCTTTACTCCTTACTCCTAATCGTACTCCCCAGCCCTGGCAAAAAGCCTTGGTTGCTTTGCAAGGCTGGTGTGTTTGTAAGTGTCTCTCTTTGCCTCTCAGTCCCTTCCCCAGTGCAATATAAAAAAATGTTTTTTGGTGTTTGCATGTACAGTATAATAGCAGGAATAAGAAGTAACAAATATATGAAAACCTCTTACTCCTTTACTCTTTACTCCTACTCCCCAGCCCTGTTTAAGAATATTTCAGACTTCTTCTCTTCCTTAAGGATAATAGTAATCTCCCTTGTGTACTTCCCTGATCATATGACTTTTGTTAGTCAACTTTAAAAATCCATTTTTAAAACTTCTACAGTCTTTTGTGACTGTAGAATATTGCTACCTGGCCATTTTAATTAATTTTTTGTGTTTGTATGTTGATAACATGATGTAATTTTCCATAAAAATAAGCAGTAGAAAATTGTTAAAATGATAAAATGAGGCAGATGGTTTCCCCAAGAGACCATCCTTTCTGCACCTTGACACTGAGGAAATTGTTAGTGAGTTCTGGCAAGACATTGTTCAACTTAAGGTGGTTTTGTTTGTTTGTTGTAATGAGAGTTGCAGTCCTGCATATGCTTCCCTGTAAGTAAGCCACCATGAACCAGTTGAAACATTTTTTCCTGAGTAATATACATAACATTTGCACTGCAAGTTATGAAAGTAATGTAGAACTTGTACAGAACATGATTTACAAAGTTTGTCTTGTTCTGTAATTTTTTAAATGCTTGTGTATATTGATTTTTTTATAGTACTTGTCTCATTACCAGACACTGAACTTACTTGGTTGACATAGCCATGAGTATTAGAATCTGGGCAATCAAGCAAATATACTTCAGAAGAGGTTTCGCTTCAAAAGAACAAATTTAAATCCACAAGGCTTTTGAAACTATATATAAGGTAAAAGGATTCAGCTCAGAAACATGGGAGAGTTCTGGAGGGCAAGACTGGAGCTATTTCTTTGACAGCTATTTATCTCTCCTCCCACGAAATTTGTGGGGGTTTTTTCTTTACTTCTGAACCAGAAAATTTTCCAATTCCCTGCATTAATGGAGATCAAATAAAGAACAGTTACTTGACCTGTGTTTAGTTTTGTTCATAAAATGCATATCATGTTTATGTGCCAAATAAGTAACTGGAAAGTTTTCATTTAGTCAAAAATCAAAAAAGTAGTTTGCTTTTTTTAATCTGTGGAATTTTATATTCCCTTTTGGAAATGTACAAAGCAACACAAATAATTCCCTCAGGGAGAAGTTTATTTTGAAAAAAAAGTTGTAATGTTGCTCAAACCAATTAGCATATTCTTATGCTGAAGGCAGAACCTGTTCTTCTGCACCAGCATGCCAAAATTCTCTTTTCTCATTAGACAATTATATAGACATAAAGGGGTAACTCAATGACAGAATAGTAATAAAAGTAGAACTAAGGGGATCCACTTTTTCCTATTCTTTACCTGCACACTCACTCTTGTTTCTTATTATGAATTTTCTACAAAGTTCCACAAATAGATACTTCAATTGAATCCCCTCCCCCAAATATGTAGCCATGTTATTCCCTTTCAGCATAAAAAGGAAATTAAAAAGTGTGTGTGAGAGAGAGAGAATGGAGACACTAGCCACAACCTTGAGAGCAATTGATTTATTTTAGCATGAGCTTTCGTGGATTTCAAACCACTGCACTTCATCAGTTGAAATATAGTTTTAAAGAACAAGTATACCAGGTGCTGTAGGCTGTATTTCAGAAGAAGGAACTGGTAAAACTGCCTCTGAGTGTTCGTTGCCTGAGAAGACCTTATGAAATTCATGGAGAAACCATGAGTCAACAGGGGAATTGAAGGCACACACACACTTAAAAACAATTACATAGTTTGTAAAGTCAAAAACTTTCATGGCTGGCATCCATAGTTTTTTTGTGTTTTTGGGGGACATGTTCTGGAAGAGTTTATTCCTAAGTTAGAATCAGAATGGAATGTGATACACTATAATGCCAGTTCCTTCCTCTAAAATTTATATTCCTTTTGGAAGTGTACAAAGCAACACAAATAATTCCCTCAGGGAGAAGTTTATTTTGAAAAAAAAGATGTAGCCTGTAGTACCTGGTGTTCATTGCTAGTATGCCATCCAAGTACTAACCAGAGCTGGCCATGCTTAGCTTCCAAGAGCTGGGATCTGGTGCTGTTAGAGTATTTAGGCCAGACAACTAAGCCTATATCCCAGTTTTCCAGAGGTAGCTAATTGTGGCAAGTCCAGGACATTTTTCTCCCTTTGTACCCTCTGAGCGACACACACATAATGACAACATTATTCCAAACAAAAGTAAAAACAGAAGTGGCATAATGCCTGATACAGGAGTAAACGGCTTTTAAAATATGAAATAGTGAGTTTCCACTCCTGGAGGCTTCCAGAAGAGGAATTCCCCCAAGAGTCTTTTGTGAAGTCTAGAGGGATTGAAAGCTTCTTTGGAAAGCCACATGGAGCCCCACATTTGCCCTTTGTCCACCCCTGCTTTCTTCCAAGTGGTGCCCTGTCTGCACAAGTAACCAGACAAGGAGTTTAGTTGGAATTAGCTGCCTTAGATAGGTTTTGTTGATAGTGCAGATATGAATATGTATGCATAAAATACTTTGGCTGACGATGAAATAAAAATTGATTTTGTTTATTACCTGTCTTTGATGAGTCTCATCGTTCAAAAGGCTGGAATTAATGAACATCATGTAATTAACGAGCTGCATAAGTCTTGCTGGATCATTTTTTTCTTTTGTTAAACATCTTCTGTTCTGAAAAACCTTAGCCAGTTTTTGGAAAATGTTTGAAATAAGGAAATTTTGAAACAAATGACAACAAAATGGCATCCTTTATCCTTCAGGTTTCGTTGATTATTGCTTTCTTCTGCATTTAAAATTTGATTGGTGTAGTTATAACTCCAGTGAAATGCTGAGCCTTTTAGTGTAAAGCTGTAATGGGAGGAGAAGGAAACACAACAGGAAAAAGTTTGATTAACACCCTGTAATTTCTCTTGCATGGTCTTATAAATATGTATGGTGAGATGAAATATGTTTCTCAGATGACTACAATGTGGTATATTCTTTTTTGAAAATATGATCAGATTGGTCCTTAGATACTAAGCAGAAGACAGACCTCAGTTTCCAGATAAATCATCAAACACCTCTCAAGTATAAAAGGTGTTCAAGGTGTCCCATCCTTGTCTGGGCTTATATCTGTTCTTGGAGCCTGACTTGGAAATAATCAGGGCATATGTGATAGGCAGAGGATGCTTTTGCTGCTTTTACGTGCTTTTATGCTTGGAAGGTGGTGTCAACCCCCCACTGCCCAGCTGGCTGGCATGATCTGCGTTTACTACTGTCACATCTAGTTCAGACCCCATTTTCTAAAACCAGAGCCTTGTAGGCATGGTAGAAAAATAAAACAAGTCTGGCAGTGGTTGTGGAGAAATATTTGTTGTTGTTGTTGAATAAATGGAGAGTTAAAATGGGAGGGGGCAGATATACAATTGTACATGTAAGTAATTTCCCCAGACATGTCCGAGTAACTGGAGGTAAATTAGATTTTCTGTGTTAAGCACATAGTTCTGAAGAAAACTTTGTGCTTGGATAAATGTGTGTAGAGCTCCCATGTTTTGCTCAATAACTACATTCAGTGAAACATGGTTTCAAACTCCTCTTCAGATCTCCTTGCTCAATGTGTAAGGGTCTGTGTTGCATGCTGATGGGTGTATAGTATTGCCTGGGGCTGGGTTGATGTTCTTGTCTATATATTTAGCCTTACGCATCTTCAGGCAAATGCATAAACAAGGTAAAAAGCTAGAATGTAACATAACTTCAGTGAGTTTGGTTTTGTTCCCAGTCTGGAGTATACAGTACTTGAAAGCTGATCAGTTTAAACAAAGTTATGTGACACTTTTAAATGACACATCAGCATCTACAGTTGATGTACAGCATATAAAGCCACAAGAATAAGTCTGGTTGCTATGTCTGTATGTTGCTTGCCTTCGAGCTGTTTCTGACTCATGGCGACCCTAAGGTGAACATATCACAGGAATTCCTTGCCATGTTTCTTCAGAGAGGGGTTGTCATTGCCATCCTGTGAGACTGAAAGACTGTGACTTGCCCAAGGTCACCCAGTGGGTTTTCATAACTGAGCAGGAATTTGGACTCTGTGCATCAACCAGCTTGCTTGATTTTCAGGTTGAACATGAAGGAAAAGGACTTTTTTCTGTACTTAACATACTGGCTAAATTAGGCTGGTAGAAAAAGGACCTCCTTCTTTGTCCTCTTCACTTACCTACATAGAATTTCTGGTCACCCGTGGAGACCAGTAAATCGACTAAATTCAGGGTTAATTTACAGATCATAAAAATGTTTCATACATCACTTTAAAAAAAAAGACAGTGGGGTTGGTGTATGGATGTGTACTGAAACTCCGCCAGTTTAATGTGAATCTTTCTCATACGGTATGGCAGGAACTAGGAATTTCCTCTTGGAATCTTAGTCTAGTCCTTGGGTTTTCTCAGATGGCCATAACCCAATCACTGTGATCCCATCATTTGGTTGTTGGTTTTTTTCCCCTCCTGATTTCATTTTATCCCAAGGCTTAATTACTGGAAGTAACAGTTTTAAGATAAAGGTAGGCCTCTTTAATCCCTCTATTTCATTTTGGCTCTGGCCACCATTGGAAAGTGACCCTAGCATTGTCTCTGAAATTGAATTTTAGCAGTTTGCTGAAAAGAGGTTCAACATTCTTGCTTTACTATGTGGGTAAAGTCAGAACCCCTGAGTCCTGTAGACCAAATGAATGCACCTGTTCTTTCCTGTGATAGTGTTAATGAAGCTACCAGGAGAAGAGAGAGTAGTGTAGTAAGGTAGTGGCTTCCTAGGGGTTGGATGTATTCCATTTGCATAGTGAATCCAAGCAATGACATTTTAATCTGAATTAATGAGTAATGACCTTTAATAACAAATCCTGAAATCTTTTAGAAGAACAGAGACAGATCTTAATTATTGAATGATTTAGAGATGTTCTTTGCATTCCTTAATTGTAAGCCATCTGACTTGCAACCAGTGCATCTTCCTTTTTAAATTAAGAAAATAATTAAAATGTGGAAGGGCTTTAGGAAAGGTATCGCTATAACATTTTTGACTTCATTGGTGCTCATATGTATGTTAAGGCTTGGAAAGAGAGAAAGAAGAAAAAGCCCATTTATTTGAACCTGTTAGGACAGATATAGATGTTTGGGTTGTTTGATAATTTTTCTGCTTGGTGGGTGTGTTTTTATTCAAGTGTTTTGGTTCAGATTTCATGGGCACAATACAACACTTGAATAGGGGTTATTTCTATCACTGCTTTTAATAGTTTCATTATTTATATTCACTTATTGGAATGAATGAATTGGGTTATTATAGGTGAACAATTGTATTTCTTTCTTAAAAGCTTCATAATGAGGACGATCCCCCAGAATCATCCGTGGCTGAACAGCCATCCACCTCCACAGAAACCGTACCAGCTTCTGAAACAGAGGCATCTTTACCTGAAGCAGATACTTCACCTCCACCTTATTGTAGTATTGCTGCAGAAGCAGCTGCAACATCAGGTATCTCCTTTTCAGTATGTCTCATTCACAGATATTTTTTAACAATGCACATAACAGCCTGAACTCGTTTTTTCCATTCAGTAGTAGTTTCTGCTTCTATTCTGTTTAAATATTACTTGCTCAGTTCTTGCATAAAGTATCCAAACATTATCAAATACATTGAACATCTGTAGCGAATGCATAGTTGTTGATTTGGAGGCTATTCTTCTCAGGATGAGCATTCCCTATATATTGGCTGCCATACATTTGAGGTATACATGTAGCCTAATTCCAAGGCTATGCTTGATGCCTTACCAGAAGCTGGTAGAAGCTTACGGTTCACTGGCATAGCCTTTGAGATTCCAGGGTCACCTCTCATGTGATGGCAGAACAAGAATTTGTGGGAAAACATATGAAACAACTACATTAAAGTGGTGATATTGATTTCTCTTACATGCAGTTTCCTTTGGGTATAATAAGGCTAGTTTCCCTTATTTGGTATGAGCTAGACCAGACCACAATTTAGCAGTCCTGCTGCCTGGTTAAAGAAACTTTCATTTTAAGTGATTAAATTTGCATAAGAATAAAGACAAAAGTTCTGAAGGAAATAAACACATCATTTTAGAAGATGCATTGTCATCCTGTGTGGAAGAGAAGGGGAAATGTTTATTTCAAATATATTTTAAAATGATAATAGTAGTGGGTTATACCACCAAAGGATGTTGGAACTGAGTATGGCAAATAATGTTCATAGATATGTTGATCTATCCTAAATGACTTGTATTCAATATATGGAATTATGATTCCCATACTAATTTTATTTTTTAAAAATGAATAAATTGTCTTCTCTTGAATCTTAAACATCTTTTTTAAGTTGTGATTTTCATTTAAAAAAGAACTTCACTTTTTTCTGTACAGCCAGCCCTCAGTATCCATGGACTTCCCATCTGCTGATTTAAGCATCCGTGGGTGGCAAGCCCGTGTTGTCCCAAATGGCAGTGCATGCCTGTGGCTACACTGTCATTAGGGACAGTTCTTGCTGTCCCATGGTGGCATGTGCACATGGCCACGCCACCATTAAATTCTCTTGTCCCCATTGGTAGCGCGGCCGCTTGCACACACTGCCATAGGACAATGGGGGCTGTCCCTATTGGTGGCTTGGCCACAGCCATGCGCCGCCATTGGGGACAGTGCAGGGATTGAACATCTGCAGATTTTGGTATCCATGGGGAAGTGTGTCTGGAACAGGTCCCTGTGGATGTTGATGTTAGCCACCACAATGCAATGTTATTCTATTAATAGTACACATGGATACTATTTGCTATCTGCATTTCAGTTCAGTGTTGAAAAAGTCTTCAAGTCAATAGGTACAAGAGAACTATTTTCATAGAAAACTATTTTGCAAACTGGTTATCAGAGTGTTGAATATGTTTTGATATCTGTGACCTTCTATGTTCTTCCCTGTGGGAAACAAAATGTATCATGCACAGAATTTTAAATCATTGTCACACAGTTAATTTAGAAACTGAAATATTGAGCATGGCATTTATGCTGAAATTTTATATTCTTGTAAACAGAAAAATCTAGGAAGGCCATGATTTTTTACATTTTTTTTAAAAAAGGTATGGCATATCTGGTCTAATCTGGTGTAGCTTCTTTAACAGTGCTGTGGATTGTAGTTTTGGTTGGTTCTTTAGACTCTGAATCACGGCTTCCTAAATGTTTGGGGTTTTTTTCTTTCCAGAAATCGAATCGCCTAACGAATTTTACCCTGTGCCACCTCCATACAGTGTAGCTACCTCTCTTCCCACTTACGATGAAGCAGAGAAGGCCAAAGCTGCAGCAATGGCAGCTGCTGCAGCAGAAGCAGCAGCCCACAGAGTAAGTGAGCAGTTTGTGCAAAGTTGAAATACAGTTTTTTAAGACAAACATTTCTAATGCTTCTGTGTTTATTAATCTCAGTTGGTTATTGAAATAAATTTGGATTAAAAAAATTAGTATAAAACACTTTAACATTGGGGGTGTCTTCACCACACCTCCTAACCATTTAAAGTCCATTTGATTTCTTCAAAAGTTTGTCTTCATTCTTCATGCATAATCATTAACCTCACATTCCAGAACCTATGACTGAACAAGCTTTGTGTGGCCCACAGGCAACATGTTTGTTTCTTATTGTTGCAGAGTGTATGGTGTACCATAATTCATACTGCTTGAGTTGCATTTGGCATGACATATCAATTAAACTGCAGGTTCTTGACTTCCTGGGCATATTTAATCAGCACATTAGACTTTATGTGCAAGTTCTACCTGGCTATTTTAAAATGTATCCATGCATATGTAATTGTAATTATTTTCTAGTTCTGATGATGTCATTTTATTTGTCCAAAGCATGTCTTTCATTTAAAAATAAGGAGATAAAAGGCTAGTATTAGAATCTTTTTTCTACTTTAATTGTCTATATCTGACAGGATGTAATTCTTCATTAGGTTTCTTCTCAAAGGTGGCAATGAGTAATTTCAGCAATTTTCTTCCCATTGCGAGAAAGTCTTCCAAATCTGTGTAATTTTCAAAGGCTATTTGCAATTCAGGACTTATTCTGTGCAGAATTAACATGCGATTGATTTGAATAGAAAAAGCATTTTCTGTGCAGGGAACAGCATTTTCTGTACATAGATTGATATTTCTGTGTTGAAGTATTTTCCGCATGGAAAATGCTGTTTTGTGTGCAAAACAACCATGTGTAAATATTGCACAGAATAGGCTCTGAATGCAAAGATTCTGATTAGTTCAGGATTCTGCTTGTCAGGGTTTCTCATCACTCCAAAAACTTGTTTGTTGGCAGGGTTTCTCATCTCTCCAAAATTTTGTTCATTGACCTTTTTTTTTTCAAATATTCTTTCCATCCCCAATATCTTTTTTAAATTATTATTTTTAAACACATACATTTGAATTCATAAAAATAGCAATTAGTTAACACACACACACACACACGCATACACATAAAACCCTAACTCCCCAACATAAAATACAAAATAAACACCCAATATAATTGCTACATATATGACCTCCCCATCTGAAAACCTTTAACTCAAACTATATTAAACTTCCAAAACACTATGTCCAAGTTACATTTCTGTTATAAGCATGTTATCATTATCTTTATTTTATCTTACAGAATCCAAAACTGATAAATGCACTGATTGTAGCCTCAAAAAATAGATAGACATGTCCCAATCTTTCCTAAAGTTAGCCAAATACTTTTTTGTTTAACATTGTGAATTTGTCCATTTCAGCGACCTAATACATGTTCACTAGCTAGTCTTCTTGTGTTGGAATAATTCTTTCTTTCTTTCATGTTTCCTTACAGCCTATTCTTCCATTACTCCCAGTAGGTAAAATTAGGATTTTTTTTTCCTGGAACCATATTTTTAAAATGTCCTCCAACATTACATGAATTTGAGTCCAAAATTTCTGAGCTTTAACACATGACCATTTTCTATCCCTAATATATTAAAATAAAATTTAAATTACAGTACAATAGCTCTCTGGCTGAAGCTGTCTTACACCAAATCAGGTATTAGAAAGCACAAACTGAGATGCTTCCAACTGTAATCAAAATCAAAACTACAAAGACCTAATAATATATGAAAAGTATGTGTGCTACCCTGTTTACCCGAAAATAAGACATCCCCAGAAAATAAGACCTGCTGCTCCAGAGACTAGGACATGGAACAATGGATACAAATTGCAGGAAAAGAGATTCCACCTCAACATTAGGAGGAACTTCCTGACAGTAAGGGCTGTTCGACAGTGGAACAAACTCCCTCGGAGTGTAGTGGAGTCTCCTTCCTTAGAGGTCTTTAAGCAGAGGCTGGTTGGCCATCTGTCGGGGATGCTTTGATTGGGAGTTCCTGCATGGCAGGGGCTTGGACTGGATGGTCCTTGGGGTCTCTTCCAACTCTATGATTCTATGATAAGACCTAGTAGAGGTTTTGCTAGTAGAAGTTTTGCTGAATTACTGAATGTAAAGCCTCCCCCAAAAGCAAGAACTAGCAAAGTTTTTTTTTGTGTGTATATATATATAAAACACACACACACACACACCTTTGGGAACAAAAATTAATATAAGACACTGTCTTATTTTCAGGGACACACGGTAAATATTAAGGTCTGCAGTGACAAACATGTAAATACATACTATTCTTGAATTACAATACATATGATAGAGACTGTCATTAACATACAATTAAAACTATTTACCAAAAGAGACAAACAGCAGCAAAACACTGTTTCAGCATAAGATTTTTTCAGCTTTTCTAAAATAGCTTCTAAGTCCTTGGGGAAGAAATCCTTTTTTAAAAAAAAAAATCAAATTACAATTTGAATGAAAGACCATAAGTCCTCCCAAAATACTGGTAGTTTTGTGATATGTCAGCTGATAGTATAGTACCACCTTGCATGCGAACCCTTTCTGAAAATAGTCGCTATATAACACACATATTCATCTGTTTGATTCCATACAGTGAATTGAAGCCAAGTTTAACTTTCTACAGAGCAATCAATTGTACTAATGTAAATTGAACGAGATGCATTTTTTTGGATTTGTAATAGGAAGAAACAGCTTTCAAATGGCTTCTTTATGATAAAAGGACAAAAACGATGTACCTAAAATCATTTTCAGTTTGTACTAGCAGTATCATTCATCACATATGAGAGCAATACCACCTTTTGATATGTTGATAAATTGGACTTCTCAGTCAAAAGTGAAAGTGTGCAATGTAAATATACAAATTGTTTCCTTTTGAGAAAGTGAAATGTAGAGGTTCTTTTTTAGATATATCGCTTAATTTGCCATAAATTTCAAATGTGCAGCTGCATGCCAGTATCTCAAACAGTGGAACATTAGTGCAGCCTGAAGAGTTGTAGGTCTAATCTTTCTTCTTTGTTCACTAATCCATAATGTTTATGTTCTTATTTGTGCTACTTATACAAATAAACAAAAACAGTCATCGATAGATTAGCTTTGTTAGCTGAGATGTGGTGAAATTTTGCCAAATAAAAACCTTACCCATCAGTACTGTCTACATTGACTGGCAGCAGCCCTCCAGGATTTTAGACAGGCATAGTTAGTTTGGCTCAGTCTAGAGATGCAAGGGACTAAACCAGGAGTTGAACTTCTGAGGGTGAAGCATGTGCCCTGTCACTGATCTATGGCCATCCACCGAAAGAGAACTAGTGCAGCTAGTGAACATCTGCATTCAGAAACAGTTGACCTGTGGTCTTCATTGAGTCACCAGTTTCTAACTTCATTTTCCCACTGGTAGAAGAGTTGTTGCATATTTTATGGTAATATTTTTTATTTTATGTCAGAGTCTAATTTATTATATTCTACCAGGAGACTGGAGGAAAAAGCTTTAAAATATTTAATAAACATATTTATTAAAGGGTAGTTTTTGAAGCATTTTAACAAATAATATTAATCCCTGTATTGAAGCCAGTAAGTATTTGGGATTTCAGCTTTTAAAATGACAAGGATCTACTTTGAGACTGCTTTAACTGCCCTGGCCCAATGATAAGGAATTCTGGGAACTGTAGTTTTGTGAGACATTTAGCCTTTCTATCAGAGTCCTGGTGCCACAATAAACTACAGTTCCCGAGATTCTCTAGCACTGAGCCAGGGCAGTTAAGGTGGCCTCAAACTGGATTATTTCTGCAGTGTGTTTTGGACTATAGTTGCCAAAATGCGGAAAAATAAATGTAGAGAATTTTGTATTATACAGGTTTGCATATATCCCAGAAGTATCCTCACACAAGAAAGTTGCAGTATTTCAGAAGACTATCTCTAGTGGTTGGGGAGTTGGGATGCATGAAAAACAACGGTGACATTGTAGGAATGACCAACTCATGGTCCCATCTTTGCCTCACTTCATCTCATCAGTGCTTTCCCATATTGCTTAATTGTATGAGAGTGGATGGAACAATTGCTGTCTAATTGTCATGCTCTATCTGTACTACCACATAACTAAGCCAGTTGTGCAGGCGAAAATTAATAAAAAGTATTACTGCTTGGCTTGCTGCTGTCTCTCCAATGACGCAGAAATCATGAGATTTATCAAAATCCTAGTCCTTGGTGCACAGTGATTGATTGGGCGTATTCTGGTAAAATGAAGCCTTAGAAACTGGAATTGTTGGTCATTCAGTCTGACACACTCTCCTTTCCCCTGCCGAAGGCATTTTTAATGAAAAAGACTCCAAATTCCACATGAACCTTTTGGCTGCAGTCCAGCTTTGATTTCTGTAATTTTGTTCAGAAGCCTTCTTTATTGTGGGAAGCACCAGAACTTGTTCAGAGCAGACCAGTTTGTTCAAGCTTCATCCACATCCAGTACATATCCCTACCAAAATGCATGTTTGTATGTTACATGTTCCTGGGTGTTTCTCATTTCTAATGAGTAGAGATACAGTATTACTATACATGGTTTCCAGTATTTGAATCATAAGATTTCTGTTTCAAGCTATCTGTTTGCACTTCATTTTGAAACGTATCAAATTTAAATTTAGTTTGGTAGGAACAGTGCTTCAATGTTTTACTTATACTGAATGGCTTAACACTCCTTTAGTTCTTCTGTCTTATTTTCTTTACATGCTTAGCACGGCCAATTTAGGGAGTCTAGGAGTCTGTTTGATGAAATATTCCTGAGTCCACCAGAGGTATGGTACAGTTCTATGAAGTTCAGATTTTGTAGTTATTCTTTTCTCTGGCAAGCAAAACTGAGTAATACTCCCTATACCTTTTCTTCCTCCTTTTGATGAAATTGTCATTATTCAAATTCAAAATGACATATAAAAATTTTCATTTGTTTCCCAAAAGGCATGAAGTTACAGGGCAATCCTCTCCAGTTTCAGAGTAAGATCTGCTGAGTTCAGTTGGACTTACTCCAAGGAAAGTGAATATAGAACTGCAGCCTCAGACTGCAGTTTCACTCAGGCATATGCAAGAGACCAAATAAATGGGGTTTACTTCACACTAAACATACATAGCACTGTTCTGATAGAAAAATATCCTTTTAGTTCTTATAGTTGTGGAAGTAAAAAGCAAATAATGTTAAAGGCCAGGAATTAACCATCCAGTAAAGTGGGCTGTCCTTAACAGGGCTAGGCAATGTGAGGCAATGAAGATACTGTTGGGAGTTCTGCTTCCATCTGCTCTAGCCAGCACAGCCAGTAATAATGGGAGTTGCAGTCCAACATCATTTGGAGGGCCTCGTATTGCTGATCCCTGCTATATCGTATCTGTCATAATTATGTGTACAACGAGGGGGTATCATAAAGTTTTAATTATCACCTTTAAAATTTTTTGACAAAGTTTGTTTTGATTTGTAGTTTATGTAGTCACCATCCAGATTTAAACATTTTTCCCAGCGTTTCTTCACCCTCCAAATACCATTATTGTAGAAATCTGCAGATTGTGCCTGACAAGATTTTACACTTTAATCACTTCTGGCAGAGCCAATCACAAAAATAAAGGACACAGTGAGTTGATTTTCTCAGCAACGTGCACTTAGGGACCAATGATGACACTAACAAAATTTCATCAATATGCCATAATAACTTCAGGTGATAATGATTACTTTACGATACCCCCTCGTAAGGCGCAATCTGCAGACTTCTACAATATCAGGTATTAGGAGGGTCAAGATACGCTGGGAAAAATGTATAAATCTAGATAGTGACTACATAGACATAAGTTAACATCTACAAATCAAAACAAACTTTCTGTCAATTTTTTTAAAAGGTGACCATTAAAACTTTATGATACCCCCTCATACTGTTCACCTGAATATGCTATTAATGTAGAACCACTGGATTGGATCCAGATTTATTAATACTTTAAAAAGACCCACTGAAATCAGTTGGCTCTTTTAAGTATGACTAAGTCTAGATCCATCCCATTCAGCATGGTAGACTGATTTTAATCAACAATACAATTCAGCTCCCCCCTTTTTATTTTTTGGTGATTGTATAATGGTGACACTGGTCCTGTTCATGTGATTACTCACATGAATATGATAATCCTGTTGATTATACAGGGAAGTAAATTGCATAAAGATCCTCTATGAGTACAGGAGGCTCTCTTCTTCACATGCTGTGCCAAATGTAGATTAGTGAGCAGTGCATCTTTGGCATTGGAGTCAAATGTATTAATCCACTGTCCCATTCAACATTCTTACCTTTTTCTTTTAGTACATTTGAATTACTTGTAGGACTAGAAGCATGCCAAAACTTTGTAGGAGCAGAATGCGATGGCGAAAATCCTAGCTTTCATTTTAGAAATAGAAAGTTGCATTTTTAATCTTTAGGACTGCAAAGCTGTGATTGAAAGTATTTAGTCAATGTCTGCTCAAAGTGAAAACTCAGAAACCGGAGAGAGAGATGCGGATAAGATTTTTAAAAGATAGAAGTCTTAATTGTTGTGTGTGTCCTTCCCATGACTATCAAAAACAAAAATATGTAAAACAAAAGTTAAATACGACAAACCAGTACATCTGCATAATTTATGTCGATTACAACAGAGAATTAACATGGCTTCATAAGCAGTTTGGACTGTAAAGAAACAGCATTTGTTTTGTTTTAATAAAGTCCTTATACACTGCTGAGTGTTCAACATCCTCGGATAAGTTTAGAATTGTGCCAGCACTATGGTTTAGTTACATGCTACAGATCACAGCTGGCATTTATAGCAAGTAACCTTAATTATGGGGTTCTTGGTGGCATGTAAAGAAAGAAAATAGTTTTATCCATACTAGCCAGTTTTGTAGGACAAGTGAAAAGAAAAAAAGTTCAACAGATATTAAGGTATCATTAGGTACAATGCAATGAGTATCTGAAAATTGTAGGAGATTGTATCTACCCAGAATAGTTCAACAGTGAGCTATAGGCTATCATCACTGTTGAGCATTCTGAGAAGAGTGCTGTATGCGCACATGAATTTTAACAGCATAAATGCACTAAAATTTTTAAAAAATTAAATGGAAGATTGAAAACCAATTTCACTTTTAAAAACACAAATATGCATGCCTATCTTCTAAAATAAAATCCTGATGAAAAAAGAAAGACTAACAAATGTACCTGTTTCTTGGGGCAGGTGCATACTGTCTAGATCATCTTTGCAGAATTTTACCCAACATCAATCCTCATTTATATGTGTGCTTAAAGGAAAAACATGCCTGAGATGAATTGTTTCGGAAATGTCATGACTTTAATGTCATGCTCTAAATCTTCATCCATCTTAATTATTTTATGTTGCCAACTTAATAATCTTTTAGAATTTTGTATGCCAAAAATGTGAATCCACAGTATGGATAACATTGGCCCATTTTACATTGGCAAAAAGAGGTGTGTTGAAGGCTGCATGAAAGCCCAGCCTTTACATGAGAAAAAGGGAAAGTGTGCCATGAAAACACTATTTTGGAGTTTTAAGGGAGAAGAAGTGCTTTAAAAAGGAGCTGGCCCATTTTACATTGGCAAAAAGAGGTGTGTTGAAGGCTGCATGAAAGCCCAGCCTTTACATGAGAAAAAGGGAAAGTGTGCCATGAAAACACTATTTTGGAGTTTTAAGGGAGAAGAAGTGCCTTTAAAAAGTAGTTTGATTTCCCCACTACTTTTTTAAAAAGGGTGCAGCATTGCTGGCCCGTTTTACACGGGCAAAAAAGGCGCTTTTAGGGCTAAAAAGCCCGCATTTAGGGTTAGGGAGGGCGTAGCCTTTACACCCTCCCTAAGCCTAAAACGCATGGACGCCGCCATTTAAAGATGGCGGCGTCTACACGGTGGCGCCGTACAAGCGTCATCACGTGCGCAGCGTTTTGACGCGCTGCGCACGTTTTGACGCTCTGGCGGCGCGGGAGGGCGCCAATCGCGCCCTTCCCGCGCTGCAAAAAAAGAGCTCGATCCCGGAGCTCTTTTTTGCGGCGGGTCGTTGCGGCGGGATGAGGCCTCTGGGGCTGCCTAGGCCTCATCTCGCCGCTAGAAGGGGCGAGTTTGGACCGCCCCTTTTAGCCAATGTAAAAAGCACCCCTATTGCATCTAAAGGCTAAGGTGTAGTTGCACGGTTAAATGGGGCTCTGTCTCTTTAAAGCACCCATTTAAAGGCAGCGATACAAGTGCGGAGGGAGGGAAGGTGCCAAGACAAGAAGAGACCTTCAGAGCCCGGCCAGAGTGCGCCTGCACCTTCCTTCACCTCCTCCCTTTGGCTGAGAGAGTGTGACTTCTAGGGAGACAGCAGGGCACTGGAGGCGCTCAGCCAGACCAGGGCAAGCTGGCAAGAGGAGGAGGAGAAGGGGAGGGACCTGGAGCACCTCCGCTGCCCTGCTTCCCTGCAAGTCACACTCTCTCAGCCAAAGGGGGGAGGAGAAGGCAGGCCCAGGCACACTCTGGCCAGGCTCCAGGGCTCTCTCCTGGCTGCCTTCCTCCTCCCTTTGGCTGAGAGAGTGTGACTTGCAGGGAGGCAGGGCAGCAGAGGGGCCCCATGTCCCTCTCCTCCTCCTCCTGTTTCCAGCTTGCCCTGGCCCAGCATCAGGAGGACCTGGAGCACCACCGCTGCCCTTCCTCCCTGCAAGTCACACTCTCTCAGCCAAAGGGAGGAGGAAGGCAGCGGGGAGGGAGGGAGGGAAGGAGCCAGGAAGAGACCCCCAGAGCCTGGCCAGAGCACGCCTGGCCCTCCTGCTTCCTCTTCAAAAAGAAGGCTGGAAAAGTAGGACGTGTCCTGGCAAAGGAGGACGTGCCTGGTCAACTTGGAAAAGGGGGGCCTCTGCTCAAGAATGGAGGACATATGGGAATCCCTCCTGGACAGAGGGCTGAAACCTCAAGACAACTCAATATAATGCTCTGACAGAACACAGACTACAACTCCCATGAGCCTTTGCTACCATTTCCCAAGATGCCTTAATTTGCAACAGAAAGCCGACCAGTATGTTCACATGTGATGAATTCTTTCGTATTGACTCTGCATTTTCTTTTTGTGTAGATGCTCTCTTGTTTTGTGTGTGATGAACTTGTGCGTAATCACGTGCATTTCCGAACTGACCTCACTTTCTCCCTCTTTCGGAATGGTCCTGTACTCCCCCATGTGATAAGCTCCGACTGTATGGTGTACCTGCGCAATTGCGCAATTCGCAGCCAGCAAGGGGAAAAAAATGTTTAAAGCGCGGCTAAAAGCCACGTTCCTTGCCGCCCATGTAGCTGCTCCGCCTGTGTTTGTAGCGTTTTGACAGCTTCCCATGTAGTTGCTGAGCCACAGAAAAAACCTCAGTCTAGCTGCCCTGTACTTTTTAAATGCACACCTGGGGCTTGCTGTCTAGCTGCTAAGCATTAAGGAAAGTGCAACTTCATGTCACACTTTCTTGCCAATGTAAAAAGCCCCATTGTTCATTAAAGTTTCTTGGTATTAGCACCCTCTGGTGCCTGAATATCAGCAATGCATTTAGTTTGAAAATATTGTTAGTCTTCTATGGATTAAATGTTCACTTCAATTACCAGTGTGATAGCATAGTTGCATTAGAGTATGTCACATAGTACTAAGTAGTAATATTTTTCCAAAATGCAAGAGGTGTTTCTAATAGTGAGACTAAATTAAAATTAGTTGGACTCAAAACCACTTGAAAATCCTAAATTGTATGTAAATACTTTGGAAATAAAAGTCTGTGGTATCTTACAAAGGTGCTACTAAATTTAACACTGGTCCAGTGTTGCTTGTTTGAGGGTTTTTTTTAAACTAATATCAGAATTAAATTCTCTTAAAAGTCTTTAGACTTCCTAGAGTGCCTTGAGAATAGGGAACAGAGTTTCATGAAAGACACAAGCTTTGGAGAAATTTAAAAAGGTTAATCATGTTAATGCAGCAAAACAACAGTAGTATACCACTTTAAGGAGTAGCAGATCTATTAAAGCATGACATTTTATAAACTGTAGTTGTTTTTTAAAACTGAAAGTGACCAAATGTCTCTTTCAATTTTGAAATAGCACCCTGTCCAGCTTGTGGCAGTAGGAGGGAGAGGGAACAAAAGCATAGTGAAACCATAGTTGAAAATATAAGGGGGATATAGGGTGTTTGTGGCCTCACTGGAACACCTGTTATGTGCATTCCATCCATAGGCTGCACCTTTTGCATCCTAGCGTTAAAAGCAGTTCTCACACACCTCACATACAATAACATATTTTTACACATTAAAGTTTTAATATTTTTATATATTAAAATTTACTTCCAAGACGATTGTGGGAAACAGGCCCAACATCCACAATGCTCAGGCTTACATAGAAACAGGAGTGGCATCTACATAGAAGAAAGTTGCCATCTTCAAAATAAGTGGATACAAATCTTCAATGAGTTCTACCATGTAGTCTAACTTATAACCTAAGCCTATTTTTCAAAACTCAAGGCATAGCATGAAGGTACTCTTAAGTATGATCAGCATCTATATGGAAGATCGCATGGGGACTCTTCATAAATTGCTCTGACCTCTGGTAAAAATGGGTGCAATGTGCATGCAATAAAATAAGTGTAAAAGAGAAAAAATGTAAATCTTTTCAACATTAGGTTCCTATGTGGAATTGACATAATTATGAATATTATATGAATTTCAGCTGTTTCACACTCACTTTGGGTCACATCTATACGCTGCCCTGTAACAGTGTTCTCAAAGTGATTTACAATAAGATATTAAAAAAACAGTTCAGATGACACACATATAAAGCAGGAACAGATGAAAATGTCTGGGAAAATCAGCATGTTCCACCTGGGGAAAAAAACCAGAATCTATGTCAGGCAAGTCTCTCCAGAGAGGTTTTCCATCAATGAAAATGTTCTTACCTCAGTAGTCACTGGTTGTACTGCACCTGGAAAAAGACCTCAGAGGAAATTCAGATATCCTGGTTCCAAACTGTAAAAGACTTTTGGGATCAACTCTAGTACTTTGAACTGGGTCCAACAAAAGCCTGGGAACCAGTGAAATACTGGTATGATATGCTCATACTGTTCAGCCCAAATTAGCAATCTTATTGTGTTTACAGTCTGTCTTCAAATGAAATCATAGATGCAATTCATAATAGTAGAAACAGGAACTTACTTGGGCATGGGTAGTTGAAACCAGACTAACCCTTCGTGGGTACTTAGGTTGGTGTCGCCATTTGAATTGGTAAAAGGCATTGTGTGGCATGGAGGCTGTCTGTAGCTCAAGTGACACAGAAGGATCATGATCACCACAAAACTGTTTTAGGAGCACTGGAATCTCAGCCAAAATAGACATAACACTGTCTACTTAGGTCATCAAAGGGACTTTGTGTTGGACAGCAAGACCTTAAAACCCGCTTAATGCAATTTGAAATAGCAAAACCTCTTTAATGTAGCTTGGCATGTGTTTTAAAAGAACAGTATTGAGGAGGTAATACAAATTATTATTGAATTACATGCATCCCTCCATATTTGTGGCTTTGAAATTTGCGGCTTTGATTATTCGCGGATTCTCTCTAAGAATATCTAGGTCCTCCAGTGCAACTCTGTGGTCAACTTTAACCAAAACTTGCACTGAAGATTCCTAGAGAGAATACTCTACTAGGTATTTGTAGCTCCTCCAGTGCAGTTTCTTGGTCAGTGTCTGTCGGACATTGACCACAGAGTTGCACTGGAGGACCTAGAGGTTCCTAGAGAGGTGTCCTCTCAGGTAAAAATATGGTGTTTTTATTATTTGCGGTTTTTCCATGTTCACAGTAGTCTTGTGCCCCTAACCCTAGCGAATATGGAGGGACAAGTGTACATTGTGTGTAAACTTGTATATGTCTGTAGCAACCTTGTTTGCTTGCATGGATCTGTATATACTCATGTATAAGTCTAGAAATTTTAGTCAAAAAATTGATCCAAAAAACTTGAATAGATGGGACCATCCTTTGCTGAAAAGCAAGAGTGTAATCTGTTTCAAAAGCACTGACCCCACCCCCATTCTTTCATCCAGCCAACCTTTAGGGTGAAAACAAAGTTATGCCTCTTAGAATTTTGTAAGGTCTTTTGGCATCATTTTCCTTTGCTTCATTCTTTATGTCCTTTGTTACATGCCCCTAAGTTATACCCTTGACTTATCCATGGGTCCTATCAAAATCTATAATTTTGGCTCCAAAACCTGCCCTCGACTTATACATGCAGTTGATTTATAGTCTAGTGTACATGGTAACTCCTTCTGCTTAAATATTTAGTTTGCAAAATATTAATTATTTTAATTCTAGATAAGATATATTACTTTAAAATGTAACTGTCATAAACTTAAAGGAAGAAGAGTATCCCCCAAGGGATGATTTTAGTGATGCAGACCAGCTTCGTGTTGGCAATGACGGCATCTTCATGTTGGCCTTTTTCAGTAAGTATCACATATTACATCTGCAATTTCTGTAAGCAGTATTTCTGTAAGGCAGAATGGTGAACATGTAGGAACATGCAGTTTTTCTGTAAGGCAGAATGGTGAACGTGTAGTTTTCCAAATGCTGTTGGACTGCAACTCTAGTCAGCATTAGCCAGTATAGCCAAGGGATGATGGGAGTAGCAGTCTAGCATCTGGAGGGTCACACGTTCCCCCTCCTTGGTTTATGATAAATACAAAAAGAAGCTTGATCTAGCTAATGATGCTGTATTTCTAGTCACACAAGATACAGTCCTCCTAGTATGCGACAGAGGGATAATAAAATCCTTTTTATAATTGTGCAGTCATTGTTGTGTATGTATATGTCATGTAAAACTTTGTTTGATGTAGAGTGGTATGCACATGTACAACATGTTAAAAAATTAAAATTTCATATGTTGTGTAAACACAAGTTAAACAACTTGCAATATGTAATTTAAGTTAAATTAGTTTATAAGATAAATTAGAAACAATCATAAACAATCATGAAGTTATGAATATCAGAAGTCTAGAACCATTTCCATGGGATGCTTTAGATAAAAATGTTTTGTTTCATGTACCAGTACTAAATGCATTTCCACAAAATTTTCGTGCTCAAGAATGAGTAAAATGATCACATTTTGTATTTACAGACATTGTAATTCAAAATCCAGAAATTCATCTTTGTGTTAAGATGCCTTACATGCACTGAACATAGACATAGACAAAGACATCTTTTTAATTTGTTTCTGTAGTTGGTATATTTCTGTTATGGAAAGGGTTGTAATCTGTGTGTGATATATGACTGCCATCTTGTGAAAATTTTATGTATTGCAGCTTTTAAGGTCCAGCATTTAAGCTGGTAAGATGTTAACAGTGTTTGCATATTGCTTGAAATACTTTTGGCTTTCAATTTACAGAGGTTTTGTTATTTTTAAAAGTCACATACTTATAGATAAGTTGTACATATATGTAGATTTATTTTTCTCTATATTTGCTAAATTTATATCTCACTTATCTGCCAAAAATGACACTTAAAGCAATTGATAATTGAAAGCCCAAATGAAAATATATATATAATTAAATTTTTAAAAAATACAGAGTGGAAAGACATCATCAAAAAGAAACAGGAGCATCCAACCAGTCAGAGCCATCTTCAACAAAAGCCTGACCCAAATGTCAAAGGCCATTAACAAAAGGCCAAAAAGGTCTTTGTTTTATTAGATATTGCTTGTAAGACATAAAGAGATAGAAGACTGAAGAAGGATAAAGAGTCAGTGTCTCCTCTTAGCATCATGTAAACTAGGCCAGCATAAATTGTGACCCAGAAATCCCAACATAGCATACCAGCTGTATATTATATAGTATATATTGTATTTTATAGTCTCCATATTTCTGTGCCACAAGCAGGTGGTAAAACCAGGTTTACTGGGCTGCTAGTAGGCTACTGTACATGGCCTTTAGGGTATGTTCTGTTTGGTAGATGACAAGTATATCTCAGATGAAGGCAAGAAAACAGTAGTAGACCAATAAAGAAAATTGACACCATTGATTTATTTATACTTCTGAAAATGCATGTTCTTATGAAAATAATGATAGAAATAATAGTAGGATCTAACCTCTTTCAAATGAAAGGCAACTTTGAAAGGCAAGTTACCTTCCGAATGCTGTTACCTTCCTACCGAAGTGGTACCTATTTACCTACTTGCATTTGCATGCTTTTTAACTGCTAGGTTGACAGAAGCTGGTACTAGTGCAGTTAATTAACTAGTTAATTAATTAATTAGTTAACTAGTTAATTAGTACCACAGTTAAGTAGAAATAGTTAAAATACTTTATATATATATATATATATATATATATGTTCAGTAAAACATAGCAGCAGGAAAACAGCTAAAACCAGCATTAAAATTTCAGATATAAATAGCCTTTAAAAATAAAAAGGATTTCACCCTTTACTAAAATATAGTACAGTTGGCCCTCCTTATCCATGGATTTTTTTATCCAGAGATTTGAGCATACACGGCTTGAAAATACTCCCAAAAAGTATAAATTCCAAATAGCAAACCTTAATTTTCCATTTTATATATGGGACACCATTTTGTTGTGCCATTATATTTACTGGGACTTGAGCATCCACGGATTTTGTTATTCACAGAGGGTCCTGTAACCAAACTCCAGCGGATAACAAGGCCCCACTGTACTATAGTAAACTCAATGTTAGAATGCTATTTGGGAAGAGGATTCTAAAGCTGGGAAGACCCTCTTTCCAGTCATCTCCTATCTAAGCTCTGACAGCAGTAGGGACTCAGAGGAGAGACTCTCAAGACAGATCTTAAAGGATAGACAAGTGCATGTAAAAGGAACAGTCCTTGAGGTACCTAAGTCATTCAGGGTTTTGGAAATACATACTTGTATTTTGGACTGATTAGTATGGAAAGCTATTTAAAAGCTATTCAAAACTGGAGCAGTATTTTCTGTTTATTGAATCTGAGTGAGCCATCTAGGCTTACTAGGTTTTGAACTATACTTTTTAAACAGGTTTTAATTATAATTGTAACTAAGGTCTGCAGCTGGTAGATCAGAGTTTTATGGTGCAGAAGGAAGTGTGGGGTGAGGTCACCAATTTTAGCAGAAGCAGTGGAATCCATCAGAGGTACACTTTAGATCTTGAGTTTTGTTTTATTATATTAAAATTGTGGAAGTAGCCATATCTGCACCACAGTTTTTGACCCTGGGTTTTCTCTCTATAATGAATAGAGTTCATTATTGGCCACATTGTGGACCTCACTATTTTGCATGTTTGTCAAGAGTAATGGTTATGTTTCAGAGTTGATTACTTCACCCCAGTTTTCCAACACTTTCCAAGCAGAGTGAATGACTCCAACTTATTGATTCCCTCTGCTAAGTGGTTTCACTTCTGTTGTTCCTTGTGTAAAATCTGAAGTTTGGAAGATCATTGAATACTCTTCAATAAGTATACTGATAAAGTGAGACTTAATAAACATGATCAGAATTCAGCTAAATTGGAAAATGTTTTTAAGAATAGATATTTATTTCATTTCAGTGGCATTCATTTTCAACTGGATTGGATTTTGTTTATCATTCTGTATAACTAATACCATAGCAGGAAGATATGGTGCCATCTGTGGATTTGGACTGTCCTTGATCAAATGGATACTTATTGTCCGGGTAAGTATTGCTGTTTAAATTACAGTTGTTGTTTTTAACCTCCATACATTAGGATAGGACAGGCTAATTCCCGAGAGTCATTTTTTCTTTCAGATTCCACATAAATATTAAAATCTAAAATAAACATTCTTAGATATTTGCTAAGATCCTATTCAGTGATCGCACAATGTAAAGATCCACCAGTGTACTTAAGATGGAGATCTGAAGGTGACATCAGTTTCATTTTCCCTGTTTGTGGAGCATACCACATGGTCTAGGAGGGGAATTAGGGCTGCAGAAAATTTTAATTGTGGTACATGAAGGAAAATTCACTTAGATATGAGAAGGTTTTTTAAAAAATTAGAAAAAGTGAGAGAGCGGAATGAGTTTTCCCCCTGGTTTTTCTTGTTCCTCTTCCTTTTTTTCCCCCTGAAGGCATTTTTCCCCTCTTGGAAATGGATTATGGAATATTTTCCTTTAAATTGGTGAATAAAATGTTTAAGTCAAAGTGTTCACATATTTACTATCCAAAATAACTTCTAAAGACCACGTAAGTGTCTTTAGGAAGGCTTTTGTGTAAGATCATATATAGAAGATAACAACATATTTTTTCTTTTTTTTACTAATGTCTATAAAACGTCTATAAAATCATTGACCTGAGCGATTAATCTGATTCTCCCACTGCACTATACAGTGGGAGAAATTTCCCACTTTCCCTCCTTGAAAACAGGGGAGTCAATGAGCAGTGGCTGTTCCCTTGCTCTTGTGTGTTCCATTTTCTCACTTCCCTTCAACCCAACATGGAGAACTGGGGTTTTCTCTCACCTGCTCATTACTAATAACCCATCATTCGCTGACTTCTGTGCCAAAATGGGACAATTGGTGGCTGTTGCTAGGTTTTGACGTGCAAAACATAGTTCTCAACTGCAGTGAGTGGAAATCCACCCCTTGGATTATTGTAAGGCTAAGAAGCCACCTCTCCTTAAATAATAAACAACATTCATTATTTAAACATTAGCCTAAATGCATATGGTATTTACAGCTAAAGTACACCCAATGAATCAGTGGGATTTGGAAAAGTGTTGGTTCACCATTCAACAGTTGATCCAGTATGAGTTTAATGAATTGGGGCTCTAGTTTGCACTTGCAATGCAGTTCAGGTCACAGATGTTTTAAAAAATAAGTATAGTCTATAATGAATGTGTTGAATACTGAGAAAAGCTTATTTTTATATCTGGATATTGGAATTTATTCATTTATTGGAATTTATTTATTCATTCATGTAAATACTATAAACTAAAACAATGAAAAACAACATTTAAATAATTAACCTATGAATGGTTTTAAAGTATCAACTTGTGCAAATATGTTTGCAATTCTATCTGATGCTTTATATTAAGAGCCCTAAAATTTTATGCTGGTTGGCCATTTATTTTGGGGCATGAAACAACATAGAATTTACAAGTTGAATCAGTTGTGATGTCAAGAGAGAAAGAAATGATGAAGATGCAGTAAATTTAAAGTTTTAGTGAAGGTTCTATAGTATTAGGAATATGAACCTAAAACTCTGGTCAGAGTTCTTGGAGACATTTGATTCAACTCTTTTTATCAGTGAAGCATGTCGTCTGGAGACTGTTCAAGGCCAGATACCTGTCTCCAGAATCATCACATCCTACCCTCCAGCTGCCTATTCAGATTCCCACATCACAGAGAAGACAAAACTGTCTACCATGCTCACTAACAGGAACGATTGAATTGGCCCTTCAAGGTTCATTTAGCTGCGTTCAGCTCACTGCTGGGAACTGAATGCAGGAGCATCTAGTTTGAAAATGAAAAGAGTTTAATGAATTGGGGCTCTTTATGGGACTGGTTTTCTTGGCAGCGATTATCAGTAGGGGGTGTACAGAAGGTCAAAAGCTTTCCTTTTGTGGGGTCAACCAAACATCCCCATCTGATAAGATTAAACTAATGTAACTTTTGGTGTTAATATCAAAAGCAGCAGGCTGTTGTAATGTATTTGGGATGGCAGACAATGGAATGGGGAGAGGGAGAAGTACTAACAACTATTTATAACAGTGAATGATAGATTCTAGTGAGCAGTGCTTAATACACTTTTTCACAGATTGGTTCTTTTCACAGGTTTTCAGACTGCACAAAGAAAAATACCTCAAAATTGATTTTCTATTCTAATGCTTTATAGAATATTCATCTTCCAACACACATTGACCCTTTATGTGCTAAAAGTGCATTTGTTTTGTCAGATATCCTTCATATGTAGTATAGCTTACCTGTTTGTTTTAGTTTTCAGATTACTTTACTGGGTATTTCAATGGACAATACTGGCTTTGGTGGATATTTCTTGTGCTTGGTAAGTCCTGAACTTTGAATTTTGTAATTAGAATTTTGTATAACTAAAATTTTAGACAAATAGAAAAATCTAAACTTGGTTTAAGAAGTATTTTGCCAATTTGTGAATTTTCACATGTATGTTAATAAGCATCAAAAGTTGATTGGTAGTGCTAACAAATCTTATTACAAAGCATATACCATGGAGTGAATTTTTATATTGCTACCTTTCAAATAAAATACTTTTCAAAAGAGACACCTCCGAGTTGATAGTGAAATACATACAAACAATCCCCAAGGTGTAAAACTTGAACAGTATATCACTTTAAAAAAAATTAACATGTTTGTGAAAATAATATTTGTCCTTAAAATTATATCTGTATTTGCAAATGTGTAGTTTTATTTTTTCCTAAACCTAATTTATAGACTAGATTTAGATCTCTGTTACAGCAAACTATGCTGAGGATAAATTTTTCAGAACGTTGCCATTAAATCCCTTCTATTTTTGAAATGATCTCAATGTGGCTACATTATACCATCAACCTAAATATAAATGTTCCCAAAGTTAAAATGTATTCCTTTCCTATTTAAGGAGCCTGGTTTTCATAAGCAATTATGTACCATGACTGCCTGAAAACAACAACAACAAAAAAAAAACCTGAGACTTTATAAATTATTTTGAATACCAATGTGTCTATCACTTTCTATTTGATTCATGGAGGCATCCGTTTTTGCCTTAGAAATGCACCATGCATTAATCATTATGCACTCAGGCAAGGGAAGGGCTTTATGCTTACTGAACACAGTGCTTCTGTTCCCCAGTTGTCTTTTGAAAAGCTGTCTGCTAAGCTTCAAGCTTTGGGGGGAGGGGAAGAAGGCTTCTTATTTAGCACCCAGTGTGTCTCCATATCTTGGCTCACTTGCCTGGGTCAGCTGGTGAACTTGACTTGGGGTGAGACTGTTAACCAGCTTCATGCATCTAATCTTGTTCGTAGGCCACAAATCCTGTAGCCTATCTCAACTATAACTTTGTTTATAAAATTCTATATTGCCTCTCCAAAATAAAGATGCCCAAGACTATATGCAAATTAAATGAAATACAGTTTTTTCTTGACATTTGAGGCTTTGACACTCGCAGTTTCGATTATTCGTGAGGTCAAGGCTGCTGCCCACACAGTCGTCCTCCTCATCCCTCCTGGGTTTTTCCCCTGGGAAGGGAAAAAGCCCAGGAGGGAGAAGCCAGGAAGAGTGTGTGCACCAATCCCACCCCTTTCCAGGATGGAGAGCTGCCTCTTTCGCCAAGCAGCTCTCCGACTTGGGAAGAGATTTGGGAAAAGAACCCCTCACACTTTTCCAGGACAGGGAGCTGTGTGGGGAAAGACAGCTCTCTTGCCTTGGGAAGGAGTTTGAGGAAAGCAAATGCGCCCTTCTTCCTGCCATTCCAAGGCGTCAGAGAGCTCCCTGGAGCTCCCTGAAACCTTGGAAGGGAAGGAGGGAGCCACGAATGCCTGCTCCTCTACCTTTCCAGCCCCTCAGAGAGCTTGCTAAAGCTGTTTGATGCTTCAGAAGGGAGATGGGGGTGTGGAGGCACACACTGCTCTTGCCCCCTCCCCCCCCGTCTTATTTGCGAATGTTGACTTTCATGGGGTCTTGTGGCCCTAACCCCTGTGAATGTCAATGGCCAACTTGTAGTAACATATAAAACAAATGCATTCAGCCACACAGAAGCAAAAATGCCCAGACAGCCAGTAGGATAAAACTAAAAGTTAGGGAAAAAATCTACACTAAAACACCAAGAAAAAGTAAAACTGCAGACTGAGACATGCAAACACACACACAGGTTTTGATTCATACTTCATGCTCCTTAAATGGTAGCATTCCTATGGGAAAAAAACACCCGAAAAAGGTCAGTGAAACCATAGTGACATATTAATCAAAAATTCAAAGTTGTCTAAAGATTGTATCTAGGTAATATTTTCTTTCATTTGAATTGTTGTGCATCTTTACCTTCTGTCTATCCACTTAGAAATTGATCATTAGTTACGTTTTGTCCATATTATTCTGTTGCCATAGAAATACATCTTTTAATGTTTTATATTTTATCTTTCGTTTTAGGCCTTCTCTTGTTTTTCCGAGGTTTTGTTAATTACCTGAAAGTCAGAAATATGTCTGAAAGTATGGCAGCTGCTCATAGAACAAGATTTTTCTTCTTGTACTAGAGGTAAGCAGTGTTATTTCTCTTGTAGGTAAGAACTTTAATTCTATCCGAATGAAAATATTAAGTAACAACGTACTGTATTGAATTTGACTTGTCAGTTTTAAGAACCACCTTACACAAGGAGTAATGTTACTAACTTTTGTAGGGAAGAGTTTGGTTTATGTGTCTAGTATATGTTTGCCTTTAGCAGAGTTGAAGAACCTGTTGTTTTTCAGATCTTGCTGGACTTGGCCAATTTTGAGTTAGGATGAGAAGTGTTGATCAGATCACCAGGAGAGCCACAGTTTCATATTGTCCCCTTCAAATCAAAAACATATATTGCATGACTGCACACTAGATGTTCGTATAGCACTTTTGTTGTTGTCTAGTTTCAAGTCATTTCTGACTTATGGCAATCCTAAAGTGAACCTGTCATGGTTTTTTTTGGCAAGTTACTTCAGAGAGGGTTTGCTATTGCCTTCCTCTGAGCCTGGAAAAGTGTGACTTGCCCAAGGTCACCCAGTGGGTTTACATGGCTGACACAGAATTCAAACCCTGGTCTCTAGAGTCCTAGTCTAATGCTCAAACAACTACACCATGCTGGCCCTTGGTCCTAGTTGATAGTAATGCAAGATGGGTATATTCTCCAGTGAGTATTCTCTTAAAATTTTTTGAGAATTTTAAAATTTTTCATCCTCTCTCCTTTCAGATGACTCCCGAGAATTATATAATGTTCCAGGTGGTTTGATAACATTGCAAATGTTATGAAACTTCTGCTGCTGTTGTAAATTGCACCCTCCCACTTCACCATCATCATTTTTCATTTCTCTTTCCACTGTACCTGCTCTTCCACACCCTTGGTCTTCTACTGTTTTAATCCGTCCCCTCCTCTCCCGCACTTTTCATATGTTTCCCCCTTGCCTCTTCTGCCTTCCTCCATCTCACCCCCACCATTATAATCTCCCCCCTCTTTAAAGGGGAGAGACTGACACAGAGTAGGGATTCTATGTTCAATAGTTTCTCTTTCTAACCTGGTTGAGCTGGTATCAAAGGTGGTGCTTGAGTCACCAGCTTGTTGTGCCCAAGCTTCAGGTTATGCTATACCTACTTTTCCATTTAGGACAGGATAATGGTGATCTGGGAGTGGAGGCATTTTCCATAGTTTTTTTTTTTTAAATGTTGGGATCCACTATATGAAAGCTTTAAAATAGAAACACTATTGGGATAGAAAAAGATGCAAGATAAAATTGATCTATGTTGATTATTTGAAATATGGGATAAAGCTCGTTTGTGCGGATTAACTTTTTAAAAATAATAAATTATAAACAAAGGCCCAAAAGACATGGGGCAGAATAAGTGGCTTTCCAGCTGTGTTGGAGACACGTTGTTTATACGACACACTCTTCAATATGGCTGGTGAGACCGTGCTCTGGCCTTTAGACTGGAGCAAAAAGAAGTCAGGATAATCTGGCTCCTGGTGACACAGCTTGGGTTAGGCAGTGGCAGCCTGCTTTCGGGGTGGGACATGCGGGGACCGCAGACCTGATCAATTTGTGGTTGGAGCAGCCTTGGGCTGTGCTTTCCTGGCCGTCTGCTTCACCCCTATGTAAACAAAACTAAGTAACAATTCTAAAGGCCTAATTTAACAGAGAAGGTTTTATGGCCTTCTGAAAAGGTCTTCCAAATAGATCCACATAGTAGTGAAAGAAGTGGGTTTATAATCATGGGGCCACCACTGAAAAAACTGTCACCAGCAAGGGCTAGCTACTCTTCTGCTGTTGGCAGCAGCAGCATTTGAATAAAGACTCCATTTTCCAAAACTCAGGTGAGAAGTTGCTTGTTTAATATTTAAAATGGAAGTCATAGGAGACTTTGGGGCTTTCTAGATTGGCAGGAAAGTGTGACATGAAGTTGCCTTTTCCTTAATGCTTAGCAGCTGCACCACAGCCTTTAAATGGAGCTGCGCTGTTCTGCAGTTTTTAAAAAAGAAGCTGGGAAAACCAGCACCTTTTTAAAGGCGCTTCTTCTCCCCTAAAATGCAAAAAAAGCAATTTCATGGCACACTTTCCCTTTTTCTCATCTAAAGGCTAGAGTTTCATGCAGCCATGAACACACTTCATTTTGCCAATCTAGAAAGCACCTTTAAAAAGACTTTAAAAGCACCTTCAGTTTAGCATGTAAGGCTACCCAGTTGAGTCCTTGCAGCTGTTTTGTGTCTTCAGTTCAGTTCTGACACAGGATTTATTTGGTAGGATTTATTCATTGCCTTCCTTGGACTATAGCACTTGATATTCCTTGAACGTCTCCCTTTCAAGTACTAGGCCTGACACTATTTTTGCTGGTCAAATACTCTATTTGTCCTGAAATCCCCAGACTAAATTTAAGAGAGTGCATTTATTTTTACATGAAAATGTATTGTTAAAGATGCATCTTAAAGAAGCTTCTTGATTATATAAGAATCAAGTCCATCTGCCTTGGTCCAGGCCCCAGAGGGAGAGATGAACCACTGGACCTCATCCCCCTCCCATCACCTTCCCCCTTTCCTTTTGTGTTGTCTTTTAGACTGTAAGCCTGAGGGCAGGGATCCATCTAACTATAAGATTGTATGCACAGCACTGTGCAAATTTACAGCGCTATATAATAATAATTTTGGTAAATGGAGGTTTATTTAAGTAAAATTAACTCTTTCTTTTTTTCCCAGACTGCATCGGCCAGACATTCCTTTCTCGTACCAATGTGAACTTCCAGCGATCTGTAACCTTCCAAGTGCATAGGGAAAGACGACTACTAAAAACAGAAGACAAATTTGAAGCAGGATCTTTTTGCCACTTAGTGTGAATGACAGGGTGGTTTATGCTAAAGTGCCATTTCTGTTCATTCTAGTAAATATTTATATTAAGCAATGCCTTTTGTCTTGCACATATGCATATGTGCTAATTAATTAACAAGAACTTTACAAAGAATAAAGTTCATGCATATAGTCTGCTAAGCAGTTGAATACAGACAGACTTGAGTAATCTATGTTTTAATCTGAGAGATTTTAAGTGGGAGCTTGTTTTCACAGTATTATATATTATCCACTTCCTGGGCTGATATTTTGTTGGGTACAAACAGCTTGTACCAAATGATTCATAGTAAACCCTTGGACTTCATTACCATGTAAATTGCATTCATCCAATTATACACATAGAACATATTTTATCACATAGTTTGTAGTTCTATAAATGCATGTTTAAAAAGCATTTTATTGAAGGCTGACCAAGGTTGTCCAAGTGTACCTCTCGCAGTGGTCTCATTACTGTGAATTTGCTTTTCCCCTTCATGAACATATGCAATATCAGCCTCAATTGCTGCCATTCTAAAGCCTGATATAAGCAGCTGCTTGAAGTTTAGCAGTCTCAATATATGGTCTGATATTTATGTGATGGGAAGTTTCTGGTTGTTGCTGCCCTGCAGCTCCTTTAATATTGCTCTGGTAATATACAGAACCAGAAGACAAATAGGAACCATGGCTTCATGTGGGAAAGTCTGCAGTGGCTTCCATTCTCAGGAAGGAGTGGAATTATTGGGACTTTTTCAAGTTTCTTTCTTGGGAAAAAATGGGATTGAGCCACTCCCAGAACAAAGAAATCAGCTTTTACACTTGCAAAAAGATATGTGCAAAGTACCATTCTTTTCCTATCATGGCAAAACATTATCAGTCACACTTTTTTTATTTTGGCTGTTTGATCTGTTTATTGATTTTTCAGCTGGACAGTTTGATTTAGTACAAGTCTTGTAAGAAAGTTAGGCACAAATCTGTAACGAGCCAAATGAATGAAGTTGTGCACCTGAACAAACCAGGTTCCTGGTGTGGTGGACGAAGGTTATACTCAGTTAATTCTCACGTTTATCATCTCATTAAAAGGCCTAGCATACACAGTTGCTAGCCTAATCCTGCACTTTTCTTAAGCTAGGTGGACCTCTGCTTGACTTCTTTGCCACCCAATCTATCACCATAAGTTGTAACTGGAGTGTATGTTCTCCTGGCATTCCAGCTGCATAGCCTTCTTTCCGCTGGATGTTTTTAGGGATGTTCTACTGAGTTCTAATGGAAAGGAATGGAAATGGCATGGCAACAGTGATGAACAGCCTAGATTTTCAGCTTGGAGCATCAATTTCATTGTCATTACGTTCTGTGAAGATATTTACATAACTATCTATTATTTAAGGAGTAGCTCAAGTGGCTTTAAGATGTTGTTCATTATGCCTTTTTAATGGGTATGAAGATGAAGTTAGATAAATTGTTATAAGCACATTTTCATTCTTCTCCCTGATAGCAACACACTGTTGATGTTAGTCACATAACAGTACTGATGTTCCTTTTAAGTTACAAACAAACAAACAAACAAAAATCTATCTAGGGCTTTATGGGGAGGCAGTGTGAATAAGCACATGTGTAGCTTCCCCAAACATCTCTGGGACATTGCACTGTGGCATGGAGGGAGACAATATATCTTAAATATCTGCAACAACTCTCATCTCAGTTTGCTGCCAATCACTAATCACCCTGCCTCTTGGGAGTGGGAAATGCACATGTATTCTTCTGTTTATTTCTTAATTTGATCTCTTGCATTTTTAATACTAACATATAGAGGAATTATATGTTGTCTTATTTAGTGCTGTATCCAATTTTGTATCTATCGTATGCACAAGGATGACAGTTTATATTCTTTAATATTTCAGAATTACTTTTAAAAAACATGCAAGATTTTAAGTGCAAATGCCCATTCCTGCTTTTCATGAAACGAATTCTCTTATGAGTTTTTACGTTCCTTTTTGAATTTGTCTCTTATTTTTCTATTTTTCCCTCCCTCCCTCCCTTCTTTCCTTCCTTCGTTTTCTTCCTTCTGCATTGTTTGTTCTCATGAGAGACAAGTGAATAAATTGTTTTGTTTTGAAATTAAGGCTCCCAGATTCTGCATTTTACATTTAGAGAACCCTACCACACTTTTTTGGTATGCTAAGTGACTCAAAATCTGAACACTTTACCCTTTATTCCATTTTAAAACACTTTTAACTTACAAGTCAAACAAATGGTGATAACAGGTGATCTGTGAATATATGAATGTCTGTGTCTTACAGATCAAAGCAGTTTTTGAAACTAGGCTGCTATAGAGCATTCTCTTAATCTTTTTCCTCCATGCCAGTTTCCTGATTTTAATCACACATGTGTAAAATCTATTTGCCCTACCGGGAAAAGAAGTGTTATATTTGATGCAGGAGTAAAATAATCATTGCTTTGGTTATAGTAATAAGTGCTCTTCAGCTAACAAACTTCATAGTTTTAAAATCTGGTATAACAGGAAACTATGGCTCCACAATAGAAACAGCAGAGCGGTGTAAAATATTTGCTCCTCATGTAAAATGATTGTGTAACAGAGCAGACTATACATTTCCTATCCTTCCATTGGAAAGTGAAGTCTACAAGATTATTTGGGGGGGGGGGGGGGTTCACTCTTAAAAATGAGCATGCACATTTTTTTTCCTGTGAAAGTAAGTTCTTCTGTAACATGAAGCTATTATGCATGTACATCTCAAAGCCTGTGATATGATAGCCATGTTTTAATATTTGAAAGGATGTCACATTGAGGATTGTGCAAGTTTGTTTTCTGCTGCTCCAGAGAGTAGGACATTGAGCAATGGATGCCAACTACAAGAAAAGAGATTCCACCTAAACATTCGGAAAACCTCTTGACAGAGCTTTTTAACAGTGGAACACACTCCCTCAGAGAATGATAGAGTCTCCTTCTTTGAAGGTTTTCAAACAGAGGCTGGATGGCTATCTGTCAAAGATGTTTTAGTTGTGTTTACCTGCATGGTAGGGGATTGGACTAAATGGCCCTTGAGGTCTCTTCCAACTCTATGATTCCATGATTCTGTGAATCAAGTGACAACACTTAAATATTGTCTGTTGCTGTTTTCCCTTCAACCTTTTATCCCAAGGTAAATTTTCAAGACAAAGTAAAATTTGACTGCTGTGGCTGAAACTCCCCACACTTTGTGGGAAGTTGTTCATGCCTACTCATTGCCAACCAGTTCCTCCTTGTTTGTGTGTGTGTGTGTTGTTTGCCTTCAAGTCATTTCTGACTTATGGGGACCCTAAGGCAGACTTATGGTGACCTATCACAAGGACTTGCCAAGAAAACCCTTTTATTTCCTCTTTGTAATAGAAATAAAAGCTGAGCCACTTCTTGACTATAGTGAGCTGGGACAGATAGGTTATAGACTCTCTTGGCATCGTAATCCAAAATTATGGTGTCATGTGGAGAGGCACAAAGGAAGCTGCTCTCCCTTATTTATTTAGGCTTCTTTTCTCATGTGATAAGTTACTTAATGTGTATTAGTGACCTCACTGGATACTTTTTGCATTAGCTTTGTAGTTTGGAGGTTGGAAAAGATGAAGTCTGGGAACAGACTGGGGCCATTTTTTTCCCTCTGTTATTAACCTGCTTGCACAACTCCCATAGCTATTGAGGGAAAGTGAGTCACACTTACGGAGTTGTTTTTCTTAGTTTTCTTCACTACCTAACCTTTGGGAGTACATTTTGCATTGGTCTTGCCTTGGGGATGGGTGCACCTCAGCCCAGGGGCTCCCCATATGTCCAGTGACGAGGATTTCAATTTGTTCACCCACCAAGGAAAAATAATTTGTTTGGAGTGCTAGTTCTGCCATTGGTGGCGAGAGGATGTTGGACCCTATCAGTTAAAAGGCTGGAATACTGCTTTGCTGTGTACCATCTGCTGCACCATTTGCCATCAACAAAACTTATGCTATAGCAATAATGTGACAGTGTTTGGCACCAAAAGAACCATTGGAGAGGAAAAATGTCTTGTTCTGGAACAAGACATTAAATAGTTTTCTAGCCAGAAGTGAAAGAGCCATGAAATTTACAACATGTATGGCTTCCAATATTGATGGCATTACCTTCGCTGTCTCCCTGTTACCTCTGTCAGTTGATCTGTTGCATTCGTAAGCCAAGACAGCCACTGGAACCAGAATAAAACATAAAAAAGGATTATTTTCATTTATGCCAGAATGGGTAATGAATTGTGGCCAAAGGAAATTGGCAGAGCTGAGGACCTTTTAAGGGGAGCACACTGGGGGATTGCCCCATGCCTCACCTGTGTCGAGGAGTTCACACATGGAGGGGATCACATCAACGCTGGCACTGATGCATTGTCTCCAACTAATTTCTTTTATAATTGCACCAATTTGATCCCCTTAACCAAATGGTATCTTAAGAAGACCCTGACAAACTTCAGAAAAGATGTGTCTTAGGAAAGAAGAAGCCAATAAAGGAAGACAAGAGTGTAGAAAAGACCTCATGCATAGCTGAAAGATATACTAGGACTGGGAAACTGGTCTTCTGGATGGTGTTGGACTACAGTCTGACAACAGCGATATAAGCACCTGTGTGTGTTTTCTACTAATATGGAACCCAAGGCAGTTTGCAATACAAATTAAAACAATATTTAGGCTAAACAAAATATAATGGAAATGTTTTAAAACATTAAACAAAAAGTCCAGTTTAAAACAAAACAGCTAACATTCAAAACATAGTATTTTTTTAAAAAATACAGCAAACTTCATTAGAGATCCTTCTGCCACTATCGGTTAAAAGCTGAAGTCCTTGTTTGTTTTTTTTAAAGGGTATGTGCCGACCAAACAAACAGAAGGAGCCAACTGAGATGCCTACGGGAAGGAATTCTGTAACCCATATAGTTATGGCAACCTCCATACAGTCACAAAAGCCCAAAGACACCAAAAACACCACAGTTGCCAACCTTTGCTATATATGGTTGGAAAGAAGGAAGTGTTGGGTGAGGATGGTGAGAGAGACTGGAACTGAGATCTGCATTACACATTGATGTTAGCCATCCTAAGTTCCATCCTAAGGAACCCGACATAGGTAGTTTGGTGAAATATGTAGAATTACCTGCTGGAGTGCTAGTCCACTCCTCTGAACAGTAATGCCCAAGGTACTCAGAGAAGAGATGGGCCAAGGCTTAAATCAGTTTTCACTGTTTAGAGCAGATAGGCATTCAGGGGAGTTCATTGGGAGCCACCACTAAGAGAATTCTAAGCACCTCACTAAGTTACACATGTTAGGTATGAAGCTAATATATCAAGTCGTATGGAAATGATCACTGCCTTTCCATGGTAGTGGTTACAATCAATATTAGAATGGAGCCATTTGCTTTCAAACTGGTATTAATCTGGTGTGAAAGTAATATCGCAGTGTAGAGCAGATACTTGGCAACAAAAACTGATTACTGAAGAAAGTAGAAATAAATAAGGAAGGATTTCAGGGATCAGAACTGGCTTGGAGAAACAGTAATTTGGAAGCAAGAAGCTGAAAGAAGGCCAAAGGTAAGTTGAAGCTTGGTCCGCACTTCATCCAAGGCTAGGGTTGCTACTACTCTACCTCTTCAATGACAGGACTCCTCAGCCTTTTAATAATAATAATAATAATAATAATAATAATAATAATAATAATATAGCCTGCCCAATCACTAGGAATCTGAGCAGGTTACAACAATACAAATGCATTAAAAATACAATAAAATACAAATTGATCCCTTCCCAACCTCCCTCCCAATATTAAAACTACAATTAAACAAAAGCAATAAATAATACAAAATAAGTAAACATAAAAATAGTTTGGCAGGCAGAGAGACATCACAGAATGAGGGTCATATTCATAAACATCCACAGGGAGAGAAAGCTAGGATATATTAGCTAGGTTGGGAAGGCCTGCTGGAAGATATCTGTTTTAAGAGCCTTTTTGAAGGCTGTAACAGTGGAAATACGGCAGATCTCCTCCGGCAGGTCATTCCACAACTTCGGTGCAGCGATAGAAAAGGCCCTTTGATTAACAGAAGTTAGCCTAGCTATTATTGGCTGAAGAAGGTTTTTATTCAGTATCTCACACAACTGCCCATAAAGTAGCTAGTGAAGCTTTTACTCCTTGCTTAGTTACCATTCCAGGAAAAGTTGCTACTAGCTTTATCAGAATGGTTTTCCTATGAACACATGAAAAAGACATGAAGAATATATATCGTTTATTTCATCTAATATGGATCCAAAGCACAGATATGATTACAATTACTGTAATATTAAGTCATGAATTTCTTTAAAAAAGTAAGCACCCTGATATATTTTTAAAAAGAAGTGCTAACCTTTTAGAGCAGGTCTGGGATCATGAAGTCCCACAGACTTTCTTGGGCTGCAAATCCCAGCATTTTCACCATTGGCTCTACTGACTAATTCTGCTGGCATTTGCAGTCCAAGATTGGAAGGACCACAGGGCAGAGTGGAGGAACAGACTGCTGAGCTATGTGTAGGAAAACAGAGTTTCTAATTTTCCCCCTCTACCTTTTAGCAGTAGCCTAGGAAAGAATTAGGTAGGAGATACATTCTCTAGTACTGAGGGAAATCTTAGTTGGCTTCATTTCGTTGTCTGATTAAAGGCACAGGAGGAAGAGGAAAAAATAGATTGCAACCCTGTCAGTGAAGGAACTCAGACACCTAAGAAATACATGAGGTTAATGGCAACTAACAGCATCTGTCTATGAGGTTTCTTCCAAATGTCCAACAGTGTCAATATCAGGAGCAGAGTAGAGTGACTGGGCCATTGGATCAGCATCCAAGTACCATCCAAGTACCATATGACTCAGAAGCACAGTGAACTGCAGATGTAAGGAAACAGGCATTCATTTGTTGCCATTGGGGCTTTCTAGATTGGCAAAAAGAAGTGTGTTCATGGCTGCATGAAAGTCTAGCCTTTAGATGAGAAAAAGGGAAAGTGTGCCATGAAAACGCTCTTTTTGCATTTTAGGGGAGAAGAAGCGCTTTTAAAAAGGTGCTGGTTTTCCCAGCTTCTTTTTAAAAAACTGCGGAACAGCGCAGCTCCATCTAAAGGCTGTGGTGCAGCTGCTAAGCATTAAGGAAAAGGCAACTTCATGTCACACTTTCCTGCCAATCTAGAAAGCCCCATTGTTGTTTTACGACAGGAGTGGAAAACCATAAGTCCTCTCAGATGTTTTAGGCCAGAGATGTAGAACCACAAACCCTACACTAGCTATCACACCATACCATTGGTTAGGACCAGTGGGAATTGGAGTTCAGCAACACAAAAAAGTCACCCAAGTTCCCTATCTCTATTTTATATGTTATGTTTTTCCAGAGATCATGTAACCAGATGCATTGTTCCTCTCCTAAATCTAGAACATTTTTTCCTAACCTGGTACCCCTCCAGAGGTCATTGACTATGCCTGTTGGGGATGATGGGAGCTGCAGTCTACCACTGCTCTAGGGTACTGGGTTAGGAAATGCTGGTCTAGATAGCAAATGCAATTCTTAATTTGCTATTAAATCTTTAAAACCATAACTTGTTCACAGAACTGAGAGAGAATCGAGACCTTGATTATTCTGTTTTCTGTCTGCCACATTCATCTATTCTTCTATTCTATTCTGTTCTATTATATTTAGATCTTGGAAGCAAGGGTCAGAATGAATTCCAAGTCCGATAACCAACTTTTTCTTTTGCCTTGAGTATAGAGGAAACTTTAAAACAAAACAAAAGAAAAACTCAGCATCCATAGATACTTAGGATAAATAATAGCCAGATCCTTACTGAGTATCCAGATGAGGAACTGATGGGTAATGAGTTTATTGAGCTTTGGTTTCTGCTTGACCGTTCTGCCCACCCAGAAGGCTCAATAAACCACTTCCCTCTCTTCCGTTGTTCTACGGAGAAGCGGCCTTCCTGAATTCAGCTATATAAGCATTTAATGAGTGACCTATTTGTAAAACAGCTTTCCTAATTGGCAACTGCAAATGAGAGTGGATATAGAATGTCGAAAGCTTTCCCCTTTTATAACCTCATCTTCCTCTATTTCCCCTCTGAATGGAATGTTACCAAGGCAGAAATGGCATAAAGTTTATTCTACTCCAGCAGTGAAATGCAGTGTTGACAACACCTATCCACAGCCTTTCTCACCTAGCTGTCATCAGGCGAAAGGGGATGGGTAGGGGGAGAGAAAGAAAAGAAACATTCTGTCTTTCAGATTTCACTTTTAAAATAATCTCCTAACCAGGATTTAACAACCTTGTATAAATAGTGGGGCATATGAGTGCAAATGTAATTGTTTCAAGGTACAGCCACCTTTTTTTACTTCACAGATGTAGATGAGGCCTGGGCAAACGGAACAGGCAACTGTTTCCGGTTGGATTGTGTTGGATAAAAGCAGAAGGAAAAGTCAGCGCAACCATTCCTAAATTTTGAACTTTAACACAAGTGTTGACTAGAAGATATAGAAAGGCTGGTTACTATCTTACATACCATAGTATCTTCCATACTATTACTTTTATTTTGAGCCTTGACTGATTGTTCAGTTAGAATAGGAACTGAAATGTCCTTCCTCAGGGAAGTGTTTCTGACATGAATGGATGTTCAAAAATGTACACAGATATAGAAATAGTTTTTCAAAAAAAGGTACCAGGATGGCAATCACGTGTTTAATGTGTAAGATGTAGTGCATATTTTTCTTCTTAAAACAGCATCTGTGAGGGACTGACTGGGATTAGGGTGCATGGAGAAAGGGTCTTTAATTATGTTCCTCTTTAAAACTATGCTCCTCTTTAACTATGCATTATGCTCCTCTTTAAAACCAGAACTCGTAGCGAATGTTTTAGAAAAAAACCCAGTAGCAATTGGTTTTAATTAAAAAAAAAAGAATAAAATGTTAAAATGTAATACAGGTTGAGTCTCTTTTACCAGAAGTGTTTTGGATTTTGGTTTTATTTATTGGATTTTGGAATATATGCATATACTTAATGAGATATCTTGGAGATGGGAGTCAAGTCTAATATACACCTTATATATATAGCCTGAAGATAATTTTATACATATTTGTAATAGTTTTACAAATCATGAAACAAAGTTTGTGTGCACTGAAACATCAGAAAGCAAAGGTGTCATTATCTCAGCCACTCATGCAAAATGTTTTGGATCTTAGAGTATTTCGGATTTTGGAATACCAAATAAGAGAGAGAGAGACAACCTGTAGTGTTCTAGTATGCTTCTGGTGTATTTAAAAAACTACACTACATATATGGTCTTCCATATTTCCTCTCGGCACCTGCATTTTTGGCTCTCCGTGGAGGTGTTGCTACAGAGCATGGATGGGCAACATCTGGTCTGTGGGCTCCACAGGGCCAATTCTGTACCCTCAGGGCCTCCAAGAGATCAAAACTATTTATTTTTATTTTTCAAAATGTTGTGAAATGCCCTCTAGAGACTATGGCAGGCTTTTCTGTCATGTTTTGGGCCCCCTGGGCCATTTAGTCCCACAAAATGCCTTTTTTAAAACAAATGTTTTTTGTAAAAAATTCCAAATGGCCTTTCCCCCATAGAAACATTTTGTGTGAGTGTGTGTGTATGCAATGGGAAGGGTGCAGTAGGGAGTGTGCCCCCCCCCCAGGTCTCGTAGGAGGATAATGTGGCTCTCTAGCCTCCCACAGTTGCCAGCCTGTGCTATAGAGATTGCCATAGTGAGGGCCTACCCCCTACTAAACCACTGCTAAAGAAGCAAGCTCAGGAAAGGTTGGAGAGCTGATAGCACAACTGAGCAGGCTCAGACTGTCGAGCGATACAGAAATAAGAATGAAGAAGAGTTCATCGGGAAGAAAGGTGAACAGCATCTTTCCAGCCTTAGAGACACAGAGGACTCTTTCAAACGGGAGGAATTTCTCCCAACTCCAAATGGAGCCAATGTGGATTCATGTAAATTCGCTTGTTTAGCGAATTTACATGAACCCCTGCTCTATTCGGAAGAACCCCTGCTCCATTCGGAATTACTTCCCATTACCCGAAAATAACCCCCTCTTGCCCGAATTTGCATGCGAAGCTTTAATTCGCAATAAAGTAAAACCCATGATTGCATTCGAATTGGCTTCCCTCTTGCCCGAATTTGCGTGCGAAGAGTTAATTTGCAATAACATAAAACCCATGATTGCATTCGAATTGACCTTAAATTATACTTCCAATTTAGCCTCATATGAAAGAGTAGAGAGAAAGGGGAGAAGAGAGTTTAAAAAACGTTGTACAGTCCAAGTGACTTTAATACCAAGTCATACAGCGACTAGGGACATGAACCTGTCCTAATGTGGCAATGTTCCAACTATCCTTTTTTATGTTGCACAGAGAAGGGGTCTTTAATTATGTTCCTCTTTAAAACGATGCTCCTCTTTAACTATGCATTATGCTCCTCTTTAAAACCAGAACTTGTAGCGAATGTGTTAGAAATGTTAGAAATGGCAATGTTCCAACTATCCTTTTTTATGGGTGGCGGTGATGCACAGTAGCTCAGAATAGCATTTTGGAAGCTCCTCACAATCCAGAATGGCTGCACTAGCCACATTAGTTGTGTCTTGTCGCTTAGGCAACAGACTCTTAAAATTATGCAAAATGAGAAGGCTCCAACAACAAATTGTGCCCCTAGGGGGCACCAAAGCCAACCAAACATAGACCGTCCCATTACCTCTATGGCTTCAAAAACTCATGATTCATCTAGTGTTGCAAAAAATGTTCTAATAGGATTAACAACAATGAATTATCTGCCCGGGACATTCAAATTAATAATTTAATAAATTACCTTTTAAAAATAACATTACAAACTCTACTGAAATATCACACACACCAGAGGTTTCTTTTCTCAAGCAGTTAAGCTGCTATTGCTGCCCAAAGCAAAGGGTGATTTTTCACTAAGATCATTGCGAAGGGATATTACCTCTTCCTTTCCTATCTCTGCTCCAGTGGAAAACTGTGTTTTTCATTAACCATGAGTTTGTATTTTAAATCATGCACTTAGCACAACATCCAATACAAGTACATATTTTTTAACAGTTTAAACTTGTTTTGGTATGTTTAACAGTTTAATGTTTTTAGACTGTAGACGATATTTTACTCTTTTACATTTAAAACGGCTTTAAATTGAGCCATTTTAGATCAGGGTTTGAATTCATATTTTAAACCAGGATTTGAATCCCTGCTCAGCCATGGAAACCCATGGGTGACCTTTGAATAGTCACTACAGTACGTCTTACCTTAAGAGGAAGAAGACAATGGCAAGCCTTCTCTGAATAGGTATTGCCAAGAAAACTCCATGATAGATTTCCCTCAGGGTCACCATAAGTTGGAAGTGACTTGGAAGCACACAAACAGAACAATAACAACAACAAATAAATAACTTAATAACTGATAAAAACAGTTTGACCTCCAGGAGCTCAATAGTAGCATCTAATCTTCCTTCAAAGATGCATTCACCTTTACCGATCCTTTGCATTGTATGGTATGCACAAAGCAGGCTAGTTGGCACCTTGCATGAACTGAGGATTCCTGAGAATCCTGAATCCTTCACCCCATGCAAGAATTTCATGACAGATCATCAGGCAAGGATAAAAGAATCTTGTGAAGGTAAAAGGCAGATTGGGCAGTTGCTAAAGATCTAGAAGCCATACCAACCTCATTTTGGCAGACAGCCCACACTATAGTAATCCACTACCCACCTTTCATTCCAAAACCAAAAAGTGACTTGGGCTAAAGTAGACTCAGGGGTATGGTGTCTTAGTGGTTAAGAAGCTGACTCTGACAGTCACAGGGTTCTCATGTCAGCAGTTTGAGACCCAAGTGCCATGTGACAAGAGTGAGTTCCCACCACTAGTCCCAGCTTCTACCAACCTAGCAGTTTGAAAGCATGTAAAAGTGCAAGTAGATAAATAGGTACCACTTCAGTGGGAAGGTAACAGCATTCTGTTCAGTTACGATGGCCACATGGTGACAGAGTTGTCTTTGACAATACTGGCTCTTCAGCTTAGTAACAGAGATGAGCATCACTCCCTACAGTTGGTTATAACTTGGCAACCTTGTCAAAGGGGAAACACTTTACCTTACAGTAGACCTAGATTCCTTCTCAGTAGTCTTTAATTGGTTAACCACAGTCTTCACAGGCTTCTAAGGGTGCAAATGGCCATTTTTAGGCCTAATAATTTGGCAAAGAAGTCCAAAAGGTGTTGCTGAAGAAGTTTATCATACGATGGAATTAGGGGGTATAATGCAATGGCAATCTGAATGCAATCATGGGGTTTCACGTAATTGCATATTAGAGTATCTCACACAATTTTGGGCAAAAGGGAAGTCATTCCGAATGCAATCATAAGTTTTACGTTAATGCATATAAGAGTATCTCATGCAATTTTGGGCAATGGGGGGGGTCATTTTTGGGAAATGGGAAGTCATTCTGAACGCATTCCGAATACAATTAGATTTCACATAAATTCGCCAAACTAGCAAATCTATGTGAATTTGAATTGGCCCAAATCGAAATTGGGTAAAATTCCTCCCGTGTGATAAACTCCGTAGTCTAAGGTCCCTGGGAACCACACTGAAAGTCTTGGTAGGCCTGTGTTGTCCATGGACCATGCAATTCTGACCCTTGTTTTGAGGCTGCATCTTTGTTTTGATGCCCAGAACTCATAAGTGTGTGATTATTTGCATACCTAATTTGAAAGAAGAAAACCATTAATACAAGAAAGAAGCCCTTTCCTTCGAATGCTCAGCAACTTCATTAGCCCACTTTCTGAATTTGGGCTGTGGACTCTAACCTACGGTAATGAAATGCACTGTCTGCCTTTAAAACAAACATTTCTTTAAAGCAAAGTCTTGTCAGTTCAATTTCCTCACTTTCTTTTGCAAGGAAGTGTGCTGACAAAGCTCCACAGAAAAACAGTCTCCTATAGCCTAGTTTCCCTCTTGTTGGGACTGGATAAAATGCTGTGGGAGACTTGTGGAAAGATCAGGTGAAGGACAAAGATGCAGTTATGGCATGTTTTTTGGACTATGTAGATAAGAAAGGAGAAACAAGAAATCTCCACCAATCTATGAGGAAATCCCCCCTCTCCCACCAAGAGAAACCACTATATAATTTATTATTTTTGAGTTATGTCAAGGAAAAGGAAGTTTTCTTTTACTTTTTCCTCTTTCTTTGCTTCTATCATACATAAAACAAGAGAAAAATCAAACCTACCTTCCTTTGAAAGAGCTGGGGGAGAGGGAAAGAACAGTACTCACTATACATCTTGTTTGCTTAGTTGGGCCTTTTCTGAGATTGAAATTGGTGTTCTACAACACTCTGAGACACATTTAGTCAGCTGGGGTGGAGGAGGAATAATCTCTCTTTCAAAAAGAAATCTGCAACACAATCCTATGTAGATCTAAGTGAGGTCAGTACTACTTGCTTTCAAAGACTGCATACAATTCTTGACTGTACCTTCAGCCATTTCCATCCATATTTTCCTGAAGGACACATGATCAGTTGGGTTACAGATGAAAATAAGCTTCTGTAGAGACATAGCAATCCTAATTGTGGTCACACGAGGGTGCACTCTCTTCAGAACTAAGTACATAAAACTATGCTTACCTCTGCTCAGTGATCAGATGCCAGACCAGTTTAAATAAAGCAGGGGTGGGTATCATGAAATTGCATCAAACACGAAGACTATGTACTTGTGTACTATGTAATCTCTGACAAAGCTACTGCTTAGAATCATAGAATCATAGAGTTGGAAGAGACCACAAGGGCCATCCAGTCCAACCTCCTGCCATGCAGGAATTCTTGATCAAAGCATACCCGACAGATGGCCATCCAGCTTCTGTTTAAAGACCTCTAAGGAAGGAGACCCCACTACACTCCGAGGGAGTGTGTTCCACTGTTGAACAACCCTTACTCTCAGGAAGTTCCTCCTAATGTTGAGGTGGAATCTCTTTTCCTGGAGCTTGCATCCACTGTTCTGGTTACTAGTCTCTGGAGCAGCAGAAAACAAGCTTAGTCCCTCTCAATATGTCATCCCTTCAAATTTTTAAACAGGGCTATCATATCACCCCTTAACCTTCTCTTCTCCAGGCTAAACATACCCAGCTACCTAAATCGTTCCTCATAGGGCATGGTTTCCAAACCCTTCACCATTTTAGTGACCCTCCTCTCTCTGTTTAGTATGTTATACAGCAGGTGAGTGATCTGAACCCAAGTCCACACAGTCTGTCCAACATTCTATCCATGATACCACATGAATGATGACCATACCAATATTGTTTGAACTGAAAAGGAGAAATAGCCACCAAATTTCCATACCCTACCAGTTTTCCTGATCTGGCAGGGACAAATCCTGGTTAATTCTGTCATCTCACTTTTTCAGCTGCTTTTAAAATATCACAGATTCTCTCTCCTCCATCCATGTTCTCCCTTTGTTCTCATTTTACTGCAATTGTTGCAAATTGACTTCAACGTGCAAAAGTAGCTTGCCCTCAATTGACTCAGTAGACAGGAGAGGGGGCAGTGGAACCCTCCTTCTCAGTAGTCTCAGGGAAAGCAAACAGTTGCAGCCTTTCATAACTTGCATCTTCTTATTCATTAATAACCTCTGACATCATAACCACATTCAGAGTTGGCTTGGCCTCAGGAATCTTGGGTCTTGTCTGTGAAATTTTAGATATGAGATTGTGTCTTGTCTGTTTTTTTCAATATGTAGCAAAATAGATACAGATTCTTCTCCTCTAATGTTTATGTGGAGATGGAGTGCAGAACATATTTCTGCTTTTTGGAGAGATGTCTGTAAACTGTAGCAGCAGTCCCCAAACTATGCTCTGAAAAACCCTTAGGGCTCCACATGCACTACACAGATGCTCTGCGGCCACTCAAGGAAAATGAAAGAAATAAAAGTTGAATGAAATTTAAGAAACAAAAATAACACTACTCCTAAACACTATTAACTTGTAAAACATAGAGTAGGCCTCTTAGGGGCTCCAACATAGACACTGATTCTAAAAAGGGCTCCACATGTCAAAAAGTTTGGGAACCCCTGCTCTATAGAGATGATTGAAACACTATGGGAAGATACAACACCAATTTATCAAATGTTTATCCCATGAGGTCTAGTAAACAAATCATGGTAAGATATATGAACTACAAATCAGGATAGAATATCATAATCCCCATTCTCTGCACATGGAAGCCAAAGAACTGGAGAAGGGACTGCTAATGATTTTCCAATGATACACCATGAAAGAGATACCCCATTTTTCTCCTAGAAGTGGGACTCAAGACTACTTATAAAAATTGAAACAGATACAGATAAAAATGTATAAAGGGAAAACATGTAAAAAGTTATGATTAAAATGTAATTAAACTAAATAAATAAAAACAATTTCAAACATATCTATAAAATCAAAAAACAAAGCCACAACATCAAACTGTTAAAAGCTCTTTCCTAACAAACAGCCTGATCTCAAAAGACTGTTGGAATCATTTTTTAAAAAGATGCCTTTACGTGCGAACGAGAGGACAACAGGGAGGAAATCAGACAGCAAGCTTCCCTAGGAAGAGTATTCCAGAGCTTGGGAACAGCAGAGACAGTCCATCCCTGGACTCTTTCAAACGGGAGGAATTTCTCTCAATTCCGAATGGAGCCAATGCGGATTCATGTAAATTCGCTTGTTTAGCGAATTTACCTGAACCCCTGCTCCGTTCGGAAGGCATTCGGAATTACTTCCCATTACCCGAAAATAATCCCCCCTTGCCCGAAATCGCGTGAGAAGCTTAAATTTGCAATAACGTTAAACCCATAATTGCATTCGGAGTGACTTCCCTTTTGACCGAATTTGCGTGAGAAGAATTAATTCGCAATAATGTGAAACCCCAGGATTGCGTTTGGATTGCCCTTGGATTATACTTCCAATTTCCCACGTCTGAAAGAGTCCCCTGAAGATCTCAAAGCTGTTGGCAAAAGCTGTTGGCTCTTAGGCTGCATCTGCACTGCAGAAATAATCCTGTTTGACACCATTTTAACAGCCATGGCTCACTGCTATGGAATTCTGAGATATGTAGTTTCTTGTGACGACAGAGCTCTCTGACAGAGAAGACTAAATGTCTAAAAAAACCTACAAGTCCCAGAATTCCATAGCATTGAGCCATGGCAGTTAAAGTGTTGTCAAACTGGATTATTTCTGCAGTGTAGATGCAGCGTTAGGGGGGGAATACAGTCCTTCAGATGGTAATATATTGCATTAAAAATTCAAGTGAAATATAATATTGGAATGGCCTCTACAGGGGTGTGTGTGTGAGAGAGACAGCACAATCTTGCTGGCAGGACTGCTCACACATGCTCATAAAGGATTATGGAGGGACCTGCTGGTTACCTTGCTTATTGTAGGCAGGCACGCACAGCTACAGTAACATTGGCTAGCTAGAGGATAATCCTATTCTTTTCCTGTTCAAGCTTGAATGCATTGTTTACTGCAGAGACACTGCAGCAAATTGATAATGAAAATCTGTGTTTCTCTAGCCCTCCTTCATCATCATTCCAATGCCTCTAAAAATTGTTTACCTAGACAGAAGATGAGGAGAAAAAGGAATGGCTGATTAGGCATAAAAAGCCTTTTTAAAGATGAGCTGTGCTAGTAGAGGTTCTGTTAAATGCTATATGAATATACTAATCTCCGACAGATACTCGACCAGCCCAGCATCATCAATCCCTCATGTGCATATGTGCCCTTCCCATATCCTAAGAGTTTTCCATCTGAAAATTTAGCGCTGCTTAAGGAAATTAATTTCACTCAACCTCATCTTTAGTAAGGTGAAAGTGATGTTGGCCTATAATCCAAATTATAGGAAGATTTCTTCAGTATTTCCAGAACATGGGAAAAGCATCAAATTAAAAAAAAAAAATTCCACCCCTTCTAAATACAAGCAGCAAAGAATATCTTGCTTGCTAGTTATAATTGCTTAAGCCTGAAATAGTCAATGTTTTTGTAGACGTGGACAGTAAAATATTATGTATTTTAGTAACTTCCTAACAGCCTTATGCATACAATTCTTATATTGTAAGGTGACTCGGGCAGGTAACTTGCAAACTCTGAAGTACAAATAATATGAGAATGTTCTTCCCTCAAATACCAATGTGTTGGCCTTGCCAAAGTTTGCATCGCCTGGAGCTTTTGCTTCAAACTGGTTGGAGCGGATGTCCTGAAGAGTTTGATCATTTATTTGTGTGCATCACAAAACCACTGCATAACTTGGCAGAGGATAGGAATGGGAACGATTTTACAGGTCAAGAATGAGGTCAATTGGCAGGACTTGGAAGGAACCACACAAGGGTTCTGGCCATAGTCCTTCTGATGTTCAGTCCTCTTACATCCGCATGACACTGAGGCTGAACTTAACATGGTGTTAAATGCTCCATAGAGGTTCCTGTGCACCCTGTCCCCTGGTTAAGATAATAGTAACATTCACTTGATTCAGATCTGAGAAGGAATTTGGAATCAGATAATTACAAAACAACAGCCATGAAGTTGGGAGTCCTTTATAAACCCTTTTGAATTTGCTTTGAAACTCCATTGTTACATTAGACATTTCTCTTTGCAGGAATTTTGAACAGCCTCCCCCTTCCCCTTGCTTTCTGCTAAATGTCTGGTTTCTGTTTTCAATACATCTACAAAACAGCTAGAGCCAGTAGTGAATCATTGCTGTTATCAAGTTCTCTGACAGCCTGGTTTCAACAAGTCAAGCCTCTCTTTAACCTGCTATTTTAAGCTGGCTGAATGGAAACCTCTACCTGCCAGAACAAAACCCTTTTGCATGTATTAGGAACAATCTCTTATTGTCTTCAAGGATAACATGGTGTCAGTAAAAAGCAAGAACTGAAAGCTAGTGTGGTGATTCAGAACTTGCAGTAGCTATATTGTCCTTGCATGCTGGTGTTTCAGTACAAACCTGTAGACAAGATTAAATGCTTGCACAATAGATTGGTCTTCCTATCAATCTCTCTCTCACATATACACAGAGCAAATAAAGTAAGAGTGGAGTACATACTGCTGTAATATAAGCATACCTGACATCCCTTGTGCTGAATATGGGGATTTTATGTTTTCTTATGTAGAGCCAGGAATGTTCTTAAGGGTTCATAGTGACCTTTAGAACAGTAGAAAGTTTCCCATGGGAAAGGCCTGAGGACATGTGGAGGGCCTAGGTGATATCAAAATAAAAGTTAAATGGGTTTGCTGATTGCTCCATCCTCCACAGATCCTCTGGCACTGGAGACAAAGACAATCCCATTTCTCCTACCTTCTCCCTGCCATGTTCCCAGTCAACTTTCCTATCCAGATACTTTAGGGTTGTCCTACATCCAATCCCTGTTTTGTTAATCCAAAATTAAATCCATTTATCAAAATTGTTCCCTTTGTGAATTACATGAGAGAGCAGCCAAACTCTTTGTACTTTATGTTGGAATGTTAAGTATCCTTTGAGGCTAAGGTATCAGATATAAATATAAGCCCTAGCTCTAGCCTCAAGTGTGCAAAGAGAGCCTCTTTCACCCGTTGTGTCACTCTCAGATGCTGTCTGAGCTACACCCCACTTTCCATGGATCTCTTCTTCAGGACTGGTAAATATTACTCCCTCTACAGCCCTAAGCCTCTCCTATCCAATTTCTGTATCTTCATCTCAGCTAGTTCTTTATGCTGTTTCTGTTTGAACTGTTATTGTGTGTTTGGCTGCAGTCTTGCAGATTTCTAAATAAAATTCTTCTTTATTCATTAAATCTGGAGATCTCCTTTGGCTAAGCAATTGCCCCAACATATAAGGAGACACTGACACAATTGGTGGGGACCCCGAGTCTGGCCACCTTTTTGGTGGACAATAAATAAATATGTACCACTGCAAAATAGTTTATTGTATTAATAGAAATGAAAAGATGCTACAAAGGCTTGACTTGACGTATGAAATCAGCTGTTCATCTAGGGCATCTAATTCCCCACACCAGTTTTTATGCCCTCAAGAGCCTCTGCTTCTGTGTCCCCAGGGATTTTTTTTTCAATAGCAGTGGCAAAAAGTTGCTCCAGTTTTCTAATTAAAGTATGAGCCATACTTATTTACCTGTATATCCATACTCCCAGAAATGTCACTGTCCTTGGCAGGAGGGAGGGAAAGGTGGTACGGCAGCAGGGGAAGGACATACTTCTTATTTAAAATGGTTTCTTTTCCCACTGCCATAACAACAGATTTGATGGTGCAAGGTGTACATGCTATCCCCAGCAGATCTGATGATGCCAATGCATTTCTACAACTATATGCCATGGACCAAGGGCTAAAGCTATTTTTTTTCTCAGCTTCATAATTAGCTCTTTTAAAATTTGTTCATAATTCCTCTATGTGCCCCTATGGTCATATGGCCAATACATGAAAGCCTATGATAAGTCCATTTGTCTAGTACAGCACCTACGTAGCCCGCTGTATTTTGGAGAGATTTTGTCTGTAGTCTACAAAGCAGGGAGAGCCATCATGGTGTTTAGCATTGGATTACTACTCTGGACACCAGAATACAATTCCTTGCTTGGCCATGGAAACCCACTGGGTGACCATGGGCAAGTCACACAAATAGCCTCAGAAAACCTCATGATAGATCCACCTTGGGCTCACCATAAGCCAGAAATGACTTGAAGGCATTCAACAACAAGTACTACTACAAATCAGGCAGAAGTGCAGTGTGGGGATAGCAGGAAAAAAACCACCCTTGTCCTGGGCTATAATCCTCCCTGTTTTTCACTATATGTGCCAGTATTTTGTGTTGCATGTGCCACTTGTGGTACCCGTTCATGTGAGAAACACTTCCCCATAAATCTTACAGAAAGGAACATAAAAACTGGGTGCTGCAAACAAAAAGCACATAAAAGCACACTCTGTCAAAATGAAATCTTTCCATTGCTTGCTGTGTGTCGCACTAACAGCATTTGTAGGATGTGGTACTTGACCCAATCTGCCAGAAACTGTCAATTGTTCATCTGTCTCTCTGCTTCTCTCTCATTCTGTCTCCTCCGCCTTCTCCTTTGCTCAGGTAGGCTTGCCCCACATGAACAATGGATCTTTTGTGCTCCAGAACACATTCCACCACACCTAACATCCGCTTTCACACATAAAATCTTTTCCTCTCACCCATAGCACTACCTGTGTCCCTTGAGCTTTATGAACATTCTTTTGCCTTTCTTCTTCTTCTTCTTTTTTTGCATAGGGAAGCGGAAGAGAGGCTTCATTTGAAGAGCCTTGTTTAGATAAGATGAAGATGATGATGATGATTCCTAAGGACACTATAATTGTCCCCATGTAAAAGCTTAAACATACTACACAAAACGATCAAGTATTTACCAGAATATTCTTTTCCCATTTTTATTTTAAAATGTCTGCCATTGTTTTGCTTCTTTCCCTTTACAACAGTAACTAAGCGCTTAAACCACAATACTGTCTCTCCTAGTACGCAGCCCCAACATCTTCTGTATCTGTCTGTCTATCAATCATAATTTTATCCTGCCCTTCTTTCCTCTGACATTACTTTGCTTATAATAAATAATTTTTTAAATGTAGGAATTCCTGAAGATACCAATGGCATTACATTTCTCTTCTCTTTTAACCTCATCCTTTCTCAACCCATATTCTTTTTCCTCCTCCTCCTTTTTGATTATTTATCTGTCTCTTTCGAAGGTGCAAGGTGAGGTACATCGAGAGATTAAAATACAATACTGTATATAACTAAAGATATTAAACAATTTAAACACATAGGTTAAAACACTTAAACATAGGATTAAGGCTACCATTACACATTAAAATCACCCAGGCATAATCTTAAAAATATACCAATTTAAAATTCATAGTTAAAAATGCACAGGACTAAAATGGCCTCAATCCACAGTGGAACTTGTAGTTCAATAAAGCCGTGAGCCCTAAGGTTTTTTCTTTTCTTTTTTCTTTTGAAGGGGATGGCTTTTCTCTACCAGGCCCCTAAAGCAGTTTCTTTCTCATTTGCCTTCCTTCCCTTAATCTGATTTCCTGTTGTTTTCCTGGGCTATGGCTTGCCTCCTTTTCTCCAGCTGTTATTTTTCTCCAGTTCTTTACTATTGGACACAGAGCTGCTTTTGTCTTTCTGACATCCACAGCAGATGTCTGTCTGACTCAAATGCTCCTGAGCACCTGTTGATTTGCCTCTTCTCCCCCCCCCCCAAGCTCATACTTTAAAGAGCCCTGCAGAGTAAACACACATCTGGAACCCTGCTGGGGGGGGGGGACAAGTAGTGTGGGGGAGTGATTCTGAATGGAGCATGTTCCCCACTTCCCCTCCTCCTGCTGTCAAAATCCCATCCACAACTGGTTTCTAAGGACTTTGTTGCAACCCTTTGTATATAATGCAGGCTATGGCCTTCAAATGCAGTCTGCCACAATGCAACCACATTAAGATTGTGATAACAGGGACTTGAAGCAAAATGTTGCAACACAAAATGTTTCTCTTAAGCATTTCAGTCAATCAGCCGTACTGGTCTTCCATGTTAACTCTATTCTGTTCTCCCTTCCCATCCAATTTTCTGTTTCTCTCCACTCATGTCATTTATCATATTGTGGCTAGTCTACTGAGCATGTCCAATTGTCATTGGATTGCTTTTATTTATTTTTTTGGCATGGCAATGTTGGAAGGGATTCTACTCCTTACAGATGCTTTCCTAAAGATCCCCCCCCCCGTTACCCTTTTATAAACATGAGTGTCAACCCTGTGGACACCTTCTTTTTGTCCCATGGGTGGTATCTTTCTCACTACGCAGGCAATGGCGCTTATCTCTAAATGTCAGAAACTTTATGTTCTGATAGATCTTCTTCTGTGACTTTTCTTTCTCAAAAGTTTTTTTTAAAATTCTGGTTGATTTAGCAAACTTTGGCTGAAAGGGCTATTGAAGTGACCAAATATAAATCACATTACAATGCATCATTACAACATGCTTAAGAAGAAGGAGGGAGAAAGAATATTAAGAGAAGAGGAGACATACAAAGCCCCAATTCATCTATTTGTTAGGGTTGATGATGCAGCCCACAGGTATGTAATCCCACCCCACCCCATGCAAATAACACCACATTTCAGGAATGGTGCTGGTTGGCAATTCCCATGCCATTGGAGCAATGAATCCTCTCCAGATTTTATTTTAAACTTCAAGGGATATATCCAAAGTGCTGAATGTATTTTAGGAATAGGGTCAACCATTTTTCAAGTCCATATCGAAGCCTGGAGCAGACTTACACCAGCCAAAGGACATGGAGGCCACCGGCTACCACTGCCAGACACTAGCAGAGGGGTGCCTGTCTTAATCTATGGCACCTTAAAGACTTACAAGCATATTGTAATATAAACTTTCATGGCTTAAAATCCACAGATTTAGGTACAAAGTATGAATGCCTAAACATTGGTTTGTATGGTGCTCCCTTCCCACTTTTAGCAATAGCAATAGCAAGTATATTTTTATACTGTTTATCAGTGAACTAACTCTCCCTAAGTGGTTTACAGTATGTACACTAAATGCCTCCAACAAACTGGGTACACCTACAGAAAGATGCAAGGCTGAGTGGACCTTAGAGCCCTGCCTGGGATCAAACTCATAACCTAGTGTCTGCAGTGCAACCCACTTTTGAGGGGCTGAGAAAGGGGAGATAGAATGTATTGAAAAACAATTACTTGCATAATGTAATTTTGGTTGATAATGGGGCCAAAGTCTTAATAGCTGAAATATACAGACCTAATTATTTTTTTCTCCCTTAGGTTTGCCTTTTATGTATTATGTGATATGAAATGTGGGGGAAGGAAGACTTTTCCTCCTGAACCCAATGCAGGGTTGTGCACACTGGGAAGCTTCATTCTCTCCTTCAGGGAATGAGATGAAGGAAGTATTTTTGACATCCACAATTTATTTTCAGGTTAGGTGGAAATAGGCTGACTACTATGAATGGTTCCACCTCATCCCTTTTTTGACATCTTGACCACATTCTGCGAAGGGTGAAGTTAACACTGGGAGGAAAGACTTCTGCAATGGCATGGGTCGCTTGGACATTCTCCTTTCTGTACACCTCCCAGAGGTTTTTGGATCTCTACTCTCATAATCCCCTTAAGAGAAGGGTCTTCCATAACTGTAATGTCACAGCAAAGAAGGCCCTCTCTTACTATCTCCCTTGGTATATTGTGCCACTGTTTCAAACAGATTACATTTGAAAAAATGGTGGGGGGAACAGTCAAATATAGCAACAAGTAAGATCCGAGGATGATGTCTGTCTGTCTGTCTGTCTATCTATCTCATCTCACATATGACACACCTGCACACACACAATCAAACCCCTTCATGGCTGAGTGACTGTTTCTGAAAGACAATGGAACCTGCTTTCTCATAGCTTCTTAGTTCAACTCTTTAAGGTGTTCAGGAGACACTTAAAAGACAACATCGACAAGAGCACCAGTACACTTTTGTCAAGAGCCTCTTGAGGCGAACCCATCATGAAATGAACTATAGTGGGAGTGGACTGACAGGGAAACCTGGTGGTGCAGTGTTTAAATGCCTGAACTGCAGCCATTCACAGCCACAAGGTTGTGAGTCCAATCCCAAGCAGGGCTTGAGGGTTGACTCAGCTTTGCATCCTTCTGTAGGTTACTAAAATGAATACCTAGCCTGCTGGGGGCAATTAGCTTACACATTGTAAACCACTTAGTGAGTGCTTAAGTGCACTGATAATTGGTATAGAAATGTACTTGCTATTACTTGCTGTTTTCACCTTTGACATAGCACTTTGTTTGTGCAGTGACATATCCAGGACTTTACTGACTAGAAGGTGTATTGTCTGAACAAGGGTCTCCTTATGTCCTGATGGTGCTGTAATGCAGGATCCCTGCTGCTTGCAGTGATCCTGCATTTTGGCACTTTCAGGACTTTTTGCCCTAGATCTTGACCATTAAAATTTACATCAGAATGAAGTTCTTTGATCTTATACCCCATAACCTTTTTGAAAACAGCATTGCTAGGATCATTTTTTTTTTTAAATAAATGCATCTGGAGCAGCTCCTTCTGCTAAGATTGTCTATCTTCAGTGTCAGTTTTGTCTGATCTTATCCCCAAGAATCTTGGCCCTCCCTGAGACTTCTGCTTCCTGGGCTCCAGCTGACAGCTCAGGAGTTCCTCTCCTTGCAGCCTGTTTCCTTCCTCCGTTTGTGTATCTGCCAGTCAGTGTCATAAGGCTCTTCCTGTTTCATCCCTTCTTTGACAAGGTTAAGCCAGACTGATGATCTGCAGTTGTGCTTCACTTCATTCCATCACCACCACGCCTGCCCCAATCAGAAATTCTTTCTGAGCAAATGTGAACTCTGTGGCATGTGTTAGGAACTGAAGGCAGGCCAAGTGTTATGTGTTAGCCTCTGTATTTCTACATTCACTAATTCTCCAAGGAATGAGAATGGAATGACATCTATGGGGGCTGGTGAAGGGAAGGATGAAGGAGACTCAGCATCCCGCTTCTCCACTCACTCTCTCCCACCTCACAGGAATACACATTAAAGCTAAATCCATTTGTATTACCAATTCACACAGTAGGCAATCCTGATCATGTATGCGGCAGCCAGATTACTCACAGGGGCATCAAGATTCGATCATATCACCCCCATATTAAAATCTCTACACTGGCTGCCAATTAGCTTCCAAGAGCAATACAAATTGTTGGTTATTACCTTTAAAGCCCTATATGGCTTGGGCCCGAGTTACCTGAAGGAACGCCTTCTCTTGCACAATCCGCCCCACACCCTCAGAAATTCAGGAAAGAACACCCTGGAAATTTTGAGCACTAGGCTGATATCAACTTCCAACAAAACCTTCTCTGCGATGGCTCCGAAATTGGGGAATGACCTCCCGGAAGAGATCCGTCTCATTACCACCTTAGATGCTTTCAAGAAAGCACTAAAGACGGATCTCTTCCGGCAAGCCTTTCCATCCGACTTGTTGTAATTATTCACTGAAAAATGAGACCAATAAGGGACAATGATACCCGACGTATGCTAAATTAAGATTAATTGATTTTAATGATTTTAATGATTTTATGACTGTAACTGGTTTTTAGCAATTGTATTTGACTCTGTAGATTTTGCTTGTTGGAATCCCACCTCGATCCCTGGGGAGAGGCGGGAAATACAAATAATAATAATAATAATTAATAATAATAATAATAATAATAATAATAATGTAAGTGGAGGGATTGCTCTGAATCACAGCAACATATTGCTATGAGTTTTGTTACCTTGATCATTATGAATGGGCACTATACAAGGAATGGAAAACCAGGGATTTAACAAAATGGCTGGAAATTATATTCCTTATCTTTAGAAAGAAATGCTTTTCAAGTCTGGAGGGAACAAGCCCTGAATCTGGAAACATAAAGAGACAGAGAACTGAAAGCTAAGCTGGAGGAAGCCTTAGGGGACTTTATCACACAAAAGTGGTAAATCACAATTACAACAGGATAATAACATCTGGCTGGTACTTATCACACAACATTGTGTCTCTCCTGTTGCTGTTTGGCATTTCATAGTTGGTGAAACACACCTTTTCATTGACAGGGGAAAAAGTCACTGGCTCTCAATATTGCTGCTTTTCCACTACTCCCTCTAGTGCAATAGGATCCTTTTTTGCTGCAGTTCCAATATTCCAGCAGTCACATGGCCTAAGTGGGTGTGATTCTCCTCTTTTTACCCTCCCTCCCCATCTTCCCCTTGCTATTCCTAAGAAGAATAAGGTTGCTTTCTCTTTGTTTTCCTTCCCTTTCCTTTTTCTATTTATATCTTGTTTTCTTTATTTTACCATTTTGCCATAATTGTGTAATCATGGTAAAAATAAAAAATTTAAAAAATGGAAAGAGGATTGGGCTATAAGTTGTTGTTGTTGTTGTTGTTATTATTATTATTATTATCATCATCATCATCATTATCATTATTATTATGGGGAGGAAGGTGAGGTTAGCCAGGCAGTGTTCAAAAGCAAGCATGCGACCATGGATCATTGAACAACCATAATAGTATGATTGCAGAGACCTGTGATAGCAATTGTTTTCAAACTAGTATGTTCCCATTTGCTTTGACAATGCAATTGCTGCAAGAGAACACGCTGATGTGATAAAGTCCAGAAACTGGAGATTTCAGATGATTTATTCATATGATATGCTTTCTTTTTCCTAGTGTGGGTCCTGAAACAATTTACAACATATATTAAAAGAGAGTGTTGCTAAAATCAATCATAATAGTAAAAAGTGATTTAAAAACAAACAAACTACCAGGTTAAAACAAAACTGAATTTAAAACAGTTTAAACACATTAAACTAACGAAGAAAAAAAAGCACAAAAAACTACATCATCCTTATTAAAAATCCTTCTAGGAGGGGGTGCTGAAACATTCTCAGTCTGACCCACCTTCCTAAATCTGATTGTAATGTTGGTCCAAAACACATTGTAGAAATAATCCAAGTCTAGACCTCTTTAACTGCCCTGGCTCAATGTTAGGGAATCCTGGGAATTGTGGAACTTTCCTGACAAAGAAGGCTAAATGTCTCTCACAAAACTATAGCTCCTAGATTTCCTTAGCACTGAAACAGAGCAGTTAATGAGGTCTCAGAATGGATTATTTCTGCTGTGTGCTTGGAACTTTGTAACTGTAGCTTGAAAATTATTAAAGCAGGTCAAAGAGGAAAATATAAAGGCAGAGTTACTGCTGAACGTAAAGAAAACAAAAATAATTATCATGGATGATCTACATAAATTCAACCTAGACAATGAAGCTTATCACACTCACATTTATCCCGTTCCGTTCCTGTTAACAAGGCAGACACTTTTTGAAACGGGATGAGGACCAATGCTGCTGCATTCATTGTTCTTATTGGTATGTAAATGCCATGGAAACAATAGCTACAGCACACTGTAAAGGTAGAATACGACCTGTATTCGTTCTTGGACCCAGCTGTAGACGGATTTTACCACACAGACAGGTCCCATCCCAAGCGTGATCCATCCTTCCCTCTTTTCTGAACATGCGTACTTTAGAACTAGCATCTTGGCACGTCTTTCAAAGGGAGCTTTGGGCATTTCAAAGTCCCTGATTGTGCAGTGTCGTGCTGTGTAATAATGATGTATTTATGTGTGTTGATTCTCCTTCTCCACACTGGGTTACAAACCGGTTTATATGATAGTCTGAATGGTCCCATAGTTAAAGAATTCTCATACCTTGGCTCAAACATTGAACAGTATGGAGACTTCAGTAAAGAAATAAGAAGAAGACTAGGAATGGACAGGACAGCTATGAAAGAACTAGCCCAGATCCTAAAAAGTAATGATATACAGCTGAGCACTAAAGTTAGAATCATCCAATCCACTGTATTCCCCATCACCATGTATGGATGTGTGGGCTGGACAGTGAAAAAAGTGGATAGGAAGAAAATCAACACATTTGAGATGTGGTGCTGGAGAAGAATGATGAAGACAGATGAAGGGCCCTCCCTCCATTCTAAATGCCATCGTCCTGGCCTCCTTCCCATGTGTATCATGTCTTTAGATTGTAAACCTGAGGGCAGGGAACTGGTATTTTTTCTTATTTTTTTTTAAAGCACCATGTACAACAAACAAACAAACAAACAAAGGATGCTATGGATAGCCAACAAGACAAACAAGTCCTTGAACCTATCAAGCCTGAACTCTCCCTGGAAGCCAAGATGATCCAATTGATGCTATTGTACTTTGGCCACATCATGAAAAGGCAAGACAATAATGCTTGGAAAGGTGGAAGGTAACAGAAAAAGAGGAAGAATGCATGCCAGACAAATAGCTTCAATGAGGGAAGTCACGGGCCTAAACTGGGTAGTGGAGGACAGGGGTTCTTGGAAATGACTCATCAATAATAATAATAATAATAATAATAATAGTAATTTATTTCTAGCCCGCCCAATCACAAAGAATCCGGGTGGGTTACAACAATAAAATACACCGAAGTTACAAGAGAATCAAACCCTAACCCCCCCCCCCCCCGCCCACAAGAGGTCACAATGGTTGGGATTGACTTGACTGTTTCAATGAAGTTTGAAAGAGTATTGTAAATTGCCAATTTGCAGGATCATAGTTCTAAATTCTGATCCCCCCCTCAGATCATTGAAAGAACCTGTTAAGGTCTGTTTAGCAGATTCATCCCCAAACTCTTGTGTAGAAACAGAGTTCTGACACCAGATTTGAAGATGGGTATTGTTTACTCAGCAGATTGTAATGACAGAACAACATGTATTAAATTCATACACAATGCATATATATTCTTTGTTAATTACATGTGTCCTTTAAATTTAGTCTATTAACTCCATGGACTCATAGCTGCAGTTCAGAAAACCATAGCTCTTGAGGGGTCAGGCATGAACCATTCCCTCCTGCATAATTTCTTTGAAGTTGTCACAGCAACATAGACAAACATAAACTTAAGGGTACCTTCACATCCCTTCCACACTACCACCATCTTAGTTTTAGACACAACCTTTTTATAGCAGCTACAGACTGAGGCCCTGTTCAGACCTAAAAGGCTGGCCTGGGGGCAGAGTCGGGGCACCATGTCCAGATGATGCACGCCCCAACTCTGACCCCCCCCCCCGGGTGCTTGATGCTGCATGCCGCTCCTCATGGTGGGTGGCATCATGGCACTCCTCTGGCGTTGCATCCATATGATACAGTCTCAAAAGAGTGCCATATAGCAAGTCACTCTCTCTCAGCCTCAGAAGAGGGCAATGGCAAAATCTCCTCTGACCAAACCTTGCCAAGAAAACCCTATTGTAAGATCTCCATAAGTCAGAAACTATTTGAAGGCACGCAACAGTGGTTTTCAAACTTTGGCCTTTGACTCTCAGAATCGCAGACCAAGTTGGCTGAGGCTTCTGGGAAAGAAAGTCCAAAACACGCTGAGTTTGGGAATCACTGGCACACAATAGCTTCTAGGTATAAGATTCGAGGGGAACCAACATGGCATAGTGGTTTGAATGTTGGACTACCACTCTGAAGACCGGGTTCAAATCCCAGCTTAACCATGGAAACCCACTGGGCGACCTTGGATGAGTCACAGCCTCAGCAGTGACAACCCCCCTTTGAAACTTACAAAGAAAACCCCATGATAGGGTCCTCTTAAGGTTGCCAGAAACAACTTGAAGGTACACGACACATGGACACACACAAGTGTAAGATGAGGAGAAGGTGCCTTGGGGAGGACTTCCACCCAAAAGGGCTGAGCTAGCTAGTAAGGCTTCAGCTCAGAAGGGCTGCACACTGCCCCTCCTTGTTGCGGCTTGGTTTTCTGCAGGAGAACTAGGCTGTGGTAAGGAGTCTGGCGGGTCGCGCATGCCTCCACTCTCCTCCTTGCTGTGACCACTGCATGCCCTTTGACACAGCTTCATGTGCCAGAGAGGGCATGCATGTCACAGGTTCACCAACATGGACTTAGCCATTCCAGATGATTGCTGAGGCAGTAGCAGTCTTCATGTATTAGGAGACATCTTCTGAAATCTATCTGGGACAGATGCCTTGTGAAGATTGTTATTGCTAAGGTGACTGAAATGGACAACAGATTATTCCTTTTATAACACATGCTTAAGTGAGAACCCCACAGCTCCGACAGTCTTTTCATTTGAAACATTTTTGTTATGTAAAGTAGTCTGTAGTTACCCAGTTCATTTACAGTTTTCCACATACTCTGTAATTATATAAATAAAGGGAATCCCAAGGCCTGTATTATGCAGGCTGTTTAAAAGCATTCTGAAACAGTACAGACTTGCTCGTTTGTTGTTCTTCCAAGCTCTCTGACGTGTTTTGATAATTCATGGGAGAAAACTAGAACTCCCTGGCCTTAGCTAAGGAGTTCTACATTTTTTACTCAGAAGCTGTAATGGCTTTGATTTAGTCTGTTCATTTTATTATTTCATTTTCGGTCCATTCCAATCTCCTATAATCATAGCAGAAAATTCTGCTTTCAAAAACTGTATTAAAAACACAGCCTGATTTATTTAAAAACTTTATAAATTTTCATTGGTGATTATTGTATCAAACCAGTCTGGAGCGAAATGTACTTCAAGAAAGTCATAAAATTAAAATACCTAAGGGGAGATATTAAGCTTGGCACAATTTGAAAAAAAAACTAGGTTTAGGAGTGGGAATCTTGAAAAACCATGTGACATTTTCTTCTTGGTTGAAGAATATTTGGATCATGATGCTGAAGAAAAATACTATAATTTTTGTCTCCAGCATTGCTGGGGATTGAATCCATCTATTAAAGGAGTAAATAAAAGAAATGAAAAAGGAAGATATATATCATGCATTTACAGGCTCAAATATGTATAGACCTGAACTTAGAGTCATTTCCAGTAGGCATTTTGAGAGGGACTGCAGAAGGAAAAGGTATTTACTGTACATATCCCAAGCTTGTTGATCGTGTGCATACATACTGGTTTGGGAAACACCCTGCTACACATCCCTCTATTTGCATGACTGGGCTGTTGCTGGTCCCTCATGTTCTCTTTCACCTTGTCTGCAACCCCCACCTCCCTACTGTGTTCTCTACATAGTGTGCCTTGCATTTATGTGTATGTTGTTTTTTTTGGTTTGTTCAAACACAATTGTGGAGTTATGTGAGTGTCGTTGAAAAACAAACAAATAAGAGGAAGGTTTTTTTAAAAAAGCCTGATCTGGAATAGCAAAGGGGAGAGGGAATGCAGGAGAGGAGGAGACACATGACCACACCATCCCAGAACTGCTATGGGAGTAATTTACCACACTTGAGGACTAGCACTATACCAGAGCACTGGGATCCTATTGATGGGTTTTTCCATCAATGGCAAAGTGTGGTCAAATCGCACTGCAAGGACAAGGTAGTAATGAGAGGAAGATGGTGTCATGCAATAGGTATGGCAAAAGGCACCATTTTCCAACATGTGGCAAGTTTAAAAAGTCTGTGTGATAAAGTCCAAAGTCTAGCCTAAATAACATATTACCAGATGACAAGGTCTAGAAGAATTCTATGGCTTTTGGGCTCAACATCACCTCTTCCCATAAGCCTCTGACACTGATTGAAAAGGTGTTTGTGTTCCTGAGATGGGGTCTGTAACATCTCACTGGACCTTATCACACCAGACCAATTTAGATTGAATCTAAAGTGACCTTGTTACTGAATTCTGGGGTGACTTTGGATTGGCTTTGGATTGGCTTCACAGTAACAGCATTCACATGTGATAATTCAATGTGCATTCATGTGAATTCACATGGATGGATGCAGTGACTCTGGATTGGGGCTGCAAAAATCCTCACTGAATTCTGGGGTGACTTTGGATTGACTTTGGATTGGCTTCACAGTAACAGCATTCATGTGTGATAATTCAATGTTCATTCATGTGAATTCACTTGGATGGATGCAGAGTGACTCTGGATTGGGGCTGCCAAAACCCTTTTCTCATAAGGGCCACTGTCTGCACTAGGGTTTCCAGTTTTCATGAGTGCTTAATGACATCACCAGGGTCCCATCCCTAGGACTCAGGTTTGGTTTGGAAACCACAGGTTGAACTGGCAACCCTGGTCTGCACTGCACCAGTTGCTTAGCAGAAGAGAATTGTTGTCCACAATACTCGTGCAGCTAGCTAGATGATAGAACCATAGCTTCAGGAGCAGTTAGCAGATGAAAGGGAGCAAAGAGAGCTCTGCCTAGCTCCACCTAGCTTCATATAGCCTTACTCTGGCTTGTTTTGGCTATTGGAACAACCTGGAACATGAATCAGCACTAAGTTGTTTTCAGAAATGCCCATTCCTGCTCTTCTACACTGTATGCTTGCTTGGTTAAGCTGTTCTCAGAATCTCCCAGTCAGTGTGACCACTGGCTAGAGTGTCTTGGAAATTTTTGGGGTTGGTGCACAGCTTTCCTGAACTCTGGAAGGAACTACAGTATGTCTTTTGCCTGACCAATGTGAGTCCGGCTTGTAGACATTAGGAAGGTGGAATTGGGTCCAGTCATGGAGAAGGTGGAAGAGTCTCACTTTGATGTTGCAAGACCAGGATCTGTATTCGCAAATTGTTGGAAAAGGCTGCCTAGAAGGACTGGAATCTTCTTAATTGGAGTCAAGCAATCATCTGGAATAGAACTGACAATTATGGTGTAATACAGGAAACCACCCCTGGATAAGCATGCTTCTCTCCACTTTTTTACCACTATTCTCGGGTTCACAGGCCTTGAATGCTGCAAAGTCCTGTGGATAGCAACAATGATCAGATAGGCTGCACATAGAGGTGGCTCCAGATTTCCAGGGTGGAATTAATACATTATAAGGGAAAGGCAAGGGAGTTGAGTGGATTAGGAGGAAATATTTGGGGAGAAGTGCTTGCTACTCCCTGCTACCCTTTTGAGTCAGTCCCAAAATGCACACCAGGCATAATGATGATCTGGTGTCATTCTACATCTGACTGCCTGATAAAGTTTTGAAAAATCCTTTCTAAGCTCATAATTCAAGCACCGGTATTCTGTTTTTACCTCTCCCTCTTCTTTCTCTCTTTGTTTACAACATTATTCTAGTCGACAGTCTTAAAAAGAAAAGAGTTCCCAATGCCAAATGGTCAGCCTGGAAATTTTTGCTGGTTCTCTGGGTGCCCTGTTTGCCTTTATGGCAAAACCTATTCTGCTTTGCTCCTCATTTGGGTGGGAAACATGAGAAGTTCCATTAATCTTCAGCAGGCAATTTCAGAAATGTTAGATCCACTTATAACCTCGTGATGAATTACTTCACTGTTTGGCAAATATTTAATAACATCTTTCTGTTGTGTGTGTTGCTGTGGTAGTGTCTGTGATCTACATGCCACAGCTGGTTCCAGAACAGGCTGCTGTTCAGTCTCAACTTGCCAGCCTCTTCCTCTTGCTTGTGTCCTTCTGTTGAAGCACAGCTGGTTTACATCTGTCACAATGGCTGGAGGGACATCTCTAAGGAGTTTATCACACAGGGAAAATTGGAAATTTAAAAGGGTCAGAATCATATGGTTATCCAGAGTATTACACACAATTGCGCAAGTGGTTTTCACATGACGTTGTGCACAAGCCACTTAGAATCTGAAAAGAAAGTGACATGAACTGGGAAATAACCATTTTTGGGGAAATATCAGAAATTCATTTCCAGACCTTGTCGCACACACTTTTGCCCCCGATATGGGTATGGGAAGGGAACATGTGTGGCCAAGTGAAAACATATTTTATCACATGTCACACTGTCCTCAAGGCAGCCCCATGCCATTGCCCGGCCCTATGCTGTCTCCAATCAAGGCTCAGACATGTGATTTTGCTCCGCTGGAAAGCTTCCACCTTTCAAAATTCACATACCTGAGCACTGATTGGGGACGGCTTAGTGCCGGGCGATGGCATGGGCTGCCTTGAGGACAGTGTGGGGATAAAATGCATTTTCACTTGGCCACATACATCCCTTGCCCATGCCCAAATTGGGGGCAAAAATGTGTGTAATAAGATCCTCCATGTCATTCACGAATTCACTTTGTGGGGGCAATTGCTGTAGTGTGAAAGCTACTTGAGGTTTATTCACAGGATTTTCCCTGTTTTTGTGTTTGTTGCCAGATTTCCCATGGTTCTCTTAAAACAAACAGCTGATGCAAGGGCAGAGAGAGAGAGAGAGAGAGGAGAGTCCCAGCATGCTCCTCTCTCCTTCTCCCTGGACTCTTTCACACGGGAGGAATTTCTCCCAACTTCGAATGGAGCCAATGTGAATTCACGGGAATTCCCACTGCGTTCGGAGTGCATTCGGAGTAACGTTCCATTACCCGAAAATGACCCCCCATTGCCCGAAATTGTGTGCGAAGCTTTAATTCGCAATAACGTGAAACCCATGATTGCGTTCGGAATGACTTCCCTTTTGCCCGAAATTGTGTGCGAAGCTTTAATTCGCAATAATGTGAAACCTCATGATTGTGTTTGGATTGCCCTTGGATTATACTTCCAATTTCCCACGTCTGAAAGAGTCTCCTGTGTATGTGTGTGTGTGTGTGTCTCCTGCTTCAGCCTCAGAGATACCCAAATTGTCCCCTTTAAGGGATTTTGGATTTCAGCTCCCAGAATCTCAGGTTATTGGCCAATATGGCTGAGGTTTCTGGGAGCTGAAGTCCAAAATCCCTTAATGGGGACAGTTTGGGGATCACTTCAGCCTTCCGTCCTAGCCAGAGCTCTTAAAGGAACAGCTACTGAGGGAAGGGAGGGACAGAGCAAACGAGATAGAGAATAGGCCGAGTTCCCCCTTGCTCTTTCCTGTGTGTGCTCCTGCTTCAGCCATCCCCCATAGCCAAGGCCTTAAAGGAACAGCTGCCGAGGGAAAGGAGGGACACACACACAGAGATTTGTCCCATTCTACATGTGAAAATCATTTCTGCTTTTGATTGCTTTTTTGGGATGCATGCACTTTCATCATTACCGGGATGGAAGCACATTTGATCCCGTCATGTGAAAACCATTCGCACAATTGCATATAATTGCAGATTGATCTCAGATTCTGCACGGGATAATAGCACTTTTTGTGTGAAAACCATTTCACAGTTGTGAGTGAACAATGGGTTCTTACTATTTTAAACTTCCAATTTTTCCCTATGTGATAAACTACTAAGTGGTAATTGCTGAGAAGATCCAGAGTGGATCTTGGGTGCTGCCAATCTTACTAACAACTCTTGCCTTTGACAGAAGCTGGCATGTCTGAGATGGAACCATTTATCTCACTTTACATAACCAGAGAAATTGGCCTGTCCCTCATTCCTGATTTTTCTTATTAAGTATTTCAGAGATGACTCAAGAATTCAGAAAGTATGGAGCTATGGGTGTCACTTCAGAATGCAGATCAGAGGCTGTAGCTGTGAATCTGGTACATACTTCTCCAGGGTCAGGTTCCTCTAGACAAAATTGGACTTCATTTCAAGTAGACATGTGTGTGCCATGGATGCGATTATGCTTCACAAAGTAAACAATAACAATTTTGATCATGTCAAGAATAAGATGACAGTAAACACACTGCTGTTTAAAAATATTCCAGGTTAGTCATGTTAGCTGTACAATAAAAATCATAATTCACAATTAGCTACACCTTTTTTGGACCAGCTTCAAAGGATAAAATACAATATGCAAGCTTTCAAAGCTTCACTGGCTTCTTTATCATGAAAAGATGTTAAAAATCATGTAGGAATAAAATGGTGATGATATCACAGGCCTACATTCTGTCTGAGATGTTGTCAATTAAGATTGTATTGAGGGATTTCACTTAAAAACAGAGTTCACTCTCCTTATTGACCATGTGAGGGCTTGAGACAAAGAGCAATAAAAGACAGGTAATAAAATTTCAACACACATTAGCATCATAAAAGTAACTTATCTTGAGATCCAGTTGTCTTTAAGTTAACCGCTCTTTTCTAAGCCAGAAAACAATGAATTTCTCAAGCAGTCTCTATACTGTTGCATCTGGAAAAACCTTTGCATGTTGTATAGGTAAAATATGCCAACTGTAATCTCAAAGTGCAGTCCAGTGAGAGAATTTTATCTTTGCTGGGGGTAGAAAATCCCAGAGAGTTAAGTCTTAGTTCTTTGTTTCCCTCTTGTTTAGGATTCCCCTGTTGTAGCTAAATTTGGTATCTTAAAATTCAAGGGGGGAAATATTCAGGAGTAGCTGTGATGGCCATGAACAAAATATAACGAAGTACAAAATCCAGATCTAGCGATACATTTTTTGTTTTGGAGATGGGAGGAAAAAGCCATCACTGCTAGTGGATTTTATATTTTGTTGTAATTGTTGCATGGCCAAACTGCTGCATCTTGTCCTAGCATGTATGCTCTTCTTCATTAATAGATCTTGCCCTTTTGATCATACTCTGATGTTGCTGGGCTGCACATTTCTCAGTCTTCTTCTGTGAAATATTGGAGGATATTATATTTATCTACGTTCAGTATATGCTGCAGATGTTGAGAACTAGGGCACCAAATCTTGGGAGGGAAGTGGACCTCTGCAGGTGTCAGATTATGCTAGCTTTTGTCAGTCCTAAATTGGTTTCACATGTTGATGAAGGTGTTGAGAAGATACTTCAGAATGTGCCAATTTAGCTCCCCACCCCTATCTTGTTTGGATCACCACAGATTAGGACGGGGGAAGAAGGGGAAATGAAAGGTTTCATTCCCACCCTACCTACATTCCTTTATCTTTTGGCCTGCCTCTTAAACCAGCACATTTTCTCATGAAGCCATGTTGTCTCCTTGCTTTCCTTGGCCCACTGACAGGTCAGGAAACTTTCAAATCACAATTGACACTGCTGATGTGGTGATAAGTGCTGTCTGTTAGTATGAGTGAGAGCATTTTCCCATATAAAGTATAAATAGCTCTTAAAAAGTTCATTTGCCAGGAGAAAACATGCCCAGCCATGAAGCAGAAGTCATGTGAGCTGTTCAATCCTTTGGACAGAGTCCCTCATGCATTCCTCTCATTCTCAGTCTTTGTATGGCCCTTCATGGAAGCTGTTTTAATTAAAGTGTTGTGAGAACCAGCCCAAGACATCTTGCTGCCTGAGAGTGCAGCAAATGGCACTCTTCACTAGGCAAAATGCATAGAACAACATCAAGGGCTGCTGCTGTACTGCAGAATTAATGCAGTTTGACACCACTTTTACTGTCATGACTCCATCCTATGGAATCTGGGAATTGTAGTTTGTTGTAGCATCAGAGCTCTCTAACAAAGATGGCTAAATATCTCCAAAAACTACAAATCCCAGGATTCCATAGGATAAAGCCATGTCATTTAAACCAGCATCAAACTACATTACTTCTGCAGTAATGATGCAGCAAGACTAATGAAGTTGGTACTTGAGGCAGAAAATGCCACAAACAGCACTCCCCAATAAAAATGAAATGAACAGAACTTAGAAAAGTTACTTTTCCACTGGATGTGCTGGCTAGGGGATTGTGAGAGTCAAAAAAATATTTTTTTTCCAAGGACAAAGACTTTGTCCTATGGAGAATAGTCCCTTTGAAATCAATGGACTTACTCTCAGTATGACTAGAGATGTTGCTGACTGCCAGATCAATCAGTAATAAAACAGTCATCACCCATGACCTAGTTGTAGACGAATGGGCTGACCTGGTATGCATTACAGAAACCTGGGGGATGAGCTTGGTGGTATCTGCTTGTCACTTGGTGGTGCCAGCTTTGTCCACCTGGATATTCAGTGCAGCATCAGCCTAGACCAAGAAGCCAGGGGGAAGGTGTTGCTATCATCCATAAGGATTCTGTCACTCTCTGAAGGAAGCCCATCTGTTCTTTTGTATCTTGTGTTGGGCCAAAGAGACAACACAGGGATTCTGCTGGTATAATACCCAACCCACTGCCCAATAGTCTCCCTAGCCGAGCTGGTTGAGGTGATCTTGGAGAATACCAGGACTGTGATTCTGGGGGATTTCAACATCCATGCTGAGGCTGTCCTGGCAGAACCTGCTCGGGACTTCATGTCTATCATTACGGCCATGGGGTACTCACTCCCTTCAGAAATATGACTTGTTTCCACTCTTACTGCTTTTCTAAGGACAAGTCTACACCTACCATAAAATCTAAATGGGTCCTGGATTTTTCAGATTTGAAGCACTCTTTGGCTTGTCTACACTATCACCATGGTCAATGAAGCAAATTGTGGCAAATTTGGCTTAAGTGGCCTCCAGTTCCTTCATCCCAAGGTTGCTTCTTTGTAAAATGGCAGCCAATAAGCTAATTTCCCTGAATCATTTTTGGCTACATGTCCATGGCTGCTCCACTTATGTTCCTGTCCATCAAGCATGTTAATATGCACATTTCCACCCTGATCTAGGACACTTTTCTGTCTCCTTTTTTAACACAGAAGGAGTGCCCTTCAGCTGTCATTAAAGCTGCACCAAGCAGTTAACACCAAGGTCTGCAGATACAGGTATAAATATCTATACTTATACACAGTTATGTGCACAAATCCAGCATCCTCTAAAGAAAAATGGCAAAAGAGCCACTCAGAATTTCTGTCTCTTGAGAGCTGTTGATTCCTGGTGGGAATGTCATGCGACCACTGAACCTTGCCTGCCCCAGCCACCACAAATCCTTCCCTATACTGCCAATATTAATGCCCTGGTCACACATCCACTCATCCAAATTTTCCAGGGAAAAACAGAAAATATTGAGAAACCCTCAGATGTCTAAAAGCCCCATACCCACAGTTAGAATGTCACGTGTCTGGATCACTGCCAATTCAAAGTGGGTAAGAGTTTTTTTAAAAAATAGTTTTAAAATATTTTTAATGCCCATACACCTTATTTTAAATATGGCCCTTGCAAGTGCTTTTGAAATGTTTGAACCATTTTAGCTGGGTTACTGTTGTATGATTTTTATATTTCAGTTGTACACTGGGCACTTGGTATCTGCTGGGGTTTGGTTCGAAAACTCCCATGAATACATCCATGGCTGCTCAAGTCCCATCAAATACAATGTTATAGTTAATGGTGCCCCTTATATAAAATAGCAAGATCAAGGTTTGCTTTTTGGAATTTGTATTTTTTAAACATTTTCAAGCCGTGGATAGTTGAATCTATGTATAAAAAATCTGTGAAGATGAAGGGCTGACTCTATATGGCGTTTATACTTTCCAGATGCATGTAAATAATATGTGTGTGTGTGTGTGTGTGTGTGTGTGTATATATCTTACAGCAGAACAGGAAGAAAGGTTTAGTATATCCCTCTATTGCAAGTTTGGTTTGTTTGTTTTAAGGACAACATTCAATCTAGGACTCTACACGCAGCATATATAGCCTGTGCAGATTATTGCCATCTGAAATCTTCATCCTCAACACACTGAAGCAATATGTGAGGTTGCTGCATGGTTAGTGCCACCCCTGCTATTGAAGCACACCATGGGAACATACCCTGCTGCTTACAGTTGTATTAGAAATATTTCTCAACATCTTCAGTGTCAAATATTATAGGAAAAGGTGTTACTATGTATGCAAATGCATAAAACTCATCCATGTAAGAAGGAACGCTGAGACAAATAGAGTCCCTGAGCATGCATCTCAGCATGTGGGGGTGATTTCTTTGAGATCATGTCTGGAAACACAGTGTTGGTGAAGTGTTACTTCCATATGAATTGGTGCAGAAATGTGTTTCAACAGAGGATGCGAGGAGGGCTATCTCATATGGGCCTGTGACATATCCTTCCATGTTTCAGATATTAAAATTGGGACATGTGTGGCCAAGCAAATTCACACTGTGACCAAGATCGCAAAAGTTAGCAATAAGAAAAACAAACAGGTGAGAAGAGACTGTAGCAGTTTGTGTTTGCCTGAATTTATTGGGAAGAGCAAGGTTCTTCCCTCTTCCCTCCTCTGCCCTGCAGAATTTAATGAGTGCATACTTCTTGTGCAATTTGAAGTCAGTTTGTAGTAACTGAAGTAAAGTGATGAAAAAGGGGGAAATTCGGAGGAGAAAAATGAACTTGAAGCATTTTAGGAGCAGCTGAAAAAAGTGGAACAATAGGTTTAATGAGGACTATTCCTGACAAACTGGGGCAGCTGGAGGATGTGCTGTGGCTTCACTTGCATATTCTTTCATAGATCTTGGCTTGGAAGTTGTCATCCAAAAAAAGTAAGTTTTCTGAGCTCTTTTCCTTTGGCCCTGTGTAGATTGCATTTTAGATTAGGGAGGGTCTGGCCAACCCTAATGCTCTTCAGAGTCCAATCAGTTTTAAAACTGTCTGGGTCATTCTGAAAAAAGCAAACAAGCACTGCCTCTCAAGTCCACTTATGTCACAGAATCGTTCAGAAGACAGAATGAGCTCCCTGTCTGCTACCCTTGGATCACTAGGGAAAAATGGAGCTCAGATACAGAGGTGAGGGGAGACTGTGGACTCTTTTAGACGTCGGAAATTGGAAGTATAATTTAATGGCAATCCGAACACAATCATGGGGTTTGACGTTATTGCGAATTAAAGCTTTGCACACAATTTCGGTCAAAAGGGAAGTAATTCCGAATGCAATCATGGGTTTTCCATTATTGCGAATTAAAGTTTCGCATGCAATTTTGGGCAAAGGGGGGGTCATTTTCGGGAAATGGAATGTTACTCCGAATGCACTCCAAATGCAATGGGAATTCCTGTGAATTTGCTAAACAAGCGAATTCACAGAAATTAGAATTGGCTCAATTCGCAATAAAGAGAAATTCCTCCCGTGTGAAAGAGTCCTGTGACTTAATGCAAAGGGTTTGGCAAGAGGATGAAGTTTCTATTTTTTATTACACAGAAATGCATATATAAGACTTCAGCATTAATCAGTTTTAAAACAATAACAGATTAGTCAAGTAACTGGTAACTATTTCATATCTCTGGCCTCCACTTGCCAAATGTAACTAGAAACCCATGCACATTAAGACATTTAGGATCCAAAAAAACCAGAGGGCCACATTAATAGACAGAATGCAGATGTCTTAAATTTTATGAGGCCCTGGTCTTAATAGCAGCTGTCTTTTCCACATGGTATTAGTTGTGACCATCTGTAGATTAAGAGGAACTGCCAGATTCTCTCCAAAGTTGGCGATCCCAAACAAGACTGCCACATGCTTCTGGGTGCTCTTTTCATTGTAGGCGAGCCCAGTTCCTCTTTACTTAACATTCAACCCCTTTGAGGAATGGAATCAATTTTCAGTGAGGGCTCTCCCCCAAGTACAAAACAGCACAACTTGTGCGGATTACATATTTAATAGACAGCAATGGAGTTGCTTCATGGGAAATACTCAGCTTATATATTTTAGGAGGGCAGAGCCATTTGGCAGGATACAGTACAGCATTGGTACATGATTCAAATCATTTGCAGATGACTTGGCCCCACAGAGAGGAAGAACACACTGCTGTTATCAATGCATCAGGGGTGGGAAGAAAGAAGGACATGATTTCCTGGAAAATCGGGGGGTGTTTTCTATTGATCATCAAGGATTTGTGACCCTTAATTATTTAACAATAACAACAGAACTACAGTTCATCCACCCCCTCCAAGTAAGGCAACTGTAATTAATAAAGCTAGAGGGAAGGGAAGGGTGGAAACTAGGAATTAGAGTTCAGTACCAAAAAACAAATTTCTGGGCTGTGATGTAATCTTTAATTCTAAGTGCACCCCTCCCCCTGCACTCAGACACTATTTTGCATATGTCTGCAGTCTTGTAGATCTGGGGGTTGGGTACAAATAAGATCCCACAGTCTAAAACCTGTCTATCCCAGCAGTGCATAACATTTAATGGAATTAACTGTGCAACCCTGTGTTCACTTGGAGGTCAATCTCACTGACTTCAATGGACTCCATTCTCAAAAGAGTCTACCTAGTTTGTTTGCTTTTCAGCACCCTTATAGGACAATCCCATAAAAAGTGCACCTACACTGTAAAAATAATGCAGTTTGACATCATTTTAACTGCCTTGACTCCATCCTACAGAATCTTGGGATTTCTGGTTTTGTTAGGCACCAGCACTATTTGGCAGAGAAAGCTACAAACTTTGTAAAACTAGAAAATCCCAGAGTGCCATAGGATGGAGCTGCAACACTTAAAGTTATGTCAAACTGCATTGTTTCTACAGTCTAAATGTACCCCATGACCTTTTAGAAGTAAATCCCATATATCCCAGTGGGGCTCACCGCTAAATAAATGAATATTAGCCTATAACTTTAGCGCCCATTGCACAGGCCGGTCAAGAACAGCAAGCACTGCCCTTGGTTGGAGGTCACAACAGTCATGCCACTACAAAGCAGGGTGCTGGAAAGAAGCAAACCTAGACCGTGGTTGGATTAACATTTGATTTCCTTCCCAGCACAGCTTTGAAAACGTGGGAAAAAATGACTTGCAATTGGGATTAAAATTATATATTGAGAGACTCTGTTTAACCACAAACACCCCAAGTCTGCCAGCCTCCCATGCATAAGAAGTGTGTGTGTTGGGGGGGGGGGGAGGAAATTAAGGAGAGAAGCTTATGGGGAGCTTTATTTAGTTAAAAGGAGATGCCGCCTTCTCTGATATAGAAAAGGATTCACACATGTTTTCCAGGGTGTGAGTGCCAACCAACCCTTCTGTTATTTTGCTTCTGATGTCACTTCCTGGCTCTTTGCATTGCCTTGTTTCTCCCACAAAATGCACTATTGGCCCTCCAAATTCACATGTTGGCAAGCTGGAGTGTGCCCAGAGGAAGACTACTCAAATGGTGAAGGGTCTGGAAACCATGCCCTATGAGAAGAGGCTAAGGGAGCTGTTTACGCTTAGTCTGGAGAAGAGAAGGTTCAGAGGTGATATGATAGTCCTGTTTAAATATTCGAAAGGAGGGGGGTGTCATATTGATGTAGCAAGTTTTATTTCCCTGCAGCTCCAGAGAAAATGATCCAGAGCAATGGATTCAAACTACAGGAAGAGATTCCACATCAACATCAGGAAGAACTTCCTGACAGTAAGTGCTGTTTGACAGTGGAATATGCTGCCTTGGAAAGTGGCGGAGGTTTTTAAACAGTGGCTGGATGCTCATATTCTTGAGGGTAGTTTGTGTATTCCTGCATGGCAGGGGGTTGAAGTGGACGGTCCTTGTGGTCTATTCCAGCTTTATGATTCTATATGAAAAGTTGGTTTGAGTAAACTAAGGAGTTTATCATACGATGGAATTTGGTGGTATAATGCAATGGCAATCTGAACGCAATCATGGGGTTTCATGTAATTGCGTATTAGAGTATCTCACGCAATTTCGGGCAATGGGGGGTCATTTTCGGGAAATGGGAAGTCATTCTGAATGCATTCTGAACGCAATCAGATTTCATGTAAATTTTCTGAACTTACGAATTCACATAATTGCGAACTGGCTCTATCCGCAATTGAGGGAAATTCCTCCCATGTGATAAACTCCTAACAGACACTGATTAGAACCATCCCGATGACTTTGGCTAAGAAGCTATGCTCTGCAAGGTTAGTGTCAGATGAAAGCTTCCAGAACTCCCACCTTCCATGACTACATGGTTACGTTGACTGTGGGATAACAGGAGGTTGTCATCGAAACAAAAATAATTTTCCCAAGCTCAGTGCTTCCACTCAACCATTATCAGTGATAGTGAGTGGCAAAGAAAGGTGCAGAGGCATTGAAAGGCTACATGCACTCCACTTATTGGGCAACCCTGCCCTGCAAACTTCTGTGCAACTGTGTGGGAGATTGAGGAGTGAAGCAGATGGCCCTGGTAGGTAGGCTTGGAGTAGCCACAATTAAGCTTGTATTGGGGCCACAGCAAATAGACACGTGGCCCCAATCCAGCCAGTGCCCACCCAAATAGAAGTGGAAAAAATCTGCTCCTATTTGGGGCAGAGAAAAGCCTCCCTTTTGCCTCTGGAGCCTGCTTTTTGCTGGCTCCGAGGTAGGTGGCATCTAAGCGCCAAACCCCCAGTCACTCCAAAGCTGCCCAATGTGTAATTGTCGGCACTGCTTCTAGGCAACTTGGGGGTGTGGTGCGTATAAGTTATGCCCCCAAGCCACCTTGAAGCCAGATGAAGCTGCTAGTATGTTCCGGCCCAAAGATTGACCATGCTGACATTTGCACAAGTGCACTCCCCTCCTATCACCTAATTCATGCAAATTATTATTAAGAAGCACGCTCTCTTTCAGTCTTACATGTTACTTCCTCTGAACTGGGCCAGAAATAGAGAGCAACTGAAAATGTCTAAATGCTGAAGTAGGAGTCAGCATGGTGAGTGTAGTAGTTTCAGTGTTGGACTAGGACTCTTGAAGACCAGGATTCAAATTCCTACTTGGCCACGGAAACCCATGACCTTGGGTAAGTCCCCTCTGTTCAATCGTAGAAGACAAATCTGAAAAAACCTCTGAAAAAAACTTGCTAATGAAACCTTATAATAACGGCAACATAAGTCAGAGTCAACTTGAAGGCAAATAATAAAAGGCCGAAGTGTGAAATATCTAGCTTTTATTTATTTTTTAAAACAAAACGATAACAATAAGAAGTTCTATCAATCACAGACTGCACAGTCATTCCCAGATTCTAATAAAAATTAACAGAACCAACAGAACTTCTCTCTCTCTCTTTTTTTTAAAGAGAAGAATATGGCTTTTAGAATTTTGAGAAAGCATCCCGAGTTTATAGTAAGAATGGAAAGAATTTGGGAGATGCCAGGTGGAAACTGCCAGACTTTTAGTTCACAAATGTAGTTGGCCTTCAGTTCCCAGAAGCTATAGCTACAGTATCAATGATTCTGAGAGCCCAAATTCAACAAAATCTGTATTCAGCCACTTCAGAAAAACCTCATTTCTGTTCCTCAACAACAGAAATATAATTGGAGCTGCCTGGTCACTTTCTGCCTTCCTTTTCCCAGCCAGTAAATGATCATTACAGTGGCCACAGGACTTGACAGTTGCCTGGGAGTATGGAGAGAAGTATGGAGCTTTATGTGCAGTATGTTAAGCCTTGACTACTTTGAAATAGGATCTCAGCCAATGTGCGATGCTACTACATCATATGATGGCCTTAAGTCATGCAGTTTTTCCCTTCTCAAATAAAAAGAATGGATTTATATGAGTCAGGCATATTCACATCTATTAGCTGTGCATAGATTGCCCAGTTCATGTATAACATTATATACGAGACAGGAAAAGGAACAAGATGTGTGCCAGGTCCATAGGAAATATACAGTCAGCCCTCCATATCTACAGATTTTGTATCCATGGATTCGTTCATCCACAGCTTGAAACTATTTTTTAAAAATATCCCTACCCCCACCCCCACCCCCGAACCTTGATTTTTCAATTTTATATAAGGGATACCATTTTACTACACCATTGTACCCAATGGGACTTGAGCATCCTGGAACCAAACCACAGCAGATACCAAGGACCCTCTGTAAATCTTCACTAATTCCACTCTGAAAGGAAGCAACAAATACTTTTAGCCATTTTCTTCCCACTGCAAGAAAGTCTTCAAAACTTTTTTGAATACTAGAATCATAGAATCATAGAATCATAGAGTTGGAAGAGACCACAAGGGCCATCCAGTCCAACCCCCTGCCATGCAGGAACTCCAAGTCAAAGCATCCCTGACAGATGGCCATCCAGCCTCTGCTTGAAGACCCCTAAGGAAGGAGACTCCACTACACTCCGAGGGAGTGTGTTCCACTGTCGAACAGCCCTTACTGTCAGGAAGTTCCTCCTAATGTTCAGGTGGAATCTCTTTTCCTGCAGTTTGCATCCATTGTTCCGCGTTCTAGTCTCTGCAGCAGCAGAAAACAAGCTTGCTCCCTCCTCAATATGTTTTTGAATACTATTTATCCAGCACTTATTTTTCACAAAGGTCACAACTTTTTTTATGCACAGTAAACAGAATTTTCTGGGCAGAAAGCAGCATTTTTTGTACAGAAAATAATATTTTTGAGTGCCGAATATGCTATTTTCTGTACAGAAAAAAGTCAGCAATTGGAGACTTTTTCTCCACAATGTTTGCATCTGTTTGTTTGTTTGGTTTCTTTTTTGTTTTTGCATTGAAAACAACATTTTCTGCACAGAAAAGAATATTTCTGCAATAAATATGCTATTTTCTGCACAAAATCCCCATGTGAAAATTTTGTACACAAAAGTCCCAAACTGTAAAGATTCTCGTTAGGCATTTTGTCCCCAGGGTTTTCTTACACCTAAGAAACACATTTCAAATCTTTCCATTCCTACTGGTCCATTACTATTGGATAACTGTCGGCATAGGAATAAGTCTGAAGATGAACATGGCCTTTGTTTTCCGGAAGAAGAAAATGGCATTAGCACATAGTACTAAATGTGATGCAAACTAATTACTGTGCTTTGTTGTTGTTGTGTGCCTCCAAGTCATTTTATTATTTATGGTGACCTTAATGAGAACCTACCATAGAGTTTTCTTGGCAAGTATCTTCAGAAGGGGCCTGCCATTGCCATCCTCTGATGCTGAGAAAGTGTAACATGCCTGTGACTTTTTGGAATCCAGCCCTGATCTTCAGAGTCGTAGCCCAACAGAGTCGTAGCCCAACTCTCAAACTACTACACCACATAGCATCTAGGAATCTTCTGAAACACACGGGCTGGTAATCTGTTCAATATTTTTGAGATTGTAAAGTGGATTTAGGATCTTGAAAATCACATTTTTGGTCATTAATGACAACGTATCAAAAAATGTGATCCCTGTTAAGTCATGCAGCACCCCAACCAAAGGGTTTGCAAGGCTCTGCAAATTGGGGTGCTGGGAAATAATGACTCAAGTGGTCTCCTGGTCATGAGGTACACTGAGACAAGCAGGTGTGGCAGAACCTCCAAGCGTTTTTCCAGCTGCCCATCACAACATGCCCCGCAACTGGGAGAATGCTACAGACATCATTTCCAGTGCCTTGATCTGCAGCACTTCATAAAAACTTTGGTTTAGGTGCTGCCTGACTGAAAAGATTTTGGGTTGAGGGTGGCAATGGCAGACGTAGTTACGATGACAGAGCTCCATTATCCTAGCAACATCTGACAATGCAGGATTTCGGCCATATTTTAAAAATCTTTGTCATCAGGATAATTATTTCTGTCTATAAGCCATTGAGATGCTGTGTGTTTGTCTTTTTTTCATCGCCTCTTAGTTTTTGCTCCCAGGGTATCATATTGTCAAAAGTTACCACAAAATACTCCTAGAATTGACATTCCTGTTGGGAACAGTGTAGCTACTTTATTTTGTCAGAAAAAAAGAGAGTTTATATAACAATTTACCACAAATATCTGTGCAGTCATATATTTTTAATGTTAGCCATCACAATATTTTCCCCAAGTGGAATGTATAATTCCAGAAAGTTCCTTGGATCCAAACCACAGCATGTGTTATAATTTATCCAATGATTGGGAACCATCATCATGCAAATTGGAACTCACCCCCCCTCTTTTTTTTTCAGGAGTTAGTGAGAAAAGGAAGCCAGCAAAACAGCTTTGGTTTAATGCAATGTGGTATTTCATTGAATTGGACGACAACATTTTGCTTTAGAAAAATGGAAATGTGGTCTGGTGAATTATATACAGAAACTGAATTTGGGGATCAAATTACAGTGATGTTCAGAAAGAAGAAAATTCTGTATTCCCCCCCCCCCCATCCCTCCCCTGCGTGGCGGAGGGAGAACCAAGTGAGATTTCTCTAGACCAGTCACTCCCAGCCTTTGGTCCTCCAGCTGTTGAACTTCAGGTCCCATAAATCCTGTTACTCACATTGGCTGGGGCTTCTGGGATCTGAAGTCTAAAACAAATGGAGGGCCAAAGATTGAGAATCACTGATGTAGATGGAAATTTACACTGTTGCCTGTTTTATGATCTGTCCTAAAATATACAAAATACTGCTTTCCACACTGTGAGAGGGTGATTGCTTCTCCTTATCTGATTTTGCATGAACAGTATAGGTTTCCCAAAAGCAGGACCCTCAAAAGTTTTCATTGATGGCAAGTGTGGTTGGATAAACTTGTCATGGGGATACAGGAGAATGAGCAGTTGATTCACATGGTATAAGCTACTTTTTATAAAAGCACATGCTCTACACAAAAGCAAAGAAACCATACAGGTTGAAAAGACAATTGTTCTACTGATCTGGTAGGCTGAAAACAAATGCTTCTATAGGACCATGGCTCAACAGTCTGGAATGGGATTTTCTAATTCTGTATGTCAAGCAAGAAAATATATCAATGACACCACAATATTCCTGGTTAGTGTGTAACAAGTGAGTGTAAAAATACCCATATATATTTCATCCAATCAAGATACTGTGTTGTGTGTGTTCCTGCGAACATATATAACAGTTGTCATTCACAGTTTTTTCCCCCATTTCTGTTTATTTCTTACAGAAAACATATGGTTTAGCCGACTTGGATTCCTGTATTTTTAGGTGCTTATCATGGCCCCCACAGCTACATAATCTCAGCTGTTGGGGGCATATTGACTATAAATGTTGGGGCATACAGATGAACTGTCTCTCGCACGCACACATGCAAAGTTGATGCAAAGCCTTTTTGAAGAGTCTGCAGCTCTGGAGCTGCACAGAAAATTTCCTCCCACACACAGGTTGCAGCCTTAAATTTGGAAGAATGAATCTCTGGACAGCGTGACTTCACTCAACACGAAGGCTTTTAATCTTTGTTGCAAAGCTATATACAAAGATTACACTGAGTACCAGACAGCTGTCTTGAACACTCACTACTATATAGACCAACAAAGTGCTTCGCCAACTACTGACCACAACAACGGAGATAAGGACCCTCTCCCTTATATAGGTGGTTTTCTTGGAAGCCATGTGACAGCCATGCCATCAATGAAACGTGGCTGGTTTCATACCTAGTATCTGTTACATCAGAATACTACCTATGATGAACTGCTGGCTGGCTTCACCTACTGTGCATGTTGCATCAGACTTCCCATGATGCACAGCTCACCAAATGCTGACTCATGCACCTGCCACTTGAACAGTAGTAACCTCTACTCCAGTTCCACCTAGTGGCCACATCCACGTCATTTTCAGACCAGTGTGCCACATGGTCCTGACAATAAACACTTATACTCCATGCTCTGTTCACCACATGGTCTATACTGTTGATATCACATGAAAATTATACACACACACACACAATCTCAGAGAGGAAGATAGGTACACAAGCATTCGCTGATGGTGTGTTACTCATCATTTCTACTAAATATACTCAACAAAATAATGCTACTGTATATTCTCAATATAATTCAAAACAATTTAAAAAATCAGTGATCTGAATTGCAAGGAAAGCTTCCATGGACAGAGAAGATGCTACTCTTCAGAAATTTCTTCACATGAGACAGGAGGAACAGGGGTTAGCACTATCAATCTCCTCAGGTGTTTATTATTCCCATTTCCAGGATGTCTGAAAAAGTAAGGCGTCTGTCTACTTACTGTATATACTCAACTATAAGTCAATCTCATGTATAAATCAAGGACAATTTTGGGGGCCAAAATTATGGATTTTGATACAATCTGCAGATAAGTCAAGGATAAAACTTAGGGACATGTAATAAAGGATGTAAAGGACAAAGCAAAGGAAACTATGCCAAAGAAATTACAAAACTCCAGCAGGCATATGTATTTGGCTGGATGGACAAGGACAAAACTAATGCTTCTATTTTCCCACCCAGACATGTTAGAAGTACTGCTACAGCATAGAGAGTAGAGAGGATCAGTTGTTTTGTGTTTGCCACTCTACTCACTCTGTTACTTCCTTCAACAATAAACCTTATAGGACATTATCAGATGACAGAAATTGGAAGTATTACCCAATGGCAATCCGAATGCAATCATGGGGTTTCACGTTATTGCATATTAGAGTATCTCACGCAATTTCAGGCAATGGGAAGTCATATTCAGGCAATGGGAAGTCATTCTGAACGCATTCCGAATGCAATTAAAATTCACGTAAATTCACTAAACTAGCGAATTTACGTGAATTCGAATTGGCTCCATTCGAAATAGAAATTCCTCCTGTCTGCTAAACTCCATAGTCTCACCCCGTCTATTCCCTTGTAAAAATAACATCAAGGGAGACATAGGTTCACTCAAGAACTTACTTTACCATGAGCAGCAGAAAACATAACAGTATTAGCAGTCTTTCACCAAACAGAGGCTTAAGCAGAGAGAGAGAGCAAATGCCAGCATACCCCAGTTACAGTAGCAGAATTAGGGAGTGGCTCAAAACCTATTGATTACTAATGAGTAACACAAGTGTTCTACTCCAGAGAAGGGAATATTAGAGTCTTAACACACACACACCTGTAAGTAAGTGAGTAGTGAGTAAGGCACAGAATCCCTACAAGCCAAATCCCTAACAGAGAAGGGGATGATTCCTGTTTTGATAAGAGGTGAAGTACAGTACAGGTTTTTGGGGCCAATTTTTAAACTAAAATTTCTAGACTTATGCATTAGTATATACAGTAATTCCTTTCAATTAAGAGCAACTTTTTCTTGTATATGGTCTGTTCCATTTCTTTTACACTTTCCCCCTCAAATGTTCCTTTATGAGTACCAAAGAAGCAGTATTTCAGTGAAGAAAAAAAAAATAGGATTTGCACAATTAACACATCCATGTTTGCACATTATTACTGAAAAATGAACTCTTATGGTCAATTCACATCATTTCTGGCTATATACTACAGTATATGGAACAGTGGAACTGTCCCTTTCTCCCCATATGAAGTATAGTGTGATATGATTTATACATGTAAATTAAAGGTAAAGACTTCAGGCATTATATTATAGAGAGATAAATGTATGTGTTCCACCTGGCTCCAGAGATAACAAAGAAGTGGAAGAAGGTTAAGGAGGAAGATTGAAAATTTACTGGCAATAGTGGGAAATTACTGTGGCACATTTGTTAATAACACACATTAAGTTCAGATCTCCATCCTGTATATGCCTTGAATGTCTTGCTTCCTGTACATTTACAGTTCATGCATTCCACAGGGGGGAAATGATTGCTAGGCAAGAAAGTATGGTTTCATTCACAAGCACGCCAGCAGAAAGATAGATTAATCAGTCTGTATTTTTCATTACATTTTTTGAGGAGAATCTACAAAGCCTCAGATATCCAAGAGAGCTTCAGGCATCTGAATTATCAAGCACTGAATGAACTGTTGCCCAATGGCAAATATTTTTTCCAATTGTGACAGATGTATATTCCAGATATCCGTTACTGGCATTTTTTCGTCTACCTCATCGGATACTTTGCTTCCTGCTCTGGATCCAGTATTAAGCACATGCGGTATCCCATCTTTTATCAAATATGACAGTCAGCCAGTGTTCAGGCATCTAGATGTTTTTGGGAATTGTCCTCCTTCAAAATGTTTTGAAACTTTTTGGGATTTCAGATATAAAGAGGATCAGGTCTTCTTGGCCAGAAACCAACAGCAGGGCTAGGATACTTTATGCAAAACTATTTAAACTGAGTATTGAATTCTGTTCAAAAGCAATCTGTAAATGCTTTCTGAGATATTGCAGACCTGCACCTTATCCTTGGAAAAGAAAATGTCTGGAGGATATAATGTTTTCAGCAGGACAGAAAGTTGTATTTTGCAGCTATGTGGAACATCTCTGAGTTAGGATTACTGATATCAAAGCAAAAAAGCATTAGATAAGGTGATAATAATCTCTAATTACTGCTTTATCACACTAGGGGGCAAACAGGATTTAAACGAGAGTTAAACAGGAAATGTCCTGTGATAAACATAGGGCATTTCCTGTTTAACTCTCGTTTAAATCCAGTTTGCCCCCTAGTGTGATAAAGAGATTATTATCACCTTCTCTAATGCTTTTTTTGCTTTGATATCAATGATCCTAACTCAGAGATGAGGTGCTCAGCATCTCATTGATCTGGTCTCCTGAATAATGGATTAACTTGGTCTCCTGAATCCAAGTATTTACTGCAGCAAAGGGTAATTGTGTCCCTAGATGTTTTTGACCTACAACTCCCATTACCACCTGGTTTATAAATACCACCAGTTTCTATGGAAGTACTATAGTAGGATTGCTATTTTTTTAAAAAAAAATATGTAAGTGGTTTGATACTATGTGAATCATTCTTTTGTCTCATTGGAATCAATGGGGCTAAGGTACCAAAAATGACTAAGAAATTTATCACAGTGCCCCTGTTCTTGCCACAGTTGCATTAATGAAGGGAAGTACATACATACTGATTTGGGAGCACTTCCCTTCATTATTGTGACTGGGCTGTTGCTGGTCCTGCGTGCTCTCTTCCACCCTCACCCTTAATCCCATTATGCCCTACCCAGCATGCTTTTTGTGTGTGTGTGTTTGTGCACGCACACATGTATGCATGGGTTTTTTTTGTTTTGTTTTGTTTTGATTAAGGCAGTTCCGGAGTTCTACTAACAACATAGTTTTTTTTTAAATCAAAGAAAATAATCCCCTGAAACAGCCAGTGAAGGGCAGGAGGGATGGGGGAGAGGAGGAGACACTAACACCACATGTCTGTGCAATCCTGGAACTCTAACAATATAACTTAACATAACTTGTGAATTAGTGCTATTGGGATCTTATTGACTGTTTTTTCCATCAGTGTCAAAGTGTGATCTAATAACATTTCAAGGACAAGGCAACAACAAGAGGGAGATGGTGTTGTGTGATAGGTATAGCGAAAGACACAATTATCACACTTTTATGGTGGTATAAAAGTCACATGTGACAAAGTCCTACACTAGGATCTAATGAAGAATGAAGACAGATGTAATATTTAAAGAGTACTCCTGCCATGCTCTTTCTGCATTGTGTGAGCTTTACAGTTTGCTTTGCCCCCATATGTACCTGTGAATCAAATTATTGTTCAGCTGTTAATTGTCTATCCCTAGGGGCTAGTGTGGTGTAGTGGTTTGAGCGTTGGACTGTGACTCTGGAGACCAGGATTTGAATCCTCGCTTGGCCATGTAAACCCACTGGGTGACCTTGGGCAAGTCACACTCTCTCGGCCTCAGCCTGTGATAGCAAACCCCTTCTGAAGAAACTTGCCAAGAAAATCCGATGATACGGTGGCTTTAGGTTCACCATCCGTTGGAAATGAATTGAAGGCACACAACACACACAGATATTTTAAGTGGACTTTTTTCCCAGGCTCATTGCATGCACAAACATATTCACACATATACACATACCTTTTGTTTTATTGTATTATTTTATTGTGGCATACATTTATCTTTTTTCATCCAGCTTTCCCACATTCAGCTTTCAGCAAACAACATACAAAGAAGCAGGAATATCGGAACAATTTCTAAGGTGGATGGGGTTAAGACTGACAGAGAGTTCATTATAGATTTTATGTACTTGTGTGTACAAAATAGTAAAACCAGGATACATTGAATAACAGTAATACCACCAACCAAAGCAGTTACCAATGTGACTACCATGAAGACAAAAAACAAAAACTAAACTAAACTAAATGAAATGTTATAAAATTGTTTAAAGCATAACATTAACATATCAAGGACAGGAAAATATATAATACCCTGACTAGGTTTAAGGGTTTGAATTTACAGGAGGGTAGCTTCTTTCAATTGAACATTAGAAGGAACTTCTTGAGTGTAAGACCAATTCAGCATGGAACCAATTTCCTTGTGCGGTAGTGGGGTCTCCTCCTCTGGACATCTTCAAAAAGAGGCTGGATAGCTACCTACTGAGGGTGCTCTAGCTGGACATCCTGCACTGAACAGAAGGATGGACTGAATGGGTCTCCTTCCAATTCTGTGGTTTTATGATTCCATGATTTTATGAAATGCAAAGATGGCTGTAAACTAAGTCAACATCTGAATGGTAGTTCCTCAAGAAGTTCAACTTACCTAACAGTCTTGGTGGTCCTGAACTTTGATGTCTGATCATTTCAGGGAGGACTTAGTCCCCACTTAACATAATCTTAGTGTGGATTCAAGGCCCCTGCACCCCTGTTCTGAGATTCATGCAGAGACATTCCTGAAATAGTGGAGGGCATGGGAATGTGACTGTCAGGAAATTATCCTCAGTGTGAATATAGGAGAATTTTCAAGTGGGAGGAATGAGGAGGCCTGTTGTGATTCTTCTCATTTGAACAAATTCTGGTCTTTGACTGGAAGTGTATGGTTACACTTCTGTCTCACATTGCTTCCAAGGAGCTGAGGGTGTGCATGAAACAATCCCTTATCCCACTCCTTTTTATCCTCACAACAATCTTGTGATGGAATGAGTGACCTAAGCTTATTCAGCAAGAGTTAATGGCTGAGTGAGGACCTGAATTCATTTGGCTCTTGTCCAACACACTAACCATCAAGCCATGTTGGGTTCCCTTAGGGTGCCTGTTGGAAAGAATTTGAAGGAAAAATCCAATAGGATGCTTTATCATATAAATTGTATTCCGTTTCTACTGAGAAGCAAATTCTTCCATTTCCAGATTGGTGTCTTTCCAAAAGATTCTAGAATTACTAGCCTATTAGATCAGATTTAGTTTCTTAAAAGCTGGTATCTCCAGAGGATGGAAATAGGGTGGGGTCAGTCTGTTATACAAGCCCACAGCAGTAGAAGAAGGTATAACACAACACAAATGGAATGTGCAGAGCAGGGGGAAAGGCCCTTAAGCCAACAGGACAATCTCTAGATCTGAGGCAGCCTTGGACAAAATGCCCTCTGCTGGTCTATCACTTATAGTTGGGTAGAAAGAGCAGTTGTACCATTTCCACAATGTCCATGAACATCCATGGTACCATAATTCTGGAATCTCAGATACACAGCTTTCTGATGTGCAGGACACAGGGCTAGTATCGATACTAGTGGGACCTGCTAGGCCCTTTGGACATAATTTGCTGAGTGTTGATGCCACATCTGGGCCTGGGGATAGATCTCGGATTAAGATTCCTTGCCAGTAAAGCAAGGAAAATTTCACCATTCATTCTTTATCTGCCAACTCAATAGGGACTTTGTCCTGTGTCAGCTCCTTCTCATAGCACTATCTTGAATACTGCAAAACTGGTTTGTGAACGAGCCTCATCATAGATTCCTTCCATTCAAGGGTTAGTGCTTGGGAGATTTGGGACGTTGTAGCTCAAAAAATAACTGTTCCAAACATAATGTCAGAGTGGGCCTCTTACACTAGCACCCTCAAACTTATTCTTATGAAGGGGCAAAGCACATAAAAAAATATTGTGGGGCCAGGTCTCTAGCCCTTCCTCTGATGAACCTCTGATGATAAAAAATCATCTTTCAGCTCTACCCCGATTGTTGATACATTTATGTGGACGTATGAGGTGGGAAAACATATGCACATAGAGTGTCCTGGGGCACAAATCACAATCTGGAATGATGCCATGAACAACTTGTGGTCCCAGTGGTAGTGGGGACTCACCATTTCAGGTCTGAGCACCTCCCTTCTTAATGTACAGGTGTCACCACTAGCTGCACAATTGAATCATTGAGAGTTTTACTACCTTTTAAAAACATCTCCCCCCCCCACTTCACACATTTATTGCTTGAAGACAATGCTGTCTGATGGTGTTATCATGTGACTCACACGGTGAAATTTCAAAGGTCCTTGTACTTTCCGCAAGGGACAAGAAAACAATAATTGACTATTTGCTTGTTTGTTGTTTTAAGGAAATAACAGTGTTGATGGGTGAACTTTCAGCTTACTTTGGGAGCAAGGGTGAGGAAGAAAAAGAGGAAAACTAGCCTGGAATTCAAGCTGATCATGTGTGTCTGGATTCCTTTATGGTCTCCTAACACATAGTTAATTGTAAAGCCCTACGTTGACAATGAAATTAGTGTCATGGTTTCTTTCTTTCTTTTTTTAAAATAAAGAAATAACAGTATCAGTCTCTGGGTGCACCTGTTTATGGCTTCTTGGCAGACTCGGTCAGGAGGTTATGCGTATGTATGAATGATTCTGTCTACTTCTGCAGCTGTTCTACAACCATTAAAACACTACATTTATTTAGATTTTCTGAACTCCACAGTTTAGACTAATTTAAAAAGGGAGAGAAAGGTTCTAATGCTATGTCTGGACTGTGACAATAGTTTAGACAACTGATTTGGCACGTGGATTCTTAATGACAGCATTAAGGCTCATAGGAAGGCCCTCTTATCAAGTTTGCAACACAGAGAGGTGCCAAGGGAAATGGCTGAGATCATATATGTGCATTTTCTCAAAGCATTTTGCCAGAACTTTAAAAACAAATTCCTGTTTTGGACAACTCCCAGAATTCCCCAGCCAGCGTTGCCATGCTGATTGGAGGATTCTGGGAGTTGAAGTCCAGAAAGGGTAGCCTCCCCACATTGGGCCTTTGACAATAAACAATCTCAGAACACATCAGTTAATAGCATAAGCACAGTTAACAGTCTTACTGTGTTTGCTATGGTTTCACAGGTAGGAACCATGAATGACCTCTTGATTAGACTTGCTAATTTGCTTTGCATAGCATATCCTCCAACCATCCCTGTTTAGTAATCCAATTAATCCTCTTTTCTGCCACTTTTTTTTTAAAGTCCCAGTTTCTCTCTCCTCCCTCTATTTTCCCCCTTCCTCGGTTTATTTCAATTGCTGCAAATTATGTCAAAAAATTCAAAAGTAGCAGAAATACAGCAGAAAGACCACTGATTGATGTACCATATAATACCAGTCTTAAAGAACTGCTCAGGTTGTCAATTGTCTTCTGGTCTGAATGCCCTAAATGGTTGGAATTTTGATACTTGAAGGAGTGCCTCTCCCTATCAATGCCTGCCTAAGGACTGAGACATCTTTGAGGCCCATGTTCAGTGTCTGACCATTATGGACAATAAAGTAGGGAAGGAGATGGAAGAGGGCCTCCTCAGCTGTTGTGCTCCACTTTTGAAATACCTATCCCTGGGGGAATTGACTGGCAACAACATTGGTTTCTTTGTAGTGCCAGGTCAAGATGTGGCTATTTATTTATTTATTTAGGGGCTACTTTTACTTGTGAGCACATCACAGTTTATGAAAAACTCCTTTTAGCCTTTTGAGCTTTTAAATTTGTTTATATTGTTCAATAGATCTTTATCTTATTTAAATTACGGATGATGTTAATCTGGAATTTTGTTTGTATTCTTTTTCCTGTTTACCACCCTGAGATCTCAAGATAAAGAGGTGGGATAAAAACAAACAACCAAACAAATACATGCAAAGCAAAAAACGAGGTGTTGGTGCTTCTGAAAATGTGATGCCCTAAAAATAACTGTTAAATTCACGATGGAAATTTTTCCAAATTACAGGTTTTACATAATTGGACTGCTGTGAGTCCATTAAATTACATCATCTTCTAGTAGCTTTCAAACAAGCAAAACATGTAACATAATAGTGTTTCCAAAATGCAAAGTGAATAGTGTTTTCCTTTGCTGACTAGCTGGCCTTATGACATTTGAAGGCAGAAACTTATTTCATGGCAAAGTCCTGGCAGACCTTTGTACATTTGGGTTCTGAGCTGTTTCAGCAAGTATGAAGAAACTAATTCTGTGTTTATTTTTGGAAGCCACTTATGTTGTTGAGACTGATTTGCTCTGCCTTGGAATCCTTTCCTGAAATATAGGTATGCCAGAATGAAATAATAAAACCCACAACTAAAAATATATTTTCTAAAATATCTTAACTTGATAATTTTATAATGACTGTAGTTACATAGAGCCAGTGTGGCATAGTGGTTTGAGTATTGGACTACCACTCTGGAGACCAGGATTTGATTCCCAGCTTGAAGGAGCCTTGAGGGATGAATGTTCACCTGTCCCCCTGCTCTCTTCTTGGGAGAAAGGCGGGCAGTGAAGGAGCCTTTAAGTTGTTCCACTGAGTGAAATCCTTTGGTGGGCTGCAATGTTGTTCGGGCCTGTTTTATAGGGAAAAGGAGAATCACCCTTGATTAAATCTAGCTTTTAAAAAGAACAGAGATTTCTTTGCAGCACTTAAAAAAACCTAGCCCATCTAAGAGTATTAGAAATTACTTTTAACTACCATGGTCCCTACCTAAATTAGTGTTGTTATTGTGCCTGTCTCTCAGCTGAATGAGTTTTTGGATTTGTTAGAATTCAAATCCTCATTCACTCCAGCGTTCCCCTATCTCTTTTTTGGTTCTTCAGCTAGTGAATTTTAGTCAAATTGTCTAAAATTAGCCAAATTACTGTTAAATTATCCATCAGCAGATCTCTGAGACAGCCAGTCAGAGGCCGCATTCACACTAGTGTTTTTGTGCAGTGTACATCCAAAGTTTACACTATGTTTACCCCGATCAAATTGCTCTGTGGCAATTTAAACCTGATGACGTTCACATTACCATTTGTATCAATTTAAAATGCAGTCGAATTTTGCTTGTTCTCACTTGTTCTCATTTTTTAAAAAACTGACAATCAAATGATGCACATTTACATCACATTGTTTGGACAAATGCCCCTCTGTCAGCCTCGGAGGATGGCAATCGCAAGCCCCTCAGAACAACCCTTAGCAAGAAACCCTGGGATTAGTTCATGTTGGGGAGAGTCACACTCTATCAGCCAAGAAACCTCAGTGGGGTTAAACGTGTCATATAAATGCAATATAATATGTGTGCGAGAGCTTTAGTTTGTACAAATTGGGGGGCAGAGTCTGTTGTGGTTTTATTTCTTGGAAAAGTGGAAAAAACACCCTAACCCCCAGGCCCACTGATAGGGATTTTTTTTAAAAAAAAATGTAAAGCAAATCATGCACACCTTTGTTATACCAATGATGCCAATATTTAAAGGTGTTGTCTGCTGTAGCTATGCAATAGCAAATATGTGCATAAGCTGTCTTTTTTTAAAAAAGTACACTGCCAAATGATGTTCCCAGAGAACCCCCTCCCTGGCCATGACTTTGGCTTTGGCTGGTAGGGAGAAAGGAAAGTGGTGGGTATGATCTGCCCCCTGAACATTAACCCCTCACTTCCTATGCTCTGAACTGAATCAACATCAAGTTCCCATTTGCGACTGGTAAAAAAGACCACTTCTTTTGAAAAGATGTACTGAAATCCCCGTTTCAAAAAGAACTGGGTTAAGGAGGATTTGCGATTCCCCCTCCCCCCCCACCCAATTTGGGTTGGGAAAAAATGGCGCCAGTGAAAACAACCCCCTTTTAAACAGGTTTGCAAACCAGTTTATAAAGTAGTGTGAACAACCCAAAAGATATATCTGTTAGTGAAAGAGGCCTGTATCTAACTGTTACATCTTGCAGTAAGTATATTTTTTGTGATAGTTACAGAGCTAAATCCAACTGTAAGTCCTAACTAGAGTATATTAGCTGAATCAATGGGAACCTAGTAAATCAACATTATGTAAATTCAATTAAATTACAGGATTTATTCAAGATAAGATTAACAATTGGATTTGCCCCCTGTAACCAGTTGGGAAGACCTACAGAAAAAAAGACTATTAACTATAATAGGTTCAGTGCACAGTGGAAAAAAAATTAAGAAGGAATAATAAGGATGATGTCACATTCTTATTATACATTTTTTTAAATGCTGGTCTGTTAGTGTACTCTTATGTTTGGGCTAAAATCTGTAGAAAAAAATATTCTTGGTTCAACCACGACTAAAGATTTGGGGTTGTTGTTCTTTTTAGTGAAAAATCTGACTTTGGACAGCTGACAACATTCTCTAAAATGAATGCATGGAAACTATATGGGATATCAGACAGTTTGGCACTTAAAGCAGACAGTGGACAGCAAGGGATATGGTGATATAATGCATATACTAGTGTAATAAATAACTCTTGTACATTTTCCATCCAAATGAATACTTCTTTGCAACTTCCCTTTTCCGTTCATTGTATCGGATTCAGGAAGAACATGAAAAAGAATACAATGCAAGTAGAGGAGAACATGCTACAATGAAAGGCAGATATGCTTAGAGACTTCTGTTAGGAAAACAACAAGGCTAATGTATGTATAAGAAAGGGAATTGAATCTGAGTTTTAACTAACTACAATACATGCAGAGAGTCACACCTGTCTTCAGCTTCTCAGGAACAAATGGCTCCAACTTATAGAATCCTGGGTTTTGTAGTTTGGGAGTACTGCACAGAATTCTCTTGTGCACTCACATGAACTGTTGGCAGAGAATTCAAAATACTTCGCCAAACTACAAATCACAGGATTCCATCTAGTGGACGAATGACAGTTCAAGTAGTATAAAAGTGCTAGAACTGTGTAAAGTGCATACAGCCTAAGAAACCCAGAGGTTTCTCTCTGTCTTTATCCACTGTTCCTTCTCAACAAAGGCATGCATCTTCAATGCAAAACAAGCTGAACCATTATTTCAACAGTGCAGAACATATTTTCACATATATTGTTTCCCTGGGACATTGTAGTGTAGTTGCATCATGAAGTGCCTCTGTTCAGGATTCTGTATGGTCAGACATGCTCTTGTCTAAGATACTTCATTTCATTCCTCATTTGTGCTGGAAACATTTGGGCCCCCACTCCATCTTTTAGCATTCCATGGCCACTTTTAGCTGTCCTTGGGATTCTTCCTTTACTTTGTTTCCCTGGCATTTTTGGCACATCTGCAAACACTGCCATTCTTATAAGTCTGGTGCCTCTCTTGTGTATCTAAGAGTATTAATGCTGCTGCAATTGCCATGGCTCCATCATTGTGAATCCAAGGATTCAGTATCCCTTGAAATGCAGCACTATAGTAATTCCATAATTCTGTACAATGTAGTCATGGTGGTTAAGTAGTATCAAACTGCTGTGACTATGTAACTTAAAAACATTGGTAATAGTGCCTTTTTGGATTAGGAATAACACTCAAAAATGTGTTTGCTATTAGCCTGAATGAGGGATGGGGAACCACCATCTTTCCTAATGTTGGACAAGAGGTGCCAGCATGGTGTAATGGTTTGAGTGCTGGACTATGACTCTAGAGACCAGGATTCGATTTCCATCTTGGTCATAAAACCCACTGGGTGACTTGGGTGGACAAGTCACATGCTCTCAGCCTTGGGGGAAGGCAGTGGAAAATGTCCTCTGAACAAATCTTGCCAAGAAAACTCGATGATAAGTTTGCCTTAGGATGGCCATAAATCACAAATGACTTGAAGGCACACAACAAGAACAATAGCTCCCATAACATTTAAGTATTGGCTGAAAATATTGTGACTTGAAGTCCAACAAGACGTGGTAGGCCACAGGTTCCACAGTCCAAGTGTACATAATAGACATCTTTGTGAGACAACAAATCCTAGGACAATCGAATTGAAATTACAGCGGATTGTCCTAAAACACTGATTATAGTGAAACATAAAAACAAAGAAAAAAGAAACCGAAAGTATATCTATAGTTAAAAAGAAATTCTTTGAATGTTTTATGACATCCTCTCTCTTTTGCTAGATCTCCGAAAGAATCACAGATTTCTTTCAACTTGATACCACCTGAGATTTCCTTTGACCAGTGGCATCACTGGGAAGGGGTGCGGACCACACCAGGTGACACCCTAAGAGGGGGTGACAACACTGCTCTTCAAACACATACCTTTTGTCAGAAATTGGCTGTGGCATTTACCTGCTTCCCTTTAAAATGCTTTATGAGATGGTGGGGTGGGTGAATTTCAAATGTTTTGATTTTTTTAAAAAAATCTTTTAAAATTTTCTTTTAAAATAACACATTTTAAGCAATTTTCACTATGTATATATAAACACATTTAGGTTGTGCATATGATATTGCGATTTGAAGGTATACTTTTAACTTTGCTAGTTGTTTATGACAGAGCTATTAGCATGGCATTCAGTGGTATATGGGAATCATGATATATGAGTAACATTAGTGCAAAAAAAGCATGACTGAGGATTCTGTATGGTGTGAAATGGGAGGAGGCCAACAGGGGTGGGTCAGGGTGACACCATGGGTTACTGCACCGGGTGACACCAACCCTAGGGATGCCACTGCCTCTGACACCTTCCTGTTGACTTTCTCTTTGTTCCCTTACTGGACCCATTAAATTTATGTGTAAAGTCTTTTTGAATCACATGGCTACTTACTTATTTGGGAAACCATTCCAAACTGAGGATCACCCAGTGTTCCTACTTCAGTTAAACTGTTCTTCATAGATCTAAATTTAAAACAATCTCTGGCTGTTCTGCTCCACCAATAAATAGATTCTTTTTTTTCTATGTCAGAATGTCTTTCCAACATATTTTAGCATCCCCATTATTTCTCAGACTGCTACTACCAAATAACATAGTTAGGCTATATTATTTGTGTGGAGCATGGTGGCCAAATTCATTCTTTGGATGCAGACAGTGGACTTTCACTGAAGTAAATCAGAACCACCTGGGAGCTGGTAGTATGCTTGTGCAAACCTTTGATTAAAATGAACTTGGAAGAGTGATTCTTGGTTGCTGCAGTTTTACTGCCCAAGCTGTAGCAATGATCAAAAGATGAAATGTACATTCCCAACATATGTCACATACATGAGAAACTTTGGTCCAAAATGCACTGCAGAAATAATCCCGTTTGAGACAGCTTTAACTGCCCTGGCTCAATTCTAAGGAATTTTGAGAACTGTAGTTTTGTGAAACATACCTCATATAGCCTTCTCTGTCAGAGAGCTCTGATACCACAATAAACTACAGTTCCCATGCCTCCCTAACTGCCAGGGCAATTAAAGTGGTCTCAAACTGGATTATTTCTGCAGTTGGCAATTGGTGCCAACAAGAAGCGATTTCAAAACCCATTGGCCTGCCCAGTTTATACAGTTAGATCTCATGGAAGCTGCTCATTGCCCTTAGAATTTGAATTCAAGAATCTCATCATATTTAGCTGCCTAGCTCTCAGGTGCTCTGCCCTTTATAGCAGCCTTTCTGACAGACTACCATCTGACAAAACTATCATCCTCATTGCAAGGTAAATTACTTCTGGAGTGAACAAAAGTCACTGCCTTTGGACTTAAAGCATTGCAAGCAAATATTTGGCTCACTCCCTGCTTCACTTTCAGTAACTGGTATTCAGTAAGGTAGCCACATTAATCTTTTGCAGCAAAACCAGCAGAAAGTTGCGGTACCTTACAAGTTTTATTTGGCACAAGTATTCATGGACTGGAGCCCACTTTTTCAGGTGCCAGTATTCAGTAATTTCCTGTGATGATGAATCACAGACATCTTTTGCCATGCTGGTTGGAGCTTGTTATCAAACATATCTAAAGGGTACCACCTTAAGAAACACCACCTCACTTAACCGAATGACAGTTTCTCAAGAGAAGCGCCTTTCCCATTTTTGGTTATCACTATCTATGGAAAATGCAGACCTTGTTTGCACCTGAAACAACAGCCATCCATATCACTGTCATGGGGAGCTTCTCAGTGAGAGAATTATTCCATCAGTTGGTCCGATGCAGAGACACTGGAGTTACCAAGCCTGCAAGTAACTCATGTTACTTTACTCTGGGATCTAAATGGCAATCAAGTGATAATTAATAGTTAGCAAGGAAGCTGTGTGCTAAAATGGTGGAATGAGAAATGCTCTATCATTACAAATAGCAACTTCTGCCCTGAATTCAAAGTTCTTCACTGTGGATTCCTGTATTGACAAGGAGTAAGATTAGGTCACCCTTGAGTTGTTTTCCAGCTCCATGATTCTATAATTCTATAAATTACAGAATTCACAGAATAATGTTAAAAAACTCTTAAAGTGCTGAAATCACCCTCTCCTTATTGTCCATCAGGTCCTGGCTATTTTCAATAAGAGACATAAATGTATGGCTGGGTAAAATTAGCAAACTGACTATTAAGATCATGGTTGTTTATCCAATTCCTTTGTAAAGCAAAGATAGCCATATAATGCTGTTCTAAAAATATAACCCTAATTCCATTTAGTAAATTTAACAGTTAAGCTTATTGGATTTAGCTGAATACATTAGGAGCTGCATCTGAATAAATCTGAATATGACTGGGCTGTGTAGGTCCAATTCTGAGCTTGACATGATGGGTGTCTCCTAAACTAATGTTTGTTAGAATAAATCAAGCAAAAACTAGGGCTGTCAATCAGTGAAGATTTGATAAAGTTCCATCATTAGACTAGAGAATGGCTTGATAAAATGTAACATGCCACCAAAATGATGTATGCGCACAGCAGAGAAAAACAAGTACAGAAAAAATACAACTTTCAGCAAACAGTGATATACTAATTTGGCCATCATAACTGACATAATATTAAGGCAGAAAACAATAAAACATATTATTGTTATTGTATTACTACTACTACCACTATCCTACCTCACTCCCAGTCTGGGGCTCAAGGCAGTTTACAAACGTTAAAACAGATATGGCTAAAAAAAAATCATCATACCAAAGTTAAAAATATATTTAAACTCTTAGTGAAACTAAAAGCAGTTCAAAACAAGCCATTAAAAAGAACAACATAAACAACAACACAGGCAAGAAAGGCCCCTTCCCCTAAGCACTCAGCCCACAAAGTCCTTTTTATTGAAATGAAAACATCCCACCAGCTGTGTCTGTGAGGGCAATGGGATGGAGGAAAGGCACTCCTCAGAAGATCTCACATAGCAGGTTCATAGTATAGGGTGATAACCTGGATCTGACCTGTATAGGGCTTGATGGATCATAACTGGAACTTTGAATTGTGCCTGAAAACACACTGGCAACCAGAAGAGCTGTTTCAGCAAAAGAATTGTGTCCTCCTTGTGGCCGTAAGGCCATAAGGCCATAATAAACCAGCTAAAGTGTAACAACCTAACCTTCTTGGCTGAGACCGAGACATTATTTAGTCCAGCATCCTGTGTCCCACGGTATATGGGAGGCTGCTGGGAAAACAATAAGAGGGGCTAGCTCTACCATTAGACTAAGGGAGGCATCCGATTCAGTTACCAGTTATTTTTAAGGCCTGCTGTGAGAGCCCTGGCCTCTCTGAGAGGGCTGCTGTGTGTGGTACATAGACTGTTTTGCCTGATATAAACCAGCCTGCCTTCCTCAGGTGTGTTGGAGGATCCTATCCCATTGTCATAGATAAAATAAGGTTCAACAATCAGTCCAGTCAGTTTCTGTACACTAAATGGAGGGACACCATCTTGTTCTTTGACTCAGGCAGGAAAATGTTTGGGGTTGGCCCTGGCTTATTGGTAGAGTGAGAATGACACAGCCTCGGTGCCCTGCAAAATAATTTCCCCCTCCAATGATCCACAGGTTTAAGGTCCAAGAAGATTTCTTCACATGGGTAAGAGAACGACTTTGGGATGGGGTTTTGAGTGGCTAAAGGGCAGAAAAACCAAAGGCCGAACAACCTCACTCTTCCATTCTTCTACTCCCTACTTTCAGGGCTCTTTTTTTTAAAAAAAAAACCCTCACCCAAACTGCTGGGGAATCTATTCAAATCACCGTTGTATAATGCCTAGTTGGACCTACAGTTGCATGGGAAAATGGGTTTTTTATTAATGAATACAACATACCTTCTTTGATTTGAATGCTTTTGGAGTGCTGAAAAGATTCAAAAAGCATTGCTTCCTGCACCAGCAGTATGCCTTTATGCTTCTCAGTAGTTTACCTCTACCCAGCTGCTATATCTCATTAACAAGTATTTGGCTATCCTAGCAAACTTGGGAGTGTTGACACTTGAAAGGCAGGCGTTGGCAGGCCCTCAAGTGCAGTGGCTGGAAACTGTCTGAAGATAGCACAGAGGTGGGCACTGCTGATGGAGGAAAGTGTGTTGCAAGGAACTCTGGAAACAACAGTGTCAGGGACCATATCATATTATATCTTGCTTCATTTGTCCCATAGAATTCAGTGGCAAAGTTTATGAAAATGAGTCTTCCATATCCCCCAGAATCCCATCTCTTTGTAGGTGGTCTCCTTGTTTTCTTCTTGATAAAAAATATGAATTTGACTGTTTTTCTGTCTGTCTGTCTATCTATTCCATCTCTGTCTCCTATCTGCTAAAGCCACAAGGAGGGCCTTATGAAGTAAAGAGCCTCTTCTGTCAATGGAGGCTCTCAATGTACAGTTGGCCTTTTGTATCCACAGAGTCCTTATCCACAGATTCAAATATCCATCACTCGATATCTCTATCTCTATCTATCTATCTAATCAGTGATCTGAATTGTATGGAAAGCTCCCATGGACAGAGAAGACCCTGCTCTTCAGAATGTTGTTCTCCACATGAGACAATTATGGAGGAGGAGGCTAGACTCCCACTCTCCTCAGATGTTAGAATAATATAATCATAGAGTTGGAAGAGACCACAAGGGCCATCCAGTCCAACCCCCTGCCATGTATGAACTCTCAATCAAAGCATACCTGACAGATGGCCATCCAGCCTCTGCTTAAAGACCTCCAAGGAAGGAGACTCCACCACTCTCCGAGGGAGTGTGTTCCACTGTCGAACAGCCCTTACTGTCAGGAAACACCTCCTAATGTTAAGGTGGAATTTCTTTTCCTGTAGCTTGCATCCATTGTTCTGAGTCCTGTTCTCTGGAGCAGCAGAAAACAAGCTTGCTCCCTCTTCAATATGGCATCCCTTCAAATATTTAAACAGGGCTACCATATTAACCTTCTCTTCTCCAGGCTAAACATACCTAGCTCCCTAAGGTGTTCCTCATAGGGCATTATGCACCCATGGCTTTAAAATGTTATTAAATAAATAATAAATAAATAATTCCAAAAGCAAACCTTAACTTTGGCATTTTATACAAAGGGCACCATTTTATTACGCCATTGTATATAATGGGACTTGAGCAGCCAACTGTATTCCTTGTTTCCCCAAAGGAAATAATGGTCTTTGGACATTGAAAAGTCTCCCTCCTACCAACCTAGGAGTTGCACTGTGCCCTTTCCATTTATGCTTAACTTTTGTTTTGTGGGGGAAAGGAAGCAACAATCCTGGCTCTTTATTGAGGGCAACTTTATAATACATGTATAATGTACAATTATAACAGTCTGATTCCATTTTAATTGCCATCTCACGGGTTCATGGGGATTGCGGTTTCCTGTGATACTCATCACTCCCTTGGGCCACAACAGTATAAATCTCTAGCAGAGAATACTAAGTACCCAATCAAAGGAGAAATTCCAGGATTCCCTAGGATGGAACTATGTTTGTTAAAGTGGTATCAAAGTGCTACAGCTGTGTAGTAAGGGTGCAATCCAAGGAATTGTAGTTTCCTGAGATAATTAGCACTCCCCTGAACTACAGTACTAGCAACCTATAGCAGAGAATTCTTAGTGCCCAACCAAGCAATTTCAGTATTCCATAAGACAGAACCATCATAGTTAAAGTGGAATCAAAGTGCTACAACTTGCAGTATGGACATACCATTAGATACCTGTTCGTCACATTTGCACTTTATGTTTTCAGATGTTCACTTAAACCATGTGTCCACACAAATATGCACATCTGCATGCAATTCATAAAAACATACATTTAGCATGTGAAGAAGCCTGAACTTTGATGTGGGAAATTCCAATGTAGGCCTTCCCAGATGGTGGCATCTAGAATGTACATTTTTAGAATTAATCATTTTCCTCCATGAGAGTTCTTTTCAAATAATCCTTCACTGTGCAAAATCCGTTGATATTTGGATATTTCTAGTTTTACCTTACACCTACAGGTGTAAGTTGTACTACTGTTATAATTTACTAACGATGGAAAATGCATGTACATCTAACACATGTAGTTTTGACTAAGTCCCTTGTGTACCCTTTGTGCTTCCTGTCAAGTAGAACCACAAAACAGAAATACCCCACCATCTGAAGTTTCCTTTCCTCAGAACTAAGCTCAGCTAAGTTACGCATGGTTTTGGCCACAGCAGTTACATCTGCTTCTAACTTTCTTACATGTGGTTCATGTAAGTTAAAAATTCAGGAGACGACATTCTTTGCTTTGTCAATATTGAACTCAGTGCCCCAACTTCCTTTATAGTTTCCATCACACAACTCCTTCAGCTCACCAATGTCTTCTCTCTCATCTCCAGACCTCAAAGGCTTATTTCAGATGCCATGAAACTTTATTTGGACTAAGTAATCAGAGGAGGGTATGTCTGGGGAAAGCTGTGATTGTAGAGTCTAGTATTTCATGACTATGGTCCAGTGTGAGGGAAGTTCTAAAGAGGAGTTTAATACAAGAATAATCCATAAATGTATGCAGTAGGCAGATATTACGATCTGTATTAATTAACTCACATATTTTAAGACATATTTGTTTCAGTGGGTTAAATTAAATTTAAGAGGAAAATTGCTGTTGCTGTTATTTGCCATCAAAATGACCTCAACTCATGGCAACCCTGCAACTGAGAGACCTCCAAGTCACCATGTTATCAACAGTCCTGCTCAGATCTTGCAAGTTAAGGACTGTGCCTTCCTTGGTTGAGTCTTCCTGAAATGTGGTCTTCTTCCTTTCTTCCTGCCATCTACCTTACAAAACCTTATTGTTTTTTCCAGTGAGTCATGTTTTCTCATGGTCCAAAATATGACATTCTCAGCTAAGTTATCTTGGCTTTTAGGCAGCATTCAAGCTTGATTTGACATTTGTTTGTTAGTTTGTTTTGGAAGTCAATGGTATTTGTAGAACTCTTCTGCAGCATCAAATTTCAGATTAGTTGATACTCTTTTGTGTGAGAATTTATTTCACCATCACTTTGGCCCAGGGTTGGTCCAAAATGTACCAGAGCACGATTAAACTGCATGCTAAGGCCTACATGCTCTGAAAAGGACTTGTCCTTTTTCTTTCTTTTCTTCACAAAAGCTGTCCATCTTGATGCTTGACAAGTGGCTATCAAACCACAGGGAAACATCTTAGGCATTCTCAGGAGAAAAAATATTTGCAGATTGGATTGCAACCACCATCTGAGATGACTGGAATGTTTGTTTCTTAGAAGATCATGCTGGACACATTTCCTCCCTTCCACTGGCCTTATTCCCAAGCTTTGAATATTGAGCCAAAGATGAGAATGTGGTTTCTACACACAGAGAGAGACATACACATGTACACGTATACATGTATAAATGCTTAGGAATGTAGACACTAGGCATCCAGTTTCCATCTGTGGCTGAAAGCTGCAGGTGGAGCCAGTGGAAGATCAGGAGTGGGGCCAAAATTGTACCCACAACAAGCCATGTGCCACTACATAAGGCATGAAATCCTGCAAAACAGTAGAAATACAACAGCAGCACATTCAGTGTCTAAATGTTAGGATAGATATTGACAAATAACAATGCTTTTTTCATGTGCCTGTGAACAATCTCTTCGTACATTTCTTCATCTGAGTCTTTTTGTGGGACAAATTTCAGAAACAGCACAACAGGAAGAAAGAAAAGTAGAGAAGCCTAGCCTTAGCAGAAAGAGTACTTCTGAGGGGGAAACTCTACATTTCAAAAGCAATTGCGCTGTTTGAAAAGAGACAAGAGGAAGCTAGAGCAGACAGTCTCTTCCCTCCTCCACACAAAGGCACACAGACTTAACCTACCGCTGAACCTTTGCCCTTGAGTGACCACTGCTATTAGGATGGCGGTCAAAAGGTTGCAGGGTGACAGAAAATGGTGCATTATTGAGTGAAAATGAAAATTGGGGGGGGGGGGGGAGCCCACTATTTTCACGACTCTGTGTGGTTTATCATGGCAAAATGATAATAAAATTTTAAATGTGTTCCACTCAATTTCAGATAGGTTGTTTCAAGCCATTGATTTGTTCATCCAAATGAGCATGAGCTGAGTGTTTATTCTTGCCTCCTGCTATGGTCCCTGTTATTCATGTTTGGGCTCTCTTGTAATCCAGCTCCACTTGATATGACAAGATACATAAATTCTATTTATAGAATTGTATCTTGTGATGACCCCTTCACTAGTGACACTCACCACTTCATCATACAGTCTCCATGCATACTTATGAGAAAAAAAATAAAGGGACCCTGCACTGCAGGGTTATAACAGTTTGATACCACTTTAAGTTTCATGGCTAAATCCCATGGTTCCAACAGTGTGTGCTGCATCAACCAGACAGGATGTATTTTCTTTAACCTATGATTCCATTTTATGTAATTCTGGGGCTTGTAGTTTGGTGAGATACTTAGAATTCTCTGCTGTAGTGTTGTAGTTCAGGGGTGTGCATACTATTTGGGTCCCAACTATATAGCATCCATATTGTGGTCTTCAGGGGTAGCTAACCTCCAGGGCACACGTAGAAAAGACAAGAGAGAAAAAACTTTCTCCATATCGGGTCCCAGTAGGCTTTGGAACTCCTCCCTCCTTGTTGGCCTTCCAATGGTGGCTTAAAAGACCTTTTATTCTGGCAAGATTTTGGTAACTTGCTACCGAGGAAGGAACTTTTAAGAGATGGCTGTGGTACTTGTTTTAAAAAAATAAAGATTGCTTTTCATTCCATTGTGATTTGTTTGATTCTTTTAACATTACAACCTTTTTGATAAAAAACAAACAAACTGTTTTTATCTGTACCTTAAAAAAAATCTAGTTTGCAAGCCACACTGAGGGTCCTTTCACACTACATAATTATATTTCTATCATTCTGCTTTAATTGTCACATTTCCATCCTGTTGAATCTTGGGAGTTTATGGGAAGAGTGTTTAGAATTCTTAGCCCGAGAATAACTCTACTGCCCCCTTGAACTACAAATCCCAGAATTCCATAGGATGCAGTCATAACCAGTAAAAAGCAGAATCATAGCACTATAACTGGACACTGTGAAAGGACTCCTGAGTGCCAAGTTGTAGAGACAAACAGAATATATATCAACCAAAGAAAGAAAGAAACAAGAGGTAAGTGATGTATAAGCAGCCATAAGACTCTTTCATGCATATCGCTACTTCATAAACTGAGATATAGGGCCCAAACAGACAGGCCAAAATAAATCTGCTTTGGGTCACTTTGGAGGTATGCTGTTTAAATGATGCATGCATCCTAGCCACACCAAAGACATGCTCCAGTCCTAAGGACTGCAGTGCACCTTTGGCACAGCTTCTGGCCTCCTAAGATGCATGTATCATTTAAACAGCATACCTTCAAAGTGACCCAAAACAGATTTATTTTGGCCTGTCTGTTCAGGCCCATAGTTCCTAGTGAGAAAAAAAAACAGCTATCAGAAATCATTTTATTCAAAGGCTTTCCACATTAAATGCAAGTCCGTGGCAAGCTATACATTGATGGCAAGCTTGTACCACTGGAGATGCTTGTGCAACAGTTCCCCTCCTTTCTGGGCTTGATTTTTGATACAGTGATAGTTACATATGTCAGCTATAACTTGCTTGTCCCCACTGAGGTCTTTTCTCAAAATTGGTTGGAAGAAATAGGAAATAGGCCAGCTGGATATTTTGCAACTCCGGGCTTTTCTTATTGATTTTCCTACACTACAAAACACATTCCACATTGGGTAGTTAGAAAAGGATTTTCCTGACACCCTTAATTATTGTGAAGGAGCATTCCCCCCTCTGTGTTCCTCGTAGATGCCAAAGTTTGAGAAGGAAGTGCTTTGTCTTTCAATTAAAAATATCCAAACAACCCCACAGGGTTATGATGGGAGAAACCAAAACAAGTCCTCAACTGGAGATAAATGGAGGTTGGCTGATCCTGATTGGTGGGGAGGTCGAGGAAGGCCCCTGCTCTGACCTCCTGACCTCTGGCATCACAGGTGGTGAACGGGCACAAAGGGGACTTGGCTGTAGATGCCGCTTGGGGGTGCTTTACATAGGGCCGATTGTAAACTTGTCCATTTCTGAGCACCCCACGGGGGTTCTCACCAAGTCACCAGACACAACTGAGGCTGAAGGGAAGTAAGCCTACCCATAAAAGAGCCTCTGATTGCCACTATTAATAGAATTGAGGCTGTAAACAAATTTATAGTGTGTTGTTTTCAATACAGGGTGGAGCTGTGGGCCATAAAGTGAAAGCAAGTGAAAGACAGGCAGGAGGGTGAGGGGAAGGAAGGGATAAAGGCAAGTGAACAGAATGTGGGAAGAAAGGGAATCTGGATATGGGTTTCAAATGCATCTTTGCGGAGGATCCATAAGGAAAAAAAAATGTTACCACCATTATCATTTTAAAATGAATTCTTCATTCTGTAGCCTAACACATGGTGCATATGATGAAGATAATGGTGGCACTGGTAGTAGTAGTTTTGTACTTTCTGAGTGCCTTTTTTCTTGAAGAGGATAAAAAAAAATTGTGGGGGTATTCAGGTTAGTCCCAGCTGGAGTGTATCCATTTCTTAAGGTTGAGTCCACATGTATGTAAACCAATGCATTCAGTTTTGGGGCCATCAATACAATTTGGGCTGAAACATGCACAAATAAATCAATAATGAAAACAATAAATATATAACATCAAACAATATCTCAGCCCAAGAACAATTTATAGAGATAATCAATTGGTCTGAGACTGCTGCTAAGGGAATTAACAAAGACAAGACTGTATTTATTCTACAAGCTTTTCTTTTTTTTTTTCTTTTTTAGAAAACTTCCTTCCTTCCTTCCTTCCTTCCTTCCTTCCTTCCTTCTTTTTTTCTTGATCAAAGTTGAAACAGATGCCCCTGTAAGACTGTCAAATGTATTAGTAGAACTATCTGATGGCTTGCACGTCTGTAAGCCAGCCAGAAAAGGGAGTATTCTTAGCCCAGTACCAGTTATTTTATTTATGTATTTATTTTATTCACATTCATCTTGTACTTACACATGGTATTTTTCCCCCTAAGAAAAATGACAGAAGCAAAACAAGAAAGGAAAAATAAAGAAACAAAAATGATCAGAAATTCTAACCTTGTTTTACAACAACGTCATGCATTCTGTATGACAGCATTTAAAACAGCCCATGAAACTGCAATGTAGTGTATCAGGCCTTTTGTCCATCTAGCTCAATATTATTTAAAAAGAAAACGGTTTCAGAGGAGGATTTATCACATCATCACCTTTTCTCATTCCCTGATTTTTACAAGGGCTTCAGCCACTGCCTCCCTGCAGTTTGTAATCTTTCCTTGTTTTTTCACACTTTCTCTGTCTTGTAACTTCCATTAAGGAGAAAAAAAGGGAATAGCTGCACTTTTTTTAAATAAAAAAAATCAGAAACAAACTGATTATAGTTCCTTGCAACATGCTGCCTTTTCTTGGGTAACAGCAATGTAAGGTTAACTTAATGATTGGTAACAAAACTACTAGTTTTGGTGCAACTGTTTAAAATAGTAGTAGCAGTGTAGTAGCAGTGCAATATGAGTAATACATTAAAAATATTAAAATTATTTTAAGGAGGTTTTTTTTTTTAGACATTTCAAGAAGCAACTTTATTCCAAAGTTTTATGAGAATTTCTCTTAATCCATAGTGTTTGAAGAGTGAGTGAATACCATACATAGTGGTATGGGGTTGCAAAAAGAGATACTTTTGTTGTTTGTTGTTGTGTGCTTTCAAGTCATTTCTGACCTATGGCAAACCTATCATGGGGTTTTCTTGGCAAGTTTCTTCAGAGGGGGTTTGCCATTGCCATCTTCTGAGGCTGAGAGTGTGTGACTTGCCCGAGGTCACCTAGTGGGTGTCAAGGCTGAGCCAGCATTTGAACCCTCATCTCCAGAGTCATAGACCGAGGTTCAAACCACTAAACTGCACTGGCTCTCTAAGAGATAAACAGTAATATTTAATTGGGCAGGCTGGAAAACATATTCTGTCATCCTCAGCCAGCAACCAGACAGTGGGATTTGTTCACATTTGTTCACAGGTTGGGGAAGCCAACCTAAAAACCCCAGAAAAAAGGTTTGAAGTAGCCAACAATAAATGTATGTGGCTTGTGTAGATTGGAGTCAGCCAAAGAACTGTAGGCCATTTTCTCTGTCAGTTTCATGGGTTCTGCTATTGACTTTCATTATGAACATGACATAACCTAATGCATTACTACTTGCTCCACTCAAAGTTAACAGAAGTGGATTTGATGGTGGTACACAACTGCACAGAGGCAGGCAATTTTTGTTAACTCTATCCTTGTTAGTCCAAATCAACATGTTACAGTTGACCCAGAAGTGACCTTGCATCACTTTCACTTTTGTTTTTGGTTTAGCATTGTTCATTTTGAGGATTAATTTAGTCAATCACAATTCAAAACAAGCTGACACATTTTAAGGCCATTTTACAACAGTTTGGGCTATGAAGTTATATCCCCACCCTAAACCATTAAAATTGTGGATGGATCTAGGGAAGTTGGGTGCCCTGGGGCCCTCAGAAGGGAGAAAAAGGAGGCTAAAGTAGATGCAGCCCATGGACAGCACATTTCCCATACTTGGATTATGTGTCTAAACTCCCTAATAGCAAGCAAAACTGTTAAGCCTTTTCTTGTGGATATTCTTCTCTTTACTTTTGATTATGTACAAGTGTGAGGAGCTCTAGATCAGGAAATGGTTGGTCATGGCAACATTCCTCCACAGTTTTGTAACCCAAAAAGCCAGGGTCCTGGGAAGGCCATAAATAATGTTTAATTGGGGGATTGATCTAGTTCGATTAAATAATACCTTTGGCTGGGGCAGCTGGCCTGGGATCTTAAAACAAAAGACAAAAATTACACTTTACGTAATAAAGTGCTCAGTAAACAATCCTTCCTCAAAATGTACATTGAAAACAAATCACTGCTGTCATGTACAGCACTGTGTAAATTTACAGTGCTATATAAATAAAGGTTAATAATAATAATAATAATAATAATAGGAAGTTGTGACCATAATGGATAGCACAAAGGAACAACCACTTTGCACCATCAAATTTTCCTGAATCTTTTTGGTTATTTCCCAGCTAGGGTGAACCTATGAATCCACTGTTGAATGGTTAGTCAACTTATAATTAAATCCAATTGATTCATTCAGTCTACTCTCATTGGAACTAACTAATGGGATTTAGGTCAATATTCCAACCTTACAATATTCCACCCTTACTGCAAGGGGGAAATTGTTTGTTTGTTTATTGTACAGAGTTCTACTATGCCATCTCATCATGGTACAGCCATAGGCCTTGGACCTCAAAGACTATACTAGTAGAGCACAAGCCCTTTTGGTTCCTGTCAAGCCAGGAAGTCTTAAAATAAAGCTCTAGTGGCAGACTGAAATGAAATTAGAACTGAGCATTGCTTGATTCACGGTCTTTGTTCAGTAGATTGTGTTACATTAAGTAGTATGGCATGTTCCAGGTTAAGCTTTCTCTCTCCCCCCCCCCCACTTTTTTTCCCCACTTCAAATCCTGTCAATTTTGAATTTTGAATTAAAACTGTTCTTACTTTGGAGCAGAAGGAGAAGACTGAAAAACCAGTAAACTCTCAATCAAGCTCCAACATCTTTCTATGCTATATTTTGAAAAAATGCCACATAATTCTACTACAAGTGCACAGTTCTTACTACCACACTGACTCCTTCTTGTCTGATGTAACAAACAATTCTTCCACACCCCACAGACATCTCTAATTTTGTGTTGTTTGTTTTGTTTTCACTTATTTGTAATGATTTATTTGGGAAAGGATGTACGAAAAAGTCGATATTATTTTGCAGCCCCCTTCTTTTGAAATACTGGAGTGAGTGAGAAACTAATCTTAAGGATAAATACAGTCAGCCCTCTGTTTTCGCAGGGGATCCATTTCAGATCCCCTTGCAAAAATGGAAACACACATATTCAAGCCCCATAGGCTTGAATGGGGTGTGCTTCCTCAAGCATGTGAGGGGTGCATGCCACAGGGGCATGCCCCATTGAGGATAACAGAGGCCACTCCTCCATGAATAATCAAGAACATGGATCTCAAGTCTGTGAGAAAGGAGGGGCAGCTGTACTTCTGAAACAAATGAAGCACTTGTAGAATGCCTTTGTTGAATTATTTCAACAAATTTTTGTTTGTTCAGGGTGGCCAGAATGTGGCCCTGCTACCACTCCTGGTCCCCAAGTGGATTTCTGGTGGCTTTCATTTCCCATTCCACACTTCTGGAACTACCTAGTGAAATGCTTCTCCTGGAAGCCTCCAGGATCAGAGATTCATCTTTCATGCAATTTTCAGGCCTTCACTGTACCATTTAATATGAAGCACCCCATTTTTAAAAAAACAGAAGTAGATATCTGCCCACTTCTGGTTTTTTTTCTTTTGTTTTGGGAACTGTGTGGCCCTGAGGTGGTGTTGGTGGGTATGTGTCCCATGGCAGAACATTGTTATTTAGACCTGCTAAACTATCTTACCCTAGTTTATCATGTTAAGAAACAGTAGCTAAAGTAAAGTCACCTTTAAATCCCATTTCTTTCAAAAGTAGACCTAAGGACATGCAGAACTCATTTTATGTTGAAAACAGTGGGCTGTCAAAGGGCTTAACTATGACCAGCTTTGTTTGGTCCTTATGAGCCTATGCTAGGGAGTGCTACTTGCAGTTTTGAAATCAATAGGACTGATGGCTACTATGTTATGGCTACGGACATAAGTCTTTTGTTCTCAAGGAGGCAGAAATGTGACAGGCAGAGGATCCTACTATTATCAGCTAAGCTTTGTCCTCAGAGCCTCTGAATTAAAACATCTAAAGCCTTGATGGACTCAGGCTAGCAAGGTGAAAAAAAGCTGTTCCATATTTGTTCTTCTCTCACATTTTCACATCTTATTATTTTTTGCTAATTGAAACCCAGCGGAAGCAGTCGGAGATGCTGATCTTGGTATGAGAACTCCACGACTGGTATAGATCTATAGGTTATTTGAGAACAACACTGGCTACCAAAAGAGTTGGACCCATTGTCTTGCTTGGCACACTGGCATTTTTAGCAATCTGTGCAGCCCCAAGAAGAATCCAGGGGAAAAAATTGGACCCTGGAAATGCCACAGTTTCCCACCTCTGTTTTATGTCTTGGGTTTATGTGGCCTGCTTCAGAGACTCTATTTTAGGCATTTAAAATTTGCACTCTTCCTAGAAACTAAAGTGGCAGACTTTTGCAGGAAGAATGGTATCATTTAGTGGAAACAGATCATCTTCCCCCACTGCAATCCATACCCTGTGTCCCCAAAACCAACTCTGGAAGGCTAGGAGTCCCTGTGGTCTGATTTTGAGTGACACTTAAGACTGCAGTTAGAAGGTAAGAAGGTACAAGAATGTTTTCTTGTAATTGTTGATGGAATGCTGGATTTATCTCCAATTGTAATGTGATGTATGACTATAAAGCACACATAGCTAGAGCAAAATCACATAGTTGTTAGTTGAACACAGGCTGAAAACAACAACAAAAATACAATTTATTTATTTGCTTCTATTAGTTGCATGTGTTACCTTGTGTTTTTGTTTTTGCTGAAGAAAACAAAAGAAAGAAGAGAGCAAGGAAGGATATGGGCCTATTATTCATTGTCATTAACATCTGCATCCTGGACACACTAATCTGAAGCATGTGGCAAGTAAATAAACTATTTCTTTTAGGTATATTAAATTCCTTTTGCTGACGATAAAGGACATTACTAGATTTCAATAAGGGAGAAAAGAGGAATGATAAATCAGAACAGATTGCTCATAGTTTTCAGATGTCATAACAAACTGCCACTCCAATTGGTAATTTCTGTTCAGTTCATTAGTTCTTCATTAATGCTCCTGTAATGTAAAGAGTAAACAACAGTTGCTCTGCTTTGTGGCTTAATTAAGCAGAACAAAACTTTCCAAAATGTGGAACCTCAGGAGCGGAAGGTATTGTACTGGTGCACAAGTGGCTGCCAACAATAATATGAAAAAATGTCCTGGGCTTGCCAAGACTGCTTCCCTGTGACGCTGAAGCTTCTGCAAGTTATATGAAGCCTTTTCTACACACAGGGGTTCTTCTTCTTCTTTCCTGCCTCACAGCTTGAAAAAAAGATATTTTTCAATGTCAGACATCTTCTCTTCCGTCTGCAGGCTATCCAGCTTTCTTGAGACACTTAGCTACAATTGCCATCCTAAATATACACTCTAATGAGTAAACAGAACTTGGGAATTTGATTTTAAAAAACAACCCCCAGAATTCTCCAGGTAATATGACACACCCTCCAACATTTCACAGATTTAAAATGGGACACGTTTGCCCAAGAAACATCTGAGTGTGGTCAAGATGGTAAATATTGTTCATGAGGAAGAACATGCAATCCAGGAGAGGCTGCAGCAGTTTGCTCTTGCCTGAACCTACTTGGAAGGCCAGATTCAACTTCTCTTCTCTCCCCTCAATGAGAACAAACCACTTTTGCACTTGGAATTAAATCTGCAGCAAGTGAATTAAGTTGTAGACAAAGGGGAAAGTGGGAAGAGGAGAGAAACTGGGACATTTTAAAGGCATCAGAGAATATGAAATGACAGAGGATTATTCAGGATTGTCCCTGAGTACAGTTGGAAGGTATGGCATGAAGTTCTAGTCCAAAAAAAAGTAATACTGTATTTCCAAACTCTGTGGACACAATGTTCTATTGTGGCATTATGATACTGTATCCATGGAAGGATCGTCCCTTCTACTTTTATTGTACTGAGCAACTGTTGCACACTGAGTAGGAATTTTACACAAACTGAAGAGGAATTTTAATCATGTTGGCTGACTCTTTTACCTCAGCCCTGAAGTCTGATCATTCACGTGTCCTGGTCATGGAGGGGACTGTTAACGGGTCTTGTGCTTGGAGGCCTGAATTCTCAGAATTCTGCAGGCTCCTGAGATACTTAAAGATCTTGCTCAAGGTCACAAACCAACCTGCCCAAGACCACAAACCAACTGTTCTAACCTTCCCAGACACAAAGCATCAACACCCAGTGTAGGGCATTTCCATAAATAAACATTATTACAACTTACAGTTAAATGCAGTTTCAAATTCTCCTTTCAAACCTTCCAAACTTGGGAAGTTCCTGGACAAACAGGCTGAAGATGGTCATGACAGTCCTGCCACCCATTCAGTGGTGGGATTGTTATGACCATTTCCAGCCTGTATCCACAGCTAATGTGTGAAATTCATCCATAAGCAATGCAGCGGGATTCTTCACTGGTTAGACCTTCAAAGGATTGCACTATTAAGGAATTCTACCACATTTCCATTATTAAGTAGAAACCAAAGATTGATTATACAAGTCCTGCCTTCTCAGTAAAGGAAATAGGAAAGAGGAATGTTTGATTTGCATGCAAATTAGCCACCGTGTTGGCTCTCATCAAATAAAATCTGCATCAAAATGACAAGTAGAAATGGGGGCCTTAGTATAGTTCTAGTGTAGTTGTTCACATAGTGGTTAGGCACTTGGGCAATCAAGTGGGAAGTGGAAAGTTTCCTTCAATTTCCCTTCTTTCTTTCTTTCTCTCTCTCCCTCTTAGAAGGTTTTGGAATATTCAGGCTTTGTATTCCATGTGGTGAAAAAATCCAGGTTGGGGAAAAATGACTTTAAAATGACAACGAGAGCACTTTTAAGATGCCAATAAAAATATGTTGCAGTAGAGTCAACAGTGACATCCTCTATGCAACTCTTGGTAAATCCCATGTCTATTCTGGAAATGAAATGTTCAAGTAACAAGTAACTCAAAATAATCTAACTAACTAAATCATTTTAGTTAGCGATGTTAAAGACAACCAGATGCTAACATTCAACATGATTAAATTAATTAAGAAACCTAACATTTTCTGATGTGTCTGAATTGTGAGTTTTGTGAGTGATCCCACTGCATGACATCCAGCCGTCTCACAGAAGGCAAATTGTATGGAAGTAAGACTAGAACCATATTGGGAAAGTCTGAAATCATGTATAGTATATCATTCATAGAAGAAAAAGGCAGACTTCTTTGTGGCTAGCTTGCAATGTGCATGTGTCAGGAACGTTACACATTTAACAGTCTACCACACATTAGCAATTGCCTTAGAGCCTACCATTGCACCCCATGCCACAGTTTGGGAATCACTGCAATAACCCAGGAGCCGCCATTGTCTATCAAATCATTATAAATTGCATGGCTGTGTGTTGTTCAACTGGTGAACCATCCACTTGGAGAGAGCACAAGTTCCATGGCCTTTTCTCAGCAGGTTAGCTATGTTTATGAATAGTTTCCATGGGGATTCAAATGAGTCGAGTTTCCTCAAATTTGAAAAATGAGCAGATCCCGACAACAGGACAAATTGCTGAGATATTGTGCCATCAGTTTTTTGTTTTGCCTTTGTTTTGTTTCAAGAACCACAGCTAGCTGTCATGTTGGCATGAAGAAAAGCTGGCAACAATGAAGTTTGTTACAAACTGCTCTCCAAATAATACAGTCCCATTGCAGTGAAATCAGATGGTGTGATAAAGGCACAATTGTAATTCCATAGTGTTAACTTATTAAAAATAAAGTAGATGGTAGGTGCGTTTTAGTTTGAGGTTTCTCAAAGAAAATTCCCCATCTGAAACTGTGACCTAAATCCAATTGTTAGTCCCAATTAGAATACACTGCATCTGCACAGCACAATTTGCAGTTTGATATTGTTTCAGCTATCGTGGCTCAAAGCTATGGAATTATGGAACTTGTAGTTTTGTGAGAACTGTAGTTTGTTGTGGCACCCAAGCTCTCTGACAGAGAATAATTGCATGTATATGCATGTATGTGTGTATATGTGTGTGTGTGTGTGTGTGTGTGTTTGTTGTTGTGTGCTTTCAATTAGTTTCTGTCTTATGAGTACTCTAAGGTGGGATTTTCTGGGGTTGAAAATGTGTGATTGATTCAAAGTCACTTCGTGTGCTTCCATGGCCAAGTGGGGAAATAAACCCTGGTCTTCAGAGTCCTAGGCCATGGTTCAAACCACTACAATACATTGGCTTGTATACGTATACCATACACACACACACACACACACACACACAAACATGTGCGTGCACATGTGTGTGTTTATTTTCATATATAGATCTCAGTTGATATATCAGTTCATCCATGAATGCAATTGTCCAGACCCTGTTAAACAGTTTCTTCAAGTTAGGTCTTCTGCCCTTCTTCAGTGCTAATATATCTGCTGTAATAAAACTAAAACGAATACCTTATGATTGGAGAGAGGCTTTCTGAATATGTCATTAAATTTGACATTGGCTCTGGTCTGTTGTCCAAATATTTTAGTTCAGCTGTCTATATGTAACGCATCCAAAGGGAGAAGATGGCTGGATCCGCACTGCAGAAATAATCTGATTTGATACCACTTTAACTTCCATGGCTCAGTGCTATGGAATTCAAACTACAGTTTCCACAATTCCATAGCACTGAGCCATGGAAGTTAAAGTAGTGTAAAACTGGATTATTTTTGCAGTGTGGATGAAGCCCAGATTTTCTCCTGCATGTCTGTGGAACAAACTTCAATACTGAATGAGAACATAATTTTCTAACAATGAAGACATCTCACACATGTTCTACCCACTACTGTTCTATAAAGTGCAACAATAAATGTTTCCTGGATCACTTTGATCCCATTGATGACTACTTGTAATGATGGGTCATAATCCAAATTTTCTTGATAACAAAATAGTAGGACTACAGAGCAAACCAGCAGCAGATACTGTTTCTTAAGCTCAAAGGATGCATTCAGAGTGGCTTTTATCTATGAATAAAAATATTTATGAATTAAAAAATTATTAATGAAACATGGATGAAGAGGTACTTCTGCTATCAAAATGCAAGTGATCCATAATTTTGATCGTAGATTAGCTATTTTTTTGGGATGGTGATGGTGGATTCCTCTGTTATCATCTTAGCTGTCCTCGTCAGCTGTGGCACAACCACCTCAGCCTTTTCTTTCAGTGATTCATTTTGCCACTTTATGATAAAAACAAGGCATTTGTAACTTTGATTTGTTTCTCTTTCAAGATGAAGTTTTGTCAAGGCTTGGAAAAACAGCATCTGTTTTGCATGCCATGTGCGTGCTGGCATTTGCTATGCAGATGTACAGAAGTTGACTGTATGTCCAGACTAGCAGTCATTTAAAAATGTATATGGAAGAAAAATGGGCAAATAAATAAATAAAAAATTAAACCCACAATGGTTTCAATTTGAGGGGTCTGGGAGTGCAGAGTTATTTTTATCCTCGGATGTTTTTCATTTGAATTTTTTTTAAAAAAATGCTGTACCATATGTTCTACTAGAGGTTCAAAAGGACTGGGAACAAACATTTAATCTTTTTTTTTTTTAAATCTAGAAATGGCATTAGGTCCTCATGAAGAAGTGAATGCAGTCAAATAGCTTATCTCCACCAAGCTGTTTCCCTTAATGTGTTCCTAATTATGATGCCATATATTGCTCGTTGTGACTGGCTAAACAATATGGCAGTAATTTCTTAACAGGCCATGCCGTTCTTTGAACTGCAAGTACAGAGGGCCAGAACGGAACCAGATCAGTGGGACAGAGTGCTAGGAAGTGAAGCCAGATGTAGCCTCTGGAGATTCATTTCCAGATGTTCTCCAGAAAGGAACCTGAGCTCACAGCTGGGAATGTTTCCTCCTCCCTTCTTGGGAAGTACTCTTATGATATTATTATTATTATTATTGTTGTTGTCGTCATCATCATCATCATCATCATCATCATCATCATATTCACAGTTATTCTGTAATTGAGATCATAGCTCTATGAGGAAGCTATGTGAACATTCACTAAATAGCTAATTTAATATTTGTGAAAAGTGGCAACAGTTTCAGATACTTTGGCTCCTGAAACAATGGGATTAGAAATTATTCCCTGCTCTTTGGAAATGGTGTATGTTTCCCAATGCTGCTCGTTAGAAGGATCAGACCACAGGCCTACCTAGTCTCTTCACTTGGCCAGCCACTTGCCCATGGGAGGTTCACAGGCAGGCTGTAAAGGGGATAATATTTCCCCTTTGTATCCCCTAGCAATTGTTTTTCAGAGGAATGCCAACTCTGATACTAGAAACAATGTGTAGTCATCACAAGTAGTTCTGCGGATAGCCTTTAATAGCCTTATCCTTGTGAAACACAAACAGAGACAGATGGACACACACATGTTGACTTTCCCTTAATTGAAATGCTGGTGAACAAAAATGTTTTAGATTTTGGATATTTTCAGATTTTGAAATATTTGAATATACATAATGAGATATCATGGAGCCAGGAGCCAGATCTAAACATGAAATTCATTTTAAAATTCATATACACCTTATACATAGTCTGAAAGTAATTGTTTACATAAGCAAAGTTTGTGAATACTTTACAGGGACTGAACTTTCAGAAAGCAAAGGTTTAACTTTTTAGCCACTCATGTGGACAATTTTGGATATTTGAATATTTTGGATTTTGGAATTTCAGATAAGGGATACTCAACTTGTATATCTATGGAAGGCAGGAAAATGAGGCCTCTTTTTGAGTTTTCTACCCAGAAATGCTGCCTCACCTTCTTCCATAGAGGTCAGTCCATGGAAAGATTACCAATCACATACATTGGTTCCTCCACCCCAGATTGTGTCTCACTTGACTAGTGTTTTAAACACACTAACATTGATCAGGGTTGTCTTACTTCAAAACATGAGTCCTGAGTTCAAACAAGAAAAAAACCAACTTGTTTTGACTTCACTACACTTATAAAAGTTGTCTGAACTGTTTCAGCACTCACAGGAAATTACCAACCTGTCATTTCATGGTGATCCTATTGGTGGTGGTGGTGATGCTGATAAGGGGATTGTCCACATGGGCCAAAAAGTCTGGCTTCCTCCAGCCTTGCATCATCCTGTTTGGATGATGCAGGCCAAAGGCCTGGGGGCAGGATTGAGCCCAATCCTCCCAGATTGAACATGGATCTGGAGGATCCAGCCCCTTCCCCAGGCAAAAGGGCCTTAAGGTGTGGCAGTTTTACCCCTGGTTTGCTATGGAATTTCTTGGAAACTCTACAGCAAACCCTGGATGATCAGGTGGCTCTACATGCTTCTTACCTCCAACTGTTGTGGCTGAAAGTGAATAGGCCTCCATCAACACATCAGGTATGAAACAGGGCATCTGGCTGCAGTGGTGTTCCCACACCGGGTGACACCTGGTGCAGGGGATGGGACTACCGGGGGGTGGGACTTCCAATCCTGGACTTCTGGGGCAGGGGGTGCCTGAAAAAGCCCCTCCGTGCAGCCTGGTCACCAGGAAAAGCCTCTCTGAAGGGTCTGGCTGACCAGAAAAGCCTCTCAGTGGGGCCTGGGTGCTGGGTAAGGGTCAAGTGGTGTGATGATGACACTCCACCATGGTGCAGCCTTCCCAGGTATTGCATCTTCCAGCTGCTTCCTCAGCCAGCTGCCACATTCAGTGCTGTAAAATTCTTAATATAATGGAGAAGTTAATAATAATAATAATAATAATAATAATTTTATTTATATTCCGCCCCTCTGGGTGAATATACATACATACACTGTCAAATCATTTCTTTGTGTTTTTGGCTGTCAACAGTATCCTCAGCACTCTTTTCCAACACCAAATATCAAATGATTTGATTTTCTTCCTATCCAGCTGTCACTGTCCAGCTTTCACATCCGTACATGGTGATGGGAATACAGTGGCTTGAATGATTCTGTCTGAAGTGCATAGTCGTATAGCTTTACTTTTCGGGATTTTGTCTTGTTCTTTCAAAGCTGCCCTTTCTATTCTTAGTCTTCTTCTGATTTCTTGACTGTAGTCTCCATTCTGACTGATGTTGGATCCAAGGTATGGAGACTATTTTACTATTTCAATTGCTTCATTGTCTAGGTTGAATTTATGGTGGGGTTTTGTTTTTTTTTTTTTTTTGTTTTTTTGCTGTGGTCATTATTTTTGTTTTCTCTATATTCAGCATTAACCTGCCTTTGCACTTTCATCTTTGACCTTTCTTAGTAATTTTTCCAAGTCTGTGATGTTTCTGTTAGTAGTATGGTGTTATTTACATATCTTAGATTGCTGATGTTCCTATGTAGGGATAAAATGCAGCCTTGTCTATTCCCTTTGCCAATTGGAAACCATTCTGTTTCTCTGAATTCTGTTCTAACAGTAGGCTCTTGTCCTAAGTACAGATTTCTCATCAGGACAATTGGTCAGACAATGCTATAATTAGGGTTTTGTTATGAATAAAATTTGCACATGGTTGATTTGCATAGAAAACAGGATTTTCTGTGCAGAAAATGATTTTTTTTGCACATGAATGTATATTTCTGCATCGAAATATTACTTCCCTTCCAGAAATTGCTGTTTCCTGCACAGAAAATCTGTTATCTTTGAAAAACAACAATCTGCAAATTTTATACAGAATAAGTCCTGAATTGTGAATAGTCTTTGAAAATTGCATGGTCTTCAAAGACTTTCACACAGCACAAAGAAAACAATTGAAATTATTCATTGCTATTCCCCATCACCATGTATGGATGTGATTTCTGGACAGTGAAGAGATCTGACTGAAAGAAAATCAACTTATTTGAATACCCACTCAGCCATGGAAACCCACTGGGTGACCATGGTCAAGTCACACTCTCTCAGCCTCAGAGTAAGGCAAAGGCAATTAAACATGCAAAAGGTAAGGAAAACCCCACAAATAGAGTGCACATCCTATATAATAGCCTCCCTGACAAACATTATATATTGAAAGCCTACTTGTTCAACCTACCTTAAACAAATTTTGCCAGGAAAACTGAATGATATGTTCACGTTAGCCATAAGTCAGAAACAACTTGAAGGCACATGACAACAAACAAAATATAGAATAGAATGGAGAATAGAGTGGGGTTTCCAAAGTTAACACAGTGCGGAAGAGACATATGTTCCCATTCTTGTTCCAGATAGGAGTGTATTTCTTTGCTAATTTAATTCTCAATCTGTCTCATTAATTTTGTCGCTTGTCCCAGATTAAATTAATTATTATTGAAAATGAATATACAGTTACAATTTGAATAAAACACACATATATATTTAAACATCAGCATTGCAGGCTCCCCCCTCCTTTTTCCCCCTTTCCCCCCACTGTGTTTCTGTAAGTGAGAAGCCGAGGTTTGTAAATGAGACAGGCTGATGTGGAATAGTGGAACCACATTGCATATATCTTCTAACCTCACCCCTCACACAACAATATCACTTCATGTTTGTTAGTATCCAAGCAGCCTGGAGGACCCCCAAGATGAAATGAAAAGCATTATGGTCCAAGGGATAGCAGTGGGTATCAGACATGGCACTGTGGGATGGCTGTGGTGAGACTTAACACCATTTGAACAAGACTGTGGTTGTGGCATCTCGCCAATGGTTGAAGTGAAAATTCAGAGTGACAACAACTTCCTGCCATGATATAGCATTGTCCCATGGGCACTCTTTTTATTCCAAAGGTCAAAACACTCTTCAGACATCTAGATCAACTTCATCAGATTCCCGCAAAAGCATTAGTATTGTGATGACTTTATTTATTTTATTTTTTAAAAAAGAGTTTTTAAAAAAGCTTTCTTTGTACAGTAATTGACTTCTAAAATAATGTTTGTATTTAAAAACATGACAAATGGTTCTTGGTAACTAGACATATTTTATGTCTTATGTGATGGGGGGAAATACTCCATGACATATATCTGATAATGGAATCAGTCCACAGAATGATGTTTATGTTATTATGACAGCTTCACTTTTCAACCTTATTCCAAAAGACTATATTAGGAAGGCAACTCCACTTGAATATAAGCACTGACGACTAAATCCAGAGAAGGAAACAAGGTTTCCTCCATTGCTTGGTTACCTGAAGAGACTTTCACAACTTGGGAGATAGGAAGTTTATGTACTGGAGTTTTTTGTTTCTCACATTTTGGGCAGCTGGCAGCTCCAAGGTAGTGGACCATAGAGGCAGTGAATCCACCCACAATTTAGGGCAAACTTTACAGTAGCTATTGAAATTGCTGAAGACATTCTGGCAATGTGACTCAGCAGCCTATTTCCAGAATATATTTGGCACCTTGGGTAGCTCAAATTCAGACTAAAATTTGGAGTGGATTTAGTGGATCAATGACATCACAATGACCATCACAGGAATCACAGGGTGAAATGAGTTGGAAAAGACGTTTCATTGACCATTCTTAAATTGTGTGAGAACTATAACCCATTCTCCACCAAAAACCAACCTATCAACCAACCCAGAGAGAAAATTCTTAAAACAGAAAACTCCTTGCTTGAACAAAAGGCTGAGCATGTTCTCCAAGCTCTCTTATCTTTCCACAGGTATATGAACTGATGCAATGATACTGAGGAAAAAACACACTAAGTGAGCAACTGCGAACAGGGAAAGAGTGCATTCATGTCATTTTAGTCCGGAGGACTGAGCAGTTGCATGTTACTGCCAAGGAACTACATCTATCTCCTCATGTGCCTACTTCATGCCAGACATAATATACTTTAAATGGAGAGCAATGACATCATATTTTCCCCTTACATATTATCCAGAGAGAGAGAGAGAGAAGAGGAGGAGGAGGAGGAAATGTGAAGTAACTGCATTTGGCCACAGCCCTGTTGCTCCTGCAATGTCTCATTCCACCCTTACTCTCAGTAAATAATACCTGTAAAGTGTTTCCTGAATAAATTACCCCCCTCTTATCCCTTGAGTACTATGGAATGTCTCATGCTTCCAAATTTCCCACATTATAGCAACCAATTCATAGGACAAGCATGTAGCCATCTCAGCAGAGATACTGTTGAGGTTTTGGTGGCCTGGGAAGTGAAGAGTTATGTCTGCATCCCTCCCTAGTCTAACAGTATTAAAATGTGTTTTCTCCCTTCCCTTGTCCATTTCGGTTTCACAATGTTCCATTCTGTACCTCATAAGCGCTTAATTTATTCCGACTCTTTGGCCTGACCTGTAATCCCCCCTCTCTTCACCCATCTGACCCATCTGTGTTTCATTTCCCACTCATCAACAGCCAAAGAGCTAGGCCTAGGCGCTGTTTGGAACCATTAGACAGGGGTTGGCAGTGTTCCCTCTTCCTGCACCACATCCTCCCCTGAAAAATATGACCATCAGATCAGAGAACAGAGTCTGCTTTGTCCCTCAGCAACCAAGATCTGGAAGTACTTTCAATCATTTGCACTCTATACCCACTCAAATGCATTAATGTGATCAACATTGGGCCTGTTGTAGGCATTCCGACCCCCTCCCTCCTCTCTCTCTCTCTCTCTCCCTCTCTCCAGCAAATAGCTTGCTAACATTCCAGGCATGTACTTCCCTGAAAACAAGGCTGAGACAGGGCCCTGAATATTCAATTGGAAAATCACCAAGAGCGAGAGCTTAGCTTGGCACGGCTGGTGTTGATTCTTAATAAGTGACTTCCTAAAAGCTGAGGCATGGGGCTTACGGCTTCAATGACTTGTTTGAAAAATATTTTGTAGGTGCCTCATACCACTTTATTTCCTGTGGTATGCGTCATATTGTGAGTTATTCTGAGCCAGGCTGTTTAAGAGTGCTAACATTTTTTTCCAAGATTGTGGGGTTTTAACGAAAAAATGTGCTTATACAAGATGAGCTCATAGCTATTAGTGCTGATGTAGATTTAACTACTTGGAGACCAAAACTTACAAAGCTCAATACCTGTTGTCACTGTGTGCTTGGAGTGGGGTAGGGCATGGGAGGATAGGGAACGATACCTGAGTACCCAAAGAAAAATCCTGACATGTGTAGAGAATGCTTGTCAAAGAGAGAGGACCAATTTTGAATCTCCCTCCCCCTCCCTGCTGTCCTTGTCTTCCCCCAGATGTAGAAGGGAGTCTTTCTTGAACATTTCCATTTAGCCGCTCATAAAGACTGCCAGCAAAACACAATAACTTTAGTTCCCCTTGGGAAAGATCAGTGCTTTATGTCTTTGAATTCTGCTTTAGGAATTGTTCAGTTAAGTGATGCCTGAGCAGATCCAACCGAAGACTCTCCGGTGACTATACCCGGGGAAATCCATTTTGTCCAAGGCAGCTGGAGGCACTAGATATCTTCTAATGTTTAATTCATTTATTCTGACCTTTCATCAACCTTACTACCATGATAAGAGAAGGCTACTGGTTGCTGAAGGGGTCCAACTTGAGCTTGTATCAACAAGCAGGAGCAAGCCCTAGGCAGCTCATTCAACCAATCACAGGGCAGTCTTGTTCTATGATGCCAACTTGAGAGTTTCTTTCAGTTATTGTCTTTCAGGTTTGTCCTCGCTGTCTTTTCTCTAATCTGAAAGAAGCTGGGTGTATTATGTGAATGATACTTGAAGTCCTGAGTGGCAGAATTTGTGTATTTCTTTAAAAGTGTAGCTGGCAAAATGATGGGGTGTTAACCCCTGAAGGGCAACTTGTTGCTATTCTTTGGTCCAAGAAGTTCACCTGATTATAAGAAGAAAATATACTTTGAGAGAAAAGATGGGCAGTTCTATTAAGAGCTTCTTTGTTTTTTATATTCCTTGTGGAATGGATCTATAAGGAAAAAAAATCTGTTTTGTCTTTTCAATGTTTGCTTTTTGGCCAGGGCTAACATTTCATACATCTTTCCTGAAGACCTGGTTATAAATTCTCACTTTTAAAGCATGTCAGATACTTTACTGTTTCTGACTGCAGTAACATTTTTACACGTTGAATGGCAGCAATATTACATTTGCCATTGCAAATACGCTAGGCCCTGAGCTACTGGCAATCCCTGATTGGGAACGTGAGTACATTTTTACATGCTTAAATACTCATGTCAGTTTCTACCACTTGGATATTCTTTGTTTCATATTCACATAAAATATTTTAAGTGGACACAGTGATAGCTATAGGGTGATTTTGGGGGTGGTGAGGGGTATGGGTATTTTTCATCCTTGTGCAAGACGCCCTTTCTGTGTTCTACACTTTGCGTGGGCTGCCAAACTCCAACAGATCCATTTCCTCTCCATGCCATTGTTACTGTTTCTCCTGATGTTTACTACCACCAGTTGCCAGACAGAAAGCTGGCATACTAACATCTGACATGAGCATTGCATTTTTTAAAACAACAACAACAACAACAACAACAACAACAACAGTGTGTCAATGAGTGAAGGGCTGGGATACATGAAGCGATCCTTTTTGCCTTGGATAAATGCACTAATGAGATATTTACACATGGCATCTTGGAGTCATACTGATCAACACACATGATTGAGAATATACTTTTGCTTTCTGGGGGTAAAAGTGGTCTAATTAAGGAGTGGTCTGTGTAAGAAAAGATTAATTATCCTTCTGTTTTAGACAGAGAACATCTTTTGTGTCTTCACCTTGCAATGACGTGCTCATCCTTCAACACTGTTTTTCTCTTTACTTAGGATTTAACCTACCTCTTCTCATTGCTGAAAATAATAATAATAATAATAATAATAATAATTTATTTCTATTTCCCGCCTCTCCATTGATTGAGGCGGGATTGCAGCAGAGTTAAATTACATAAAATACACATTCCGTTAAAACAACTCCATTATAACAATACTAAATAATCTTTCAACATTATTACATATAATAATAAATTAAATTAAAATAGCCAAGTGCAGTTGTTGTGTGTCATAGTTGGTGGTCTACACAAGTGCAGCCTTTGACAGCATCTAGTATGATATGTCTGATGGATAGGCCCACCAGAAGAGATCCATCTTAAGTGCTTTCTTAAAAGCATCTAAGGTGGCAATAAGACGGATCTCCTATGGCAGGCCATTCCATAGTTTTGGAGCAGCGGCTGAGAACGCCTTATGTGAGGTTGACACCAGCCTCGTCTTTTTGATTTCAAGCAGATTCTTCCCTGTTGTTCTAAGAGTGCGGGGCGGATTATATAGGGAGAGGCATTCCTTCAAGTAACTCTGGCCCAAGCCATATAGGGCTTTAAAGGTAATGACCAACACTTTGTACTGTGCCCGGAAGCTGATCGGCAGCCAGTGTAAGGATTTTAATACAGGGGTAATATGTTCAGTTCTAGGAGTCCCCGTAAGCAATCTGGCTTCCACGTTCTGGACTAATTGAAGCTTCCGGACTTGATACAAAGGTAGCCCCATGTAAAGGGCATTGCAGAAATCTAAACGAGAGATTACCAACGCATGTATCAATTTTTCAAAATCCTCCTTTCCCAGATAGGGACGCAGCTGGCTTATCAGCCAAAACTGGTGCCACGCACTCCTGGCTGTTGCCTCCACCTGAGAAGACAGGTGGAGAGACGAATCCAGGAGTACACCCAAACTGTGAACTTTGTCCTTTAGGGGAAGTGTGACCCCATCAAGAACAAGTTGTTAAGCCTCCATCTCCGGGTCGGAGGAACTATCACAAGTACCTCCGTTTTCTCCGTTTGAGTTTATTTTCCTTCATCCAGCCCATTACCGACTCCAGGCAGGCATTCAGAGCCAAGATGCTATCCTTGGTCACTGCTTCAGTCGGAGACATGGAGAAATGTATTTGGCTGTCATCAGCGTACTGATAACACCACGCCCCATGTCTCCAGATGATCTCTCCCAGCGGCTTCATGTAAATTTTAAACAGCATGGGAGACAGGATGGCGCCTTGGGAGACGCCAGATGTCAGCTCTCTTTTACGAGAGCATCTGTCTCCAGCTTCACCATCTGGAACCTGCCCAAGAGGTAGGAACGGAACCACTGGAGTGCAGTGCCTCCAATTCCCAACTCCCTCAGGCGTTCTAGAAGGATACCATGGTTGATGGTATCGAATGCCACTGAGATGTCCAAGAGCACCAACAGGGTCACACTTCCCCTGTCGATGCCCAGACAGAGATCATCGGCCAAGGTGACCATGGCCGTCTCAACCCCGTAGCCCGCTCTGAAGCCGGTTTGAAATGGGTCTAGATAATCGGCTTCATTCAAGATGGCTCGGAGTTGGATGGCGACTGCCCTCTCGATCACCTTGCCCAGGAATGGTAATAATGAGACCAGCCTGTAATTATTCCTTATTAAGGGATCCAGGGAGGGTTTTTTTCAGCAGTGGTTTAACCACTGCATACTTAAGTTCAGATGGAAATATACCTTCCCAGAGGGATGTATTGACAATAAGTTGAAGTAATGTCATTACTATATCCCCTCCTTGCACAGTTAGCCAGGATGGGCAGGGATCGAGTGGGCATGTCGTCCTCCTAACACTACCAAAGAACTTGTCTGTAACCAAGGCCCTTTTCATTAGTTCATTTACTAAGGACCACTTCACATGTTTGGTTCTCGTCCTGCCTCATATAAAGAGATAAATTTAACATTAGATACCAATAATAGTCCTTTTGGGGACAAAGATATTAATTGTGCACATCCCCATTGTACAGAATATCAGTTCACCTCTAGATACAAATGTATAGGGGCTTCAGACCTGAGTTCTAACAGCCAGCTGATGACCAGTCACTCATTTTTCACTTCTTGTAGCTTACTCCTATTTGTGTGACTTCATTCATGTGGCTGCCTCCCACTGTTACTGTGCTGTCTTGTCTATTTTATCCAGCTTTCCTCAAACCCATGCCTTGCAAGTATGCTGGACAACAATTCCTATTATCCTCAGAGAGTGGGCCAATGGCAGTGTTGATGTAGTTCAGTTTATCTGGAAGGCACCAGATTGGGAGGGGAAGCCGTGCTGGAAGATCAAAAGCAAAGTATCTGTTTTCATTACTCAGTGATTTCAGATTATTAAAGCCACAGTCTTTATAGTGTAGATTTATTTTTATTTTCAAAATGTTATGTTTCTTTTAATGAGATCATATGAAAATAAAATATTTAAAAATCAGAATAAATCATTTGATGCATGTTTTATTTAGATATGTTGAACATCTGGTGGGGTTTAAGTGAGATGGCTGCTGGAAGTATTTAAATGCTAATTATTATGCACATTTAGATGCAGGCGTGGAGAATATACACCAATTCCAGACATCAACAGAGATTTTGCACATTACCCAGTCAATATGCACAATCCGATTAATGTCAGATAATGTAAATTGACGGCATATCTTTTGTAAAATATTGGTTAATATGCATAGCACACAAATTGCATATACTTGAAACGATACATTGTTCCCCAATGAAGTATGCCTACAATGATTGGCCATTAGCTGGATGGTATGATGGTACATATTCTCAGCAGAATCACTTGTGTGATGTAGTATTTTGAGTGTTAGATTAGGAGTAAAGTTTGAATCTCCACTCAGCCATGGAAACCAGGCAAGTTCCTAGTCAGTCTGGCCAGCCATAAGGCAAATCATGGAATAGGAACTGCACCTGTGCTAAATGGGGTTGCACTCCCCCTGAAAGCTCAGGCTCAGAGCTTGGGACTCCTGGACTCAACTCTGAGTCTGGATGCCCAGGTTTCAGCAGTGGGTAAGGGTGTATTTGCACAGTTAAAACTTGTGTTCCAGCTGCATCCATTTCATGAGGCATCAGATTTGGCCATGGGGACACATGCCTTGATTACATCTCATTTGGACTCCTGTAACACATTCTACAAGAGGCTGCCTTTGGAAAATATTCAGAAACTTCAACATATTAAAAATGTGGCAGCAAAAATGCTGACTGGGGCTAGGTGTAGGAAGCATATAACTCCCGTGTTGAAACGGTTTCAGTGGCTACTGGTTTCAGGGCACAATTCAAAGTGCTGGTCATGAACTATAAAGCCCCATATAGCTTGGTTACAGACTATCTGAAGGACCATATCTCCCCATACAAACCTGCAAAAATTCTAAGATTTACAGGGGAAAACTTTCTCTCAGTCCTGTCACCATTACAGGCTTGCTTGGTGAGGACATGAAAGAGAGCTTCTCAGTGGCTGCTCTCATCTGCTGGAACCCTTCCATGGTTGGGATGGACCCCTCCCTGCTTTCTTTTCACTGACAGGTAGGATTTTAATATATACGCTTTGCCAGGGAGGCTTTAATATAGACTGTGTATTCTATTTGTGTTTTTTTTTAAAAAAAATCTTTTGCATGCTTAATTGCAATTAAAAACCTGCTTAAAGAAAATTGTTTTTGCCTGCTGGTGAAGGGAAAGGAGGGATGAGATTAGCCTAGCCTCCCATGGAAGGGCATTTCAAGGGGTGGAGCACCCACCAAGAAGGCTCGCTCTCATGTCCTCACCAAGCAAGCCTGTGATAGTGGCAAGACGGTAAAGCATTCCTCTGTAGATCATAGGAATTCACAATTACTCAACCTTAAAAGGAAAGCAATGGTAAGTCTATTCTGAGTAGATCTTGCCAACAAAACCCCAGGACAGGATCTTTACAAGTTGGAATCAAATTGAAGGCACATGACAATAAGTTCCATCTATTGAACCAATGGGCTTTACCTGTGTTTTGACTTACCATTCAACAATTAGTGCAATGGGTCTACTGGAACTAGTCAAGATGAGTCAGACCTTTGTTGTTGCTGTTAATGCCTTCAAGATGATCCTGACTCATGGTGACTCTGTGGCTGAGATACTCCAAGTCCTTCTATCCTCCACTGCTGTTTAGGCCTTGTACATTCAGACCTGTGACATCTCTGATTTTGTATATCCATCTGGCATGTGGCCTTCCTCTGTTTTTGCATACCTCTACCATTGCTGGTATTATTGTCTTTTCTAGTAAGTCGTGCTTTCTCATGATGTGGCCAAAGTATGACAGCCTCAGTTTGTCATCTTGTCTTCCAAGGAAATTTCAGGCTTGATCTGTTCTAGGACCCATTTGATTCTCTTTTTGACTGTCCAAGATATCCTCATCATGCTTCTCTAGCACCACATCTTGAATGAATTTAACTTCTTATTGTCTTTCTTCACTGTCTAGCCCCCATGAAGGTACAAAAATCTACTGTTTCTAGGTACAGTTAGCACATTCTCATGTTACTGCTAGTATACTGTTACTACTGTTTCATCCACATCCACCGCAGATATGAAAATCTCACAAGCTTGATCTTGCTGTGTTTTTCTGACCTCTACATGCATCTCACTGAGCCATTGTTTTGTATCTGGCTGTGCATCTTTGTGGGCTTTATTTTGACATGGAAATTTGTATCCATTTTAAATGCAATTTCCCCAATGATCTCACTTATTTATTCATTTTACCTAATGTATGAACTTTTCCTCATTGACTAAAGTGTGCTTGTGGTTTGGGTTTTTTTTTTTTTTTGGGTACCATATGAATTTTGAAAATGTGTACACAGTATTGTGTTCACTTTCTTCCTCCAAAAGGCCCTATAAATCTGGCAGATATGTGAATTCAAAAGACAAGGACCTTTCTTCTCAGGCAAAGTGTGGAAAGGTCACTTTCAGAGAGACTGTCAGATCCAACAAAATTGTTTTTCAGCCCTATGTGCAAGATATACATTGTGTTAACTTTTGCTGGTAAGTATCATCAAAAGAAGTCTCTGTGTTTTTGAATGAGAAACAAATCAGAATTTGAGATAAGAGATGTTTAATTTTATTTCTTTTTATTTTATCCTGCTTTCCTATTAATAATAAGGCTCAAGGCCTCTGCTGTAAATGAATGAATGAGTGAAATATTACAATTTAAAAGGTTATACAAGAAAAGTACATTCCATTAACACAAAAACATTTTAGTATGAAAGAAGTACAACACTCAACAGATTAAAATGCACTTCAGCAGAAAATTATCTTGGATGTCAAAATTCTGTCTGAATAAAAATATTGTTTTCCTGCTCATCAAAAAGATGAAGATAGTGTGTCCTTCCAGGATTGTAAAGTTTGGGAGTAGTCACCAAATCAACCTGCTCTTGAGTTCCTGCCAAGAATACCTCTGATGGCAGTGGCAACTGGTGGCTTATATGTTACTGTGGCAACCAATCTACTCTTGGCTTCAATATGCACTTCAAATGGAGCTATCCTGGGTGCTGAAACCTACCACCAAAACAAGTTCAACACCTTGGACAGCTCCATTAAAAATAGTACTTGAAACACACTAGCTGCCCCACTGATGTGGGAACCACCAGCCACTATTGCTTGAAGGCTGTGGGACAAGAGATGCATCTCCTAATTACCTTACAACCTGAAAAGCCCTTCTGCAGGGAAGCCATATCCACCCACTTCTCCTCCATATCCCTGCAGGATGATGTCCAGTTTCCAGCAAAATCAGAAGTTAGCACATGGCCACTTCTGGTTTTGAGGGAAATGCTTTCGTGACAAAGCATGTTTTGCAGCATGCAAGTTTTGCAGCAATGTGTCCCTTGGGTGTTGTAGATGCACAACTATCTGTTTTTCGTGCATGGTGAGGGAGGTCCCAGAGCACTCTGGAAAGTTTTGCAGACATAGCTTTGACAAGTACCCATTCAAATCTAAGTGATACAGCAAGACAAACAAAATATATACAAAAAAATGTTGGCATGGCAAACTAGGGACAAATCAGGTTTCTGTAGTCACATCTATATAAATCCAATGGGATTGAATGTATTTAAGACTGATGTAAATTCCATTAATGGAAATGCACCTAGTTCTAATTTAGACCCAACATTCTTTGATCTATCATGGCTTTGTCTAAGTTCTTCTTTAGTTGTCACTGAACAAGAGTTGAAATGATGTGAGTTTTTAGCTTGCTTAGGCTCACAATAGACCTTTAATGTGTCTCATTTGCTATAGTTTTCAGGTGATTATTATAGCTGAGTCCTGAACAGAATACTTCATTTTATTCACTCATTCACCTCCTTATATCATATAAAGTGCATTTCCATGCAACACTCTATCGTAGGGCAGTGCATACAAAAATCTCTGGAAAAAATGAGCTTAATTGGGACCTTGGTTTATAGCTTCACCTGAAAAAATATGCTTTTAAAAAATCATATATGACTTGACTGTGCAGATTTCTTGTCAGTAAACCAATTAATTGCATTAACGGTCCTCCTTAAATGTTGAAGGCCAATGAGAAGCCAGACAAAGTCACCCATAAATATCCAGCATAAGGACCCACTTGCTAGTAACTTCTCTGTATTTCTGGCAAATGTGGCTCAGGTATTTATTTTCCATAAACGAACCTTCCACTACTAGTAAACAACAACAAATGAGAGAATGTGATATTATTGCAACCCATCATTTATGAGATATTCCATATTCTGATTCTTTTGCAAACCCAAACCTACACAAACTGTGGTACACCAAACGAAATATAGTCCAGAAGCTGTTCCTCCCTCCTTCCCTCCCACATTCACACTCACATATATATATATATATATATATATATATATTGCTATTTCCAATAGATTTTTTAAAAATCATCCAACATGTGGTTGCTGGGTCACATGGTATTCAGCCCTGTTTAAAACCATATGAATGAATTCCCTGCCACCTCTTCCATGTAGAAACATTTTACAGTAGAAACATCCAATTCTGCTGTGTGTTGAGCCAGGATTTCATGGAGAACAGTAGAAGATTATGTTGAAAAGTTATATAAATTGAACATTTTTAAAAAAACATATCTGATGATTGGGTTTAATAAGAAAGGCCATGGCCATGAGCCTGCAGGACCTGAGGAGAGCAGTGGAGGACAGGGGTCTTGGAGATGTCTCATGCACAGGGCTGTCACATGTTGAGGTCAACTGGAGGGCTACAGTCCAGACAGAAAAGGAATGGTTACCAACTGACAGGAGAGTGAGGCAAGAGTGCAATTTATCACCCCATATTTATAACATGTATGCTGAGTATACCATACAGAAAGCTGGATTGGACTATGAGGAAGGAGGTGTGAAAGAAGGACAATTTAAGATATGCGGATGACACTATACTATCAGGGGAAAATAGTAAAGACATAGAAGGATTACTAAAAAAAAAAATAAAGGAAGAAAGTACAAAGGCAGGTTTACAGCTGAACATTAAGAAAGCAAAAATAATGACCACAGAGGAGTCACTTAACTTTAAAGCAGAGAATGAAGACATTGTGATACTCAAAGATTTTATATACCGTAAATTGACTCAGACATTATTCAAACTTGAAATCATAGTCAAGAAATCATAAGAGGACTGGGACTTGGAAGGATAGCTATGAAGGATTAAGACAAAATTATCAAGTCTAGAGATCATTAAATACCAAAGTCAGGATTGTCTATACCATTGTATTTCTGATTTCTATGTGTGCATGTGAAAGCTGGACAATCATTTTGTTGTTGTTGTTGTTAGAAACAGAATCATCTTATTTGAAATATTATGCTGGGGGAAGAGTGCTGCAAATATCATGGACTTCTAAAAAGACAAATAAATGGGTCTTAGAGCAAATCAAGCCTGAACTGTCCCTAGAAGCCAAGTTTATTAAGCTGAAATTGTACTTTGGACATAACATGAAATAAAATTGTGGTCCTCAGTAGAAAGGATATTAATGCTTAGCAAGGCATAAGGCATAAAGAAAAGAGGAAGATGGCATTACAGGTGGATAGACTCAATCAAGGAACCCACAACCCTGAGTTTGGAAGACCTGAGCAGGGTTGTTGATTTCAAAGTCTCTCATTCATGGGATCACTATAAGGTGAAGCTGACTTGTTGCATTTTAATTTCACAGTCAAATTAGGACCCCAAAGTGATGGTTTGTAGGACTTTCACTTCAGTCAGTATCACCCCTCACCTGCACAATTACCATGTTTTTGATCAATTTTATTTAACTTAATTTAATTTATATGCTGTCATTTTTTCAGGAGGGACCCAAGGTGGCTCACAGATGAAAACATTTAAAAATCTCAATAAAATTCAAAACAATTAAAATCATCTACAAACAATATAAAATCACATAAAAATATACAAGAGTTAAATGCATAACTAAAACCCACCTGCTCCATAAAAACCATCCTGACACCAATTATATATCAAATGCCTGCTTAAATAAAAATGTCTTGACTTAGTGGCGAAAAGCAAGCAGGGAGTTGGCCAGCCTAGCTTCCTGCAAAAAGAAGTTCCAATGGGTGGGAGCAGCCACCAAGAAAGCTCTCTCACCAAGCAAACCTTGGATGGACTGAGAGAAAACTTTCTCCAAATGGTGATTATTGTAAACAAACAGATCCCTTTTGTAACGGAAACAGAAACTGGGGCTCAGTGATCCAGATAAGAACAACAATAATGGAGGGAGGGCAGAAAATGATTAAACCCTCCTAACTCCACCTCCATGCCACAATTCCAAATTGGATCTGTCTCTCTGTAAAAAAGAAAAAGAAAAAAGTAGTTACTATTTGTGGTCAAGATTCTAGATCAGATATTATTTAAGTATACTTAACCAAGGGGCTTATTGCACAATTGCTGGCTTTGCAAATCAGCCATCTGAACTTGGATTCTATCTGGAAGCTACATGGGCTGCATCCTCCTGGCAGTGTTGGTGGCAAAAATCCATGTGATAGTATCCGGATGCAGCCCAAATTAGAATTCAGTTCGGGAGCAGTAAGTTGTATTTTAAAGCTATACAATAAGCTCCTAAGTAGCAACTCCTGGCATGAGCCCCCCCCCCCCCAGTCCTGATTTACTGCACATCAGTTGCTGCAAGCTACAAGGGCCTCTTCTCCTGTCAACTGGGACACAGCAGACTGATGCTTCCACCCCCACTCCTGCGAGCTATGTCTGGTGCAACAATTAAAGGTAGAATCCCTTTAACAATTCCTCTTTGCAACGGAGATTGTTTGAAGGGGCCACAGTGGTAGTATCGCGATCAACAGAACAGACCTCCATTGCTCACACTGACTGATGTCCAGTAAGTCAGGACTGGTGGACATTTACAATCCCTGCATATTCTCTGCACTAATTATGTAGGGGTCATAATTATGTGGGCACCAAATATGTATCTGTAGTTTACACATTCATAACTGCAATATGAATTCCAGCCTATGCCTTTGAAGTAACGCATAGTTTGGGTTGGGCCTAAATTCCCTGAAGGCACCAGATCCTGTCTGATCTTGGAAGCTAAACAGGGTCAGCCCTGGTTAGTACTTGAATGGGTGACTGCCAATGAACACCAAGAGCTGTAGGCTATATTTCGGAATAAGGAACTGGCAAAACCATTTCTGGGTACTCCTTACCTAAGAAAACCCCATGAAATTGATGAGGTTGCCATAAGTTGACAGGTGACTTGAAGGCACATATACACATGCATAGTTTGGCAAAGAGACTCAAAGATATCTGCTTGCCCAGGGTCACCTGGTGGGCTTATGACAGAGCTGATGTTTTCACCACAGAGTTTGTGATCTGCAGCCACTATACTGCCACAGGAAATCAGTATCCTACAAAAACCACATGGGTTTTCAATTGACACAGGGTATTTTATTCCATGTACATATGGTTTCATAGGAACCATGACGAATGTGCTCTCCCAAAGTGAAAGGTTAAGCTGTCTCCCCTCCTCGCTTTCCAGGTGGCTTGCAGGATGCCATATTTATTTTCTTTACAACGGATGCTGATGGCCTTTATTTCCTTCATCATTGCCATAAAATTATTTTCCCTTCTGGCTTTCAAAGTATGAAGTTCACCTTGCGAATACTGTGGTCTTGGGGGCTGGCAGGTTCTTGCTGAACATTTGAAAAACATCAGGAAAAAGAGGCTGTGAAACTGCTGCAGATGTATGTTCAAAAAAGAAAAATAACCATATCCCAGCCATGGAAAATATGCAGAAAAATGAAGGGAGGTCTAAAAATCCACTGGCTGGAGCATTACTTGTGGGAAGGGCATATGGACTTAAGTAAGAAAATATTTATAGGGTTTGGTAAAAAAGGGGGAAAAAGAAAAAAGGAAAGGAAAATAAATCTATAATACACATCCATTTATGAATCAATAGGATAAACAGGATATGGAAATAAAATTGCACACAGCAGGTGTGTTTGTTAGGAATACAAATAAAACTTGAATAGGTCCTCAAATTAATTTACAAGGGGGCAGTGGTGTACTTAGCATATTTGACACCCTGTGAGGATCATTCTTTCAACACCTCTCAACAAAATTAGTTTCGATAGTAATCATGAAATGAAATGAATAATGATGTTTCTGGCATCACCCTACTTATGGTGTTGCCTGATATGGTATGAACCCCCTGCATCCCCTATAGATGCCATTGCCTCCCAACATTAGTTTAAAAGCTACTTTTCCTTTTTACTAGTCATTCTAATTCTTTACCTGAACATCCTAGGAGTGTTCTAAACACATGCACAGATCTCTCAGTTATTTAATCTGCTGATTCACAGATGAATTGGTGAATGAACTTTGGTGGCTCTGTTAGAGTTAAATGAAAAACTGTAGTGTAAAAAATAGTAGCATCATAGAATTATAGGGGCGAAACAGATGGGCAGGAAAAAGTGGCTTGAAGCTGCCTTTTCTGAAGCCACATTGAAACCCCACCAACTGCACTGCCGGCTCCCAGGGCAGCTGGGGTGCTCATGTCATGACCATATGACACGGCTTCAAGCCAGAAAGAAGAGGAAAAAAAGCTGCTTTTTTTAAAAACAGTTTTTCTCTGCATAAGGACACCTTTCCGCTGGCTTCAAGGCATGTGTCATCTAAACACCACACCTTCAAGCCAGCTTGAAAGCACCTCTTTTTGCCTGTCTGTTTAGCCCTATAGAATAATAGAATTGGAAGTGATCTCAAGGGCCATTGAGTCCAACCTCCAGCCAAGCAGGAATACACAGGCCCTCCTGAGAGATGGCAACCCACCCTCTGTTTAGAGACCTTTAAGAAAGAGTGTCCACTACTCTTTGAGGGCAGTCTATTCCACTGTCAAACAGCTCTTACTGTTGAGAGGTTCTTCCTAGCGTTTAGGTGGAATCTTCTTTTCTGGTAATCTGAATGCATTGGCTAGTGTTCTGGTCTCTGGACCAGCAGAAAAGAGGCTTGCTCCATCTTCTCCTCTGCATCCATTCTCACAGTATGTATGAAAGCCAAGGGGGGGGGATAAACCAAAGGTGGGAAAAATGGAGTCTGTGGGCTATATGTGGCCCCCTGTTCAGTTTCTGTGTCCCTCAGGAATGGTGACATTTCCCCCCATATTTTGCTTCCCTGGGCCATTTTAGATCTAGGAAATACCCTGCTAAATCCAGAAGTAAATCAGAAAAGTTTGGGTAACAAAAAGCATCTCCTGGGCCTAAAATACATTTAAAAAATATGCCCCATAGCCCATAGAGGATAATGAGGGGGTAAAAAGTTTTTTCTTTTCTTTGCAATTTGTGTGTGGTGGAGGAGTGTGGCCACCCAAGGCTAATGCAGCCCCTTACCTCCCAGCAGTTGCTCACCCATCGGCTAATTTTTTTTTCCTTGGATGGGTTCTTCTAAATTCATCCCCTTGTAGAGGGGCTAAATAGCAAAAAAGTTCAATTACTGCTAATAGAAGAGTTGTCTCCTTTCCCATTGGAGATTTTCACATGGGAATGGGATAGGGATGGGATCACTCCCCCACCCTTATCTTGCCCTTAACCTGCCAGTGACTGTGATGGGGCTAAAGGCTTTCTAATTGTAGGACTGATCCCACCATTAACTTGTCATTAAAGCTGCATTACATTAACACAAACTTCTGTTAATGCAAAATGCCAGCCAATGTTGCTTTAATGACCAGGATAATGGCGGGATAATGACAGGATATGTGCATCTTCATTTGACTGGTGCTATTTTAAGGTAAAGAACTATACTTATCTTTAAACAGAAAAAACAATGTCATGTTGCAAGAGGAATTCAGCGGTGTCCACTAAGAACACACTCAGTTTCTAGTGAATTAGTTTTTTACAAAATCCAAGCTGAGGCCTAGTTCTTCCAAGGAGGCATTTTAACAGTCACTACTGCCATTGTCACCAGAGGATTCCTCTTCCCAGGCAGGCAGATAGTCCTTCCTGTCAATATTAACTGCTCATCCGCTACAGGCATACATTTTACCATCAGTAAGGATAGCTGGTGGATTCCATGTCAGTTGGATAATGATTCTGCTCTGGGTTGCACTCTGAATTTGAAATGAACTGTAACTTCAAAATAGGTTCAGCACATTGGAGAACTCATTGGATGTTTAGTCCAGTAGTTCTTAACCTGTGATCTGTGAAGACATGAAGGCTTGAGGGCTGCTCAGCCCATCTCTTCTCTGCAGCAGAGTAGCCATATGACAGGAGCCAAGGAAAAGGCTGGGATGGTTTTACCTGTTCAATCTGCTCCAGTCACAAACCGGTGGGAAGAAGCAGGAGACCAGTTTTCCCTCCCTCTCTGGTGTCTCTGAGGAAATGTTTAACAGATAGTGTAATTGTTCATGGTTCAATGTTCTATTATTATTATTATTATTATTATTATTATTGCTTTAAATTTGGAATTAAGCCTAAGTGGGAGTCTGTGGCAAGAAGAGATATTTAAAGGTGGTGCCTGGTAAGGAAAAGGTTTAAGTACCACTGGTTTAGACTAAAAGCATACCCTCCACCTTTCCTGATTTGGTAGGGATGGTGATCTCACCCCATATGGTGAGATGTATTGTATTTCTATTTTCATTATGACATCCCCCCAATATTTTCGTCTGTAAATACATGAATCAGCATATACAGATTTTATACAAACTGGTGGCCTCTTTTTGTCCTCTTGTTTGATAACATGCATCTTCCTTTTTTTCTCCATGTGAAAGCAACCAGCTGTAAAATCATTTTGTGCATTTCCTGAACAACAGCATGCTGTACTTCTGGAAGGGACAGAGTATAGGGATAGAGGATGGCCCTTCCATGCTAAAGGCCCCAGATTCAGTCCTTGGCAGGCAAATCCAGTTAAATATGCTTTCAGGTAGGTGGATGTGAATTGGCACTGACTATTAAATTTGTATGGATTAGATCATTGCTCCAAAGTCTGCCTTAATATGAAGCAGCCTAAAATGCCATTCAAATGTTAAAATACTCTACAATGAATAGAATGTGTAGACCATTATAAAATTGTTCTCATCTGCTTTTTCTCCTACATTAACCAACACAGGTGATGGATTCCAGACTAAAAGGCCTTCTGAACACATTAGTTGGAAGTCATGTCAGTGCGTAGCATACCCCAAGAGGTCTATGCACTTGTTAAAATATTAAGAAAGACACACTTGTTAAAAAAGGGCTGTTCTTTCACAAGCCCCCTAAAGGAATATGAAAAAACTCCACCCACTTAAGGGTACAAGCTAACAGTGTTGCATTGAAAGCTGATGTTGCTCAGTTCATTTAGAAATTGCTATAAACGGTTTTACTATGGGAATCTGGTAAAGGAATTAGTTCATGAATAGGAAATATTTGACTGTACATTGCAAATCAAGAGATGTTTACACGGTTTGGTAAGATCTTTCAAAGATTCAATATCCTTCAGCTGTGGCCTAGAGTAAACATTTGGTGAAACACACCATTTATTTAATAATAGGTAAACTGTAGAATTAAGGAATTATTTGATTGTGGAAATTATGCCCTCACTCTTAAGGGATCCTGTTGCTGACCTTTTTTTTTTTAAAGTTGTTGTGCTGTTTGTCATTCATTTTAAATTAAGAGTCCTTAGGAAGGAATGCACTGTAATTTAGCTAAATGTTTTAGTTGTGACAACTATATATATGAAGAATGAAATTTTCTCATGCTCTGCTCCATGGATAGAAAAACAATTTCCTTCCCTGATAATGGATTCTTACCATGCCCTCTTAGAGCACAATCAAGTTGCCTTTTTAATCCTCCATTCACTTGTCCTCAAACAGACAGACTTAGCCCTCCTTGCTATTTCTGTCCTTGCTGTATCAACTGTTGTATGAACCTGTTATAGGACAGCTACACACCACAAGGGCATACATTTATATTGGCCCCTACGTGTATCTGTCTAACATTTAAAACAGTGGCAATGACATTCAGATACTCTGGGCTGCTTGTGTAGTATCTTGACCAGGGCAGAAGGTTTGGGGGTGATGTGTATAGGCAATTAAAGGTGCTGTGGGAAAGCAATGGTGTTTCCAGAATTGGTTGTGCTTGGGCAGTCCCAGCTGAGAGATATAAGTTGTTCCTGGGTATCTTAATTTGTTTTTTCATACCATTGCGTGGGTATCGTAGCTTGAAGAATACTGGCTGAAAATCCATGCATTTTTAGTCCCTATACTGTGGTTTGAGTAGTGTGGTTGTACCAGAGGGTTTGGCTGTGGACAATAGATTTGTAGTGTGTTCTGGGTGGAACCACAAGACAGACCAAAATGGGGCTGAAACAGACAGATGTATAGGAGTGGCTTGATGCCACCACTTTGAGTGCCACATTGGGGCTGTGGAAGTGCAAAAAGAAGCAGCAAAATACTGCTTCTTTTTGCACTGGAAAAAGGGCTGCTTTTACACTGCGGCGGCAGCTTTTCGACACTCCATAGAAACACTGCACCACCAGAGCACCACAACACTGCTTGCCATCTGGTTGTGTGGGCAACATGATGCTGATTTAGGGACAGTTCTCTGCTCCTGGGACCCACTGAGAGACACTAAGGTCCCTCAGAAAACCCCAAAAGGAAATGAAAGAGAAAGTGGCCAAAAGTCTACTTCCAGTTCTGGTGGGGGGGAGGTGGGGAAGATTTTTATAAATAGTAATAATAATAGCAGAACTTATTCATCCTATGTAAAAGATGAATTGGAATAGCAATAGCAATAGCATTTATATTTTTATACTGCTAAATAGTGAACTCAACACTCTTGAAGAGGTTTACAATATGTAAGCCAATTGCCCCCAACAAGCTGGGTACTCATTTTACCAACCTATGAAAGGATGGAAGGCTGAGCCAGCATTGGAGGTCTGGGATTGAACTCACAATGGACTTTATCACATGGGGAAAAGGGGGAGAAAAGCAGAGGTTTAAACTAACATTATTCCATGAAAATTGTGCAATTGCACTGAAGATTTTCACATGGCATTGCGATTAAAGAGCACTTACCCAGCAATAACCAGGTAATAACCAACAACAAATCATTCATGGGGAAATCCCATGAATGATTTGTTTCTGGTTATTACCTGGCTATTGCCAGGATAAGTCCTCTTTAATCACAATGTGTGTGAAAATCTTCAGCACGATTTCCCAATTTTTACGGGATAATGTTAGTTTAAACCTCTGCTCCCTCTCCCAATTTTTCTCTGTGTGATAAAGTCCAACGTTGTGCCTGCAATACTGTCATTTAACCACTGCACCACCCATTCTTCTAGGACAATAGTTCCCAAACTTTGGTCCTCCAATGTTGTGAATGTGAGTTCTCAGAAGGTCAAGCCAGCTTGACCAACAATCAGGAATTCTGGGAGCTGAAGTCCCAAACATCTGGAGGACCAGAGTTTGCGAAACACTTTTCTAGATAAGGGATTTCACTTCTGGGAGGGGAGAAAATGGTGGTCCTGGGCCACAAATACAGCCTTGAATATCCTTTGAAGTCCCAGGGGTAAGTGTAGGGTTATGATCATATTACCATGGTTAACTGCACACTGATTTGCAAGTATTAAGGAGGAGGGTTTACAATCAAGCTGTGTGCGGTACATAAAAACAACCAGAAGAAAATCTGTGTATTTGTTACAGTGAGTAACTTTGTAATTGAGACCTTGGTTTCTCAACTTGAAACTGTCTTCCAAGAAAGGCTGCTTAATACATTGATTCTCAAAACACTTTTCCTGTTTGTTGAAATAAGAGTTTGGGATGGGTTCATATTCTAGATTTGCATAGGGCTGGGTAGGTTGCAGTCAGGATTTACAGAAGTTGCTGCCAAACTTACACAAATCACAGTAGTCTTATGCACCCCTACCCCACTCAACATGAAGTACTTTCCCATAATGCCCAATACTGTAATCCTGTTTACTTAAGTACTAAGTGAAAATTAGACACCTGCATAATTGCTGTTTGTTGATAGTACTCTTATAGTAGAGCCAGCATTGTGAAGTGGTCTGAGTGTTGGACTGAGATGTCAGGGTCAAGGCTCATTACTTGTGATGTCACATGCAAGCATAATACATTAAATATCAGCCATAGCTGAAAAGGGTATGATAGTAAAATAAAAAACACCAAATCTAACAAGTGAGGAACACACACACACACACACACATTTATGGTGACATTCTGAGATTCCTCTCCTTTGTCCTGAGGACTAGAGAAGAAAGTCAATTACATTGCTTTAGCAATTGCTTTAGCCCATGAGGAATATCAAAGTTCTGAATATCCAGAACTTGTCCCTTGTTTCTCACTAGAAATTTAGTGATATCTGAATTTCAGATGTCCTATATCAATTTTTGCTGCCAGGTGTCTAATTGTGGCCAGAGAGGCAAGGCAGACATGGCTGCACCTTGGCTATAGAAAGCTGCAAGAATAAAGTATGTTACTTAACAGTATGCAAGCATGCTTCTGCAATTTTAGACTGATTGGTTTACAAGTATATTTAATGTAGTTGTAAGCCTATCTTACAGGCCTCATTTATGAAAAGCTGAATATAAACAGTATTTTATCTACCACAGGAAAGTTCCACACTGGAAGCGTTGACATGGCCCTGTAATTATGGCCATCTGTACTCAAGGCAAAGGGAACCTCTCATTTTCTAGTTTATGTAACTGAATTTTTAAACTATATAACCAAAAAGAAAAAGGAAAGAAAAAGAAAAGAAAAAGAAAAAAATCACTGAGACATGAATTCTAATTATAAAGTAAACAGACTGGATCATTTAAAAAAGCAAATAGTTCTTTTCTTTTTTTTTTTACCAGTCCCTTTTAGGAATGCCTCCGATATTTTACAAAAAAAATACTTCCCCTAATTAAAATTAGCTTGCTATTTGTTCAGGGATTTGGGGTCAATTATTCTCACTGAGGGTTTCAAAAGACAACCATATATTGTCATGCCCTTGCCTTCCTGTATTGCCATAATGGTATCTCACAGCATTCTTTTCATATTTAATACTCAATTAGCCAACAAATGTCCAGAAACAGGAAGGAACTGGTTTTTCAAAGTCTGGAAAACTGACATTTTGTTTTTCAAAAATACAATAAAAGTATATCCTGTTTGGGATCCTTTGGGATCCTTCAGAACAGGGGGGGAACAGATATGAGCTTTATGAGATCTCCTTTGGTTTTCAGTGGGAACCTGAATGACTCAAGAAAATGCTGTAGTACTTTAAAAAATGGGCATGCCATTGAAGAAATGAGTGCCTCTAATGACATGTTCAGCCAAGAAATTTGTTTTTTTTTTAATTCTAATTAAATTTTTATTGAATTTTTACAATAAAACACATAAAATCTGTAGAACAATGACAACAACGACAACGACAACAACAACAACAACAACAACAACAACTATCTCCAAGGGCTATGGGTATGTTTCTGATGAATACTTATTCTGCAGCTGGAACAAAAATTTGTTCTCAGCGAGAGCCAGAGAGTCTGGCTTGTCAAGGTGTAGAGTGTCCATTCAAAGACCCATCTGTGAAGTAGGAGGTTGGATTCAGTGGGAGTGTTGATTAACATAGGGGCTTTTACAGCCAGATCAGGAACACAGCAACCATAAGCCCTAGCCCCATCTGGCCTTTGCAGGGCGCGATAGTTGTGGCGCAGTGGCTTTATGATGCTCAATACCTAAGTGGAAAGAACATTAGAGAAACTGAGAAGCCTCATGACTTTCTAATGGGTTTCCCAGAGTACTGCAGTGAGAAAGAAAATACTTTTCAGTGAAGGTGTGTCTGCATTATAGTTAAATCAGCACCATAATAACGGTCATAACTCCATTCCATGGAGTTCTGGGATTTCTTGTTTGGTGATGTACTTTGAATGCTCCATTAGCCACTAGAGCTCTCTAGCAGGGAATTCTGTGTCTGTCACCAATCTAAAGATTGCAAGGTTTCATAGGGCAGAGCCATCACAATTAAAATGGTAAACAGCAGATACAATGGTGATGTGGAGACACTCTTACTGCTTTATCACACTGGGGACAAACAGGATTTAAGTGAGAGTTAAACGAGAGTTAAACAGGAAATGTCCTTTGATAAACATAGGATATTTCCTGTTTAACTCTTGTTTAAATCCTGTTTGCCCCCTAGTGAGATAAAGCAAGTTAGTCTGGATAGAGGGATCATATGCTATCACCAGCCATAGCAGTCCACTTATCCACAACAAGTGAACCAGTGTAATCTGTTCACATCAAAATACATTGTTTTGCAGTAAGAACTGAAGGGTTTTTTTAAAAAAGAAAATAATAAATCAAAACTTGAGACTTGAGTACTGTCAGGAGCAGAGCAGAGATACTCAGAGGTACAGAGCTGAAAACAATGCATGCAAATTTTCTCATTCTCAACAAAACTGTGTGTCAACACATGGAGACACATCATCAAGAAAATGAGCTTTTCCACATTTTGAGACTTTTTTGTGTACAAAAACCAAAAATAATTTGTGAAAGCCTAATTTTCTGTATAAATGACCTCTGCTTTCTGGGGGAAAACAGTCCTTTTGAGCAAAAATGTGATGTTTTTGTGGATTTTTCACAAAAAAGTACTAAATTGTGGGAAATCATTGCAAACGTCACCCAAAAAAATCTATATAGTTTAGGTTCAAGCTGTCTGACAGACCATTATTTCCTTGTATGAGTCTGTCCAGACCCTGAGTTCTTTCAGTCCTACTATCTTCACAGGTATGACTACTGGGAACACAAGAGAGGCCCTTCTCAGTGGCTGCCCCTAGCCATTGGAATTCCCTCCCTAGTGCAGATAAAAAGTGGCATATGAATAAAGATCATGGTCCATATTGGTGTCTACTTAGTTATGGATATGTGAATAAGTAATGTTCCCTGGCGTGACTGCTCCCAATGTACTTTACCATCCATCAGTTGCATTGTGCGAAGGAATTCTGTTCTGTTTCTGCAGCCCTCCTCATGGGTAGTGTGGGATGGGGTACGATAGAAACATCAGGCGCACATGATCTGATAGCCAGCAGAAAAAACCTGCATCCAGTGGGGTTCATTTCTGGTAAACTAAGTTTGGGATGTGTATTGATGACTGTGGCACTCAATCATGACTTCATAGGGATAGTGAGTACTAAGCAGTTATGGATGCATGCCTCTAGGTTACACATTTGTAACTACAACACAGAATGCCGGTCTATACAACCAGAAACAACAACAACTTCTTGTAATCTCACCCACTGAGAAGAAAGCTTTTGTAATGATCTGATCTTACATGCAAGAATCAAATAAATGAAGATGTCTATCTAATACACTGATGTAATGGATTGATCACATTACATGTAGGGCTGAAATGAAGATTGCTATTTCATGCCAGCATTACGACTGTGAGAGTGGGAGTGGTGACATTAGCAGCTTCAAACTGGTCAAAACAATTAATTTCTCCTGAATGGACACTTTATGCCCAGGGATATGCATAAAGGTTTCTATTCAGATCAAATTCTGTTACTTCTGAGCTCTTTTCTGGACTCCCTCGAGAGCTCTGCATTTCAAATGTGGAAACTCTGGTGTCCAGCTGAGTGCTGCACTGCCATTTCTTGTACTGAAAATTTTAAGGTAATCTGCATTTTGAAGTAAACATATCTGGCATTGGGGTGCATTTTTAAAATGCTTTACATCAGACTGACCCACATCAGGGAATACAACAGGATGAAAGAGTGCTAATAATTAGTTCTAATGAATAATTGTGCCTACCTGATTCATACATTAGGCGCTAGCCCTGCAGTACCACTTTTGTCTCATGTTCATTAAAATTCCCATCATGACATAAAACACTGAACAGCGGCTCTACATAAAAACAAAAGCAAACGCCACAAGAAAGCAACACATTATGGCTAATTTCAGCTCAAATGGTATAAACAAGGAAAGAAGGCAACCCAGATAACGCTGCTCCTTTTCTTTTCACTTCAACTTCTTATAAGTCCTTTTGGTGAGATATTAAAAATGATATCTCAGATCAGTTGAGATAACATTCCCCCCCCCCCCCCCATCTTTCTTTTAATGAAAGAAAGCTTTGCTGCTACAAAATTCCCTTTTATAGGCATGGGGGGAAAGTCAAGCTGGAATCTTGAATACACAGATTTAGAAAGGAGCTCTTTAGAAATTCATAAAACTTAGCTTTTGGTAAATGGACAAGTGCTAGGTTTAGAGTCATTTCCAACAGAATGTAAAAAAACAACAACAACAGCATTTTAAAACTAGCAGAATTTAAACTGAAGCTTCTTCTTCTTTAAAAAAGATAGCTATTAGAACTTACCTTCTGGTAAATAGGTTTAGTATGGGCAGGGGATAGAGGGATTCACATCTGCTAAAGTATTTGACATATGAATCAACAGTTCAAAAAATAAACTGGTTTTTAAAAAATTCATGCTCAGTATAGGAGTCAAATTTACAGTTGAGACAGGGGATTTACTGGATTGATCTTACTGATTCTCAGTGACCTCAAGAACATGACTCCAGAGGAAATGATGTGAAATATTAGTTTAGTTCATTCATTCATATCCTCATATTTTCTCCCTTCACCTACATCCAAACAACACAAAGTATGCCCCACAAAAAAATTTAAACAAAAAATTAAAAAATAAACAAACAATTCTGTTAAAAGCAAACATTTAAAAGGGTTTGAAACACATTTAAAATCTTCTTTTTTAAAAAAAAAAAAAGATAAAAGCAGAGCCCCATTAAAAAACTCTCCTGCCACATGATTTACAAGAATCACAAACTCTGTAACCGCTGTAACTGAAGTAAGGGTTCTGTTAACTAGAGAGTATTAAATGCTATACAGTTTGAGGGCTGGTGTTTTTCATGAAGCAGGGTGAAACAGCCATCTCAGGCAGATTATTTTAATGGTCATGAACATCCAGCATATTCATCACCATCATCATCATCATCATCATCAATCATCATCCTTGGAAGAATGTTTATGATGCTTGTGGAATTTTCTGATTCAGGCACCAAAATGACTTTGCCGGTCTTTGGAACTATTCATGTTGATGGGGTGGGTGGGATAAGACATCATTTGCTACCCTGCCTCAGGCATCCAGAGGTATTCAGCTGGCCCTGCTTCTTATTTTTCACCTAATAATGTCTAATAACCTCCATAGTTTTATTTATGTTTACCAAACAAGAGCTAATATCTGCATCAGGTAGACATCAAACATCCTATTTTTATTTTGAACAGAGGTTTACAAGTATATCCTCCTTCTAGATACTTTGAATCAAAAGCAGATGTTCAGTACATGTAAAGGGTAGGGATGGTAATTCTTGACTTGCTGATTCCCGGCAGATGTTGAAAACAATGAAACAACTTTTCATCCCATAGTTTACGGACACTTGGGAATCCTCTCCTCTTCCACCCTGCTCCATGAACACACAGTGATGGGAAACTGTACAGCTTTTCTACAAAACTTATATAACTGCTAGGAGAGGCTTCTGGCCATACCTTCCTCAAGGTAAACCTGTGCTTCTCTGTGTGCCTTTTGATTGGGTAAGACCTTAAAATTTGAATTTGTGAGCCATTTCATTGGTTCATTGGGGAGGAGGAAAGAGAAATCTCATTTTATATAACTGCAAGGAGAGGCTTCTGGCCATACCTTCCTCAAGGTAAACCTGTGCTTCTCTGTGTGCCTTTTGATTGGGTAAGACCTTAAAATTTGAATTTGTGAGCCATTTCATTGGTTCATTGGGGAGGAGGAAAGAGAAATCTCATTTTATATAACTGCAAGGAGAGGCTTCTGGCCATACCTTCCTCAAGGTAAACCTGTGCTTCTCTGTGTGCCTTTTGATTGGGTAAGACCTTAAAATTTGAATTTGTGAGCCATTTCATTGGTTCATTGGGGAGGAGGAAAGAGAAATCTCATTTTATATAACTGCTAGGAGAGGCTTCTGGCCATACCTTCCTCAAGGTAAACCTGTGCTTCTCTGTGTGCCTTTTGATTGGGTAAGACCTTAAAATTTGAATTTGTGAGCCATTTCATTGGTTCATTGGGGAGGAGGAAAGAGAAATCTCATTTTATATAACTGCAAGGAGAGGCTTCTGGCCATACCTTCCTCAAGGTAAACCTGTGCTTCTCTGTGTGCCTTTTGATTGGGTAAGACCTTAAAATTTGAATTTGTGAGCCATTTCATTGGTTCATTGGGGAGGAGGAAAGAGAAATCTCATTTTATATAACTGCAAGGAGAGGCTTCTGGCCATACCTTCCTCAAGGTAAACCTGTGCTTCTCTGTGTGCCTTTTGATTGGGTAAGACCTTAAAATTTGAATTTGTGAGCCATTTCATTGGTTCATTGGGGAGGAGGAAAGAGAAATCTCATTTTATATAACTGCTAGGAGAGGCTTCTGGCCATACCTTCCTCAAGGTAAACCTGTGCTTCTCTGTGTGCCTTTTGATTGGGTAAGACCTTAAAATTTGAATTTGTGAGCCATTTCATTGGTTCATTGGGGAGGAGGAAAGAGAAATCTCATTTTATATAACTGCTAGGAGAGGCTTCTGGCCATACCTTCCTCAAGGTAAACCTGTGCTTCTCTGTGTGCCTTTTGATTGGGTAAGACCTTAAAATTTGAATTTGTGAGCCATTTCATTGGTTCATTGGGGAGGAGGAAAGAGAAATCTCATTTTATATAACTGCTAGGAGAGGCTTCTGGCCATACCTTCCTCAAGGTAAACCTGTGCTTCTCTGTGTGCCTTTTGATTGGGTAAGACCTTAAAATTTGAATTTGTGAGCCATTTCATTGGTTCATTGGGGAGGAGGAAAGAGAAATCTCATTTTATATAACTGCTAGGAGAGGCTTCTGGCCATACCTTCCTCAAGGTAAACCTGTGCTTCTCTGTGTGCCTTTTGATTGGGTAAGACCTTAAAATTTGAATTTGTGAGCCATTTCATTGGTTCATTGGGGAGGAGGAAAGAGAAATCTCATTTTATATAACTGCTAGGAGAGGCTTCTGGCCATACCTTCCTCAAGGTAAACCTGTGCTTCTCTGTGTGCCTTTTGATTGGGTAAGACCTTAAAATTTGAATTTGTGAGCCATTTCATTGGTTCATTGGGGAGGAGGAAAGAGAAATCTCATTTTATATAACTGCTAGGAGAGGCTTCTGGCCATACCTTCCTCAAGGTAAACCTGTGCTTCTCTGTGTGCCTTTTGATTGGGTAAGACCTTAAAATTTGAATTTGTGAGCCATTTCATTGGTTCATTGGGGAGGAGGAAAGAGAAATCTCATTTTATATAACTGCTAGGAGAGGCTTCTGGCCATACCTTCCTCAAGGTAAACCTGTGCTTCTCTGTGTGCCTTTTGATTGGGTAAGACCTTAAAATTTGAATTTGTGAGCCATTTCATTGGTTCATTGGGGAGGAGGAAAGAGAAATCTCATTTTATATAACTGCTAGGAGAGGCTTCTGGCCATACCTTCCTCAAGGTAAACCTGTGCTTCTCTGTGTGCCTTTTGATTGGGTAAGACCTTAAAATTTGAATTTGTGAGCCATTTCATTGGTTCATTGGGGAGGAGGAAAGAGAAATCTCATTTTATATAACTGCTAGGAGAGGCTTCTGGCCATACCTTCCTCAAGGTAAACCTGTGCTTCTCTGTGTGCCTTTTGATTGGGTAAGACCTTAAAATTTGAATTTGTGAGCCATTTCATTGGTTCATTGGGGAGGAGGAAAGAGAAATCTCATTTTATATAACTGCTAGGAGAGGCTTCTGGCCATACCTTCCTCAAGGTAAACCTGTGCTTCTCTGTGTGCCTTTTGATTGGGTAAGACCTTAAAATTTGAATTTGTGAGCCATTTCATTGGTTCATTGGGGAGGAGGAAAGAGAAATCTCATTTTATATAACTGCTAGGAGAGGCTTCTGGCCATACCTTCCTCAAGGTAAACCTGTGCTTCTCTGTGTGCCTTTTGATTGGGTAAGACCTTAAAATTTGAATTTGTGAGCCATTTCATTGGTTCATTGGGGAGGAGGAAAGAGAAATCTCATTTTATATAACTGCTAGGAGAGGCTTCTGGCCATACCTTCCTCAAGGTAAACCTGTGCTTCTCTGTGTGCCTTTTGATTGGGTAAGACCTTAAAATTTGAATTTGTGAGCCATTTCATTGGTTCATTGGGGAGGAGGAAAGAGAAATCTCATTTTATATAACTGCTAGGAGAGGCTTCTGGCCATACCTTCCTCAAGGTAAACCTGTGCTTCTCTGTGTGCCTTTTGATTGGGTAAGACCTTAAAATTTGAATTTGTGAGCCATTTCATTGGTTCATTGGGGAGGAGGAAAGAGAAATCTCATTTTAGGAGAGGCGCGCGCCTAACGGCGCGCGAATTTTTTCTTTTCATACTCATTTTTATATTTGATAGCCAAGGCAGGGGGGAAGTACAGAGGAGAAGGTAGCCTGAACACAGTGAGGACAAAGTCATTCAATATTTATACTTTTCTTCCCACTATTCCCTTAAGGGGCTGTGGGGATTCAGAGGAAGTGAATCAGGGACTTGCCTCTAGAAGGAGCTAGCAGCCAGGAACTTTCTAGATACCTATAGGCCCAGTTGATTGAGCTCACTAACAGAGCTTGGGGACAAAGGCCAGCCACACAGGGATTTTTTACACTGGTGTTTTACAAGAGAAGCCCACAGTCTTGTTTCATTGCCTCCTTAAGACTTCTCACTATGGACACTGAGGGACCTGCAGCAGTCACCTGCAACACCTGTGGGATGTTTGTCTTCTTGCCTATAGATGTGGGGAACTTCACCTGCACCAAGTGCAAGTTGGTAGCCCTCTTAGAAGGAAGAGTTCAGCAGTTGGAGGCCCAGGTGTCAACACTTCAGCATCACAGAGAGCAGGAGGTTCTCTTGAACAGAAAGGACCAGATGGTCCTGGACAGGAAACACACAGAGAAAGTTGCTGAGGAAGAAGAGGTCACTTCACACACAAAAGAAGGAGATGGTTGGAGGAAAGTTACACGCAGAAGTAGGGAAACCACGGTTCGTTCTGTGAGCTTGCAGCTACAGAATCACTTTGAATCTCTCTCTGTTATCAGAGATGATGAGGAAAAGCAGCAGGGACAGACATCAGGGACAGAGCAGGGGAGACTGAGAGTATCACGAAAGGGAACAGCCGCTGCTAAGCCTCGGAGGAGGCGTGTGGTGGTTGTGGGGGACTCCTTGCTGAGGGGTACAGAAGCAATGGTTTGTGGGCCTGACAAGATGTCTCGGGAGGTGTGTTGTCTCCCTGGGGCAAAGATCCATCATGTAACTGAGAGGCTGACAAGACTTGTCAAGCCTACTGATCAACACCCCTTTCTTCTGGTTCATGTGGGAACCAATGATACTGCAAGGCACAGCCTTCAGAATATCATAAGGGATTATGAGGCTCTAGGAAGGAAGCTGAAAGAGATGGATGCACAGGTTGTCATATCATCTCTTCTCCCTGTAGAAAGGCATGGTCCAGGAAGGGAGAAGAAAATAGCAGAAGTGAATAACTGGCTCCGTAGATGGTGCCGCCAAGAACAGTTTGGATTCTTGGATCATGGGCTGCGGTTCCATGAGGAGGGACTTCTGGCAAGGGATGGGCTGCATCTCACACCAGTTGGCAAAAACATTTTTGCCAAAAGTCTCAAAAATCTGATCAGGAGGGCTTTAAACTGAGTTATATGGGGGAGGGAGACATTATTTTGGAAGGCAAAAGGGCTGGAGAAAATAATCAAACTGACATAGAGGGAACAAGGCAAACAGTGCAAGGACCCAACAGTGGGAAGCAAAAAAATTTGCACAGGCAGCAAGTAAAGGGAACACATGTTCTTAGATGTCTCTACACTAATGCACAGAGTATGGGAAATAAACAGGATGAACTCGAACTCCTAGCACAACAGAGCAAATATGATATAATAGGCATCACTGAAACCTGGTGGGATGAGTCTCATGACTGGAATGTAGAAATAGAGGGATATAACCTTTTTAAGAGAAACAGGCCAAACAGGAAAGGAGGAGGAATAGCATTATATGTCAGGGATATTTACACCAGTGAAGAGATCCAGGAAGTCAATACTGGAAGCCAGGTGGAGAACATCTGGATAAACATTAAAGGAGAGGGAAACAACAGGGATGTTACTGTGGGAGTCCACTACAGACCCCCGACTCAGGCAGAGGAATTGGATGATGCCTTTCTAGAACAGATGAGCACACACTCAGAAAGGAGAGATGTAGTAGTGATGGGGGACTTCAACTATCCGGATATTTGCTGGAAGTCAAACTCAGCCAAATCCTCAAGGTCTAGCAAATTCCTCACTTGCCTGGAAGACAATTTCATTGTCCAAAAGGTGGAAGAGACAACAAGGGGATCAACTATTTTAGATCTGATCTTAACCAACAGGGATGACCTAGTCAATGGGGTGCAAGTGGTTGGATCCTTAGGGGGAAGTGACCATGTTCTCCTGGAGTTTGTTATACAGCGGAAAGGGGAAGCCAGGCATAGTCAGACACGCATTCTAGACTTTAGGAGAGCTGATTTCAATAAACTTAGAGAAATACTGGGGGAGATCCCATGGTCAAGAAAACTAAAAGAGAAGGGAGTTCAAGACGGATGGGAGTTTCTCAAAAAGGAGATACTGAAGGCGCAATTTCAAACAGTTCCAATGAGGAAGAAAAATGGGAGGTGTCTCAAGAAGCCAGGATGGATGACTAAGGAACTTTCAACTGAGATAAGCCTTAAACAGAACATGTATAAGAAATGGAAAAATGGGGAAATCACGAAAGAGGAATTCAAACAAATAGCCAGCACATGTAGGGGTAAAGTCAGAAAAGCTAAAGCACAGAATGAACTCAGGCTGGCTAGAGAGGTTAAGAACAACAAAAAGGGCTTTTTTGGGTATGTCCGAAGCAAAAGGAAGAAGAAGGAAACAGTAGGGCCACTGCGTGCAGAAGATGGCAAAATGCTCAAAGATGACAAAGAAAAGGCAGAATTACTCAACACCTTCTTTGCTTCAGTCTTCTCAGAAAAGGCAAAGGGTGGTCAACCTAAGGATAATGGAGCAGAAGACAGAATAGGGGAATCTCAGCACAGAATAAGTAAAGAGATAGTACAGGAATACCTGATTAACCTAAATGAATATAAATCTCCAGGACCAGATGAACTACATCCTAGAGTATTAAAAGAACTGGCGAATGTAATATCGGAACCATTGGCAATAATCTTTGAGAACTCCTGGAGAACAGGAGAAGTCCCAGCAGACTGGAGGAGGGCAAACGTTGTGCCCATCTTCAAAAAGGGGAAAAAAGAGGATCCCAACAATTATCGTCCAGTTAGTCTGACATCAATTCCAGGAAAGATTCTAGAGCAGATCATTAAGCAGAGAGTCTGTGAACATTTAGAGGCCAATGCCATAATCACAAAAAGCCAACATGGGTTTCAGAGAAACAAGTCTTGCCAGACAAATCTGATCTCTTTTTTTGATAAAATTACCAGTTTGGTAGATGAAGGGAATGCTGTGGATATAGTATATCTTGATTTCAGTAAGGCCTTTGACAAGGTTCCCCATGACATTCTTGCAAACAAGCTCGTAAAATGTGGGCTAGACAAGGTAACCATTACATGGATTTGTAACTGGTTGACTGACCGAACTCAAAGGGTGCTCAACAATGGCTCCCTTTCATCCTGGAAAGAAGTGACCAGTGGGGTCCCACAGGGTTCTGTCCTGGGCCCAGTGCTATTCAATATCTTTATTAATGACTTGGATGACAGAATTGGGGGCATACTTATCAAATTTGCAGATGACACCAAATTAGGAGGAGTAGCCAATACTCCAGAAGACAGGATTGAAATTCAGAATGACCTGAATAGACTAGAAAGCTGGGCCAACGCTAACAAAATGAAATTCAATGCGGAGAAATGTAAGGTTCTGCACTTAGGGCGGAAAAATGAAATGCACAGATATAGGATGGGGGACATCTGGCTGAATGAAACTATGTGTGAAAGGGATCTAGGAGTCCAAGTAGACCATAAGTTGAACATGAGTCAGCAGTGTGATGCAGCAGCTAAAAAGGCCAATGCTATTTTAGGTTGCATCAATAGAAGTATAGTGTCTAGATCAAAGGAAGTAATAGTGCCACTCTATTCTGCTTTGGTGAGGCCCCACCTGGAATACTGTGTCCAGTTCTGGGCACCACAATTCAAAAAGGATGTGGAGAAACTGGAGCGGGTCCAAAGGAGGGCAACTAAGATGGTGAAGGGTCTGGAAACCATGCCCTATGAGGAACGACTTAGAGAGCTGGGGATGTTTAGCCTGGAGAAGAGAAGGTTAAGAGGTGATATGATAGCCCTGTTCAAATATTTGAAGGGATGTCATATTGAGGAGGGAGCAGGCTTGTTTTCTGCTGCTCCAGAGACCAGAACGCGGAGCAATGGATGCAAGCTGCAGGAAAAGAGATTCCACCTCAACATTAGGAGGAACTTCCTGACAGTAAGGGCTGTTCGACGGTGGAACACACTCCCTCGGAGTGTGGTAGAGTCTCCATCCTTGGAGGTCTTTAAGCAGAGGCTGGATAGCCATCTGTCGGGGATGCTTTGACTGGGAGTTCCTGCATGGCAGGGGGTTGGACTGGATGGCCCTTGTGGTCTCTTCCAACTCTATGATTCTATGATTCTATGTAGCTTGCCCCGAAAACTACATAGTTTTTAGGAAACTGCACTGATTTTGGCACAGATACTGAAAACTGAGCAGCTTTCCTCACAGAAAGAAAATTGCACAGCTTTCAAACTCACAAAGCTTGCAGCTTCACCCAGTCTGAGTTTTTTTCTTGCCACAATTCAAATAACATTAGATTAAATTCAAATTACATTTGAATTGTGCAGCAAAAGCTGCAGCCATGATGCCAAGTGAGTGGGTTTTTAATCCTATGAAAGCTGTGCATTTTTCTATGTGTAATGCAAAGACTGAAAATGTAATATTTACAACAATACTGTGTAGTTTCTCAAATTTCAACACAGTTATTAAAAAAACTGCACAGTTGATGGTGTGTGTGTGGGGGGGGAATCCCACATGTGGAAACTTTTGACACCCCATTTTTCTTTCTGCAAATTTTTTGGAAAGGTCAGGACCTCCACATTTGACCACATTTGAATTCCTTTTCCATCTTTAATAGGACGGACATAGCCATGTTAGCCTGGCAAATCTGTATGCAAAGGGAACTTGCAACACCTTAATACTAGCTGAAAGATAGAAGGTGGTAGCATGAGCTTTCATAGATTTGAGATGACTTCCAAATGCATTTCAGGAAGTAGGCTTAAGTCTATGAAAGTTCATGCTCATGTTATCAACTTCTATCTTTTAGTTATTCTCAAAGGTGCTGCAAGATCCCTTTGCATCCCTAATAGGGGTAGAATTCAAAGATAGCTGTGTTAGTCTGTAGAATAGTATGCAGAGAGATATTGTAGGACCTTTGAGAAAGAAACTAAAGAAAGAAGTTGGCAGCATGAGCTGCCAAATGCATCTCTCTCAGCTTTGCCTACCAGGATTCTCTGTGCAGCAACAGAGAAGACCTAGGAGGTGGGGAGGTGGAGTTTCAATGGTCTGTTGTGATTCCATCCCCCTGACCAGATGCCCCCTTGCACAGGCTACAGGTTTTGAGTGTGTGTACCTAAAGGTGGGTAGCTGGAACAGAGTAGGGATTCTGTTGGTGTACAGACCACTCCACTGTACAACAATCTCTCTTCCTGAGCTAGCCGGGGTGGTCTTGGGTTTGGTGTTGGAGTCTCCTCATTTATTAGTGCTGGGGGACTTCAACATCCATGCTGAGATTGCCCTTTCGGCAGTGACTCAGGACTTCATGGCCTCCATGACAACCATGGGTCTGTCCCAAGTGTTTTCTGTGCTGGGTGGGGCGATGATGAACTTGGTGTGGTGGAACTTTCCACAGTTCTGTTGTCATGGACAGATCATTATTTAGCCACGTTTAGACTCACTGGGACTCAGAACCTATCCACTATGATAGTCCACCCCAGGAGGCTGATGGATCCAGATGGATTCCTGAGCGCTCTTGGGGAGTTTCCTGTCACCTGAGCAGGCAATTTTGTTGAAGCTCTGGCCAACCTTTGGAATGAGAAAATGGCCAGGGTAGTGGACACAATCGCTCCTGAGTATCCCCTCTTCTGGAGTGGAGCCAAACCAGCCCCTTGGTTCTCCGGGGAGTTGATAGTGATTAAGCAAGTGAGACGGAGACTAGAGTGATGTTGGTGGAAGACTTGAAGTGAATCTGACTGAACATGGGGTAGAGCCTATTTGAAGGCCTACTCTGTGGCAGTGCAAGCAGCAAAGAAATTATTATTATTATTATTATTATTATTATTATTATTTTACTGCCAGCATTGCATCTGCACAGAGCCATCCAGCAGAGCTGTTCTAAGTGGTCAGGGATCTTTTACACCCTCACCCTCAAGTAGAAAATGCAGACCACTCAGAGGCCCGCTGTGAAGAATTTGCATGGCATTTTGCAGATAAAAATCACTCAGATCTGCTCAGACCTGGATGCTACAGTTAATACAGTACTAGTGGATGTAACCTTGGCTCCTGTTGGTCCAGTGTTAATGGATATTTTTCAACTTGTGCAGCCTGATGATGTGGACAAGATCCTTGGAGAGGTAAAAGCCACCACATATGTCATGGACCCATGTCCTACTTGGCTTATTAAACAGGCCAGAGGGGGACTGGCTGAGTGGATAAAGGAGGTAGTCAATACCTCCCTACAACAAGAAAGCGTTCCATCTTGCCTAAAGAGGCTGTTGTGAGGCCTCTGTTAAAAAAGCAATCCCTGGATTCCATAATAATGAATAATTATCAGCCAGTGTCCAACCCACCATTTTTGGGCAATGTTTTAGAACTTGTGGTGGCTTCCCAACTGTAGAGGTTTCTGGATGAAATGGATTATCTAACTGCATTTCAATATGGTTTCAGGCCTGGCTATGGAACAGAGACAGCCTTGGTCAGCTTGGTGGATGACCAGACAGGGGAGTGTGTCCCTGTTGGTTCTCTTGGACCTCTCCTTGGCTTTCAATACCATTGACCATGGTATCGTTCTGGACTGCCTTTCTGGGATGGGACTTGGTAGCACTGTTTTACAATGATTCCATTCCTTCTTGGAGGGGCAAACCCAGAAGATGGTGCTAGGGGACTCCTGCTCGACCCCCTGGCTCAGGGTTCTGTGTTGTCCCCTATGCTGTTTAACATATACATGAAGCCGCTGAGAGAGGTCATCCAGAGTGTTGGGATGCATTGTGTGTCATCAATATGCCAATGACACTCAACTCTACTACTCCTTTCCACCTCAATCCAAGGAGGCTGTCCTGGTCCTAAACCAGTGTCTGTCATCACAAATTATGATAAATGGTCTGTTACCACAAATTATGCAGTCGAGTTTCCCTCATTTGGGGAAATCGCAGGGGTCAGCACACCCGCAGCCTCACCCTAAGAAAACTGTTGTTTTTAAAACAAACAAACAAACAAACAAACAAAAAACACCCTTCAAGTTCTTTCTATTAATTTTTTTTGGGGGGGGGAATAAATTTGCCCATTTTGGAAAATGCTTATTGAAAAATTAATCAAACTCCCTACGAACTCAGGGCATGTCTGTAATCAACAAGTAAGGCTAAGAGGGATTGCTGTTTGCTTTAAATCACCCAGAGCTGAGCAGGGAATTATTTATCCATTTCTCTCCCTGTCCTAAACCAGCACCTTAACCACCATATCATACTGGTTTTTAGCTTAAAAACCTATATGGATTGCTTACTGTATGGGATCCCAGAAACATGAGTTGTAGAGCTATTGGAATTTAGACCATAAGGGCCTCAAGCTTTTAGCATGATGAAGCCTGTGAGCCTTGGCTTTTTGTACAGGAAGTTGAGTAAAACATTATTTGTGTAAAAACCCATTTCCAGTGATGAGAACATGTTGCCTTATTTGAGTGAAGAGGAAGCCTAGCCCATATGCTTTGTTGGCCATTGTAATTCATTGTGATTTGGATCTTCTGAGTTGTCCCGTGACACATTTCAGCATCATAATGTTGGTCCTAGAGAGAATGTTCCAGTTTGCCAAGGAAGCTTCACTCTCCCACCGAAGGATTTACTCCAACTCAGATGTGAATCATCCACTTGGAAAGAAGATGCTGGTATTCCCTCAGAATGACTGAGCTAACCCTTTGCTTTACATCATGAATCACATAAACTCATAGTGTCACATAAGGGCAACAGGGGAAGTGACGGTGCTAGCACTGAGTTTTATTTATCCATTCATTTTGTTGACCTCAGCTGCATTGATTCAGCATCACCTCTTTTGAAAGAAGAGAGAAAACAGGAAGACAGCTCCTTGTGTTTCTCCCCATATACACACTTAGAAATCAGAAGAAGTTTAGAATACTGGGTAGAGTTCCTTGCTTTGTGGTGTTCTCCACAAGGTGATTTAGGGAGAATATTGGACGTCAAAAGTACTTAAATTGACTTTAATTAACATGACACTGATTATGGTTTTGAACTTTGATACTGAAGCTTTAAGAAAAGCTAAATTGATTATGGTATTGACAATGATACTGACTGTAGTATGATCCCATTGATTATTGTGCCACTGAATTTCAGCAATAAATCTCCGTGTATTCTTTAAATGTATTTTTAAATATTACAGGGAGAACTGGAGGCATGGATTGTGCACAGAGTGCCTCATGTTGCCTAGACCAATTTAGATATTTGCTCGTGGATTGATCAAATGTATTATACAGAATTTCTGCACATGCATCTCTTTCCTGGCCAGCTGATCAATCAATCAATCCTCCACCCCATTATACGGAATCCCACCTTTTTTTGTCTACATAATCCATCTTTTGTTTTACCTATTAGTGATAGAAACTTGGGAGTTTATCAGACAACGGAAATTGGAAACATAATCTAATGGCAATCTGAACGCAATCATGGGGTTTCATGTTATTGTGTATTAAAGTATCTCACGCAATTTCGGGCAAAAGTGAAGTCATTCCAAATGCAATCATTGGTTTTATGTTATTTCGTATTAAAGCATCTCATGCAATTTTGAGCAATGGGCAGTCACTTTTGGGTAATGGAAAGTCATTCTGAATGCATTCCGAATGCAATTGGAATTCATGTAAATTCGCGAAACTAGCAAAATCACATGAATTTGAATTGGCTCCAATTGGCTCCATTCGAAATAAAGAGTAATTCCTCCTGTCTGATAAACTCCTTGGGCTGCTGCCACACTGCAAAATTAGTGTGGTTTGTCACTGCTTTAACTGTCATGGCTCCATCCTATGGAATTCTGGGATTTGTAGTTTATTATGGCACCAGAACTCTCTGACAGGGAAGACTCTGGACTCTTTCATACAAGGCTAAATTGGAAGTATAATTTAAGGTCAATTCGAATGCAATCATGGGTTTTACGTTATTGCGAATTAACTCTTCGCACGCAAATTCGGGCAAGAGGGAAGCCAATTCGAATGCAATCATGGGTTTTACGTTATTGTGAATTAAAGCTTCGCATGCAAATTCGGGCAGGAGGGGGTTATTTTCGGGTAATGGGAAGTAATTCCGAACGGAGCAGGGGTTCTTCCGAACGGAGCAGGGGTTCATGTAAATTCGCTAAACAAGCGAATTTACATGAATCCGCATTGGCTCCATTCGGAATTGGGAGAAATTCCTCCTGTTTGAAAGAGTCCTAAATATCTACAAAAGTACAAATTTCAGAATTCTATAGGATTGAGCCACAGCAGTTAAAGCAGTGTCAAACTGTTTTAATTCCTCAGTGTAGATGCAGCCTTGGGGTTTTAAAAACTGGAAAAATAGAAAAGAGAATTTGAGATAGTGATACGGATACAGATAGGATAATGTAACACACTGCAAGAAACCAGAAAACTGGGGACAGGGAGCAAAGGCAGCCAGCTAGTGACAACACAAGGGCGCATTCCAGGGGCAATCCATGGTGGATCAATATCTATTTGATCTGGGGAAACCTGGGTGCTATCTTGGCATGTTCATGGCAGCCTAGAAAAACTGTTGCATAAGGAGTCATTGAACATCTACTTATATAACATCAGAAAAATGTAGTTACAGTAGTGTAACTCCTAATTATACCAATATAAAGTCACAAAAGAATTCAAACCTTGTGCCTTCTGCCTGTAATACTTCAACCCATGCTGAGATAAAATTTGCCCTTTTTGTTTAGTCTTCCCAAGAGCAGGTGTCGCTAGAGACGCTGTTTCCTCTCAGTGAACCTGCTTGAGGCTGGGGGTGGCAGTGCCTGAACGCTAGCAAATTCTCAACCTCTGCCCAAATTCTCAGTCTTGGCTGGGATGCTGCTGCCTCTTACAGTCATGGGAACTGATCCAGAGTAAGCAAGGCCTGATTTTTATTCTTTATCTGAGTTTGCTTAAGGAACTGAAGTGAACCAGGTCTGAATCACAGGCCGTTTGCAGAGTGCTTGATGAGTGCCCAGCAAATTCTAAGAAATCTTTTATTCTAAGGTACTGCCGTTCTGCAAGCCTATGGAATTTGACTGACCACAGGAAGCAGTTGAGAGGTTTTCCAGCCTGACCATATCTGCCGTCTCACCACAAGAACTTCCTATTTTGGCTCAGTCCCTTCAATCAACTTGAGACTGTGCCTCATGATCAGCCAGGCTAAGTTTAAGGGAGGTTTGTTGGCTCTCTGTTTATGAAGTAGTCCTTGCTCAACACAAGCCCCTCTTTCTTGCATCAGAACAGCTCCTGTTTGCTTTATTAAACACTGGCTAATTTTCCAAAGGTACCTGAACAGCTTCCATTACATCTGAATCCTTAAAGGGGGAAAAATCAGTTGCAGATCCACTTAATACAGAAAAGAGGGAGTTGATTGAAAAATAAGGAAAAAGAAATACAGACAGCATGGCTTCTGTAAATTAATATGGCTCAGTTCAAATGCTCATCTGGTGAGGGATCATAGTGCTATAATGGAGGAAACTAACCTGTGTGCCCTCCACACTGTGCAGATAAGGCACTGTATGTACTGAATGGAAGTAACTTCTTCAAAAGTGTAAGAACCATCCATGAAGAGGGAATTCCCCAGTGGATATGCACACTGGGAGAATGCAGCATTCCTGAATGTTCAGGGGAGTAGTGTTCTGTGTAGCCTATGGAATGAAAATTTTGCCCTTTTGCACAATTGCAGCAATATTATTCCACTTTAACTGCCATGGCTACATTCCATTGAATTCTGGAGTTTGTAGTTTGGAGAGGCACCAGAACAGTCTGGCTGGTAATTCTAAATTTCCCAGAATTTTATAGGATGTTTCCATGATTATTGAAATGGAATATAGCACTTTAATTCTGTAGTGTGAAAGGGCACCTTTCCTCTTCCAACGTGGCATGGAGGCAAGGCTCACGCCATCATAGTACTGGGATTTTACATTTAGCAAAGATGAATATGTCATTAACTATCCTTCTAAAGCTTCCTGTCACTTCTCAGTTTAGCTACAATCTTCACAGTAGTAGAGAGGAGTGTACACTTTCCGCTACATGTTATTATTGTTGTAACCCAAATCCTTTTGGGAGTGAGGTAGCTTAGTCTTGAATGGGCAGCTAAAACCCATTAGCTTTATAAAAAATCTGTTTCTGGTGGAAAGGAAAAATGGCAGAACTAGTTTGTTGACATATGTCAAAACAACTGCCTACAGTTTTGGACTCTTTTATCTGGAGGGCTGTCCTGTAAAGCACCTTCAAAATTGCTCTCCACTACCTCTCTCCCCTTCTCTTTTTCTTTGTGTCTTTTATGAATCCATATTTTGCTAATTGATTCCACCCTCTTTGCTAGTGAATGTACACTGGTACTTTCATTTTATTCAGAATGGTCCTTTTCTCCACTCATGACATGTAGGAGTATGGACTACGAGTTTGGAGAGACTCTGACAATAATCATCTCAGTCCCTGTGACAGCTGCTTCCAAATGTATTGGTGGCCAGAATGATCTTGCCTTGTAGGAGCAATGTTCCATGACAACTTCATGCTAAGCCCAACATAGGGCTAAACCAATATGATGACATTAAAGTAAAATGCACCTAGGGAACATCAGCTGGGGTTACATAAGGATCTAGCTGTTAGACTTGGCTGATATGTATATTCAGGGGTAGCTATGTAGGCAAAATACAACAAAATTCACAAATGAGTTGAGGACATCAAAATAAGGCCCTGTTTCTACTGGAGTAGGACAGCCTGGATTATCATGGCCCTGTAGTTGCCCTGACCCTCTTCCATTGCAAAGCCCTCTGTCCTGAATCTAGGCAGCTGATCATATGCACATGTGTCCCAGCATGTGTGCTCTGAGGTCAGAACAAGGTGCTCAAGGAGTTCATATGACCAGGCATCTCATTCTGACCTCAGAGTTATAGACTGGTGGTAGCGGTGGGTGCACCAGGTGGCTTAGAGGGATATGCATGTTGTCAGATGCCCAGGTTCTGAATGGAGGGCTCCATATCTTCTGGGACATTGTGGGGCAAACAGGGACTTTTAAAAAAACACGGTGAAAGGGTAAAACCCAGTTCTGGTGCTGTATGGACAGACCATTGTCTGATCTGCTTGCATCAGAACTGGGGCTTTGTGTCGTGTGTCATCTCTATTCCAGAGGGAGGCCACTGTATCATAGCACAAAATCTTGAGTATTTAATTAAAATGGATCTGTGATACAAACTTTGGTAACTGAAAAAAAAAAAAAAAGCTTTTTAGGGATGGAGTTACAGTGGAACAGAAAAATGAACTCGGTTCGCTTTCTGAAAACTGACATTTGAATTAGACAGCTTACAAGGGTAAGGAATGACCTTATCTGTATCAGATCACCACATCATATATTTATATTTCCCTCCTCTCTCTTTTTATTAGAAGCACCTTTTACAATTGAGTAAATGAGCACAATTGTGTAATTGTCCCATGCAGCCAAGGATTTCTTAATCTTACATTTAACACAGATACACAATATGTTGTTCACAGAAGAAGAAAGAACGATTTGTTTGATATGAGGGAGTTGTGTGTTTCATCACTGAGAAAATATAAAGGTAGAGAAAAGGGGTTTCTGATAATGAAGTAAAGTAGACCTCTCCCCCCCTCCCTCACTTCTCTTGGCTGAATTTAAAATTACCTTGGGATTTCTGAGGAGCTGAACCCATTATATTCTTTAATTCAATGGATGCCAACAAGAGGCTTAAATCATAAAGATCCAAATAACTTGTCCCTGTTATGCACACCCCTTGTCCTATCTCTGACTTTTCTCTTCCTCTCCTCCTGTCTCTTGTTTATAAAGTCTTCACTTGTTCAATTTTTTTGTACTGATTATCAATATTGTGGTGTAATTAGGATAATGTTTATAGTATTTGACTGTGTAATATTGTATTTTATTGATTGTTGGAATCCAGCCTCGGTCTGATGGAGAGGCAGGAAATAGAAATAAATCTTCTTCTTCTTCTTCTTCTTCTTCTTCTTCTTCTTCTTCTTACTACTATTATTATTATTATTATTATCCCTTAATACTGTGCTACTATATGAATCTCAGGTCCATTTGTACAATCCTTCATTTCCCCATTGTGCCATGAAGAATTTGTACTTTTGTTACATCTATATCCTGCCTTTCTTCTATTAAGCTCAAGATGTCATTAATTGCTCTCCTTCTTAACATGAGGAAGGTTAAGTGGAGAGAAAATGAATGGGTCAAGCTCATTCAGTGAGTGATCTTCACATCAAACATTCTGACCATCACACCTCACCTGCTCAAGTGGTAAAGACGACGTGGAAAGTATTCTTCTAGGCTCACTTTTAGCCACATATACCTGCCTGCTATGAGATGTTAAGAAAAAAAAAGAACAAATGTAAGCATGTTTTTCATGCACAGGTTACAAGTGTGGATGTAGTGTGGTGAAGGATTTGCAAAAATGAGACCTGTGTACAACATTGTCATATAGTTTTGTAGATGGACAGTGTGCAGGAACAGGTGGAAGACAGATCTAGACCTACCAGTAAATTGTTGATTGATACGAAAGAGATTGGTCAGAGTTCTGACTTCTGTTTTACAATACCAATAATAAACAGGTTTTCCCCACCATAAATTGGATGGTTTAAACTCTGCATTAGTGTGACAGATGAAATGCTGTGCAACATTGCCTCTATTCTTATGCCAACACCATATACAAGCTAAAAGGAAAATGGACAGCCTGGTCTTGGTGCTAACAAATCTTGCCACCAATATGCCCTCACTGAGGCTGCATATGCACTGCATAAATAATGCTGTTTGATAGCACTTTAACTACCATTGTTCAATGCTATGAGATTTGTGAGTGTTTATATGTGCCATTAATTTGCCTGTGCACTTAAGGTGACACCATGAATTCCATAGGGTTTTCTTAGGTAAGGGATACTTAGAGATGGTTTTTCCAGTTCTTTCCTCTAAAACATAGTCTATCAAACCTGATATTAATTGGCAGTCTCCCATCCAAGTACTGTGTTAAGAAGCCGAGCCCTCCCTCCAGTCCATCTGCCTTGGTTCAGGCCTCAGAGGGAGTGAAGAACTGCTGGACCTGATCCCCTTCCCCACCACCATTCCCTTCTCCTTCTGTTTCGTGTCTCTTTAGATTGTAAGCATGAAGGCAGGGAACCGTATAATTACATGATTGTATGTACAGTGCTGTGTTACACTGTGTTACAGTGCTATATAAATAATGAATAATAATAATAATAATAATAATAACCAGAGCAAATCCTATTTAGCTAGTTTCCAGGAACAGATGAGATCTGGTATTAAACTGATTGAAATCAGGACATCTAAAAGACCACCTCTCCCCCTCCTTTCTTCTGTGTGACATAGACACACAGAAGCAGCGGGAGGGAGAGAGAATAAATTGAAAGGTGCAACAAAACCAGACACTCTTTTACTTTTAATAAGTGTAAACACAAGGGAAACTGATGATCAGGAAGGATGTTTCATGTCTACCTGACAAAGAAACTCCCTCATTTTACAACTCCTAGATTAATCTTATCCAACTAACTCTTTAAATCTAAGAAGAACACAAATGCAAAAGTGAAGCAGTTCATATATTCTGAGTGAGGTTTAAATGAAGATCATGGGTGTTTGAAAGGAAAGAAAGATATGACTGCAACAGACATTGCATCTGGAAGAACCTGAGCTCAGTTTGGTAAAGGTAAAGGTTTCTCCTTTACATGAAGGTCTTGTTGTAACTGACTGGGGATGGGGTTGCTCATCACTGTTATTAAGCTGAGGAACCAATGTTGTCCAAAGATGACTCCGGTAGTCATGTGGCCAGCATGACTGCATGGAATGCTGTTACCTTCCCACTAAAATGGTACCTATTTATCTATTTGCTATTGCATACTTCCAAACTGCTAGGTTGGCAGAAGCTGGGACTAGTCACCCCCATCATGCGATGTTTGAGCCTCAAACTGCAAACCTTCTGGCCTTACAATAGTCAGAAATGTTTTCTTAACATGTATTGCAGTGTTATCAGTCTGTGCATCATTGAATCATAGAATTCGTTGAGACCACAAAGACCATCCAGTCCAACTCCCTGGCATGTAGGAATATATAATCAAAGCATTGTCAACAGAAGGCCATCCAGCCTGTTTAAAAACCTCCAAAGAAGGAGACTCCATCACATTCTGAGGCAGCATGTTCCACTGTCAAACAGCTCTTAGTGTCAGGAAGTTCTTCCTAATGTTTAAATGGAATCTCTTGTCCTAGTTTTTCTTTAGGAATCTCTTTTCCTAGTAGTACTATTACTTTCCTCGACCTGGACACTATACTTCTATTGATGCAGCTAGAATTGCATTGGCTTTTAAAGCTGTCACATCACAATGTTTACTCATGTTCAGCTTGTGGTCTATTAAGACTCCTAGATCCCTTTTACATGTATTGTTGTCAAGTCAGGTGTCACCCATCTTATATCTGTGCATTTGATTTTTATTCCCTTACATTTCTTCTAACCTGTCTTATGGGTTAATTGTGAAAATGAATGGGTTATCCTCTTCCATTGTCTCCACTTGTTGAAGAAATGGTGGGATTACACATGTAATGTAATGTAAATATAATAACTGAATCCATAGCAATAATGGCTGAAAAACCTTAAACCCTATAGGCAAACTATATGGGAAAACATTGTAGAGAGATCTATGAATCTAACAGTCATTGTTTATATACCATAAGCTGTAGCATATGGAAAGATTTGCAGATCTAAGAAACATCATCCTGGCCATTAAGTTGAAAAATGTCAGGCCTGACTTTTTAAATGTCATGGATGAAAATTTACTGCAACATAGGAAAGGGCCCTGGATCAGAGTGCTGTTCAGAGTGATGGAACTAAATTTATTCAGCAAATATTTACATATAACAATTCACAATTACCTTATACTCCAAGGATTTCAGAATGGCTGATTACAACAAGATCATTATGGCTTAATGCTTCAACCCCAATGGAGCTACATAAACTGGCCCTGATCCAGAGGTAGTTAGAGCAAGCTTATACATTCAGGAGAATCATGCAGCAACCTTTTATGGGTTATACTATTTTTGGCTTTCAGACAGGGATTACACATAGAAATTATTCCCCATATATATATTTTTAAAAGGCCTAAACCCAATTGCTTGTCCCAAGTGCTGTAGACTCATTGAATCAATGGGTTCACATGACTCAATGAGGTGTTCCTATGCAATACAGCAGTTGAATCAATGAGCCTATTCTAGAGACGACAAGCAACTGGATTAAAGCCAAATCATTCAGTGCACATAGAAAACTAGTTTTTCAGGGAAAGCCTTCTCCTAGACATGCTCAACTTCTACCTCTGTTAAAGCATTTGTTGCTGGTGTTGTTATTGTGTGCCTTCAAGTCATTTTTGATTTGTGGCAACCTTAAGGCAAACCTATCAGGGTTTTTTTAAAAGCAAGATTTGTTCAGAGGGGGTTTGTCTTTGCCTCCCTCTGAGGCTAAGAGAACATGACCTGCCCAAGGTCACCCAATGGGTTTCCATGACAGATTCTTGGTCTTCAGAGTCATGACTCAAACCCAGGTCTCCAGAGTCATAGTCTATTGCTCAAACCACTGTACCATGCTGGCTCTTAAAATATGCTCTTAAAGCATATAAACCTGAAATTTGAAATCCATAGGACTGGACCTGCTAAGATAAGGTGGTCACCTCTGGAGGCTGATTTTGCTTGTCACAACTGAGCCACAAATAGTTAATTTACTGCTTTTGTAATTTGTTACTTGCAGCAACAAGTAATCAACAACAACTTATTATTAGGGCACATGGCCAGCACAAAATAAAAAAATGGCTACAATGACAACAGAATATCCATATGGATACATTGTATTTTAATCTAACGTAGTATAAAAGTACAAACATCTATGAGTGTCTAAAATAAAAACCCAGTGCCGCACCTCTAATAACAGGAAAATTTAACATTATTCTAAAAATATGGCTTAGCTTAGACATTGGATTGTCTACTGTCAGAGTATCTCCAAAGTGGAGTTGTATAAGTCTAACACTTTGAACGGAGAGGTTACCAGTAGATTATGTATGTTACAATCCATAACAGGCATAAGTGGAATATTAACTCATTCAGAGTTAAAGTTATTAAAAGGGAATAGTTCATTCGTGTATAAATTGACACAGTTATTAAGATTATATCAAACAGAATCATTTTATACAGCATATTAGAAGAAAAATAATCAATAACATGATTTCATAAGTACTACTGCATCAATTTTCTAAAAAACGTACCTGCTTATTGTCTCAATGGGGTGAAACAGACAGACAGTGGCAGTGGCCTGCTTCAGGCTGCAGTCTCAGCCCAATCACAACCAAAACAAAGAAATGAAAGCATGACAATTCCAATGGATGTAATTACATTACTCACAAACCAGACAGTCCAACGGGGGGGGGGGGGGGGGGGGCGGGGGCATGGTGTGAAGAAGGGTCAAGGGGGCATATATGGGGGGGGGGGTTCCATGATTGTCCTTTGCCAGTGTATCACTTGCACACTGACTCACTGATGCCCTGTACTGGCAAGGATTGAATGTGCAACTCTATGGCCAATCAAAGGGGCAGCCATGTAATGGGATGGTATCTGGGTGGATGTGGGGGATACTTGGAGGTCACAAGTGGTGTGTTTGTACAATGGTGCACATATATGGTGGGGAGGCAACAAAACAAATTACCCAGCAGTGCGCCTTGATGCCACACCATGGTGTGAGCCCATACAAATTGAGCCTGGCTTGGAAGCAGGCTGCATGGGCAGCAGGATTTCGATTGACTTTGGGAAAAAGCAGATCCAAGCTATTTTTTCCTGCCTGTCTATTCTGCCCCACTGTATCATGGAACATGCACAATGGTCGTTTCCATAATCCCAGTAAAGAAAGTTTTAGAGTGAAGGTGCTGACCAATTGTTGTGTGCCATCCAAGAATGCACAATCGCAAAGCTGGAATCCCATTGGATGAACATAACTTGATAGACAATAAGATGCTGTCCCAGAATGATGCCATTCTGAGACTTGAAAAGCCTTTGTTAATAGCAGAGTATTGTTTACACCTCTGAGTGTTTGCTTCTGAGAGATACTAATATAACCATTGATTTGTACTTAAGGTTTCTTTGGGCTGTTCTCCCCACTCCCAGTAGAAATGTGGGAATGTGAGAAATGTTCCTTTCTAGAGATTAGATTCTAGAGATTAAAATTATAATAACCATGCTGAAAAATATGGTCCAGTAACCCACTGGTGAAATAATTTTTTGACAGTCTCACAAAACATTTGCAGTGCAATGACAGCCACGTATGATTGCTGTTGTTACCCCAGCTTGCTTTAAAGGAAAATGGCCCATCTTTTGTTGTTTTGATACTTTCCTTTCCTTTAATATTCACTCATTGTCTAAAATCATTCACTGACTGATTAAAGAATGCATCCATGTATACAGACACAAAGCATATCTGAAAGCAGTGGCACTGGTAAAATCTACCACATTAAACAAAATATGACTTGTAACTCTAAGAATGTTGCATATGTAACTGAGTGTCAGCACCCCAGATAGGACAGGCAATTTGTCAGGAAAATCATCTCCATTTGACTGGGGGGGGGGGGATCACATATCAGCAATCACCACAAAAAAGTTGGAACAACTTACTGCAACACATTTTAATTGTGAGGGATACAACAGCCTTTCCAAGAGGGGAGTATTTCCTATAGAGAAATCCAGTGATCCATCCATGCTTGTGAAAAAGAAAGAAAGAAAGAACTTTTGGATTTACAGATTCAATACTTTGACACTTTATGGTCCTGATTTAGAGAGCAATACTACTCTTGCTAATAGCACCATGCTTTGCAAACGTTGTGCCCATCTTCAAAAAGGGGAAAAAAGAGGATCCCAACAATTATCGTCCAGTTAGTCTGACATCAATTCCAGGAAAGATTCTAGAGCAGATCATTAAGCAGAGAGTCTGTGAACATTTAGAGGCCAATGCCATAATCACAAAAAGCCAACATGGGTTTCAGAGAAACAAGTCTTGCCAGACAAATCTGATCTCTTTTTTTGATAAAATTACCAGTTTGGTAGATGAAGGGAATGCTGTGGATATAGTATATCTTGATTTCAGTAAGGCCTTTGACAAGGTTCCCCATGACATTCTTGCAAACAAGCTCGTAAAATGTGGGCTAGACAAGGTAACCATTAGATGGATTTGTAACTGGTTGACTGACCGAACTCAAAGGGTGCTCAACAATGGCTCCCTTTCATCCTGGAAAGAAGTGACCAGTGGGGTCCCACAGGGTTCTGTCCTGGGCCCAGTGCTATTCAATATCTTTATTAATGACTTGGATGACAGAATTGGGGGCATACTTATCAAATTTGCAGATGACACCAAATTAGGAGGAGTAGCCAATACTCCAGAAGACAGGATTGAAATTCAGAATGACCTGAATAGACTAGAAAGCTGGGCCAACGCTAACAAAATGAAATTCAATGCGGAGAAATGTAAGGTTCTGCACCTAGGGAGGAAAAATGAAATGCACAGATATAGGATGGGGGACATCTGGCTGAATGAAACTATGTGTGAAAGGGATCTAGGAGTCCAAGTAGACCATAAGTTGAACATGAGTCAGCAGTGTGATGCAGCAGCTAAAAAGGCCAATGCTATTTTAGGTTGCATCAATAGAGGTATAGTGTCTAGATCAAAGGAAGTAATAGTGCATCTCTATTCTGCTTTGGTGAGGCCCCACCTGGAATACTGTGTCCAGTTCTGGGCACCACAATTCAAAAAGGATGTGGAGAAACTGGAGCGGGTCCAAAGGAGGGCAACTAAGATGGTGAAGGGTCTGGAAACCATGCCCTATGAGGAACGACTTAGAGAGCTGGGGATGTTTAGCCTGGAGAAGAGAAGGTTAAGAGGTGATATGATAGCCCTGTTCAAATATTTGAAGGGATGTCATATTGAGGAGGGAGCAGGCTTGTTTTCTGCTGCTCCAGAGACCAGAACGCGGAGCAATGGATGCAAGCTGCAGGAAAAGAGATTCCACCTCAACATTAGGAGGAACTTCCTGACAGTAAGGGCTGTTCGACGGTGGAACACACTCCCTCGGAGTGTGGTAGAGTCTCCATCCTTGGAGGTCTTTAAGCAGAGGCTGGATAGCCATCTGTCGGGGATGCTTTGACTGGGAGTTCCTGCATGGCAGGGGGTTGGACTGGATGGCCCTTGTGGTCTCTTCCAACTCTATGATTCTATGATTCTATGATTCTATGATTCTTAGAAGCCCATAAATTCCACTGGATTCTGTTTATCTCTCTTATTCCAGCTCACATCTCCCCAGATGTCTGAAGCCTTTTCCATGCAAATAGCTGTTTGAATCATTTCATTAAATCTATTTCAATTGTACAGTGTCCTTCTGGGATCCATATTCTACCTGTTAACAAGTAGAAAGCACTTGTTTCCACCACTTTAACTGCCATGGCTCAATCCTATGGACTTCTGAGATTTGTAGTTTTGTAGGACATTTAGCTTTCTCTGTCAGAGCATCTATTTTGCATCTCTCTCCCTCATTGATATATATGATGGTGGTGAGCCTTGTGAAAGGCTAGTTTCATGGGTTATTTTGTGGGTTTTTCAAGTTACAAGGCTGTGTGCTAGAAGAGTTTATTCCTGACATTTCATCAGTAGCTGTGACTGGCATCTTCAGGTTGGCATTGAGCCAACCACATGCCAAAGTCTATGCAAATCGGAAGCTCTTCCACCAAGACTGTATGGACTTCCCAAGAATATAATTGTGAGAAGCTGGAAAACAGGGAATGTACTAATAAGTGACTGGTGGAAAAGAGTTTGGGACATTTGGTTATTGGAAAAGCTTTCTTACACTTTTCAGGCCTGTAATGGACAAAAGAAACCACACATCTTTTTTTATTATTGGTCAGTTTCTATTGATTACATCAGCACCAATGCATTTGCTTTCAAACCTATTACTCATCAAGCTATTCTTTAGAAGCTATTATGATTAAGACAGCTATTATGCAAGTTTACATGTAGTTCTCCAAGGCTGTTTGTTACTTTTGTATTAATTGTTTGTTTTGAATTGTTATTATAAAACAAATAAAAATAAATATATTAAAAAGTACAGTACAGTTTATTTGTGACAACAATATACAGAATATAGCCATCAAATTACAATTTTACAAAAATTATTATTTTTTTAAAAAAATTAAAATCACAGTTGGTTCTATAATATATAAAATGATAAATTTTTAAACAAAAATTACAAAAATGTTTAATATCAAGCATATCACAATGTCTCCATTCAAACTACAGTGGGTCATTGTTATATGCTGGGGCTTGTTTGCAGGACCCCCCGTGGGTAACAAAATCCATGGATGCTCAAGTCCCATTAAATCCAATGGCATAATAAAATAGTGACTCTTATATAAAATGGAAAATCAAGGTTTGCTATTTGGAATTTATGTTTTTTCTGAATATTTTCAAGCCATGGGAGCTTGAATCCATGGATAAAAAAAATCCGTGGATAAGCAGGGCCGACTGTAGTATAAATACATTTATCACAGATTCCCACACAAGCCATATCTTTGAAATCTAATCTAGGTTTAGCTTATCTCACCATGAATCTGGCAGTATTACACATAATGGACTTTGTTGGATGAGACAACAAGAATGTGATTTTCTCCAATTCATTTGGTTAGCTACCTGTTGCCAGATTAACCGGTTGCCAGGTTAAAAAGGAACAGCCCTACATAAAATGGAAGTTGCATTTCCTTCTTCCCACTACGTTTCCCTTTTGAGGGAAACCCACGGCTCTCCTCTCTGCCTGTTGTGCCACTGGCTGACTCAAAGATCTTCCCTCCTCCAACCAGACCTGTAACTCTGAGCTTTCAAAGGGCAGGAAATTGATCTCGAGTCTGTCAGACAGGTATGAAGCTGCCCTGCAAAGGACAGGATATTGTTACAAGGCACAGGTGCACCGCTGAGAGGGCTTGCTGATGGTAGTGTAGCTGAGGAAGGGCTGTTCTTTCTTCTTTTTCTGTACAGTCGAAGAAAGAAATTTGTCAGTGACAAGAAAGATGGCTTGTGTACCACAAATTCCTCAGCATGAGAAATAATGAAAGTGGGCGGGGAAGGGGGGGGGTTGGGAAATCAAATTTCAACTAAGGATGTCAGCAGCAAAGTTAACACAGGTGCAATATTCCTGCAAACAAAGAAGACTTTGTTTCTTCTCTGTTTCGTGCTGTGAAAAGGAGTCCCCCCCCCCCCCGCTCCTCGGCCTTTTATCAATGCACGCAAGATTAAAAAGTCTGATACCTTTCTTTAACAAAAATATTTTTACATCTCTTGCTCAAAAGACTGGAGAAGGATTAATTTTCTACAGAACTTAAAAATAGCTTCACTAGGTGCAAATAAATACCCCCCCCCCCCTTCCACTATCCCCAACACCAGTCTTCCAGAGAGGTTCCCATTCTCTTGTCCAAGGCATATTACTGAGGCTTTTTGGAATGGGGAGACAAATCTGAATGGTCTTGTAATATTTTACCTGTGTACTAGTCAAACATCTGTTCCTCTAGACTCGGAGTCATCCTGACAAGACTGGGGCCAGCAACAAAATAGAAATACTGAAAGCAAGGTGCTCTCATTATGCCGATGACACCCAAATATATCTCTCCATGCTTTAAATAACCTCAGCTAAGTGTAGTATGTCTCCTCTGAATGAATGCCTCGAGGAAGGATGAGGAAAAGCAAACTGAAGTTGAATCCAGGCAAGACAAAAGTGCTTACTGTCAACCTGGGTATAGAGGTGTGTCTACCAATCCTGGATGGGGTTACACTCCCCCTGAAAGACTGTGTTCATTCACAGCATGGGAGTGCTTCTCTGTCTGCCACTCCAAATGACAGCTCAGATAGATGTGAGACCAGAAGTGCTTACTATCAGCTTCTGCTCTTACTCCAGCTGCACCACTTCCTAGAGATGGAGGACCTACAGGTGGTAGTACAGGTACTCGTAACCTTGAGGCTAGACTTCTGCTGTGCCAAGCTTGAACTTAATATGGCCAAACTTGCACCAATGGCTAAAGGCCCAATCTTAAGCCATTGATACTTCTTTTCATTTTGTGTACATAAGGAAATCTACATAGGCATGTGTGGACTCTGTCTTGGGAGTTTATCAGACGTCGGAAATTGGAAGTATAATCCAATGGCAATCCAAGCGCAATCATGGGGTTTCACGTTATTACAAATTAAAGCATCTCACGCAATTTCGGGCAAAAGGGAAGTCATTCCGAACGCAATCATGGATTTTACTTTATTGCGAATTAAAGCATCTCATGCAATTTCGGGCAATGGGGGGTCATTTTTGGTTAATGGGAAGTCAATCTGAATGCATTCCGAATGCAATGGGAATTCACGTGAATTCAAATTGGCTCCATTCAAAATAGAGAAAAATTCCTCCCCGTCTGATAAACTCCTATGTTTAATAAGGATATTTAATATTACTCTCTAAGGAGATTATTTCACTGCCTTTCTTCCCAGCCTCAGTGTGGGCTGAAACTTTTAAAAACTTTTAAAAAATGGATGTTACCGCATGCTTCCATGCCCAGTACGGAGGCATCCCATACCGATGCTGGCATCGCATACCTGATTTGTATTTCTCCAGCACTTTTTGAAAGAAAGAATGGGGAAATCCCATTCTTTCAAGCATGGACTGGATACGGGATGCCAAGATCTGTATGGGCACTGAGGCATGCAATAATTCTCATTTTTAAAAAGTTTTAAAAAGTTTTAGCCCACACCAAGGCTGGGAGGAAAGGCAGTGTGATAATCTCCATCAAGATTAAGATTCTAGGTTGACTGTGTTAAAAAATGTGACGCTAAAATGAATGCCAAAGCAAGTTCCAAGGTTTTACTATTCTTAATATTAACATTTTAAAAAAAAGATTTAACCTCAAAAAACAAAAATGACAGTTTTGTGGATATATATCGCACACTGTAGGCTCTTAAACTGTGGCAAAACCCTTTCAGTTCAACAGTGTTAACTCCAGACAACTCCAACATGTTACATGTTTCTTTCAAATCTGTTTGAGATTAGGCCTAAAAATAAACCAAAGTGAAAGGAATGTTTTTGTGTTGATATATTAGGACCAGCTTGAGCTAGAGACCATCTTGGCAACTAAGGGTGGACCTCCCTGATGTTTAAGGAACTGCAAGCTCCATTTCAAATCCCTTTCGGAAATTGCCATTTTGATAGAATAACATTACAGTCAATCTCTCAAATTTAGCATGTTTGTTTCATGCTCTGCCAGTCAACCACTGGAACAATGACAGAACCTCTAGGGCAGGTCACGGCTTGGAAATCATGGAACAATAGGTTGAGATTGTAATAAAGATGCTTTCTCCCCTTTTGAATAGTAATGGTATCTTTTCTTCCCCTTTGGGATGAGGTGGGGTGGGGGGAATCAGCTCACGTCCCTTTATAAAATATGCTTGCTAGTGAACATGTTCTGTGGATTTAAGCACAGTAATGTTTTCTTAAAAAATCTTTATAATGATCTCCAAAGTGGTTTGAGTGTTCAAAGGGATTTCAAAACCCAAATCATGAACTTAGTACAAATTGGCAAAGGATAGCATAGTTTTTGCACCAGGTCTTCTGAAGGCTGAAGGTGCAAGCACATTTACTTCAAAGTCAGTCCCACTGAATTTAGTAGAAATTCCTTCTGAGTAGATACAGACAGGATGTAAATCAGCAAGTAATACACAATTCTAGGCAGAATAAGTTTCATGGGGTGCAAAGTGTCTTAAACCCATGTATATGTGTAAAAATGGCTGTCTTTGAATATAATCTCATACATGTCTACTCAAAAGGAAGTTCAATTTTTCCTCAATGGGGCTTACTCCTCACTGCATTTGAATAGGATTATAGCTAGATGACCAAATGAAACAGGTGCCAATCATCCAGCTAGGAATTAGATGACTGACTTTAAGTAAACTTCAGAAATGGAAACCTCTTGATCTAGATCACACTCTACTATGGGGAGTTGGGAAAAGGTGAAGTTTTGCCTTTATGGCATCCCTTTCTGGATACTTTGGAATGTGTGTTGTATTTACATTAAAATTGCTAATTGTATGATTCAGGTCATGGCCTTGAATCAGTGGTCAATTGTCTAGTTGCCGGACCTGTGAAGGCAGAAACTCTAGGGCACATATGTTTACTTTTGAAACTGTTTTGGTTTTAGTATGTTGAAGTAGTTGAAAGTGAAAAATAAAATATGTTTTTTTCCAAATACACAATGTAATATGCACAAAATTAGATATTTTAATAATCATATTTCCCCCAACTATATTTTTTCAAGCAGTTTCCTTCAAAATATGTTTTTGTACATAACTTGGCTTTTGCCTTATATGTAATTGTCTGCAAAGTGCATATTTTGTATGGATTTCTCTTTGCCTCCCACTGACCACCAGAGAATTGCATCATAAAACTGGAAGGATAATGTTCTGGTACCTATATTAATTAGGGATGTACTAATCAGGCTGACCTCTATTAAAATGCAAACATGTCCTATCTATCTCTGTCTATACCTATTATCTATCTATCTATCTATCGTTTCATTCCCCCCAAACTGGCACTTTACGAGGAGGAGGGAAGGTAGTTCTGTTGTACAGATACATATAATTTGTTCTTTCTCTATGCTTGGATCATTAAGTTATGCTGAATGCTATGGCTGCTGTGATTTGTCTCTGCATTTTATTTTATTTTCATTCTGTTTGATGTACTTAATGTTTTATTATTTTATCATGCACCACCAAGTGAATTTACCAGAGGGTGACTTGTCTTGTAGTCCTATACATTTATTTGGAATTATGTTCCATTTAGCTGAATTGGCTTACCTCTCAATGAATACAGATAGGTTAGCATTCTTAGAAGTACTTATGACATATAAATAAATGCCCAGTATTGTTTTTTCATGCTCCTTCGGTTTAAAGGAATGACTCCTTGGGGTAGAATTTCTCTTTTAAATGATTGCCCTTTAAGTGGGAGAAAAGAAATAGCATAAACATAAATGAGTTAGGTTCAGGGATAGACCACCTCCAAAACACTTATTGAAATCAATATGGCTTATATTAGCTGTGACTAAGTTGAAGAGTAATGCTTAACCCAATACAGGTTGAGTCTTCTTTATCCACACTGCTTGGGAGCAGAAGTGTTTCAAAGTTTGGATTTAAAAAATTTTTTTGGAATACCTATATTTGCATGTACATACATAACAAGGTTTTTGGAGTTGGAACTCAAGTCTCAACACAAAATTCATTTATGTTCCATATACACCTTATACACATAACCTGAATGTAATTTGATACAATATTTTTAATACGTCTCTACATGAAGCAAAGTTAGTATACACTGAACCATCAAAAAGCCAAGGTGTTGCTATCTCAGCCACCCATGAAAAATGTTTTGAAGTATTTCGGATTTTGGAATTTTGAATAAGGGAAACAACTTGTATTTCATAGAAGCACAAAGCACTACTTTCAGTGGAGGCTAGCAGCTCCCATGTTGGTGGTGAACCCACACTGATTCACTGACCCAAAATAGATGGACTAAACAGAGCAGCTTCTGGCCACTGCAGGGTGTGGCATGCTGATGATGGCCGAAAGCCACTCCAAGGCCACCTACGGCGGCCCGAAGCCACTGGCAAAAGGAACTGTTCCTGCTGACGGCCCATTGGGGACTGCTGAGGTGGCCCACTTTGAGAGCAGGCTGGGCAGTTTCCACAGTCCCCAGTCAATTGTGGACTGATTGCAGGTAGAGTGGAGAGAGGCTGCCCCTTCAAGCCCATCTGCTTCACCCCTCAGTTTAAATGTTAAAGGTGCTGCCCAGGGTGCTGAACCTTGTGCTTCAAGAAGGTTCAGTACCATGGATAACTTCTAGCAGAATCTCCACTGTATAGCAGATGTAACCTAGAACAGAGTTAGTGCTCCACTGACATGGCATTCATCAGACTCCACTGATTATTTCACCAAACCAAGGCTTGACACAGAAGAGGACATCAAAGCTGACACAAAGAAAAGAGAAAAAGTTCTGTGGCTTAAAAATAAATAGATTAGATAAAATATTTGACTGACCAAGCCACGAATTAGTTTTGACCTACAGACTTTGGATGACAATTGCTCTCTTGTTGTGTCATGATCTCCAAGGGCTTCATCCATCATCAAATTTGGATAGCAAAGTCTCACTGACAGTCTTCCCCTTGGAATAATTGTGCCATCTGTGAGAGCCTCTTGTGTGGTCCTTCAACCCCCATTTTTACTTTCTTTTAAGTTGAAAAACTGTTCCTTATGCCTCCAGAGGCTCTAATTCTTGCCTAAAACAAGCCCTCAAACACTGCCCCTAGCCAGATCTAAAAACAGAAACCAGATCTTATGAAAACCAGATCTTCTGAACACTCCAACTTGGACCTCTCCCCTAGTGTCTCCTACACTATAACTCTCTTTATATGACAGCCCTCTCAGTTATTAAAATATGAATAGCTTGACACTAATTATTAATTGATAACTACACACCTGCTCTCTGATGTGTCCCAACTAATAAAAGTCTTTTCTCTCTCATGTTACTGTATTGAATATGTTTCTTTAACCACTTCAGACAACTGCTTGTTGAACAAACAAATGGACTTTATTTACAAATCAGGTTGAATACAGTATCATTTTTAGTGAATGGCATTCAAGATGGATAATGTGTATAAATACTTTAGTGGTTACCCGGTTTAACAGTTTCTTTTGCTTATCTTTGTAATTGATTCTTTACAGCCTTATAAACGTTCCTTTACAGGCTAAGTTCCCACAGAACCTTTATCTGTCTTGTGTATCTTTCAACCTTTCTGGTTTTCTGTGACTCCACTAGTCACCAAGCACTACATCTCCCACAGGATATTAAAACAATTTAGTTATGAACTTTCCTTGTTCCTATCTTGGGTACCTAAAAATCCTTTCCAACTGCCCCTCACAGCAGCCTATTCTAACCTCAGCAGCTCTTAACTCCTCAGGATACAATCTCTATTAACTCTGGACCATTCTTGTCCCTAACTTGGGTACTAAACCCTTTTTAACTGTACCTAGTCTCCTCAACTGTTAAACCACTCAGAGTAAAATAAAACTCTCTTAACTAACTGCTAACACTGCTCTGTCCCTCTATTTATACTCACTCCTGGGAGCAGCCCCCTTTTTCCTGGCTTAGGGGCTGTACATACAGGCGGCTCCATGCCACTTGTCTTTACCCCTTGTCAGCGCAGCGCCAACCACACCACACGGCACCGATGTGCTCCCTAAAAAGAAGATAGCTAGAGTGGCTTCTTTTTGGGAGTACCACAACGGTGCTCATGTGCCCTGATGCCACCACTTCTGATGAGTGCTGTTTGGGCCTACGTGTCATCATTGTGTGCCCTGTGTGGGTGGGGCGCTGGCAAGATGGCACATAGGCTTCGCTAGAAGGGCTGGATGCATATGGAAGCCCAGCCCTCCGGAGCCTTAAAATTAGCCCCAGGATGGCCCTTTTTGCCATCTGTAACAGGCCTTAGCTCCCATTGGTTGTTTCCAATGTTTTAACCTTCCTGTGGTCTCTCCACACACACAAACAGCAATAATCTCTATAGGTAAATCCCATTGATCTACTCTAGTTGGGAGAATCACTAAACAAACAATCCTGTTAAAACGGTAAAATATTTTAAAATAAGTTTAAATAAATATGATGATAAAAGGCCTTTGCTGGTCACTGAAGAGAAAGAGCAGAGAAGGGACCAATCTAGCTTCCCATGGGAGGGAATCTGATGGCATGAGACCAGCTAGCGAGAAGCCACATTTGCCTGCAACAGTTGCACATAGGGACTGAGGGGTTGTCTACACTATTTTAAAAACCTTACTCACTTCAGATTGGCCGTGATTCAAACACATGCCATTATGAGCAATTTGCAGTGGGTTCAGGACTTTTCAGTGACTAAGGGCTCTAATCCATAAACACTTTTTTAAAAATCAATTTAACCAGAATTTCCTGGAAAAATCAGATGAGCAGAGATGTGTGATTAGTGGATTCACATTGGTGGTGGATAGATGAACTTGTAGTGGTTGGGATGAGACAGAAAGGATCCAGCAGTCGCGTTGTTATTGCTGCCAGAAAGTGACAATTCTCAAGAGATTGGGAATTTGAGTGGCTTATTTGCCATATTTTAAAGGGTGCTGCATTTGTGTTCATAACTGCATGTTACTATATTTGCTTGGTAGATATTTATACCTGTCTCTATGCATATCCAATTAACTGCTTGACTTAGCCTTAGTGATGGCCGAAGGGCAGTCCTCCCACAGTGATAAAGGAGGCAGAGGAGTGTCCAGGATCAGGGTGGAAATACATGTTAGCATGCTTGATGAACAGGAAAATACAAAAATAAAGCTGAGCAGCCACAGGTGTATGGCCAAAAACTGTTTGGGGAAACTAGCTTGTGAACCATCATTTTACAATGAGGTCACCCTGGAATGGAGGAACGTGTTGCCACTTAAGCCAAATTTGCCTCCCTCCCCCATATCGATAGCAATAGTATAAGGAAGCCCAGAGTCACTGCAAATATGGAAAGCCCAGAGCCCACCCAGATTTTACAATGTGCAGACTTGCCCTGAGAGAAAGCTCTTCCCTGAAGATGATGAAAGCTGTGAAGGCTCATATAGAGGGAGACCTGTTGTTTGGATACTCTGGACTTAACACTATGGGTCATAGCCAGCACTTTGAATTGTGCTCAGAAAAGAGCAGGTAGCCAGTAAAGCTGCTTCAAAAAGGGGGTGATATATTCTTTTAACCAGCTCTAGTCAACATTCTGGCCACAGCATTTTGAACTCACTGAAGTTTTTGTACAGTTTCCAAAGGAACTGCATGCAATTTCAAAGCCGCTGCTCTCTCTTCTCATGGTTCCTTATTTTTAAAGGTGTCTTAGGCTGGATAGTCCAACGTGTAAGAAACATGACTACCTTATCCCCAAGGCCTAAAGAATTGTGAATCACATAAAGAGGTACAACTAGAAACAATTCTTGGTCAAATTGGACTTGTTAGGTTTTCTGCCATGGCTTTTCCCCACTGAGCTGTACTTGTAATGATGACAATCAAGCCATTCAGAAGAGGTCAGGTGTGCAGTCCAATACATTCAATAGTACACAGCAAATTCTAATTGGGATAACCTGGGACCCTTTCACATCAAAAAATTATAGCACTATGATTCCACTTTAATTGCTATGGCAACATCCTATGGAATCCTGGGGTTTGCAGTTTAGGGAGGAGTATTTAAAATTCTCAGAGAGCTTTGGATCATCTCCACATTACGAACCTCAGGATTCCACAGGATGCAACAATGTCATTTAAAGTGAAATCAAAGCGCAATAACTGTGTAAAGACTCTGACGATGAAGTGGGTGGAGTAATGCTGCATCTGCCCCCACCTTGAATTTTGCTAAGGACGAATAAAACAATGACAACAAACAACCCTTTCTCTTTACAGATTGCTGCTAGAAACAGCCTCAGAGTACCCCATAGTTATAGCACAGTCTTCGAGGACCGAAACTTGTAGCCTCTTGAGAGGTTTTTGAGAAATTTACTTTCCACTTGTTTTTACCTAAACTAGTGGTATTCAGGAGTACTTGGCTTTTTGCCTGCAGGCTTTCATTCTGATTTCTTTTTCGATGTGGTTACCATTTGAAAAAAGGAAGAAAGGAAATGTCTAAATATGCATTTATATTAAATATAAAAATGTCTAAATATGCATTGTATTAAAATAGAAAATATCCGTTCAAGTTTGTATTTTCTTTTGCTCTTTGTGTATGTGCTTGTGGTCTCTCTTGCTCTCTCTGTGTAGTGCATTATTTCATCTTTATTTGCAATGTGTGTGTGACAACCTACTGCCCTTCACTCTGTGCATGTGATGACAGCAGTATTCATTTATTTCTTTATTATATTTATATTCCACCTTTCTCCCAAAATGGGATCCAAGGCAGCTTTTAATAGTTTCAAAAACGGTTTAGCAGCCAAAACATTGATTAGCAAAGTTAAAAGAGAATTTAAATTATTAAAAACATGATTTAAAACAATTAAAAACACGTAAATATATTTACAATATAAGTTTACTCAAAGATTAAAGATTTTAAAAAATACAGCACTCTGCATTGCACACACACTACAACTCTATAATTAAAAATTAAAAAAAAATCAACTCTGCTTTATGGCTTGATCTGTATAAGAAGAGATTGTCAGCAATAGCAACAACTCTTCCGCATATACTGTATAGGAACAATTTATTTATTTGGGAATAAGGATATAAAGAAGTCACATTCTAAAAGTAACAAATGCCTGATAACAGAATTACTTTACTAGTGTAGCATTTATATTTACCTTTCCAGTAATTTTAAAGGACATTTGGAAGCATTTTGCAGGGTCTATATCCTTCTGTCATCAATCCTATTTTGAAATAAATAAATTTAAAATCTATAAAAAAAAATCAAACGTAGCAAACAGCATAATTAAGGCTTTTATTATTACTGTTTAAATTGTAATGAATAGTAGTAATACATTTCTGGTTGACCACAGCAAAGAATTGTGGAGACACAATACTTTTAAATAGTCACTCTGGTTCCCTCTGCTTTGCACAAATAATCCAGTCTGACACCACTTTAACTGCCAAGCTGCAATGCTATGGAGTTCTGAGCACTGGCGTTTATTGTCTCATTACAGCTTGCTGACAGGGAAGGCTAAATGTCTCAAAAAACTAGAAGTCCCAGAATTCCATAGCACTGAATTGTTTGCTTTTGCCTGAGCCTACTGGAAACTATTTTTGTATTTCAAATTCAGATGCTGCAACTAAGGGAAGCTGAGGAAAAAGGGGTAAAGTGGGCAGAGGAGAGAGAAACTAATACATTTTAGAAGCAGTTGAAAAAGAGGGGTGATAGAAGATTATTTGTTACTGTCCTTGCCAAACTGGGACAGTTGGAGGACATGGAAGCAAGGGATAGCTTCTACTTGAGGCAAATTGCTTTACAATATATATATATATATATATATATATATAAATCATGAGAGCCAGCATTGCTAATTTTGGGGAGAGCACTCTGTCTGGTTGGGCAAAATGTGGATTTCCATGTCTGTTTTTTGGGAAGTGGTTTTGTTTTGTTTTTACAGTTTTCTATCATCACTTCAGGAGAGCTAGGTTGGTGTAGCAGTTTGAGGGTTGGACTATGACTATCTAGGATAGACTATCTATCTATCTATCTATGACTAGGATTCAAATTCTTGCTCAGCCATGGAAACTCACTGGTTGATCTTGGGCAAGTCACACTCTCTCAGCCTCAGAGGATGGTATGGCAAACCCCCTCTGAACAGATCTTGCCAAGAACACTCTGTGATAGATTCACCTTAGGATCACTGTAAGTCAGAAATGACTTGAAGGCACACACACAACTGTCCCTCCAGATTTCTTGGACTGGCCTTTAGTTCCCAAGAGTGGCAATTCACCTCTTAAACCTGTTGTTTCCCTCCACCATTAGCAGTGCTTAACCATTTTAATGTACCAAATTTTGAAAAACAGAAGTTTAGCCCGCTTTTGGTTTTGTCTGCCCTCTGTTTTATTGTTTTTTTTTTCTTTGCAGGGGGAGAGTTGGGATTTGAGGCCAATTACCTTATAACAGTCAGGCTGCTTCTTATTCTTTTATCTTTACTTGAGAGATGTTGTTTGAGACTGATTTCAAGAAGCCAACTTCCAGAGAAACCTAACAATGGGAATCTACCACTTGCAACTGCAATGCCCTCCAGAGATAGGTTGGTTACAGTGAGAAATATACTAACAGCAGACTTTATCGGACACACCATTTTTTTGTTCCATTTAAATAGACCACACATTTAGAATGTTGAACGCAATGAGGACTGATGATACTGCACTTACAGTTATTACTGATATGTAAACATCTTATTATCGATTGCTATCCCACACATTAAAAGGCGAAGGTGACATGTTTTCATTACGAGGACTGTCTGTTAACAGATATCACCGCACAGCCATTCCCCAAATGTGAATCCACACTAAGACGTACCATCCACACACAAGTTTGGTGAAAACCCAAAGATTGCAGAAATGCAATAATATTTTTGGTGGCGCCCTCAAGGTGGCACACCAAAACATTCTGATATGTACCGGGTATAAAATGCTGATTGAATGTCGTGGTTGCTGAGGAAAATTGCAGAGAACAGGGAATGGATTAGGGCCTTCTGGAAGAGGGCATAGGTGGCTGGAATCCTAAGTAGGAGATTCATGTATTGCACCATGCTGTTGCTGTTTCCTGCTCCTTCCCTGCCCCTGTGAGATGCTACTCTTTGACTTGTGTGTGTTTTGCATACATTTTCACATAAGGAGAAAGGGATTGTAGTCTAAAGTCCTCTCCTTGATTAGCATTGTTGAATTGGGCTTACAAACATAAAAAAAAAATATAATTAAGAAAAAGTGGTTTTGTAGTCCCATATATTTCTGATTTTGAAGGATTTGGACAAAGGCCCAAAGAACTGCCTTTTTGTTTTTAAACTAAATCATATTAAAGAAAGGCAGACAACTGTGTTATCTCTGTCTGTTCTTATTTGGCCTTTACGTAAAACACTGCAGTATCTTTTTTTTCCCCCTCTCTCTAAAATGCACATTTGAGATGCATTACAGTGGTTGTGGGAATAGGGCTTCTTTTCCTCCCCTGTCAGATAAGAGGCCCTTGTTTTCTTTAGAAGAAGAAAAAAAGAAAAAGAAAAAAAATCTGAGTGGCAGCTGTTTTGGCAGCTGCAAAGGGGGGTAAACAAAATACCATTTTCAAGCTTCCATGTATTTATCATATTACAGGCATCCAGGGACTGAATCAATAAAACAAAAATCTCAGAGGGAGATTTGGATCTGTCTGCTAGCCAATAGGTAATATTTTGAAACACTCAGTTCTGAAAAGTAGAAGAGGTCTAGCAGTGATGGTGCAACACAAATGCCTGTGAGAAAAACAACACAACAGAATAGTAGTAAGTAGAAACCTCTTGGTGAATAATGATGGTATCAAAACCAATCTGCTAGTGATTGTGCTTTCTCAAAGGTTGTGCAAGGGCAGTATCTTAATTTGAGTCATACTCCCAGTGTTAAACCAGTGTAAGCCTTGCACAAGCAGTTGACAGCCACTGTTCAATCAGCTGTATGATGGTACAATCCAATGTAACACCAGTGTAGAGTATATTTACACAATGTGAGAACAGGATCTTGTCCAATGCCTCTCTTAATCATCTAAAGACTAATGAGCCAGTGTGATGCAATGGTTAGAACACTGGACTGGGGTTTGGAAAATCTAGATTGTAGTTCCCACTCAGCCATGAAATGCTCTGGATAACCTTTGGCCAGGCATTCTCTCTCAGCCTCATTGCTTTACATGCTTCTTGTAAACATGAAACAGGGAGAAGGAGATTTTTTCATACCACCTTCAGCTCCTTGGAAGAATGCCAGGATCAAAATAAAATGAAAAACATAATGAAAATGTCTGGCAGAACTTGGGAGTCATTAAAGCAAGTGCAGCCCAGCAGCTAGGTGGCCAAAACAGGGAGAGTGAGTCAGGGTGATACCCCATCTTAAAGGGAAGATAGTAAACTGTGAGTAAAGGATAGCATATCATCAATGGTTTTATTATATATTTTTGCTAAACTAGGAGTACTGTTTAGATTTTCTGCTCCGGGCACCATAATATCCAGTCTCAGCAAAATCACCTTAGATTTTGTCAGCTTTATGCAAAAGGAAGAAACAGGCTCAGGCAGCCCTTAGCTGACACGTGGATTTCATAGGAGATTATTGCACCTGCGAATCCAGCTGGGATAGGCATGGGATTGATAAATTAAAACTGGGTGTTATCACATGCAGCTGAGGCTGGGAGAGTGCAACCCATCTGCAGCCTGGACCCCAGCTGCACTTATCCAGGAGTTTTTCAAAAACTGGAGCTTGCTGTTTTTGAAAAGCTGCTGGATAAGTGCAGCTGGGGTCCAGACTGCAGATGGGTTACCCTCACCCAACATCAGCAGGGTGTGATAGCACTGAGTTTTGACTTTTCAATCCCAAATCTATCTTGGTGGGATTTGCAGGCGTGATAATCTCTTTATTTGGCTCAGACAGTCATGCAGTATGCAAGCCAGATTACAGGCAGGCAGGGTCACATCCTTCATTCCTATTGGGTCATTTTAATGCCAATGGCAGCATCATCATATACCTTACCTGCTTAGAAGTAAATCCTGTGGAATTCAACATTTTCAGTTAAATGATTATTTGTTTGAGATTAGTTAACAGAAATGTAAAGTTGGCATTTATAGGCCATCCAGTCCAATAGTCTGCTTGGTGCTTTAAAGCCAACAATACAGAATTCCCAACAGACCTACAAAGAGGTCCTCATTCAGTCCACCAACAACCAGACTCAATAACTGGTTCCATTACAGAATTGCTCTTGTTGTGGAGATGGGGCCAGCTTAACTTCCTTGAGTAGGGACTTCCACAGTTGAGGCAATGTTAAAGAGAAACCACTGTTACATGTACCCACTAATATAACTTCACAAGGTGTCAGGACATACCCCAGGGGCTCCTGTGAAAATCTCAGATTTCTGGCAAGCTCATATGGGAACTCAGTTGAATTCAGTTTGCAGCAGTTGAAGTAAGCAGAGGATGAAGAGCTAAATTGGAAGAAGGGGAGGGAAACTGGGACATTTTAAAAGTAGCTGGGGGAAAAAAGGATGGCAAAAAATTAATTTGGACTGCTTTTGCCAATTTGAAAAGTTGGAGGATATGGAAATTGAGATCTGCACATATGTGCATATATCATTATACAACCACACATTAACCCCAGATGACATCTACACAGGGAACTGGACAGGGCGTGTGTGTGTCCCTGTTAATTCTGCTGGACCTCTCAGTGGCTTTAAATACCATCAGTCATGGTATCCTTCTGGGTCACCTCTCTGGGATGGGACTTGGAGATACATATTTTACAGTGGCTCCATTCCTTCCTGGAGGGGGGATCCTAGATGGTGGTGCTAGGGGACTCCTACTCGACCCCTTGGCCACTGGCCTGTAGGGTCTTTCAGGGATCTGTTTTGTCCCCAGTGCTATTCAACATATACATGAAACTGCTGGAAGAGGTAATCCAGAGTTCAGTCAGTCAGTCGGAAGGCAGATTAGGGATACAGCCTGTATTAGATGGGGTTACACTCCCCCTGAAGATGCAGGTTCACAGTTTGAGAGTACTCCTGGACTCAGCTTTGAACCTGGAGGCCCAGGTCTCTGTGATTACTAGGAATGCTTCTGCATATTTAAAGCTCATGTGCCAACTGTTCCAGTTCCTTGTGATGTCGGATATGGCCACTGTAGTACATGCCTTAGTTGCATCCTCTTTGGACTACTGTACTTGGGGCTGCCTTTGAAGAGTGTTCTAAACTTCAGCTGGTCCAAAGAGCTGCAGCCAGACTGTTAATAGGGTCAGGTTATAGAGATCACACGATGCCCCTGTTGAAACAGACCCATTGGCTGCCAGTTTGTTTCTGGGCACAATTCAAAGTGCTAGTGATGACCTATCAAGCCCTATATGGCTCAGGTCTAAGCTATTTGGCAGACTGCATCTCCCTGTACAAGCTGGCCTGGCCTCTGAGATCCTCAGGAGAGGCCCTTCTCTCAGTACCACCACCATCACAAGCACAATTGGTGGGGACACAAAAGAGGGCCTTTTCCATGCCTTCCTGTAGAGTCTAGAAACCCCTTCCCAGGAGGCCAGAATGGCCCTCTCTTTGGTGTCTTTGACCTTCCTGTTCAGAAAAGTATTTGAAACAGAAGGTTTTTAAAGAATGAGCTGGGTGTATTTAAATGTATTTTATCTTTTTAACTATATTTTATTATTTTTTAATGCAATCTGTTTTAATATTGTATTGGTTTAATTCTGTTTTAGTGAAATATTTTTCTATGTTTTAAACTGTATTACTTTTAATCTTGTAAGCCACTCTGAGTGCCAATTTTGGGAAAGGGTAGTATATAACAACAACAACAACAACAGCATAGAGGATTTTAAAAAACCACACCCCAAAGAGGGCTGCTACTCTATGTGGCTAAGGTACTACCACATTCCAAGAACATTAAATACCCATTTGCATGCCAATGGTATGCCCCTTTAATCCAAATTTACCCTGGAAAGACAGCCATGTGGTTCACAAGACCAGTGCAGAGTCAGCATGGCATATAAAGTATAGGTCCAAATGTGAAGTACATACAGATTAGGCTCAGGACATGCTGTAGTTTAGCTCCTGCTCCAGTGCTGTACGAGAAGTCTGGCCAATCTATTTAAAAAGTATTATCATGTCCCACCCTGTATTTCACAGGCAAAATATTCCCAGTATTGCCCACCTTCTTCCTCATGACTTATTTTCCATACCTTTGACCATCTCCATTGCCTTCCTTTGTTAACTAATTCCAATATGACTGTATCCTTCTTAAAATGCAAGGTCCATCCAAATATCTTTTATTATTTTGCTCTCAAATCTTGTCGATATTATTTTATTAGTCACAGTGACTAAGGTTGAGTTCACACACTTCAAGGTTCTGAGAACTGGTCACTCACACAGTGAATCACCATGAATTATTTTGTTTCTAGAATAGTGTGTAAAAACATTGGGTAGATCTGTGTATGTTATGGGGAGGGGAACCCATTCATACTAAGATAGAATGTATTGAAATTTCTCAGTAAGGAAATAACGCTGGTTGGGAGGGGAATGGTGTAAAGAGGTTCTACAAGGTTTAATTTGCATTGTCAGCTGTATAGCTCTCTGTCTAAAAAAATGAAATAATAAATATAAGAACACAAAAAGCTTCTTTATATTGGGTCAAGGTATTTCATGGAGGGGGAACACATAGCCCCAAAACTACAAAAACCTCCATTACACCATTTGTACAACCCTTGCCCACTACTGCTAGTGCCTTGCACCATGTAGTGAGAACAAAGGTGGTGGTCCAATCTGCAGTGAGCTCAGAGTCTGAAGCAGCTCCCCAGTACTGTAATATTGCCCTTTACCTGGGTTATTTCTTCATTTAGCCCCAAACTACCCATGCTGACTGGCAGTACTTCTCTGCTTAGCTGACACTTCTAATTTGAGTAGCAGGGAGTGCCTATATAACAATTATGTCCTCTGCCTGCAAACTCCAGTCCTTGTACAAGAAAAGCTAAATCTTGCAAATTTACCTTGAATGCCTTGATATTTTGTGATGTCACCTATGCAGGAAGTCCCTCCATATATGTAGATCTCAACTGGTTCATGCCATAGTTATGTTCACAATTGCAGCTGCCAGTTTGGCATTTTGGGGTGGATCAAACATCTTCTGGTGGTAGCCTCTCCGTACTCAACTAGGGTGTCCCTCAGAGGGTAGACATGCAGCCTGTCACTGATCTTGTACTCAAAGTCTGATCAGTGCTCAAGAGCCCAGGGTCACCTCCACTGCATGTGGTAGAGTGGGACTGTATAGAGACAACCTAGCTCTAAATTTGCTCAACCCCTCTTATCTAGGATAATTTATGTTGTTTACCTCTTAATATGCATAATTTCTGGTGCTTCTGTTAACTTCTCAGTGGAGCTAAGATAGCCACTTATTCAGGGACATCTCTGGCTTCTGAGATGTTATGGAGGGAGCATAGGTACCCACACATGTTCAAGTACATGTTTGCAACCATCTGGGCTAGAAACCTCTTCTTTAAAAAAAGAAAGTGCAGCTCTAAGACTGCATACAGCTCCTCAAATCTCTATTTGCAGTCCTCTCCATATTTCCCAGGCCACCCTTCTTGTGCCCCCAAAACCTCCTGGAGCACTTTCACAATACATAAATTATAGGGATGTGGTTCCGCTTTAATTGCTATGCTTCCATCCTGTGGAATCCTAGGATTTGTCATTTAATTATATTGAGAATTCTCACCCAAGGAGCTCTAATGCCTCTGACCAAACAACAAAACTCATGACAGTTAAAGTAAAATGATAATGCTGTAATTATGTAGTATGAAAAGGCCCCAAAACTAATAATTCATCTTTTTCAATAGGTTGCAGCTCCCTCACCTTTCAAAATAATAATTAAAAAATAACTTTTTCCCCCAAATTCCGAAATTTGGAAAAAACAGAGGTGTTTTAATGTTGGTTTAACATTTTTTGGCAGTCCATGCAACTGTTGAAGCATCCCAGGGACAGAGGTAAGAAGCATGTAAGTTCCACACAAGAAGATAAATGTTTAGGGTTGGTTTACATGGCAAGCTTGTTGTGAAGCAGCACAAAGGAGTGAATCTTATATTTCTATGCTCCAACTGCTCCATAAATAAAGTCAAGCTGGAATTGATACTCACCCTCAGACATCTGTACATGTGTATGTGCTCATTGGTGAGATCTGTGCACATCTCTTTTTGTATGTCAGATGAATCACATACTTTATGTTACTTATTTGAACATTTAATACATTACTCTTCAGTCCAACAAAGGATTCTCAGGAAGTATTATAGAAATAAATCCAATGAACATCCAATGTACACCCCCCAACAACTGTGCAACAGAAATCCAGCAATAAATTATTTCACTGAATTTTGGTAGCAAATGAGGAAAGGGCAAGAAAGCAAAGGCTTTTTTTAGAAAATTAAAAGATTTACCACAGCATGCTGTTCCACTTTGAGCAGTTTGTACAAAATTTCAGTGGTACAAAATGCAACCCAGTTCCAGCAGCTGCAGGGTTTGGGGTGTTGGAAGTGGCTGAGGCTTCAGAGAAGGTCTTGGGGCTGCATGTGGTTTCCAGGCCATGTGCTACCAGCTCTCTGCTGCAGGGCATCCAGAAGACTGGGACTTATGCATAATGACTTATCTAAATAAATATGCTTGTAAGCAAAATGTTACTCGGACTTAGAAGGCCTGATCAGCTTTTGCACTTACTGGGGGAACTTGAACCCATCACTTCCTGTCTAACATATCTCACATGGATGTTGCCATGCTGCAGTGAACTGACCTCCCCGCAAGCTCATTTGTGCTAAAGTTGTGATTAGAGGACTGTAGGAACGGTAGTAACATGATTGTATCACCTTTAACTCTCTCATCCCTCACCACACTTTGATGGTATAATATTCAGAAAGCCACCCTTTGACATAAGAAGGAAAAGTAATCTTTAACATTTGGTTTTTCATCTCTTGTTTTAGTAGGTCAGGCCTGGGCAGGTTTTGAAAGTCTGTGTCTAATCTGTCCCTGCCAGAACTTTCTATAGACCATATCTATATCCTCTTCCATGCCTCACAAAAGTTTTGTGGCAGAATTATGCCAGAAAGTGAATGGAGAAGGTTCGCCTTTAATTTAAAAAAATATAGTAAGGGTTTTGCAGTGTGCAAAGGAACAATCCTAAACTTTCAGGGTGAGCAGTTGAGGGATTAGTCAATGCTGACCAAGATGGTGGTCTCCTTGTGTCGGCAGGAACCTTTACCCATGACAGATGTCTGAGGACAGAAATGGCTGACTTAGTTTTTATCTAGCTCTGTGAAGATGAGGGTGGCAGCAGTGTCATTACTGGTATGGAGATAAGTGGTCTGTGAACCTCACTAAGGCTGTGAAGATTATGATAGTCAATCACGTGTGAAGTGGGGGGAATCAGGGACATTTGCCATCAGCTCATTTTGCTGCTTCTTAATTTCTGTAACAAGAACAATATCTATTGGATTTTTATTAATAATGTATGGCACACTATTAAGGCAACTTCTGCAGTGGTTTGTTTGTGAGTAACATTAGCTGAGATTTCTCAACTGACTCATTCAAGTGTTTTCTCTGGAACACAGGAAGGTCTTCCCCAACTCATCATGTCAATCCTGGTGACTGATCACACATTTAAATAAAACCAGAATCTATTTTTTCACCTCTGTTCTTACCACTCCATTCCCACTTCCTTCATCCCACATGAGAATACTTAAAGGCTGGCTCCTGCACTACTGTTCCTTTGTGGTCACATCACCCACTCGCCAACAAAGTTTCTGCCAACTTGTTCTAAAATTACAAGGTTTATGTCTGAGTGGGAATAGTATTTGGTGCTGAAGCTCTACTGCGTGAGTGGTCAGCCTGTTCATACTTTCCTGTGAGTTGGACTATTTCTTGGTCATCACAACTACTGCCAACAAAAACATCTCATCTTATAAACACAGCTCATACAATTTTACTGTGCTGAGGGTGGCGGTGGTGGTGGCAAAAGTTAGTACTTTGCCATTTTAGAGCTGCCCACTAATAGGTTTCTTCAAATACTTACTAAGTGAGTCATGGTTGGATTCTGCTAATAATGATTCAGAAATTATCTCCATTTATTACACAATTTGGTGAGGTTTGATTCAGTAGTACAAAGTGTCCTACTGCAAGGAATTCTATTCCTTGATGCCTAACAAAAGTGGTCTCATTTTGGCAGTCAAAGAACTTGAGGACTCTTCAATGAAGGAATGTCTCAAAATAAGGAAATGTAGGAAAGTTGACTCTGCATGGCATGGATGGATGTAGCCTGGAATAAAGAAGGAATAGACAACTGTGGCCTGCCAGATGTTGCTGGACTGCAACTCCCAAAGCCATAGCCTTTGGCAAAGACTCATAAGAGTCCCAATCCAATGGAAGGCACATCAGTGCCCAATCCTAGTTTAATAAAACCAAATGACTTTATTGGGGAGGAGTAGCACAACACAAACCTGGGGACAAAATGTGTTCCAATGGCTCTTTTTGCAGTCTGTGACCTCCTACAGACTTATCAGGCCACCCTTTCTTGTGAAAGAAAAAAAAAAGGAAAAAGAAAAGGAGAAAGAAAGAAAGAAAGAAAGAGGCAATTCAATTTTGAATAAGTTGGAGTGCTTCCCCTTCCCACAGTCTGACATTTTAAAATATCTGCTTTTCAAAATCCAAATTGAACACCAAGCCACATGTAGATTTTCTTTAAAAAAATAGTAATAATTTGGGGCATATTTTTGACATTCTGTGAGGCACAATGGGCAAAAAATTGATCCCTCTGACTTTTGCAGTTACCACCCCCTATAAAGGGTATGATTACTGATTAAAGAAAGAAGCTTCTCCTTACAAAATGAAATCCTCTGGTGGACTGCTCAATAATAAGACAATTTCTTAACTCATAGGCCATTTTAGGATTTCTTCCACCATCTGTGATTTGCCTAAATTAGAATCAATATCGCAGAGAAATATTCCTGATTTGAAATTTCCCCCTCCTGTCTTCATTTCTGATTTATTATTATTATTATTATTATTATTATTATTATTATTACTACCTCTGACTGGTCAACAGAGCAGTATTTTTGCTTGCAACACCAACTGCTCTATCTTAATGCATTGACCTCAGGGATGAGCCTGGCCTTAACTAAATTATCTTTTGCTTGCAACATGTCTTCCTCCAGTTTTATAATTCAATAGTACCTGCCATAGATTAAGGTGATATTTAATGGAAGCGAGTATGAAATACAAGTACAATATAAACATACTTTGCATTTCATTTCCTTATGGGACTGCCCAGTAAAGTCAGAATTTGCTTGGAAATTACATTAATTCATATGCGTTCTGAAACCAGAGTTGCAAGCAAGAAATATAAAATATATGTCATCTTTCAAAAAGCTCCAGCAAGTAAACAGGAGACAATGCATTGTTTTTCAGCCACTTCCGTTGGCTGTTTCATGATGGGGTTGTAACATTTTTTTTAAAGATCTGGAATACTAAATACTTCCTTGTTTTTTTCAAAAACAAAACATTCCCCCATAACTCTGTGTACACAAATCTGGCAAGCCAGAAAAAAGGATAATATTTAGAATATTTCCCTGATTCCAGATTATGTATGTGAAGCAAATTTTGTGTATGCCACAATGTTTCTGTGGAATCTGAAATGGAATAATCCAGTAAAAGCTATGCCATCTCAATGTTTTGTTTGTAGGCTTCCACCCTTAGGCCAAATACATGCTGCTGGAATGACATTTGAATGTAACAATAAACTATCATTAAGTCTCAGTAAACCCTATGAACAGGTGATTTGAAGCCACACACACACACACACACACACACACACACACAAGTTGAGGTAAAAGTTTGTGCACCTTTTCAGTTGCCTTTTATTTTAAATATTTCCATACTGTGTCTTCATCTCAAAGAGGATTTCAGTGAACTGTATATAAAAATTAAATGTTCAATGGAACAAAAGAACATAAAAAGCAAAAGATAACACATTAAAATTGAGAGAAATAAAGCACATCTACACTGCAGAAATAATATAGTTTGACACCACTTTAACTTCCATGGCTCCATCCTCCAGAAACCTGTGATTTGTAGTTTTGTGAGGGACCTGCACTCTTTGGCAGAGAAGACTAAAGACCTTGCAAAACTACAAATCCCAGGATTCCATAGGCTGGAGCTACAACACTTAAAGTGGTGTAGAACTGTATTATTTTTGCAGTGTAGATGCACTGTAAAAATGATAGATTAGGACTATTTTATTATGGACACTTTGTTCTGATCTCAGAGGAGTGTAACTTGTGCTGCTGGCAGGTGGCATAGAGGGACACACATTGAAATAGCAAACCACCATCTCACCACAGCAAAAGAGATTTTATTTTAACCATTTTAAAGGGCGGGGGGAGAGAGTATATGGTTCCAGAGAGTTTGCACCAGAAATGGGGATTGCTTCCTCAATTGTCTAGACTACCTGCCATAAGGACATAAGGACAGGATAGGGGAGAATGTAGTCTTCGGCAAACATGAACATCCCCATGACATGTCTGTTTTGAAGGACCTTTTCTGCTTTGTGGTAAAAGTTTGGCAACGGGATGTTTGTAAGACTTCAGGAGAGGAGTGAAATTGCCCCCTGGACCTGCCAAAGTTACTCACCCTTCTTTATTAAAACAAGCCACCTTCCATTCAGTCATGAATGTCAATCACCACAGAATCATTTGTTTCTTCTTATTTTAGATTTCTTTTAATAAACACAGGACAGCTGATTCGGGATGTACATGATTTCATAATGCTCATTTTGTTATTTTTACCTTTGAAATACATTTTCTACAACAGAAACGGTTCTCCTTCCCAAATTAAATATGTTTAGAAAATCTGTTTTATTCCTGTAATTATGATTCATGCTGCAAGTTGTCGGTTTAAAGTTCAAAATTGCACAGCCTCTGACTTTTTCTTTCTTCTGTCCTCCCTTCTTGGCTGGCAAACAGGTTTTTCTTTCTCCACCATATGAGAAATGCAGAATCAGTTTAAAAGCATGGAAAAATGAAGTGTGGAGAGGAGAAACATTGGTTATGTACTTAAGTGAAGTAATACATATGAGTGACCCTGGGGAACACATATGCTCTCAACCTCAGGGGTCAAGCAAACCCCATGATATGTTTGCCCTAGGGTTGTCATAAGTCAGAAACTGCTTGAAGACACACAACAACAAAAACCCAAAGTATACAGTTGGTTTGGTACTGGGCAGGCCAGACATTGTCCAGGCAGTTTGCACCAGAAATGGGGTTTGGTCCCTCACTTGTGTGGACTACCTGCCATAAGGACATAAGGACTACCTGCAATAAGGACATAATTGGGGAGGATGCGGTATTTGGCCAACATGAACATCCCCATGAAATGTCTGTTTTGAACGACCTTTTCTTCTTTGTGGTCAAAATTTTGCAATGGGATGTTTGTAAGACTTAAGGAGAGGAGTCTAAAGGAGAGGAGTCTAAAGGAGAGGGCTTGAAATATTTTTTTCTGTTTTCAAAACCATCATTTGCAAACTGTTTTTGGTTTGTTTTGTACTTTTGTTGTAGGATATCAGGAAAGTAGGTTATGGGAACATTGAATGTAGACGTGTAAGGTGTGCCTTTCCCAAATGTTTGCCCAAATAGCATGATACCATTCAGTCCAGGGCTTAACATTTTGTAGCTGTGTCATTAGGTAGTGGCTGATGTGGAGTAGGAGCAGGGAAATGCAATGTGAGCCCAGCATTCTGGTACACGTTTTCCAGACAGATACACTGAGGAATTATAACCAGAACATCAGGCAGAAGCAACTCCTGTCACTTGATATTCAAAGATAACCTTGATTAGTAAGTTTCATTTAGCTTTTCCTTTAGCTAGTAGGGCTGGATGCAAACTGCATCCAGACATTCACTCCAACTCCCATCAGTCTCACCCATACTTGGGAAGGATAATGGGAGGTGTAATCAGACAACTTCAGGAAGGAAATATATTCCCCACACCTTCTTTATGAATTTTGACACAGCTAGACCTTCTACACAGATTAGTTCTCTCTCCTTTCCTCTCTCACCTGCAAAAAAGGCATCCTGTTTCAAGGGGTGGGGTGGGATTCTTTCCATTTTTCCTGCACCTTGACTTTGGCTTTAAAAAGAAAATACGAAAAGGAGTAATCTTCTTAACACGAGGTGCTTCATATTTTAGTACTTGCTTATGAAAGCTATGAGCCTGTTCCACTTGTTAATTGATGGCAGAACTTACTCCACTCTTTCTAAGATCTGTTTCTTTGAGGAACCCCAGGGAATAAATTACTACTCACAGGTATTTGTAGCACTTAGTTGCTTTCGTGTAAAAAGCTGAATACAATATTGTCCTGTGTAAATCTCCTAGGATTAGCACTTTGATTAAACCTGAGACTCTGAAATTCTTGCCCAGAAGGAATGGAGGAAAAGAGATTTGTTTTATGTCTCCCTGCACCTTGGAAATGACTGAGAAGCCAGGAGAACTATTGTTGGCTTTTGGATCTGACAAGCCCAAACTCTGAACCTCTTTTTCATGCAAAAATAATATTTTAAAGACAGTTTGAAATCAGTTTGAAGCAAAGAACCACTCTGAAGCCAAAGCACAGGCTTGAAATTGGTCATGTTGTAACTAGCACTTATGAGCAGCAATATTAACATAGCAAATAGCTTGGGAGAGGGAGAGGGTAGGGAATCAGATGCCATTCAAATGAATTTCAAAAAATACACATTACAATCTGCCTGGGACTAGAGTTTGGAAAGTTACTTTTTAAAGCAACCAGTTGCAATTGCATTTCCCAGGCCCCAGTAGCAGTTACCATGATTGCTACATTTCTGAAAGTAACTATTTGTTTGTTTGTTTTTTTGTTTCTCAATGGATATTTTCAGTTAGTTCTTTAAAAAATCTATTTGAAGGCTACCAGTTAGTCTGTGATATAAAATTCACTTTCGCCTTGCCCACCCTGCCTTGACTTCTACACCTACAACAGAGCAGAGTGTTGCTATTAGCATACATTTGTGGTGTTTTAAATGGAGAAACTCTGGAATTTATTACTGAATTTACTGAATTACTGAATTTATTTATTACTGAACCCAAATAAATAAATACAGGGTGTTTCAAAAAGAACGATGCAAAGCAGAGTTAAGAACAGCGGTACAGGGCAAAGCACTTGAACCAAGTCATATTCTTTCACCACTATTTAGTGAAGTCATGATTCTATAATGATATGTTAAACATGGCTAGCCTACAAAAAATTCTCATCAAATTAATGATAAGACACCAAGGAAAGATTGTCCCATATATGACTACAGCAACAAGGCATCTTTATGCCCAGAGTTGGAAAAATATGGAGATTCCCTCAGTGGAAGAACGGATTCTGAAAATGTTTGATCTAGCTGAAATAGACTATTTTATTGAGAGGCAAACCAGTAAACAACTTCATGAAAGAATGGGAGCCTTTCTTACAATTTTTGCAAGATGGAGGAGAAAAAAATAACATTGGTGGGCTTTGAGAATTAAGTAATGTATTTAGTTATTTTTCAAGTAAAAAAAGTAGATCTATATAAGAATCTTGGATTGTCAAGTGGAAGAACATTTTGTATTATATGAATGCCAATGGTGGGGAAACAGGGAGCTTATTTTTGTGGGGGGTGGGATAGGGTTTATGTTTTTCTATTGTCAGAGGTTATATATTGTTAGATATGTGTGTGTAAAGTTGTATTTTTTTGATATGTTTATTTGTTTGTTATTAATGTTATACCAATAAAATAATTTTAAAAAGCAAGTTAACAATTGTAATGTAATTCTTCCCCTAATTTTTCTAGTTATTGAGAAAGGGGATTACAATTTTTCTAGTTATTGGGGAAAGAAGTTACTTGGGAGTTTATCATACAATGGAATTTGGGGGTATAATCCAATGGCAATCCGAACGCAATCATGGGGTTTCACGTTATTGCGAATGAGTGTATCTCACACAATTTCAGGCAGTGGGGAGTCATTCCGAATGCAATCGTGGGGTTTCATGTAATTGCGTATTAGAGTATCTCACACAATTTTGTGCAATGGGGGGTCATTTTCGGGAAGTGGGAAGTTATTCTGAATGCATTCCGAACGCAATCAGATTTGACGTAAATTCATTAAACTAGCGAATTCACATAATTGCGAATTGGCTCCATTCGCAATTGAGAGAAATTCCTCCCATGTGATAAACTCCTAAGAATGATATTGGTAGCTACGTGTTTCCAAGTTCTCTCTGGGCCAGTACTGTTTAGATCAGTGGTTCCCAAACTCTGGTCCTTCAAGTGATTTTTCTCCAGTTACCAGAATCCCCAGCCAACTTGGCCCACTGTCAAGAATTCTGGGAGCTGCAGTACAAAACACCTGGAGGACTAAAGTTTGGGAACCACTGATTTAGATGCAAATGGAGAAACTCCTCCAGGAGTAGTGGTCCCAGCTGAAATCTCTTTGAGGGATTGTACACCCCACTTTCTTTTCTTTTCTTTTCTTTTTTCTTTTTTGAAAATTAGAGGTAGTTTCAAGGGCTGGTTTCAGCTTTCAGGTGGGACATTCATTATGTTTCAGGATAAGTTCTAAGGCATTAATCCAAAGCATTCATATGGAGATGTCTACACAAACTGGTGAGTTTTGAAAGGGTGTATGAAGGCAGACCCAGTCAACAAAATGCAGGACTTCTTTTGGGGAAAAACTGGTAAATATTCTAATTAGCTGTCATCCTCTGAGTCATGATATATTTTCAACATGGCCTTCAACAGTGCTATTGAGCCATGTGCTCTAAACAGAAATAGAATCACTGTTTCAAAGTTCCCACTTCTTTCTTCCTTCCTCACTGCCACTTCTATGCTTTGAGGGGGGAAAAGAGAGCAAATCACAGGAAGATCTTACTCATCAATATGACTGTTGATATGAACCACTCAATTATTATCTGGCAAACATGCAGAGGGCCTCTTGACTAAACCAGCTGTCAGCATTAAGAGCAACCATTCCTTCAGGAAAGGAATGGGCTCTCCCCCCACTCTTCATGTTGAAATCAGAGTTTAGTCAGTAAAAGTTATTAATGGAAAAACGTTTGACTGCAGCCATGCATTCAGTCAGAACAGGTGTGGAAAGTTTGGGTTTTAGACTTTAAAAAAGGAACTCTCTTTGCTAACTGGGTTAAAAAAAAAGGCACACAGAGAAAGCACCCTTGACTCTGTAGGTGGCTGTGAAAGGGGTATTTAATAATTCTCTTTTTGCATGCTGAGATGATAAAGTGATCCTATGTGGCAGGATATACAGGCCAATACCAACTTCACAATAAGAAGCCTGTGAACTCTCATTTTAAGGTATGGAGCAGAGAGGAGCTTCACAGAGCCAACCAAGTGGTAACATGGGGTGGAAGTGGGGGAAAGATGGAATTAAAAAGGTATTTCCCCGGCAAAGTCCTGAAATCATAGCAAAGATTTTCAGATGACGTCACAATTAGAGAAGACCTATCCCAGCAATAGCCAGGGAATAACCAGCAACAAATCATTCATGTGGAAATGCCACGAATCATTCTTTGCTGGTTATTCTCTGGTTATTCCTGGGATAAAACCTCTCTAATCACGATGTGTCTTGCCACAATCTTGGGACTTTGCCAGGAAAATGCCTTTGTGAATCCTGGCTCTTTCATGCTTTCCCTCTATGTGATAAAGTCCATACTGTTTTGATTGGACATAAGATGAAAACCCTACTCATCCAATGATGCTGAATGGTGGGAGATTCAGGATGGATCTAAAAAGAACCACATTCTTCACAATTGCCTAGTTAAGCTATGCAATTTGCCTCCTTGGGGTGTAATAGTGGTCAGCAATGTAAAGTGTATACACATTAAACAGTTAAATCATTTTCATGCCATTTTGTCATGGCATGTTTTTACAGAATCTTGAGATCAGTAACATGATGAGGAATTTTAGACATATTCTCAGAAGGGAGAGATTGAGGATTAAATCAGTTTGATACAGTAGTGAAGGCAAGGAGTAGACTAGAACCCTCTAGTACCAAAACTACAAGTCCCAGGATTCCATAGGGCAAAGCCATGGCATTTAAAGCAGTACAAAACCACTGTCATTGTGTAGTGCGCCTGATATAACTTTAGATCCATTGAAAAGGAATCAGACAAATTCATAAAGTATAAAACTGCCAATGCTATTTATCCAGAATGGATATAAACTACTTTCAGGACCAGTACAAAAAAATGCACAAAAGCCCATGCCACTTGGAATCTCAACCTGGTGCTTCCAAAGTCCAGGGCTTCCATTGCAGGACTGACTGTCCCTAAAATCTGGCCCTGCTGAAGAAGTGTATCTTTTCAAAATCAAAATCAAAATCCCAAGCTTTATTTTCTTGGCCTGTCTCACCTGTATTTTAAATATAAATTCTCTTTGTGGATATAATGTGCCTTTCTTCATTCCTCCAAGTTTCAGAAATACATTTATTTCAAACCAATCTCTTGGGCCTGGGAATTAGAGCATAATGAAGGTAAGATGGTACATCCAGGGTTTCCTTTTCTTTTCATCTTTCCTCCCTTTATTTTAACTTTCAATATGAATTTCTGTTCAATTACAATCTTGCTTTACTTCCGGAAACTTCTTTCTGTAACTGTGGCAGCATGTGGTTTCAGTTAATTACATTTGTTCCTGATTATTTTTGTTATGGCTGCAGGGAAAGGAAGAGGCCTTACTATCTCTTAAATGGGATGAGAATACCCACCATATGAAGATTGAGCGCATGATACATTAATGTGCTGTCTTGAGGGGGGGGAAGGCTGCAAGGACTGTCTACGGAAATGAAACAAAACTATTGTGACACTGTTTTTCCCTTGCTGTCCTGCTGTAACCCTAGGGAGTCTTCTTTTCATATTACTTAATTATTCCATCTTCTCATGGGCAACTGAGATGCACTGAAAACATGGAATTTAAAACTAGAAGAAGAGGCTATGAAGTCCAGCTTTAGTGTGTGTGTGTGTGTGGGGGGGGACATACAATCTACCATTTTGGGGGTGGGTGGGACACAGAAACCCATCATAAGTGACCGACCAAGATCCAAAACACACTGCAGAAATAATACAGTTTGAGACTAGGAAATTCTGGGAACTGTAATTTTGTGAGACATTGAGTCTTCTCTGAAAGAGAGCTCTAGTGCCACAATAAACTACAATTCCCAGAAATCCCTAGCACTGAGTGGTGGCAGTTAAAGTAGTCTCAAAATGGATTATTTCTACAGTGTGTTTTGGACTCAAAAAGCGACCTCAAGGAGGTTGTGGCCAACTCACCAGAAAAAGTCAATCCAGTGTGTGATTTCTTTGGGGAAAAAAACCACAAGGATGTGAATCTGCATTACATATCATTAGGAAAGGAATCCAAAATAAAACTGCCAAGGTATTATCATAATACTGTTATATAAAATACACATGGAATATTGTGCAAAGATTTCTGATTGTCCCACCTCATCATGGTAATTGTTGAACCTGAAATACTCTAGCACAGAACAGTCAAAATGATCTAGTGGTACAACATCTGGGGCTTCATAACTTAGAAAAAAGGTGAGCAAGAACATAATGCATGCAACTGTGCACCACGTGGAAGAACTGGATAGAATTTACTCTCATAAATTAGAGAGAATCATGCAACAAGCAGAAGATTCAGGTCAAACAAAAGAAGGACTTCTTCACACAGTGCACAGTCAAGTTCAGGAGATGCTTATGATGAGCAACTTTGGGAGCATTAAAAAGGAATAAGAGAAATTCACTGATTGAATAGTTACCAGTCATGATGGTTTTTAGAGGATAATATGTCTCTGTATACCAGGGCCATTTCTCACTATACAATTGTGGCACTGTGGTTTAAATGCCATAGCTACGTCCTATGGAATCCTAGGGTTTGTACATTGAGGAGGCACTGGAGTGCTCTGACTGAAAACGCTGAAATGCCCCTTTCTATACTACAGATCCCAGAATTCTACAAGATGGAGTTATTGCAGTTGAAGTGGAATCATAGTGCTCAGATTGTGTAGTGTGAAAGGCTTTAACTCTCACAACAACATCCTGTGGACTTCTCAGATTTGGAGTTTAGGGAAGAATATTTAGAAATGTTAGCCAGAGTAGTGTCTCAGCACACTACAAACGCCAGGATTCCAGGAATAAAGCGGAATCATATTAGCACTATACTTTTCTAGTATGAAAGGACTCTCAGTTGCTGGGGAAGACAGGAGAAAGGTTGCTATTATGTTAATTTCCTGCTTGTAACCTTCTCAAAGGCATCTGACTGACCACTTTTAAACTAAATGCTGGACTGGGCAGGGTTTTAGTCTGATCCAACTGGGTTGCTCTTATGTTCTCATGAGCCATATGCTATAGTTTTTAGAACTTTGCATTGATTAGAAGACAGAGACCTGGGTTTGACTCCCTGTTTAGCCAAAAAGCTTACTGGGTGATTTTGAGCCAGTCAGTGTCTCTCAACTTAAACTGTCTTGCAAAGCTATTGTTAAGATACAGGAGAACCATAAATTCCACCCTGAACTCTTAAGAGGAGGGGCAGAATAAGAATTTAAAAAATGATAGCATGTGAGGCATCATTTAGCTGCTACTTTTCAAGCACTGAGTAATAAAGTGAGATAGATGTATGCAGTATGCATGCCTGTTACATGAATCAATGTGCAGAAATCGCCCTTCCTGGAGCATGGGGTTCACACTGTGGGTGTAGTGCCTGACCATAAACATGGAGTATCTTCCTGAGTTTAGCGTGAAGGGAAACTGTAGTAGGTTGTGGGTGTCTTCCTGTGTAATTTTGTTGGAGATATTTTTGTTTTGAAAACAGGCCCAGGAAGAAAGAAGGGTGTTTGGAATGAGTTTATGAAACAACCCCTACTCACAGGAAGAGTAGTTAAAATTCAATGTATTATTTATAGACTCACTGTCAAACTGACCAGTTCCCAAAGGAATCTTTAACTTGCCATCTGTTGCCTCCTTCCTCCAGTCATCTTTTTCTTCTCGCCAGCTGCTCAGAAGATCATTGGAGGAATGATACCAAGGGAGAAGCAAATTCTGGGATTCCTTAGCTGGAAATTTAACCCCCAAGATGCTGCTCTGTAAACAGAAGCCTTAATACGAAGTGGGAAATCTCCTTCTCTCCCTCTTTCATAGCCCACTGAAATCAAGTAGCTCATTTTTCTGTTGAGATGTCAATGCACATTTATCATCCCATTGGCTACTTGCTTATAAAACAGGGATGTTATTAGACCAGGACTTCCATTTTCTTCATGGTTTCCTTTCAAGTACATTTGAAGGTCTATATATTTCTTACCCTCAGGTGAGATTTCAAAAGATAGAGATCTGTACACATCAAAACAACATCTACTGTGATATAAATTGAAGGGCATCCCCACATATTACCCATACTTGTGTTATGTGAGTAGGATCTATTATTTTAAATGATAGGAAGGTAAATCCAGAGGATCTGGGGCTACCCCCACCCATTTCATCTCCTGAATCCTATGGGGTGCATTTGCCATAGCATAAAAAGAAGAAGAAAACAAACAACAAAATATTTGATAATAATTGATAATTAACACCTAAATGTGTGAACAGGCTACTAAAAAACCCTGTCTCTGGAGACGAATCTAAAACTTTTTTTGATGTTAGATTAGCCAAGACCCATTTACACAGACACATGGGTGTAAAAATCAGATCCTTAATGGCAAGCACCCCTCTCCACTTCAGCTTGAGTTTGAATGACTCTGTGTAGAGCAAGCTACTTTCATTAATCAAACAAATACACAAATGTTTGTTTCCCCATACTTCAGAAAGCCTAGCATTGTGTACCTAGCATTGGGTTGTATCTGAACTACGTTTGTGAGTCCCAGACTGTATATCCCAGGCCCTGGACCATTTCCCCATTGTTAGCTTCCTGGTACTCAAAACATTCCAGGTAGTTGTTGCAGTGTGGTCTCTGTTCCTCCCTGGTCCTTGAAATATTAAAACAGCAGCCCCCCCTGGTACAGAGGAGCCTAAAAAATTGATTAATATGTGTTGTCCCTCTTTCTTACTTCCATGTGTTCAACTTAATGTGTAGATTCTACACAAGTCCACTCATATGCACTTTTTCTCAGGAACCCAGAAATAGCTGAATTCCTCCTCATAGATACAGAGTCCTATGGGTGTATAAATGTAGACCTATGTGCATGTTAAATGAAAGATCTATGTGCATGTTAAGTTGCACACATGGAAGATGTGAATGTAAAGAGCAGAGAAAATCTCCCCTGGCATTCAAGGGAATGTCTGAACTGTATCACAAAGATCTACTGTCTCCAAAGATTCTGTTAAAATACATCAACAGTGTTGTACAGCATAGCTTCTAACAGCAGTTTCTGACACTAGTCAAGGTTGCCAATCACAGAGAAAAGTGTTATGTGTTTGCAGCTACAGTAAATGTGTAAGGCTCTTTCAAACTAACAGCCAGCAGAGGGCCATGGTCAACTTCACGAGGAAAGCTAATGGCATGGTCCTGCTCCACCCTCTTCTTGTGTGATGTTTGATGGAGATTTTTGTTTTTAAAGAATAGCAATTTATGCAGCTAACTGTCAGACTACATATTTCTAAAGCAGAAGCAAGACTCATTGGTGGATGTGACCCATGGGAATTTTCCATATGACTTGCAAGTTTCTTTTGCTGTTATCTTCAGTTAGTCAGCAGAGATAAGAGAGTTATTGAAGGCATTTAAACTTTAAAGACCCTGTTTTAAACAGGAAAGCTGAGCTATGTTTTGCAGGGAAATAAGGCAAGACAGTATACTACCATACTACCTTTTGCAAGAAAGCAAAAGGCAGTATGGGACTGAGCTGTGCTTTGCAGATCAGGAAGTGGTTGCAATGCAGCTTGAAAAGACAGACATGGAATTGGCTGTGCTTTGTATGCTTGACAGGAAAACATCCAAATTCCTAAGTGCATCTTGACTCTTCCCCCAGGACTCTTTATCAGATTGGAATTCAGCCCCTGGACCAGAAAACATTCCTAGTCCCTATTCTAAAGTTTTGCAGTCAGGCACAGATTTCTAAAATTGTGATTAGAGCCAGAAAAAAGTGACTTTGGTGATACTTAGCACATAATGCCACCCCAACACATATCTGCTGTGTCCCTGTAATATGGTTAGGGCATCCCTTTTCATTGACAGGGAAAACCTGTCAATGTCTTCCCGATCTTGCTTGTTCCCAGGGCAAAATGTCCAGCCAGTTCAGTTGTGATATTGTCAGTCACATGGCACCAGTGTCTCCTCCTCTCACTGTTCCCTTTATTATCTTTCTATTTCTTGTCTTAAAAAGCCTTAAATTGTAGTAGCAGAGCCACAGAACTGCATTAAAACATGAAAATAAAAATAACTAAAAATAAAGTTTAAACTCCCAAAAGATATACTGGGCAGGACATAGGGCAGGGAAGTGGGATTAGGGGGGTGTCCAGAAGAGGGTATGATGGCAGAAGCAGCCCCAGCCACACAATTCACAAGACAGGCAAAAATGGCTGCTCACAAAGTGGTATAATTCCACTTTCTTTAACAAGTGTGATTGTGGCAAGGATAAGGTGTGTGGGGCAACATCTTTAGTAAAATATCTAGCAAAGAAAATAATAATAGTAATGGATTTCTTTTAAAGGACAAACTATAACATACTTTTGTCCTCTGCAATGGTAGAGCACATCCTGTCAGTGGCATACAGACGTTGCATAGATGGCTGCATAAAAAATAAAAAAGGAAAGACAGAGTGCCTATAACACCCTTCAATTGCCCTATCTGCTTTCACAAATGAGCAGGAGATGGCTTTTAAAGGTATTAAATGGACACAGGTGGGACCATAAAGCTAAGTGCCTCCACATGGAACATCTGTCCATGGTCCCTAATTCCTGTTATCTTTACAAGGCAGCACACTCTTTCCTCTCTCTCTCTTTTAACCCCTTAGCTTCCAGCTTTCTTCCTCCAAGAATTTGTGACACAGTATTGTTCATTCCTAATCTCTTTGTTCTGATCCATGGATCATTGTAATGCATTTGGCACATGGTCTAGGATGTGAAAAGGCTCTCTCTTTTTGTTGTTGTTGCATTACATAGGAGTTGTAAGACAGCTGCAAAAGGGCATGTATTTTCTGGGGGAAAGAGGCAATTGAGAGAATTTTCAGTGTTATCATTCACTTTACTCTCCTTACTGCTGGCTAACAGTTGACATCATGTCTGAGGAAAGAAATAAAAGAACTTGACATCATAAAAACCATGGATATTATGAAGTGGATCATATAAGGCTATCCTGAAATGACAGTCGAAATTAACAGGATCTCTGCAATTTCCTCCCAGTCCTTGATGTTTGGGAAAAGGCACCAGAAGAAATCACTTTCATACGGTATTCTTTGCTCCATGGTTCTCCCAAAGGAATAGCTCCAACTTTAGGAGGTGGAAGGAGTTTCTATTCTCTGTGCAGCTGCAGAACCTAGAGGTGGTGAAATGCCACTTCTTTCCTTCCCCAGAGACCCACAGGGATGGAGAAATTGCCCCACTTGTGGATCTCATCACTTTAAATAGTGGTGGAGGGAAAGTTGTAGTATAAATTGAGTACAAACACCCAAATGATGAAGATAGGACTAGACTTTTCCTCCCATAGAGGTAATAGTAAGTGATGAGACAGTAGCAAACAGCCTCTGGACCGTTTTAAGCATGTCTGCTGTGGATGACACTGTCCTTGGAGCTGGATATTGGTCCTACTTTTTTAGAATCAGTTGTAGTCAGCAGATGGCCAACTGGGAATATACATGGTTACAGATACTCATTCTATGATCTTTATTCATTAAATGCATTTTCCTTTTGTATAGCAAAACTAAAATGTATATTTTTAGTTGATATACCTAAAACATATTTGTGTTAAAATGTACAGTAGGCCCTCCACATTCACTGGGGTTAGGAGTGCAAGAGCAAACTGAAAGTGAAAAAACTGTGAAGTAAAAAACAAAAAACCAGAAAACACTCTACGGTCAATCTCTGGCAGAATTGTGTTGGAAAGTGGAATGTATTAATCAAATCTCTGAATAATCAAATCTGCAAAAGTCAAAGCTGCAAATGTGGAGGGCTGACTGTTCTTAGCTTAAAAATCAAATTTTAGGAAGAAATGTGTATGCAAATGTATCCCTTTAGGATAAATTCACAGAAAATGCATATGTGGGAATCAAATGCATGGTTTTGTGAAGGAACTCCATGTAAAATATGAATCTTTATGTGAGATAACACAATTTATTTGCAGATTTGACTTATGAAACTGACAGAGACATGACATAAACTGACATCACTAACATACACATACACATATGTTTCCACATCAGCAGCCTATGCACCAGAGTGGTCTAAAATGTATTTCTTTTTAAAAAGACTCCTTCCACTGAATTTTCCACTTTAGATGTAGCCTGTTTGGAACAGAGCTGCTCCCTGAAAGGACTCCAGTATGGGATGGAAATTAATCAGCTTCAAGGAAATGCAGCTGGACATGCATTAATCTAAAAAGTGTCCAGTACGGGCAGTACAGACTCTTCCTTTCTGCTAGTCAGTCTCTCGCTCCCTGTAAACTGAAGTGCATTGAAGCTTTCAATGGCCCTTTAACCCTTGTACTGCTGCTTAAATACTCTTTCCATCATTTGGTCTTATTGATGGAAATGCCATTTGTTTCAAGAGGGTCTTCCAAGTTTATTGGAACTTGGACTATATTATATGACAGTATTGAAAGCTGCTTATAGAGACATGCAATTATACTGGTCTCAGAGAAGTACAATATATTCTTATATATGTATCTTCACAGAAGTATATCCTGCTGTGCAGTAGGCCTTCTTTTCAGTGGAGAAGGCATAGGGTTAGGTCCTGACAAGATGAATCTGAGCAACAGCAAACCTTTATGACCTTCACTGTCCTCCATACTATATCTAATGTTACCTTCTGGACACTAAAACATCTTGGGAAAGAAACTATTTATTTAAATTCTATGTGCAATAAAACACAATCAAATTCCATTTTAAAAACCTGGAAAGATCTCTGTTCTTTTTATGGGGACAGCCATGTGCCTAGAATATTTTGGTCTAAGAGGAGTGCACTCCCTAGCTAGCAATGTACTTTACTGAACTGAATTTGATCAAGAGTATACAAGGGGAACATAAGCTGCATTCCAATGAGAGAAACCTGTAAACATCCCATTTTGAGTACAGAAAGCTGAACTAAATGGACCTTCAGTCCTATCCAACAGGCTACTTTTTATGTTTTTAAGGTACGTGTATCATAACACAACACATGGTCACATTAATGGAAATGATTTGTTTATTTTAAAGGATTTAGCATAAAGAACTGATGCACCTAAGTTCTTTCATTGATTTTTTTGCCCTCAGTTATGTTAGGAAAGAAGTCCCACTTGAAGGATTTGGTTTCTTTCTCAGCCTTCATCATATGTATGAATCATTATGTAGTATATTTTAATTTTGTCACTCTCTGTATTTTCTGTATGTAGCCCTGGCACAAGAGCCAGTGGGATTTAGTGATTTGAGCATTGGAGTATGACCTTAAAGATCAGGGTTGGATTCCCTGCTCGGCCATGTCAACCCACTGGATAACCATGGGCAAGTCACACATTCTCAACCTCTGAAAACCACATAATAAGTTTGCCTTAGGGTTGTCATAAGCTAGAAACGATTAGAAAACAAACAAAACAACAAACCCTGATACAGCTTTAATAAGTCTATTGTTGTGTTGGAACATGTGTTTTGATTTTATGTAATTATTTCATGTTCATCCCACTTTTCATTCAATGTTTCATGCATGTCTCCTAATCTGCTGATACATCTCTGGGTGTGAGAGACTGATAAACCTTTGGTCATCCAGTGGCCATCCTCTTTGGTTCATAGCCAGTGATCTCAACACTGGATAGCAGAGCATCTCCATCTAAGCATCTTTTCTTTAGCAACACCACACCTGGCTCTGGGCTTAGTGTTGCCTGGATCCCTAAAAGTACCTTTGGCAGGTATCAATGTCAGTAAAGGGCTACTTCTAGAAAAAGGCACATAGAATCTATGAGTGGAAGCAGTTGTGTGGCATTGAGATCACATGGAGCATTCCCGCATGTTCTGTTAAGGGTGTGCAGGTACACTTTCACAGCCAGTAAGTTGGCACTGAGGGGAAGGGAGCCAAAGGAGTGGGTCTGGGACCAGCCCTACTAAAAGACATATGAAGGCAACCACCTCAAGTAGCAAACGCTGTGTGCTACCATAGCTGCTCCCTTCTGATGGAGGACAGAACTTTCTATGCCATGTAAACTGTATGAAATCACCTAAATTAGCCAGCTGCACATTCCAGTCTTGTAGTAAAATACTATCACTCAGCTTTGTTTCTGAACATGGGAAGATTGGGGTGTGGTGGGGGAGTGCTGTCCTGCCCTTTGACTCAGGAAACAATAGGGCTTGAGCCAGCTACAACTGTTTGGAAACTTTACACCAGTGATGTTGGGGTTGTCTGCATGGACCAAATAACATATCATCCTGGTGAGAGGTCCAAATGACACAATTCCCGGTTCTGGTGTAAACTGTCTGGATGACATCTGACCAGTTCAGCACTGAACCTGAAGTATATTACTGAACCATGGTTTAAAATAAATCACCTTTTGCTCCTAACCTTTCTGGAAGGAAGTGCAGCTATTTTACGATGCATCCTGCTGTGCTGTCTATAACCACTGCCACTGGAGTGAGTTGCTCTCTCTGAGGTAAGAACAAGGTGCCCAGCCATGTATTCAATGTTGGGTGCCTCATTCGGACCTAAGAGTGCGTGATTCACACCAGTGGCAGGGGGCCGCATGGCACAGCGGGATGTGTGTGAGAACAACAGCCCCATGCCACAATGAGTGCCCGAGGTAACAGGGGGATTTCAGGTGAGTTTCAGGGCTAAAATAGCTTGGGCTGCTTCCAGCATATTCTGGCCCACACAGACCTGGGAGTACTATCTAGATACTAGGCTGGTTTTGAAAATAAGTACAGCCAAAAGCCTATCTAGTCCAGCATTCTCTTTGTATGTGGGCAATGTATTGCCTATGGTAAGCATAGCAGATGACAGTTGATTCCCCCATCTTTTCATTCTTTAGAATAGAGGCATACTGATTTTGATACTGGAGGTAACAGAGAAAGAGAGAGACCTTTAGTGATGTCTGGCCCTAACTTCCATCAACTAAAGCAGCTCCTCTTTGAAGCTGTCCAGGTTGACAACGTTCACTACACCTTGTCCCAGTTTAATTATACATTGTATGAATATGGACTTTCTTTTTTCTTGACTCTCCCTTCATTTCACTTCAGTGGATAACCTCTGAATTCCAGTGTTATGAGGAAGAGAAAAGCTTTTCCTTAGCCATTTTCTTCATGCCACTTATAATATTTTACACTTCTGTCTTGAAATAACTTCTACAATAGAGGCTGCAAGGTGGAAAGCTAATCGGATTTTGCTTACCAGCAATCTGGAGGGCAGGTTACTGCTGTGCCACTTCAAGAATCTAGGAGACAGCAGTTTAAGGCTGCTCTTTAAAGTATGTTTGGTGTCCTTGAATCACAGAGAGGGAAAGAAGTCATGATTAAATTCCAGCAATAGTTCTCATTTTTGCAAGTTACAAGTGGTGCTTATCTTTCCACCATGTGCAGCAGGCTCAGTACTGGATAGTAGATTATAAATGGATTGAGGACTCTTGATAAAAGCCATTTCAAAGTTATTCATCCCAAGTTTGTGTGCGTTTACTAAAACATGAAAGAAATGATTGATGTTTAATTTTTCCAAACTGGGCCTTCTGAAAAGTGAGTAGGATAACTGATGCCAAGGGGCAAAGAGGGCTCCTGTCCTTTTAACAGTTGAGTTGAAGACAGATTTTCAATTTTCCTTTTTCCTTCTTAACAGTCTGTGCCTGGCCCAGTTCCTTCTTCCATGAAGCTGTTAAAGGTACATGAACTCTGCTGTTTTTCTTTGCATCTGCTTACCTTCTAAGCATAGCAGAACACAGGTGGCTTCCCTTGCAAGTGTGGTGATGCTGCTTTTTGCTGGTGCCCAGGATGGGGGTAGAGTAGCCACATGTCCTATTGTCTGACACAAGGATGCTGGCTAGCATTCTGTATTGCAGTTATGGATTCATGATCTATTCTAGAGCTACAAATCCATAAGTGCTCCATATTCAGTAACACTATCAAGTCACTATTGCCAAGATCATAAATGCCCCTCCAAATCCACTTTGGTCCAAAACATACTGCAGAAATCATCCAGTTTGAAACCACTTTAACTGCCCTGGCTCAGTGCTAGGGAAGCCTAGGAACTGTAGCTGATTGTGGCATCAGAGCTTTCTGACAGAGAAGGTTAATGGCTTATACAACTACAGTTCTCAGAGCCCCCTAGCATTGAGCCAGGGCAGATAAAGCGGTCTCAAACTGCATGATTTCTGCAGTGTTTTGGACCTTTGACAGCTATCAGGCACATAGAGTGAAGCTGGGGATTCAGCTGGGGATTGGGCACAAGGAAGAGGATATTTCCAGCCCCATCTTGCCAGTGAATGAGGGGCTGAAATCCCTCATTGCAGATGCAGAGGGCTGGAAACATCCTCCTCCTTGCCCTAATCCCCAGCTGTTCAGACCCCATTTGAACCCGTTGAGGTCAATTTTGGAGAATAAGCCAAGGATAGGCCAGCAGATGTTACTCAAGTTATTTATTTGTTACACATTTGTAACTAGCTGGTATAGGATATCATCAATAGGTCCATATAGTGAGAGCAAATTTACAGCGCTATATAAATAATAATAATAATAATAATAATAATAATAATCTGTTTGCTCCCCCACCCCTTTTCTCCTTTTTAGAATTGAAACATATGTCAAAAATTGCTCTCTTTTGTAAATTTTTTTGTACCTTCTGTTAATTTGGGATATCAACTCCTCATTACTTTGTCAATTTATATCCAAATGAAATTAAATGAATAGACATATGACTATTCACATTAGTAATCATATCTGCCAAATATCCAGATGATTGGAAACATTATGATCTGGACACATTATGATCCATAGGCAATTAAAGTCAGAACTACTATGGTTTGAATATTGAATGAGGACTGAGGGAGGTCAGAGTTCAAATCCACAGTCAGCTGGGGAAACTCATTGGGTAACATTGGACAAGTTACACTCTCTCAGTCTCAGAGGGAGGAAATGGCAAAGCTCTTCTGAACAAAACTTGTTGAGAAAATATTGTGATATGGTTGCCTTAGCATCATAAATTGGACCTTTTTAAAATCATCATCATCATCGCCACCACCATCATCATCATCACATCATCATCAGATTTCCTTGATAAGACAAGGAAAACCATGCTTCTGGGACTGTGATCCTTCTTTAAAACAAAGGAAACTCTCCCTGACCACCTTCTTTTACCATGACATCAAGTGTTGAACTGAAAGGATGCTTTGCACAATTCTGCCACCAAACTTTTGTAAGCCACAGAAGCAAGTGCAGATGTGGACTGTGGAAAGTTCTGGTGAGGACAGATTAGACTTGGACTTTTAAAACTTGCCCAGGTCTGATTTACTGGCACAGGAGATGAGAAAGCAAATATTAAAGATTACTCCTCCTTATGTTGTAGGGTAGCTTTCATTTATTGCAGTATAGCTCTTCTTTGTCTCTCTGTTTTTCAGGCATTTTATTGAGTCATTCCACATGCAATATACATAAAAAAAGACTTACATATCAAGCATATGACTGAATAACTTCCATGGTACATACAAAACAGGCCTGAAATAAAGCACATTTCAGATTAATGTATAAAACTATGAATAATAAAAGTACTTAATTAAAAGTTCAAAGTTACAGTCCAATTTATCCAATTCTGAAGTTTTATGAACAGATTTTAAAATTTCAAATGGTCTATGTATTAAAAGAAAAGTATATGTAGCAGCTTAATAAAAACCGATATGTTAAGGATTTTGCATGGCCAGGGATACATACTAAAGATAGACCAATGTACTATCACCATGATTCAATTTATACCAGCTGTGGAGCTAGTGTAATTAATTTCCTTCCATTGACCTGCAAAATGTAGCTTAATGTCATGCAACAGCTTTCTGACTTTCAAAGCACAGCTTAGTTCTTTGGAGCAGATATGCAATTCTTCTATAATTTTGCTCTTGAAGTAATATTAGCAATATTTTACTCAATTATTACATAATTTAATTTGAAGCATTCAAACAAACCAATGTTGTGAGAAAATCTTTAAAAACAACAGTTTTCAAAGTTGAGGCCATAGTCTGTGCAAAATTCACACACAGAAAATAGTATTTTTCAATGCAAAACAACAACAACAACAACAACCCCTACATGTGAATTTTGTGCAAATTAAATCTTGAACTTTAAAGATTCTCGGTAGGTCAGGATTCTCCACATCAGGGTTTTCTGATATTCGGGAACCATGTTTTTCAACCATTTGGGAATATTTTAAAATATTTTTTACATTCCCACTCTGGAGGCTATTTAAGTAAGCCAGTGTGGCATAGCAGTCTGAATGTTGGACTACAACTCTGGAAACTAGGGATTGGATTCCCTGCTCACCCATGAAACTCACTGGGTGACCTTGGGCAAGTCACATTCTGTTAGCCACAAGGGAAGGAAGTGGCAAATCTCCTCTGAACAAATCTTGCCAAGAAAAAAAAACATGATATGGCCTTAGGGTTGCCATAAGTCAGAAATGACTTGAAAGCATACAATGACCACAATATCCACCATAACAACAATTTAAAGAAGGAAGGTTGAAGGCAGGCTGGGCATCCCTTGGCACCTCCTCAGGCCTGTGGGCTATAGGCTCCCTATTTTGACCTGAAGTAACAAGAAAACTTTTTCCCGCACCCTTATGTACTGACTGCTGGGAGAAAGCAGGGCTTTGGATTTTGCATTAGGAATTTAGATATCCTTCTGCCATCCACCTCTCAACCACTAGGATGGCTCTGTACAGAATGATCCAGTATCTCTTTCACGAAATACATAGGCACACCTGGGTGTCATAGGGAGAGCAGCAGTGGATTCTGAGCGGGTAGCAACATGCATGGGAAATGAGAAGGAAGTGGCAGAGACAGGATCATTTTCACTGGTTCAAAGATAGATGATCAATCAAGCAAAAACATATTTTAATCAGTCTATTATTTAATTAATTTGCAAAATGAAGATGAAAAAGAAAGTGAGATTTCAAACATAGCTCAAAGTCAAAGGCAACTGTAGGGCAAAAACACATAGGAAACAGAACAGGGCAAGTAATGTTTAAATGCCAAAGTGAACATCATGCCACCGATTTGCATGGAACATCAGGAGGTGCATATTGTCTATTTTATCCAATAAAAGGTAGTCAGGTACAAAAGTTTTCAGATGTGCTTAAAACATCTTGAACTGGTTGACCTCTTTAAGCTCAATGCATCCGCCAGTCTGCTCTCTATTTCCAGACTTGTTTCATATGTTATGGTTGGAACAGCTCCCTTGAGCCTTGCTAGCAGAAGCTTGGAAAATCTGGGAAGGGGAGATCCTGGGAATTATGGTCCTTTTAAAAAAAGTAGTTTCTCTTGGTAATGTCTTTTCTAAAGGAGCAAAGAGTGTGTGTCAAAACGGAGATGATGCCCCATTACCACTAAGTCCAAGATAAGACCTGAAGATTTCCAAGCTGCCAGAAACTCAGGATAGGGTCATTAATAATACCTGCCACAGAATAGCTGCTCTAAATCACTCTCCGTTCCTTGGATTTCCTATGACTCATGCCTTAAAATAGCTGCAAATGAATTGCCAGAAAGACAGGAACTATGAACCTTGAGACAAGGCGTGCAAGCAGATGTGAGTATTGTCCTTCAGGCAATGTGCCTAAGCTATTTTAGGACTTTTGCTGTGATTTAAACATTATCCCCACTAGATTATATTAAGCATAATGTGTTCTTATTGTGTGTGAGTGTGTGTAATGTCCTTCTTCTTTCCACTTAATTTATTCATTGTCCCATGTCATTAGATATACTTGTGAAATTCTTGTCTTTATAACAGGGTTCATGTGTGTGAAGGCTTGTTTATGTTGGGGTGGGAGGATGAGAGACAATAATCATGAAGATACATTTCCCACTAATCTATGGAATTTATCTCATGGGGGAAATCCTGTGCAGAAATGGGGGTTTAAATCAGAAAAAAAACCCCACAAAAGCATGTTGATTTTGACACAATGTCATTGTTAAAGTGGTATTAACTTGAACAGAAAGTAGACAAAAGCCACTCCTTTTTACTTTCGGAAAATCCTGAAAGTAAAAAGGAGTGGCTTTTGTCTACTTTCCATTCAGGTTAACACCAGTTTAACAAGGATGTGTGTGAAAATCAATCCCCATTAGTGTTTTTTTTTTCTCCAGCTTTTAAATCCTGTTTTTGCATGGGATTTCCCCTGTGTGATAAACTCCTATCTAAGTGGTCACCTTATGCCATAGAGAGTAGCAGCTTTTATTCTCCTGGAAACTTGGGCTATACTTGCAAAATTATTTTTGTCTTCATTTGGGATGAATACCAGTGCATTCATTTATAGGGAAAGTTTAAAAATCATACATACATGTGGAGATGCCCTTAAAGATGCTAAGCTTTCTTCTTGAACCAGGTGAAACCACTCTCTGGCACTCTTACAGTTCACCCAAACATAATAACGAAGTTCAAATTCTATGAAAACTAATGAGAACATTCCTAAGTATCTGGGAGACAACAGAGGTGACCCAGAGCAAAGTAACTGTCACCCTCTTATTCCAGCCATTTGACCACAGATGAGAGAGGAGAGACAAGCATTTCTTTATTCCCACTTTGGGTTTTTATTCTATCTTAGGTTTTCCTTCCCCTTCATTGCAATAGGAGGAGAAATAATATGCCAGCACCAGGCTTTGATTTAAGAGGGGCGGAGTCTTGGGATGTGTCAAATGAGTGAGAGGTTTCAGCAGAATCAGGCTCTCTCCAACCTATTACAGACCAGAACTCTTGATCAGCCAGGATCATATAATAGGCTAGAGGTAGTCAATAAACTGAAAGTGAATCCTGACAAGATGAAGGCTTTGAGGATTAGTGGGTCTCAGGCCAGGGAAATGGGTAGGCAACTAGTCCTAGATGAATTTGCACTCTGTTGAAAGAGCAAGTATACAGATACATCTTTGTCATTGGAGACTAGAATGGACTGCATGGACTGCTCGAGTTTCAACAGGTGCATCAAGTATGGTCTTTCCTGGTTGGGATTGAGGCCCTGTGCAGACCAGCCTTAAAGACAGGCTTGGGGTGGAGTCAAGGCATAGCATCCATATGACACACACCCTGACTCCACACCCAGTGCGGTGCGATGCCGTGCGCTGCTTCACATAGTGCGTGATGTCACGGCACTCCTCTGGCACTGTGTCCACATGACACAGCACTGAAGGAGCACCGTAAAGCTGTGGCACCGCAGCTATCGTGTGCTTTGCAGGGTGTTAAAATATGCTGCAAAAAGTGGCTCCTTTTTGCACCTTGCAAAGGCCAGACTGGGACCATGGTATTCGGTTGCTGTGGCCACAATCTGGCTGTAAAAGGGGCGGGTGGAGGCCACCCCTTCGAGGTTGTCTGCACAGCCCCTTAGTTAGTCACAATGGTCCCCACACTCGTAATGTTTCAATTAGACTATTGCCATGCATTCTATGTGAGGCTGCCTTTGAAGATGACTCTAAAGTTACAGTTAGTGCAACATGCAGCAGCAAGATTGTTGATTGACAGGCTACATAGACAGCATTTGACACCTGTCTTAAAGGAGCTGCATTGACTACCAGTTCATTTCCAATCTGAAATCAAGATGCTAGCAATTATGTTTATAGCCCTAAACAGCTTTGAGCCCTGATACTTGCAGGAACACCTCCCTCTACACACACACACACACACACACACACACATCTATCTATCATCTATCTATCTATCTTTGTCTGAGGGTTGAGGTCTGCAGGAAGGACCCTCCTCTGTGTCCCACCAGTGGGAGAAATACAATACGAGGAAGAAGGCAGAGGGCCTTTTGGGCTGTTTCACCCCAACTGTGGAATTCCCTTACCTTCAAGGTCCAGTTATTGCCAATATTAGTTTCTCCCTGGTGCCAATTTAACATGTAGCTTTTTATTAACTCCCCTGGGGCTTAAATTTACTTTGAATGCATATTACATGGCTTGTAGTTGTTGTAGCCTTTTAAGATGTTTTGACATCATGTTGAATAGATTTTTATCCTGTTTAAGCTTTTTGATCTCGAAGTCCTTTAAATAGTTTATTTTGTTATATCTTTATGCTATCCTGAAACCACAAAATAAAGCGTGAGATAGAAATATTATAATAGATTAAAATATGTAAATAAATATGGAAGTAATACATCACAATAATTATAGTTACCAATCATATATTACTTTCAGAGATTAATGTGGGGAATTGCATTGGCTTTGGCAATTCATACACTCTTGCTTATTGCTCATTTTTGAGTGTGTTGCTTCTCATCTCATTTAAAACACAGCTGGAAGACATGTCCCTTCCTCATTTTTAATTATTAAAAAATGGTCCTGCAACATAGAGCAATGTAGGACACTGTTGTTTCCTGTAACAAGACCTTTGGGCTTCTTCTAGTGCAGTGATTTCCAAACTTTGGTCTTCCAGATGTTTTGGACTTCAGCTCCCAGAATTTCTTCCAACATGATATAACATTTTCTGGGAGTGGCTAGATCATATTATCACAGTCCAGGAAGCATTGGTTTGTCTTGGAGGAAGCATCAGCTCATATATAAGGGAAGTGGAAAAACTTCATTCACCTCTGAACAACTGAAGTGAAGCATTACCTCCGAGTAACCTAACATGTTATTTCTCTCAATCCAGGTAATGTGCAGTGGCCATAGATGGAAGGAATTATTATATTAATCTCTGAGGTAATCTTTTTTATATTCTGCCTTGACACATTACTAGCTTGCCTTGATTCAGGGCCTCTTTCTAAAGGAAACACCACCAAAAGTACTTCTATGTCTACAAAGCTTTCTGCAGGTAAACCAGGCGTTTCATGAATGGAACTATCACCCACCTGGTAGAGCACATATCTGTTGATGGAAGGTACTTGTATGCCATCCTAATCTAACTTGTATGCCAACCAATTTAGGAGAAGGATTCTGGACCTGCAATGTTTGTGCAGAAGAGGGAATTTCAGCAGGAACTACTTGTCACACAACAGGTAACAAGCAACACCAGCTAAATTTGCCTCTTCTACTCAACCATTAAAGGTACACAAATCCTCTCCGGTTTCCATTCTGACAACCCTAGATTACTCTCTCAGCTAAAGCCCAATGTTGTAATCGTAGCCCTTTATGATAATTTAGGTCAGCGGTGGGCAACTGCCTTGGAGCACGAAACCCATTTTTCTGTTGCGATCCCAGGAGACATCCAAGCCATTTTGAAAATATTTTTTAAAAATGTTAAACAGTGGGGGGCTACAAACCAGACTTCCTAAATTGTCACAGTTTTGGAAATAGTTGGTTTTTTTTCACAAAAGAAGATGTTAAGCTTTGGGGGGGAGGTACAAACTATTTAAGCCCTGCTCCCCTTTTGGGTCAGAAAAATTGTATTCCAGGAGTTTGGAGTTAACTGAGGGCAAAATAAAAATAAAAATAAAAATAAAAAACCCACTAACAACAGCTTTGGTGGCCCACCTGTGGCCAGCTCTTTTCATATTTCTATTCGATGTAAAGATGCTCAACTCTGATGGATTCTTGGGCCTCAATCCTGATAATAGTCCTAGTGAGAGGAAACTTGTTTAATTAATTGTTGAATTGTGAGTCAACAACACTTAAGAAAATCCTATTGATTGAATGGGTTGGGCTGCTAATATTATTCAGATGTGGAAAACTTAAAAGTGGATAAAAAAGAGACACTGTTTGGAGCTATTATTTTTTCTCTCCATGTATTTATTTATCTGTGTTGCAACACTGCAATTCTAGTCAGCAAGGTTAGTGATGAACTGATCAGTATTTTGTAATTTCATACAGAGGGATGAAGAAGCATTTGTTGAATATGTGCAAAGGAAAAATACCTCTCTCTCTCTCTCTCTTTCTGTGTTTTAAAGTAAATTTTCTCCTCTTAGTCAATGTGACCCATGTACTCCTTCTGGTTGAAGTTTTACAAAGCAATTAAAATGCTTCGTAAACACTTCCTAAAAGTAGTTGACAGTTTTTTTGAGAAAAATGAGAGAATGGAAGAATTATTGTGTGTATGTTATAGAAGTATGTATCACTAATGTATTGCAGTTGTTGTAATATGTCTTTAAACAACAGAAAAAATATTTTGATAGGTGACAATTAAGAGTTAACAGTTGAAATGTTCAGTTGGTTGAGAATTATGGTTAAAAATAGCAGTGAGGTTTATTGTTGTATGTCTGTGGACTAAGTTTGGAGCTGTGAAGTTGATTTTAAGTCAGAGGTCTGTGTTTATGCTGTATTATATTGAATATATATTATAACTGAAGATAAAATCCAGGAACTTTGGACGAATCAACTGTCTGTGATTGTTTCTTTCTTAAATGTGAAAAATGGTCAGTGTACTGCCAATACCAACCGCTGGAGGTTTTGCTTTTATACTCTGTTGTGTACTCTTTTTTTTTTTTTTTGGCTGTAGCTGGGTGATTTTTCCCAAACTGTGCCAGGAGTTGGCCTTGTCTCAAATATTATTACTGGGTGACATGTTTTTTGGGGGGAAATGAGAGAATGGAAGAATTATTGTGTGTATGTTTTATAGCAGTATGTATCACCAGTGTATTGCAGTTCTTCCAGAACATAAGGATTATCCAGTTTCCTGTGGTTCTTGGTTAGGGCTAGAGAAGGCTCCTTTAATGGTGTGTAGAAGAGGGAATTTCACCCGGAGTTGCTTGTCATAAAACCAGATAACAAGCAACACCTGCTGAAATTCCCTTTTCTATACTGCCTTTAAAGGAGCCCTTTCCAGCTTTCACTTTGGCAACCCTATCCTTGGTTACTACTGGCTTTGAAACAAAAATACTGTATCATGTTTTCCACTCATGATTGGTTGCTGCCTCCATAGCAGGATAAAATGTAGGATAAAAATGATGGTGGATTCAAGCTTCTCTGTTTCTGCATCCATTACTAGCAACTTCAGAGGAAGATGTGCAGCAGGTGAAATTTGTCCTGCCATGGAGATAAAATGCAAGCTTTACTGGGTTAAAATGTTACATAGGAACAGAAACAGTTCCAATGTGAATAATAAAAAGACTTGAATGCAGTTAGATAGTGCTGGGTATTTTTTCCATGCAGAACCACTTAAAAAAAAAAGAACTTGATGCATTTTGCAGCAGAGTACAAAGATTTGGCCATCCATAATGCACTCCAGGGAAGTTAAGACATCGGGTTGGTTTGGCTTCGGATTCTTCCTGCCGAGTGCTGTCACTTTAAGGGTATCATTCCAGAACCACATCACACCCACATATTTGTTCTTTCTCTCTCTCCCTCTCTCTCTTTTATACAGCCAGTGCCAAGCAGAGACATCTACTATAGCCTCTGGGACACACTGGCTTTTGCTTCAGAGACTCAGGCGAAAGAAAGAAAGAAAGAAAGAAAGAAAGAAAGAGAGAAAGAAAGAAAGAAGCAGAATGGGGGAAGGGGTGCTGGAAAAAAAGCACAGATCCTGTTATGTTCCAAAGGATGAGTCACTTCCTTGCAATAATCCTGAGATGCTTATTTATTGCTCTTGCCCTGATATGAAGCTGAGCTTCATTTCTCAGCTGGAGTTAGAGCGACCTAGCTCTCTCCATGCACTCCCCACCCCCCTCAGTGAGCCATTAATCATTGCAATCCTGTTACTGAGTGTATACAGAGTGGGAGTTGTGCCTGCGAGTGGCCTTTAGCTGTCTCCAGTTCAATGAAATCACCTTGTGCAGAGACTTCTTTTATGAGACTTTGGTTTATTTGTAACTAAACGACTTCCTCCGTTATTTGATAAGCTCAAATATTTGCTACTGATAGTATAAGAGTGTCACATTTATTATCTCTCTCTCTCTCTCACACACACACACCCCGCCCCCCCCCCCGGAAGGCATTGCCCAGGCTCCTCTCCTGCAACAGGGTTTGGTTAACCCCTTGCAAGGCAGTGGCATAAATGCTGGAAGAAGAAGCTCATGTTAAAGGCTGTGGTTTCTCTTCTTTAGAAAGGGACATCATGGTTCAGTGTAGTGAGAAGGAATTCCTATGCTGGAAGCCAAGCAGTAGTACCTTCACTGGGTGATCATAGGATCCTAGAGTTGGAAAAGACCACAAGGGCCATCAAGGCCAACCCCCTGCCATGCAGGAACTCACATCAAAGCATCCCTGACAAATTGCCATCCAGCCTCTGTTTAAAGACTTCCAAAGTAAAAGACTCCACCACTCTCTGACGGAGTGCATTCCATTGGTGAGCAGCTCTTACTGTCAGGATGTTCCTCTTAATGTTGAGCTGGAATCCCTTTTTTTCGTAGCTTATATCCATTGCTCTGGGTCCTTTCTTTGGAGCAGCAGAAAACAAGCTTACTCCAGCCTCAATATGACATCCCTTCAAATATTTAAACACGGCTGTCATGTCACCTCTTAACCTTCTCTTCTCCAGGGTAAACATGCCCAACTCCCTAAGTCTCTCCTCATAGGACATGGTTTCCAGACCCTACATTATTGTCACGCTCCTTTGGACACACTCCAGCTTCTCAACATCCTTTTTGAATTGTGGTGCCTAGAACTAGACACAATATTCCAGGTGGGGCCTGACCAAAACAGAATAGAGTGGCACTATTACTTCCCTTGATCTAAGCACTATACTTCTATTGATGCAGCCTAAAATCGCATTGGCATTTTTAGCTGCTGCATTATATTGTTGACTTGTGTTCAACTTGTGGTCTACTAGAGGGCTCCTAGATCCTTTTCACACATAGTCTCGTTTAGCCAGGTGTCCCCCATCCTAAAGTTGGCCCTCCTTATCCATGGATTTTTTATTCATGGATTCAAGCATCCACTTTCCAAAAAAGTATAAATTCCAACTAGCAAACCTTGATTTTCTATTTTATATAAGGAACACCATTTTATTATGCCATTGTATTTAATGGGATTCGAACATCCACAGATTTTGTTATCCACAGGGGATCCTGGAACCAAACTCCAGCAGATAATAAGGGCCCACTGTATTTTCATTTTTTCTGCCCTTACATTTTTCTGTGCTGAACTTCATTTTGTTAGCTTTGGCCCAGCTTTTTAATCTATTAAGGTCATTTTGAATTTTGATCCTGTCTTCTGGGGACTTAGCTACTCCTCCTAATTTGGTGTCATCTGGAAATTTGATAAGCATGCCCCTTATTATTTCATCCAAGTCATTGGTAAAGATGTTGAAGAGCAATGGGCCCAGGACAGAATCCTGCGGCACCCCACTTGTCACTTCTCTCCAAGATGAAGAGGAGCCATTGCTGAGCACCCTTTGGGTTCAGCTAGTCAACCAATTACAAATTCATTTAACAGTTGCATTGTCTAGCCCACATTTTACTAGCTTGTTTGGAAGAATGTCATGGGGAACCTTGTCAAAGGCCTTATTGAAATCAAGACATGCTATTTCCATAGCATTCCCTTTATCTACCAAGCTGGTAATTTTATATATTTTTTAAAAAGAGATCAGATTTGTCTGGCATGAAACCCATGTTGACTTTTCACAGACGTGTCCTACATTGCAACCTTCATCTGGGAGGAGTTCCAAACTGTCCTCCTAAGAAGTCCATTGAGGAAAACCACTTTCTGTTCCCCTTTGAGAAATATGTCTCAAAGGAGAACATATTTGCAGCCTGTCCTCGCTGTAAATGGAGCAGGGGAGATAGAATGGGTCCTTTTTTCCTAGGAGAAGCAGCAAGCAGAGTTTTTGCCCACAGAGCTCAGGGCACATTTGATATGAATTTATATCTATATGACAGTTTTTAGCTTTTATTTTGTAATACCCTACATTTTTCCTGAATGTTCTACATTTTGTCATGTCTTGTTCTCCTTTGGACAAGGCACCTGTTCATCCTGCTCTTCTACTCCTAGCAGAAGGTCTTCTCTGCCTGCAGTTTGCTACTGAAAAGGATTGACAAAGGATCAAAGGAATCCTGTCATATTTATTTCATTGTAGAATGGTTAGGGTGCATCTGCACCACTGAAATAATGCAGTTTGATGCTCTTTTAAGTTCTGTAGCTCCATCCTATGGAATCCTGAGGTCTGTAGTTTTATATGGTCTTTACTTTTCTCCGGTGCTTCACAAAAGTACAAACTCCATGACCCTGTAGGATGGTGCCATAGTGGTTAAAGTGGTGTCAAATCGCATTATTTTGCAGTGTAGGTACACCCTTGGTTGCCTTTCCAGCAATATAGCACTTAAAGTAAGGCACATGTCATCCAAAACCATTATCAGAACAAGACAAAAACACAGAAAAATCTAAGACAAAAAAAAGGAAAGAAAGAAAGAAAGAAAGAAAGAGAACAATCTTCATTCGTTGGTTAAAGTCATATTTTGAAGAAAGAGATTTTTCCTCTGGCAGAGGTTGTGCAGAGTTTGTGCCATGGCAGAGAAGTCCCTGGTCCATGTACTCCTGCAGGTAATACAACAAACAGTGAAATGCAAAGAAAAACTTGTCAGGATGAACTAATGAAGGGAGGTCACAACTGGGAAGAAGGGCACTTAAAGGTCTACAGGAAACAAGCTGTTGGGAACTTTAAAGGAACAACTGGTATTTTGAATTGGATCTGAATCTAGATGGTTATAAGCAGATAATGCAATTGTACTGACATAAATGTGTGTGTGTGTGGGGGGGGGGCAGAAATGTTATATTTTTCAGTTAGACATAACCAGTGAGTCAGCCTGAATCTTTAATCAGTGCCTACAAGGTGACTTGAGGTTTGGTGGTGGAAACAGAAATGAGGAGCAGGCTGATTTCAAGGAAGAAATAACACAGCAGCATTTCAAAACTTCATTGCTTACATGTCAGGACCTGGTTAAAGATAGTAGGAGGAAAAAAGAAGAGCTACAGAATGCACTTTTCAGGCAACCTTTTTCCATTCCAGCTTCCCACTGACTTAATGGACAAAAAATCCCAGAGGTTTAAGCAGTCTATGATGTCTAGTTAGATGCAATTTGCTAATTGTACCTCGGTTTCCAGGTTTAAAGGACTCTATTGTTCAGCAGATGTATTTCCATTTTGTGTAACTCTGCTTTGAATTCTAGGCAAGCGATTCCCTTTGATGTTTTTTCATTATACAGATACTTTTCAAACTCAAGTAGCCTGCCAAAATTCCATTAGTATAGTTCTTATTTTTTAAATAAAATGTTACTTCTTGCAATTGGCGGTGACGATTCTTTTCTGATGAAGCAGCTATGTGTGCACACATTTAAGACAGAAAAAGTCAACTAAGAAGTAAATCCAAGTTGTTGTGTGTGTGTGTTTTTTTTTTAGCCAGTTGGGGAAGCCAGTGTTTCCCCTTCTGTTTCCATCTACCTCTCTTTGCCTCTGTCTTTCTCTGAAAAAATTTGTATCAGGTTTGGGAAACATCTTACAGGGAAGAGACCCCTAATGTTTCTCTTGGAGGTTTAAGGGATTAATTGCCAACACCAATATTAGTCGGAAGAGACTTGTACCTTGAGGAAGTGAATTCCAACTCTCACAAACCAAAAAGGTGGGTTTGAGCATTCCCATCTTTACTCAAAAAGCAGAGAGGGGAATAAGTATTGATTTAAAAAAAAAAGAACATTAATGTAGTCCTTATAGTTCCTCCCCCCCCCTTTGTTTTGCTAGTATGACCACTTACACATAACCAGAAAAAGAGGATAAAATATGTTCAATACAACTTGCCTATGTTGATGTATACATATAGATGCAAACCCAGAAATAATTTCAGCAATGTAAATAGAAACACAACACATCTCACTGTAGTGGGGAAGACTGTGCCTGTGTGTATGCTGTTCAGACTGCTGCCCAGCTAACTACTGGTAAACAACCTCAAGGCTGCTGCTCCCCTTTCTCATGGTTATTTTTGAACCAGACTTTAGCAGGACTAGTCCTTCAGAGAACTGTGCTCCAAAGGAAGAGACATAGCCACTTCACCTTTTGCTCTCCAGCCAGTAGATGAATGAGATCTTCTGAACCTGCTTTATGAGGTGTCTCATATGCAATGAATCAGAATAAATTGAATTGGGTTACTACTAGGTTTTTGTTTCAAGTCAGGAATCCTCATGGAGTGCAGTGGAATGCATGTAGGATTGTCATGTACTCCAGTGGAATGCATATAGGAATGTGCAGGGATCACCCCACACCCACTGGCAAATTGTTCATCCTGTGTTCTCTTGAACTTTGCTGGATCAGAATAAACGCCTACTTATACAATATTTTGTTGCCACAGTAGCTAAACAGTTTCCTATGGGGAGCCCAGCAGCAAGATATGAATGCAACTCTTCTTTCTCACATTACAGTATTAGGAAACTAAAGCCGTGTTGTTTAAGATGTAAGTATGAAACAAACACACAAACAAACATAAACATAAAAAAGAGAAACTAATATACAGAAGTCTAGTGTCTTGGTTGCTGAAGAAATATACTGCTATCCTTTCAAGAAACCATTGACAGCCCTCTCCTCTGTCGGTGTAGCCAATCTCCTATCTTAAAATCATCCAGGTTGATACCCATACCTACAATGTGTAGACGTGATTCCCACAGTTAAACATTGTTCTGTATGAAGAACACTATTCATTCTGATTCAGAGAGTTGGGTCCTAGAAAACAGAACAGTGGCAGAATTTCAGGCACACATACACAGAGATAAGGCCCATAGGGTACAATGACATTCCATTGTAAATGGAAATTTCTTGGATTGCATCTTTCCCATGACGGCTGGTGGTTTCCATGTGAGTACATGGGGGTGAATCCATTCCAGATTTTAGTCTGAAATTTAAAGGAGATAACTCAGAATTTCAACCTTATTCTCAAAACATACCCAGCACCTTGGATAGTTCCTTGGAGGTTTAGTAGAACTCTTTTTTAAAGATCATCACCCCACTGCCATGGGAGCTATCAGTTGCCTCAGCTACAATCTTAAACTCCATTAACAGAAAGGAAATCCCACTGAACAGAAAGGAATTGATTTCTGATGAGCACCTTAATTCAGAACTTCAGAGAAAAGCTTTACTAAAGACCTGGCTATTTATTTATTTATGAAATGTATATCTTTTTCTTCAGTGATCAACTGACAAGGGAGAAAGAGTCACTCAAATGTTACAAAGTAACTAAAATGATAGAATACCAGAACTGCACAGGATGAAAAGCTCTGATGCCTAGAAATCTGTAAAAACCTAAAAAGAATTTCATGTTTTTATTTTAACAATGTTTAAACACCGTGAAAAATAAAAAGAATTTCAGTGGAAATTGTAACAAAATAGGCAGAAATGATGGGAAAATAAGCACCAAGTCCCATTTACTACACTGTGATAGTGCTATAATTCCACTTCACCTGCCATGGTTGGGTCTTCTGGGATAAGCTCTGATAGCCTTAAGGCTGAAGGGTGAGGTATAAATACTCAAATAAAATAAATAAAAATCTTGGGATATGCAGAGTAGGGAGGGACATTTAGAATAATAAAATCATAGCGCTGGAAGGGGTCCTATGAATTATCAGATCCAGCCCCGGCAAGATCTTCACTTATAGACTAGGGCATCCCCAGCAGGTAGCTGTACAGCCTCTTTTGTCTCTGTTGAACTTCATTTTATTAGATTTAGGCCAGTTTTCTAGCTTATCAAGGTCCTATAAATAATCAGACATCTTGCTAGACACCTCAACATTTGGAAACAAAAAACTGTTTATGATTGTTGTCTAAATGGTTGTGCCAGATTTTAAACTGCAATTCCAAACAGGGGTGGGGAAGGACTGCTAGAATAAGAAAACAGCCATAACTCATAAGGAAACTACGATAGAAGCCTAAAAAGTTTAACAGATTTTTTTTTGTTTGTTATTCAAGTTGCATGCCCAGTTTCCAGTTGAAAGTTAAAATTCAAAGTGAAGGGCTTCTCAGGAAAAAAAAAAAAAAAAACATGGGTTATGCCACAACCCATCAAGAAATCATATTAGACACTTCAAAATATAACATAAACCAAGTTGCTATTTACAGCTGAAGAAGCCTAATGCTCTGCTGACAAATCTCTGCAAAACTGAAGAAAGAAGAGCGGGAACCAGACTGGTAGGAAGAGGGCAGACCTCTGCTTGAATTTCATTCTGGAAGCACCATGGGGTGTTGCAGCCCTCAGTGTAAAGCTTATATAAGGAAATCTCAGGTATTGCCTCTTGCAAGGTAGTAAAATGTACAGCACCTTGTGCACTTGGCTGGTTATGCAAGTGGGACATGAACCAGAGTACTACTTATGGTTCTTACCAAAACGTCAGTGGCCAGTTTCAAGTCAAAATTCCAAATGAGAAGCTTCCCAGAAGCAGAAATAGGGAAGCTGCCAGAACTCATCAGGAAAATTTTTAAAAGGACTAGAAAACAGGAAAATGTTCTCTGAGGCCCTGTATCTAAGATTTCTAAGGTGTTTGGGAGAAGACATGACAGGGCTATGGTACTACTGCTAAAACTCCTGGGGTTCAAAAATGGGGTGTGAAATAGGAGAGTTGTCAAAGGTACCTCTGATAAGATTTCTGCTTTTTTTTTAAAGGGGGTGTAGGAAAGTTCCCACCAGAGCATAGTGGTGATGGTTACATTTGAGTTTTGAAAGTATTTTAAAAACTCACAAGCAAATGAAATTTACTTAATAGAAAATGGATTTTAGGTTTCATGAAGTCCTGCTGGGATATAGAAACAACAGCGTCAGCAAACAATGAGGGAGCCTTGTTAGTCTGGTGCAGCAAGAAACAATAAGGAGTGTGGTGGCACTCGAAAGGCTAACAAATTAACTGTAATGTAAGCAGTAGTGGACTTGCGTCTAATGATCTGGGCTCTAGTCCCCAACACATTAGGCTTCTATCAATCTGTTAGTCTTTAAGGTGTCCCAAGATGTATTGTTCTATAAGCAATCCAAGGCGTTTTCTCTCTAGAGACACTTTACCTTTCAAACTGTGTTTTTCCTGTTTTCCTGACTGCTTTCCAATGTTTCCTTCCCAACAATTCAACCACAATCTGGTGATCATTAATAGAGTTGTAAAATATTTCTATTCTCAGATGCAAATATTTCCATGGATCTGCACAGAATCAGCTGTGTGGTCCATCTGCCTTTGCCTTGCCTTTCTCTCCATTCTTTCCCATAGTTTTCTTTTGTTTGTTTTTTTCAGGGGTGAGGGATAGCTCATCCTCTATATGACAAAGTGGACATTTGGTGCTGCAGTCTGGGTGTAGGGGAACTGAAAAATGAACAAAGTGGAACAGAAAGGGAAGCTGCTTGAATGTATATCTACATGCTTCCAAACATATACAGTAGAGTCTCAATTATCTGTCTGTTGGTCATCCAACATTCTGGATTATCCGACGTCACAGCTGCTTGGGGGCATGGCTGCAGGCATTTTCACATCCACAGACATGCTTCCAAACATGGTGACTGTGATGGACAAGGAGAGAAGGGCAAGTGAAACATGGCCCCAAAACATGACTCCAAGAGTAACAGCGGTGGTGGCGGGCAGGGCGAATACCTCCAGGCCCCAAAATGTTTGCAATTCATAGTTATTTCAAGGCTTTTCTTGGAATCTCCGGATGATCCGACATTTTTGGCTATCCAACTATCAGCCCACCTGTTTATGTTGGATAATCGAGACTCTACTGTACATAGCTCCTAATTTTCTGCAGGAGCATCTCAAGGTACATGTTCTGTGCACCACACAGTACCTGGGTAACCTATCTGATTGGTGAGCTGTTTTGTTGTGAAATACTAGTGTTAACAATGATGAAAGTTCATACTGTACAAAAATAAAACAATGGAATAATTAAAACTGAGGAAGAAAATATATCCCCCACATAAAACTTTGCATAATACATTGTTTCAAAACAAGCGATCAGTAACTTGTCTGGGATATATTCTGCCTACTGTTCTTGTCATTTTCCTGGCTAACTAGTTTTGCCAGCAGCTCAGTGTCTCCTCCTCCTGACCAATCACCCCAAGCCAAAGCTTAGGAAGTTATTTTGTTTAAAAAACAAAAACAAAAAACCAAATAGATAATGTATGATTTCAAGGTTTCCCAATATTTACCAATATAGGCTGAAATCCTGTTGGGGTTTCAGTGACATAAGTGGTTTGAGTGTTGGACCGTGACTCTGGAGACCAGGGTTTGCTTCCCAGCTCAGCCATGAAGCCCACTGGGTGATCTTGGGCAAGTCACATGCTCTCAGGGGAAAGTAATGACAAATATCCTTTTAACAAAGCTTGTCAAGAAAACCCTGCCATAAGTTGGGAACAAAGGCATACAACGACAACAAAGTCAGACTTAACATCATCACAACCCACTTTTTTGCTTGTTGCAGTGATCACAATTTTGTTCTGATCAGACAGTGACCAAAACCCCCTTCAAATCCACCTTGTAAGCAGCACAGTACCTCCTATGTGGCCATTTTAATGTTGTTGGAGAGCATGTGGATTAACAGGGGTGCATCCAGCTGTTTTCTTGCAGCTAGACATGTTGCAAGGATATCATCTGCAGGAACCTTCCAAGGATCCCCAGAGGTTCTTATAGATGCCTGCAGCACACTAAGCTACAGTGATATAGCTGGCCATGTCCCTGGTGATTTCTCTAGCTTCTCACAACACTGAATTACTGTGTAGGGGGTGCTGTGTTATTTACAAGGTGGATGTTATGGAAGTAACACCAGGAGATGTAACTACATATACAATAAACACGTGTCTCTTTATGTGGGGTCCCAGCCAAAGTTACAATTTAAAAGCGCAGAGAGATGCAGCTGGAGAGATACATGACTGAAGAGAGTAACAAGGATCTGTGAAACAGCAGGAGGTGTGATTTATGTCAAGCACTGAGCCTGGATTCCCACAATTTCACAGATCCTTGTTTCCCTCTCCAGTCATCTCTCTCTCCAGCCTCATGTCTTGCAAACACAGTACAGGTATGTACTAAGCTACTTGTATTCCAGAATCCATCTACACACACGCACACACACACACAATCCAGTGTAGAAACACTTCTGGGCCCAAGCGTTTAGGATAGGATGTACTCAGTCTCTATCAGATAAGTAATTAATATACTTTTCCCATCAGGCAAATATCCAGATCATTCCATGTCCCAAAACAAAGCATTAATTTCAATTGGTTTTTAGAGGCCCCAGTATTTGTCATCTCTATAGTTTTACAGTGTTCAAAAGAAGGTGGTGTAATGGATCCTTTGAGATTTCTCATAGTTGATTTCTTTTGGCTTGGTGAATTATGGAGGCACATTTTACATAACTATTATAGTTGATGCAGGGATTCTTTTACGTTGCCTCTGTTATCATATAGGGCCCTTTCACACTACACAATTGTAGGGCTATGGTCCCCTTTAAACTACCATTGCTTATGCTTATTGATTTCTGAGATTTGCAATTGGTGAGGCACTAGAGGTCTTTGGATGAGGATTCTAAATGCTCCTTCCCTAAACTACAAATCCAAGGAGTCCATAGGGTGTGACTATTGGTGTTAAAGTGGAATTATAGTGTTATCATTACTTGTGTGAAACAGCTCATAGATGGAAAGTTAACTTTTACTCACAACTGTTTTTCACAGAATCATAGAGTTGGAAGAGACCTCAAGAGTCATCAGATCCAACCCTCTGCCATGCACTAATAATACACAATCAAAGTACCCCCAACAGATGGCCATCCAGCATCTGTTCCAAAACCTCCAAAGAAGGAGATCTATTTTCCAGATCTGTTTTCATTGTTTTTAAACCTTCCTTATTTCCTTTCTCAAAACGTAAACAAATTTTTCTAGGAAATACCCTGTTACAGGATTCATAAGAACATTTTTTTAAAAAAGAGCTCACCCCAGCTTTGCTTTGAATGCCTACTTAATACTATAGACATAATTTTTAAAACCATCACTTTAGTTTTCCAGAGGAAATTAATATTTGTAACTGAAGAATGATTATAGGTTTCTCACACAGCTATCTGTCTTGGAAGCACATTCTCCAAATATGAACTTTGTTTTGGAAAAATAACAAGGAAACACTGTCATTTAATATTGAAATCTGGACTGGTAGCAATTACTTGTTGTTGTTGTTGTTGTTATTTGATTTGAAAATATTAATGCATACCATCACAATATATTTGATTGGGCATTCAAAATGGCAAAGATTTGGAAAATGTAAGTAATCCATTTGTTATGACATGAAATTCCAGATGATACAAAATCATAGAATCATAGAGTTGGAAGACACCACAAGGGCCATCCAATCAAACCCTTTCCATGCAGAAATACACTAACAACAATTAATCAAATACAGAAATGTATACTTAATATCTTAAATTTCTAGTCTCAACTGGAGTAATCTCACTGAATTCCTTGTTAGCCCTCTATGTAAATCCCATCAATTTATTGGGTCTACTGCACTAGGATTAGCAATTGGATCTGGACTATTGAGTTACTAAAGTTAAGATAGAAATAATGGACACAGTCTAGATGAGGAAAACACAAAAAGGAAAATTAGGTTAAAAGAGGAGCAACAATCCCTTTATTAGGGCCAACTAAAATGCCACAAACGTGTGCAAATGTTTAAGTTCTCCTCCATCAGTCTAGGGCTGCATCTGCACTGCAAAAATAACTCATACTAACAACCTTATTATTTTCTCTGGATTTTCCAGGAAGATGTGGAGCCCTCTGTTGTGATGCCAAGGAAATGTTCACATGAGTGTCCTACTGTGCCACCACCACAGCCACTGTCATGGCGTCTTGCTTGCTCTAAGGTTAGAACAAGGAGCCCAGCATATGATCAACATGGGCTGTCTTGTTCTTATCTCAAAGTGAGCAATGTGCCACTCCTGCATCAGGTGCCACAGTGGGTTGCGCATACAAACAGCTGCCTGGCATTAGAATGGAGAGCCCCAAGTAATGGGGGGAGACCAGGGATGCTTCAGGGCCAGAACACCCTGGGCTCAGTATTGTGCAGACAGGGCCATAGGCAATACAATCACTTGTATAACATTTCTGCCAATATAACAAGGTTAGCAGCACTCTGAATAGGGTACCCCTTATAGTTAGGTGCCAAGAAAGTGCAGCACTCTTGCCATCCTCTGTTTACAGAAAGGGAACTGGGACTGATGTAGAGCAGGAGTTGATATAGACTCTGCCTGGAGCATGGGGCCAGAAGCCCCCGTTTCTATCTTCTAAATTCCACCCTCTGTGCCATAGTCCTTGCCTCCTCTTCCTCCTTTACCTCTTGTGCCTCAGGTTCTAGAAAGAACTGTAACCCTTCCTTGTTGGCTAATAAATGCTACAATCTACCGTGAAACCAAATTCAAGTGCTCGCAGAAAGTATTTATAGTATGGGTGGGATTTTTTTTGTTTAGGGTTTTTTTTTGGCTTTAGCCATAGTGGTTAAGAAATGAATATTTTAATTTAAAATGAAAACACACCAGATTTTGGGAGGTATTTAAATTATTGTGAATATTTGCACAGTCTTGATTAATAGGGGCTTTTGCCTTAATACAGCCCAGTTGTTGTATTTCTTTATTTTTGACTTCTTTATTGCATGCACCTGTTTCAACTAACTGCTAGCGATTTTGAGACTCCAAAACTTCTGATTGGCTTACAGCCAGGAATGGCCTCTTGTTCCCACACTGAATATGAGCTCAGCCTTCCAAAGCTACAGCCTGAAAACCCTGATAATAATACACAACCTTCCTTTTGCTTTTGAGAATAGGCTGGACTGATAGCTTTCTTTTTTTAAAAAATTATTATTCTACTTGCAGCCTGATATTTTTTAATGGCTGTGTAGTCCAGGCCTTAGGGTCATAAGGAGTTCAGGAGAGTTTTGCCTGGTTTTAGATTTCATTATGACCCATTCATGCCATTTTGTAGTAATCCTGTTGTCCACCTTCATAGTAAAATTTGTCGTATCCAGTGTCATACACAAACAAACGTGTTTGAATGTCAGCCTAACAGATGTTATATTTGTTTCTCCCCACTCACCCCTGTTCCCAATGACAAGTCCTTTGTTCTTGTTAACAGCAGAATAAAATCCTTACAATCTTTTACAGAAACAAAAATGAACACTGTTAGTTATTTCTAAAACTTTGAAAAGTTGCTTGTGGACTAAAGCTTCCAAAGTCCCCCCGCTGGTATAGCCTCATGCTGTTGAATTCAGAATCACAAAATGTTGCAATTCTAGTTGCTTTTGAGAAATGGGAAATAGAAATTACTTTTTAAAATGTACAGTTAGAATGGTAACCAAGTACTTTTGAGGTTTTGGGTCAGTTGCCTTCCCACATGAGCCATGTGAGCTAGCTACCACTGCCACTGTAGGCAAAAGTCAATCTACAGTCAGAACAAGGTGTCCTGCTTCATTCTGACCACAGAGTAGACTCACACACATGTAAAGCAGCCTGGCAGGGATGCTTGCAGAGACACTGTCAAAAAGCAGCCTCTTGTCATCACCCCATTTGGTTATGGGTTTTGTGGAAAACCTGTAGCAAAAGATAAGTCTTCTAAATGCAGGACAAGGGATGGAAACCCCAAATTGGGTCTGGGCATTGTGTAAACAGCCTGGATTCAATTTGGAGTTTGAGGGTGTGTAGTGTAACGTGTACACAGCCAGCCTGGAGGAAATTTAGGGTATACAGGTAATGTCAACAAGCCCCCAGTTATGTCTCTGCTCTCCTCTGGAGAATATGAGAGTTGTGCAACATTGCATTTCACCTTTATATAATTGTAAGTCAGTTTACTATATAAACTCCTAACAGGATGCCAGATATATTGTTGTTGTTGTTGTTGTTGTTGTTGTTGTTTTAAAAAAGAAATAAATGAAAGAGAAAGAGAATATAAGTAATTAAAGGCTTCCAGGCCGGGGGGGGGGGGGGGCTGAAAAGCAACTAAAAGGCTCTTTAATTAGTAATATTGCTGCTTGGCTACACAGAAAGAAGTAGTAGTACTTTGTTGTTGTTATTGTAGTAATACTTTGCCTGTCCACACAAGTCAGGATGGTTCAGGAACTGGAAAAAAGGCAAGAGGCAATGTCGCGATTTGGTCCTCTATAAATAATGATCGAGCAAAAATAGTGTGGGAGCCTTCCTTAAAATAAACAAGCAATTATATGATGTCATTTTTTAAATTTCATTTTAATTGATTAAATATTGATTTAATTAAATTGATTAAATAGCCACTCAGTAGAAAAAATAAATGATCTATCCAGAAATAAAAATGTTGTTCCAGAATGACTGTTCATAGAGCATGTCTGCACTGTATATTTATACAAATTTCATACTATGGTTCCATCCTAAGGCACCCTAGAATCTGCAGGTGGTGAGATTTTCAAAATTCTCTGCTAGAGAGCTCTAGTCCCCTCTCCTGAATTGCGTTTCCCAAGGCACCCTAAAAGCCTGCATACATTACAGGATTAAATTGGTTTAAGATACTTTTCTCAGGGTGCCTTAATATATAGCATTCATGGGAGGATTGTAAATATTTCAGCAAACTACAGGTCCCAGGATTCCTTACTGGAGTCATAACAAATGAAGTGGTTTAAAACTGGTATAAATCTGTAATATATATACATCCATAATTTCAAGTCTGATAGCATATTACCTTTAGACATTACCTGTCCTGCCAAATGGTTTGGCAGCCAGTACACAATTTCTAAAAAGAGAAATGTTGACCCTTAATCTTGCCCAGAAAGATTTACAGTTACCTATGTGAGAACAACCTATAGTTTTCTTAGTTCACTGGGGAGGGGGGGGGGCTACCCAGGCATGTACATAGATTTGCTTTTATTTCATGTATTCCAAGGCCTCATCTTGAGTCTGAAAACAGAGTCTTGGCTGCAGTAACATTTATATTCTCCCTATCCTCCAGGTAGCTCCAGCTGATAGATACAGCTCTCCCCATTCCTATGTTCCTTTTCCAACTACCCTATGAAGTAGGTCAGAAAGAGTGTGTGTGAGTGGTCTAAGGATACCTGGTGAGTTTCAATGACTGGCTTTAAACCTGCATTTCCCAAGTATCCATCCCAAACTGTGAACAAGAGCTTGGAAAAATTACTTCCAGAAACCCTAGCCCCTGACTGTACTTACAGGAAGACACTGGGAGTTTAAATCCAAAAATTATCCTTTCGAAACTTGGCTATCACCACTATAGCTCACTGTCTGGTAGGAATGGAGCTGTGCTTCTACCAAATGTCCAAACTGCTGCCATTCTTTTGCCCAGAGGAAGAGAGATGCTGCAATATTATTACCATAATAGGCCCCAGAGAAGGAGTTATTCTTGGGACAGCTATGCAGGCAGTTTCTCTCCAAGATATAATCAGAAAAGAAACTATATTCTTTCCAGAATATACAAATTTTAGATACAGCCCTTCCTGAAAGGAAATACTCCTCTGTAATTATTACTAAAAGAGCAAATCTTTGGCCTTCCTGGAACATGGGGCCTACTGGAAGAAAGCCAATATGAAGTTTGTGAGTATTAATGTTGAAAATAATGGTGTTCATGGTGAGGATTTGAGAACCATTTAATGTGCACTGTAGGGACGCAGTGGCTTAGTAGTTAAGATGCCAGTTCTGATGATCATAAAGTTGGAAGGTTGGCAGTTTGAGCCCCAAGTGCTGCATCATGGGACGAGCTTCCGTCATTCTTTTATCTGATCTTTATTCACCACCTCAATATCCTTCTACCCTCAGAAAGCTTTCATTGTATTACTATGATATATGAATTGGGAGAGTATGGGAAGGGGGCTGGTGGTGGTTCAGAAATGTGGGGTGGCTCAGAATCAAACCAAATGATTTCTAGACTTCAGGAAAGCAATTCAGCTTTTTTCCAAGCTACTCCAGTGATAGCCCAGGGGGGACTCACCTAATGCATGCCCACTTGATTTTCACAGGAGTATTTATTGTCTCCCCTTCAAGGTTTACATTCTATTGTACCAAAAAAAGATGGCTAAAACCTGATGAATGCCAACTGTAGAAGAACTTTTTTTGAAGGCATTCCCAAAACCTTTCCCAAAGCCCAAGCTGGAAGAATGATCTAGAAAAGAGATTGCCAACAGTAAGGGAAGTGTCACTTGGATCAAGTTTTCCTGTTCACCTGCAGTATCCTCCTCCTCTACTCAAGATCAGAAATACACTTGGATAAGTCAGTGTACAATTGATTGGAAGTGGGGACATAATTAATTTGTAAGTGACACGAGATGCAGCAAGATTAGTACTATCAGCAAGGCTTAGTGCGTTGGAGTTGGTGGGTGGGGTCTGTTATATTTCAATGTTGCTTTCCTGTTAAGCCTTGATTATTCCTTGTAATACAAAAAAATCTCTTGCATTTGTTGCATTCAGTGGCAGCAGGTAGTTCCAATGTCAGTGGAGTGGTGAATCTGATCCACATTTTAAGCCAGACTTCAAAGGCACCAAACCCTATCCCTGAAATAGGTTCAGCACCATGGATAGTTCAAAGGTTAGTTTTAAGGTTCAAACTAAAATACAAAGCAGAATTGCCACTTCATGGCATGAAAACTATCAGCCACCACTAATTGCATTTCTTTCTTTTTTTTTTTTTGTTATGCCTAAATTTATCAGTGTTTTGTAAAAATAACATCTCCCACCTTCCACTCTGTCCTGAAATATGATGCATTTTGTTAAACAATGTTTACTACAAGCTGTTGTGGGAACAAACCAGTGTGGAGAAACAGCATATCAGCCAAGTCACTAACTTTATGCAGATTTTGCAAAAAAATATTTTTTTTTTACTACAGGCCCCAATATTTGCCATCTAGTTGTCTGGAAAATTCTTGGAACTGTAGTAAACAAATTAACAAACAAACAAACAAAAATCTACCTTTTCCAAGTGTGCATTTATGTATCAATTTTTCTCCAATGAGCTGAATGCAGTAATAATAATAATAATAATAATAGTTTATTTATAGCCCGCTCCTCTGTTCATACACTCGGTACACATGGCTCTCCTCCCATTCCCCACTTTATTCCTCCAGATACCCTGTGATATTTCTGAGAGAGACAGTGAGTGGCTCAAGGCTATCCAGTGAGTGTCATGACTCAGTGGGGTCTTTAACCTGGCTCTTCTGAGTCCCAGTCCAACACTTAGGAGAGGAACCCTCCTGGCTAGGATTAACAAGCAAATGGGTAAAAGCAAGTAATGTGTGCATGTCTCTTTAAGTTGTCTATTGACTTATGATGACGCTATTAATTTCATGGGGTTTTCTTAGGGTGTACTATAATAGTATTTCTCAGGAATACACCTGAGAAAGGTGCCACCTTGGACCAAGCACAGTGCATTGTTCTTATCCTCAGACAGAAAATGAGAGTTAACCTAATATTAACTACTGGATTTATTTGTTTGGTTTACTAATAACTTGTAGCATTTCTATAGCAACAAATAAAAATAGCTCTCTGTGTATATTCCAGTAAAAAAACCCATAAAAATGAAGTAATAGAATCATAGAATCATAGAGTTGGAAGAGACCATAAGGGCCATCCAGTCCAACTCTCTGCCATGCAGGAGCTCTCCATCAAGAGACAAAAAAAATTGAAGCAGAATAAAACCGGAAACAGCAATTAATGGCATGGTACAGATGGCCCAAAAAGGCCATCCCCGCACCGTAATTCGAGCTGGGGAGCACATGGAAACCGCATGCTCCCCAGCCCTAGCGTGTATGGACGGCGCCATTTTTATAGTGCTCCATCCATATGCGTGCACTGCCATGATGTCATGGCACGCGCCATGTTTAGATGGTGTGGCACATGTCTGGCATTATTGCACTGCAGGAGGGCTTCCTGTAGTGCAAGAAGGGTCCTTGGTGCAGCCTTCACATGGCTGCGCCAAGGATCCCAAGGGGAAAGAGGCCTCAGGTGTTGGCCCCTTTCTCTCCTCAGGAGCGCTGGAGATGGTGGGGTGCAGGGGTTGCCAAGGGCACCTGCTGCACCCCGCTTCAGGCCATGGAGAAGCGGCAGTTTACCACTTCTCCATGGCCTGGGGAAGTGGCAGATTGGAGCCACAAGAGGTGCCGGTGAGGCAGCCCTGGCCCCAGTCCAGTGCTCAAAGGGGCACTTACAGACCGCCCCTTTTGAATGGTCTGTAAAACCCCAATGTAAGGGCAAAGAATGAAATATGTGATAGGGCCAAAAGAATGTGAGTTCCAGGGGCTACTGGGCATTATTTATTTATTTATTTATTTATTTCCCATCCTTTCCCCAAAAGTGCTCAGGGCAGCTCACAGTACAATTAAAAGCATACAAAAATAGTATATTAAAATAGAATTAAATTATTACAATATTAAAATAAGTTACATATTAAAAGAATAAAATACAATTAAAATACAATTAAAAAGAAAAAAAATGTTAAAAATACTTTAAAACAACACAACGCCATCCTATGCTTTAAAGTGTATATTTTAAAAACCTGTCTAAATAGGTCTTTGCCTGCCAGCAGAAGGATAACAAGGAAGGGGTCATTCTGGCCTCTCTGGGCAGGGATTTCCAGAGTCTAGGGGCAGCAATGGAAAAGACCCTCTCTTGTGTTGCCACCAACCATGCTTGTGATGGTGGTAGGACAGAATGCAGGGCCTCTCCCAAAGATCGCAGAGCCCAGGCCAGTTTATACATGAATATATGATCTGCCAAATAGCCTGGACCTGAGCCATATAGGTCAAAACCAGCACTTTCAATTGTGCCGTGAAACAAACTGTCAGCCACTGGAGCTGTTTTGAAGAGGGGCATTGTGTGGTCTATGTAACCTGTCCCTGTTAACAGCCTTGCTGCAGCTCTTTGCACCAGCTGAAGTTTCCAAACACTTTTCAAAGCAGCCCCATGTAGCATGCATTACAGTAGTCCAAATGCATTTAAAGCCCTATATGGCTTGGGTCCATCCTATCTCAGGGACCGCCTCTTCCCATATGAGCCCCCTCGCATGCTCTGATCCTCTGGGAGGAATCTGCTACAACCCATTAAGACCAGACTATCGCAGACCTCTCTGCCATCGCTCCCAGACTGTGGAATGACCTGCTGGATGAGCTGTGTCTTATTAAGACCCTGGATGGCTTTAAAACTGCCACCAAGATGCATCTCTTCCGGCAGGCCTTTCCAGACAGTGGCTAACCTTCCCTGGTCTCCAAGACACCTATCCAGCCTTCCCCAGCCACATCTGATATCATCTCGAGGCTGTCCATAAATCTGGATTTGGATATATTGTATTGTTTTTTGTTTTTATTGTTGTTTTAACCTTGTGCTAGTTTAATCTTATTTTAAGGGGTGGGAAGAGGGATTGGGATGTAACATTTTAATTATACTTGTTTTTAAATGTTGTACCCCACCCCGATTGCTCACTGGTTTCATGTATATGTTAAATAGCATAGAGAACAACACAAGACCCTGAGGAACCCCACAGGCCAATGGCCAGGGGGTCGAGCAGGACCACCTTGTGATTCACCCCTCCAGGAAGGAATAGAGCCACTGTAAAAGTACTTCCAAGCCCCATCCCAGAGAGGCAGCCTAGAAGGATACTATGGCTGATGGTATTGAAAGCCACTGAGAGGTCCAGCAGAACTAGCAGGGACACATTCCCCGTGTGCAGTTAACTGCGTAGGTCATCCACCAAGGTGACCAAGGCTGTCTCTTTTCCATAGTCAAGCCTGAAACCAGATTGCAATGGATCTAAATAATCTGTTTCATCCAGAAACCCCTGGAGTTGGGAAGCCACCATGTTCCACTACCATGCTCAACAATGGTAGGTTGGACACTGGCCAATAATTATTCATTATAGCAGGATTGAGGGGACACTTTTTTAAACAAAGGCCTTACAACTGTCTACTTTAGGAAAGATGGAACTCTGCCTTGCTGTAGGGAGACACTGACTACCTACTTCACCTACTTCACACACTCAGCCAGTCCTCCTCTGGCCTGTTTGCTAAACCAAGATGAATAAAAGTCTAAGACACATGAGGTGGCGTTCACCTTTCCAAGGATCCTGTCCACATCATCAGGCTGCACAAGTTGAAAAATATGCATTAATACTGGACAGACAGATGCCAAGGTTACCTGCTTCTGCCTGCTGATCCATGAAAATTATAGTTATTGAAAGACAACGTAGTTATTGAAAGACAACATACACACATGCACACACACACACACACACACACACCCCTTTGGTCATGGCCATACTAAGTCATTGTCCTACAGGGGATGAGTGGGTAGCGTCAGATGCACCCCAACCCCCATTCCACATATAGAAGATGGCCAGATTATCAATTGAATTTTACTGGATTGCTGGTGATATAATAACATCCTCCACCACACCTGGGGACAGGAGATCATTTATTCTGTCCTTCAAAAGAAGGGAACAACTAGAAGATTGGGAGAATCTAAGGATTTACCATTCCTTCTTCCCAGCATCTCCCAGCTGAAGTGGGTGCCTCACTCTACTTCATGACAGAGCTACCTCTGGCTTTGTTTGAAACAACTTCTAATTCAAAAGAGGGCTATGGAGGGAATGAATATGCTGGTATAGGGTTGCCTGAACATCCTTGAATTACAACACAGCGAGGACATAAAAAAGTTCAGGTTCCAGACAATGTCTGGAAGATTCTATGAACTTCTAGTAATTGTAGACTTGAAGTAGCAAACTCACAGATTGTGAAGAAATCATGAAGCCCAGGTCCTAAGAGAGAGAGAAAAAATACATACTTTGAACTGAAAAAGACATTGACTTTGTTCCTATGGCATCAGTTTGCCTCTGGATTTAGATACTCTGGATTCCTTTGTCACATCCAGTTGGGACAAAGTCAAATAACAAAAAAAGATACTCCCTTCCTAAACTGACAAGAGTACAAGATTACATTGAGCCACGGGGGCCTGGGCCATTTCCTGTAGACCATAATAGGCTATAAAGAAAGCCAAAGCTTGAGGCCTGGAATTACTGCACTAATAAACCTTAAATACAATGCATATGGCAAAACATATGCTTTGTGCTTTAATCTGCAGAAATGATCTACAAAAAACAAACACAAAAGAAACATGGCATTCTTCCATTTTCTCTGCTTTCCCCATTTCCTGTTCAGTGTTTTGTATGCATGCTTTTATTTCCAGTTTTTAATTATGACCTACATTTTTGCCACTGGATTTCTTTGCATAGATGAGTCCAAAGTTTGCTGCCAATTCTTAATAAATACAGAGTGGGGAGCCTGAAAGAAAGGAGGAAGAAGCTGAAATCATATTTTAATTGCTTGGCTCGAAACTTCCTTTGGGTAAATAAGGTGTGCTTCTATTATATTCCCCATTTTATGTCATGGTAAATCACTCTCTCTCAGCCTCTTAGGATGACATTGGCAAACCTCTTCTGAAGAAACTTGCCAGAAAAACCCTATTATAGGTTCACCTTAGGGTCACCATAAATTGGAATTGACTTGAAGGCACACAACAATAAAAACAAACACATCCTGAAAGTAATTATTTGTACTGCTACGTTTCTTTATATACCTGATTGTGAGTTTCCTGTAGGAACCTGGATGGCCACTTTGAGGAATTGGATGTTGGATTAAATAGGCTTTAGGACTGGACCAACAAGATGCTCAAAGAGCCTGGGAAAATTACTTTCTTATTACAGTTTCCAGAAATACCTTAGCCAGAAAGGCTAGTGACCGTTTCTGCCAGACATTCTGAGAGCTATAGTATGAAGAGTACTTTTTCCAAACTCTGTGCTCTTAGGATGTTCATAGGTGGAGAGATGGGAAGAATATTATCCAAGATACTCCTTCTACTATCACTTCTAGCAACCAACAGCACAGGCATCTCAGTGATTTCTGACAGGGTTGAAAAGGTACTTGATCCATCCTGAAGAAAGTCATCTACTACATCTCGTGCATCCTTCTTTAAAAATATAAGTGAAATGCACATCCATGTTTTCCTTATTTTCTTTAAGGCTTGGCATTAAAAGGAATGGTACTCTAGGGAGATGACCAAAAACTAGATCAGACATGTGTAAGGAACCTTCTGCCATCATTCTTACTGGTGCTGCAGAGGAACAGGCCTGTACATCTCTCTTCAGTTAGTAAAATACAGATTGTATATTTTTGTAAAAGATAGAGCAATTGAAGCAATTTTTTTTTCTAACAACAAACTAACCAAGCAGGCCTTAGTAAGCACAAAGGGTGGTGGTGGGAAATTGAAGGATGTTTCATAAGTCTCAGATCTTCCCACTATGGATCTCTAACAACTTCCACTGTATAGCTGTGGTAGATTTTAAATTTTAAGCTGCTGGAAACCAGTGTTGGCTGAAGAGCAAGGTGTAAATGTAATTAATAAACAAATACTCCGGGATGCTTGTTCCTCAGCAATGGTTTTTGCCAGTCCAAACAGGGAAGAATAGCTGTTATTCTTCCATTTCCCTCTGAACTTGCCTTGAAGAACAGTGACAAATGAAACAAGCAACAGTAAAATAAATAGACCTCTCTGTGTTTAGAAAAGATCTGTCGCCTCCACATGCATCCTAGCCCTGAGCTGTGCCAGGAATTTTGACATTCCTTTGCAAATTAGGCCGGCTTTGTGAATGCAGGTCTGCTTTTTCCTTCCCCCTCTTTTCCCCCCCCTTTTTTTTGCACTGCACAGGAGGGGCTTTCGCCTTTAAGAATCTGGCAGGGGTTCAAGATCAAAGTATTGCTTTGAACCCGCTTGTTAGCCATGCAAAATAAACACAATCCACCTTGCAATTAAAAAGAATTCTCTAAAAAGAGAGAGAGATTTAGAGAGAACTTCTAAAAGAACCTTCCATGCCCGCACACACTGAGCATCTCACTCACTGTGGTTAAGGCCCATCCAGGAGAGGGATAAACCTTCACGAGTCAACAATTTTTAGATTTGCTTTGGCTTTAGATCTCTTCCCTCCACCGCTCCAGTCTCTCTCCCTTTTTCTTGATCACAATTGCAGCAATCAAAGCTGTTAAAAGCAGAGCGGCATCCTGATGTTGCCGCAAAATGTTCCCTCGGCTAATTATTTCCCAGTACAACTGTTCACTTCCTGTGGAGGATTTATGCTAAATCCTATTATCAGTCTTGCTCTGCAATTGCTATTGTCTGGGACTGGAAGCACATCTCAAAAGCTACAGTCAGCCTTTTATCACAAAACATGTGAATGAAAGTTTGACCTACTGTTTGAGCATTTCCCCTTTGAGGTCTTTGTGGAAACTACTAAGCTCCCCCCCCCACCATCCCTATAAATCACAAATGTTGAAATGAAATTGCATTCTCCCCCACCTCGTGGTTACAAGAATAGTGCTGATATTTTAAAAACTTGAAATATCCAATGGTGCTGACATTTAATGTATGCTGGTACCAAATCTTTCCATAACAAATCTGTCCAATAGTTCTGCTGTACTCATGGCAGCTGACATCAATGTTAACATCATCACAATGTTATGTAGCCCAGGTCCTATAGGCTTCCAAGCAACAAAGTCAACAACAAGATGATATGACTTTAAATAACAGATAATATAATAACATCCACTGGCATTCCTAAAGCATCCATGGAAACACCACAGATACTTTTGTATGCCAGTGACACCCACACACTTGCTAGGCATAGAAGGAACCATGGAGGTGATAGTCAATAACACCCTCACCAAAGAAGGAATCATTTGATCTATGGGTCATATGAGGCTGGGTGTGTATCCCTTGTACAATGCAAAAATGGCTGAAAATTTATTTTGAGGGTTGTGGTAGGGTGGGGTGGGGGCGTTTAAAGAAACCAACTTTTTATTTTCTCTTGGGCAGCCATCTGTCTTCAGTCTCTTCTAGCAGCATCTTCCCAAAGAAACATGATAGATCTCTTTATGCTTTACATATGGTACTGTAAAAATTGGGATAGTGACGTTGAACAAGAATCAGGCTAAGTATCCGGTAGGATTCATTAATATAATTTGGTCTGATTGTGGGTGTCCAAGACAACAGGCAGAGATCTTTCTTAAACTTACTGTGTGAGAATGTGGAAGTGGAAATGCTGGTGATCAAACTTGGGATGTTCTTTATGCATGAAATTATATTACTATTGAGATCTGACACCTTTCTCTTTGTAGAGCCAGCATATTGTACTAGTTTGATAGTTGGACTTGAAGTGTGGGAGACTAGGTTTCAACTCCTGCTTAGCTATGGAAACCCATTGGGTGACCTTGAGCAAGTCAGCTTCAGAGAAAGACCATGGAAAATGTTCTGCGAGTAAACTTTGCCAAGAAAACTCTGGGGGAGTTGCCATAAATTGAGATTGACTTGATAACACATAACAGCAGCAGTGGCAACCTCCTCCTCCTCCTCCTCCTTCCTTCCTTCCTTCCTTCCTTCCTCCCTTCCTTCCCTCCCTCCTTCCCTCTCTCTCATCCAGTCAGCATTTTGTAAGTGTTTGTTATTACAAACATTAATCTTTGGCAACAGGGAATGAAAAGTATTCAAATAATGAATTTGATTCAATCATGTCCCAAACATTCTGCTTCTCGTTTTATTTGTTACTCTTTGGTGGGGTGGGAGAGCATGTTTTTGAACAAGATGTTGGTCCAGGCACGAGGAGGGGAGATATTATTCTCTCTCCTACTGATATTTCACTGGAAAAGGTGTTTTGGAGTTTCGGCCACATGCTCATCCATCTAGAAGACATTAAATTTATGATAAAGCCATTGTTGCAGACCTAGTGGGAACAGGTTTTTCAGTGAAACAGCATTTCAGTAAAATGCCATTGTTGAAGCAAAAGGCATCATAGAATTTGGAGTCATTCCAGTGAATTATTATTTTTTAATCAGAAGGTCAAATTGTTTTTTTAATAGCCCTAAAGGTAAAAATACCAGATCTTACCACATGAGGGCACATTCAGAAGGGTCACGTGCAGAAATATATAAATAATGTGATGACTACCTGCTTGGATGGAAGGATGGATGGAATGATTCATCAATCTAAGGTGAAATTTTATCTTGATGTTATTGTATATGTACTAAATTAAGACTTGGACCTGAGAGGTGTTTTTGTAGAAGGACCAGCCTGAGGACCCCAGAAAGAAAAAAAAATGTTAGAAAATGTTGGAGGAGATGGACAAAGTTTTCAAAAGGTAACATGGTCAAATAGATCCACAGGTCTTCAAGGATGAGGATGTATCATACCATCCTGATTTCACATCCTGTTTTTCAGCGATCTCTTGTTTTGCACAAGGGACATTCTTCTCAACCTTCAGCTGAGTCTTGATTCTATCTAGCTATACATAGAAGCATAGAATCAAAGAGTTGGAAGAGACCCCAAGGGCCATCCAGTCCAACCCCCTGCCATGCAGAAACTCTCAATCAAAGTATACCCGACAGATGTCCATCAAGCCTCTGTTTAAAGAGCTCCAAGGAGGGAGACCCTACCACTCTTTGAGGGAGTGTGTTCCACTGTCGAACAGCCCTTACTGTCAGGAAGATCCTCCTAAATGTTTAGGTGAAATCTTTTTTTCCTGTAGCTTGCATCCATTATTCCATATCCTGTTCTCTGGAGCAGCAGAAAACAAGTTTGCTCCCTCCTCAATATGACATCCCTTCAAATATTTAAACAGGGCTATCTTATCATCTCTTAACCTTCTCTTCTCTTCTCCAGGCTAAACATCCTCAACTCCCTAAATCATAGGGCATGATTTCAAGACCTTTCTCCATTTTAGTCACCCTCATTTGGACACGCTCCAGTTTCTCAACATCCTTTGTTAATTGTGGTGCACAGAACTGGACACAGTATTCCAGGTGGGGTCTGACCAAAGCAGAATACAGTGGCAGAATACATGTTGGCCTATCACATATTGTACTAATCAACTTTTATTTAAAAAATTAATTTATGATAATACCATTGATGGAATGCCATGAACTTTAATTATCATACACAGTTTTGTTCATATATGCTACTTAATTAAGATGAACATTACCCTTTCAGGTAATTGTGCGTGCGCGCCTCTGAAGATGCTAGCCACAGATGCTGGTGAAACGTCAGAAAGGAACTATTCAAGAACATGGCCACATAGCCCAAAACCCCCACAAAAAACTATGGATGCCGGCCATGAAAACCTTCAACTCCAGAAAGGTAAAATGTTTTCATTTGGACTATAAATTGGCAAGTTTTACCTATACAGCACCTAAAAGTTTTTCCAGCTGCAACAGTAGAAGGACTTCTTAAGAAATGCAATGTTCTGTGCCTTAGAAAGGCACAGTTAGCTTCACAGAGAACAAGGACAACTCTCCCATCATCACTTTTCTTTTCCTGTATGGCATTTAAACATCTTTTGCCTGATGAAGAAGCTAGTGGAGCTTTGAAAGCTTGCATGATGTATTTTGGGCATTTTGGATGGCCTATAAAAGCCGCACAGTTTCCTTTAAATATGAGGGATTGGATTCAGACTTAGTCATATGCAGAACAGATTCATTGAACCCTCAACCCTTTTGGTTTCAGCTGATCTACTTTATGTCTGGATCCAATCCAATGTTTCCAAAGAAATAATTAATCAGTCTGTACTTTTCTTTTCAGAACAAATGATTAATGAGGACACTATAGGTCTAAAAATATATTCACAAAGATGCATTCATCTTTGTGACAACTGAAAATAATTGTGTTAACATTTCAGATGCTCTACTAATATAAGGACAAACCAAGCTCTTAATTGCACAACAAACTGTATGCACAACAGGAAAGACATCTGTAGTGATTTGGTATAATGCATAAATAGTTTGAATTGGAACACTCTAATTTAATTAGTGTCATTTTAAGAATGATGGGGTATGGGGAGAAATAGGTAAATGTTTGGTAAATTTGCTATAGAAATCTTCAGACCTATTATCTAAGTCTAATAATTAGTGTGTGATGAGAGCTAACTTCCTGTCTCCCTAGCAGTACTGCATATCATGAAGAATTTGGGCTCAGGTCAGTCCAAATCATTTGTAGCATGCCCATGATCCTTGCAATTTATATGAATAATAGTACACACTGAAATGAAACATACTAACACTGACACTAAAACAATACGGTAGTATATTGAAAATACATCCTTGATGCTGAGACCTATATAAACAACATAAATGAAGATCAGCCCAACCTGTGGGTTATTTGATTCAGAACTTGGAAGCTTACTTCATTAAGTTACTGGTGGGTGAGTGTGCCTTCAGGTCTCCTATTGACTTATAGTGGCCCCATTAATTCCATAGGTTTTCTTAGTCAAGGAATACTCAGACATCAGTGAAATCCCTATCAGATTTCCAGATGATACAAAACTGGCATGGGTAGCTAACACACTGGAAGATAGGATCAGAATTCAAAAGGACCTTGATGAACTAGAAAACTAGGCTAAAACTAATAAAATGAAATTAAACAGAGACAAATACAGTACAAAATTCTACATTTAGGCAACTAAAACCAAATGCACAGGTATAGGATGAGGGATACATGGCTCAGCAGTCCTACATATGGAAAGGATCTTGGGGGGTATTGTTGATCATAAGTTAAACATTTGCCATCAGTGTGATGCTGCAGCAAAGAAGGTAAATACCATCTTAGTCTGCATTAATAAAAGCATAGTTTCCAAGTCAAGGGAAGTAATAGTCCCCTTATATTATGCACTGATCAGGCCTCATCTAGAGTGATATTGTCAGTTCTGGGTGCCTCATTTTAAGAAAGCTATAGACAAGTTGGAGCGGGTTCCGAGAAGGGCTATGAAGATGATAAGAGGTATGGGTACTTTTGGTTCATTGTTACACCAAATGCATTTATCCATTCACTTTTGAGAAACTGGAGAGAAAAGGAATTTATTTATTTGCACATAGCATGTTAAGTCATTGAATAAACAAATTTAACTTAGGAACATCAGAAAGGATGGGCACAAAGTAGATCTACTCTGGGAGATCTCTGGGAGCTGTGGAGACGGCATCCAGCAGGAGTGCATTTTGTGTGTGAAAAGCAGGCAAATGGGGACGTCAAGTAGCAGGTTCTGGATGTTGTGAAAGGGCAGTAAGTACTTTGGTATTTAATTAGTTATCACCATATTTTTGCTGCCTGAGATATGAGGGTGGAACTTCTTTGAGTAATTTCTTACTATTGTGGCAAGATTACATGGATAAATTTGAATATTCTAAACTTTGGCTTATGGCATATCAGCACAATTGTAACACCATGATACCACTTTAACTGCCATGGCATCACATCCTACAAAATCCTGGAATTCATAATTTGGTGCAGGACTTAGAATTCTTGGAACGCCTCTGAATTATGGCACTGGGCCTTTTTCCCAGACAATTCTAAGTAGTTTCAAAACAAAACAAAGACCTCTATAAATCCCTGGGGATGGAGCCATGTCAGTTAAACTGCTGTGAAATTGCTATAATTCTGCAGTGTGGGTACATTCTTGGTTGAAAGTACCTGTTCTGTCTCATTCCTGACTAAATGACTTAAAGCTCAGTTGTGGTACATAAAACAAGAATTAGGAAATATAACTTTTCTTGGACTACAGTTCCCAAAATTTCATGTCGGTGGGTGAGGGCTTCTGTGAATTTTTTAAAATTGAAATTTCCAAGATCTGTACAAAAGTAAGTTATTGGGCTCAGAGACATCCCTGCCCCACCTCCCCATTTGACCCCTTCCCAAACAACTATTTTGCTCCTGGCTCCACCAGGTGGAGCTTGGGGTTGTAGTATTAACAAAGTAGATGTTTGAAGCCTGATGTCTGTTCAGTCCTGTAGATAAAAGTAAATTTTGCAATATCAATTCTTTCCTTATATTTGTTAATAGGTTTAGCATATTCTCTAAGTAATACAATGCACTGCCTAATTTATATTTTAGACAATACTTGACAGATGGTCCTGATTTTAAATCACTTTTCCATATTGGAGAAAAATGAAGATGGAAAGAAAATGCTACTTACTGTGCCATGAGAACAATGTACAGTGAGGTAGCCATGGACAGAAACATAAGCATGTGCCAGATAGGATGATAACTCATGTTAGGCAGGAAGAATCGGTCACTGTACTGGGAGGAAGGGATGAGTGCAGTAGCTCTTTTCGTTGTTGTGTGCCTTGCTATCATTTCTTGTTTCTTATTTTACTGTATTGTTTAAATGCATGACCTGCATCCTGCCTCACTTTTATTTTTTTAACATTGCAATGTTGACTCAAGAGAAGTTATAGAAATAAAATCATAGCAACAAAATCAAGCAGTGGTAGTGTGCCAGAAAATATTAATGGCACATGCATAGGTGTGTCTTACACAAATGTAAGTTTCTTTGGGGTTAGGTGCAGGGAGCTATACTTTAGCCCTTTACACTGTATCCAAAATCTCCACCCTGCCATAGCTGTCAAATTTTGGGAGGGGTTGTTATCAGTGGAGAGGAAAGTTCAGGGAGTGAAGAGGCTGTTCAGATGGTGAAGATGTAGCTGCTCTGGATTTCATGGGGAAGGAAACGAAGGGTGCATTCCATCTGTGAGCACAAACCCACAACTTGTGAGCTGAGATCGGCTGCTTCTGCATGATAGAATTGCCTCCTTCCCTCCCCCTCCAGTGAGATTTACCTACATGTTGACTCACCTTTCAACAGTTGACTGACAGACAAATGGCTAATCCCAAACAGACTGATATATGTAGCAAAAGAAGCATTCTGCAAAGAAATCTTTGCAAGTACTGCTCCCTAGATTTCCTTTTATTTGATGATGAATTCTGGGATCAGCCATGTGTGAAACACATGCCCTGTTATGAGCTACATGGACCCATTTAATCATGTTCCCAGAAGAGCATATTTTCAGAATAGGGTCTTGGTGTATTTTTTCCAATAAGCAGATGGCAGCATCCAAATTTGGGATTTCTTGTGGAATTTAGAGTTCAGCTCGGTTGAAGCAGATCTCAGTCCCCTTTGCTAAAGAGCCTTTTTAATTAGCATCAGGAAATGTTTTCTCCCTTTTTAGAAGGAATGGAGCTCGATGACCTGATTTCCATAAATATTTTGCTTTTTTCCTTCTACCAAATGTAATCTCTCCCTCTTTCTCATTCTCTCTCTCTCTCTCTCTCTCTCTCTCTCTCCTGGTGAACGTTTTTGCATTGAATCTGATGATGTAAATGAAGCCCTGCCCTTGCTGTCTGGTTTTAGTTACAATGTCTGTTTGTTGACATCTCACGTGAAGGCCTGCTGTGTCTCTGGCTCTGTCTACTTCACTTCCCCTCTAATTAGGCTTTGCCCTCAATTAAGTTAATGATGCAACTTTTTCCTATAGATCATTTGCCCCTTCACTCAATTAGCAGAATACTGAAGGGCGCATCCCTCTTTGGCTAGAGTCACTCGCCTCAGGGCACACAGGCTGTTCAGTACAGAGTAGTATTAGAGAACTGGAAAGGAACCATTTACTGGGAATACATAACCCTACATAATGGGAAGTTTCATCTAAAGTTCTTCTGGACATGAGTTGCAATTCAGCCCATAGCCAAAGTGCATGAAGGATATGTGACATAGGTTCTCTACGCACTAAATGACCCTGGGAAACAGATATTCAGTTGCTAGCAATTCCCGATTCTATTCTTCAGAAGCTGCATATGCACAGAGCAGTGGCAAGTAGCTTTCTGCATATCCAAGTGTCTCCAGTAGCCAAAACCAAGGACTGCAATTGCATGAGACTATCTTCTCATAGAATCATAGAGTTGGAAGACAACACAAGGGCCATCCAGTCCAGCCCCCTGCCATGCAGGAATACACAATCAAAGGATTCCTGACAGATGGTTCTTCAGCCTCTGTTTAAAAGCCTCCAAAAAGGAGACTCCACCACTCCCCGAGGCAGCATATTCCATTGTCAAATAGCTCTTACCATCAGGAAGTTCTTTCTAATGTTTAGGTGGAATCTCATAACAACTGTCAGCCAGTAGCCATTCCACCTGGCTGGGGAAACTTCATAAGACTCGAGAACCCTCATCTCAGGTTTCTTGCTTTCCCTTTCTCTTTTATCTTTTGAAATGGTAAGCTTGAGAGAAATGTCTGTCTTTCTATGACTATAAGCTGCTAGCAATGTCTTATGGCTCCTGTGTTACTGGAATAGTAAATCTGTGCTCACCTTTTGCTCTGGATCTTCTGGGAAGATCCAGAATCGGTTATGACACTGGGTGGCTGTTTCCAATGCATCTCACTGATGGGGTCATTGGTACTTGTTTTTCTTCTTCCTCCCATGTCCTCCATTTGTCTTCATCTTACTTCAGTTGCTGAAAACTGAGTTCAAAGTCTAAAAAGTATTTTTGCATTAATTCATGGGGGGGGGATGGGAAAGGGGCAGAATCTTGTCCTTCCCTGTAGGCTCCAGGAAAGGCAAACTACTGCAGTCTCTCCTAGATTGTCTGTTTTTACTCATTAACAACATTGCCTATCTTGACCAGTCTCTGAAGTTTCTTGTCCATAAGAATCCCAGCTTTAATTCATAAAATGTTGAAGAAAATGTCATATGCTGCTTTTGGAACTTTGGGTGCACATCTGATGTTCCTCCAAATGCACAACACAATGCCCATTAGAGTGTAGACATCAAGCTTTGAGCAACATGTGCATAAGCAGGACTCATGTTAATTGTGCTGGCTAAAACAGATGGGTATTGCAATCCAACAATACCTGGAGGGCCACACATTCCCCACTCCTGTTCTAGTGCTTGTGTAACTATCTTATTTATAAATGTGTAAATATAGTACAGCAGGAGTTAATTTAGGACATTTAAATGATGTCATTAGCAACATCCATGAGAACACCAATTACTATTTATTGCAACACCGCCAGGATGTAACTAAAGCCAGCTAAGCCAAGAGGAAGATTAATCTTCTCAGGAAGAGTTTTGAAATTGACCTTTGATCTCTTTTCTGCCTCTCTCTGTTTATGCCACAGTCATTTCTATTATTTCCCCTCGGATATGCACATTCCAAAGATTTAGAGCCAATAGTTGCGCAAGACGTTGTTTATACTTTAAGTGAAGCACTTGGATGATAAATCTCTGGGTTTTATTCAATAAACACTCTTCATGATTCATGTTAATGTTGTTTTGATCTTTGTTATACAGAACCATCTCCAACTTACCCTACAATCTGAAGTGTTATACGTGCCCTTCCTTCTCTTTTGCATCTGTACCTAATGGCAAAGCAGAATACTCGACATCTCTCTAAGATTTCTAGAACACACAAAACATGTTCATTTCACTAATTTAAACATTGGCCTGGTTATCCCAAATCTGTAAGCATTCTAAAAATATTAATAATAAGGGCATGGTAGAGCAAATGAATATGGTTTAACCACTAGAGGAATGTTAAACAATTCTACACACTTTCTAGCTATGGGGCAAGTCCCACTGGATGCAGTGTAAATTATTTACAGGTAAACATGTGTAGGGGTATACTGTTGACTTCCTATTGCTGGTTTAATAATTGTTTGATGTATCTCTTTTTTAGTCAATGCTTGAGGTCTTGCTGTTCAATGTGTAAGCCAGGTCCGTTGAAATGTTCACGTGCTGAAGGTGATGTGAGGCGATGTGAAAGTGCAGTTGGTGATTCTGGATGTAAGCCAACTGAGGATGGATCAGTGAGATAGAATAGAATGGTACAGTCCAAAGAAAGAAGAATGGGCAAGTATCACTTGTGGCTGAAGATGAAAGTGTCCATGCTTATTAATAGCCACATTCTAAATCAATAAGACAGTCAAACAGTAATAATTTAGTAAATACTTGATGCTGTCTCACAACATCCAGCATTGGCTGTCTAAGTTGACTGAGTCAGTCTCCCTAAATTCTCTACATAAATCTACTGATTGTAGTGTAGTGGTTTGAGTTTTGGATTAAGACTATCTCCATTTGGCCATAAAATGCACTGGGTGACCTTGGGCAAGCCAGACACTCTCAGTTTCAGGATAAACCTCCTCTGAACAAATCTTCCCAAGATAATCCCATCATAGATTCACCTTAGGATCACCACAAATTGGAAACAGCTTGAAGGCAACCGACAACAAGAAGAAAACTATTACAGCACAGAGAGGGAGCACTGACAACATTTTGCAATATGTGTTAGTTTTCTAATTCCTGGAAGGACATTCAACAACGGCATTCAACACCAGCAGTGTGAAACCACACTATCTCAGGATGCCGCCACCTCATTCCTACATCCCTTATCTGCACATGCATTTCTCATCTTATCATATCACAGAAATACAAGTCACAACTTGAAGTTTTAGCGATAAACTGATGAATATTCCTGGATGAACCACCCCTTAGAACAAGCACATCTGAGTCTATTTCCATGGAAACCTCTTGCTTGCATTTTGTGTACATGCCTTTACGACTCCTTCTGCAATCTACATTGGTTGCCAAGAATGGCTAATCCTATTCTCAATTGCAGTGAGTCATTTTTCCTCTGAGGCAGACATTCTTTGCTAGATTATCCTTCTGAAGAATCATCCATTTTTCCTTACTCACAGTAAAACTGGAGAAAAACACTAGGATTTCTGTCCTAGGCTACAAACAAAGTCATGTTGTCAAAACTTGCTATTCTTTTTAATTTGTTGCTATTATCATCTAGTGCCATCTATATATGGAAACTCTTGCCCCAAAGAACTTTCGATCTTATTTTAGGATGTGGCAATGATAACAAGTAATAAGCTTTCGTATAAGCAGATACAGCAAGGGATGGGTAATTGCTCAGGGCTAGATGCTAAAATCCCTTCATAAAGCAAGACTGGAAAACTCAGAACCCTGATATGTTGGTGTATTCCATTTCCATCAGTCCTAGCCAGAGTAGCTAGGGTTGAGGGATAATGAAATTGGATACAGCCTCCAATAAGTCAGCTGGAGAAGACAATATTTCACCAGATGGATCAAGAGTCAGGCTCAATATAAGTCAGTTTCCATATTTACAGTTGCACATTACCAATGGAACAATACAATTAGGATGGAAGAGGAAGCATCTACAGCTGAGGAACCATCAAAGGCAAAATCCAACAGAGCCTGGTCCAATAGATTAGAAGGGGTGTGGGTGTGTATGTAAAGAGAAGACAGGTGGAAAATTAAATGTTCACTAACAGATTGTACAAGTAATTACTTAAATTTAACTAGTTATCCACTGGTATTACTAATAAATATACAGCAAAATAATGTGAGCTAACAGCTGACAGTGTCAGGGCATATAGTAAATTATGACTAGAAATATAACATGGCTTATTAAGAGCACTCAAAGCTTTCCATGACTTGGAAGTTTTCTGATGTTCTGCACTTGACCATCCCTGGCTATCCAGCAGTTTGTCGGCTTTTGAATCCAATGTCATCGAGGAAGGAAGCAAAGAGACAACAAAAGGGACACTTTTGAAGGACATAAGAACATAAGAAAACATCAATATGAGTAAAACAAGGTAAATTTTTGTCTCCTCTAGTGCTCCATGTGTCAGGCACATATAAGCACTCATTTCCATGAAGAGAACCAAAAAAAGAAAAAGGAAAAGGGAGGGGAAAACTGGAAGCCCTTTCACACAACATGCTTATAAGGCTATGATTCCACTTTATCTGCCATGGCTCCAAACTATGAAATCCTGGGAATTCTCAGCCAGAGAGCATCCCAGTGCCTCCCCAAACAACAAACCTCAGATTCTACAGGATGCAGCCATGGCAGTTAAAACTAAATCACAGTATTATAATTCTGTAGAGTGAATGAATCCAGTAGCAATCTTTGACACTCTTCTTTGCCCTCCTTCTTAATTCCCATCTTCCACAACACGGAGAGAAATAGTAATACAGATTAATTTGTTGACTAGCCATTTGTTTTTTAATCCTCCATTTCATTCTCCTCAGCATGAGTATCAAGAGCACCGTAAATATGACACATTACATATAAAACACAGAATGGAGTTGTACTGAGTATTTATTTAAATTGAAAAGATTAACTGAAAGACCTCACTGCTTCTGCAGGCCAAATGGGCATGCATACAAGTTTGAAAGTAGTTACGTCAGTGCCAGGGCAATTCACCACTGGATTGGGTGACATGCTTGCTCCCAAACAGCATTTCATAAAGTCTAGAACACAGCTTGGGAAAGTTACATTTTGGAGTTACAACCCCCTTGAATCCACAAGCCAACATGGCCTGTGGCCATTTATCTGAGGATTCTGGCATTATAGTCTAAACAACTTTTTGCACAGTTTTTCAAGGGGACCATTCACACCACACACTTATCTGCAATAGTTCTATCCTATGGAATCCTGGGATTTGTCATTCAGGGAGGGGATTTAGAATTCTCAACCAGAGTGCTCCCATGCCTCACCAAACTGCAAATCCTTGCATGGTGGTACATTTTAAACAGTTCTAGCCTGATTTACTAGTTTGTTAAAATGTTCAATGCATTTTACTTTATCTATAGAATCAGTTGGTAGTGGAACCAAGAGAGCCAACTTGTCCAACCCTCTGCTTTTGGAGGATTGGTATACCATTGGTATGGAGAGACATTCAATTGTAGTACTCCCCTGCAGTCAAAAATGGCATTTCTCAGGCCCATGTTTCCCAGTTCAGGGAAAATTTGGCCACTCTACTGTCTATTTCTGGTGCAGGGTGAAGCCCCCTGAGGCCCTCCAGATGTTGTTACATTGCAACTCCGAGCAGACTTAGCATAGCCAGTGGTAAGAAATGTTGGCAGTTACCATTTGACAATGTCTAGAGGACCACAGTTGCCCATTCCTGTTTTAGAGCAAAAGTTTAGGTAGTTTGTTTTTTTATAAAAAATACTTTTTAAAAACAGATTATAAGAGTTCATTGTTTCTCTAGAAGAAAAGATAATGTAATCAACACTGAAAGCAAGTCATGCTGAATGTTACAAAAAGGAACTGTGTAGCAGCCAAAATAAAGTCTTTCTCAATGAATCTTTATATAAGCCTCATTTTCTTATCATCTCTTCCTGCTAGCAATTTTTTATGAATCAGCACAGGAACAAACAGTCAAGGGGAAGAGATAATTTAAATAAAAGCATGAAATGTTTTATGTATAGATACCTAATCATTGCTAAACAACATGGACAAGTTTCAAATATCAAAAGCATGTGCTCTCAGTATCTTTTCAAATGCAACAATTCACATTTACAGTTGCAAACCCTTAGACTAAAAAAAAAACACACACACACACGCAAAACAGGAAAAACATGTGAGCTGTGCAGACAATAGAGATAATAATAGAGCCAATATTTGCCTTGGACTTGTGTGTGGTATAGTTGAAATGTGGTGCCGGAGGAGAGCTGTACAGATACCACGGACTGCCAAAAAAACAAATAAATGGCTCCAAGAACAAATCAAGCCTGAAATCTCATTAAAAGCCAACATGACCAAATTGAGGCTACTTTGGACATACTGAGGAAAGGGGTTCCTTTGCTATGTTTCTATTACAGCTGCCAGGGCAGCATTCTATGGAATCCTGGGATTTGTAGTTTAGGGAGGGGCATTTAGAATTCTCAGCCAGAGAACTCTAGTGGCTCATTAAACTGCAAAACCCAGGATTCTTTTCCAACTCTATGATTCTATGATTTGTTGTTGTTAACTGCCCTCAAGTCAACTCATGGTGACCCTGTGGATGAGACACCTCCAAGACTCTGGGTCCTCAACTATTCTGCTCATATCCTGTAATCTAAGGCATGTGGCCTCTTTGATTGAGTCCATCCATCTGGCATGTGGTCTTCCTCTCTTTCTGCCACCCTCTATCTTTCTTAGCATCATTGCCTTTTCCAGTGATTTATACCTTCTCATGATGTGGCCAAAGTACAACAGCTTTAATTTGATCATCCTGGTTTCCAGGGGGATTTCAAGCTTGATCTGTACTAGGACACATTTGTTTTCTTCTTGGTCACCCACAGTATCCTCAGCACTTTTCTCCAGCACCTCATTTCAAATGATTTTATTTTCTTTCTCTTGGCTTTCTTCAGTGACAAAAAACAAAAAAACCAAACAGCTTCATTTATATACCGCTTCATACCGCCTAAGGAGTATCTAAGTGGTTTACAAGTGTAAGCTACTTGCCCCCAACAATCTGGGTACTCATTTTACCGACCTCGGAAGGATGCAAGCCTGAGTCGAGTTTGAGCCCTTTTTCTGGTATTGAACTCGCAACCTTATGGTTTTCAGTGAGTGGCTGCAGTACAGGCATTTAACCACTGCGCCACCAGGGTTCAAGCTCTCACACCTGTACATGGTGATGGATGAATATACTGTATCATATTATAGGGTCCCTGAAATTGCAACCATAGTGATCCTTGTGCTCATATCCCTAACACAAGGCTAATCCAAATAGCCCATAGATCTTCCTTAACACTGGGATGAGCAACATGGGAAACAGCTTCTGTTAAGGGGGATGCAGTCATGGTAAGCAGCTCTGAGATGCATAACAATTTATTTGCAGTTGAGTGTTTTGGCTTTTTACGAGTGAGGGTATGTTCTCACACATTATGTATATGTTTGTGGGGTGTGGTAGTGTTTGCCAAATGAAAAAGGAAATGATTGATTACTACAGCATACTTCCAGTGGAGAGAGGGTGTATATACAAGGAAGTGTGAAATCATATAACAATATTGAACATGAATGGGCATAATTCCAAAGTCAATAGGCCTCTGTTGAGTTTTACTTGTTTGGGATCTGGGCAGCTCTTATGATTTCACTAAAGTCTTGTGATGTTTGGTTATTGTTATATTTCTTTTGCCTGACAGGTTTTTTTTTAAAGGAAAAAAAATCAGACCCTAGGAAGACACAAGCACTATTCAGGTGTTATGCTGAGGAAGTCCAGCATACAAACAGAGAACAAATTGCCCTGTGAAATTCTGCTCCCAGCATTGTGCATTTCAAGTGATGATTGGTCACTCCCATACAATTGGGGCAATGAATCCATTCTTGTTTTAAATCTGAACTAGAAAGAAGCTATACAAAGAACTCAACCTATTGGGGGGATAGGTTCAGCACCTTGGATAACTCTGTTCAAGTTCAGTCTAAAACTTGGACCAGATTCACCACCACACTACAAATAGCGCTTCCCACAATGCCATCACTTACAGAGCAAATGCCAGCAGAGAGAAGACATTTAAGCATGAAGCCTTGCTCAGGTTAGGAGGGTTCCTACTTGCTACACAGAGATTTTGGCTATATATGAATCAGGCTGAGCAGTAAGCAAGATCTGGTAGCCAATGTACTATGATAATAAGAGCAGAACTAGAGGTTGCCGTGCTATCTGGGGTTATGGTGGTAGTGGTTGTTTGAAAAGACAACCTTTCCAAGTTCTGAATCAGAGCAACCAATTCCAGGTCAGTACTTAATCCAGACAAATGCTATACTGTATAATTAACAACATCTGAATAATTGTAATGCATATGTGGGCAATTCCCATTTCCTCCATTTGACTAGAGTTTTGCTTTACATGTAGCAATATAAGAACTACAGCATCTTAAAGGGGGTTTAATAGTGTCTGTACCTTAAATGGTTGCATAGAAAAAGGAATTTCAGTGGGCACTGCATAATAATAATAATAATAATAATAATAATAATAATAATAATGTTTATTTGTATTTCCTGCCTCTCCCATTGGATTGAGGTGGGATTCCAACAGTTAAAATATATACAGCTCAATTCAAACAATTTTAAAACATTAAAACAATTATAAAATCAATAAAACTCACCACATGGTTTTGGTCATTAATCTGACAGTCGTTACTCTATCTAGTATAGATCCAGTGATGTCTATTTATTCCTACTGGATTAAAGTAGGTCAGGTGGGTAAGCCCGCCGGAAGAGATCTGTCTTAAGAGCCTTCTTAAAAGCATCCAAGGAGGTGATAAGATGGATCTCCTCCGGCAAGTTGTTCCAAAGCTTCGGGGCTACTGCAGAGAATGCCTTGTGGGAAGTTGATACCAGTCGTGTATAGATGGGATCTAACAGATTCTTCCCCGATGTTCTGAGAGTACGGGGCGGACTATGTAGGGAGAGGCGTTCCTTTAAGTAACTCGGACCCGAACTATATAGGGCTTTAAAGGTAACAACCAACACTTTGTATTGCACCGGAAGCTAATTGGCAGCCAGTAAAGATTTTAATATAGGGGTGAAATGCTCAGATCTTGATGCCCCTGTAAGTAATCTGGCTGCTGCGTTCTGAATTAACTGAAGCTTCCAAACTTGGTACAAAGGTAGCCCCATGTAAAGCGCATTGCAGAAATCTAAACGAGAGGTTACCAGAGCATGTATCAATGTTTCAAGGTCCCTCTTACCCAGGTAGAGGTGCAGCTGGTGTATCAGCCGAAGCTGGTACCACGCACTCCTAGCTGTCGATTCCACCTGAGGTGTCAGCTGGAGCGACGAGTCCTTGTCATACAACCAAGTAATAGACAACACCTACTGAAATTCTCTCTTCTTTCTATTAAAGATATAGAGTAACTCAGCCCAATTTTCTCTGGCAACCCTAATCCAAAAGTATATAAATCAAGATGTGGACATGTCACAAAATGAGGACTTGTGTAGTTGTGAGAGATGTCCTGCCAGGTCTTGAAATGCAGTTGGGCTTCAGAACATGCTGAAGCAGTGACCTATATTAGGTTGATTTAGGCCTTGGAGAGCATAATCACTGGTTTTCCAGAGCTTGGACTTCAGGGATAACCACTGGGCTTGAAGTCCAAGCTCTGGAAAACCAGTGATGATGCTCGAAGTAAAGTCTAACAAAACTGGGACAAAAATAATTCTCTCTCTCACACTCACTCTCTTTCTCTCAGAAATGGAAAATTGCTTATTGATGATTACTGACTACTGGTGCTGGTTTGGGAAGCAAATTAATAAGAATGAGTCCAGGCAAATGCACTACTACTCTGCTAGACTTACTTATCTAATTCTTGCTGCTGTGTGTGCAAATTACATAGAATCATAGAATCATAGAGTTGGAAGAGACCACAAGGGCCATCCAGTCCAACCCCCTGCCATGCAGGAACTCCAAGTCAAAGCATCCCTGACAGATGGCCATCCAGCCTCTGCTTAAAGACCCCTAAGGAAGGAGACTCCACTACACTCCGAGGGAGTGTGTTCCACTGTCGAACAGCCCTTACTGTCAGGAAGTTCCTCCTAATGTTGAGGTGGAATCTCTTTTCCTGCAGTTTGCATCCATTGTTTCGCGTTCTAGTCTCTGCAGCAGCAGAAAACAAGCTTGCTCCCTCCTCAATATGACATCCCTTCAAATATTTAAACAGGGCTATCATATCACCTCTTAACCTTCTCTTCTCCAGGCTAAACATCCCCAGCTCCCTAAGGCGTTCTTCATAGGGCAAGGTTTCCAGACCCTTCACCATCTTAGTTGCCCTCCTTTGGACATGCTCCAGTTTCTCCACATCTTTTTTGAATTGTGGTGCCCAGAACTGGACACAGTATTCCAGGTGGGGCCTGACCAAAGCAGAATAGAGTGGCACTATAACTTCCCTTGATCTAGAAACTATACTTCTATTGATGCAGCCTAAAATTGCATTGGCTTTTTTAGCTGCCGCATCACACTGTTGACTCATGTTCAGCTTATGGTCTACTTGGACTCCTAGATCCCTTTCACATGTGGTCTCATTCAGCCAAGTGTCCCCCATCCTATATCTGTGCATTTCATTTTTCCGCCCTAAGTGCAGAACCTTACATTTCTCCGCATTGAATTTCATTTTGTTAGCACTGGCCCAGCTTTCTAGTCTATTCAGGTCATTTTGAATTTTGATCCTGTCCTCTGGGGTATTAGCTACTCCTCCCAGTTTAGTGTCATCTGCAAATTTGATAAGTATGCCCCCAATTCTGTCATCCAAATCGTTAATAAAGATGTTGAACAGCACTGGGCCCAGGACAGAGCCCTGTGGGACCCCACTGGTCACTTCTCTCCAGGATGAAAAGGAGCCATTGTTGAGCACCCTTTGAGTTCGGCCAGTCAACCAATTACAAATCCATGTAACAGTTAACTTGTCTATCCCACATTTTGCAAGCTTGTTTGCAAGAATGTCATGGGGAACCTTGTCAAAGGCCTTACTGAAATCGAGGTATACTATATCCACAGCATTCCCTTCATCTACCAAGCTGGTAATTTTATAAAAAAAAGAGATCAGGTTCGTTTGGCATGACTTGTTTCTCTGAAACCCATGTTGGCTTTTTGTGATTATGGCATTGGCCTCTAAGTGTTCACAGACTCTCTGCTTAATGATCTGCTCTAGAACTTTTCCTGGAATTGATGTCAGACTAACTGGACGATAATTGTTGGGATCCTCTTTTTTTCCCTTTTTGAAGATGGGGACAACGTTTGCCCTCCTCCAGTCTGCTGGGACTTCTCCTGTTCTCCAGGAGTTCTCAAAGATTATTGCCAACGGCTCTGATATTACATTTGCCAGTTCTTTTAATACTCTAGGATGTAGTTCATCTGGTCCTGGAGATTTATATTCATTTAGGTTAACCAGGTATTCCTGTACTACCTCTTTACTTATTCTGTGCTGAATTTCCTCTATTCTGTCTCCATTATCCTTAGGTTGAGCACCCTTTGCCTTTTCTGAGAAGACTGAAGCAAAGAAGGTGTTGAGTAATTCTGCCTTTTCTCTGTCCCCTGTTAGCATTTTGCCATCTTCTGCACGCAGTGGCCCCACTGTTTCCTTCTTCTTCCTTTTGCTGCGGACATATCCAAAAAAGCCCTTTTTATTGTTCTTAACCTCTCTAGCAAGCCTGAGTTCATTCTGCGCTTTAGCTTTTCTGACTTTACCCCTACATGTGCTGGCTATTTGTTTGAATTCCTCTTTCGTGATTTCTCCATTTTTCCATTTCTTATACATGTTCCGTTTAAAACTTAGCTCATTTGAAAGTTCCTTAGTCATCCATCCTGGCTTCTTGAGACATCTTCCATTTTTCTTCCTCATTGGAACTGTTTGAAATTGTGCCTTCAATATCTCCCTTTTGAGAAACTCCCATCCGTCTTGAACTCCCTTTTCTTTTAGTATTCCTGACCATGGGATCACTCCCAGTATTTCTCTAAGTTTATTGAAATTAGCTCTCCTAAAGTCTAGAGTGCGTGTCTGACTATGTCTAGCTTCTCCCTTCCACTGTATTACAAACTCCAGGAGAACATGGTCACTTCCACCTAAGGATCCAACCACTTGCACCCCATCAACTAGGTCTTCCCTGTTGGTTAAGATCAGATCTAAAATGGCTGATCCCCTTGTTGCCTCTTCCACCTTTTGGACAATGAAATTGTCTTCCAGGCAAGTGAGGAATTTGCTAGACTTTGAGGATTTGGCTGAGTTTGACTTCCAGCAAATATCAGGATAGTTGAAGTCACCCATCACTACTACATCTCTCTTTTCTGAGTATGTGTTTATCTGTTCTAGAAAGGCATCATCCAATTCCTCTGCCTGAGTCGGGGGTCTGTAGTAGACTCCCACAGTAACATCCCTGTTATTTCCCTCTCCTTTAATTTTTATCCAGATGCTCTCCACCTGGCTTCCAGTATTGACTTCCTGCATCTCTTCACATGTGAAATAATTTGTTCTTTGTTCAATTTGTATTATGCCTCTCCACTACAAACAGTGCTCAAGGTGGCACAGAACAATAAAATGCATGTTCAAATAGAAAATAATTGAAAGAAAATAAAAACACATCTATTAAAAATGCATTAAAAAAAGAATGACCCCACCACCACCATTTAAAACCTATTTCCAGGAAACAGCCAACTTAAAAGTCAGAAGCATGCCCAAATAAAATCTATTTGCCTGACAGTGGGAGGCTATTAAAGACAGAACTATCATGGCCTTCTTTGGCAGTTGCCACAGGCAGGCATACAACCAAAGCTAGCAGCTGAGATCTGTCTTTAATATAAAGTATTCATTAACTCAGGGCATGCCTACATGGGCCAAATGAACTGGTTTCCCCTTGCCCTTTTTGTGACCTGTCTTCAAGACACTGGGCCAAAGCCCCTAACTGAGGACTGTCTTCATGATGGGAGACCAGTTCCACATTCAGTGTGGGCCATCCCTGCCTTAAACTGCATTAAAAAGACAGACCTTTTGCTTCGGATTTTCCAGGAAAATCCAGTGCACTCTGGAGCAATGCCAGGTGGCTGTTTACACAACCCCACTGTGCAACCTGGTGCCACAAGCGCTGGCCCACATCACCCCCTCTGAAGTCACAACAAGTTACCCAGCCATGTGAATAATGCTGGATGTCACATTTTTTTTACTTCAGAGAGTTGTGCCAATGGTGACAGTGCTGGGTGGCACAGTGGGACATGTGTGTAGACCAACTCTGGGGATTGCTCTGGAATGAGGAGGTAACAGAGGGAATCCAGGGCAGCTTCTGGGTCAGAATATTCTGAGAGCAACCCAGAATATTCTGGCCAGTTAGACCTGCCCCCGATTATTAATTTAGCATATTTATGTCCCACTCATCAGCGACAAAAGCTGTCAGAGCAGCTAAGATTACTAATTTGACAGTTCCCTGCCCTCAAGCTTACAATCTAAAAAGACATGACCCACAAGGAGAAGGGAGTGGCAGTGGAGAAGAAGATCAAGTCTAGCAGATACTGCTGGTTCTTCTCTCCCTCCAAGGCCAGGATGATAGTAGCCAGGTTGGAGGGAGAGCCTTTCAATTTCCTCTGGGCATGGTGGAAGTATGCCTGCCTCTCTTTCTCATCTTCTGAGGCCAGGGTGGTGGCACTTAAGATGGAGGTAGCAGTTGAAATGGCTGCCCTCTGGGGCTAGGCATGGTGTTAGGTTCAGTTTAAATGTTAAGTTTAAAGGGAGCAAGGGAAAGTCATTCCTCCACAATCAGTTCTATCTATAACTCATATCCAGAACTTGAGAAGTTAGTTGTTGTTGTTGTTTTTTGAACAGAGACCATGCTGGCAACCATAGTGAAAAGTCACATTCTGATACTTTAAATCAAATTGAGACAATGATGCCTACAAGGAAAATAGTTAAAATATTAAAATGGGAAGCATCTCAACACACCTTGGAGGGTGTACATTATTAAAACATTAAATTATAGATGTTTCAGCATGCTTCAGACCTGTTATCTCTGCAATCTCCAACCTTGTAATGTAGATCTATATTATTAGCTGCACATTGTTGACAACAGGAGTAAGAGATAGAGGCTTCTTGGCCAATGATCCAGATCTGAACCTGCAAGTTCCTGGTTCAGAGTTCAGCCTCAGAGCTACTACACCTTCTTTGTTCAAGGCTGGGGATTAAACATTAGAGATTAATATTTGGTTCACTGCAGGCTCAGTACAGTATTCAAAAGCTAGACAGCTTGTTTTGCAGGCCAATAACATTAAAATCCATTGTGTACAGCAGAATAAATTGGATATCCCACTGGATCTGCTCCAGAACTGCTTCTAATGGTAGAGCTGGTCCTGTTGAACAACAAGCACATGGGAATCAACTGTACATGTTGCTTCTCACTGAGAGGAACACAATGGACCTTATCAGACGTCGGAAATTGGAAGTATAATCTAATGGCAATCCGAACGCAATCATGGGGTTTCACGTTATTGCGAATTAAAGTATCTCACGCAATTTTGGGCAAAAGGGACGTCATTCCGAACACAATCATGGGTTTTACCTTATTGCGAATTAAAGCATCTCACACAATTTCAGGCAATGGGGGGGGGGTCATTTTCGGGCAATGGGAATTCATTCTGAACACATTCCAAACGCAATAGGAATTCATGTGAATTCGCTAAACTAGCGAATTCACGTGAATTCGAATTGGCTCCATTCGCAATAAAGATAAATTCCTCCCATCTGATAAGGTTCAAAAAAATGAGTTGGGAGGAATTTGAACTCTGATGCAGAACTTAATCTGTGCCCTTGTTATAACCCAATATGGATTTTGAACTAAAGAACTAAGAGAAAGAGAGAGAGTGATTCCATTAAAAATGCATAAGCATAATTCTAGTTACTCACTTAATATGACTGTAGGGAATGTGTGTGTGTTTTCCTTTCTCCCCAGTTTATCATGGAATAACTTCTGTCAGTGGCTAGTGTGCATGATTTGTTCCTTGTTTCCTCTAACTATTTCAGACTAGTAAGTAATCCATACAGACTTAAATCCTGCGTTATGTAGGATACTCATGTTACAAGTGCCCCCAAGGTCCTGAAAGCTCTTGTCTCTGCTGCACTTTCAAGCAAGGAAGGCATTACAGTGCTAAAACAGAGAGCCTGTGAAGCTTAATGGCTTAATTTAAATCCTTACATTATTTGAAAGATGGTGGGGAGGAGAACTGTCACTTCTGGCATGCCTAGATTTCAACTGGCTTTTGGAATGATATTTATTCTCCCTTAGCATCTACCATCATGTTGGACTCTGCAATTTGAGAATGCCTGCAGACAAACCAGCTTTTCAACTCAAGAACGGTGGTTACAATTTTTTAAAAAAAATATTTTGGAGGGCTGTGGTTTTCAGAGACCTTGAGGAGGGGCAGGGGCTGAAAAATGGGGTCCTTGGGCTTTATACAGCCCATGGGCCACATGTTTTTCAACCCTGTTCTTCAAAACTCAAGGACAGCAAGTTGACTTAAGTGGCCCAAGGTAGGTGTGGCACATGCAATTGTGTCTTCTTAATGCTTGAACCAATAATTTATTACAGTCAAAACCAGCATAAAAATAGATAATGCATAAAATATTTAAAACCTAGTAGCATAAAATACAAAGACAAAATACAAATACAGTACAGTAAGTATGTAAAATCAACAAGTACATCACAATACTCTACCTAAGACCAAGGTTTGTGTATGATCCTACCAGCCCAGCATGACTCACATGGCTATCTGAATACATCCAAAAAAGTTCTTGATTGTCATTATCTACTGCTAATTTATCATTTGACTATGGGTCACAACAGCAGTTACACAAAATCTAGCCACCTTATCTGTGACCTGGTTAATTAGCAAAAGGGAAACACAGAATTCCTCTGTCCTTTCAGGAATATTCTGCAGAATATATGTAATTAAAGAAAGTTGTCTGCCTTGGTTTTTTAAAAAAGACAATACAGCAGTACACAGCTGAAAGTTTCTACAGCCTCATTTGCACAAGCACACATATGTTCATGTTATGGGATCCTCTTAAATTTTCCCTCCAATAAAGCAGATGGAAGTACATTACATGGTACTTCTTGATGCTCTCCTGCTACTACTGCCTGGTGTTCAGTGATAGAGCCATCCGTTCACCTAAAATGTTGAGCCCCTTCTAGAATTGTATTAGGAGAACCTAGCTACCTAAGCACTCCACTTTGTAGGCAAGGGACAAGAAACAAAACCCCATGGATATAATGAATCACAAATAGCTGATGACCTATCACAGGGTGGGAGGAGAACAGATGGCAGCAAAGCAAGGGGAAAGTGAAAACAGCTGGGCCTTTTCTCTACATATATATGGTAAATATTTGTTTGGCTCTTGTCCCTCTGATATCACAGCTGTGAGAGGAAGTAGCTTGTGGGAATTATTGACAGAAAGTTAGTTGTGGAAAGAATCCTTTAAAAGAGGAACAGAAAGGAACAAAGTGCACGTAGTCTCAAGGAGATGTACATCTCAGCTGACTCAAAATGGAGAAACTAAGTAGACCTGCCCATGCAGAGAATGAACAAGGCATGCCAAGTTCAGGAGAGATCCTGAGAGGGAGCAGAAATCCATAGTGCCAGTTCTTACATGATGTGGGAGACACAACAGAATCAGAGGTCACTAAGCAAGGGGCAAAATAAGATGGCATTAGAGTTGCTGTCTGAGGAAATTTTCAAACCAGGGACTTTTCCTAGTGCCTCCTTCCTTTGAATCACCATTAGGATCCATGGATCTCATCCACTGGTCACTGTATCCTCTTCTGTTCCAGTCATAGACCCAGGGCATTTGGTTTGTTCCTGCTGTGCTTTCTGACCTCATTAGATTTACCATCTTTTCTTTCTACTGTCTGGATTGTTTTTCTGGGAGGAAAAGATCTCATATTGGCTTCTTGACTCACTTTCTCTAAGTCATGATAGATTGAAGAAAGGATACAAAGATCAAGGGGAAAATTAGGATCAGGAAAAGCAGGTGAAGCCAGAAGTGACAAAGAGAAGACAATGCATACTTCATTATGTGACAAACCAGGGAGGACTCAAAATGGCTAAGGACAAAGAGCAAAATGAAACAAGAAGAATATAAATGATCCTGGGCCTTGGCCAGTCAGAACCCTGCAGATAGAAAAGATGACACATTGATCCATTAGTCTCAAGATTCATGGCTTGGTTTAAGTGTTGGTGAGTGCATTCTTTCTCACGAGTTTGGCCTACCTAATAGAAATAGGTTGTGTGTGCATCTTGGAAAGTATGACTGACTGAGATCACTGGGATGAAAAAAAATTTTCACAATACCTGAAGATTGGAGCCTTAGAATCATAGAAATTTAGAGTTGGAAGAGACCACAAGGGCCATCCAGTCCAACCCCCTGCCGTGCAGGAACTCCCAATCAAAGCATCTCCGACAGATGGCCACCCAGCCTCTGCTTAAAAACCTCCAAGGACGGAGACTCCACCACCCTCCGAGGGAGTGTGTTCCACTGTCAAACAGCCCTTACTGTCAGGAGGTTCCCCCTAATGTTGAGCTGGAATCTTTTTTCCTGCAGTTTGCATCCATTGTTCCGAGTCCTGTTCTCTGGAGCAGCAGAAAACAAGCTTGCTCCCTCCTCAATGCGACATCCCTTCAAGTATTTAAACAGGGAGATCATATCACCTTTTAACCTTCTCTTCTCCAGGCTAAGCATCCCCAGCTCCCTAAGGCGTTCTTCATAGGGCAAGGTTTCCAGACCCTTCACCATTTTAGTCGCCCTCCTTTGGACATGCTCCAGTTTCTCCACATCTTTTTTGAATTGTGGTGCCCAGAACTGGACACAGTATTCCAGGTGGGGCCTGACCAAAGCAGAATAGAGTGGCACTATTACTTCCCTTGATCTAGAAACTATACTTCTATTGATGCAACCTAAAATTGCATTGGCCTTTTTAGCTGCTGCATCACACTGTTGACTCATGTTCAACTTGTGTCAATTCAAGGTAACTAAATAATTTGGGTTATTCACTATGATTGGCTTGTTGGTTTCATTGCTGTCCATCAGAAAAAAAAACCCAAAACAAAACAGTAATGGATTATGAAAAAGTGTATTTTGTGAAGTGGAGAAAGATTTTTAACCAACAAATTACCTCTTCCCATGATCTGAATGAAAAATAGACATACAAAGCAGTCCAAATTGGGCACCACACTTTGCTTTGTGTTGGGCTGAAGGGCTGGAGGTAGGAAATAATAATAATGAGACCATTGCTCAAAGTAAAAGGCTTTTCAAAAATCCCTTATCAGACATCTCTCTGTGACCAAAACCAGCACATGATGCTCATGAAAAAGGTCTCTTCAACCAATATAGTTTTTTGGGGCTGGCGGGGTGGGTGGACAGGAGTGATACCTTTTCACCATTGAGATTTGAATGTCAAAAGATATCCTACAAGGAATTCACTGAATATGATGTCTGTTTTTCTTGGCCAGTTTGCCGTATATTGAAGGCATTGTGACTTGTTCAGCAATTCTTTGAACAGTTTTGGACCACATTTCTCAGAATCCCCTGGCCAGTATAGCTAATGTCCACTTAGGCTGGAAAAGTTGAGCTGTTATCCAAAAAGTTACTTCCCCAGGCCCTGGAACTTGTTTGTGAGTTCTAAAAACTGGCAGCTCTTTTTTACAGTCTCTAGAGTTTGTTGTCTTATCTAAATTGACTACAACTCAGAAAATCTCTACAGCAGTAGTGGGAATCATGCAGTCCTCAGGACTACAACTCCTCAAATGCCTAGCCAATATAGCCATTGATGAGGCATGCTGGGAGCTGCAGTTGAACAACATCTTGACGGCCACCGTATCAAGTAGATAGAGTAAACCTAAGATAATTGGTTATCTGATGGTTTGTCCACAAAGGCCAAATAAAATGTCCTCCCATCATCCTCCTTGAGAGGAATCAGGATGATACATGGTTCAGTCCCCAGTTCTGTCTGGTTGATGTCTGGCCATTTTAGCACTGAAACCACCATTTGTTGTTGCTGTGTGCTTCCAAGTCTTTTTTTTTTTTTTTTTTTTACTTTTGACAATCCTAAAACAAACCTATCATAGGATTTTCTTGACATGTTTCTCCAGAGAGGGTTTACTATGCCATCCTCTGAGGCTGAGATAGTGTGACTTGTCCAAGGGCACCCAGTGGATTTACATGGTCTCCATATACCCACTTAAAACATTTTTTAAAAGAATGTTCTGGATTGCTCTGAATCTTTTCAGAGGATCCAGAGCCCTCTGTTACAACATTAGGCAACTGTTTACAATGTATTCCGCTGTGGTGCCTGGCACTGCTGCTGCAGTGGGCCACTCACTTTGAGGTCTTTCACTGATGATGCCCCAAACCAAGCCTGGGTGTCTTGACCATGACAAATAGATGCTCTAATACTTAGTTATGTCTCCTCTCCTTCAAATGTACACTTTCCACAGCATCCATAAGCTTCCACTCAGTATGGTTATTTTTTAAAACTTTAACTTTTTCCAGCTATTCTGTCTGTCCATCCAGCCATTCATCTGCCCAACCTTCTTTCTGTCTGTATATTTATTTTGTTACAATATATGCTTTTAATAAAATTTTGGGGACATGTGGACTGTACTATGACCCCTGACTGACTTATCCAAGGACCCACCGTAAGTTCCAAGCGAGAAGGTCACGTAGTCAAGCCCGCTTGGAAGGACAGAGTCCCTAGTAAGCAACTCTCCATAGGAAGTTTAGGAGTCGCCAGACCAGATTTGCCTTCCAGAGTAAGACCATAGTCTTGGCATCATATCTGATGAACCAGTGATTGACTTAACGACTCAGCCATTAAACCAGTTGCTCCTCCGAATTGTGTCCAAACCTAAGTGCATTGTACACAGATTATTTGCTCTTGGCTTAACAAAGCCCAGGCAATCAACACCTGTGTCCAAGCCTTGATACTTCGCCCCAGGATATGTTCAGCCCTATAAAAGATCCCGAGTTGGAATCCCCCATTGATGCTATCCTCGGAGTGCAGGCTGGTCCATGCCAATTTGACCTCTGCTCATAGCTCCTGCAGCCTATTTTCCCTCATCCCGGCGGTCGTGTTCATCATCTTCATCCACATTCATCAGGCTTCCTGGAGAAGACTTCTATGGTAATATTCCAGCAGTGCCTCTCTCTCTCAAGCCCAACTCCCAATCTTACCCCTCCCTTTTCGCTAGCACTGAATGTGAGTGTGTGTGTGTGCCCCCTTTTGCTGTGTGTGGTATTTATGCCTCCCAATAAACTGTGTATTTTCATTGAATTCACTTGGACTAGTGTCACCTCTCTTGGGGTTTGTTGGTGGACCTCTGGTAGACAATACTAGGACCACGATTCTGGTGTAAGACTTTGTTAGGATCTTCCTCTCTGCATATTTGAGCTAATTATAATTCCCCTAATAAGATACTTCCTAACAATTTCTATTTCTGCCTTTCATTAAAAAAACAACAACACTCCCATGTTCATCCAAGGTGAAAGAATAAGCAACAAACAAACACTGAATATGTCAGCAAAGAATCAGCCAAGAAAATAACTAACAATTGTTCTTGTTAACTGTCCTTGAATTGGCCTCGACGCCTTCAGTGCTCTGCTTAGTTTTTGCAATTCATGCCTAGGACCTCTGTGATTCAATCCATCCATCTAGTACACAGCCTTCCTCTCTTTATTCTGCCCTCTACCTTTCCTAGCATTATTGTCTTTTCTAATGAGCCCTGAGCCTCAGTTTGGTCATCTGTGTAGATTATCTGACTACACAAGTCTTGATGTGGTAGTGGTGCATTCAAGTTGTTTCCCATTCATGTCAGCTCTAAGTGGACACTGTCACAGAATTGTCTTGGCAAGAATTGTTCAGAGGGTGTTTGGCTTTGCCAATATCTGAGGCTGCGAGTATGTGACCTGCCCAAGGACAACAAGTAGATTTCTTGCTGAGCAGTGATTTGAATCCTGGTCTCCTGAATTGTAGCTCAATGCTCAGACCGCTACACCACACTAGCTCTCAAAATATACAGAAATACATGCACACACACACACATATGCCTGTTTCAACCCTCTTGTGGTGTTTTACTCAAGGAAATACTTGTAGGAAGGGACCCAGTCCTTTTTCCTATTGTTACATAGTGACTAAATTCCATAAGTGAGCCATGCAAGTATCCATCTAGCCTAATCCTATGCAGGTTGGCTCAGAAGTGTGACCTGTTGCATTTAACATGATTTAATCAGTCTTTAATCAGTTGGAAGATTGATGAAGTCCTCCAAATATTGCTGGATGGCAAGTCCCAGCAGCCCTAGCCAGGAATGTTGGAAGTTGCAGTCCAACAATATCTGGAAGGCCATACAATTCTCATCCCTGTAACAATGAAGATACAATAAAGATACAGGCTAGAAGCTAATATCTTCTTATGTCAGGAGGTCTAATTCACATCATCCAGCTAACTGCTAAACTGAACTTGGAAAAGTTACTTTTTTTGGACTAAGAGGCTTAACAGACAGGCATAAAGAGCCAGTGTCGGGATGGTGTGGGGGCATGGCAACTGCATGCCTCCCACCCCCAAGCCACCCCCAAGCCACTGTCACACTGCCTGACCAACCAGAAACCAGGTGGTGTCACACCGTTTCTGTGGTGCAGTATTTAGATACATGCCAAAGAAATGGGGGAAAGCCACTGCTGCCATGGGAAGAACAGCTTTTTGCCAGCTCCAAATGGAGCGACTTTCTGCCGCTTATTTTGGAGCTGGCAAATCGCCGGATTAGGGCCATGTTGTGCAGTTGCTGCAGCCCCAATCCAGTGCACAAAGGGGCAGTATGATGCCACCCCTTTCAGGCTGTCTGTTTAGGCCCTATGGGCTTGAATGGACAGGCCAAAATAAAGCTGCTTCAGGTCAATTTGGAGGTATGCTGTTTAAATGGTTCATGTGTGCTAAGAATGAGGCCGGAAGTTGCACCAAAGCCACACTCCAGTCCTAAGGACTGGAGCACCTGAAGCATCTTTATTTTGGCATGTCTGTTCGGGCCCTATATGCCATAAAATATTCCACTCAACAGAACCCCACTTGTGGTCAAGATGAAATGCCACCTCATTGCCTTATGCATTAAGTACAAATATGGGAGAAGGGGTATATTTTGTCAATTGCTTTAGGGGACATGAAGTCAAAATGGAGTCAGTGCTGGTAGCCATGGAAGCCAACATTTCCTACCTCAGCCAGGGAGCCATCAAAGGAGCCCTGGTAGCACAGTGATTAAATGCCAGTACTGCATCAACAAGGTTATGAGTTCGATCCCAAGGGCTCCAATGTTGACTCAGCCTTCCATCCCTTCATAGTTTGGTAAAATGAGTAACTAGCTTGTTCGGGGCAATTGGTTTACAGATGGTAAATTAGAGAATGCTGAGTTCACTGTAAAGCGGTATAGAAATATAAGTGCTATTGCTCAAATGTAATTGCTAACATTGATGCTATGTACCCTCCAGTGTCCTTCGGGGATTTCAAGGGTGGGGGCAGGTGTCACCTTTGCCAGCTGGTTACTACTGGAAAGAGCTTTTGTTTTCCCTGCTGTCACCTGAAATATACATTGATCTCTTGTTTTGGTTAGTGCTGCAGAAAGAACTATGAAAATAACAAAGAAAAGGGAATAGCCTTCCTCAAACTCTGTTTCCTGCTTCTCAACTGAAAATTCTCAGATCATATTTTTTATCTCAGCCATATCTGAAACATTTTAGATCAGGGAAGGGGAATCTTTGTCTTTCCAGGTGTTAATGGACCTCAACTCCCTGCTATTGACAGTTGCCAAAAGCAGTTGGAGTCCAACAGTGTATGGAGAGCCACAGCATCCTCTTTTTTTAAAGCCCCTCCTTTTCATCCATCAAACTGAAACCCAGCTCACCAACTGATGACAGCAGCTGGGTCTTTATAACATTCTCTCTGTCCAGGGGTGTAGTTACCAGGTGTGAGGAAGGAGGGCATTGCCCCTTCAATTAAGAATCTTATCCCCTCACCAAATAAATTTTCCTTCCATCTCTAAATGTATAGAACTGTAGTAACTTAAAATTTTAGTTGAACATTTAGAAATACAGCTTAGGGATCCAAAGAAAAGGGACAAGAAAAGTTACCACGGGAATGTGATGCAGAAAATATAAGACTTCTAAATGTGAACAGTTTATGATGTTTCACTCCCTGTAACACTAGAAATTTCATTTGCAGGGGGCCAAAATCCCATCTCTCTCTGCCTTTCTCTTTGCAATCTGCCTGAAACTACAAAAGAAGGGAAGGCAGGGGGAGGGGCTGAAGGAAGATTTCTAAGAGCTTTGCAAACCATAATCTATAGCTGTTAAGTTGTATGCAGCTACTTGAGTCATGTACACACATGGTACCACTTTTCTGTGGGGAAATCCAGTAAAAGTTACACTGGAACTAGCCCCTAGATTCCATTCATCCTAGTATATAAAGATCTGAAGTGGTCAATGGGGATTGTATATGGGCTGAAAAAGAGCACAGTTTACCCTGACCAAGAAATGCTAGCCTCACATATTAGTAGTTTCTGAAAATCTGCAATAAAACTGGATTGTTCTGCACAGGAAGGGTAACATCAAACATTTAGTATCCCATATTTTATTATACTTTCATGTTTAAAGCAATGTGAGGCCACTTGTGTGTGTTTTTAGAACAGTAGTCCGCAAGTGTCCCTTGGGCCTGAGCTTTTATGTCTGTTCTTAATGCTTCTGTACTTTCTCCCTCCCCCCCCCCATATATATATATATATATATATATATATATAACAAAAACACTATTTTGAGGTTGCTGGCCATGATTCCAAGGATGAGAATCCAGCTCTTAAGTACAACAGGCCTTACATAGTAACAGACTGGCAGTTATTCAGAAATGCTTTAACTAAAGAGAAATGAAGGAAAAAAATGAGAAAGAGAGAGAGATGGGGGTGGGGTGGGGATTGAGAGAGACATTTCCAAGATGAGAGTTAGTAGCAATGACAGAAAAAACTTGTGCAACAAGAAAAGAAAAAAGAAATAATGTGAAACACAGAAGAAAGGAGATAAATTCTGCTTTTCAGTTTTGCATGCAAGAGGGAAAGCGGTGTAAGTTTGCCACTAAGTATCATGAATACTAAGACCAGTGCTTTAATGAAAGCTCTTCTTTTCTAAAACGTGCATGTGTAGATGGGAACATTTTAGGCCTAGTGTTGCCAAGCTCTTTTGTTTTCCCCTTTTGGAAATTAACTCTACCATGGTGTGATAGAGAAGCAGCTCTCAAGCTCAAAAGCAGAGCAAGCCTCCATGTTTCACGGGACTTGACAGCGAGCCAACCAGCAGCAAAACTGTGGGTTCTCTTGGGTAAATGGTACTTAAGCTCTGAAAAGCCTGTAAACTACAGATTTTTTTCAGCTCATCCATACCCCCAGGTTCTATTCATGCTTAGCTCCTTTTCTAGCCAGATACTGAATTGGTTCTGCTCATATGCCATTAGTTTCCTATTTGTCTGCCCCAACGAACATAGGAAAGCCCAGACTGCTCAGGTACCCAGGCTTACAGAAGGAAAAAGTGATGGGGATTGAAGAAGAAAAGAAGCAAATAGTCACGAAGCCTTATTGTTACAAACTGTAAGCTTTTTAGGAAAATCCAGCCAGATACTACACAGTGAGAAGGGGAAGGTGAGGAAAAACAGAACCAAGAGAAATTACTTTTTGGACTACATTTCCCAAAGTCTCCCAATCAACAAGGGGATCTGAGACTTCTGCAAAACCCTCAGCTTTCCAGAATTTAATTTTTCCCACTTCTAAAAGAGAGCTAATCTTGGTGGATATTTCATTTGATTTAGTGAGGCAATTGCGACCATCCTTTTTTCCTTTCTAAAACATACATTCTTGACTTTCTAAAATTTCCTGTATGCTTCTGATGTTTTGATACCCAACAAGACTGTTAAGGTAAATTCTAGCCAGTTACAATTATTTTGGCACTCCGTGACAAAAATGTTTTGTTAGTCAAATTTCAAGCTGTTTAGCAAAGGTGTAATAAAAGGACACACAAAGGGATTTACACATGTTTGCATGGTGGGTTTTTTTTTTCCTGGCGGGGAGTATTTTGGTTTGGTAGAACTCTATAGGAAAAGCAAACAGTTGCTGTATCAGTGACTCTGGAGATTAATTTGCAAACAGTATACAAATAATGCATATATAACAAGGTAATAAATACCAGTATATACAAATCCTGGCACTTTCCTCTTTCCAATATGTATACATAGGCTGTTCAACATCTCAAACTAATGATCAAATTCTACAAACTGTATTTTCTTCATGTTGCTTAACAGTACTGTATACTTATGATTCTTTAACCATAAAACCATATCCCAATGGCTTTATTTCAAATCCCCAAAACCTTAATTACACTTTAAAAACCAATGCTCTTGTTTGTCTTGAGGCAAGTATTATGTTAGCAAATCTGGAAGTTAGTTCTGAGGAGGACTGTTTTTACAGTACCACAGCTCCTCAGGGGTTGTAGTGGGGGAAATGGCAGTGGTTTCTATTCTAAGAAAATGTGCACAGAGTGAGAAAAAAAGAGACTTTTAATGTCTCTTTCCCCTCTTCCTCTTACCCACACAAAATCGTAAAAAAATGAGTTGTCACTTTAATCTCAGAGTGACACACTCTTCTGATTTATTTTTTGTATGTTCTTCATCCAAACTCATATTTGTTGGCAGGGGCAAGGAGGTTTCCTGTGGCTGCATCTACGATGCTGAATTAACTCAGTTTGGCACTACATTATCTGTCATGGCTCAATACTATAGAATTCTGGGGTTTGTAGTTTTGTGAAGTATATAGCCTTCTCTGTGAGAGAGCTCTGCTGCCATAAAAGACTAAAAATACCAGGATTCCATAGGATGGGGCCATGACAGTTAAAGTGGTGTCAAACTGCATTAATTCTGTGGCAGCAGCCCGTGAGGGAAAATAAGTAGGTGAGGAAGGCTTAACCTTTCTGCCATCCACCCATTCTCCTTCTGTATAGTCTTATATTTGTGTTTTGAACAAGATGTCTGAGTTGGAAGGAGCTGCCAGCAAGATTTCTGCCAGTCAAATGTCAAAACCTTGGTGCCCCAGGTGAATTTGGTTGCTTTGCAGCTCCTTAAAGACTACACCCAAGCACTTTAAGGAGAACCTCACTCTTCTGGTTAGGTTCCAAAGGTCTGGCTAGCATTGGTCCTGAAATCCAAGGATTCTGGGCAGGGTACCATAGGAGACCATGGACTTTTTCACATGGGAGCCTATGTGCTTTCATCCCAAAATGGTTAAAGTGTTCACATCCTCGAAAAGCAAGCAAATTCGTTAATGGTTATCACGCATAGAGCACAATAAGGGGTTAAAAGCACATTACTTAGGCAAGAAAGTGGGTCGAAAGCAAATTTGGGTTTCAGACGGATGAGGAGAAATCCCATTGCAAGCTGAGAAATAACTTTTTTGTGCATGCTCCAAACTGTCATTTCCACAAGTGCATACACACACATGCTCCAGAGAGGGAAGGGAAACTGGGGAGGAAAATCCTCTTTGCCCCAGAAGCTGTTTCAGAGGAAGGAAGGCTGAGGTTTCCCATAAAACCACACACACGTACACACTCACGCACACACACAAGAGAGAAAGAGGATGGGGCTGGTCCATAAACCTGCCTGATTTCAGTGAGGGCTGAACCTCCCAGATGCCCTCCTTTTCCAGGCCATATCCTCCATTTCTCCCTCCTGTACAGGAGCAATTCCAAAACGTCCTCTCTCTTCCATCTCCCACCAGTTGTTCCCTTAGAGTTAAGGTTTAGAGGCTGCAGGAAGAGGAGAGAGAGTGTGTGTATCATTTTAAGAACAAGGCTGCCTCACTCTCCTTGACACATCAAGGAACCACGGGAAATCTGGGAACAGGGAGATTCAGGGATATGTTTTTTAGACTGCTGCAATTATGTGAAGAAAGTGAATTCGTGAATGAACTAGAAATGAAAACATGGTATTTTTGTGAAAATTCACCTCACTTTCTGTCTGGATTCTGACCAGTTTCTGCACAGAGTCGTCTGAAAAGCAATTGAGAAATTGTCCCTAATGCCCCGGATGACCTTGCATTGTGATCAGTTTAACCTTCCAATTTTCCCCATGTGAAAAAGTCCCTTGCTGCTTCCTACACAAGGAGGGAAAGGGTGGTGAGGGAGGGAGGCCAGCAAGGTGAAGCATAAGGAGGGAAGGAGGTGAGGCAAGGTAATATGGTGAGAGGAAGGTAAGGAAGCAAGATAAACTAGTAGGATGATAGTGGGTTGAAGTGGGGTGGCGTGATGTGAGTGAGGGGAGATAGGGAGGGAAGGTCGAAAAAGGAGGAATAGTAATGATGTTCATGAAAAGGATGGGGACAATGCTTCTCCTCCTGCTTCTGTTGGCAAGAGAGCTTGGCTAGAAAAGTAAGTAAATACATGTCCAGGGTTCTAAAAGTTTAAGGAGTTTATCACATGGGAAGGAAGCACCCAAATTCCATGCATAAACAGGGTTTAATCCCAGGAAAATCCCACAAGAGCGGGATGATGTCACCTGAATTAAGCACCTGAATTAAGCATTAACACAACATTAACCTGTGCAAAAAGCGGCAAAATTGTGCCGTTTTTTTAACTTTGGGAAAATATTTGTTTGTGAGAGTTTATGTCTTTATAAATTTAATAAAGGTAATTAAAAAAAATCCTGAAGTTAAAAAGTGGTGCTATTTTGCTGCTTTTTGTATGGGTTAATGTCACATTAATGTTTAATTTGCATGACATGTGATGTCTGAAAAAATCCCGTTCTTGTGGGATTTTACACAGGATTTGGGCATTTTGCCTCCCTTGTGATAAACTCCTTAAAGCTGAAGAAGCAGAACATAAGAACATACTTCCATATGAAGCTATCCATTCTCATAAATTTGCCTTTAGTTAGGCATTTATTTCTATATTTCTATTCCACTCTTTTTTGGTTTCCCAAAGCAGCTTTTAGAACAGAACAGCAACAGTAAATAAGAAATTTAGACAAAAGCCAGAGCCAAGCAGAAATTTCAAAGCAAATATTTAAAAGACATGGACAAATAAAAATGGCCTTGTCCCAAAGGAACATCAGTCAGCACCAGCTAAACCTTCCTTGATAGGACATTCCAGTGCTAGGGAGCCACCACTGGTACTAGTAAGACTCTATTTCAGCTTACTACCTACACTACCTATGAAAGCAATGGCTCCCCTAGAATCTCAACATCTAGATTTATGTGCGTAAAAGCCTTCTTTGTAGTAGTGTAAGTTCTTAAACCAAAATAATAATAATAATAATAATAATAATAATAATAATAATAATACAAATTCCTCTAAAGCAGGAGTGGGCAAAGTTTGGCCCTCAGGTGAAAGGTAGCCCCTAAGGCTGTTTTCATGGCCTGGAGTATCTCTAAACTCCCTTGACTGGATATTCCTATAACAAAAAATGGAGGGGATTAATTATGTGTATTTTGTAGCAATAAAGATATCTATCATTCAAAAACAGGAATGAATTCCCAGCAACTTTTTTCCATTTGAGATCATTCTTGGCAATCCATGTGGCCCCTGGACCCACTGCAATTGTGCATGGCTGTCCTAAAGGTAAGAATCAGCATAGTGAAATGTGCTCCGGTGTGTGATCTTAGCACATGATACTAATCAGCAGACTACCTACATTATTTTATACCAAATGCAGATCTGAACAGTTTTCAAAAGCAAACCTACATAGACATAGTACAGTAGTCCAACTGAGATGTTACCAGAGCACAGACAACTATGGCCAGGCTATTTCTGCCTAGTATGTGTTATTGGTGAAACATGTTTTATGTCAAAGAAATTGTTTGGATTAGCAGATACTGCCAAGGTATAATGTAATAAGTATGGGCCTTCAAGTTGCCTGTTGACTTATGGTGACCCCATGAATTTCTTAGGGTCTTCTTAGGCAAAGAATACTCAGAGGTGGTTTTGCCAGTTCCTTCCTCTGAAATATAGCCTACAGTGCCTGGTATTCATTGGTGGTCTCTCACCAAATTATCAGCCAAGGCTGAGCTTGCTTTAGCTTCCACAATGAAACATAAATCTTATCCTTAGAGGAATACAGCCCATTCAAAGCAAGTTCAATCCCATTTTCCAGACCAGACAGGACTCCCCACCCATTGTACCTCCATCCCAAGAACAAGTTTATTGGGCCTCATCCAGTACTTTGGTGATCTCATATTTGATTACCTTGAATTCTTTTTTGAGTTTCACAGAACTTGATGGAAAGTGAAACATGTGGTTGTCAACAGCATACAGGTAACACGGGACCCTAGTGACCAGGATGACCTTATCTGGTAGTTTCACATACATCGGGGTGGATGGTCACTAGGAGGTAGGGGGCCATATTGTCCCCATGGGAACTAAGAGAACCATACACCTTCACTCATCCTCCCCCCCCCCCCCCGCCCCAAACCTTGGGGGAAGACATTGAGCTGTATGAGGCCCAGGAGAGGCCTTTTTTCAACCAAGAAGTAAAATGGAAGTCAGCTTCTGGGAATTCAATGGGGATATTTTAAATAAAAACAAAACACACACACACTCACACTCCCTTTTGAGAAACAAATTTTTAAAGGATGGTTGTGATGGCCTACTGATGAAAATACGTGGATAATCAGCATTACCCAAAGACCTCTCAGACTGCATGGTTGCAGATGTTTTACATATCTGAAATATTTGAAAGCCTAAGATCCAAAATATTTGAACATACCAAATTTTCAAGTGCAATCAGCATTCTCTGACATCCCTGACTGAAGCTGCTATTGCCCATCATCTCTGTATAAAGGACAGGACTGAGAACTATGTATGGCTGGTGGTCCGAGAAGAGGGTACATCTCACCCCAAAAGTACAAGAGAATTCCTCCTTTCACAGGACACATGCAGTCTATGCTCACAGAGGTTGCTATTGGACTGCATGTTCCATCAGTTCTAGTCAACATATATGATTGTTGAGGGTGGTGGGAGCTGCAGTGCAGCAATATCTTGAAACCTGTGTGTTCTTAATCCTTGGTGTAGCAGATACTCAAAGGCTAAAATAGGGTGCACCTGTACATAATTCGCTTGCTTGCTCGCTCTCATTTCATTAAAAATCTCACTTTAATCCCTTCTTCTAGCTTTCAAGTTGCAGCTGCCTTTATATGAGCATCCACATCCTTTACTGCACTATAAATAACAGCTTTTAGGAAACTAAGGCATTTGGTGAGGAATGTCCTGAGTGCGTGTTCCTCCCCAGACTTGTTCTGCTCTGCTTCTTTCCTTTGACGTCCATCCCCTCCCTCCTTAGGGGCCACGGAATTCATAGATTTCAAAGTCTTCAAAGAAAGTGAATTGGTGCAGTCCAGAGATGCTCTCGCCCCCACCGAGCCATCCCCACCTCTTTCGACCAGCTCTTTTCAATCCAGAAAATGGCATCAGGGTTGGGAACAAGGCTACCTGAGGCTCTGAGCCATGAAAAGATGCAGTTGGAGTATATTTGGGGGGTGGGGGGAGCCAGCCAGCCAGCCACCACCACCAAGCAATGTCCTGCTTCCCTTCCTCCTATTCCCTCCCCACCTCTGCATATACACCCCTCCCCAACCAAGCAGGCAGGCAGGCAGGCAGGCAGGACAGCAGGCCCTGCAGTTCAGGGCACAGAGCTGTTTGATTGCTTAAGCCTGGTGGTCACACAATAGGACCAGAAAGAATGGCTGTTTCCTTCCTTCCTGTTGAGTGTTCTGCCTGAGTGAACAAATTGAATAGCACTTCGCTTCACAGCAACACTGGGCTCCAGCACAGGCGAAAACCAACAAAGAGCCATTCTAGGGCATTTCCAACTGTACCTAAGCCAAGCCACTGAGCTGTGGAATCATCCGGGCAGGGGGAGGAAGGCCGCCAAAGGCAGACAGTGCTGGAGGGAAGGAGGGAGAGAGGGAAGGAGGTAGGGAAGAAGGGAAGGAAGGAAGGGGGAGGGAGCCACACAAAGACACAGTAAACATCCAGGTTATTGTTTTTGATGTCAGATGGGTGGCTTTTCTTCTTCTCTCCCCCCTCCTTCACCCACCATCCACATTTCTGATTTTTTTTTTTTTAAAGAAAAGGGTGGAATTAGTCTTTTCCCCCTGCTTCTTCTTTTGGCTTCGGCATTCAAGAATTGTCTTTGCAAAAAGCTGAGGGTGCAGTAAGGGACCAAAGGCATGGTCCTGCCCCTGCAAAGCACATTGAAATCCCATTTATTATATGCTGTAGCCTAAAGTTATAGACTTTAGGCTGTAATCTCTCTTTCTCTCTCATTGACACACACAATATTACCTGAGAGTAGACTTCATCAAACACAGGAGGACTGATAAATTTCCAGATCAGTTTGCCAAGGATTTTGTTCTTAATCTGTGCTACAGAAATCAATCACACACACACACATACATATATTAAAACCCCACTTAATTTGACTGCATTATATCCATTATATGTATATGCTAAAGGACTGCATACAATAATTTTCCTTAAAAAGTGTGTGTGTGTGTGTGTGTGTGTACACCATTTTAAAGTATATCACAATAAGAATTTTTCAGCTCCAAACCCTGGGTTTGTAATTCCATCATAGCCAACCTATCTCCCTTTCCTGGAATGAGTAAAAAATCTAAATAAAATAAAAGTGGCAACATTATGGGTAAATGTCTAAAAGCAACAATTCAGCAATGTTAGTAGACACTTTTCAACATGGGTAACAGCTCTATATGTAGACATCCTCAACTTACAGTTGTTTATTAAAAGCTTCTGGAACACTGAACAATGCCTAGGATTGTCCTGACTTCCGAGGAGGAGACACAGGTCCAACTACTCTTGCTAACCTTTGGCCAAAAAATGGGTGCCAGCGTGGCCTGTTGGCACTGAGCCTTTCTGGGCTTGTTACTTAAAGGGGCAATGGAAAAAGATACCACTGAGTTTTTGCTCCAAATGGCAGCACATTCACCTCCATTAGGGACATTGGGACTTGAGGCCCCATATTTTTTCATATATGTGTGGGGGTGGGGGTCCAGAATGGATCCACTAAGGTCTGACTGTATTGTCACTGCTGTATCCTCCTCCCCATAATTTAGAAAACTTACTTTTTTGGACCACTATTCCCAAAACCACTATACTGAGGATTGGCTTTTTTCTTTTGCTGGGTGAGAGTTCTGTGAGTTGTGGCCCCCAAAGGTAGTTTTTCCAAGGGATGTTCCTACCTGCCCCAATGCCCAACAACTGGGCTTGGGGCACAAGAAAGAGACAGGTGGAGGAGAAGGCAGGCACTCCCTGTATGCCAGCAGAATACTTTTCCTTGTTGGGATAGCAATAGGAATAGCAAATACATTTCTATACCCCTTATCAGTGCACTTAAGAACTCCCTAAGCAGTTTACAATATGTAAACTAATTGCCCCCAACAAGCTGGATACTCATTTTAGTGACCTATGGAAGGATGCAAGCCCGAGTGGACCCCGAGCCTTTGACTGGTAATGAACTCGCAATCTTGTGGTTTGTGAGTGAGTAGCTGCAGTCCTGGCATTTAACCACTGCGCCACCAGGGCTCTTTACTGCTTACCATCTTCTCAATTTCCACAAAATGAAGCTAACCAGCCAAGACTCCTAAAGACCCCTAGTTATTTGAACAGTGCCATTTTCTTGCTGAAGGTTCTGGGATGTATTTTCATCCTCGTGCAGGCTTTCCATTTTAGAGGATATGGAACCCCCTTCTCCACCATGATTCCTTTCTACTTCCTTAGAAGTCAGATCTTGGGCTTTAGGATGTGGTGACAAAGGTGTTGACCATTTGTCACCACTTTTCTGCCACTTGAATCTATTTTTCAACCACTTCTGGATCTATTTTTAAACATTTTCTTACTCGGCATGCAAATGAGGTGTAGTTCTTTGCGTACTGGGCTAGGACTCTGGGAGACAGAGTTCAAATCCCTGTTCAGCCTTGGAAACCTACTGAGTAACTTTGGGCAAGTCATGCTCTCTCAAGTCTCAGAAGAAGACAATGGCAACCCCCCTCTGAACAAATCATACCAAGAAAACCCTGTGATAGGATGACCTTAGGGTTGCCACAAGTCAGAAATTACTTGAGGGCACATAACAACAACAATAGGGTGCGTAAAAATGCCTGGCCCTTTTTGGAGTAAGCAACAAGATACTTGTGGATCTTTGCACTGGGAAGTTGAGAAGATGGTAAGCAGTCAGTTTTTGAAACCCAAATGCTCACCTTAACATATATTTTATCACCACATAGCAGGACGATAAAAACACCAAGAAACTACAAAGTGAGGAGACAGCGAGAGATTGTTTAGCAGTGTCTGTCATTGCTGGTCATTGTAACAATAAGGATTGACTGACTGATTTATGCTGGTCTCTATCAGCGTAGGCAACAAACTTACCCGGGAGTAAATCCAATTGAATGTGTATGAGATTGCAATGTCAGAATTCCATTTTTTTTTAATCAAACCAAATATAAATAAAATAGTAGCATCGCTAATTTATTGAAAACACAATTCCACATAATGCAGGCTAAATGGTGATGACTCATAAAATTCAAGAAACTTTTCTGGTAGCTTTAAAAAACACCAAGAAAAATTCAGAAAGTTTCTGGGTAGATTTAAGTGTAAGTAATGACCACCCAATCAAACCTCCATTCATACTGGGGCTATTGAATGGCAAAGATACTGTCTCCAAGTTAGTTAATGAGAAACTAAACTCAGCTGGATGTAAAAATATTAGCATAACAAGCACAAGGATGCTTAGTGGTACTAAACAAGTGAATAATACTACCCTCTCACTCTGTATGTGCCTTCAAGTTGCCTGTCCACTTATGGCAACCCCATGAATTTCATGGGGCAAGGAATACTCAGAGTTGGCTTTGCCAGTTTCTTCCTCTGAAACAGTAATATAAATAGTTTTTTTGTGGGGCTTTCTGGCTGTGTGGCCATGTTCTAGAAGAGTTCCTTTCTGACATTTCCCCAGCATCTGTGGCTGGCATCTTCAGAGAATGATAGCCTGGAAAAGGAATTCTGTTTTGACACAGAATTCTATACATACCTACTCAGAAAGGGAGTTATTTTGACCCACCTACACTCCACAGATTTGTAGGATTGGGTGAACTGAAGGTTTTTTTTAATTCTGTACAAGGGTATGCTGAATTGTTCCAATAGACACAGAGAAAGAGAGAATAAGAAAGAGGAGGAAGAAAATAAAAGAGAGAGAGAGAGAGAGACTTTTAAAAAAAGTATTTTACATAATTTGTTCAGCTTCTGCTAGTCATTGGGAGGTGCAAGACATTATCAAGGCATTAACAAGCTCTATCTCACGCCTTACAGTAAGGCTGCCCTCTTAAACACTACTGTTTATCTTATCATGTCTTAAACAGATAAGAAAGGTTCAAAGTGACTAAATACAACGAAGAAGAGATTTTCTGTGCATGAAATCATCACAATTGTTTTGTACCTTTCAACCATTATGATTCAGCAGAGACAGTCCTTCTCACTTCTTCACCTGCTTTCAAAATGTCCCAGTTTCTTTCTTCTTCCCTCACTTTCTCCCCTTTGTCCCTAGCTTACTTCAGCTGGTGTAGACTGACTTCAGTATTTGCACATTTGAAAGTGCAAGAATAGTTTGTACACAGTTTATGCAGCAAGGAGGAGAAGAGAGGAGGGCTGTAACTGTGGCCTTCCAGTAGGCTCAGGCAATACCAAATTGCTGCAACCTTTCATAGCTTGTGTGTTCTTTCTCATTAATACATTTTTTTCCATCTTGACCTCACTTTGGTGTTATTTGTCCACACGTGTCCCAGTTTTCCTCTGTGAAATGTGGGAGGGTTTTGACAACCCCTTCCCCACACACTTTTAATGAATGTGTGAGAGGGAAGCCAGATTCTTACTGAGAGGCATGCCTCTGATATCCTACCCCCTCTTCATAGCAAGAACCCATGAATGCACAGATATGCCCCCATAGGACTTCAAAATAGGACTAGGAATCAAGGTCAAATTACCACTGAATGCCTGTTATTGAAAGAGGGCATTTCAGATGGTTGACCTTTGCTACAGACCTGCCCTAAAGGCACAAGATCCTATCTGATTTTGGAAGCTAAACACTAACAGGGTGAGGTCTAATACTTGGATGAGAGACTGCCCATGAATACCAGGTAGGCTGTATTTCAGAAGATGGAACTGGCAAAGCTAACTCTGAGTATTCCTGAGTTTTCATAAGAAAACTTATGAAATTCAGACAATCACCATAAATTGACAGATGACTTGAAGGTGTGCAAACACACACACACACACACACACACACAGAGACCTTTCACATTACAAGAAGGCACATCTGCTGAAATTCCTCATCTTGTCTGTTTGACAGTGAGCAAAAGATACAGAAGCTCGGCCACTCTTTCCATTTTAGTCATCATACAAAAGGCCCAGTATTGGGAGGAAGAAAATCTAAACCTTTTCCCTGACCATAATGAGTATTTATTTTCTATTTCCTATTGGAAATAAGCATAGCATATACAATGAAATTGAATATGCATTTGGAGAGCTCTCCCTGTACCTGTTCTTACCTTTGGGCAGAGTGAAGCTGGAAGTCATGGAAAAAACTCCAGCAAAAATGTTATTTTATTTTTGCATTTTACTACCAAGAAAGGGGATAGGCAAATTTTCTTTTGCATATGGCACAATAAATTGACTGGGAGGCATGGGTGTTGCCATTTAATGCTGTGCCTCAGGCAGCAAAATATCTTTGCCAACTCCCTTGGCAAAGTCTTTGCCATAGTTTTGATGCCTAATTTGCATTCTTAAGATCTCTCCACATCTCTGCATTTGGCCAACATATTTGCTTAAATGACATTATGTAAAAGGTAGAATTCCACACAGCATCATCTCCCTTGGAATCAAGGAAACTCAGCACTAACTTGGATAAGAAATTGTTCTCTTTTAACAGAAAACTCCTTCCCCATCCTCATCCATCCCAATAACTTGACTACCAGTCCCTTTTGGAAGTTTCTCCCCTTATAAACTTTCCTTCTCAGAAGCCAGCTCATCCTAATCACCAGACAAATGCAAACGAACCCACCCCAGCCTCTTTCCAGGAATACAAATTAGGGGCAGGTAGTGGAAGAAGGCTTAGAAAGCTGAAATAGCCAAGTCCACAATGAAAAGGATTAATAGATGAGAGACTGAAAGTGGGGTAAAGTGTTCAGCTTTTGTCATTTAAAGCAATGTCTTTAACTCTTTGCCATCACAGCCCTGTCTTTCAAACCAAAAAAATAAAAAAATAAAAATAAAATGATGATGAATTGCAATTAAGGGATGGAGGGGGGCAAGAAAGTGTAAGAGAGAAACTGAGAAAGTCTGAGAAAAGTGAGACAGCACAGGGCAGAGAAGAAACCTTACAATAACAAGATGATTGGGTTACTTTCGCTTCATCATAGGAATATCAGGGTGTAAAAGAACAGAGAGTGGCTTAAGGGCCATCATTGTAACATATGACAATGGCTCCTCTGTAGAGAGCAAAAAATGAGTGATGTCACCAAAGCAGCTGGAGAAAAGTTGCTAGGATGATCACATCTGCTGCACTTATATCCATCTCGCTGATTCATACCACATCACATTTACCATTGGTCTCCGTGACCAAATTATCAATGTGCCTCAAATGTGTATTAATCTTGTAACCGCTCTGAGCACAAAAATATTTATTGTGAGTATCATAGGTAGATCACTGCCCTCTCATCTTGAATTTATAAAACAAATATCATTTGTTCATTGCCTTTCCTTTTGAAATGTAGTTAAGATTTCTTGTCATCTTGCCAGAAGTATATGAATGTTGGATGTTTCTTGCTTTCCAAGCTTACAAGAAGCTCCCCCCAAATGAAAGCCCTCCAGTTCCATTAGACTGCAAATATCATAATCCCAAGGTCCCCAATTAGAATTACCTAGCATGAAATGTAGAGCCAGTGTGCTTTCGTGGTCTGAGTTGTTGGACTCTGAGACCAGGGTTCGAATTCCCACTTAATCACAGAAAGCCACTGGTGATCCTGGGGAAGTCTCAGACTCAGAGGAAGGCAATGGCTAATTCAATCTCTTTCTCTTCTGGTTCTTCCATATCCTCCTCTTGTGTTTGCCTACTTTTTAATGTTCTCCTTTTGTTTCTTGTCTCACATTGTACTTCTTTTTAGATCTACCATGGAGATTTTATATCTACCATGGAGTTCTTGTCAAAGAAATGAAGAGGAAAATTTTGTACTTTGTAAACATTTCTTCAATTCAAAATGTTCAGAGTGACTTTCTACAGTTAATGAAAAATACAATAATGAGATGGATTGAAAGGAATGGGAGAGTGGTCAAGAAATTGAAACAGAAAATGGGAGAATTTTTTAAAGGATTTATCTGGTATTTAAAAAAATATTAGTAGTATACAGTATACGGTATATTAGTGGGTGCCATCTCCCTATAACCACCTGCCTTTCTTCAGAAAGTGATCAATCTGTGAACAAAATAGAGGGCTTTCAACACTGCCAATCAAAGCAGCTATTTTTCCTCCTTAACTGTTTTTTTTTTTCTTTTCTTTCCCCAGAATTAAAGAAAAAAGAAGAAGAAATTGCTGGCAAAACTTAAGACGTTATAAGATTAAGACAACAAGATTTGGACTTTCGTAAAATTAGATGAATGAAGCATGATAATTTTTGATAAAATCCTCTTTAGTATATGAACAGGTTAATGTGGAGGAAGATGCTCCCTAGCAGATATGAAAAAGATCCGGATCCCAAACCATGCAGACCTATAAAGATGAACACTGTCCCTTGAGATTGTACATAGAAATAGATCAGAAGCCAGTGATGCACCTGCCTGATTTGTTCCCAAAGTCTAGAACCCGGTCCCATTTGCTAGCCTAGTAGATACTGCTGTTAGTATCTTTTAATGATGGAATGAAAAGCTGGGCTTTAAGAAAAACAAACAAACTATCTTACATACATTGCTGAAGGTCCACAATTAGGTTTATTCATGGATTCTTTATTCATGGATTCAATCATCCAAAGCTCAAAAATATTCCAAATTCCAAAAAGTAACCTTTGATTTTGCTATTTTATAAAAATATCACAATTTTACTATGACACTGTATTTAATGGGACTTGAACTTCCATGGAATTTGATATCCAAGGGGTGGGGTCCTGAAACCAAACCCCAGTAGATTCCAAGGTTTCCCTGTGTTTAGTTAGCTCTTAGAGATCTGTCCTTATATTTCTTAGATATAACTTGAATGAGAGGTCCACATATGTTGAGCAGAAAAATATATATAGAAAAGCCCTTGTCAGGCGTCTCCACTTAATTTTCTTCATGTACAGAGGGAGAACAGTGCCCCTTTCCCCCAGATTGTTTCTTTTAGCTCCATATAGAAGGGAATATTGCTTAGTTTGCTATTGGAGATATTATTGCTTCATTCAATAAATGTGTGTGTGTGTGTGTGTGTGTGTGTGTGTTGTAAGTCCCCTCAGGGAAACTTACAACATATTATAATTAATTACAATCTATATAAACCACAAAACATAGATGTTTGATCATGAGTAGGAACAACATATAAAAGAACATGCATGTGTGAATGAGTCATTGCAGAGTTTACACTTCAGGCACAATCTCGATACCACTGCATGAACAATGCTTTTCAGTTGAGTCAGTTTGCATATAAAACATCCTGTGAAAAAATATAGTACCTGAGGGACTTCCCCTTCCAGCTAGCCTGTCTCTTCTGCTATTATCTCCATTGGTGGGTGACTAGAGATAAGAGGGTATTTAAAGAAACTTCAAAGACCCTGCATCATGGTGGCTTGAGGTTCAAGGATTGGGAGTGTCTCATTCTAAAATTCTCAGCTGAGTTATCCCTTCCCTTGCTTGGACAATAGGTTGCCTATGTCCTGCATAGAACTGGTGATGGTTTGTAGACAGGAAAGCTGTTGTATGGAACTGAGTTGTTTTTTGCAGACAGATACGTTTTTTACACTAGGCTTTACTCCTGAGCAGCTGTGTCTGGGAATCAGGTGAACTTGAAAATGTCCAAAGTAGTAAGAGAATGATTAAGAATTGCATCGGGGTCTGCCCACTTTGCTTTGGCCCCATCTACTTTGTTCTTGAGCCTGCCCTTTGCCCTTAGGTCCGCCACTTGCTGGAATGAGGTCCTTGAGACACTTTGCAAACTGGCCTGGGCTGAAAAGAATTTCCTAGCTCTGATGTTCATCCATGTGTGAGCTTGGTCCCTATGTGTAGTAACCAAGTGAGGAGAAATCATGTATCTCTGATTTAGCTCTGATAACTGCCATGTTTCAGAAGCATCTGTCAGAGATTCTCTCACAGTAGGGGAGCTTGCTGGACCATGCTGTTTATTTGACTGGTCCCCTTTCATCACTACAAAGTCTAGAAGTGTTTCTTGGCAGGATACATTTGCCTACATTAGGCAATACCAGTCAGAAGTTATATCCTAAGGCGCTCACATAAAGAACTTCCACAAGTGACACATAGAAAATGTGTATTTATTGCACTTACCAGAAGTCAAACTCTTGACTTCCTCCAATATAATGATGGAGAACATTGTTTACAAAGAGTTTGGAAGTGCACGCCCTCTCAAATCAACTATGATGCAAGTCCCAAAGAAACACAAGATGTGAGCCTTATTTGGGAGCAGTACATAATTGGAAAGGATCTGGAATTAATCAGGAAATGTTTGGAATGAGTTTATTGGAAGGTCGCTGCTTCCATTTAGCTTCCCACTTTAACAGAGGGAATTGGAAATGACATTTGGCAGATATCTATACTGTTTTTGGAACTGGAAGGCAATTTGGCTTCCCCTTTTAGTGTGGGTGGATATTTTTCCCCGGGGGGCAACATTTTAACATGTACGAGAGAGACAGGATCTAAACTCTTCCCCAAAGAGGACCTGTAGCTGCATGTTTTGCAATCCTAGCGGGTTCTCTGTCAGCCACCTGCATACCTCATTTATGCACTATTCTAGCAAATCGAGGGAGGGCTCCCTCCACCAATTCTTTCTCCCTCTCCCTCTGCCTTTTAGGAGAGAGAACAATTGTGTGTGTATGTGCCTTCAAGTTGCCTGTTACCTTAAGGCAACTCCATGAATTTCATTGGGTTTTGTCAGGCAAGGAATACTCAGAGGTGATTTGCCAATTTCTTCATCTGAAATGTAGCCTACAGCACCTGGTACTTGTTGATGGTCTCACATCCAAGTACTGGCTGTGGTGACTCTGCTTAGCTTCCAAGATCAGATCAATCTGTTGCCTTTAGGGTACATAGACCCACAATTAGGAATGTGTAAGTTCCATCTTCATCATTTGCTGAAGCTATTTAAACACATTCAGCAGAATAACCATTTACAGCACCATCTTAAACATGGGAATTGCTTTTGTTTTACAAAACACTGATCACAGATTTGTTTAGAATATTATTATTTTTTCTAAAATAGAAAAAAAAGAATATTATTTCCCCAATATATAATATAACTAGACAAAGTTCCACTTAAATTGTGGGCTTTCAAAATTATCTTAGACAAGAAACATGGGGTTGTTTATCAATAATACAGTTGCATGCCTCTTGGTCATAAGGTCATCGTACATTGAAGGTGGCTTATGGGAAGCAATAATAAACAACAACAATGTATATCCTGGTTTCTCATCTTTTTGGCCTAAGAGCCACATGTGATGCTGACATGGAGCTTGTTTACAAGAGAGAAAATGCCATACTCACTCTGGTGAGTGCCTGGTACTGGCAGTCCTGACAATATATGGCTTCTTCTAGGGGAGGTTCCATCAGATTCCTTAAACTAACTTTGCTCTGATCTAAGCAAAGTTGGGGGAATCCCAAAGTGACCTTCATTTCTTTTGATGTGTGGTCAGCTGGATTAGATCCAATTCAGCCCAATCCAGTTGTCCACACGCAAAGAGACACACTATACCCCTTGCCTATGCTGAGCAGAACAGGGAAAGGGGATGACCTGTTTTCAGAACTGCTGCCACTTCTTACTCACAGGCAGGAGCTCTGTGTAAAGTCGGCATGCCACTGCTTCTACTGAGGACAGAAAAGGGTAACCAGACTCCTTGTTGATCACATGTCTGAGTGGCCTTTGCTGACATCAGCAGAAGCAGCAGTGGATAGAGAACCTGCCCCCAAGGAAGCAGTGGTGGCAGCCCGAAAAATGGGACAGTCCAGAGGGGTGAATGTGGTGTCGGCCTGGCTAGCCTGTGTATACAGTCATGGTGTTGTACTGGATTGGACGTGGTGCATGTGGTTGCCATTGTGTTTGGTCTGGGGCCAGTCCAGGGCTAGTCCAAGGCATAATGCTCCAGAATGGTCCCAGATTCAGTGACCAGGCTAGGCATCAGAGGTCACACCCACCACACACCCCACACACCCCATCATTCCTCTTTCCCATATTGGAGGGAGTAGAGAGCTTTCTTTCCATTTTCACATTTTTTTCTTTCACTGCCGCAGGAAAGAACCAATCTGTATGTAAATTGGCATGGATGAAGGATGAAATGTGCCTTAGTAATGTACAGTATAGGAAGTGCTTTAATTACTTGGAACCATGGCATAAAAGCTGATAGTCATTGTCTTGAACTTCCCACTCCCATTCCAGTGCATCAGCTGCATGATGATTCTAGTAAATTCAGGTCCTTTGAATCCAGTGGTTCCAAGACTGTGTTTGTCCTGTCACTGGAATACCTCATTTGATGGCCTCTCATTTTGGGAACACTATCGCCAACAGAGCCTTTTTGGTGAATGCGGACCCCTTGCTGACCTTGGTACTTTACTAAACCCCCTCAAACAGCTGTCCTGGGGGCTTGAATTGCTCTATAAGAATTTGTATGAATTTATAAAATATCTTGGAAACTACAGCTCAAAGCGAGTTACATTTTACAATACAAACAATTCCTTAAAGACAATGGACTCTTTCAAACAGGAGGAATTTCTCCCAACTCCGAATGGAGCCAATGCGGATTCATGTAAATTTGCTTGTTTAGCAAATTTACATGAACCCCTGCTCCGTTCGGAAGAACCCCTGCTCCGTTCGGAATTACTTCCCATTACCCGAAAATAATCCCCTCCTGCCCGAATTTGCATGCGAAGCTTTAATTCGCAATAACGTAAAACCCATGACTGCATTCGAATTGGCTTCCCTCTTGCCCGAATTTGTGTGCAAAGAGTTAATTCGCAATAATGTAAAACCCATGATTGCATTCGAATTGACCTTAAATTATACTTCCAATTTAGCCTCGTATGAAAGAGTCCAATGTCAGTATTATATAAAAGACCACAAGTGACAGGCAGATACTATTTGCTTCAACCCTTGCATTAAATCCAGTTAATGTTGCTCTACTCAGATGGTGTCAACCAGCACAATGGCAAGGGCATGGATTCTTCTTCCCAATGCAACCCCTTGTTTATGTTTGGACTAAAACCTGGAGTGGATCCATTACTCAGCCCAACACAGAAGCCACCAGGGCTCCTTATTCAAGTAAATTTAGGACTGCATTTTTAAAGTTGTTTGGCCTCAATCCAATTGCTAATCCCAGCTACAGCAGCCTTATTGAATCAATGGGATTTACATAAGTGTTGATTGCCCTTCAGCAGGGTGATTCAGCAGTTGTGCTCTAATTGGAACTAGTGATTGGATTTAGATCTTTTCACAAAAGATCACAGAAAGTTAAGTCTTAAAATATACACCCTCCTTCGTTTAGTTATATTAAGTAAAACCAGGGGAAAATATTTTTTGGTTTGTCCCTGCTAAGAACAACATTACAGCCAAAGTACTTCTAGGAGTGCATCTATACTGTGGAAATGATGCAGTCTGAGACCACTTTAACTACCATGGCACCATTCTACAGAATCCTGGGATTTGTAGTGTTGTTTCTTTGGCAGAAGAAGATTAAAGACGTTGTAAAGTACAAATCCCAGTATTCCATAGGATGGAGCGACAGCACTTCAAGTAATGTCAAATTGCACTATTTATGCACCATAGATCCACCCTAGGTCCCAAGATCTTTCTGAGATCCAAAATACACTGCAGAAATAATTGAGTTTGAGATCACTTTAATTGCCCTGGCTCAGTGCTAGGGAATCCTGGGAATTGTGGTTTATTGTGAAACCAGAGCTCTCTCACTAAACTACAGTTTCCAGAATTCCCTAGCATTTAGCCAGGGTAGTTAAGGCAATCTCAAACTGGATTATTTCTGCCATATGTTTTGGAACTATGTGCTACTTCTTTTCAGCATAAGATTTAAATTATCAGATCCAAAAGATCAGGAGCTAGAACAACATTTTGTGGGCAGAGCAATTCAAAGCAACTTTTCTTTGATTTTTAGCGTTTTAAAAAATCTGCTTTTTAGAGGTATTGGTATTGTCATGTAGATGGGGAGCCTTTAGCTCTCTAGACATTGATGACATTCTACTCCCATTATATCTCAGAGAACATCCCTGAAAGCACAGTCCTTGTGATTCATCTCAACATGTACTTTCCTAATGTCTTTCCAAAGCAGTAACCATGCTCACCTGTTGCAATGAAACAACAAAGAATCACATAGCACCTGAAAGACTAGCAGATTATTATAGCATGAGCTTCTTTAGCTGTAGCTACTCAACAGAAACATGATGCATTATCTAAAATGCCAGCTATATAGAAAATATATCTGATTGGAGCTGTAGACGTGGAGGTCAGAAGTAAGTTAAAGGCATAAAGTACTGACAGTGATGATTACATTATTAACACTGACCATTCACAAAACTGCTGCTGATAATGCAAACATCCTGGCTTTAGATAAGCCTATTAACACATGTACTGTGATAAGAATCCGTTATCCTAATTGAAACTTCTGGTGAGAGACTGCAACTTCCTGATGAACTGTAACTGAGGAGTCACTTGCCCTAATCTCCCTTTGAAGTTTTTGTGCTCTACGATGCCACTTTAAGGTCAGAGAGGTAGTACCCTAGGAGATGGAAGTGTTTTTTTTTTTAAAAAAAATAAAAATAAAAAACCCTACCCTTTCTGATGTCAAATTTGTATCTATTTCTGTTTTTATAGTTTTTGATCTGATGACCTTGTGGAGAATTCCAAAGGGCATAGCTGACAGGAGGTGGCATATCTACAATGGAAGATGCCCACAGTTGGATCCAACAGTGTTCTTCCACAGTGCAATAGATATAGCTGACAAATTCAATTCTGTTTCTCTCTTTTGACACCGTGCACATAGCCTAAATCTGCTATGGAAGGTTGGAGAATCAACTGGAGCAGACTGGGTAGGGTTTTCCAGGTACTGGAGTGGGGCGGGAAACCTAACTTGCATGTACAGATGTTCCATTGTGTAATGTTAGACTGAGCCCCTAAAGTTCTTGTAATGGGCACCTAAGCTGAACAGGAAGACCTGTGTTCTCTGGGTGATCAGTGTGCCTATTAGAGCATCTGTGGATTTTTGGACTAATATCAGAGACCACATTTCTCTGTGGCTGATAGAATTGGAGAATTCGTCCTGTGTCTTTAGTTACCCTTTTCTTTCAAATGGATGTTTAAGGTGTTCTGTTTTCCGTTAATGCCTTTTGCTTAACTGGAAAGAAGATTATATACAAATATTGAGTGCATACCATTTCCTGAGAGACTCCTCCAGGTGACATTGACATTTTGATGTGGTGGGAACCAATGTAGTATATGGCAAAAGCATTAGCTGTGTCTTTGGTGATCCAGGTTCAATTTCCCAATGAGCCACCAAGTTCACTGTAGACATGGCTGAGAGAATCAGTTCTTTCTCTCCCTCTTGACACCATGCACATACCCTAAATATGTTCTGGAAGGTTGTGGAATCCCCTGGAACAGAGGTTTTCCAAGCACTGGAGTGGAAAGAGAAACTTAATTTGCATGTACAGGTGTAAATTGCATATACTTGGACCTGTCTCTCCCTCTCTGCCTTATCTACTTTACACCAGTGGTGGCTGATGGCCTTCATGCCCATGGGCAGCAAACCTGCTGCACCTTTCAGTCTAAGCTTGAAGATTTGTTCAGAGATAGTTTGCCATTGAGGCTGAGAGAGTGCAGCTAACCCAAGGTCACCCACTGGGATTCCATAGCCAAGATGGGATTTGAACCCTTGTCTACAGTATACATTGATGAGTTTGATTTAATTTACCAAAACATACTCATAGGAGTATATTCTAATAGTGAGTTAAGCTTTTGATAATCTTTTTAAAAAATATTGTAAAAACCTGGAAGGAAGGAATGGGAAATTGCAAATTTAAAGATTCTAACAGACTGTAATATAGATAGGTGAAGGATGCAGTCTTAAGAGAAATCAGTAGGCTATAAGACACATTTAACTCAGTGGGACTGATGCCTGGCAATATTGTGCTGAGTCCAAGGTCACAATCCAAACTTTTTATTGATTTCAAGGGGATAGAATTGAAATTAATAGGATTTAAAAGTGCTAACCTAAACAATACCATAAATAACCAAGTATAAAATTTATCCACCAGCCACTTTGGCTAACTCAGTAGAGCGGGTGTGTGTATATTTTAAGAATGGACTCATTTTATTCTTTATCTGGTTACAATTAGGAAAGAGAAGGAGAGAGACAAAGCAACCATATGACTTGGACTTTTATGCATAAAGTTCTCTCTTTCCATATCTGGATTCCGTTTGTGTGTGTTCAACATTAGTTACTGAGACCCTTGCTGAATGCCAAGCTCAAATGCGGCATATAATCACGTCCCATCCAAGGATCCATGCGTAAAGTCATCCAGAATTTTATGATTTCCAGAAGCCATCAACCTCCTCTGCAACTAGACTGGAGGCAGAGAGAGGGAGAGAGAGCGGGAGAGAATGCACATATCTTCCAGAGATGGGAATGGGCCAAGGTAAGAGGGAAGCTATTTTCAACTTTCTGGAACAGTTATTTACTTCAAAAAAACATGGACTTACCAAAAACTTTACTTGGGAAACTTGAAAATGCGAAAGCTTGCAATTCTGACAGCCCTCCTTAGGAAAACAGTCAATATATTTTTGAGAAGTAGACTTGAGGAATGGGGTGGGCAATTGCTGAGAGGTCAGAAACCGAGTTTAACTCTTCTGACCTCCTAGCAGGTTGAAGTGATACATTCTGAATGACCCAAAAGTCCCTTCTGATTTTGATGTGGTTTGTTTTTAGCTCATTTTTCCATTGCAAGAACTGGGGAAAGCATGTGAGCAAATTAAGCTAAACTGCCATGTTTTAATTTGTTTGGGCAGCAATTTGGACATTTTCAAGTTTTTTTCTCAACCAACCTGTAAAAATGGATTCATGTACATGGAGTCATGAAAGCTGCAGAAAGAGGACTGGGATAAAATCTGGCCATAGGTTTCACTTTGCTCTATCCTACTTTAGAAGAGCTGTAGAATATGAAGGTAAGTAGTTTATATGGAAAATTTTATGTCATGATAATCATACATCCTATTTCACAGAGGACAGGCTTTCATTGGAAAGACTGTTAGATAAGTCTTCTGTTTGAAGATGTCTTCTGAATAGCTGTGAGGTCCAGGACTGGACTAGGTCTCCAGGAGGGCAGGGTTCAAATTCCCCCTCAGCCATGGGAATCCACAGGGTGCCCTTGGCCAAATCACACTCTCTCAGCCTCAGAAGAAGACAATGGCAAACCTCCATGGAAGAAACCTAGCTAAGCAACCCCATGATAGGTTTGCCTTAGGGTTGCTGTAAGTCACAAGCAACTTGGATGCACACAACAACAAAGATGGAATTGACACAGGTTACCTGGTCACAGTCTTCTCCACTCTAGTGAGATAGTCTATTTCTGTTCAAATTATGCTGTTTTGAAATGATAAGTACAGTGTGCCCACGCCTTATGCAGGGGATCTGTCATGGACCCCCCCCCCCCCCATGTAAGGCAAATTCCTTGTAAACACAAGCCCCATTCATTTGAACGGGGCTAGCAGCACATCAGGCACGTGCACCATTCCCTCTTACCTTGTCCCGTTCCCATCTCTAGAAGATATGTGATGGGTGATGCGGCTTCCGCATAAACAGGAAGCCACATATGGCATGCCCCCGTATGAAGCAGGCGGGTTGCACTGACCAAAGATGCTATTGTCCTGTTGCATTGCAATTTACAGCAATAAATGCAATACACTTGTAATAAAATCCTCACTTGGGATTGTTGGTGGATATGAGAGATGGAATTCCCCCACCAGAGTCTTCAGTGAGATTGTGGTTTGTCCATGATGACCAACATGAAGACTACTGTTTCTGTGCAGACAATCAGTTCACTAAAGTGCTTCAGGGCAGGGGCTTTCGCTTTCTTCTGCCCCAAAAATCTCAATTCCTGTTAGCAGCAAGAAGATGGAAGGGCGAAAGTGGAGGCTCTTACCCTGCCAGTGATCTCTAGGGATGATTGGACAGCATAGAGAGGATTAAACATCTCCATCCAGGCCCAGGTAGATGTATGTGCAATGGCCGCTGCTGATTCTCTTGCCAGTTGATTAAATATAAAAAAGAGACTGTAAGTGCTAGTTTGGGGATGCGGAAACCATACGCTGTGGTCCTGATCTGGTATTTTCCCAGTCCAAAAAGAAGCAGCAAAATGCCACTTCTTTTCGACCCGGAAAAAAGGTGTCCTTGCTGCCATTGCATGGCTCTTCCCCATTTCTTCGGCACAGTGTGTCTAAACACTGCACCGAAGAAATGTAGTGTCGTCACCCACTGTCTGGTTGGGTGGGCAGCGTGATGCCACTTTGGGAATGGAGTCAGGGCTTGTGGCGTGCAGTTGCCATGCCCCCACTCCACCCCAATGCCGACCCTTTTGGCTGGTCTGTACAGCCCTCCTAAGTCTCCAACTCTGGTTGGATATGAAATATATTATTCTTCAGTTCCCTTATGCTCTATATTAGTGCAGCAGTGACTCCACTGTGAGTTTGAGTCCAAATTTTAAAGGAGCTATGCCAGGGAAGAACCTCATCCCCAAAATCAAGACTAAAATCCCGAACGGATTCCCCTACTTGCTCACATTGGAACCTCCAGCTACCACTACCTCTTTGTTTGCCTTTACTCCTTTCTATCTTTGTGCATGTGCACACATATACTCCCTTGGTCCTCCAGGCAATGCCAGATGCAGTTCATGCAGTTGCGCTACTAGAGTTGGTGTCCCCAGTGAAACAACTCATGGTGTCACCCCCCTCCCCATATACACACATTGGCCTCCTCCTACACCACACCATACAGAATCCTTAGTAATGTTTTTTGTATTAATGATACTCATAAATCATAATTACCATATACTGTATATGCTCATGTATAAGTCTACAAATTTAGGTTAAAAAATTGTCCCAAAAAACCCCTGAATCGACTTATCCATGGGTCAATGTAAATACTGTACTTTAAATTATATATATATATATATATATATATCCCCTAGTGAAAGACAAGAGTTTAATCTGCCCTGGAAGCACAGACCCTCTTCTACTCTCTCATCCATCCAGCCTTTAGTATGAGCACAAACAGTTATGCCTGCGGGAATTTTGTAAGTTTGTTGGCATTCTTTTCCTTTGCTTTGTCAATTACATCCTTTATTACATGCCCCTAGGTTTTACCCCCGACTTATCCACAGGTCATATCAAAATCCATAATTTTGTCCCCAAAATCTGCCCTCAACTTATCCATGATGTCAACTTATAGTCGAGTATATACAACTATATCACTGAATGTAAAGGCAATAGCTGTGACATAAACAAACAGCACCATTAAAATTATACTTCTAAATTACAACATCATACACACTCTCTAAATGCATTTACATATAGCTTCATGCCTTTAAAGTGAAATTTATTCATTTATTTATTGAAATTTGAAAGGCAGATATTTGAGGAGCAGTGTTGTCACCACCTCTTAGGGTGTCACTTGGTGCGGTCCACACCCCTTACACCCCCTGGTGATGCCACTGAACTCATGAGGCTAATAACCTTGTGTACCTCTGTCCTAGAGGTTTAGATGAGGGCAGTGATTGTGCCAGGGAAGTTAAAGCCAGTGGGAGTATTGGTTTTCGAGCCTCTCCACTGGGTGATGTGCTTAACATAAAAATTAATTCTCCCCTCCCAGTTTGATAGCCAAGCTGTTGAAACTCTGTTTAACAGACATGTCCATTTGGCAGTGTTTTGGTCCCAAGCAATTAAATTTACAATCAATAATTAAAATTACTACAAAACACATTCCTAATTTAAAATAGCACTTGAGAGCAGATAATTGTCATTGATACTGTTGCTTTATTTTTTAAGAATGCCATTTCCACCAAAACCTGCAAAAAGTATTATTCACAAGCATTACTTTCCATGACAAGTGAACCTGGACAGCTAGGAAAATACTTGGGAAATAATAAACTGACATACAGTATTTTATGCTCTCAACACTCTGAATTCACCACACTACTTAATTTATGGTCAACCTCCCTGGTGTATTGATTTAACCACAAGGTTCCAGAACTGCTATGGCTTAATATATTATACTGATATATATGAGTAGAACAGATTCAAGTGACCCTCTTTTTGACCCACATTTTTATGTGGAGTAATTTGAGTGTCACTCAGAACTAGCACTTCTACTTTGTCAAAGCTTTGCTTTGTTCAAGGCACTTATGTTACACTGATCAAGATCTGTAAAATACAAATTCAATGTTGCACAGAAAGAGGGCCTAAAGAAAGCACTCTGAGGAGGAAGAAATATATTAGTGATGTTCTCTGAACTCTTCTGCATATCCCAGCAGAAAACTTCTCACAATGCACTGCTACAGCATATCAGGCTCATGGCAGAATAAGAGAAAAGAGAATAAGAAAAATACAGGCTGCAGTATATATATTTTGAGGATTTGGCTTTCCAGTTGTTTTGAACTACAGCAATTCATTACCGTTGGGTGTACTGGCTATGCCTTCTTCCGTTTCATTGCATTGGGCACTCAGGCACTGTTCAGGAGAGCCTCCCCTCTGCATATAGTTCAGTGATGAAGATAGGATAGGACTGTGCACAGTCTACCTTTGTTCCATGGGTAGGACTATGCTCCTCTCTGCCAATGTTCTACTTCACCCTTGAATTAAATTAGGAGCTGGTCTCATGAATCAACGCATGCACTTTGAAGATGCTTAAAGCCATTAGCCCAAAGTCTGGGAAAGCTAATTTTCCTGTGGGGGCAGAAGGCTGTCTGATCATATAGAGTGGACTCTATACCATCATTTTGTTCAATGTGCATACAGAGGGGTGGGGTCATGAGCAACATGGACTGTTTGCTGCATTGGTTTGTGAATAGCCCTTGGAATGGAGACCAGTGATAAACAATAATAAATGTGATTGATTATGACTCAAAATCGGTGCTGTAGGTTGGTACATCTTGGAATCACACTGAATTGAAGTGATAGAAAAGTATGTTAAACTCCATGCAAAGCAAACAGCAATATATGTGGAAACATTCGGGGCCCGAAAATGTGTATCCACTGAAAATGCTGAAAACCTCTGAGATGCAAAGCCAAATCTTTTCATCACCTCATCATAAAACCCTCAAGGGCACAGCCCGGCTTTTTGATGTTGGTACATTTTGTGCTTTTCTTTTGTGCCCTACACTAAACTTGTAATAAACTTTGGAGCATTAGAAGCCCAAACATGGCTAGAGTAAAGAAATATGAAAGTGCATTATTAAGAGAAACAAGGTGGAGGTTTTCTTTTTGTTGAAAATGTAAATTATCTACAGCTTATTGCAAGGACGAAGCTAGATAGCAGGGATGGGAGGAACCAGTGAACCGTTTGTACTCTATTTCCCATCCACCCACATCAGTGTAGGTAGTGAGAAGGAGTGATGGGTGAGGTTGTTCATCAAAATCTGGAGGGCCTCTGTTTTCCCAAACCTGCTAGATGATCCTTAAAGGCAGTGGAGAACCTTTAGGGTAGTATTCCACCCCAAAATGGTATCGACATATTTTAAGAAAAAGAATAAAATGCTAAAGAGAACTCAAACGCATCAGCAACAATCTACAGATCTTACTGCTGAGCACAAGGATCTCTGCCCATCTATCTATTGGTCAAGATGACCAGCTTTATCAAACTAGCTTTCTGACAGAGAAGGCTAAATATCCCACAAAACTACACACCTCAGAAGTCCATAGTATTGAGTCATAGCAGTTAAAGCAGTGTCAATGCGGTGTAGATGCACCCCCTCATCTTTTCAATGCATTTGCTATAGGCAGGATGAGCAATGGGTGTAGCTCCCATGGCAGACTGGATACTGGAACGCTGCCAGTTGTGACTTGCAAATTAGGAGCTAGTTTCATGAATATAAGCTGTACTTTGGACACGTTGCCCACTGCCACGTTATGGTTCCGGTAGATCTAGATTTTTCAACTGTCTGTTCAAAACACTTTGGTTAGAATTTACTTCTCATAAGAAACAAACAAAAACAAACAGCTTCATTTATATACCGCTTCATATCCTTAAGGAGTGTCTAAGTGGTTTACAATTGTAAGCTATTTGCCCCCCAACAATCCGGGTACTCATTTTAGCGACCTCGGAAGGATGCAAGCCTGAGTCAAGCTTCAGCCCTTTGCTGGTCTTGAACTCGCCACCTTATGGTTTTGAGTGAGTGGCTGCAGTACAGGCATTTAACCACTGCGCCACCAGAGAGGAATGAAAGTTCATTTTTATGAGCTAAGAAACATTTTCATGAATTAAGAGGAAACGCCAACTAATTTATAGTTTGTCCTCCTTGAAATTTCAACAAGCCAACCTTTCCGTTTGCTTGTGCTAAAAATAATTTTGTTTTAGACACACAAAATAACTGAACTAAGAAAAAAAATACACCATTATTTAGTTCTAGAAATAATCTCACAAATGGCTTATCTGCGACACAGTAGCTCCAAAAATGCTTTTCAATACACAAACCCACACATAAGACACAGGAATTGTTATGGTTTGTCATTGATTTAAATGGGCCTAGTCACACTCAACTGTTTTGGATTAAGGCCAAATCTGTTGTCACTTTTCGTAGCAAATGAACACATATCTGATTTACATTTAACCAGAGCTGGGAAAATTACTTTTAAAAGCTCTTAGCTATAGTCGTAATTCCAAGGATCAAAATAGAAACTGTTTACTGTGAAAGAGACAAATCTAAAAGTATAGTAGGCCCTACTTTTTTGTGGGGATTTGTTCTCCCCCTCCCACCGTGAAAATGGAAAATTGTTGGTATTCAAGCCCGACTGGCTTGAATGGTGGTGTGTGCCTGTGGGCACCCATGGGCATGCACCATGGACATGTGCCTCAATTTGCCACCCTCAAATGGACAAGGGAAGCAGATTCGAAGTCTGCAAAAATGGAGGGGTGACTGTAATCCTTTACTTTCACATTTCTCAATATGTAACTTCTAATTACCTTGTGGGAAAAGAATCTGAGTGCTAGGCACTCAGTTTTGGTACAAACATATACTTCCATCTACCTTGCTGTCATCTCAACACCTGTGACAGAATCCAGAGCAACAGCATGAGGCAAAACACACATCAGCACTTGAACCATGTGATAGTTGTCCCCTACTCACATAACTATTACCATAACTAGTGGCAGTTTAGTTGTGTTGGAGGGGGTTTAAGTACAAGTAACACAGACTTAATTTATGATAAAATCTCACTGAATCAAACCACGTTAAGACTAAATAATTCCATCTGAACATCAGGTGAATCAAGAGCCAGCTATTTTAAACCAAGCATAAAACTGAATCATCTTCTACACTTAGCCACTGAATACCCATGGGAATATGTGTTATGTCATTAACCAACAACTGGACTTCATTTCTAGATTGCTAAGAATCATATGCTGTTTTTGGTCATCCTAAATCAGCCTTCTCTAGACTGGTCCCCTCAAGCTCTGCTTGATTACAAGCACCATGGTAGCTGGGGATGATGGGACAAACTTCAACACGTTTCAAGGACACCAAATTGGGGAATATTGTCTTAAGAAAGCTGTTTTATGAGTGCTAAGAGAATCCAAACTCCCAGGTAGTCTTTTCCAGTACACTTCAGCACTGGAAAGTCAATGAATATGTAAGTTAGCAGTGGGAAGCTACTGACATAGAAGGCACATTTTAGGTGGAGCAGAATTCAGACATAGCCATGTTAGTCTGGAATATCAGTATGCAAAGGTATCTTATACCACCTGTGATACTAAACAGGTGAAATTGTAGCACAAGTTTTCATAAACTTAGTCTCCTTCCTCAGAGGTACTGTAAGATCCCTTTGCAAGGCACATTTTCATTCTAAGTCTGTCCCTTTGAATTTCACTGTCCCCTACTTCTTCAGAATTCATTGAATTTGTTTTCTAGTCCTCAGTGCAAATATAAAGAAAGGTCAAACTGATCTCGGTGCAAATTATAGCCTGTAGATAGCACAGAAATTGCAGAAACTGAGTACTAGTTAGCACTCCATAAGCAGACAGACACACAAGTGTAGACATACAAGGAGGCACATTTGCACCACATGTGGATGTTATGTGCACTGCTGCATAGAAACCACTTCACACACTATTAATTGAATATCAAACACAATTATGGCTTAGAACCATTCACATATCTGTAGGAATATAAGACAGTCAACCGATCTGCCTGCCACAAAGCAGTAGATTGATTTAATGGGTGGTGAATACTCATGGATGCATATAGGTATCCATTTGCGTTAAGGCATTCTATGTATGGAGTGCATGAGTTTCTACATAGATTTTCTGCTGCATAAAGAGCATACACAGTAAGAAAATACTCCTCACTTCACTGGCAATTATTCAACAAGTTGTATGTATAACTAATACATTTTCTTAAGAAGAGGAGACTTAAACATATTAAAGTGTTCTCAGTTCACATACTAAATTATTAAAATGTAAATAAAATGTTTTTGATATAGGTTTTTCTTCACTTCATCATTTAATATTTATTTGCATAAACTCCTATATTATTGCATAACCTCCTATACTAAACATGCTCAGGAGTAATGTGCTGATCATAAACATGCATAACTCAGATGCATGTTTACTAGTTTTGAAGTTCAGGATAAGTGAAGGGCAAGTTGAGGACAAATGTTAAAAATGGGTTCAAGCATATTCCATCTTTACCATCTGAGATACCATCCAAAGATATTTCCACATACTTTTTTGTTGCTTGCACAAGTATTACAATTTTACATAAATCCATTAAACAGGAACAGGAAACAGCTCCTCTGTTTCATGCAAGACACACGTTAATATCTGAAAGTGAGAATTTTCTAAAACAGATATTAACACACACTAGTGCACACACACAATTACACACTTGTGTATAGATACTATTTCTTAAACCTACTGTGTATACTATTTTGGTTATAACACTCACTGAAACACACAGGCTCCACACAAATAAATCAATGGTTTGAGCAGAAAACTGCTAAACTCTATTCTTTAAAAGAGGAAGGCCTAGGGTTCAGAGCTTGGAGGTGTTACCTTTTTGGATTACAATTCCCAGAACATACTAGCCAACATGCTTGCCCTGCTGGCTAGGAATTGTGAGAGTTGTAGAACACAAAGTAACATTCTTAAGCATTGGGCCTAGGGTGCCTTCTGCTCTCTTGTGTACTCCATTATAGCTCCATTTTCAGAAAGGAACTGCTCTCTTACTGAGTTCAGACAGCAGGTAATCTGAACTCTTTTCTTGATAATCTTTTCTTGATAACTGCCCCAACTATAGGGAACTTCTTTCCATGGATATAATGATTTTTTTAAAAAAGTGAGCTAGGTTTTATTGGCTAAGGCTATAGAAAATGTGTTTTAAAAACACCCACAGATGTAAAGATTTACTGTGCCTGACTTATTTAAAACTATTTCAGCAGGATTTGGATCTAAATCATTATTATTCGCCCTAAGCCTGTAAGAAGAAATGAGATTCAACTTGCTGTGTGCACCCGCCCTTCCAAAGGCAGCCAGAGAATTCTCAAGAGTCCCCACTGAAACATTTTGCATCACCCTTTTGAATGCCAGAAGATCCTAGGAGTAGCTTCTCATGCAGCAAAAGGGGCTACAGTCTGAAAACTGGGAGATAGCCCATGCATGGGCAAAATGCTCTTGATATACTTCTGCAAGCTTGGACTCCATCTTTTTGCTTTCAAAAAAAAAAAAAAAATCTCCCCTTCCCCCATTAAAACAAATTACCAGAGCTTGGAAAAGTTACTTATTGAGAGTACAATAACTTTTCTGAGTTCTGAAAAGTCCACTGCAGGTTCCACAAGTTTGACCTTGGCAGCCCATTATTTAAGCCAACAGTTACACATAAAAGGCAGCCAGAACTCAATGGTCCCATTAGCAAGTACAAAGGGAATGTAAGTTTGCCTCATTCTGAGTTCAGGGTTACAGCTTCTTTTTTCTATTAAAAAAAGGACACACACTTGGAACAAACCTTGAGACTTACAAGAACTGGAGGAAGTTTAAAAAAATACCTTTGAGGTTTACATAGAAATATATACTTTTCAAGTGACCAAGATCATCAAATGACCAATGAGATATTAGACTAAGAGACCAAGTTTGGGGTTTACAGTTCTCATTAACCCCACTCAGTATGGCTAAATGTAAGAGACTGTGAGAATAGTAATCCAAAAACAGGAGGGCTACTGTTGCAATAGCTACCTACCAAAAGAAAAATGAACCTGAACACAGAAACAGAGAACTCCAGCATTAAGAGTTCTAACTTAGTGCCCCTGCTTTCCCAGTCTCAAGGTGACTTACAAAAGTTAAAACAGATACAGCTAAAATAAGGTTGCTTAATGACAACTCTCAAAATCTGAGAATTGCAGTCCAAAAACAAACTTTCCAGACTCTGTCCAGAAAACACCCATGTCTCCTCACAACTTGATGTTGCAAAAGCAATGTATAAAGCTACCTTTTGGAGAAGCTGTACTACATTATTGAGCTGCTCACTATGGAAGCCCAGAAATCTGAAGATATTTGCTGTCTACAGTAACCAATAGACAGAGTCAAACACAAAACACATTCAAAGGCACTGCAGCATGTGATAAAGCAATGGTTAGGATGCTTTGACATATGCCCAAGATTGAAATTCACTTTTGTTTTTATCACAATCATTATATATTTCATTTGTTGCATTATTTTTCTAGCAGGGTAAGGAACTTTTGGACCTCCAGATGTTTTGGTCTGTATGTGTGTGCGCCTTAAAGATGCCTGTTGTCTTATGGTAACCCCATAAATTTCATGGGGTTTTCTTAGGCAAGGGCTATTCTGAGGTGGTTTTGCCTGTTCCTTCATCTGAAATATAACTACAGCACCTGGCATTGGTGGCCTCCCATACAAGTACTAACCAAGACTTTCTCTGTTTAGCTTCCAGGATCAGTCAGATCTGGTGCCTTTCATTTATTTAGCCCAGGTGTTTTGATTTACCATTCCCATTAATCCCTTATTGTTAACCATGCTGGCTGGAGCTGATGAAAACCTAAGACCAAACCATATGGATGGCTCCCACTTCTGCTTTATATGAGTCAGATCTATGAAGTCTTTTTTTTTAGCTTAAATGTTTTCTATACAGAACATACTTCTGCAATAGAAAAAAGCATGAAACATATACAGATCTCCTTTGGCTAAAATCAGTATGATTCCACATTAAAGTAGATCCATGGTAATGAATGAGGCTTTGGCATAAGTAACATAAGTTCCACTTATTTCAGTTCATGGTTTGGACTAGCATCAAACTGAGGTTCATATGTGACTAACACATACTAGAATATAGCCATTGCATAGGTATACAATGTAAATATATGGAACTGAAAAACCACTCTCTGTTGTTCACCGAGTGACACCAACTGTCACATGCACTGATCTATAGCCTACATGCTGGGCTTTTTTTAATGCTTTTACCAAAAATACATTCAATGCAGGGAATGTGTGATATCAAAAAAAGCTGGCAATATTACATGCAGGCAACTCATATCAAGCCAACACAGAAGGATCATATTTTGGTAATGAGTTTCTAGTTGTAGCAGGTGGGGGAAAACCCCCCAGCAACATTCAATGCAGCCATGCTTAACCCTTCAGCATAATGGAACCTGCATGCATAGCAGTGCTATCTCTGCAATCTGGAAGGCCATATTTACATATAGGACTGTAGAAAAATTACACCTTTGGTCATGCTATGTAGTGGATTTCTGAGAAAGAAAAAAGAGGTAAGTTTTCTAAGCTTTGGCCCACATGCTTCTGGTGAATCACCAGCTGAAGCATATTTTTTAACTTTTTGGCTTGGCCTTCATAACTTTCTCAGAGAACCAGAGAGTAACTATCTTTTGAATCTCATTTTTGCAAAATACCCCTTCACACACAAACATGTGGCAGATTCCACCACCAACCCCACTTTCCTTCTCGCTCAGCTATGTAGTCAGCACTTAGGAGCTGTGGACTTGTAGGCACATAGTTTAAACCAAAAACAGCTTGTAGTTCAAACAGAGGAGTAAATCATTTTTTTAAATATTTCCGGTGGGAAACTTGGCAGTGTAAGGATACTGACCTCAGTGGAGGTAACAACCATCAGTGACAAAGCAACCAAGCATTTTTTTGTTTCACGCTCCATTGAAAAAAATGCCTGGAAGAAGCTGAAATGCATTTAGATTTCTAAATCCCTATAGCACTTACTTTTCCTTATAACTTGGCATTAACAGTTTTAAATTATCTGCCTTTCCCTCATCTTGAGGTATATCAGGTTTTTTTGGCACTTGTCATAAACCAGATATTTAATAAGCAATTAACACAGGATTAAATCCAACTGCCACTCACACCTAGAGCAGATTCATTCATTTAATTACTAAGACAACACTTGTGTAAATCCCAGTGATTCAACTGGTTACTCTGGATGAAGTAGCAACTAGACATAGGCCACAGGCCAAAATGAAACAGTATGGTATTTACATAGCTGCTGAAAACTGTAGCGTTTTCACTACTTATCCCTCTTTCATTTCATATCTAACATGTTACCCCATGTCCCGATGTCTCCCATCTTGCTCCACATCATGGCTTGTCACTGGAAGAGGACAGGGAAGACAAAACTGTTGCAGAATTCAGGCAGATGAGAAGGAAGGAAAACTAACCACATGACTGCCTTTTTGATTTGAGCTACATACATAGTGTAACATGTGGTTCTTCAAAAATATTCACTCTAATCACGAGTTCATTTATGCTCTCTCCTCTTAGCATCCTTTACTTCCATTAATACTGTATAATTTTTATCATGTGGAAAGTCTATCAAATAACAATTTCTGCAGATAATCTCAATGTTTGTGTGCTTCCTTTCACTTAAAATAAAATCTTCAGAAACAGCTTCATTATTTAGAAACCCTTCCATTTAGAGAATCAGAGGAAGAAGAATGACAAGCAGCCCAGTTTAATTTCAAACGTTAATATATTTTCTATTTTATAGGGAACATATGTATCTTTCACCCCTTATTTGCAGCAACTGTGGCATCCTCGTAAAAAGGGGTGAAATTTGTAAGATGCCTCTTAAAATAAATATTTCTTTTTTTATAAAATAATAAAACTTCAAATAAATATTCTTTACACTAAACAATATGTTGAAAAAATTAGAAAATAAAGACTGAATTTTACTGTAACTGTACAATATACATGAAGTCCAAAAAAGGGGAGGGGGGGGAATCAAAAGTCTTGCAACTGAAGGGCTTCTGTAAGGCAGAATACAATCTAAAACATACTGATTGATTTCACATTCTTTTGAATGTACAACATATTAGTATAATATTTTGTGACCTGTGCCATATATTCTATGACACTCATGTTTTCACAGTTGAAAATATCCTATATACAAAAATATATAGCACATCTCTGGCAGAAAATAACTGGGAGTGGGATGAAGTAGTTTTCTAATTTACAAATGTACTATTCATTTTTTTAAAAAACAAAACACATTCACGCACACACACATACAACACAACAGATTGCCTAGGAGTGTCTGAGTTGCGTTAGCTTATGCAATATTTGGGCACCACAGAGTGTACCCCTTTCTGAGCTCCATTGCGTAGATTCTAATATACATATCCATTAACTTGACCCATGCAAACACACAGAAAAATAAGCAGGTCACTGCAAACCTCAGTGTCCCCTCCCCGCCCCCAATCTTTCCGAACAGTGCCACAATTATAGCTCTTTTAGTTGGCTGCATATGATGTTACAGAAGAATCCTTATGATTTGCCACACTTTTGATTAGTAATGCTATGTTGGCTTTTCCAAGTTCCTGGGTGGTACATTGGGAACTTTGCAGCACACGGTGTTGGAGTGTTTACAGCGACAGCCAGGCCGATTTACCTGGTCATAACAGCCCTGGCACAATTTAAGGCAACCCTTGGCTGGAAAGTAACACCACAAGCAAGGCAGAACGAGGGATACAACCCCCATGGTGGACCACCGAGTGCAGCAGTGCGACTGGCTACAAGAGCAAGGGTTATCGGCACAGTTGTCCTCATCGTCATTGGAGCAGTGGTAGAAAAGCCCCTTCACACAGCAGACACAAGTCCCATAATCAACCACATTCTGGGGTGAGCAAAGGCACTGCTTGTCACAGATCCAACAGGAGGGAAGGGTTCGTGGATAAGTGCACTCCTTACACTTACATTTCCCACAGTCCTCACATCGATAGGCATGCATGTGCAGATCTTCTTTGCTGGGGGGCTTGAGCTCGCTCACCTTCAGCTCCGACTTGGGCTGCACTCGGATTATCCCATCCACAACAGTCCCTAAAGATGACCCCAGGAGTCTCTGTTCTGAGGAGTTGCTACTAGTACTTGTCCTTGTACTGGCCCGTGAGCCAGTGCTGACTGTGCTAATGGAACGGGACAGGGGGACCCGGGAAGAGATGTGAACTGGGGGATGCTGGACCCTGCTGAGATGCCGCTGCTCAGTCAACCCATGCGGTCTCTCACTTTTGTGCTGGGCTGGCAGGCGTGGTGCAGGTCTCACCCCAGGCCGCGGAGCCACAGTCGGCGGTTCGGTGTACTCATTTGTGTTTCGGATTGCCTTGATCTGGTCCAAGGACAAGACATGAACCTGTTGCACCAGAACATCCCTCAGGTCAGAATCGCCATATTGCCTCCCACTGTCATGCTGACCCTGTAGTAAGGGCTGTGACCCGCTGCCATTCTGAGCTCTTGTCTCCATCAGTACTCTGAAGAGTGATCACTCCAGCAAGCTTAGAACACATCTGAATTCCTATGAAAAAAGAGGAGAAGATTAGGTGTTTCTCTCTTTTTTACATTTTCAGGTGGTATTTGCAAGGTAGTGGTGATTGTTTAATCATGCAACATGCTTTCATATCATACCCTACACAAGTCAAAGCAATTTGGTTGATTCTGTTGCTCAAGTAAGCACAATGGTCCCCCATGCATTACTTTAAGATTATGGAACTTTTACTAGAAAGCACTTAAATCAAGTAAAATGAAACTTTCTTATGGAACTCCCAGAATGTGATAATGTTCTGCAGACAATACAGCCATTTCTCTTCTTGATTACCATTCATTTCTTTCCCAATATCATACCAAGGTATGGATTTTCACTGTCAATACAAACCTACAGAATGCTCAGCTTATCCCCTGAATGTACATTTCAGAGGAAGCAGAAGTCTGCTAGCAGCCTGACACATATACCTATGTGATATATGTTTTCAAGTACTTATTTTATCTCATTCACATTTTACATTTCCATACCTAAAAAATGTTTTCCCATATCTCTGCCACTACTTCTGTTTTTGACTCTAGGCATCTGAAGGATTTCAAAACTTTTCACCAATTCCTCGAGACCACAGATCTTAAGAATGCACATGCAGCCCAATCCTAGGAACATTTAGGTAAGTACTACTCACCCTGTTCCCATTCATGAAGGGCACACAGGGCTGCAGCCTAAGCTATGGAAAGAAATCCCCTCCCCACTCCACACCACACTGTTGTAATTCAACCAGGCCTGCAAGCAAAATGGTATCAGCTAATGACAGAACATTTGCATTCTGTGGAAATCTAGCAAATACTTTGGTAGAGTCTCCTCTCTGTACATTTAGTTTAAACACCACGTAGAAAGGAAATTTAAATTCTGACGCAATATTTGCTCCAATAAAAATGCCAAGTAGCAATACGGTTCCTAAGGTCAGCCTTACATGAGTTAATGCTGTCCTAAATGTTAACAGTATAAACAACACATCTCTCCCCAGGACTTTCACATTTGTGCACTACTTTGCAATTCTAAGTACCAGTACCTGAATATTACAATGCTGGGCACTATGAGAGCTTTTATTGTGCATTCATAACACCTAGAGATAATCCACTCACTTCCTGGATGTTGCCAGCAGAGGCGGTTTGGCTTACAAGACACAAATATCCTGTGTGCAAACTATAAACCACATGATTCCAGGAAAAGGCATATGACAATACTGTTCCAGCATAAGCCATGCTACCAACAGCATGTAATTTAGTATGGAAACATAACAAACCATGCAAAAAGAGTAACAGAACTGTCAACATGCAACCAGAACACAGTCAAAAGCATTTTTTTAAAAAAAAAAAAATTCCTAATTTCTCACAACTTAATTTGCAAAGATTTATGCTTGGCACTTAGTTTACGAAGTTATATTCTTCTGAAAGAGAATGGTTTCAATCACATTAATCTCACTGTAATCCTATGCATACCTGGGAGCATGCTCCATTGAATTTGGAAGAAGGTATTCTGGAGTAAATGTTACATATCAGTTTAGGCTGCAAATCCCAATGAACTCGGCAGGACTTATTTCTGAGTAGACACGATCACTGCAATCCTACACTCATTCAACTTGCAAGTAAATCACAGTGAAATCCACCAGACTGCTTAGAGATATGCTCAAAAGGTATGGCTCATATTTCCCTACAGACGACACACACACACACTTATGGTGACCCCAAGAATTTCACAGGCTTTTCTTAGACAAGCAACACTCAGATGTGGTTTTGCCAGTTCTTTTCTCTGAGAGCATTTGAGAGCCAGCATGGTGTAGTAGTGCTGGCCTATAACTCTGGAGAGCAGGGTTCAATTCCCAGCTTGGCCGTGAAACCCACTGGGTGAACTTGGGCAGGTCTCATTCTCTCAGCCTCAGAGGAAGGCAACTGACAAACCTCCTCTTAGAATCATAGAATCCTAGCGTTGGAAGAAACCCCAAAGACCATCCAGTCCAACCCCATCCTGCCATGCAGGAACTCTCCAACAAAGCATCATTGACAGATGGCCATCCAGCCTCTGTTTGAATACCCCCCCAAGGAAGGAGACTCCACCACTCCCCAAGGGAGTTTGTTCCACTGTCAAACAGCCCTTACTGTCAGTTCCTCCTAATGTTGAGGTGGAGTCTCTTTTCCTGTAGCTTGCGTCTCTTGCGCCTTAGGGTCGCCATAAGTAGGAAATAACTTGAAGACACACAACAGCAACAAGAGAAAATCTATTAAGGCCTGCACTGTGGGGCAGAAGAAAACTTCCAACCAAACTTGCACTCGATCAGGCTGCATGTCAGTCCAAAACTCATCACAAAGCCTCAGAAAAAGAATGGTATCCCTACCAATACCACTGGGCATCATCACACCTCCTTTTCCTGGTTGTGTGTGTGTGTGTGTTTCTTCCTTCCATGCATCAAGCATGGAAGAGCCCAGCAGGTGTGACCTCACTCAGGAACCTGTTTAGTTTCCCTTTAGGCTGCCTCTTGAGCTGCTCCAAAGGAACCCCACTGGAAGGCAGTCGACACCCTGGAGATAAAAAACACTGGAGACCTGATCCTAGTGGGAGGGAAGAAAGGAGTGTGAATGTGAGGCTCCAAATAAAGATTGCCTTATCAGGAGGAGGAAGCCTGGCTTCCTTCCTTCCTTCCTCCTCCCAGCAGGAGATGGTGAACTAAGTGCTCTTTGCTTCCTACTTCAGCTATGCAGACAGGATTCCTGTCTCCAGCCCAAGCACTTTCTCAGGCAGGTAAAGGAGATGAGATGGATGCCTCTTCCCAACTCTTAAACCCCCTCTCACCCCCCAAGAAATACTTTCCTGATCCTGAATCCTGACTCTCACCAAGGTCTAAGGAGTTAGTAATCACTCCTGGCAGGAAGCCTGCCTCAGGAGGAGGAGAGTGCTGCTGGTGCTGGCTCTATTTGGTTTAATGTGTGTAAATTTCAAGCAAATCCCCATCTCATGAATGACAAAGTAGCACTCCTCTTTCCTCCCCTCTTCCTTTTCCTTTTGCATAACAACAAACCATCTAAGAATTGGGATTGCCCCAGGAAAAGAAAAAGAAAAAAAAAAGGGGGGGGGGGAAGAAAGCCTAGTATTCACATCCTTCCACAGATCCAGCAATCTTTTTTTTTGCCATTCAGGGTATTTTCCTCCCCTGTCCCCTCCTCGCCTGAAAAAGTAAAACACACCCAGCCTTCCCTGCTAAGATGATACCAACACAACAGCCTTAGGAAGCAAAGCCCTGCACATATATGATATATATATATATATATATATATACACACACACACACACACACATACACACAGAGGCACACAGATCTTGCAAAAGCACCTCTCTTGCCTGGTTGGTTAAGGGCAGATGACCTGCCAAACTCCAAATGCCAAAGTCCATTCAGGGCCAAAAAGGGGAGAAAAGAAAAGAAGACTTAATAGTTTCCTCTGTGGTTAAATAATGCTGCCAAAATAGAGAGAGAGAGAGAGAGAGAGAGAGTCCTTGGGTTCACTCAGTCTGCAAAAAGGGCTTCAGCTGCACAACAACCCAGGTTTCTTTTCTAGAGAAGAACCCCTTTTTGCTTTAAAAAAGGCCAATAGTATTATTATTATTTAGGGTTTTTTCCCCCCCAGAGGCCTTTGAAACAGGCAAAGTTCAGTCAAAAATAAGAAAGGTTGCATCCACACGGGAGAGATAACCCGGTTTGGTTGCGTTTTAACTCTTTGTCTGATCAATTGCTATGGAATTCTGGGAGTTGGAGTTTGTTGTGGGGCCCAGAGCGGAGCTCCGCTCCGCTCTGGGCCCCACAACAAACTCCAACTCCCAGAATTCCATAGCAAAGAGCCAGACCAAGAGTTAACGCGCTACCAAACCGGGTTCTCTCTCCAGTGTGGATGCAGCCAAAGCAAAATAACTTTGCAAACTAGACGTTTGTTTTGCAAAGGAACGGCATGCAAAAGGAACGGCGTTACTTGACACGTTATCACCTCTCCTTTCTCCCTCTACCTTCTTCCCCTCCTCCTTGGCGACGACCACGGCTTCAATCCAAACAACCCCAAAACAAGACGAAAAGGAAAACGAAAGAGAGCCCCCCTTCCCCAAAAAAATTACTTCAAGTTCCGCCCCAAAAAGACTCACTTCAAGTCCAGGTTGCGAGCGAGAATCATTGAGAAACGGAGGGGGAAAAGTAGTTGTAGTAGTAAAAGAAGAAGGAAATCCACTACTACTTCTTCTTCTCCTCTCTCCTTCCTTCCTTCTTCTTCTTTTGGGAGGAAGGATGATCAAGAAAAGAAAAAGGACACTGTTGGATCAAGCTCTTTTTCCTGTCTTTTCCCTTTCGCAAATCCCAACACGTTGGTTTCCTTCTGGGTTTTCTTCTTCCTTCTTCTCAATGAAGCAGCGATTCCTCCTCAGTTATTCCCGAGACAGTAGTTCAGTCACTTTTCATTTCCAGGCATCTTGAATGGAGAAAACACACCATTCACCCGAAGGGTCCTTTCCCAATCAAAATCAAAATCAAAGTCACCAGCTTAAAAAAAAAGTATATTGAAAAAACTAAGCCCAAAAATTGGCTTTGGAGAGAGAGAGAGAGAGACTTTGGAAAAAAAAAATCTGGGTTCCAAATCAAAACAGAAAGAAATGTCCATATATAAAAATTTATTATATAGTGTTTCTGTGCTCGATTTGCTGCTTGTTTGTTTTTTGTCCTCCTCTCTTTGTATCGTATGGAATTCTTTCTGCTTGAAAAGGCAAGGAGAGGAAAGAAACCAAAATTAAAGGAAAATAAAAATAAAAAGGAGAAACCACAGCAACAGGGGGCGAGGAGGTTAAAAACTTAAGGAGCCCACTTTCAAAAATATATATACGTATAAGGAGCCACTTTCAAAAAAAAATAAAATAAAGGAGTGTTCCTTCTCTTCCTTTGCAAGGTCTGAGGAGAGGGCTGCTTGTGGGGCAGGTTGGAGAGAAGAGAGAAGATTGAAGACTGAGAGAGGAGGACTAGGCAGAGCCTTTCTTTCTCCTCCTCCTCTTCCCCTCCTTTTCCTCTCTCTCTCTCTCTCATTTCCATCCCTTCCCTCCTCCTCCTCTTTTCTTCTTCTTCTTCTTCTTCTTCTTTCCGGAGAAGGAGGAGGAGGAGGAGGCAGTAAATGGCGTCATGTGGATGTAGAAGAGGAGGAGGGAAGAGAAAGAAAGGGGAAGGGGGGGGTGCTGCAGTAACAGTTGTTGTCCCAGAGGATACACTGCATCCGGTCCCACCTCATTGGCTCGGGCCCACTTTTTTTTTTTGCATTGCATTGCATTGCATATATGATTCTGCATTGCGTTCACACAAACAATCCCAAGAAAGCCTTCTTTCCCTCCTTTGGCGCGCGCTCTCGTCCAGACAGAGGCTTGGCAGGCGCGCGCGCGCGCGCAGGCTGCTGAGAAGAAGAAGAAGAAGAAGGACGTGTTTTGTAGGGGCGCGCGCGCACTCTTAAGTTCTCTTTAGAATCCTGTTCCCAGGAGCGCGCGCAATGGCAAAGCAATATGTATATATTTATATATAGCAGCTGCAGAGAGAGTCTTCTTTTATGTGATCTCCTTTGCTCGCAGCCCTTAGCAGCAGTCGTGCAAAAGGGGAAACTATTATTATTATTACTATTATTATTATTATTTATTATGATGTTTTATTTATATAGCGCTGTAGATTTACACAGCGCCGTACGGTGCAATGAATAAAATCGATTTTAAAAAATGAAACCGAGTACAGATACATGCTACAGGATAATAACAAAATACTTGACTTGTGCCCCACAACCATTGCAGCGGCGACCCCCCCTCCCTTCTTTTCTCCACCCCCCCAAACACTATCACACACACACATAGTGAAGTCAATTCAGAAATGAATGCAGTTACGTGAAAGGTTATCACACGGGAGGGATTGCTCTCAATTTCGAAAGGGAAAAGGTCGCCTGGGAAAAGGTTGCCTGAGAAGCGGATTTGTGACTCCGCTGGTTCACTGAAATTTACTTATTTTTGGATTGATGTGGGGTTGCGTTCGGAATGCGTTCTCGCTGCCAGCAATTGCATGTGATAACCTATCACTCATTAATGTGAATACCCATGATGGCGTTCAGAATGCCACTGGGTTATACTTCCAGTTCCCGTCGTGTGATAAGCCCCTCTCTCTTTCCCCCTTTTCTGTGTTGCCAACAACACCATAGAAAAGGGGGAAGGGAGGGGGCTGCTTTTGCAAAGGGGGATATATATTTTATCTATATATTATAGAGATACTGTATTAAATATATAATTTATTAATTATATAATTATATAATTATTATAACTATATTTTTCTGTTTTTTAAAATGCCAGCTCTTTCTCCAAGCACCAAAGGGAGTTTTTCGGGAGGGGAAACTTAGGGAAAATTATATATATATATTGGGAGAGGTGGTGCTGGGGGTGTCTCTTTGTCTTCTTCTGTGTCTTTCCCTTCTGCGGGGAGGAGGAGACGGCAGTTGTGGGACATTTACAAAGGTGTTGATGTATAAAATATACATATTTACATATTTATTATACATATTTATGTGTATAAAAGGGGGCAATGTATGAATGGTTGGGTGGGTTTTCCTCAGGAGTAAGGCTTCAAACCTCCTCCTACCCCCCCCCCCCCTTTAAAAGTTGCCAAATTTGTTCAATGAGAAAAGGTATCCTTTGGAGGGTTTCTTTCTAACCCAGTTGGGAAAGTGTGTGTTTCAAAGTATCTTATCTACTACTACTTTGCAGTAGGCGCCTTGGCTTGCTGAGGGTTGAAGGCCGTGTTGTTGTTTGTTGAGTCAAAATAATGTATTAAAATAGGGGGACTCCTCCTGTCCTCCTGAGAGGATTTTCCCACCATTTTAGGCACCTCAGGCTGACTGACCGGATGTCCTCCTAACCACCAAGGAGGACGAGGCACTGCAAAATGGAGGACCTTCCAAGAAAAGTGGAAGGCACAACCCCATTTTTTTTTAAAAAAGCTAAGAACACTATCATAGGCTGCATCCACACTGGAGAAATAGTATCCCGGTTTGGCAGCACTGTTTCTTTGTCTGGCTCAAGGCTATGGAATTCTGGGAGTTGGAGTTTGTTGTAGGGCCCAGAGTGGAGCTCTGCTCCGCTCTGGGCCCCACAACAAACTCCAACTCCCAGAATTCTGTAGCCTTGTGCCAGACAAGCTCTGCCTTGAGTCCCACAACAAACTCCAACTCCCAGAATTCCATAGCCTTGAGCCAGACAAGCTCTGCCCTGGGCCCCACAACAAACTCAAACTCCCAGAATTCCGTAGCCTTGAACCAGACAAGCCCTGCTTTGGGCCCCACAACAAACTCCAACTCCCAGAATTTCATAGCCTTGAGCCAGACAAAGAGTTACAGTGCTGCCAAACCCGGATATTATTTCTCCAGTATGGATGCAGCCATGGAAATGTAAATGCACACTTCTAGTCCCTTTCCCTGCACGTCCCTTCCCTTGGAAAAAGAAGGTAGCCCAAAGGCCTGGGCAAGTCACACTCTCTCAGCCCCAGAGGAAGGCAGCGGCAAACCGCACCTGAAGAAACTTGCCAAGAAAACCCTATGAGAGGCTCGCCATGACCATGAGTCGGAAACAACTTGAAGGCACCACAGCTGCAGCCAACTTGGACCAGTCACACTCTCTCAGCCTCAGAGGATGGCAAGGGATGACCCCCTTGGAGGAAACATGCCAAGAAAACCCCATGAGAGGCTCACCTTTGGGTCGCTATATGTTCACTTGAAGGCACACATCAAAAACACCAAGGGATTGAGGGAGAGGAAGGGGTTGGTGGCTGGATGTAGATAGAGTGTGATGGTTCATGCTGTCTTCCTGTTGAAATGGAGAGATGATGAAATTCTGTTCATTCCAGATGTGCTGTTTGAATAGCATGGGAAGGACAGAACAGTTTATTTCCCATTCACAAATCTTAGCTTTGAAATCAGGCTTAGAATTGCATCCCAATCCTTTGCATTTTTACATAGAAACAGAGCTTTGCTCCGGTAGGTTTGGACTTACCAGTAAAAGCTTACTTAAATTGCAATCCTTATACAATTCTTTTAGATATGTGGTTCCATCCTATACATTTGTGAGAGGAAAGGCTCCCCCCCCCCCCCCCGGGCTTGGGGATCAAATTCCAAATTGTTTAAAATCAGAGGAGGGCTAGTTGCAACAGAAAAGTGGACAGAGCTAAGAGTTCAGTGGTAGGACTAAGAGTAAAATGGCTATGGTGAGATATGTCTTTACTTCTGAAGTTGGCACTGGCGACCCTCTAGATACTGTTTTGTCTACAACTCCCATCAGCACTGCCCAAAATAGCCATATATAGCCATATAGCCAATGTCCAAAATTGCAGCCCGAAATCTCTGGGAGGGCCACAGTTGCTGCTCCTTGGCTTTGAGTTAAATGGGACTTTTGTGAGTCCAGGAGGTCAGGTTTGCCAAAGTGGAACTTAATTTCTAGCAAATATACATAGGAGTGAGATTTTATCTCCAGATCAGTCAAGCATATAGCCATATTTAAAGAATACATATCGGTTTTTAAGCAAAAGGATCTATAAGGCTTTTGTTTTTGGCTCTCACTCATAGGGAGTTTAACAGTAGAAATATCAAAGTTTCCCATTTTGTCCAGGCCAAGAAATTGAGGGCATCAGCTTCAGAACAAACCAAGATTTTAAGCTATAGTTCAGTGTGCAGAGGATTAAGTGCCCTGTAGTTAGAGACAGGAAATAGATCTATTGAATCCAACTCTTTGATGAAAAATTGAAGGGAAAAATGTCTTCCTGCTTGATAGCTAATCATAGGAGTTTATCACATGGGAAGAATTTCTCTCAATTTTGAAGGGAGCCAATTTAAATTCACGTAAATTTGCTAGTTTAGCGAATTTACGTGAAATGTAATTGCATTTGGAATGCGTTCAGAATGACTTCCCATTGCCTGAAAATGATCCCCCATTGCCTGAAATTGCGTGAGATAGTCTAATATGCAATTATGTGAAACCCCATGATTGCATTCGGAATGACTTCCCATTGGCTGAAATTGCGTGAGATACATTCATACACAATAATGTGAAACCCCGTGATTCCGTTCAGATTGCCATTGGAGTATACCCCCAAATTCTGTCGTATGATAAACTCCATACAATGCAATAGAAATGACATCCATTTTTTAATCTAGTACTTCTTGCTGGAACTTCACTATACCAATCCTTCTTCCCCCCAATACACGTTGTAAATCTTCCCCCCCAGTTTCACGGCCTGAAATCCTTTATTTTGAGGATTGTTCATTAGCAAATATCCTTCATTGTTTACACATTATGGATGCTCTTTCTTTCCCCACTTTGTTTAAAAAAACAAACAAACCCACTACCTGGTTCCATGGCACTGCAGGTGGCAGACGCCGGATTACCAGGGCTTTGGTGGTTTCACCAGCCTGGAGTCAGGTCTAGCTTATCAACAGCAAAGCTGTTTTCATTCATAGATTTTATGAATGACAAAGGTTTCATCCCTTCAAGCCCACTAGAGGGAGCAATGAATTGACTGGCTTTGTGCACTAGTAAGGGAGGGATATAAAGTATGTACTCTGTGTGCATACACACACCAATTTCAGAACATTTGAGGCAGGAAGAAAAAAAAGTTTGTTTGTCTCTTGGCATATAAAGTTACCACCAGCTTTAGGAGCTGCCTATCATCTGCTCCTCTTTCTAGGATAGGGATGGTTTGAAAGCAAGACTTTTAATCTGTGAGAGAGAAAGCAAAGCAGGAAGGAGGAATGTTTCCTCCTTGTGTAATGCTACTGGGAAGCTTTTTTGTAGCTACCTGTGAATACAATTTGGACATTTTGCCAGCTAATCCTAGGCCAAGCCAATAAGAACACCACCTCTCCCTAACGCAGCTAGCATACAATACATCGCTGGATGGCCCTGACACAAAACCGACTATATATTGTTGTTTTTCTGCCTTTGAGCTTTTGCACAGCTATGTATGTTGTTTGAAAGGGGAAACAAGAGCCCTAACACTGGAGACTCTGATGGTCATTGCAATTTAATCATCCCAGGGTGTCTTTCCAACAAGCCTGGGCATTAGCCAGTTTTTACCTGCTGCAAGAGGAATCTACCCAATCATTCTCCCATTTCAGATACCAGAAATAGGGTGGGCTGCTAGGAAGGCCTGAGGCACTGTCCACTCCTTGTGTTCTTTGGTGTAGCCCCTTTAAAGTCAACAGGCCTACTTTGGGGTAGGAAGGTTGAGATATGGACAAGTGCAAATATATCTGCATTTGCTCAGAGCTTATCAGTCTCTAGACCACAGTCCTGTTAAATTAACAAGTGATTAATACATAGAAACAGGGCAACATTGCTAATGGTTTTGATTGACACACTCACATGCAAGTCTGTGGCCTCTGTATTTGGAACAATGCTCTCTTTCTGAGGCAGACATGGGGAACTGCTGTATTCTCAGGGGGTACACAATATACCAGGCCAGTGCATTCTCATGGGTGTATGGTTGTAACAATGTTAAGCAGAGTTATATTGCATCAATGAGCTAGAAGGATTCTGGAGGTATTATGCTCCTGACCATATGACAGTGAGGGTGTGGGTGGGAAGGCATGAATGCCTCTTTGAGCAAGCAAAGAGGTATAGCTACCTTCACCAAGACATTCTGAGGAAAAGGTGAACAAACAGATCCATGTAGTTTTCCCTGTGATCCTTAAATGGGCCTGGCACCCTCAGTTGCTGTGGAGGACAGCCTCTTCTTGCCAGCGTTGAAATACTGTGCTGGTTGGGTTAGGTTTTGTACATGGAATCTAGGCAGACACCATCTTGTAAAACGCTACCTAAAATTTCTTCTCCCACTCAGAATCATTGGGGAAATCCAATGTGCTTAAGTTAGAAAAGAGGTAGAAGATAATATATACACAGTCAGTATCGTTAATTCTTTCTCTCTTTTTTTAAACTCACACTAAGTGAGAGATTCTGGGAGACTGTAGTCTGAAAAGGTCATTTTTTCTGAGTGAAGCTGACCAAAGCTTTACTCTTGATTAAATTTGGGCCATCAGGACCCAGATAAGTTTCTTCAGGCCAGGATTAGATCCAGCTAAGGGTCTAAGCATTGGGTGCCCCTCATCTGAGAGTCAATAATAGCTAAGAACAAATCTAGATCTATGAGCAGAATATCACATGAGATCACAGGCCCAAATGATGTAATTTGTTTTATTTTGGGTTTCCTATGCTGGCTATCTGCTGCAATAAACCAAACTGATCAAATCATTTTGGGTTTCTTTGTTGTTGTTGTTGTTGTTTGCATTTCTGTCTGGCCAAATAGTTGAAGGTCTCTGGGCAGTTCACAAAATAGTAGCCACCTTTCCATTATGGAACATAATTTCATTTGATTGGTGTATTGATCACAAACCGTGCTGTTTTTTCCTTTGTTTTGCTGTAGATAGTTCTAACTGCATCCATCTGGGCTACGATTGCAATATCAGGACTCCATGACATGAACAAAAGCAGGGGAGGGGATAATAGTTTTGTTTTATCCAAATTACTTGATTACCACCTCCCCTATCCTACTTTTTAACGAGTGTGTTCTAGATATTAACAGGGGGGAAACAGATGGCTCAAATCTGGTTTAAAATTTGAACTTTAAAGGTTTTTTTTTTTAAACCTATTTAATTGTTGCTAACTGATTCCACATTGGACCCAGATGAGCTAAAATTGTAAATGCCTCCCCCACCTTCTTCACTGCTTCATGCCCACTCCTTTCCTTACTCTTGTATCCAACATGTAGTTAGTGAGGTGCAGGAAATGTCTTAATATGGTACTCCTGCTAGGCCCAAAATTAGAAATAGGGATTATGCAGCCTTCCAAGTACTGTGCAGTTTTCAGTAGCCTTAGCCAGAATAGCTAATGATGAGGAGTGATAGGAGTTGCAGTTTAACAACATCTGGTGGGCTGCATCATTCACACCCCTGCCATATATGTGGCTGTGAGATCAGTCTGGCTATGCTGCCGTAGGTTGATGGAAGTTATACATAGCATCTAGAGAGTACTAGCTTGGGAAAGGTTGACATACACAATGGAAAACATTAAGGGATGGACAACTGATGTTTTGAGACTATATGTAGATTAAAGTCTGCATTAAAGTTTGCAGATTAAACTGTCTCTGCCACCTATTCAGAGGCTTAAGCAGTGCAAGGAAAAGCAAGAAGAATATATAAAAAGATATTAAACAACTGATCAAGTTGAAATGTTAGAAGAAAGTCAAAAGAGGTTTTGAAATCCTATACATATGCATAAAAGTAAATTAAAATCCAATGGCTTCAATATAAAGCATGGGTAGACAACAGTTGAAGGATAGGGGACTGCATTAGTCCCCCAAGACACTTTGGAAGGTTGTTCTCCCACCACATGGACTCCCACAAAAAACCTAACCTTTTTGCCCCAAATACCCTCTAGGGAACAATGGGGCATTTTTATCATGTTATTATGGTGACTCCTGGGCCATTTTATTCCCAGGAGAGCCTTTTTTAAAACATCAGGAAGTGAACAGAAGTTACTTGTTTCAAAATAGACCTCTGTGGGCCTAAATTAGCCCAGGAGAAAGAAAGAAAAAGTAGGAAGAAAATCAACTCATTTGAAATATGGTGCCAGAGAAGAGTTATAAATCAACCAAGAACTATTAAGCAGACAAATAAATGGACTTCTGAATGTTGGACTACAATTTTGGAGATTAGGGTTTGGTTCCTGGCTCAACCATGATACCCACTGGGTGGGTGACCTTGGATAAATCACATGCTCTCAGCTTCAGAGGAAGGCATTGGCAAACCCCCTCTGAACAAATCTTGCTAATAAAACCTTATGATAGGCTCACCTTAAAGTTTAGGGCTTTCTGGGGGCATTTTGGAGCATCTTTTACCTCCTGGGAAGTCCTGGAGGCCACAAAAATGAGGGCCACGTGTGGTCTACAAATGACACCTTGCCCACTCCCAATATAAAACTACAGCACTGAAAAGAAACTGATGTTAGTGCCAGCTGGGTCTACTAGGGTAAAGGATTCCACAAGTGGGTGCCATAGCTGAGAAAGTCCTTTCCTTAGTCCTCTCTCTCATATTGCCCATACTGATGGGACACAGTGGAAGGCCCCTCCAATTCCTGGGCAGGCATATGTATGGCTACCAGGATAGGTAAAGGAAATTTCAGTGCCAATTTGACTGTACCAACAACATTTTTGAAAGACATTCGCAATGAAAAAATAAGGACAGTAATGTAGCAGGTGCAAGTTTCAGGCTAGCATTGAGGCTAGTGCTTGAGTGAGACACAGGTCAGTGCTGAAAATTTCTCAGGTATCTCTCTGGCTCCACAATCACATATTTGTCATTGTCCAGTTTGCTGGAGTTGCTGCTGAATAAATACTGGTATATGAGGTCAGAAGCTGGTTGCTACTTTTCTCCTCCATGATCTTGACTGGAAGGTTCCCTTGTTTTTCTCTCTTTCTCTCAGTCTCCTCAGAGACATTCCTTCATGTTCTACTGCAGCTCTTACAGGGTTTAAAAGGGCTGTGGTCCAGACATCCCACAACACAACACACAATCACATGCCAGTCTTCAGTGAGCTTAAAGACCATTACAGTGTGGCAGCAAGTATAAGCAAAATAATCCATAAAATGAAATGCAGTAATACAAAAATGTACTTTTTATTTACTTTGGCCATGTACAAAATCTCAGCAGATATATTAACAATCCTTTACAATTAACAATTAGGAACTTCAAAAATCAGTAATAAGACAGGGGAGTAATTTCCCGTGGCTACAAAATATAATACAACCAAAGAAGTGATATAGGGTTGGTTATGTTCCAATAAATGCACCATTATAACAGCAGAAATTTGTTTGTATAATAAGATTATATGATAAACATTAATCCATGGTTCAGCATGCAAGGGAATGTATACAAAAATTGTGTACAAGACTTCATCATCACTGCAGCCAAAGAGGGATTTCTGATCTGTTGAAGAAATACCCAAGTAAGTTCACTCACAGTAATAGGGAGGCATTATATGAATTCTGTGAGGCTCAATGAATCTGGACGACAGACTCATACTTGATTAGGCCTTGACTATGCATTTTCTATAGTGGTAGAATTCAAAGATATAGCTGTGTTAGTCTGTAGAATCAGTATGTAGAGAGATCTTGCAGCACTTTTGAGACTAACTGAAGGAAAGAAGTTGGCAGTATAAGCTTTCGTAGACTTCAGTCTACTTCTTCATTTCTCTTATCGGAAATTTCTGCATCTGAGGAAGTAGACTGAAGTCTACAAAAGCTTGTGCTGCCACTTTCTTTCAGTTAGTCTCAAGGGTGCTACAAGATCTCTCTATGTATTCTCTAGTTATTCTATATGCTGCTGAAGTAGAGCATTTAATACCACTTCCCAAGTTAGGTGTTTAATATGGGAGTTTATCAGATGACGGAAATTGGAAGTATAATCCAATGGCAATCCAAATGCAATCATGGGGTTTCACGTTATTGCATATGAGTGTGTCTCACGCAATTTTGAGCAAAAAGGAAGTCATTCCAAACACAATCATGGGTTTTAAGTTATTGTGTATTAGAGTATCTCATGAATTTCGGGCAATGGGAAGTCATTTTCAGGCAATGGGAAGTCATTCTGAACTTCGAATGCAATTAAAATTCATGTAAATTTGCTAAGCTAGTGAATTTACATGATTTCAAATTGGCTCCATTCGAAATAGAGAGAAATTCCTCCCATCTGATAAATGTTATGGTTTCATTCAATGTAAATGCCTGTTCCTAAAGCGGGAGAGAAATTACACTGGAAGGCAATGGCAAACCTTCTCTGAACAACTATTGCCAAGAAAACCCCATAACAGGTTCACTTTATGGTCTCCATAAGTCCAAAACGACTTGAAGGTACACAGTAATAACAAAGAATCACCACAGTAAACACTTTCTCATAGCCTGCTCAAGGTGTAAAAAAATTTTAAAAGTGCATAGAGAGAAGTGAAGAAAGAGAGAAAGTGGCACCTACTGTGCCACTTAGAATTAGACTCAACAAAATGAAGGCTATTCACCACTCATATCTCTTTTCCCCCCAAAATTTGGTGTAGTGTCAACACCACATAACTACCACTTCCCATGCCCCATAAGCAACAACCACGACCAGTGAAGTGAAATAGTAAAAAGAAAGGTGAAATAAGTTTTTGGCACCCTTCATTTCTCTTATCAGACATTTTCAGAGGTATTATGGAGAGATACGGGTTGGCAGGAGCAACAGTATTCCTTGTAATATCAAAAGTGGCACCAAAACACAGCCCATTCTTTTTGGCATTTCTCCACACAAGGGCCTACAGCAAATTTCACTGTGAAATTCTAAGTGGCTCCAGTGGCTATAAATCAAGCAAAGTCTATAGGAACTGATGAAAGAAAATTCTTAAACATGTTGCACAAAACAGGGTGAGAGTGGGGAGGGGAAGAAATACAGGGTAAGTGTGTCTCTTTTATTTCTGTTTTAAGAGCTCAGTATTACAAACAGATAGCTATCTTTCTGCCGGGTGCATTTCCTTAAAGTGCTTATTCATTGCAAACAGACGGCTGCATCATTTGTCTGGTGCATCCCTTGAGCATTTTGTACATTGTGTTATGGCTTAATGCAAAGATATTGATCCAGGACATTATTTAGTGAATGGGAGACAAGCACTAATACCCCGGCATTTCCTTCGAAACATAAACCTTTAACTAACATTTTCTTTTCATGTTTGAGCATTTGAAAGAGCGGTAATGAACCTAAAGGAAGAGAGGAAGATAATAATGCATCTAAGGAAGGAAAGGGCTTAATTATCTCTATCAGCAACTTGCTCTTTGAGTGGCTTTGGGAGATCATCTCCCTCGAAATTGACTGAGTTGTCTTCAGAGCCAGGCAGCCAGTATTTGATGCCTCTTTCAACCTTCTGGAGTCCTGTCAAGTTCAAATAGGATTCAACATAGTCTCTCTGGAGTTTATCATACAACGGAATTTGGAGGTATAATGCAATGGCAATCCAAACGCAATCATGGGGTTTCACGTTATTGCGTATTAGAGTATCTCACGCAATTTTGGGCAATGGGGAGTCATTTGCGGGAAATGGGAAGTCATTCTGAACGCATTCCAAACACAATCGGATTTCACGTAAATTTGCTAAACTAGCGAATTCATGTAATTGCGAATTGGCTCCATTCGCAATTGAGAGAAATTTCTCCCATGTGATAAATTCCTCTGCTGGAGCCTCTTGCTATGAACCACTCAAAGCCAAAAAAAGGAAGACAATGGTGTCTGCATTGTTTTGTAACTGTTTCCCGTTCTTCCTGTCCTAACCAGCCTTTATATGCTTCTAGGTCAGGTCCACTGTTGCTTGTACAGCTCTCTAAGCATACCCAACTGTGAATCTAAGGCATGGAATAGTTTTCACCATGAATAAAGCTCTATGTTTCAGTCTCCCATTGATGGACTTTTAAAAAACTGCCTTTGTTTCATAAGAAGAGAACGGAGGAAGCAGACAGGTTGGCCTTCTCTTAGGCCAGTTAATCAGTACCAAGTGTGGAAGGTAACCAAAACTCACTATCAGTGATCTGATAGTGAGCATCAACTAATTTTCTTGCCACATCAGGGTAAATAATAGTTAAAGTAAAGGTGTGACATAGCATTAGCTGTGTAAGCATGAGCTAACCAGTTACCTTCCAGTGTATAGGAATACTATAGAATCATAGAGTTGGAAGAGACCACAAGGGCCATCCAACCCAACCCCCTGCCATGCAGGAATGCTCCATCAAATCATCACCAATGGATGGCCATCCTGTCTCTGTGTAAAGACCTCTAAGGAAGGAGACTCCCCCACACTATGAGGGAGTGTGTTCCACTGTCAAACAGCTCTTACTGTCAGAAAGTTCCTCCTAATGTTGAGGTGGAATTTCTTTTCCTGTAGCTTGCATCCATTTTTCTGGGTCCTGTTCTCTGGAGCAGCAAAAAACAAGCTTGCTCCCTCCTCAATATGACCTCCATTCAAATATATAGATGTAGTTATCAAATTTGCAGATTACACCAAATTAGGGGGAATAGCTAATACCCCAGAGGACAGGATCAAGATTCAAAATGACCTGAATAGACTAGAAAGCTGGGCCAAAGCTAACAAAATGAAATTCAATACAGAGAAATGTAAGGTATTGCACTTAGGGCGGAAAAATAAAATGCACAGATATAGGATGGGTGACACCTGGCTGAATGAAACTACGTGTGAAAGGGATCTAGGAGTCCAAGTAGACCACAAGTTGAACATGAGTGAACAGTGTGATGCGGCAGCTAAAAAGGCCAATGCTATTTTGGGCTGCATTAATAGAAGTATAGTGTCTAGATCAAGAGAAGTAATAGTGCCACTGTATTCTGCTTTGGTCAGGCCCCACCTAGAATATTGTGTCCAGTTCTGGGCGCCACAATTCAGAAAGGACATTGAGAAACTGGAGTGTGTCCAAAGGAGGGCAACAAAAATGGTGAAGGGTCTGGAAACCATGCCCTATGAGGAACGACTTAGGGAGCTGGGGATGTTTAGCCTGGAGAAAAGAAGGTTAAGAGGTGATATGATAGCCCTGTTTAAATATTTGAAAGGATGTCATATTGAGGAGGGAGCAAGCTTGTTTTCTGCTGCTCCAGAGAACAGGACCCGGAACAATGGATGCAAGCTGCAGGAAAAGAGATTCCACCTGAACATTAGGAAGAACTTCCTGACAGTAAGGGCTGTTCGACAGTGGAATGCACTTCCTCGGAAGGTGATAGAGTCTCCTTCCTTGGAGGTCTTTAAACAGAGGCTGGATGGCCATCTGTCAGGGGTGCTTTGATTTGGATTTCCTGCATAGCAGGGGGTTGGACTGGATGGCCCTAGTGGTCTCTTCCAACTCTACGATTCTATGATTCTATGATTTTGTTTTCAGTAATTATATTGTTGCCTTCAAATTGGTGAAATGTGGGCAGTGGTATTGTTAAGGTGGATTTGTAATAGGTTGGCAATGAGTCCATCAAGTGTTTCCTTCCCCTCTGCTCCCGCTTGCTTGAGGAGAAGTAAGTATTGAGTATTTCAGGGTTCTGTCCTGGGCCTGCTATTGTTCAACAAATAGAAGGCATGCTTATCAAATTTGCATATGATACTAAATTACAGAGGACAGGACCAGTATTCGAAGTGACTTGACACATTGGAGAGGTGGGCCAATGAACATAATGAATTTTTATGGGGTTAGCACCCATATACCCTGTCTGATCATGGAAGCTAAGTGGGGTTGGCCCAGGTTAATACTTGGATGGGAGACTGCCAACGAATTGCAGGTTTGGTAGGCTATGGGGCAAAACAGAAGGGCAGGAAAAAGTGGCTTGAAGCTGCCTTTTCTGAAGTCACATTGAAACCTCACCAACCACATTGCCAGCTCCCAAGGCAGCTGGAGGGCTCATGTCATGACTACATGGCATAGCTTCAAGCCAGGAAGAAGTGGGAAAAAGCTGCTTTTTAAAAAATGGCTTTTCTCTGCATAAGGGCACTTTCCTCTGGCTTCAAGGCATGTGTCATCTAAATGCCACGCCTTCAAGCCAGCATGAAAGCACCTCTTTTTTCCTGTCTGTTTAGCCTCTATATTTCAGAGGAAGGAACTGGCTAAACGACCTCTGAATATTCTTTGCCTAAGAAAACCCTTTGAAATTCATGGGGTCGCAGGTGACTTGAAGGTGCATACACACTCACATATTACATTTAGCACATTGGATCCCTTCCTTGGAGAAAGGTGAGGTATAAATTCAATAAATAAATAAAACTAGGTAGGAACAATGAAATGGATAATTATAGGCTGAATAATACCTGGTTTGAAAGCCAAGTCTTCATAGATCCCAAGCTAAACGTGAGTCAACAGTGTGATGCAGCAGCCAAAAGAGCCAATGCAATGCTGGTTTGCATTAAGAGGTGTGTAGTATCCTAATCGAGGATAGTATTACTGCCACTCTGTAATACCTTTGTCAGACCTCATCTAGAGTGCTGTGTCTGGTTCTGAGTACCCCAGTTCAAGAAGGAGTTTGGCAAGCTGGAACGTGTTGAGTGGAGGGAAAACCAAGATGCCCAAAGGTCTTGAAACCAAGCCTATGAGAAATGACCTAGTGGTATAATAGCTATCTTTAAATATGTGAAGTGATATCATGTAGAAGATGAAGCAAGCTTTATTCCTGCTGCTCCAGAGATTAGACCACGAACCAATGGGTCAAATTACAAGAAAAGATATTCATGCTAAACATTATGAAGAAGTTCTTTACTTCAGGAGCTATGTGACAGTGCAATACACTGCCTCAGAATGTGACAGACTCTCCTTCTTTGGACATTTTTTAAAACAGAGTTTGGGTGGTCATATCCCAGGACTACTTTAGTTGTACATTCCTCTATGGCAAGGGCTTGGACGGGATGGTTGTGGTCCTTTCCAGTTCCATGATTCTGTGGTGGTAAAACTCTAGGAGACCCTACAAGGGGGCCTATCTGTGTGCATAACTGTATAATGTGCTCCTGACCCAGGAGCACTCCATGCTGATATGAAATTCCTCAGCAACTGAAGGGTTCTGGGCACAATTCAAAGTTCTAATCATGACAGACAATGCCTGATATAGCTTAGGTCCAAACTATCTGAGAAACCTATCTCCTTATATAAATCTGCTGGAACTTAAGATCTACAGAGGATGGCTTTCTCTTAGTACGGGTGCTATTGCAGATTCGCTTAATGAGGACGTGAGAGAGAGCCTTCTCAGTAACTATTCCCAACCTTTGGAACTCCCTTCCACATGAGGCTAGGCTGCCCCCTCCCTGTCTCCTTTCTCCAGCAGTCAATGACTTGTTTATTTATTTAGAATCATAGAATCATAGAATTGGAAGAGACCACAAGGGCCATCCAGTCCAACCCCCTGCCATGCAGGAACTCCAAGTCAAAGCATCCCTGACAGATGGCCATCCAGCCTCTGCTTAAAGACCCCTAAGGAAGGAGACTCCACTACACTCCGAGGGAGTGTGTTCCACTGTCGAACAGCCCTTACTGTTGTTTTTGTTGTTGTTTACTTGTTGTTTACTGTTTACTGTACTGTTGTTGTTTACTTGTTGTTTACTGTTGTTTACTTACTTGTTGTTTTTGTTTTTGTTGCTGAAGCATGCTTTTAATGAGTAATCACTCACAGGGAAGCTTCTTATTGGTGTATGTGATTTATTTTTTAAACTTTTGTATGCTAAAATATTTTTATAGTGTTTTAATGTGGCGACTTTAATTGTTTTTACTATTTAATTGTTGGGTTTTAATTTATTCTTTTTGTGAACCACCTTGGATCCCACTCTAGGAGAAAGGTGGCATATAAAATAAAAGAAGGAAAGAAGGAAGGAAGGAAGGAAGGAAGGAAAGAAAGAAAGAAAGAAGAATGCAAGTTATATATTTACTTTGCTTAAGTATATCACCTCCCCTCCCCCCTTTAAACAAAAGGTGCTGGAAAGATAACTGGCTTCTCATTGTCTCACAAAGTTATCCATTCCTCACAACCTTCTGCCTTCCAGCAGGACACAGAGAGGGGCAAGTTTCTACCCCACTCTGAGAGTTTTATCCTTTTGCAGCCTTTTGTCTACCCTATGGTCTACTTTGGAGGGTAATATTTGTTCTTGCTCCCTGTGAGACATTGACTTGGCTTTGTTCAGATTTAGTCCTGCAGTTGTTAATCCTTTGGGTTGGCCAGATGTTGGAAAAGTTACTTTTTTGGATGACAGTTACCAAAATCCCCAACCAGTGGCTATATTAGCAGGGAAAATTCTGAGTAGTAGTCTTCCAAAAGGGGATGTTTCCAGGTTCTATGATTGGATTTTCTGTAGAGTCAACACTCTTAGCAGTTTTGGCCCCAGGCTTGATCAGGACTTCAGCTTCATGCTGCTCAGCTGCCTGTAGCCCAGTACTAAGATTCCTTCTATCGAAAGATCAGAATATTCATATGACAGAGGCTGGCCCAGGAAAGCAAAATTACAATGAGCAAAGAAATAGGGAGGTGGATTCTAACAGCCAAGAACAAGTGGAAGGTCTGTCAGTTTCACAAATTACATCTTCTTGAATATGAAGCAATCTATATTTCACTTTAGTGATTGCAAATGCAGAAGGATAGGCGAGCCAAGGATGGCTTGCAGACTGGAGTGGGATAGATGGATAGATAGATAGATAGATAGATAGATAGACTGACAGATATCAGAGCTACAAGTTTATTTTAAATTGTAACCAGTTTTACGTCATATGAACTGCTGTCTAATGAAGAGGGCTGCAGTCCATAGAAACATATGCCAAATAAAACTTGTTGGTCTTTAAAGAAGTCAAAAGACTATCTGTGTCTGTTGCAACAGCCTCCCCTCCATATTTTTAAACATAATGTGTATTACTTGTTTCTCAAAACAACATGTTAGTCATTACTTGATACTTTTAAGTGACGTGTTGCATGATTAAGATGTCACTTTTTGCTACTTTTTAGTAGTACTCATTTACAAAATACACTTAAAAACAGAAAAAAAAGATTGCCTCTGAACCATTCAAAGGCTAAACAATGTTTTCGAATTAAATATTGACCTTGAACAAGTCTCATTAATTATCATTTCTTCTGGGAAATGGCAAGGGCACAAACACTATTTTTGCAAAGTGTATTAGCTAACACTATGCCTTATGACAAATCATTTGCAAGCTCTGGGAGCTGGCAACACATCTGACTGAAGATCTGAATACAGGACTCCTTGGTCCAAACTGGACACTAATCTGCCTGCTACATCACACTAGTGCACCAACTAACCTTCAGTTCAGCCATGCTGCATGCATGCCTCTTAAATGTGTCAGCAAACAGGAAGAGTTGTAGCTGCAACTTCTATCAAACATTTTTCTCCTGATTCCTTGACTGTCTGCTCCCCTTGGCTTCTCTGGGGCAAACATGGAATCTGGTTTGGAACAGCAGGTAGGGCCAGGACAAGCAAAGTGTGCATGGTAGTAATGAAACCAAATTAAATAGTATTTCTTCTCAGTACTGGAGTCTTTCCCTTCTGTCCTAAGCCACACTGCAAAGCTGTCATGTGGATGTCACTGTGGATGTGACTTTGGATCTTATCAGATGGGAAGAATTTCTCTTTATTGTGAATGGAGCCAATTGGAGCCAATTCGAATTCGTGTGAATTCGCTAGTTTAGTAAATTTACGTGAATTCCAATTGCATTCTGAATGTGTTCAGAATGACTTCCCATTACCCAAAAATGACCCCCCATTGTCCAAAATGGCGTGAGATGCTTTAATCCGCAATAACGTAAAACCCCCATGATTGCGTTCAGATTGCCATTGGATTATACTTCCAATTTCCGGCGTCTGATAAGGTCCTTAAACTATACCTCTCCTTTTAAACATCTTTTCCTGAAGAAGCCAGTGGGATTTCAAAAGTTTGCAACATGTATTTTGTGCATTTTGGTTGGCCCCAAGAAGGTATCAGTTTTGTTGTTTACTGTACTTTGCTACATGGCCAACACAGCTACCTCCTGGGTATATTTCTTGTTGCACCAGTGTTTTATTCTGATCTTTTTCTCTAATAGGCAGGCAGGATCTCTGCCTTCAAAATTGTTAAAAATTATTCAGATCCCTTAGGCACAGTAGGAAGCAGCAGAAGTCCCTCAGCCACTAATCTTGAGCCATATGACCTGTCCTGCATATTTCCTCTTTCCTTCAGGAGTAGTGGAGGCTATTATGCTGTCTTCAGTGTAAATGTCAGCTACCAGTCCAGTCATCTCCTGAAGTAAATGGAACAGTCTCTTGCCTTTGTCTTCAGCAAAATGCCTAATTAAAATCTATTTTTAAAGCCAAGTTTTAAACAATGGGATGTGAATATAAGCCATTAATAAACAATGCTTCTATGCCACTGATTCTTAGCTTCTGGCCTAAATGCCCTGAAGACAACAAATATCTAATTTTGGAAACAAAGCCAGGGAAGGTTTGGTTACTACCTAGAAGGAAAATGGGAATGCACTTCTGGATCACCTAAACTGACATATGTGATTTGAAGGCACATGTTTTTGTCATTGTTATGTACCTTCAAGTACCTATGGTGACCCTAAGGTAAACCTATCACAGATTTGTTCAGAGGGGGCTTTCCTTTACCTCTCTCTGAAGCTGAGAGAATGTGACTTGTCAAAAGTCACCAAGTATATTTTCATGGCCAAGTGGAGAATTTAAATCCTGGTTTTTGGGGTCACCGTCCGAAGCTCAAACCACTACACTATGCTGGTCCATTTGAAGTCAAATACTTCACTTGACAGAGAGCCAGCATGGTATAGTGGTTTGAGAATTCGACTATGGAGTTTATCACATGGGAGGAATTTCTCTCAATTGCGAATGGAGCCAATTTGCAATTACGTGAATTTGTTGTTTAGTGAATTTATGTGAAATCTGATTACATTTGGAATGCGTTCAGAATGACTTCCCATTTCCCAAAAATGACCCCCCCCCATTGCTCGAAATTGCTTGAGATACTGTAATATGCAATTACGTGAAACCCCATGATTGCGTTTGGAATGACTTCCCATTGTCCGAAATTGCGTGAGATACACTCATTCGCAATAACGTGAAACCCCATGATTGCGTTCGGATTGCCATTGCATTATACTCCCAAATTCCGTCGTATGATAAACTCCTATGACTCCAGAGACCTGGATTTGATTCCTAGCTCAGCCATGAAAGGTCCCTGGGTGACCTTGAGCAAGTCACACTCCCTCAGCCTCAAAGGGAGGCAATGGCAAACCTCCTCTGAAGAAACCTGCCAGGAAAACCCTGTGGTAAGGTCACCAAAGGTCAGAAATGACTCGAAGGCAAAACAACACACTTCACTTGAAAGTATATACTTAATTCTTCCTTTCCTGCCTCCCTCTCCTGAAGTAGCAGGGGTGGGGTGGTGGCTTTTCACAGGCTTTGGGACATATTGGCTTCTCAGGAAATGTGCAGAGATATCAATACAAGTTTTATGTCCCTTCCTGCTCAGCTTCCCTCTTTCCAACCTTTCATTTTGTTGGGATGATATGAGCCCAGTTCCCAAAGGTTTCCCCTTTCCACAGGGCTGTTTCCCCAGTGGCTTTTCCACCAGCCCCTCCCGGCCCGTGCCCTCATTTGGCTTGCCAGTTGGGCATCTTCCTGCCTTGAATAAACCACATTCCATGGTTATTCAGGCCTGGTCATTAGCACCCTGGTCTCTCTTCCCCTTCCCCTCCCCACCCCACCCTCTCGCTCTCCCCTCCTGGAATTATGAATGAAAAGCCTTGTTGTTCTTTACAAATAACTCTGGGTTCCTCAGTCAGTCAAATTCAAATGGGAAGTGACTGCTGAACAAAGAGGCCCGGATGATGGACAGGGCACTCAGCAAGTCACCAGTGTTCAGCAGGAAGTTGTGTGTATGTGTGTGATGTGTGTGTGTGTGCATGTGTGTTGTGTGTTTTAAAGACACAATGTAGGTACTGCTGCTTGGGCGGTGTTCCCTCTGGTCAGGCCTGTTTGAGCAAAGGGAGGTGCACAGCAGTGCAGGAAGAAAAGAAGGCCTCCTCTCCCCCTGCCAGGCTCTAAAGAAAGGAAGAAGCATCCGCAATAAGATGCTAATAAGATGCCAAAGTCAGTTCTGCCTGAGCAGAACTTCTGAACCTTTCCATGGTAACACCTATATACCTTCTGCTCTCCAGTCATCTGAGCAGAGGCGGGATGGGGCAGGGGGAGAAGGGAAAGGCAGGCACCCCCGTTTAGGCCAGTTTTGAATGCAGAGTGGGTCACATCCTTGGAACGGCACACCCACCCGCTGGGCCTTGGCCATTGTCCTGGGCCCCCTTTTCACAACAGGGGAAAAGGTAATTGACAGCTGGATTGTTTCCCCGGGACCCCTGTGGCTTTCAAATACTCCCAGGCCCCAGTCAAACCCGTTGTCAATAATAGCTGTCGGAGGTGATGAGTGTAGGAAGGGGGCTGTTCAGGAAATGGGCCTTGGGAGCTCTTCAAGTGGACAGGCCTGAGTGACTTCTCCGGCCCTGTGGGCCGCCACAAGCCACTCACGCCTTTCCCCTCTCCTGTTCAAAACTATCCTTCAAGCCATAAATCAAACTCGTTTCCTGGACTATGCAAGGAACAGCTGGTTATTTTTGCTATTAAAAAAAAGAAGAAGAAGAAAAAAGAAAAGAAAAAAATAAGCACAGGAAATCATGCATGTCAAAGTTTGGCAAAACAGTTTGGGGGGATTTAGCAGTTCAGCATCCTTCCTCTCTAGGTATCATCAGAAGTCGTTCAGTTTGTGAGACCCTGGCCAGTTTTCACTGCTCGGACTTTTTATCTCACTCTTTTCCATCACATCTCCTCCGGCCATTCTGTGTGTCGCCTATAATTCATCTCCTGTCTCCCACGCAGCGCAGGAAGTGAGCTGAGTAGTTTACAAAGAAAATTGACCACAGTTCCCCTGTTTTTGGAGGGATCACATATTCCCCAAAGAAGAGTTGAGCTTGTCTGGTCTGTTGATTTAGCAGCCCATAAAAAAGGCATTTGTGTGGTTCCACAGGCTTGCATTGTTCTGACTATCACCCTTCAGATATCACAAGCACAAGGGGATTCTGAAAGGCATCCCACCCACCTAGTGAAACAGCTGAAGCAATGGGCAGAGGTCAGGAAAGTTCCTTTTTAATATTAAAAACTCCCAGCATCCCTAGCGTGGTGTTGTGATTTGAGCACAGTTTGAATCAGTCATGAAAACCCACTTGGGTAAGTCTGTCATAGTCTCTCAGCCTCAGAGGATAGCAATGACAAACCCCCTCTGAAGAAATGTGTCAAGTACACTCTGTGATAGGTTCACCTCAGGGTTACCATAAGTTGGAAATGATTTGAAGGCACCACAACACACAATCCCCTAGCTGACCAAGCTAGTATGGTGGGCTCAGGGAGATTTCATCCAGACAGGTAGCCTTGTACACTACACAATTATAATGTTGCGACACAACTCTAGCTGCCATGGCTATATCCTATGGAATTATAGGACTTATACTTTGGTGAGATACTGGAGCTCTCTGGTTGAGCATGCTAAAACTCTCACCCTGTAACAAATCTCACCAAGAAAAACTCAGGACAGGTTCATCCTAGGATCACCATAGGTAGGAAATGACTTGACAGCACACAACAACAACAACAACAACAACTGCAAATCCCAGGATTCCACTGGATGTTGCAATGGCAGTTAAAGTGAATCAAAGCCCTATAAGTATGTAGTGTAAAATGGTCCTAGGTTTACCTGCAAGTTTTCTCTCTTCATTATGTGCCATTTTAAACATTAAAAACAAACCGTGAACCCAGCTGGGGAGAGAACAGAGACTCAACAATCCCAAAGACTAGGACGGATGAGTAAGAAGGGAGAAGTTGTGCTGTTTGCTGCAAGTCCTAATTAGACACCTTATTTATTTTATACCCCAACAATTCTCCTAGAAGCGGGACTCAAAGTGTCTTAAAAATCAAAACAATTATAATGTAGATTTGCCCCATACAGTAGTTTAAAATTGAAAATAAAATATTTATAACATTAAAACAAAAAACAGTACAGCTATTATATTAACCCTATTTTTTTTTAAAAAAAACCCCATTCTTAAAAATAGTCATTCCAGATGCCGGGGGGGGGGGGGGTGTTTTCCTGCCAATGTAGAGACAGAAAAGAGTTCCTGAAGACTTCACAGCTTGAGCAGATTTCTGTTGAAGAATATGGATTATGGATATGCTGACTGAGGTTGATTAAAATTACAGTCCAGTAAACATTGGACAACTTCTGGATGTTCCCTATCTATGGCCTAAGCATACCCAGGTTAAGGATGAGAGTTGCATGGACCATGAGGAATTGGCAGCCCCCACTTTAGCCAGCTTCCAGCTTGGAGTGCTGGTAGTCAGTTTGGATAGGTGTTGTGATTTTGCCAATAGGGAGGAGCTAAACCCCTATTCAAGTTTTTGGTTATGTTTGATTATGTGGGTTGCTAAGTATTGTAGTCCAGAAGATGAAGAAGTTGAAGAAGAAGAGGAGGAGGAATTTTCTAAGCTATGCCACCCAAGTTGTACAGTTGGCCCTCCTTATCCATGGATTTTTTATCCATGGATTCAAGCATCCACAGTTTGAAAATATTTTTTTGCTATGCTGTTGGATTTAGTAGGAATTGAGCATCTACGGATTTTCATATCCACAAATGCCAGTGGATAACAAGGGCACACTGTAATATGAATTTAATATTTTTGTCAGCAGCAGTGAAGGGGAGGAACAGAGACAGACTTGAATTATATAGCAGTTATCAGCAATTTCAATGAAATGGCACAGAGCAATTGGTCAGACATCCCCCCCCATTGATTATAAATCTCTTGCAATCTGTGGATGACATGTTGTTGGAAGAGAGACTCCTGTGTCCTCAGCCCTTACAATACATTTTAAAAGAGAAGACACGTTTTTGTGCCACACATAAATGTTGTTAGTGTAGCATAGAAGGTAGAAAAGCAACTGAATATCCATTGCAGCTCATATAAATATTACATTCATATTACAGTTTGAGTTAAGAGTAAGCCTGCTTAATCCTCAAGTGTGAAAGTTGGCAGGCACATAGGAGTCAAATGGCATTACTGGTCAAAAGGTCAGTGAGGTCTCCAAGACAGGTGTGCATTGGTACTGAGATCTGAGCAAAGTCACACACTAGAAGGTTAGAGTAATGTTGCAGGATAACAGAAGACACAAACAGAGGAAAACAAAGACAGAATTTGTTGTCTAGGACCTGGTGATGAAAGATTCTGGTTGACTATGGGGAGAAACAAGATGCTGGATTAGACTGTCTTTTGGTCTGGTCCAGCTTGTTTCTTCTCATGTCTGAATCTTCCATGAGCAGGAAGTTCAATTATGTTAGGATCAAGTATATGCCAAGAAAGCCATATAAACAAAATGACTGGTAGAAATGATCAAACATGAACCCACTTGCAGGTAACACAAAGAGTAATGCCTGTACTGAAGCCTTCCATTTTCAATAAAAGAGTGGTTTATTTTATTTAACTTATGCTACAAATACTGCAACTAAAGGTCCCTCACAACATGATTAAAACACAGTTTTAAAATCAAGATATAATTAAATGGATTGTTATATTTAAATTTAATTTAAAACTATTTTTTAAAAATGATAAAAATACAGCACACCCCTTATAAGCCTCTTCTTTACCATCTCAACAGTTGTCAAAAGCTTTCTTGTGTTCTCACTAAGGGGCTTTCTAGATTGGCAAAAAGAAGTGTGTTCATGGCTGCATGAAACTCTAGCCTTTAGATGAGAAAAAGGGAAAGTGTGCCATGAAAACGTTTTAGGGGAGAAGAAGCGCCTTTAAAAAGGTGCTGGTTTTCCCAGCTTCTTTTTTAGAAACTGCAGAACAGCGCAGCTCCATCTAAAGGCTGCAAGCCTTTAAGGAAAAGGCAACTTCATGTCACACTTTCCTGCCAATCTAGAAAGCCCCTAAATGTACTTTTGAGGGTGGTAGAAATGAAAGAAGGACCTCCCCTGTAGAGTTTTTTTTTCTTATAAAGTTTCACATAAGTCATATGGTGAATAATATTCCACAGCATCAGTAACTAGAACGTTAATTGGAGTTTAACTGGTCTAAACCTTTTATAAAATATAAAACAACCTATTTAGTTTATCCAGGTTTTTTTTTTTTTTTGATATTTCAAGTATTTGTTTTTCTTGTCTGATGATGAGTCATTTGATGTCAAGGTCACCCAAAGGATTTCTATGGTGGAACAGCGATTCGAACCTTGGGCTCCAGAGCTGTAGCCCAACTGTTCATGAATTATGAGTTACTAGTTGCAAGAATAAGCTTCACACACTGTTCAGCCATAGCATATAAGTTGCCTATACCCAACCATTGATTTCATGAGCACATTGATTTCATGAACCAATGTGGTGTAGATGGTTTTAGTGTTCGCTTATGACTTTGGAGACCGGGGTCTGAATTCCCACTCAGCCATGGAAGCCCACTGGATGACTTTGGGCAGGTCACACTCTCTCAGCCTTAGAGGAAGGCAAAGGCAAACCCAAACAAATCTTGCCAACAAACCTCCATGACAAGTTCATATTTGGGTCACCATAAATGACTTGATAGCACACAACAACAACAACAACAACATGAGTAGGACATACAAACAACTACATGAAAAACATCATTGCACTGACTGTCATAGAGATAATGGATGCCAATTCTCTTGGTGCTAGCAATGGCAGGCTCTGACAGTTCAGTTTCCCTCTCCTGATGTATCTGATTATATATATAGGCATTGAAGAACCAAAGTCCTTTGTTTGGGAAGATAAAACTACAGTTGGCCCTCATCCACGGATTTGAGCATACACGGCTTGAAAATATTCCCAAAAAGTAAAAATTCCAAATAGCAAGCCTTGATTTTCCATTTTATATATGGGACACCATTTTGTTGTGCCATTATATTTAATGGGACTTGAGCATACACAGATTTTGTTATCCACAGAGAGTCCTGGAATCAAACCCCAGTGTATAACAAGGGCCCCCTGTAAAACCATTGCCCATCATTTTAAAAACATATTTACTGCAAGCTGCTGAAAGGAATTTTTGTTATGAAGAAGTATATAATGTAATAAACAAATAGATGTATATAGAGATGAAAGGTCATAGAATCCAGCACTGTCAGTGTAAACCTATACTTGTCCGCTGAGAATTAAGTTCCATTGAGTCAGTACCAATGAATCTTATCTTTCTCCTGGAGTAGTAAGTATAACATTACAGTCTTAGTATCATCATCATCATCATCATCATCATCATCATCATCATCTTCACCATCATCACCATCTCAGGCTTGGTTTTGGTACCTGATATGGCTGCATCTTCATTCATTGAAGAAAGTAGAATATTAAGTAACAAGTATTGAATCTGCTAGATAATATTTCCCCAAATTATTTCCCCAAATATTTCCCCAAACTACAGGTAAAGAACATATGGAAGAATGTTTGCCATCCAGAAAACCAGTTTTTTCTTCACTAGTTCCCTGACCTCTGGCTGGTGAATGAAAAAGCTATCCATTATTTCAGTTCATCTTAAACAATGTAAAGAAAGTGCTAGAGTTTGAACTTCTGGGTACCCTGATATAAATTAGCATCATATATATTTCTTAACTGCATTAATGGGAAGCAGAACAAGGGCTGAAACACCATGTGGCAAATCACTTTTTGTCAGTGTCAAAGAGTGATAAAAGACTGACATATGTATTTCACAATGTTTGGTGTTGTTAGGGCACATTTGAAGCCATCTGTGGAAGAATGGAAAACATATCAGGTGAAAGGATTTGAACAAATCAGTAAGATTTTGCATCACTACATGAGACCTGTTGCAAATTAAGCCCTGTTGAACATTTCTGAACACTTTTGTGATTTGCTTCCTGTGGACATGACTTCTTATTCCATCTTTATTTATTTATTTCTTTATTCATCTTTAGGAGCAATGTCTATCTTTTGTTTAAAGTAGAACATCTTTGAGGTTGCATCGCAATGAAAACACTTGAAGAATATTTCACATGAAGACCTTGTGACTTTCCTTCCTCAGGCCACTTGAATGGAAATAGCTAGCAGCTGGACAAACAGCTCTGATTGCCAATAGCCCACCAGTATGGTACCAGAAATGGTGCTTTGATAGAACAATTAACACAACAAAGATGTGGAAGTAATGGTCTTGCACAGTCAGAGTCCTTCACAGAAAGATTTCAAAGTTCACACTTGGGCAATTTTTAGATGCGAACAGAATGGCCTTTTCCAAAGAAAGACAGCATGCATACATTCCACTTGATAACAAAGATTTTCTTAAAGGTCATGGGCCATTTTTGAAAGCTATAAAGTGGGTCTACGCTGGAAATACTATTCCAGGCTGCTTCCAAAGAATTCTGATCCCCCCAACACCTGCATTCTAGCACAATGCCAGGTGGCTCATTCCTACGGGGAGAGGCGGCATATAATTTATTTATTTATTTATTATGCATCCTATTGTGCCACCAAGCATCACCGCTGCTGGCATGAGTCACATCTTCTGCAATAAAAGATGAAGAATGTCAACCACAATGGTCAGGAATCTTGTTGTGACCTCAGAGAGACTGACCTGTGCCAGCAGTAGTGGTGCTGGATGGCACAACAGGATGCATGTGTAGACAGCCATTTGGTGTCACTCCAGAGTGCTCTGTATTTTCCTGCAAAATCCAGAGCAAAAAGCAAGTTATTTTAAGCTGGTTTAAGGTAGGAATGGTCCAGCTTCGATGTAGAACTGTCCTCGTGTTGTGAACAAAATGTGCAGTTGAATCAGGGCTTTGGCCCTGTGTCATGAAGATCAGAGCAATATGAGGCCAAGGGTGAAGGGGTGAGAGAAACTGCTTTAAATGTACCATGTAGAGATACCTGTAGTTACCTTGTAAAGTGTTCATCTTTGTGAGGTTCTGATACAAACGGCCCAAAAGGGCCGTCCCTGAGCCGTGATCAGGGATGGGGAGCACACAGCATTTGCACGCTGTTTAAAATGGCACCGTCCATATGGGCGTGCTGCCATGATGTCATGGCATGCACTGCGTTTAGGTGGTATGGCACATGCCTGACGTCATGATTCCCAGGGCGCCCTTTCTGCAGCACAGGAAAGAGTTCCAAAATGGAGCTCTTTCTGCATATGCGCACGCATCGCTGGCGGAGCCTTTACATGGCCGCTCCAGCAATGCTGAAGAGGAAAGGGCCGGGCAGCCCCTTCCCTCCTGTTCCTCTTCTGTTGTGGTGTGAAGCTGCAACAACACCCAGTTCCAGGCTGCAGGGAAGCATCATTTTCCGCTTCCCTGCAGGGTGTAAAAGTGGCAGATTGGGGCCTCTGGGGCAGCCAGTGAGGCTGCCCTGGTGCCAATCAGCCACTCAAAGGGGCGGCTACAGACTGCCCTTTGGGGGTGGTCTGTAAAGCCCCATAGAATCATAGAATCATTGAGTTCTAAGAGACCACAATGGCCATCCAGTCCAACCCCCCTGCCATGCAGGAACTCCCAATCAAAGCCTCTGCTTAAGACCTCTGAGGAAGGAGACTCCACTACACTCTGAGGGAGTGTGTTCCACTGTCAAACAGCCCTTACTGTCAGGAAGTTCTTTCTAATGTTGAGGTGGAATCTCTTTTCCTGCAGTTTTTATCCATTGTTCTGCCTTCTAGTCTCTGGAGCAGCATAAAACAAGCTTGCTCCCTCCTCAATGTGACATCCCTTCAAATATTCAAACAGGGCTATCATATCACCTCTTATGCTTCTCTTCTCCAGGCTAAACATACCCAGCTCCTTAAGTTGCTCTTCATAGGGCATGGTTTCTAGACCCTTCATCATCTTAGTTGCCCTCCTTTGGACTTGTTCCAGTTTCTCCACATCCTTTTTGAATTGTGGTGCCCAGAACTGGACACAGCATTCCAGTTGAGGCCTAACAAAGCAGAATAGAGTGGCACTATTACTTCCCTTGATCTAGACACTATACTTCTATTGATGCAGCATTGGTCTTTTTAACTGCTGCATTACACTGTTTATAAGATTGTATCTGTTCTTTTGGATGTGAAAGCATACATTTGCTCTGTTTTCTCTGAGATCCTCGGTGATCATATTGGGACTGGTATTTTTAATGTATGCAGTCTAGCGGTAGTGGGGAGTAGTGAGATATCCATTTGCTGATGATGCTAAATTATTCAGTGATGAAAACCAAAACAGACTGTGAGGAGCGCCAAAAATATCTGCAAGAATAGGCAGTAAAATGGCAAATGAGATTTTGTGTAAGCAAGGAGAAAGTGATGAATATTAGGGTGACAATCCCATCTTCACATATGCACGTGTATATGGAATATGAGGTGACAGTGAATGACAAAGAATGAGATACTGGGGAGTTTATTATACAACGGAATTTGGGGGTATAATGCAATGGCAATCCAAACGCAATCATGGGGTTTCACGTTGTTGCATATGAGTGTATCTCACGCAATTTTGAGCAAAAGGGAAGTCATTCCGAACGCAATCATGGGTTTTACGTTATTGAGTATTAGAGTATCTCACGCAATTTCGGGCAATGTGGGGTCATTTTTGGAAAATGGGAAGTCATTCTGAACGCATTCCGAACACAATTAGAATTCACGTAAATCGCTAAACTAGCAAATTTAAGTGAATTCGGATTGGCTCCATGCGAAATTGAGAGAAATTTCTCCTGTGTAACAAACTCCTGGGTTAATGATACAGGTGTGTAGCTATTGGAGGAGGGGGTCAAAATAAGAGCAATACCCTTATTTTCCCCCAGTTTCCACATTGTAGTGATTTAAAATTTTGGTTGTGCATTTAAAAATATAGTTTATCAGCCAAAGATGAGGGATCAGCAAAGTTATCAAGGGAATGTGAACTCAGCAAATATGAGAATGATTTTCAACATATATATATATATATATACACACACACATACATACACACACACACACACACATTTTACCAACTCTAACCATGATCATTCAAATCTATGCATATGGATACCTACAAGCATCATCAAATATTCATATTCAATAACTATAAGGGAAGGGAAAGCTTCCATTGAACCTTTTTGCAATCTGAAATCCTAGTCACCCCAATCTTCAGTTCTTGGATTTTCCTACGCTGTTGACTTTTAAGTCCATCTCTGTCCACAAGCTTTTATAATAGGTGACCATTGATTCTCTATTGAATCTACTTCCTTATTGTTCACAAGAGCCGTGAGTTTATCCATTTCTATCATTTCTACAATCTTTGTTAACAAGTCATCTAAATTTGAAGTCCCAAATATAGCTTCAACCTTCTTCTGGTAGATAGTTCAATGATAATGCTAGCCTAATGCAAAAATAAGATTAACTCCGCAGTAGACATAACTATATATACCCACAGTATATGTAATTTATATATATATATATATATATATATATATAAAATGATAATATAATAGCCAATATCATACTGCCCCTGTACAAACCTCATCTGGAATACTGTTTACAATTCTAATCAATGTCCCAGGGCGGGGGGGGGGGGGGGAAGAGAGAGATTGTAGAGTGGGAAATGTTAAAGAAGCAGACAACCAAAACATTCAAACAACTGGGACAACTTCTGTATGAGAAAAGGATATAACATTTTGGCTCTGGTTAGCTTAGAAAAAAGGAAAGTAAAAGAAGATGTGATAAAGGTGTATATTAATGATGTGAGGAAAGCTGATGGGGAGAAAAACTCTCTTTGTCATAATGCTAGAAGCTAGGAATCATTCCACTTAAGCTAAATGGTGGGAGACTTAAGGGCTTTACAGACTGCCCAAAAAGGGTGATCTGGCGCCACCTCTTTTTCATCTGCACCATCACCACAGCAACCAAATGGAGCAGTGAAGGTGTGGACGAAAAAAGGAACCTGAAAAAATGAAGCAACAATGTCCTGGCCATGTGCAATCCTAGCATGTCGCCAGGGTGCCCAAAAGGGCACTATCTGTATTGGGCCAAAGGGCACTATCTGTATTGGGCCTTAGGTCAGATAAGGGGAAATACTTTAAAGAGAAAGGCAAAAAGAGGTGCTTTCCGGCTGGCTTGAAGGTGTGGCATTTAGATGACAGATGCCTTGAAGCCAGCAGGAAATTGCCCTCTAGGCAATATAAATTTACAGTGCTATATAAATAAAGGATGATGATGATGATGATGATGATGATGATAAAAGCCATTTCAAAAAGTACTGTAGCAGTTTTTCCCCACTTCTTCCTGGCTTGAAGCCATGCCATGTCGTCTTGGGAGCCAGTGGTGCGACTGGTGGGGTTTCAATGTGGCTTTGGAAAAGGCAGCTTCAAGTCACTTTTTCCTGCCCATCTGTCTCACCCTTGTGTATGCAGTCACATGGAGTTTAACATAGTTTTGGATGGCCTCATAATCCATTTGTAATCCTCCATTGTTTTTCCACTGCTCTCCCATCATTTTACTTATTGTAGAAAATCCATTCAAGAAGGAAAGAGGTGAATAGCAGGGAAATTCCTTTGCAGATCTGGAAAAGAAAATGTGCATTGGAGACATAATGCAATTGGAGCTATTTTTGGAGGACATGGAAGAAGCATTGGTAGGTTTCCTATTCATTCCAGCAGGAACTACTATGATGGAAAATTTGTGGTCCTCATACTGACCTCATGTTACCATGAGATTAATTTGCAAAGCCAACTGGAAACAACCTATGGGAGATTTTCAGGAGAAGTATGCCCTGCCCATTCCTAGCTGCCTGCTAAGTGAGAAAGAAGAAGGATAGAGAAAGAAGGAATTGTTATAGAGAGGGAAGAGGGCTGGGCTTGCTTAATTTTAGCTCTCGATCAACCCATCATTGATCTAACCCCAATAACAGCTGTTGGTTCCAGTGTCAATGGGGTGATGGATCTTTTTTCAAGGTTCAGTCCAGACTTTATAGGCATTAGTTGTGGTGCTGAATGGATTTTGGAGATAAAGGCTTAATATTAGTAGTAGTAGTAGTACTAGTAGTAGATCTACTGTTGCACTGAAATGGAAACCACCAGCCACTGCTATTTGAGTCCTGACATGCAATCCCTGAGAGATGGAACACCTCCCCAATATGTGGTCCTCGGGGGAAAAGGTTGCCCACCCCTGCTTTAGTGTTTGACATGTTTTTCTTGTTAGTGAACCCACTAACAAGCAGGGAAAATCAAGACAGCAAGTTTCCTAGCTGGGTTGAGTTATGAAATTGACTAGATCAGGTTGTCTGATTAGATGAGATTATGAAACTGAATAGCGATCAGACTTTCCCAGGTGAAATTATTACACCTTGATGCGTAAATCCTTTTTACTTAGAGCTTGGTTTGTAACCATGTTTGCTTGGAAGTAAACTTAGTTGTAATTTTCTTGCTGTGTGCTGTAGGTACTTGTTGTTTTAAAGTCAGCATTTCTTTATTTATACTATAGTTGGACTGCTTCAAAAACTACAAGTACCCATGGGCACACACAAAATGGGGTGCTAAAATGTTGAAAAGCACCAACTTTTCCTGGAAGGAGAAGGACATGTAATCTTAGTAATGAGTCAACGAGGAACAGAGAAAGGGAAGTGAACAAACCCAACTATGTTGGGACTACTGTAGAGACAGGACACACATCTCATCCATCCTTCCATCCATCCACCTGCCTTTTCTTTCATAAATAGCATGCCAGATCCCTGAAGTGTGGCTGACCAGCTACAATTTCACTAGTAGCATAAAGCAGAGGAGCAATGATAACAGCACCTCCATCTGGAAGCCACCTAAGATGAACTCCTGGCTATGTATGTGGACTCTTTTCTTCTCTTCCACATATTCTGTGGCAGCTGAGGCCATAGACTGCAGGAGCTGCCCATAGTTCCCACCTGCAAGGATTACAGTGTAAATATATAAACAAGATATTTGCTACAAACAAATATTTCCACCTGCTACTCCCTAAGTCCCCTGCTTGACGCTATTGTTCCCTTGGGAGGAATATTATTATTTTATACACAGGAACCAGAACAAGCCAATGTTCACTGGATACATTAATCTCCTGTTTGTGTAAATCCTTGGATCCTCATGTGCTAGCAGTTGCTTCAGACTGGTTTCACTACTTTTCTTTTCAGTCTGCTATTCACAGAAATTTGAAGGTGTCCTCTTAGTCACATTTCACAGGTGTGACATGGCTTTATGTCTGAAGTAGTACAGTAGCATCACAGAGAAGTAGGCTGCATGCACATTGGAGAAATAACCTGATTTGGCCCCACTTTAACTCTTTTCTGGCTCAAAGCTGTGGAATTCTGGGGGTTGGAGTTTGTTCTGGGCCCAGAGCAGAGCAGAGCAGAGCGGGGCCAAACTGGGTTATTTCTCCAGTGCAGATGCAACTGTAGTTGTGTTAAGTTTGGATCCCCCAAACTTAATACTCACTCTTATGGCTTGATGCTGTAGCAATGACTAATCAATACCACTTTGTTTGCCCCTAATAATTGATATTATATACTGGGACTGTGTAATCCTTTTATGGAGAGCCAGTATCGTATATGGTTTGACCATTAGACTACTCTGGAGACCAGGGTTTGAATCCCTGCTCAGTCATGCAAACCCACTGGGTGATATTGGATGAGCCAGACACTCTCAGCCCCAGAAAACTCTGTGATCCATCTTAGACTCACCATAACTCAGAAACCCTTTTTAAAAAACCCTTTGATCATATAAAAAGGCCACTTAAATTCATCAGGCAAACCAGTTTTTAAAATAAAATTATTTAATTATACAGTAATTATTTAATAAATAGTTAAATTATTATTGAAGGCTGCATCCACGCAGTGGATATAATCTACTTTGATGCCACGTTAACTGCTATGGTTCTATACTGTGGAATCCTGGGAATTGTAGTTGGCTATGGCACCAGAGCTCTCTGACAGAGAAGGCTAAATGTCTCACAAAACTACAAATTCCACAATTACATAGCATCAAGCCATAATAGTTAAAGCAGTGTCAAACTGGATTATTTCTGCAGGGCAGATCCAGCCTAAGAAAAAATTTGGATTAGATTATGCATTCCCTTTCACTCCCTCATGAAGAAAAACCTCTTCTAGATGGACACTTGTTGAAACATATATAGGCACCGTTTATGCAGAAAGAATGTCCTTTTTTTTCTCTCCAAAATGATTATTTTTGGGACAAGCCAGTTTATGCAGATTTTATGAATAGGTCAAGAACCATTTGGCTAATCACTGTGCTTTCTTTAATCGGGGGACAGGCCTAATCCCTGAAAAATGAAATACCATAGCAGTTGAAAAGGTACAAGCAGTGTCCTGTTAGCACCTGACCGGGTAAGAAGCAAGATAGCCTCTTTGAACAAAAAGTGACCCACATCAGTGGCCTGATATAGAGAAATTAAATGCTGAAGAATTCCTCCACACTTCTCTTTATTGTGTGTCGGGATGAGGTGGGTGGAGAGGAGGGTGGAGATTAGCCGTTGAATGTTTTTTGGCATGCTATGACTATTAGAAGACAGGAGAAGGGTTTGTCAAGGACATGGCAATCTGAGCTGGTTGTTGGAGTTTGAAAAATGGCACATTCCCATCTTACATTAAAGGGGTAGGCAAAGGGCAGCCCCCAAGTCTGTGCCCCTCCAAGCTTCTTGAATGACCATTTTCCTGGCCTCCCAAAAGAGGTGAACTATTTCTACTGGACTGAGAAGTAATTCACCTTTCAAACAAATCGCTGTCATCTGCAGCAGGGGTATAGCTATGAGGATAGGGAGCAAAAGGCTTTCCAGTAAGAACTGTCTTCCCAATGAAATTTTCCTTCATCCCCCATCCTAGCACTGGAAGGAGCAAGAAACTGAATTTCATTCACACTTTGTATGTCTGCTGTATTAGCATGCCCTTTTCCCATCAATAAAGAATCCATGGATATGAAGGACTGACTGTACTGCATTTCTAAATGCGCAACTGGAATGCTACATTATTGAAATTTTAGTCATTTTGGCCCTCTGAAACATGCTATGGAAACCTTATGGCACGTTAGGGTTGCCATAAGTCAAAAATGACTTGGAGGCCCCCAACAATTGTATTTCTAAATGTTCAACTATAATGTTACATTATTCAAGTTTTAGACATTTAGGGGCTAGAGGGAAATTTTACTGGTAGACAGTGCTCTTATGGAGGGAATACCCTCATTTACTTCCCATAGTGGCATCCCTTTATCCCTGTACTGTTTAACATCTCAACACATTTTTCAAAAACAGGTGTGAACTTTGGTTGAATTTTTCTCTCTTCATTTTCAAGCAAGGCATTTATGTGTGTGAGACCCCCCCCCCCAAAAAAAAAAGAGGCTCCCAGGGCAGAAAATTGATCCATGGATCACTAAAGTAACCCACACCATATTTAAACACCAAAGTACACAAAAAGGGTACTTTCCATTTTAACAGATTAAACAGAATTGAGGAATCCCCCACACCCTGAGTTAGGATAGAGAGCACAGGGGCAGTGGAATACGAATAATCCTGTTCTTCCTTTTGGTTCCCTGAAAAGTTAATCTAAAATCTAATGCAAAAAATAATAATAATATGAAGTGACATTTTTCCTATTCAAGAAAAGAGAGGTACACAGTGGTAGAAGATAAGGTTTACTGAAATTTTTCCAGTACAAAGTTCAAGCTACATGCGGATTGTTGGGAAAAGCCAGCATGTAATGGATAACATCTCCATTTTACAAAATAACATCCAGTAGTTATTTAGATGATTCCCCAAATCATGAGAGAAACATACTGTACAGTGCTTTTTGTATTAGGAAAACCTGAAGGAGGTTAATTTAGGGTGTTATCCAAAGGAAGAAAAGAAAAGATAGTAGGCAAATTGTGTGGTATTTGTAGGAAACCAAAGCTCTTTGACAGAGAAGACTAAATATCTCACAAAACTACAAATCACAGAATTCCATAACATTGTGGCACAGCAGTTAAAGTCAGGTCAACCTGGTTTATTTCTGCAATGCGGGCAAGGCCTACACTGTAGAAATAATGCTGTTAGGCACCACTTTAACTTCCAGAATCTTGGGATTTGTAGTTTGGTGGGGCACCAGCACTCTTTAGCAAAGACGACTAAAGACCTTGTAAAACTACAAATCCCAGAATTCCATAGGATGGAGGTATAGCACTTAAAGTGGTGACAAGCTGCATTATTTCTACCATGTAGATGCACCTTAAGTTACATTGTGACTATAGTTAAGCAATGCATATTTTCACTCCTTTTGCAGTATCATTATTGCTTTTAGTTACTTTTGAAATTATGGCAAGTTAACCTCTTTAAATGGTGGGAAAGATCATATGGTTCAAATGCTGGTTTGTTCTGCAACTTGTGCAGCTGCATTCTGGTTTTTTTTTTTAAGCAACGAAAAACAATTGCTTTTTTAAAAATGGGAAAGTAAACCAAAATTGGTAGCTAGCTATTTTTTGAGCCTTGGAAATAGAACTGCAAGCACTTTTAAGAAGTAATTTTTCAAGCTTGCTCAAAAGGCAACTAGGTTTTCTAAATAACTTCCTTCCTCCCTGCAAAATACGAAAATCCTCTTCAAAATGTTTTCTTTTGATGGACATCTAAAATCTATATAACACACTCAGCCTGAAACTCCTGAAAGCAATTAGAGGGATAGTCTTCTATTACATCTCTTTGATCATAGAGATTAGTTGAAATGCCTCGTGGGTACCTTTCGCTCATCTCCCTGCCAGTGCAGCACTCTTAGGAAAGACACACAGCAAACATCTTAGAGCTCCCATCTGTATAATTCAAGTTAAGCATGTATGGGAACTTGCTGCTGTTTTGATTCTCCTGCTCTCTGTCCCAACCATTTGCAAATGTTTGGGTAAATCATAAAATATATCCTTTTCAGGGTGGGAACCATGGGGCCCTCCAGATGGTGTTGAACTGCAAGTCCCAGCAGTTCTATGTAGCACAGTCAATGATGAGGCATACTGAGAACTGGACTCCACCAACATCTCAAGGATCACAACATTCCCAGCGCTGTTATACCTCTTCTTGTTTCTGTCCTTTGAAATTTGCTATTGAAATTTCTCTGAAATATAGAAAACTTAGATGTGTGACTTGTATTAGAAAGTTTGCAATCTCCAGTAATTTCCATTCTATTCCTGAAGACATTTGCTTGGCAAGTCCTTGCCAAAATTTGTACCAAGTCAAACTCTTGAACATTTGTGCAGGGCAAATTAAAAAAAATATATATTATATCTCAACATGAATAGGCATGATAAGTTGTTTCTGCTTGTCACATAGGCATTAAAGGTCAAGAGCATCTCAGAACAAAGAGATGGAAATCCTAATAAATCATAACAAACAGGATTAAATATACAGTATAGGAATTCAAAGCCAAACTTTTTTTTTTCAAGACAGCATCACACTTCAACTTCTCTATCTGGACAGATGATTTTTGCTTTTCATTTTCCCCCCTCATATTTACTTTTTTAAAATGCCAAGTTTGTTACATCCTTTTAATGACAACATTTCTAAAATAATCTTTTCAAAAAAATATTTTTAAAAGATAAAAGAACCAATTTTTCACTTATTCCTAGCTATGACAATTACTGGATTGGTTACATTAAATAAAAAACAAAACAAAACAAAAACAAAAACAAGAACAAAAAAAGGAGGAAGGGATTGGGAGGGGGGGAAGGAACACAGAAGCACCTTTAAACTGATTTTTATTTTAGCATGAGATTTCATTGATATAAACCCAATTCTTCAGATACAGTACAGAGTGATATTAAAGCCTCAGGTTACAAAGTGTATTTACACAGATGGGAGAGTGGGATGGAATGTAATAGGATTGAGATAAACGCAAATCATGACCCTTACCCTAAATTTTTCAAAGGTCTGCATATATAAATTCTGCATGGTATGTCGAGGGAAGGTTGAAATTTTTGCAGCTGGTTTTTGTATAAAGTCCTTTTTAATATCATATTTGTGTACTTTATGTTCCTTTTGCCCTTCACCCATAGGGTGGTTTTACTGTTCCAAGTGAAAGAGTGAAGATTTTTTTAAAAAAAGAACATCCACTAATAAGTTTATTTACAATTCTATTGTATACTTGTCAACTCAGTTGCAGGATCCCCTGGAGTTCTGTGGAGTTTCACTCTCAGATAGTGGGCATGAGATTGCAGTTTCAAAGAAAATGCTGAAACTCCATGTGGCTTTTCTTTCTCCAGTCCTTACCACTGCCAGTTGACTCCTGTGGAAAACATAGCCAGCTGCTCAACGGGGCTAGTGTGTCCTTAGACAGCGCCAGAACATTTTGAAAGACTGGAGAAGCGCCTCAGAAAATGAGGGTAGGAGGACTAGGGCTTGGTTACGTTTGCCATTTAATCCCAAACTGAAGGGACTAAAAATGTCCCAGCTAGCTGGGCCAGTTGAAGCAGCAATCCCCAGATTTCCCTTTTGTTGCAGGCCAATGCAGCAGTGGTGATGAAGCCAACATGGTATAGTGATTTCCGCATTGGATTATGACTTTGGAGATCAGGGCCTCAATCCCCATTCAGCCATGGAAACTCACTGGATGACTTTGGGCAAGTCACACTATCTCAGCTTCAGAGGAAGGCAATGGCAAACCTCCTCTGAACAAACCATGCCAAGAAAACCCCATGATGAGGTCACTTTGGGGTCACCATTGGTTGGAAACCACTTGAAGGCACACAACCACAACAACAGATGGCTATCTTTCAGCTTTATTTTTTTTAAAGAAAATTACATTTTCCTCTCTTATTTAAATAAATACCTGTGTCTGCCTTTACCTTCTTATTTTTCTTATGGTGCAGAATTGAACCATCAGTCTAATGATATTTCCCTTGCTTTTAACTGCCACTGTACAGAGCTTCATTAAGGTCACTATCAGAATGAACAGATTACCATTCAATAGCATTTCCTCTTCTTGCGTATTACAGCTATGGACTCTGTGTGTGTGTGTGCGTGTGTGTGTGTTTAATCCATCCCTTCAGAACTACTTTAGCTTCTGTCTTAATTTAACTGTTGGAAGCATAACAGATGATTTAAGTAAGTGAAAGTTCTCCACTTCCCTTCCTCCCAGCTTTAAAAGCCTGCCTAACAGGCTTTGCCAGTTCTCAGCCTCAAAGGTTAGCAATCTCTCCGCTTAAGTGGAGACAGCCTAATCCAAATAGTTGGCTCCTCTAGCAGAAGGCGTTCTACTGATCTGTGACTTTGAAACCCTTCTGTCTCTTCTATCAGATCATCAACTGGTTCATTTCCAGTATCTCTCTTCTCCTTTCTTCACCCTTGTTTGGCAGTGGCAAAATATCTGAAGAAATCACATGCTGTGTTTCCAGTTCAGTTGTTGCTAGCTTGCTGAAGTAATCCTTGATTATACAGCTTTCCTTCACTAGCGTGCTAGATTTCCATCTAGAATGCACCCGGAGGGAAAGTCAAAAAATGTTGTCCCAACTCTTTCCCTTGGAATAGATAAGGAAAAAAAAGTGATCAGTTTGCATCTGTTGTCTTAATCTGCACAATTAGATGGAGAAATATATACTGTTTAGATTATTTCAGCAAGGTCTTCAATAGTACAGGTGGGGGCTCTGGGATGAAACAGTTATAGGGTATCATAAGCAGCAAAAGTTATGACCTTTGGTATAGTGGACGCAGGGCTCACAGGGTCCAAGTGCTAAGACTTTTTGATTAGCAAGGTCACAGGAATCATCTGCCCCTGCAAACTTCTCTATCCCCTCTGAATATAGATTGAGGCTTCACTATAACTGGGAAATGAGGAGGTATTTTCGCATCAACACTACATTATCATGGGCCTTCCCCATGGAGGTTGCTTGGTCCTGAACGGACCATTAAGACCCATCTGCTTTATATGTTAATTGTTTCTTCTAGATCTGATTTGATAATATGGATTAATGGAGCTGGTTGCATCTTTGGACTTTCCAAGGGGCTTAGCTGTGTGGGCTTTCATGATGAGAACCTGACCTTCAAAATACATCATGGCACAAGGCAGATTAATGAGACTAGTGAGATTTCTGTTTACCTCTACTATGCATGCAACATGCCATGTGACTGAGTTTATACATCTTTCTCTCTATGTAAGTGGCTTAAATTTTGTTTTGTCCTTCCACCAATGTGGTCACAGTGACATACATCATCCATTTCTCCTGTTTTATCTTCACCCGAGCCCTGCAAAACAGACAAAGTGACCCAGTGAGCTCAATGATCAGGAAGAATTTGGCACTCTTTCATGGTACATGATCATTCTGCCTGTGTGCAAATGTTGTGCCTGTGTTCTAGTAAAAAAGTGCCAATGATTTATATGTGGAAGAATCCACACATGTAGGAATTTGGTTTGTCTGTCTATAGTTACCAATTTGTTGTGTTATACCAGGGATGGAAATCATGCAGTCTTCCAATATTGCTGAACTGCAACTCCATTTCTAGGCCATTTTAGGAAATGGTGAGGAATGCTAGGAGCTGAAGTTGTATGCAATCTGGATGGCTGCACAGTTCCAACATTTGTACTCTGTAAATATGCTCAAAGTGATGAACAATAACAGAAACCTCAAACTAAAATAGCCACACATAAAAAGAATACAATACTGACAAATGCTCCAAAAACTGTGGAAATTCCTGAAATGAATTATCTAAGTAGAGAATAAATGTAGAATATCCACAGAGAAAAAACAGCAAAGATAACATCCAGAACAAATGTGAGTCCTCAGCACTTGTAAAATGTCTCTTTAATAAAAATCATTGTTAGCGAGAGGTGGAATTTATAGACCAAGGATTTTATGAGGATAAACTGGGTGAACTTCAGCATGAGTTCCAGGGAAGAGTACAGTTGAGAAAGCACTGCTCTTTATGTGTATGTGAATTTGATCTATGTCAAGGGTGAGCAGCTGAACCATACCAATTTTCTTCATCAGGTTCCCATTGAGGGATGCCCAGTCTGTCAAAAGTGTCCAAAACAGAGAATAAATTAAAATAAATCTGGAAATGGACAGGAGTCCTGGTTATGAATCAACAGGCTTTTTAAAAAAGTAAGCTGTGCTGCAAAAATTGTAATCTGTTTAAAAGGTGAATTGGTTTTCTGGGGGACTTCAAAGAGAGGAATGTCACCCTTTTTGACCATAAAAAGGGGTGCCTGGTGGTCTAGAGTAAACTTACAATTTTCTTGGTTAGCTAGATTTTGTCTAGATTCTAGGCATTGTGCTTGGTATCTGTTTGGTCCATTAGCTGGTCTAGATTTAAATTTTCATTTTTATTTTTATTTAAAATAAGTACATTTATAGCTGTTCTGTGAGCCAAGAGAGAAGGGAAAAATATAGCCACATCATTTAGTGTGAATAATTCTACTACTATCTTTAATGTTTAACTAATAATTAAAATATTATATTGTTGCTGAGGTCTAATCTGCACTGCAAAAATAATGCAGTTTGACACCACTTTAATTCCCATGGCTCCATCCTACAGAAACCTGGGATTTGTTGTTTGGTGGGAGACCAGAGTTCTCTGACAGAGAAGGCTAAATATCTCACAAAAATGCAAATCCCAAAATTCTGTAGGATGGAACCATGGCTGTTAAAGAGGTGTCAAATTGCATTATTTGTGTAGTGCAGATTAGACCTGACATGCAAACTGACCCACTCCTGGATAAATGTTGCAGAAGCTTAGTGAGATAAGGTCCACACTTGCTATGGATCTTAGATTTCTGGTAAGTAGCTTTAAATAGAAATAGTTTCATTTACACAAGTGTTCAAATGATCTCAGGGCAGCATACAAGTTTACCCTCCCCACAACAGTCCAGTAACATTCCATGTTTCTTTGTCTCTGGTATATGGTTTAGCCTTTTGAATTCTTTACTCAGGGATATGATCTACTAAATTAAAAGGGTCTTAAATATGCACAGGAGATGTACAGCGTGCCCACACCATACACAGACTCTCCATATGCATGGACAGCAAGTCCCCCATTAAATGAATGGCATGCGTGCCCATGGTGCATGCACAATGCGGCATGCAGGAGTGCACTGCCATTGATGGTATGCAGCATTATGGCATGACTCCAATGCTGCATCCAGACAATGCAGCACCGAAGAGGCACCATACAGCCACACTGCTGCGGCTATGGCACCCTTTGGAGGGCGCAAAATGGAGCCTTTTTGCAGCTCCTCTTTGAACCCTCCAGAGGCCGGTTCGGGGCCATGGTGTGAGGTTGCCACAGCCCCGATCCAGCCAGGAAAGGGGCAGCTGCACACCTGTATGGTTCCTAAATACAGTGACTTTTAAGTCCTGGCTGAGATATTTTGGTGTCTAAGATGGAACAGGGAATGGTGCGTCTTTCCCTATCACTCTTGTAGCACATAGTACTATGACTGTTATTAAAATTATTATGGTTTTTAAAATCACTAACAAATTGCTGCTTTTTCATGATATCAAATATCAGCTGCTTGAGATTGCAGTCTCACTTTCCCAAATGAGAGGAGCAGTCCTTCACTGATCATGCATTTAAACTTTAGTGTTGTTAAGTCAGTTGCATCTGCTGTAGCTGATGTGTGTAACTCTGGGTGGAGGCAGGGGAAATGAGAGCATTGCTCTGTCAAATAATACTGTCCCTCTAAAGAAATTTGCCTTCAGTCTCCATATATCTACCATTGCAGAGTGAGACATATTTGCATTGAAAGGAAGCTCCCCTATTGGTTCCAGTGAGGGATCCCCCATCCCTGCAAACAAGTGGGTCTGATCCAGCACAATTCTTTGTGTGTTCTTGAGTTCCACTGAAATCAAAGGGACTAATGTGCTTCACTTTGGCTTCATCCTGTCCTTGAATTTCAGGAGGCATTCTTTCCCAAAATCTGGTGCTTATAGGTCACTACTAAATTGGTTAATGGAGATGATTTGCAGTGGGGAACTGACTGTGTGTTTGAAATGGAGTGCTGAATTACGTCTTCACCCTGAACGCCCTTGGATCTGGGCCGATGAAATGTGTCAGCACGGATGGAAAATTTGCAGTTGGCCTTATGCCTACTAGTCATATGAACTAGCTTTAAGACTAAACTCTACCAAGGCTTAACCAACCAAATATATTTTGCTCTCTTAAGCAGCTCAGCCCATCTCTTCTTGCTATTCGTGATTCTTCTTCCTCCTTATTATTTACACATGCTTTCTCTAGTCAGGTGATTGCCAGATATGCTGTCTGAGGATGATAGGAGTTGCTCTGTCCAGAAAAGGCTATAAGCACTCTGGGTGACAGAGTCCACTTGGGCCTCCAGCAACAGAGATGGCTCTAAGAGTACTCCCAAGTTATGTGCCTACTCTGTTATGGGGAGTGCAACCCCATCCAAGACAGGCTGTTTACCAATTCCTAGACCCAAGAATCACCAGTCCACAGGACTGCAATCTTCTTGTGATTCAGCTTCAGTTTATTTGCTCTCATCCAACCCATTACAGCATCCAGGCATTAGTTCAGCATCTACACAACCTCCAGTTGGCTCTGATGACAAGGAGAAATAGAGCTGAGTGCCATAAACAAACTGATTATAATGGCAACTAACTACTTTAGGGATCTTGGAACTATAATGGCAATGAATTAATATTAAAAAATAATTTTTCAAGCACTGTGTTACTACTTCATTTTTTAAAGCAAGTCTTATTGAAGGATGCGATATACTATATGTATTCACATGCTAGGGCTGCAGTCCAATATATGATTAATGTGTCTAAAAGCCTCTGATTCAAGAAAGGATCAAAATACCATCATTGAAGGCAAGGTTGGTGCATAAATGCCACAGTAACCATGGAAACAGGACAATACAAATGAAGAAATCAAGGAACTCCTGAATCCTGCAGTATACAAAAAAACTGAAACAAGGACCAACCAACGAAATCACCAGGAAAACGAATTCCCTGATCAAAAACTCCTACATCAAGGACTTAGCTCACTTCATAGCAAAATCTTAACTTAACTGAACTTAAACCTGGAGACATACTAATCAGCTTTGATGTGGTCTCCCTGTTCCCCAAAGTCCCCATAATGGACGCCATGGCACTCATCCAACAAATTTTTCCAGAAGACATCACAGCCCTGTTCAAACATTGCCTCACCACAAGCTATTTCCAATGGGACAATGGATTCTACAAGAAGAGAATTGGGGTAGCAATGGGAAGCCCTCTAAGCCTTGTGATAACAAACTTTTACATGGAACGCTTTGGCCCAGTATAGACGAGCCATTAGTGATGATATTAGGGCGCGATGCTGCTCAGCGTCTATATGTGCTGAGCTCTAATATCTCTGTGATTCTGTCACAAGGCTGCGGCCCCATCCACACAGGGCACAGCCTTGTGAAGTATGGGTGCCCAAGAGCCCACATGCCTCTGGGTGGAAGAGGCATCATAGGGATGTGTTGCAGCTCTTATGATGCAACAAAAAAGGAGCTGCCTAGAGTGGCACTTTTGGAGAGCGTGTCTGTGCTGTAGCATGTGGATGCTGCAGCACAGATGTGGGGCTTACAGGGGCGGCTTCTAACCACCCATCTGTACTGCCCTTTTGAAAAGCAAGCCCTAGAAACAGCACCAAAAAAGCCCACAACACGGTTCCAATATGTGGATGACACTTTCACATTTGGAGCCATAGAGAAGAAGATCTGGCTGTGTTTCTGGACCATCTGAACAAAATCCACCCTATCATCCAATTCACAATGGAAAAAGTAAAGGAAGGAACACTGCCATTCTTGGATGTCCTAGTCATCCGCAAACCAAAGTTACGTTTGGACCACACAGTATACAGAAAGTCTTCACACATGGACAAATACCTGCACAAGAACTCCAACCATTACCCTGGACAAAAAGAAAAAAGCACAATAAAAACACTGATAGACCAGGCAAAATGGATCTGTGAACCCCACTTCTTGGAAGATGAATTGAAGCACCAAGACCAGGCTCTACAGGCTAATGGTTATTGCAGGTCACACATCAGAAGGGCTGCAGAAAAACCCAGAGGAGTGAAGACAAGCAACCACCCAAAGGGAAGGTATTTTTACCATATACCAAAGGAGTCACAGACAGAATAGAGAAACTTGTGAGGAAACACAACTTCCAAATGGTTGACAAGTTGACCAAGAAATGCTGCACTCAGCAAAGGACAAGAGAGACCCCTTCACAGCCATAGGAGTTTACCGCATACCATGCAGTTATGCATTAAGAAGTTCAGCCCTCCCTCCAGTCCATCTGCCTTGGTCCAGGCCTCAGAGGGAGAAAAGAACTGCTGGACTTAATCCCCTTCCCCACCACCTTCCCTTATCTTATGTTGTGTCTTTTTAGATTGTAAGCCTGAGGGCAGATGTCTAATTGTCTAGAACTGTCTAATTAAAAGATTGTATGTTCAGTGCAGTGTAAATTTACACATATAAATAAAGGCTAACAACAACAACAACAACACTTGCAGACAGGTCTACATAGGGCCACCAAACACATTGTTCAAACTCGAATCAAGGAACACGAGAGACACTGCAGACTAAGTCAGCCAGAAAAATCAGCAGTAGCAGAACATGTTTTAAACCACCCTGGACATAAAATGCTGTTTGAAAACACTAAAATTCTGGACCATGCCAACAACTATCAGGTCAGAATGCTTAGAGAAGCCATTGAAATCCACAAATACCTGGACAACTTCAACAGGAAAGAAAAAACCCTTAAAGTGAACAAAGTTTGGCTGCCAATCCTGAAAAATAGCAAAATCAGGACTCAGCAAATACACATGAGAAACCATCCAGGTTCAGGGGCTTTCCCAGCAGACAGTGATTACTAATTATGCAGACACTAATCCTCTTTGCATATTCTCCCACCCTGAGGCCTTGCCATCGGTAACAGAGCAATACACAGATTAAGATGGAAATCACTCCTCCCTACCCAGGGTCACACAGTATATATATACCCAACTCTCTTTCATGCCAGCATTCTCTAAAGATGCCAGCCACAGATGCTGGTGAAATGTCAGCAACAAACTCTTCTAGAACATGGCCACATAGCCTGAAAAACCCACAAAAACCTTTGGTGCATAAACTTCCAGGATACATTTGTTCAGCAAGGGGTTTAGTTTTCAGCTTTTGTTATAGTTTAACATTACTGTATTCCTTTAATATGCCACTGACATATCTTACATTTCTGTCCTCGTATTTTTAAACTTATTTTAAAGGAGGAGGAGGAGGAGGAGGAGGAGGAGAAGAAGAAGAAGAAGAAGAAGAAGACAACAACAGAGGAACATTCTTGTTATAATAATTCACAATAATTCAGAGGTTACCTTTGCCTAAATATCCTAATGGCAGCAGATTTTTTTTCCTGATCTTAGAAGCTATGCAGGGTCAGCTCTGATTAGTACTTGGATGAGAGACCTCCATTGAATACCAGGTGCTGTGGCCTATATTTCAGAGGAAGGAAATGGCAAAGTCATTTTTGAGTGTTCCTTGCCTAGAAAATGCTATGAAATTTATGGGGTTGCCATAAGTGAGCAGGTGACTTGAAGGTACTTACATGTGGACTATGTATAGAAAACATTTATGAGAGCCTCATCTTCTTTATCTCACACTTTCCACTCATGACACTGAAATTATAAACACTATGTAGCCCTGGTGGCACAGTGATTAAATGCCAGTACTGCAGCCACTCACTCACAAACCACAAGGTTGTGAGTTCAATCCCAGCCAGAGGCTCAAGGTTGACTCAGCCTGTCATCCTTCCGAGGTGGCTAAAATGGGTACCCAGCTTGTTGGGAGCAATTAGCTTACAGAACCACTTAGAGACTGCTTAGGTGGTATGAAGCAGTGTATAAAGCTTAATATTCTCAGCATGGTGTAGTGGTTTGAGCATTAGCTTAGGGCACTGTGAAACTAGGGTATGAATCCCAGCTTGACCTCAAAAACCCACTGGTTTGGGCAAATCACACTCTCTCAGCCTTAGAGGATTGCAATGGCAAACCTCCTCTGAAAAAACCTGCCAAGAAAACCCCATGAAAGGTTTACTTTAGGGTCACCAAAAGTCAGAAATGACCTGAAGGCACACAAGAGCAGCAGCAGCATGCTTCCTGACATTTCAGAACAAACCAAGATTCGCTTCACATTTGCAATGATTAAGTGATGTCACTCACTCAATAAAGTCGGAGGCTGTGGATTAAGTTTTTTAAATCAGAACCCCAAGACCTACTACAGGTCCAAAAGACATGCAATGAAAATTAACAAATGCTTACTCCATAGGACTGCTTCTAAATAAGCCTTTACCACCAACTCTTCAACCATCAGCGACACAAGCTAATGGGTTTTAATATCTAACTATTGCCATTTTCCACGTGTGACATGCTTCCAAGCACTTTCCCCATTTCTTTTACTTTTAACAAAATACTCATTCAGGTTGAGAAGAGGAAATAGCTCAGAGCACCTAATGGGCACTGCTCGGAGTTGTTCCTTTGGAACCACTCCAAGCAATAGTTTTGAGGACCTCAACTGAATTGTTTGTTCAACACAAAACTGATTCTGATCCTTTCTAAAATATTGCATCTACACTGAAAAATTTATGCAGTGTGACACTGCTTTAACTGCCATGGCTCAATACCATGGAATTATGGGCTTTTTACTTTTGCCAGATACTTAACCTCCTGTGTTAGAGAGCTCTGGTGCCACAACAAACTGCAAATCCCAGAAGTCCATAGGATGGAGCCACATCAATTAAAGCAGTGTCAAATTATTTCTACAGTTGTAGATGCAGCCTATGTTTGGTCCCATGAGAAGGAAAACTGCAAAGCATGCAACATATCTTTGGATTGGTTTAACCTGGGTTTGGTTAAACGTTGGCTCCTTAGGTTTAGTTTAATGGCACTTTGCAGTAACATGTGCATTTTAATGGGGTTTCCTCTTGGTTCCATGAGGACTAGAAATATATAAAAAAAATTTCAGAGAAAGACAAAAGTGCAGGTTGGAGGTTTGTGCACACATCTCCTTGACAGTTTTGAGGAGCATATTTAAGGAGGACTACAGCATATGGCTTTCCTCATCCACTGCTTAATACTTTGGTCTCTGGTGAATCTGCACATAAAGATTTTCTTCCTCTTGCTGGAGTACACAAATGAAAGGCTTTTCATTCTCTGATTGCAGACTAGCTTGCCAAGAAACAAATTTGCACTGGAGAACATCAGTTTAATTTATTTATGGGACACAGATGTCATGGAAGCTTGTCCTCTTCTCTGGCTTTTTTGGAAAGCACTGTGGCTGACCCAACCCAGGAGAGTTCACATGACAGAGGCAAACTTGGCCAGGAAGCAAAGCCAATAGTCACTGCAACCCCTTGAACTCAAACATTCCTTTGGTGCTTGAATTTCTCTATAATTTGTGTGGATTCCCTTTTTGTCAATGAAGCTAGCAGTGGATAAGTGGCGTAGTGCAGTCAGACAAAACAACTGTTCTATTCATTCAGTAATTAGATGATAGCAGTAATGCATGCTTTATGGTTTCCGTTCTTCATTCCTTCCTTGCTTTGAAAGTCTTTGGAGACAAATGCTGGGATGTTTGGCAAAAGGGAATCTGTTGTTGAAAAATATCCTTTAAAAACACAATGAAACACCACCTTTTAGGGTTGCTAATACATTATTTTCTATAAGGCTAAACATTAGCCTAGTGTAGCAGACAAAAAAAAAAAAAAAAGGTTAAAAAACAAATCTGCAACTGTTAGATGTATGGGCGTTTGCTTTTCCATGTTTAAACTATGGAGGCAAGATCTCATTCTTTTCTTTTTTAAAAAAAATCATCAGCATATGCCCTAATTTAGAATAACTAAGAATATGCTAAATGTAAATAATTCAGAGTGAAGCTAAACTGAACCAGTCCTGTTATAAATGGCATAGGGGAAAGGAATGTGTGTGTGTGAGAGAGTGAGAGAGTCAAAGGATTAAACTGGGGTGGTGGTGAGCTGATTCTCTTATACTATAGTCCTACACAATTCCTCAGAATTAAGTTCCCTTGAATTTAGTTGGACTTACACCCAGACAAGTGGGTACAGGACAGTAGGTTACACTCTCTACATTCCATTTAGCTTTTGTTACAGGAAGAGTAAGGAATGACACAGAAGATGATTCTTGATATGCAAATTAGTTTTTGATATTCATATCAAGGTGGTTTTTGATATGCATATCTTCTGTGATCTTTAAATGACACAAAAGACAATTCTTGATATGCAAGACAATTCAAACCTGAAGGGTTGGATTTGAAGTTGTCTTGTAGCCCACACCAGCCTCGTCCTGGCCCACTCCATCTACCCGCTATTAATGTCCTTTATGCTACACAATGCCATCATTCAAGTTCTGGAACAGTCCTTCCAGCAATTTGAAAGGAGGTGGACTTACGAGTACTTTTCTTTGTCAATGGAGGCTGGTAGAAATTCCAAATTTCTCAGCCTCAGAATTGGTTGATGATAAATAAACAGAGCTTAAGTCCAGCAAAATGTAAATCTGTCTTCACCTTTAAAGCCCTATGCACAGTCATCAGTTTACCTTACAAAAAAAAATCCTTCTTGATCATCCTCATTTTACACTGCAATCCTCCAAGGAGACCTTACTCCTCCATTTCTTGTAAGCTGGCAAGAGCAATAGCCAGAGTTTTTCAGACTTTATTCATTTTTTTATTTGTTTCTCTCCCCCTCCCCCTCCCCGTGGGTTTAAGGTGGAACATGGCTCTTCCTTCCTCACTTTATTCTCATGTTACTGTAAGGTACTGTAGATCAAGATGAGAGAGGGAGACTGGCCCAAGGTCATTCATTGAGTTTCAGAGTTCTGTGGACAAGAAGTCAGATCTCCCACATCCCATTCCAGCACTACAACCACTACACCATACAGTTGCATCGCCTCTGGAATACCCTGCTCGGGGATGCTGGGAGTAAGCGTAACTAAATCTAAGGAAACAATACTGCTGTTTTCAATATTTTTTAAATATATAGACCCACATAATCCGCCCTGCACACTTAGATCCTCTGGGCAACAACTACTTAAAGTTCCGAAGGCAAAATTATCAACCACTACGAAGAGGGCGTTTTCCGTCTCGGCCCCCAGCCTTTGGAACTCATTGCCCACCGAGCTCCGTCTGGCTGCCTCCCTTACCTTGTTTAAGAAGGGGCTAAAAACATATTTATTTGGTCAGGCATACCCCTGATTTCCACTCCCCCACTGTGACCCTCCCCCCCCTTCCTCCCTGCTTTGCAACCTGCCCTGGCATATTTTTATATGCTATTGTTTTATGTTATGGTTTTATTGATATATAATTCTCTATTGGTTTTACTGTTTTGTTTTTGCTTTTATTATAACTTTTTAACCATGTATGTATTGTGTTGTGTTGTGCACCGCCCTGATCGTTGGAAGGGCGGTATACAAATAAAGTTTTATTATTATTATTAACAAAATGGAAATAGAAAAGTAGGATGTACCAATGATGCTGTTCCTTCTGACAAGCATATACGGTACTTCTCCATATGCACATAGAATGTACTTTTATACATGCACATAGAATGAACATCTACGCATTCCAACCAGTGTGGGCACATCAGCAATACAAACAGCCAACACAATCACAACCAACTATATCTTTTCTTATAGCACCCTTCCGTGATTTTATGCATTGCAAAAATTTTGAAGTACAATATCATCAGCCCCAACTAATGTGACTGGGGTGGGGAAGTAGGACAGTATGAAGTTAAAAAGATTTAGTAGATTTCATATTGGGGAAGGCTGCTTAATGGAGAAAAACACCTGGAGAGAGATAGGGGGAGGAAAAAAAAAAAGAATTTGTGGTTTTCAGGAGGGTTAGGGAATGCATGCCCTCCAGATTGTGGACTACGTTAATACCTATAAAACCAAGCCAGCTTGGCCCATGGTGGGGTATGATAGAAGTCACAGTTCATCAACATCTGGAGGGCCACAGCTTTCCTTGTCCCTGACTTAGAGGATGTGCAGACAAACTGAATTTTAAAAAAATCAGAGGAAACATACTTTGATTGTGAGACTTTATTTTACATGTTTGGAATAGAAAGGACCTACAGTTTCCACCATGGAGGAGAATAATGGTTCACCAAATCATTGTCTTAAAAGCAATCATGAATACAAAGAGTGCAAGCCATGTGCAAAACCAAAATTGCATTGTTAAACAATATTTGTGGAAGAATGGACTTGTAAATTACATTATTCATTTTCCAATAGAACATACCTCTCGTGAAGAGACTTAATCTGAATGAGTGCCAAATGCAGAAATATCATCTTGGAAGAAAACATATTGGTATCACCCCATTCCTTCATGGGATACTTTCATCCTCTGGTACTATGAATAATTACTGTCCATTAGCACATTTCCTTTTAGAAGAAGAAAAAAAGAATTGCACAAGCCTTACTATCATTTGTAGTTTGCTGCTGAATTAAAGTTTGATGTGAGTCTCAATTGAAATGTTAAACTTTTTATGAACTGGGAAACTTGGAAATTCTTCTGAGGCAGGCTTTTATTTATGATATTGTAGTCAGCATTTCCATAATAGCTTCCTGTTTTTTTTCCATGAGATTAATAACTTAGCTATAAAAGTTCATTCTAGACTGAAATTTGGCACTTTCGTTCTTCTCATACCCAAGGGAAAGAAATCCTACAGCAGACATGAAAGCAAATGCATCTACATGGAAAGGCAAAAATCCAGATACTGTTATAGATCAATTGTAGGCTTGACCTAGATGCTCAGTCTGACCCATGGTCCAGTTCTTCTTTGCATGTCATTGGCTTTGTCCCATGGGAGCAGAGATACTGACAAACAGGAGTGACACTGCAGACTGGAGAGTAACAGTCATCCACATTATTCACCTCAGCTATTGGGGTTTGATTCCCTGTGATGCATGGCAATACATTTAGTGACCTTAGGCACACCACACACCCTCCATCCCAGAAAACCCTGTGATAAGTTCACCTTAGGGTCTCTATTAGTCAGAAATGACAAGAACAAGAACAACAAGGGCTGGGGAATTCCTGGCCAATCAGATATTGCTGGACTTAAGTTCCCACTAAACTGGGGAAGCAGTGAGATATGATAGGATAGGAGTTGTAGCTCAACAACATCTGGATGTGTCTGAGCTATATAATATCTGGAAAGGAATCTGCCCAAACTCAGCTGCTGTTTTAAAAAAGAGGAAGAACACACACTAGTCTAGGGGAGTCATAAAAATGTAGCATGTGCCTTATTCACTGGATGAAAATGTGGCTCTGATATTGGCACGCGGGATGTGTGTGCGGTGTCATAAAAATGTAGCATGTGCCTTATTCACTGGGTGAAAAGGTGGCTCGGATATTGGCGTGCGGGATGTGTAAAACCACTGCAGCATAGAAACCTGGAGAAGATCTGTCACCAATAACTAATTGAGAAAGCATCACATGGTTGAGTACTCAAGGTTATCTCCATTTCCATTCATGAAATGTTGGCTGTGGATGACTGTAGAAGTCACAAGTGGCAAAAATCCTCTTCTGTGTAAATTGTAAAAGCTATGACATCCTTTTGGGTTCTGAGCACTCTAATGAGGAAACATATTTCCCCTCAGCTGTATGGTTTACAGGCTGCTCACAGCCCTCGGACTTCCAATTCTGTTTGCCTGTTTACTTCCTTCCTTTCAATAGCGCCACAGTCCTCTCTGGCTCCAGGCTGAAAGTGAGGTCATTCTTTCATCTTGGATCCTTCTTTTTGAGTTCCATGTCTTCATTATCCACTGTTTCCTCAGATCTTAATTTGCAACTGTCTGCCTGTTCACTGAGTTTCTACCAGTGCTTCCAACAGCTCCTTGTTTTCCTTGTCTTATGTTCTTCTTTCTAAGATCTTGCCTAGGGTGTACCTTTTCTTCAATCTCCTTGCCCTTTGAACTCCCTGTGCCCACATTTCTCCCTTTCCTGGGACTATTCCTTGCACTATAAACTTATTTCCTCATCTGAATCCCTTGTGATGTTTTCACTGCAGTGGAAATGGTAGTTTTCCTCTCTCCGATAGAAATCGACTGCTTTGTTCCCTGAATAATTATAACACTTGTGAATACGGTACACTGATTCCTTCTAGTCAAGAAGCCAACACACTGGGTAAAACTATCCATGTACAAGTGTAATGTCATATAGAATTTCCCATTTTGGTTTATCTGATTTAAAGAAGGGCAATATTCAATTCCTACAGTACATGACATGAGTAAGTTACTGAAGTTGTAACTCTACTTTCAAGTTATTTCCTAGACCAGTATAGAACTGAATTTTACTGAGTAGAGGCTGAAGACCTTGTTATCTTCAAAAATTAATTGATTAATGTTGAATACTAGAAGCAGATAGATTAACATAAGCTGTGGAAATAGTTTACTTTTGTTATTTTGCTTTAATTAATTTATTATCATAGAGCTTAGGTCCAGATTGTCTGAAAGACCATATCTCCCTAAGCAAACCTGCCAGACTCTTACAATCTACCAGGGAGGACTTTCTCTCACTCCTGCCACCATCACAGGCTTGTTTAGTGAAGACACTTAGCCTTCGATGGTTCCAGAGTTCCAGAGGATGGGAGCAGCCATAGAGAAGTCTCTCTCTTCTGTCCTCACCAAGTGAGTCTGCAATGGTGGTGGGACTGAGAAAGCCTTCCCCTGAAGATCTTAGTGTTCTGGCAGGCTCATATGGGGAAATCTGATTCTTCAAATAATCTGGGCCTAAGCTGTATAGGGCTTTATAGGTCATGACCAGCACTTTGAATTGTGCCCAGAAATGAACTGGTAGCCAGTGAAGCTGTTTCAATAAGGGAGTTTTATGGTCTCTATAACTGGCCCAGAACAGCATTCTGGCCACAGTGTTTTGGACCTGCTGAAGTTTCCAAACAGTTTCCAAAGGCAGCTCCGCGTAGAGTACATTACAATACTCCAAACGGGATGTAATCAAGGCATGTGTCACAGTAGCCAGATCTAGTGTCTCAAGGAATGGGTACAGCTAGCACACAAGCTTTAACTGTGCAAATGCACTCCTGGTAACTGCTAAGACCTGAGCATCCAGGCTCAGAGCTGAATCCAGGAGTGCATCCAAACTGTGATCCTGAGATTGCAGAGAGCATGTAATCAAAAATATTTACTTGTTTTTTTTATTTTTTTGAAATATACCATAGGATATATAGAGAATGGGATGAGGGCTATCAACATTAACCTCTTAGTGGTACATTTTTAAGAGTATTGTTCTTGGACCTTTTAGAAGTCCTATTTTTGCCATTTTGAGTTATCTTGCCAATCAGACACCTTCCAGATTTGTTGTACCACAAATAACTGAGGACTGTGGATTTTGTAAAGCAATTTATCTGGCAACTGCATGGTTGAGGAACACTGAATTTGATCTAACATGTTAAATTAAATTGTTATCACTTATTTACATCTCTCCTCTTTTCATGCTAACCAGCCTTCAAATATTGTGGATTGCTTGGTTGGATTGGAAAAGGTGAATAAAGAATAATGTGTTCATGCCAATTAGAGAACATAGAACAACTTCAATACTACAGTACAGCAATGCATTGTTATAAAGACTATATAAAGAATGAACAATGAAATAACTGCATCCCTTCCTCCCTATTCATACAGAATCAGGAGGTGTAGCCAGCAAAAATCAGAACCTACCACTTATATGTTGTGTGCAAGAGGCTATGATCACAAGTTCAATCCATGACATTTCCAGTTTCTAGCAGTGCCTCCAACTATACTACACAGCAAAAACATGCATTTGAAACATGCATTTGTTGCACTTCAAGACCAGTGGGTGTTGCTAAGCTGGAGATGTACTTTATAAGCCTTCTGGGAAAGGTATTAGCAAACAACTAGCTAGATTAACTAGTGATTCCCACTGTGGATAGTGCATACCTGTTATCCAACAAATATTTCATTAAGTCTTTTAGGGAAGGGGATATTAATTAGCACATAACTCATTAGATTTAACTATTTGTTCCCAAGCTCTGTGAGAATGTATGAAAAGAATCCAAGATAAAATACCACCATGGGAAAGTATAGGCTATCTTTCTGTCTGGGAAGAAAGATGATAAAACACTTTGGGTTGGATGGATCTCTAACCAAGCTCTTGTTAATAAGCTTTTTCTGCTCAAGTCATCAGAAAGGCAGACAGTGTGATACAGTAGTATAAAAAACAACAGTACTATAAAAACAACACCCCCCCCCAGTGTTCATCCATTTCCAAGACAAGAAAGAATCTAATTGTTCTCAACCTTGCCATCTGCTTCCATTTGTTTTATTCCCCATCACTTTTTCTAATAGAATGAAATCTCTTAATAGGATAATCATAACTTTCTTTAATGGCTAAAAACAATGGGGAAGAGATACCTTTTAAAAATCATCATTTTCCTCCAACATTCTAGAGACTTCATTTTTTTTTCTTGTATTCACTTATTAAGTTAAATAATTGTCTTATTCTGTGTTGCACTTTAATGGACCTGTGATTGCTATGTGAAGTTTCCTCTTGACACCCCCCCCCCTTGCTAACTAAGCTAATGCATTTGTGCAGAATGACTGACATTTTGAAATGAGTGAAGTTGCACTCCTAATTCCGTCAAACTAGGATTAAGCTCCACTGAACTCAGGGATTCCTACACAGATAGAGGATTGAACTGATAAAGCATGCATTTAAAAGTCAAATTCTATTAGCCTATGCATGGATTTTAAAGGTGTATTTAATCATGGTCACTTTCTGTTTTTTGAGAAAAAAAGTTAAATGAATCCAAGACAGGGAAAAGACAGGGAAGAGGGACTAAGACGAGGAGCAATATCACTCCCATACCATGTTCACTACTGAAAATTTATTTCCTTTGCTGCTACTATAAACCTGTTTAGAAGATACTTGTCTGAAAAATCAGGATTTCTGATTGTCTTAAAACATGCTCTCCAAATGGCCCAGTTTGGCAGGGACAGTCCTCATTAATTATGTGTCATCCCATATTTTCATATACTCTTAAAAAGGACTTTATCACACAGGGAAATTGGGGGAAAATCGGGGGTTTAAACAGTGATTATCCCATGATTAAGATTTTCACACAACGTCGTGATTAAATCATCATTATCCTGAGAATAATCAGGAAATAAGCAGGAACAAATCGTTCACGGGGGACTTTCATGGGATAATCACTGTTTAAACTCCCAATTCCCCCCAATTTCCCCCAGTATGATAAAGTCCCCAGTTTTATTTCCACCTCCCACTTTCCCCATTTGTTTTTATAGCTTACTTCAATTGCTGCAAACTGAGTTCAAAGTGCAAAGTGATATATATCCTCTCTTAGCATATAAATCCTTATTTATTTATTGGATTGATATACCACCTTTCTCCCAAAATGGGATTCAGGGTGTGGGGAGATTACAAGTAATACAATAGTGGTCAGAAGCTATAGCCCACTTCTTCCTGTGAACCTCTACCACATCCTTCCCTTCACACAAACAGATATTTGGAATTCAGAGGAAGAAGCATGAAAGGGTTAAACACCCTTCCCATTCCCTACTATCTCCTGTCTCAAAGTGAAATTGTTTTTGTTTTTATGTTTGTTGTCTGTTTTTCACTTTTCAATAGCATCCAAGCTTTGTTATCCATCTTTCTTTGTAGTCTATACTCAGCCTCTCTAATATTGTCAATGCCTGCAGCTCAGTTCTTCTAATCAGAAGAATCAAAATTGGACTGGTTGGTATCTTTCCTTGTTGCTTTCCAGATTGTTCCCATTTAGCGGAACTAAAAAGTCTGAGTTCCTGCCTTGAAGCACTGTCTTAAACTGCATTCAGATGTGCAATCTTCCTAATCAGGCCTGGGAACCAGGCTGCAATTAAGGCCGCCTGGAAAAGAGCAGAAGAGCAAACAAAAATTATTAAACCATCACTCACAATTCCTGTTTCTAATTTGAAAAAGGAAGCGATACATTAATCAAACCCAAGCCCTCAGCTCAGAGGCACGTTTTAGGAATATCCTGAAACAACAAGAGGAAATCTTTGCAGCATTTAGAGAAGACATCTCCTGATTGGTTCGGATGTGTAGAGAAATGTATTTGGACATGAAATGAGATATGGTGTTGTATTCTTAGCTTTAGTTGCCTCCAAGCAAAATAATGTTAATGCCACTTGCAACTGAGGCACATGACAACAATCAGGGATATGCCTGGCTTTTATTAAAAAGAAGGCAGCTTTCCTCCTCTATTTTAAACCAATGTGTTCTTTTCCAAAGGATAAAATGCATTGCATTGAACCTAAATGTCATACATAGAGGAGATCCACTGAAATCAATTGGACTAAGTTATACTTAAATCAAGCTCACCGAAATAAATCTGATTTAAGTTAGTTATGGTTAACTTAAATCAGATGGACCTCAGTGCATTTACTTTGACAAGCATGGATCTAACCTATTACAAGTTTTACCAGCATGTCACAGTGCCTTTGTGACATCAGAAGCTTTTATATCAAACACTTGTTGCTCTGTGCCTTCAAAAAATTAAAACCCAAGTCGTTTCCAACTTATAGTGACCCTAAGGTGACCTTATCATGGGATTTTTTTGGCAAGATTCTTCAGAGGATGTTTGCCATTGCCTTCCACTGAGATAAACAAAAAGGGACTTGCCCAGTAAGTTTCATGGCTGAACTGTGAATTCAGAGAACTTGGTCTCTAGTGTAGTAGTTCAACACTGAATTCACTATGCCATTCTGGAACCATATGAATTTTTATGTGAATACTTATTTATATCTCAAATCTGCTGAAATGTCACTAGAGTCCAGGGTCTATCCATGATTCAAATGGGATATTTCACTCCAAAATGGTGAGGAGAGGTGCTTCTCTGTTTCACCATGAACCACTGGTAGCAGGGCTTAGCCCAACAATTTCCACAACTGCAAGTTGTGCTCAGGCTTCCCAAGTTTCTGCTTGAAGGAAAGGACAAGATGGTACTCCTTCATATCATGTACAGAAGCTGTTTATATGGACAACTGAACTTTGCTTCCACATAAAATTTGAAGGCAGTAGGCCATATTAGCAGGTCTCACACTTCTCTTATCATCAATAGAGGGGGAATATCAGGAGTCCCAGAGAGAACAGTTAGTGGCTACTCCTGTTGCCCCCCAGTATCTTCCACCTGAGTTGATTGCCTTGCACTTTCTAATGTCTCTGGCTAATGGCTAGCTCTGAATTGTGACGATAAATGATAATGTTTGCAATGATAATAAAAATAAACATAATAGTAAAAATGATGCACATTAATAATTCAAAGTAGACATTAATCATAATGTCCCTTCCTACAGGCATGCAACACTGCCATGTACACTGCAATCTAAACATTGTAAAGCTGCTGAGACCATAGAAAACTACAGTCAGAGAAGCTAAGCCACAAAAGCCCATTTCAAAATGAAACCTTGGGGAAAAAATAAGTCCAAGGAAGTTGAAAAATGTGATAAATCTCTAATGAATGGTGTTTATCAATTTGAGTAGTTGTGTTATTACTCATTCACCAAATGATCTTCTCAATGAATTATCAACAGCTCTAAAAACACATTAGCAAACTAGGAAGGTTGATCCAAGTATTCAAGGGAACTGGGGATGTTTAGCCTGGAGAAGAGAAGGTTAAGAGGTGATATGATAGCCCTGTTTAAATATTTGAATGTCATATTGAGGAGGGAGCAAGCTTGTTTTCTGCTGCTCCAGAGACTAGGACGTGGAATAATGGATGCAAATTGCAGGAAAAGAAATTCCACCTTAACATTAGGAGGAACTTCCTGACAGTAAGGGCTGTTCAACAGTGGAACACACTCCCTCGGAGTGTAATGGAGTCTCTTTCCTTAGAAGTCTTTAAGCAGAGGCTGGATGGTCATCTGTCAGGAATGCTTTGATTTGGAGTTCCTGCATGGCAGGGGGTTGGACTGGATGGTCCTTGTGGTCTCTTCCAACATTTTAAGGTTCACATTTGATTTTACAGAAGGATATATAACATAGGGAACAATAGGTATGATGATATCCCTGGTCTCTCTTTGTGATGTGAGGGTCAGAGAAGTAGATCATCCAGATACCTCTAGACCAAGAGAATGTCCTTAACATATTTTGTAAGATTCCTTTTATTGAATTTCTCAAATGGGAAAACAACCTCTCCATACTAAGTGAATCACCAGATATCCCAAGTTAGGATTTATATCTGATGTCTATTGGTTTCCATCATAAGTGGACTGTGGAGATAATTTCCCCAACTTTTTGGCAATCAGTGTAGATTGTCTGGCTGAGATTCAGGTAAACAAATATGTTCTATATGGAATAATTAAGATAATATTTTTAAGGGTACTGGAATAAGACTTCCACATGGCTGTGATTTTTCAGAATGAATGGAAATGTGGGCCTCATCATATCATAAAATTGTTCCCAGTCTTTTTCCAGAATTTGTCAGTGCTAGGTACACATTTTTCAAAAATAAGAATTTATGATTTTGAGTGACACAAGTTACTCTTTGGAGTTTATTACATGGGAGGAATTTCTCTCAATTGTGAAAGGAGCCAATTCGCAATTACATGAATTCGCAAGTTTAGCGAATTTATGTGAAATCTGACTGCACTTGGAATGCGTTCAGAATGACTTCACATTTCCTGAAAATGACCCTCCCCCATTGCCCGAAATTGTGTAAGATGCTTTAATATGCAATTACGTGAAACCCCATGATTGCGTTCGGATTGCCATTGCATTATACCCCCAAATTCTGTCGTATGATAAACTCCTGAGTCTTCCCACTCTCCCTCCCTCCCACAGTGCTCTCTGCTGTTATTTCTATAATGGACCTTCCCACATGCACTCTCCAGCAAGTAAAATAAATGCTCTATGGATTGTAATGCTTAGTATTAGAAATCAGAAGGTAAAGAGAACATCTGTCCCCTCAAAGTGATCTCAGATGATCTCACAGAAATGTTTCTTGAAAATAAGAACAGTAACTTCTTTACTTTATCCAAAAGGAAGGCATAATTTAATTGGATTCACTAGGTCACTCACTAGTCATGTTTACACTATGACCTCTCCACTTGCAGCTCATTCTTCTTCCAAAGAGTCTTCAGAGGAAAATAAGGTCATCTATTTTATCCTGACCATAAGCTACTTATCATACCATAAGCTACATATCAAACCAGGGATGGATTTTGAAGTGAGGGGGCTATTTTACCCCACTTCCTTTGGAGGAGGTGCCCCTCTGCTCTTTTCACAACCTGCTTATGAGTTAGTGTGAGATACAGTGACTGCCCAGAAATAATTCCATGCCTGCAATTAGTGCACAGGTTTCCCAAATTAAATTCCCTAATTATAGAATGGTTGTAAGCCCCCTTTTACATGGATAGTCCTGGAGTTATAGACATTATCTGTTTATCGACCTGTCCAGTTCAAGCCTCATTTAAAAATAAAGAACAAAGAGAAGGTGGCCCTGAAGCTGGCCACCAGCAGTTACAACTTCAATCTAAGTTGAGTCAATCACGCAGGTCCCCTAATCAGGTTCTTCCCTTCTATGGAGACATTGGGGAGATCTAGACTGCCCAAAAGGGGCAGTCTCCACCCGCCTCCAGAAGCAGCGGGATGGGGCCAAGGCTGCCACACTGGCAGCCTCCGCAGCCCCATCTCACCGCTTCTGGAGGCCGCGGGGAAGCGGCAAACTGTTGCTTCCCCATGGCCTCCAAGTGACATGCAGCAGGCACCCTGGGTGCCCACTGCACCCTGCTTCTGGAGGCAGGGCTGAGGGGAGAAAGGGGCCTCAGCCATGGCCCCTTTCTCCCAGGGTCTTTGCCACGGCAAAGACACGTCCCCAAAAAGGAGCTCTGTTTGGAGTCCTTTTTTGTGCCATGGAAAGCGCGATTGGCACCCTCTCACGGAGCAAAAGCGTCATTACGTGCGCAGCATATCTAAACGCTACTCACGTGATGACGCTTTCATGGCCAATCTAGATAGGGCCACATATTTCTACTTGAGGTAGAGTAATTGCTCCTAAATTTGAATCTATAGATATAAGCTGGCACATGCAAATTTCCCACAGTCCTGTTCGCAATTTTGCACTGTGTGTTTGTGTGTGTGTGTGTGTGTTGTGTATGTAATGCATAATGACCACCAACAGTTACTGTATAAGTCTAGAAATATTTTTCTGACCCAAAAACATGGCTTGACTTATACACAGGTCGATGTAAGTACTGTTCTTTAACTCGTTTCAAAAAGGGAACCATCCTCTGTTCGGAGTAGGGTCGCAAAAGGAGAGAGATTAGTCAGTCCTGGAGTGCCTAAAAGAAGCACAGACACCCCCCCCCCCCACATTATCCACCATTACACCACTTCTGGCTTTTTTTAATGTATGGGCAAGAAAATGATAGTTGTGGCAGCATATTGGTGTTTACCTTTAACAAAGTGCCAAGAGGAATCAGACTTTGAAGGAACTGAATTAGACATTGGTGTATGTGTGTCAGCTTTTCTGGGTTAAGGTCAAGCAAAAGTTGTCATATTAAGATTAAAGGCTCTAATCACTGCTAATGTAGATGCTATTTTCTTTGCTTTGCTGTTGCATCCTTTTTAACATGTACACATATTCTCTGCCACCCGCACAGAATAAGTAAAGAGGTAGTACAGGAATACCTGGTTAACCTAAATGAATATAAATCTCCAGGACCAGATGAACTACATCCTAGAGTATTAAAAGAACTGGCAAATGTAATATCAGAGCCATTGGCAATAATCTTTGAGAACTCTTGGAGAACAGGAGAAGTCCCAGCAGACTGGAGGAGGGCAAACGTTGTCCCCATCTTCAAAAAGGGAAAAAAAGAGGATCCCAACAATTATCGTCCAGTTAGTCTGACATCAATTCCAGGAAAGGTTCTAGAGCAGATCATTAAGCAGAGAGTCTGTGAACACTTAGAGGCCAATGCCATAATCACAAAAAGCCAACATGGGTTTCAGAGAAACAAGTCATGCCAAACGAACCTGATCTCTTTTTTTGATAAAATTACCAGCTTGGTAGATGAAGGGAATGCTGTGGATATAGTATACCTCGATTTCAGTAAGGCCTTTGACAAGGTTCCCCATGACATTCTTGCAAACAAGCTTGCAAAATGTGGGATAGACAAGTTAACTGTTACATGGATTTGTGATTGGTTGACTGGCCGAACTCAAAGGGTGCTCAACAATGGCTCCTTTTCATCCTGGAGAGAAGTGACCAGTGGGGTCCCACAGGGTTCTGTCCTGGGCCCGGTGCTATTCAACATCTTTATTAACGATTTGGATGACAGAATTGGGGGCATACTTATCAAATTTGCAGATGACACTAAACTGGGAGGAGTAGCTAATACCCCAGAGGACAGGATCAAAATTCAAAATGACCTGAATAGACTAGAAAGCTGGGCCAGTGCTAACAAAATGAAATTCAATGCGGAGAAATGTAAGGTTCTGCACTTAGGGCGGAAAAATGAAATGCACAGATATAGGATGGGGGACACCTGGCTGAATGAGACCACATGTGAAAGGGATCTAGGAGTCCAAGTAGACCATAAGCTGAACATGAGTCAACAGTGTGATGCGGCAGCTAAAAAAGCCAATGCAATTTTAGGCTGCTTCAACAGAAGTATAGTTTCTAGATCAAGGGAAGTTATACTGCCACTCTATTCTGCTTTGGTCAGGCCCCACCTGGAATACTGTGTCCAGTTCTGGGCACCACAATTCAAAAAAGATGTGGAGAAACTGGAGCATGTCCAAAGGAGGGCAACTAAGATGGTGAAGGGTCTGGAAACCTTGCCCTATGAAGAACGCCTTAGGGAGCTGGGGATGTTCAGCCTGGAGAAGAGAAGGTTAAGAGGTGATATGATAGCCCTGTTTAAATATTTGAAGGGATGTCATATAGAGGAGGGAGCAAGCTTGTTTTCTGCTGCTGCAGAGACTAGAACGCGGAACAATGGATGCAAACTGCAGGAAAAGAGATTCCACCTCAACATTAGGAGGAACTTCCTGACAGTAAGGGCTGTTCGACAGTGGAACACACTCCCTCGGAGTGTAGTGGAGTCTCCTTCCTTAGGGGTCTTTAAGCAGAGGCTGGATGGCCATCTGTCAGGGATGCTTTGACTTGGAGTTCCTGCATGGCAGGGGGTTGGACTGGATGGCCCTTGTGGTCTCTTCCAACTCTATGATTCTATGATTCTATGATTGCCTTCCCCCCATTCACACAGCTACAATTTACCATAGTTCTCCCCTCATCCATCCAGCTTTTAGGGTGAGCACAAACATATATGTCTGTCGGAACTTTGTAGGTTCTTTAGCATTGTTTACCTTTTATTATTCTTTACATCTTTTGTTACACGTTCTTAGGTTTTACCCTCAACTTAGCCACATATAAAATTCCATTATGTCCCCCCCCCCCCAATTTGTCCTGGACATATGAGACTGATTCAAAGTTGAGTATATATGGTAGTAGTACACCACATTAGCTTTTATAATTTAGTCATATCTGAGGAATATTTCAGTTTGAATCATAGAATCATAAAGCTGGAAGAGACCACAAGGGCCATCCAGTCCAACCCCCTGCCATGCAGGAACTCCAAATCAAAGCATCCCCGACAGATGGCCATCCAAGCTCTGCTTAAAGACCTCTAAGGAAGGAGACTCCACCACACTCCGAGGGAGTGTGTTCCACTGTCGAACAGCCCTTACTGTCAAGAAGTTCCTCCTAATGTTGAGGTGGAATCTCTTTTCCTGCAACTTGCATCCATTGTTCCGCATCCTAGTCTCTGGAGCAGCAGAAAACAAGCTTGCTCCCTCAGTATAGTTCAGCAATCAAGCTGTTTGTTTGTTTGTTTTGTTTTTGAGGTCATCTGTAATATTTGTTGGTGATGCTTCAATTAACTCATGTTGCAGCCTAAGATGGATCACTGACAGAGGCAATCTTGGCACTAACATCTCACTAGTCTAAATTTTTACATCTCTCCCCCATCTTGGTGCTGTTTCTTGTGTGCTTGATTTCCAGATCTGACATGAGCTGAAACAACTGTCAGGCTGGTTTCATTCCAGTAATATACCTGAATTTTCTCTCTGAATGTATGTCAAGTTAATCAGCTCACAATCCTTTCCAGATTCTAGAAGCACATGTTCCAGCTCTTTCTGTTGATCCTTTATCAAGGAAACTGTAGGCCTTGCCATGAGTACCATCCCTCTGGAATCAATTGTAGCAGGAACTGTGAGAGAAATATTAAACAGTAGCTGTTTGAGTCCTAGAAGGAAAATATAGATTAAGTGGGTGAATAACACACGTTCAGAAATGGCGTCAAAGCAATTTTTTTTTGGTTGGTGTGTGTATGCGCCTTCAAATTGCCTATTGACTTATGGTGACCCCATTAATTTCATAGGGTTATCTTAGGCAAGGAATATTCAAATGTGGTTTTGCAAGTTCCTTGCTGCGAAATAGCTTGTTTAGGCCATACTTTTTATTTGAATTCCAGGCAACAGATGGCTTCTCTTCCCCTCTAAGACAATTCCATCTTCCTGTATATCCACAATGGGCTGGATCTAGTCTTAATCATCCTTAGGTAAGACCCATTGAAATCAGTGGGTCTTAAGTTACTCACAATTAGCTTAAGTCCCATTGACTTTAATGGTTCTGCTATGCTAAGCATGCCTTCTAACATTTAAAAGGTTAAAACTGGGACATATGTGGCCAAACAACATCTGAGGATGGTGAAAAAGGGTCTGGGCTGGCAACAAGACAGCAAAGGTTATTAATGAGAAAAGACACATAAAACAACTATTTTAAGAAAATAAATTGAGGAATGTATGTACTGAGTTTAGGAAAGCTGAAAATAAATAAATAAAAGAAGCCTAAATCAATAAATGCAATATTCTGCAGAGATACATGCATCCATACAGCAGAACAATAAATGTAGTAATACATAATACATGGCACAATTTTAAAAAAATCCATTAAGTGGGAAATCTATGTCTATAGAGACGGAGAAAGAACCTCTTCTGGGGGTTAATGCAATACAAAGCGGATCCCTTCAAGGAAGGGGGCTTTTGGTAGTCTGATGTGTTTACTCTTTTTTTGCTTTCCAAAGAAACAATTGGGATCACATAGGCTCATTTCAATGGCTGCTGTAGTACTTTTCTTATTTACTAGCCCTAGTAGGAGGGGCAAGACTCCATTGGAATGAGCCTCTCCTCTCCTCTTGGAGCTGGGAGGGAAGCAACTGAATCAACCTCCAGGCAGGTTTGAAGATTTTGCAGCCAGTTTAGGTTTAAAAAATAAAAGGAGAAGAGAATGCAATCCAATTCTCTGTAAGAGAAGCTGACAAAAATGGGAATACAAATGATTAGGTGTGCCTTTCCTTGCCAATCCATGACTGTTAGAAATCATGATATAGGTTCCTGTGTTTATGTCTATGTTTTCTCTCCATATGTGAAAGGGCTTTACAAAAATTATAAGAATTCCTAGATGATCAGGAGCAGTTACTTTGGCTCCTTTCTTATCATTCCACAGTGTAACAGGCATTGGATTGCATACTCTCCAGCTGTCCCAGTTTGGCAAAGATAGTTCTGATTAATTGCCCCTCCTTTCACTTTTTCAGCTGCTTTTAAAATGCCCCATTTTCTCTCTTTTCCACTCACTCTCCCCCTTTGTCCTCAGATTACTTTAGGCCTGGCATTCTGAGTTCAAAGTGCAAAAGTAGTTTGTATTTAGTTAACTCAGGAAGGGGGAGAGAAGTGGAAGAAGTGGAATCTTGTTCTTTCTTTTAGGATCAGGTAAAAGCAAACTGCTCTAGTCACTCCTAACTTGTCTGTTCTTCCTCATCAACAACCTTTGCCATCATAACCTCATTCTGTTTTGACTTGGCTACATGTGCCTTAGTTCTCATTTGTGAAATGTTGGCAGGTAGGATTGACAACCCCAAATGATAGAAAATGTCCTCTGAAACAAGTGATTTGGTTCACATAGCTTGGTCATTACAAGGTTGGGGAATTTGTGGCCCTCCAGATTATATTGGATCATGACCTACCCGAGCCTTAGATACCTAGTAGAGCCAATGGACAAGGAAGATGGGGGTTGCAGCCCACATCATTCCGAGGGTCACTCATTCTTCATCACTGTACTTCATAATGACTTTACAAAATAGAAACAGACAAATTCATAGATGGTAGTCCTGGTTAGTAATGGCATCTAGATGGACCATTCTGAATATAACCACATACCTGTGAACATCAGGCAATGAGATGCCATCTAGTCAGATGACAAGAATTGAGAAAAATTACTGTTTTGGACTACAGCAGTCAGCTGGGTTGGGGGATTCTAGGAGCTGTAGAATCTGAAGGCCTGGGGTTTGTTGTTGGGTGAACCCCAACTTTAGATCTCCTAGGCTGAGAATTGTAAATGCCCCTCCTTAACTGTGAATCCCAATATTCTACAGGCATTTATTTATTTATCCATTTATTCACTCTATCTGTCTTTCCCCTTGCACAAAATCCAGGGTGGGATGTTGCCATGACAGTGCAAGTGGAATATAGTAATGTAATTGTGAAGTGTGGATGGGTCCAGGGAAAACTGATTGCCTTCATGTTTTCTAGAACAATTACTCAAAGAACAAAGCTATTCTTTAGTCTCATCTAGGAATGCATCTATGAATATACCTGATTAGAACTTACCTGATTCTGAAATCTATGGCATATACCTGCATCTCAGATTAAGTCCCATTAAACTAAACAGAATTTGGTTCTGATTAGTAGACACTTAGAAAGTGGTGCTGTGTGTTCTGTGGTGCTCTGGATAAAGGGTCCCATGCTTGGTTATTTTGCCTTTTTTCATTCCTTAAACAAGAGCTTTATTCCTCTGCAGAATCCGTGCAAGCAGGAATATACGTCTCTCAGCACTATGTACTCTGCCAGATACTGCGTCTTATTCTGAAAATCACGTGTGTCTCCAGAGGTGGTTTCACGTGGATGTTCTTTGCTGAAACCTATTAGCCAATGTCAGCCTGCATCGCAAGATTGCACTTTCTTTGCATTTCTTATTTACTTTCATTGCATCCTGTGCCTGTAGCTATGAATCAAGACAAACATATTCCTTATCTGTGTTGCAAATCAAAGGCTGGAAATTACATCTGTCACTGTGCATGCCATATTTATGCCCCTACATTAACTACCTGGTTGAAAGCCATATCTGACATCATGTTGGGTGTGTTCCTGCATAATTTAAATGTTGAGGGAAGAAAAGTTGGATTCTGCAAATTTCCCCTGATTTAATTACAGTACATGCTTCCTTAGTCACTGATGTCTACTCCCTATGTAAATTCCAGTTTGTACCTTATGCTATTAGTTAGTCTGGGGTTAGTCAAACAACATATTGGGGATTTGAAAGTCACAATCGGTCTAACCCACAAGGCTCGTCAAGCTGCCACTGTTATGATAGCCTTGAACACTGAAAGACTGAAATTACATGTAAAATTTAGAGTGATTTTTTTTAAAAAAAAATCATGTTATTTCTTTTGTCTCTAGCAGTACAAAAGTAGTTGCATTGTATACAAGAGTGAGGGCTGGGACAGATGGCCCAAAAGCAGTGTGGTGGTGGCGATACTAGGGTTAGGGAGGGTTAGGGAGCGTGTACCAACTGCACGCTCCCTAATCCTCGTACGCGTGGGTTCGCCATGATTGCATGGCCCTGCCCACATGTCACACGCGTCGGTGATGTTGCGTGTGCACTGCATCCAAATGGTGCGGTGCACCTGCAATGTCACTGCACCATCCTACGGCGCTTGTGGCATTGCAAATGCAATGCAAAAAGGAGCTGCTTCTAAGTGGTACTGTGTCATTTGGTTGCTGAAATAATGCTGCGCAGCAAAGAGGAGCAGCTCTTTTCAGGTGGTTTGTACTGGCCAAAAGATTCTTGTCAGTTTTTCCTTGTTCATCAATGAAATACTATTGTCAGTTTAAAAAATCAGTGAAGTTCCATATATAAAAAAATAACTATTACACTTTAAGGTTTATCACACTGGAGGGCAAACAGGATTTAAACAGGAATTAAACAGGAATTAAACAGGAAATGCCCTATGTTAAACATAAGGCAACAGGAAATGCCCTATGTTAAACATAAGGCATTTCATGTTTAATTCCTGTTTAATTCCTGTTTAAATCCTGTTTGCCCTCTAGTGTGATAAACCTCATTGTGTTATCAAGTGCTCACAGATAGAGCTAAAGGCAGTATGACATTGGCAAGGCATAACAGAATTTTCTTCTTTCCCTCTTCCCTCTCACCTCTCTATGCGACCTGATGAGCATTGTAATGTAATGATGGAGAATGGAGGGGGTTTCCTCCTCCCCCTCCTCCTCCTCCTCCTCCTCCTCCTGCTGTTTTCACTGGATTCTGTTGTTCCATCACTGAAAATCTACCACTGGATCCTGCCCATCAGGTTAGATATAGATATAAACATGTTTAGAACAGATCTATTGGAATAAATAGAATTTAAATTATCATGTCTCTTAAATGATAGTCCATAGACCTTGAAAAAAGCGACAACTCCTTCACAGTGATTGGGTATTGGGGATGTTAAAGAAAGCAAGAAAAGAGATGGTCAAAGCTAACAAGCAGCTAGTTATGGAAGAAAAAGTTATTTCTTCTTTCACTTTCTTCCATAACTAAGGGGCTCTATATACTGCCACTCCTTTCCTGACCAATCAGGGCTCTGGCATGAGGTTGCTGCAGCCTCAAGCTGGCCTTTGGAAGGTGCAAAAAGGAGCCACAAAAAAGTGGCTCCTTTTTGCACACTCCAAAGGGTGCCATAGCAGCGGTAGTGTCACTGTATGGTGCTCCTTTGTTGCTGCATCAGATGGTGCCCCCTTTGGTGCTGGGGGCAAGCCATGATGCCACACACCGTCTGGTGTGGCGCACAGCATCATGGCACCCTGGGGGCAGAGTCAGGGTTTGCGTCATCTCAATGCCACACCCCAGCTCCACCCACAGGCCGGTCTTTTGGGCCAGTCTGTATAGGGCCTGAGTGTTTGTTAGCTCTTATCATCTCTTTCTTACTTCCTTATCATCTCCTCAAAATCTTGACTATTATTAACCTTTATTTATATAGCAATGTAAATTTACACAGCACTGTACATAAAATCTGTTAATTAGATGGTTTCCTACCCTCAGTCTTACAATCTAAAAAGACACGACATAAAAGGAGAAGGGAATGGTGGTGGGGAAGGGGATCAGGTCTAGCAGTTCATCTCTCCCTCTGAGGTCTGGACCAAGGCAGATGGACCGGAGGGAGGGCTCAGCTTCTGAATACATAATTAAAACGAAGCATCCTGGGGTGACTAAGTAGTGATTGTGAATATGAAATAGTTATCTTACCGTAACTGTTTTGTACTTACAATCACTACTTAAGTCAAGATTTTGACACTATTGTCACAACCATAACTTGCCCCCAACTGGGCATCAGCTGCATGGAGAGAATGAGGGCCATTGTGTTGGTCATTTGATCATGGCCATATTGTCAAATTGTGGGGGGGGGGGGGGGTGGTCAGGACATGAGAAGTTACTTAGAGAAGTACTTAGTTAAGCATTAGCTGATTTAGGATTCTGATCTTTATTTATTTAATTTTTATCCCACCTTTCTTCCAGCATGGGATGCAAGATTTTGTAAGAACATGGGAGTTTCTGCTTTTACTGGTGGCATGCTTCTTTTTTTATTGTTTGATCTGAGGTCTGTTCCCCTCCCCAACCCCCCGATGAGCTCAGATAATGTGTTGTTCCAGTTTTAAGGAGTGAACTCTCCTTTTCCAAATTGTTCAACAATCTTGCCATCAAATAAAAATTTGCATAGAGGTTATAGGATTTAAATATAAACAAACAAACAGATCAAATCATCTCTAACAGGTACAACTTGGAAGGAGGGTGATAGTTGCAGATATTGGCAAAATGCTTTATTTTTTTTAATTTTATTATTTATTTTTTTGCATTTTACTTCTATCCCACCTTTATCCCAAAGTAGGACCCAAGGTGGTTCCCAAATGCTTCTAATGGAACTCTCCTGCTAGCATAACCTGTGCATATTACTGAAATAATCAGGGCTAGTCTGAAGAAAGAGAGCCCTCCCTCCATGCTGTCATCCTCTGGCCTGCAGGGGAGTGAACAGGCAAGCCCAGCTCCATCAGGGCTAGCCTGAAGAAAGAGAGCCCTCCCTTCAGTCCGTCTGCCTTGTTCCAGGCCTCAGACAGAGAGAAGAACTGCGGGACCTGATCCCCTTTCCCCTCACCATTCCCTTCTCCTTTTGTGTCGTGTCTTTTTAGATTGTAAGCCTGAGGGCAGGGAACCGTGTAATTAAAAATAATAATTGTAAGCCGCTCTGATAGCTTTTAGGGCTGAAGAGCAGGGTATAAACACTACAAATAAATAAATAAATAAATAAATACTGCACAAGAAGTTATCATGGGGGTTATCCACATGGGCTTGGCATCAGGTTGTTCTGTTTTGACAATGCAGGCTAACACCCTGGGAGCAGGATTGGGCCTAGTCCTACAAGACCAGATGTGGATCTGGCCCAATTCTGGGGCAAAAGAGCCTTAACACGGGTGAAATTGACCCACTGTTTGCAGCAGAGTTTCTTGGAAATGCTGCAGCAAACCCTGGCTGACCAGACGGCCCAACACACTCCTTACCTGCATCTGCCATTGCTGCATTTGAATAGACCTGAGTAGAGCTGATGCAGAAATGAGGCACCTGGCCATATGATTAAAGCAAGGCACTCTGTTCCACATCAGACATGGTGACAGAGGCCTACTCATGTGCAATACTGATGGATGGAGGTCAGGGCCTGCAACAGTAACAGATCTGTGACACAAGGATAGGTAGGCATATAAACACTTGTCTGTCCCTGCACCATCCTGAGAACGATCCAAGTTGAGCCTAAAGTCTATAAGTTCAAACAAAACAAGACAAAGAATGGCTGATTAATCATGCCTGAGTATCAAGGCAGGATAAGTCAGAACACACAAAAATTCAGAAGGGGATAATTTTTCAGGCATACTTTACTGAATCCTTTTGTCACTCCATCTTCTTGTTTGTAATAAATATTTATCATTGTATGCTAGCAGTGTGGTGTGCAACTAACCTCTAGAGTTAGTTAAAATCTTATTTGTTAGATAGGATTTCTGTCTTAGTTTTGGTATTTCCTTTTCCAAACACCAGTCCCACATCAACATTATGCCGACATAGTGGAATTGTTTCCCATATCAGATCAAAGCAGCTGAAGTGTTACATTTGTTGAAATTCAAGCTCTGTTGTTACTTTTTTTCCTTTTAGAGGTTTATATGCCCTATTAACAATGGTCAGGTGCAATTAATAAGAAAAGCTTCCAGAGACATGTGCATTGTCCCAGCTATCTTCAGTTTCTTGATCAGAATCCATCTGACAAATGTTAGCATGTCAAGTTTCACCACACCCTGCCAAGCAGATTATTACTATCAGAGATACCTTAGGTCTCTTTCTCAATCTGATAAAAACTATATTATTTCTTTGCGTGACAGTTCTGCTAGACTTTTATTTGTTCTCTGTTTTCATGGGTGTGTCAGGAGGCATCTTTTGCAAGAGGCATATCTATTGCTGAACATTATACTAACCAGAATTGCTTGAGAATGTGGCAATGTAACCTCCTTTTTTTTTTTTTTTTTGGCCTGGGGTTTTGGATTCTTATTTTCAAATGGTCTTTAAACATGAGAATAAAGTAGACACATCCTTTCAAATCATGTGTGGACTTACTTTGGCAAAATTACAGGAAACTAAGGAAAAAATGCACACACACACACACACATGCATACACCCGCTCACTTTTCCAAGTATTTCCATAATGTGTGTATAACCACATGATAATCTGATACTCTTATCATTGTACAGAGTGGTAAGAAGGAATGTTTTGTGCATATCCTTCCGCATGCACGCACACACACACACAGGGTGAGGGCAGATGCAGAACTGTATGAAAATTTTCTTCACCCCCTTGGCACATGTATACAGAAAAACCACAAAAGAAACAGGGAAAAGGGGAAGTGGATAGTGAACAGAACAGATATTCACCACTCCTTGGTACAAATTACATTGACATATACCCTGGTTGCAAAACTAGTTACCATTCAGAGAAAGAAAGAAAGAAAAAACCCATCTTCCTTTATTGGTTCCAAATATGCCTCCAGAAGAGTAAAGAAGATATAACTAAGTAACCAATAAATTAAAATATTTCTAATTCTCCTTATATCAGGCTGGGGAATTGTACAAGTCATTGAATTCCCCATCACCATGCATGGGTGTGAGAACTGGACGGTGGAGAAAACAAATGAGAAGAAAATCAACTAATTTGAGATGCGGTACTGGAGAAGAGTGCTGAGGATATAGTGGATGGCCAAAAAGAGAAACAAATTGGTCCTATATCAAGCCTGGAATCTCCCTGGAAGCCAAGATGATTAAGTTGAGGCTGTTGTATTTTGGCCTGATCATGAGAAGGCACAACTCAATGGAAAAGACAATAATGCTAGGAGAGGTAGAGGGATGTAGAAAAAGAGGAAGACCACATGCTAGATGAATGGACTCTATTAAGGAGGTCATGGGTATGAATTTGCAGAAACTAAGCAGATCAGTGGAGAATAGGGAGTCTTGGAAGTGTTTCAACCACAGAGTCTCCACGAGTCGGGAATAACTCAAAGGCGGTTAACAACAACAACAACAATAACAATTAGTGAGGAAACTTTTAAGTAATCTTAATCAATTTAAAGTGTGACTGAGATCCCAATCAAAGGTTTCCTGACCTGACTTTCCAAACCTGTCTTAATGGACAGCAGTTGCACTGAGCAATGGAGCTCTGTTCTGCTAGTAATCAGGATCTAACAGGGTGACATTTTCAGCCCTCTCCTGTGAGCGATCTTCACTGGTATGATAATGTGTGACAGGGGTCTTTCTTCTGATTGTCACACCACAGATCTTTGGCAGGAAGAGGCTATAAACATCATAATCCTGCATCCCAGTCACCAGTAGGAAAGACCTCTGTTGTTCAGTGCAACTGTTGTCTGCTAAGGAAGGTTTGAGAAGGGGAGTTTTTATGGTCATGGCAATAATGTCACAGTTGTGAACATGAATACCAAACAGTTGCAAATGCATAAGTCTAGCTTATAACTGCTCAACAGGATGTGAGCCAATGTAAACAATTTAAGCCAAATAAACAATTTAAAACATTTCAACTCAAACAGAATATAGCCCACAATCAAACAGGTCAAATAGCAACCCACGAGTTCAGAAGATTTCAGTGCTTGGATAAATACCCAAGTTTCAGCTTGGAATAAAAATAAAGCTTGTGTCACTGCCAGTCAAGATTTCAGGGGAAGGGCATTCCACATCTTGGACACTACATGGGCAAGCACTTCCTCTTGCTCTGGCGTGTCCGCCTCCTTCTACATTCTTCAATAGCACTATTAATATCACTGTCACTAACACTCAGAGATACTAGCTGTGAACACACCCCTTCACCAGCATTAACAGCTGAGATGATATCATGCTAGTGGTAGCTGGTGATGTTTATATAATGCCAGTCTCCATTATGGTTAGTTATATATACACTCCTAGAAAAGGTCTTACCCTTAATATAATTTCTATAATTGAGTATGCATAAAACTGGTTTATAATCTGTTATAATTATCCGTTCTGAAAGGAGAAGGTAATATTACTGGCAGGAGTAAAGTTTCTAAAGAGGTGTATTAATTAAAAAGGGATACAGTCTTCTCAGATATGTTTTTGCTGATATGACTCTTATTACTCACTATCATTTAGTATTCATCTTTTAAAAATACAGTTTCTTACAAGGAAGCTGATATGTAAACTAAAAAAAATACATACAATTCAACAACCCATTCACAAATAGAGAGCACACAAAGCAAATCTCACCAAAATCATTCTCATAGTCCAGCTGGTCTTAGATGGGCCAATGGTGGGTGAATGGGTGGTCCAATTGAAGTAGGACCTTCATCAAATAAATGATTTCAACTTTTTACTGCAATATCTGAAAGGCAGATATAAACTGGTTGTTGTGGTTGTCCCCCCCCCCCCCGCCCTTACAATTCCATAGTTTTAGAGCACTAATTTACCCACTCAAGAAAGAGGGTAAGAATTCAAATTTGGAAAAGAAATACAAGAAACCAATTTGCTCATCCTTCAGATATTGTTTCCCTTCAAATTCCTCTACTTTGCCTAACCATGTGTTTTGTTTTTAAATCTGAAACTATACTGAAGGTTCTGCTGCTTGACAATCTTCCTATATGAGACTGGTTGGAACGATGGATTGTAATGTTGCCTTATATCAGTAGTCCAGTACGTGTTTTGACTACAACACCCATTGTCCTCTAATATGATGAATTAGTCAGGTTGCATTTAGTTCAATAGCTTAAATACAATTGTTAATTCCATCTAGAGCAGACCCACTGAAACAATGGGATCTTGGTCAACTTTCATGTAAATTCCATTGATTCAACAGGTGTGCTTTAACGGGGGGCAAGTAACTGGATTTATGCAAAGGGTTCTAGTCTAATAATGACCAAGTCTGCTGCCACACTGCAGAATTAAATCAGTTTGACAATACTTTAACTGTCAAGGCTCCATCATGTGGAATCCTGGGATTTGCAGTTTGTGGTAGCATCAGAGCTCCCTGACAAAGAAGGCTAAATAACTCACAAAACTACAAATTTTAGAATTCTATAGCATTAAGCCATGGCAGTTAAAGCAGTGTTAAATTGCATTAATTCTGCAGTGTAGATACAGCACACGTCAGGCTCCAATACACACATACAAACAAAAACAAACAGCTTCATTTATATACCGCTTCATACCCTTAAGGAGTGTCTAAGCGGTTTACAATTGTGAGCTATTTGCCCCCCAACAATCTGGGTACTCATTTTAGCGACCTCGGAAGGATGCAAGTCTGAGTCAAGCTTCAGCCCTTTGCTGGTCTTGAACTCGCCACCTTATGGTTTTTGAGTGAGTGGCTGTAGTGCAGGCATTTAACCACTGCGCCACCAGGGCAGTTGTACACTTGAACAACAAGGCCCTAATCCATTGGCAGACGAAAAGCTGCTTTTGAAAATCCCCCAGTTTCGAAGGCAGCTTTCCACAGCAGCATAGGTGGCCATGTCAAAAGACAAACAACTCTAAATCCAACACCAGCACCATGTTGTTGATAGATATAGTTTAAGCTTCGCATGCATATTGTGAGAGTGCATCTCATTGGAAGCTGTGGGGTTTGGTAAAGATGCACAAAATCACACTAGAAAAGTAAATTTCATCCTCTCTTTACTTTTCCTTGCACCACCTCCACTGTACTCTTCTTATTGCTTCCTCATCAAGTGGCATTAAATATCAATGAACTTTTGCCTCTGAAGCTCTTTAAAAACATATAAAAGAGGAGGGGAAGCTCTGTGGATCACAGCATGCACTGTAGAGCTCTCTTCCAGCATTAACCGCTGTGCAGAAAGGCTGCTAATTCTGTTTCAATGATACTGCTGACAGGCTGGTTGTGCAGGCTGCCTTTGATCTACCTTTTACATTCACTTACCTTAATAACAGCTGGCTTTATAGGACCAATTAAAATTACAGCCTTCTCTTGTTATCTCTACCAAGTACAGCAGAATTGCAGTGGAGTTCAGGAAATGTTTTCACTTAACATGGAAGTTATGTATTCTTGGCTTGGAGAGCTAACTCAGATTTATAAAGTGCATTTTAATATTTTACCTCAGCTTGCATAACTAAGATTTCAGGGTTACTGATTATGAACTTTTGGTTGCACTTTGCAGAGCAATCTAATCTTCCTCTTTCTTCCATGGACCCCATAGATTCCCCCTTATGACTGAGCCCTTCATCAACTCTAAGGAGTTTATCAGGTGGAAGGAATTTCTCTTTATTTCGAATGGAGCCAATTGGAGCCAATTCGAATTCATATGAATTCACTAGTTTAGCAATTGCATTCGGAATGCGTTCAGAATGACTTCCCATTACCAAAAATGACCCCCCCCATTGCCCGAAATTGCGTGAGATGCTTTAATATGAAATAACGTAAAACCCATGATTGCATTTGGAATGACTTCCTTTTTGCCCCAAATTGCATGAGATACTTTAATATGCAATAACGTTAAATACCATGATTGCATTCGGATTGCCATTAGATTATACTTCCAATTTCCGTCGTCTGATAAACTCCATAGTTATTATCTCAACTCTGTTCCCTAAGGAACACTTTACCAAATGGTTTCTTTCCATACATCTGGTAATTTTTTATGATTACTAAAAGGCTAGATTAAACCATTAGGCAAACCATGTGGTCAAGAAGTGTTTTGAAATCTTCTCGGGAAGCCCTTCTCTCTGTCCTTCCACTCACAAGTACATCTGGTTAAGAGCATTGGAGAAGGTCTTCTCCATGGCTTTTCCCAGGCTCTGAAACTCCCTTTCCAGGGAGGTCAGACTGACACCTTCCTTACTATCTTTCCATATTCTTGTTCTGATAGGCGTTTGAGAATTGAAGGTAGTTTTTTTTGGGGGGGAGGGGGAGGGGTTCCCCTTAGGGAATAATAATAATAATAATAATAATAATAATAATAATTTATTTCTATTTTCCGCCTCTCCCTTCGTATCGAGGCGGGATTCCAACACATGTTAAAATACAAATTACAAAACAATACAGTCTAAAACATCCAAAAAAACTTCAACAATCAGTTAAAACCAACAATAATTCAGTCCTTAGTCAATCAGTTCTCCTGAATTCAGTTTAGATTGGATTAAGTTCTTAATTTCAGGCCCATTAGAGTAAATCGGATTTACAACATGCTGGATTTTTTTTAAAAAAAATGTTATTGTAATGATTTATTATTTTTAAATTGTTTTCAATAATTTGATAGTTCAATTACTTCTAAGCATTTGTATACTGTTCATTTTTTATCCATGTTTGTTTTGAACATTTTACAAGCCACCTTCAGTCAATAATAATAATAATAATAATAATGATGATGATGATAGACAAATCTGGCAACTAAGAGTCTGTGCTCATCTTGAGTCTGTATAAATTCTTCACCAATTATAATCAGGCCATTTCCTCATTTGATGACAGAATCTGTTTCCCTAGGTATAAAGCCAAATAAATAAAGAAATAAATATTATTGTGTATCTCTGTTTAATGTGTATGCAGAGGACAATGGCTAAGCATAGGGACATGATATCTATTGGTGGCCCATGGTCCAAGAAGGGTGGGATGGCACTGGTTATGTTATAATACCTACATTTGATATAAAATTTTGGGAGACATGTGGACTGTATCATGACCCCTGCTTGACCTATTCAAAAGTCCCAAGCAAAGAGACCACGTAGGCAGGCGCTGCTTGGAGGAACTGAGTTAATAGTAAGCAGCTCTCTAGAGGAAGTAGGGAGTCACCAGACCGGTTTCGCCACTGCCCTCTGGAGTAAAGACAATAGCCTTGGCTTCACACTTAATGTGTCAGTGATTGACTTAACCACTCAGCCATTAAGCCAGCTTCCCCTCCGAATTGTGTCCCAAACCTAAGTGCATTGTACACAGATTATTTGCTCTTGGCTTAAGAAAGCCCAGGCAATCAACACCTTTGTCTAGCAGAGATACATAGCCCCTGGATACATTCAGCACTATATAAGGTTCCCATTTTGAACCACTCCTCGATGCTATTCTTGAAGGACAGGCTGGTCCACGCCAGTTTGACTTCTGCCTATAGCTCCCATGACCAATCTCCCCTCATCCTGGTGGTCATGTTCATCATCATCATCTTAATCTGGCTTCCAGGAGAAGACTTCTATGGTAGATATTCCAGCGGTCTCTTTCTCTCAGACCTAACTCCCACTCTTACCCCTCCCTTTTTCTCTAGCATTGAATGTGTGTGTGAGTGTGTGTGTGTGCTCCCTTGCTGTGCGATATTTATGCCCCCTAATAAACTGTGTATTTTATTGGACTTATTTGGACTAGTGTCACTTCTCTTGGGGTTTGTCGGCGGACCTCTGGTAGACAATATTGGGACCCGATCTTGGCGTAAGAGTGTTAGGATCTTCCTCTCTGCATATTTGAGCTAATTATAATTCCCCTAAGTAAGAGAATTCCTAACAGTTTATTAGGGTTCCAAGATCTCAGGTGTGTTCCCACTTCTTCTGTTCTCATGTTGAAGAGAGGGATTTCAAGGTAGGGATGCTACTTTGAAAAGTATGTGTCATCTATTTTCCTCATTTGTTATACTTGGTGTAATTATATTTGAATGGCATACTCTATGCAGCTGTGGCTGGTGTTTAGGCTTGAGGACATCACCAGGTGCTGTTCCTTGTAATATCACTGGGCTCCACCTCCTCTGAAATTACAAGGGGTCATCTGCAGGTCTCAAGTTTTAGCCCTGAGATTTGAGAGGATGAGATAGTCTTGATCTTGTAGCCCTACTGGTTATTATCTCCTTTAATTTGTCTCAAATGTTAGTGCCCAATTGTCAACTAAAGTCTTCAGTCGTCCTGATGACATATGAGTACATTATGCTGCAGAGTTTACCTTTCAATCTCTTTGAATCTAACCAAGTGGCTTTCTCTTTATGTCCCATTAATTAATATTATAGGTGCGGGACAGATAGCCCAAAAGGGCTGTCCCCATGGCATGAAAAGGGCTGGGGAGCGTGCAGCATCTGCATGCTTCTCCAGCCCTACCGTGTATGGATGGCACCATTTTAAAATCACACCATCCATACATGGGCATGCTGGTGACGTAACGCACATGCCATGTCCAAATGGACTGGTGCGCATGTTATGTCACTGCACCGTTGAAGGGCGCTTGGGGTGCCCTTTCAGTGGAACAGGAAAGAGCTTTACATGGCCGTGCCAGTGATGCTGAAGGGAAAGGAGCCAGGTGGTCCCTTCCTCCTTTTCCCTGCACCTGTCACTGTGTCTTTTGGGCATGAAGCCCCAAGGACACCCTACTCCAGGCCGCAGGGAAGCGGCGTTTTTCCGCTTTCCTGCGGCCTGGAAAAGCAGCAGATTGCGGCCACAGGGGCTGCCCATGAGGCTACCCTGGCCCCAATCCAGCGTGGGAAGGGGTGCCTACAGACCACCCTTTTTGGGTGGTCTGTAAAGCCCCTTAGTTTCTTTTATTTTCAGTTCTCATTCACATCTTATATGTTGTTACCTTGGCCCTGCCATTAGGCAGAGTGTGGCAGCCACTCCAGGTAGCATATTTTGAGATGCCATGAAAGAAGGACAAATTGTTAGCTACTGTATTCAGTTTGTTATTATTATGTGTTTACTGCCAGCAATGGAGAGGATGCTTGTATGATTATTTTTCTTAATGTGCCAAAATAACTTGTCTGGTTTTAGGTATTGTAAACAGCAACTCTGAGCTTGGGCATTGGATTTTGGATATTTTTTTAAAATTTTGGAATATTTATATTTGCATATAAATATATAATGAGATATCTTGGAGATGGGACCCAAATCCAAAGACAAAATTCATTTATGTTTCATATCTACCTAATACAGAGCATGAAGATAATTTTGCACAACATTTTAAACATTTTTGTGCATGAAATGAGTTTGTGAACATGGAACCATCTGAAAGCAAAGGTGACACTAGCCACCCATGAAAAAAGTTTTAGTTTCTGGAATATTTTGGATTCCAGGACTACGGATAAAAGAGACTCACCCTGTAGTTTTATTAGTTTCTTTCCCAATAATGATTGTTTTACTGCATTATGATTGCAACTTAATAAGAGATAACTTCAGCCCATCTGTGGTCTAAATGTAAATTATTGTTACTTTTATATCTGCTTTTATAAAGTTTGGCTACACTTGTGCTCTTAGTGATTTACTCTCCTTCTGCAGAGAAATGTAGATTGCTGCTGCAAAATTCCTTCCTACACACCCAATTTTAAATTGATGATCTTAGCCAATTGATTAACTTTCCACCTGACAATATGAAGTAGGAACAAGAGAATATGATAGCAAAATATTATCTTCATTTTTCTGTATAGATCATCATGGTTACATTGTTATTTAAAACATAAATTGCTAATTATGTTACTTCTAGAAGAGGTTATTTGCCATGTTTTGGAGAGGAAAAGGGAGGTCTGGGGGTTCTGGAAAGGCCAATAGCCACAAAACCAGCCTTAGGAGGCCTGTATTACCATCCAGGGCCCTCTTTTGTCCATTCCTTTCACAGGGTTTCAATTTTCAGACCCTTTGCCATCTGAGGGCCAGTACAGACCAGCATGGAAAGCTATCTTCCAGCTGACTTTGGGCATGGTGACACATGACCCCAAAGTTGCCAGCTTCACACCGCCTGGCTGCCTGCACCACAGCCAACTTCAAGGTACTCTGCCAGCACAGTGTTTACACAGCATATACCAGAGGAGTGCTGTTAAGTGCTGGTGATGACCTATAAAGCCCTATATATGCTGGTGATGACCTATAAAGCTGCTCTGAGTCCCAGTTCTGGGAAAATAGCGGGATACAAATAAAGATGATGATGATGATGATGATGATGATGATGATGATGATATCCTATATGGCTCAGTTCCAGGCTATTTGGCAGACTGTATCTCCCTATATGAACTGGCCCAGGCTCTAAGATTTTCAGGAGAGGCCCTTTTCTCCATTCTTCCACCCTCACAAGCATGGTTGGTGTGGACATGAGAGAAGGCCTTTTCTGTGGCTGCCCCAAGACTCTGGAACTTCTTGCCCAAGGAGGCCAGGATGGCCCCTTCTTTGTTATCCTTCTGCCGGCAGGCTAAGACCTATTTATTTAAATGATCTTTTAAAACAGAAAGTTTTTAAGATATGTGACAGGGTGTTGTTATATTGTTTTAATGTATTTTAAGCATTTTAATCTTTTTAAACTTGATTTAAACAGGGCAGGAAAAGCCGGCTTTTTGCCAGCTCAAAAAGGAGTGACATTTTGTTGTTTCTTTTTGGGCCCCAGGGTGCAGTTGTCATGGCCTCAACCTGGCTCTCTCAGAGGCAGCCTCAAGCTGCCCCTTCAGGCCAGTCTGTTTCACCCCTTAGTCATACTGCTTAAGGCACTTTCTTGGTTGTCAACATTGTGTGTGTGTGTGTGTGTGTGTGTGTTGTGTGCTTTCAAGTCATTTCCAAATTATGGAAACACTAAGGTGAACCTTAGGGATTTCTTGGCAAGTTTTGTTCAGAAAAGGTTTGCCATTGTCTTTTTCTGAGGCTGAGAGCATGTGGTTTACCCAAAGTCACCCAATGGGTTTTATGGCCAAGCTGGGAATTGAACCCTGGACTCCATATCATAGTCCAACACTCAAACCACATGTCCTTCTCATTCTTATTTATCTGATTAGATTAGTAACCATTGATATATCCATTTTCAATCAGTTTGTAAAAATTCCCTTTAAAGCTTTTTAATTTGTTGTAAGAAGGTTAGTTTCTCATTCTAGGAGAAATAAATAAATAAATAAGCAAGCAAGCTGTCCAAGTTAACAGCTATTACCCATTAATGTGGTAGCAAATTCCACAGTTTAACTATGCAATGAATGAGGAAGCACTTCATCTGATCTCTTCCAAATCTCCTGCCACTCAGGATTAGACATTCAAAATTTATATCATGATGGTGGTTCTACAGTCTCCCCAGCATGGCTCCCATCTCATTGAAAAATAGGTGGAGGAAATAGATTGGAGATTTCATCCTCCAGTCCCTGCTCCAACAAAGGTGCACTCTCATTTGTCATTAAGACTGCTTGTGAATTTGGCCCAGAGTAGCAATTACCTAAACAACCACTCATCAGCTTTAAATTATTCTTGTCTGCATTGATGTATGTCCCATATTGCCCAACCGTGTTGAGAAAAAGTAATATGTAGTAAGATTGAGGTACCGTAGGGTTTGGTTTTGTATCAATAACAGGCTGGATCGGCAGCAGTGCCACATTTGTTTGGAGTGCTGGATTGCTTCTCAAGGTTATGAAACAGCTGTATGTCATCAGCTCAAAAACACACCTGATGGTTCCCAACTGTTTTCCTTGATTTATGCAGACAACAGTCATTGTGATTTCTCAAGGCCTATATTCAGGGTGATCCTTCTGAGGCTATTACTGGTCATTATCCCCAAAGAGCTTTGAGAAACAGTGTTTTGCACTCTCCCAAGTCCCTCAGCAAAAGGGCATTCTTGGGGAAGAGAATAGATTGTGTTTCCTGTAAGAAGAAGAAAGTATTGGAAGGTGATAGTGCTTCTATTTGTTCAGCAAAGCTTGCAAACCTCCAAACCAATTTTGCTGATTTTGAAAGCAGCATTATATATCCAAAAACAAATAGCATGCCTTCCAGTCTCACCTCAGGATATGACAAGCCATCTGCAAAACATCCCTCTTATTTTCTGGCCACTTTCCCACAACCCAAACTGTTTTTCTCTGCCACCACCTGAGTAGGTGACGTATCTAGCAGCAGGTAGCCACAGGCTATCCAAAGCTGATGAACAAGCAACTTCTAGCAATAAAAAATATTATAAAAAGCATAAGAGATGCTTATCTTTTTACCTGCCACCACACAATAGTGTTTTCATTAAACCACATATGCTGGGCTCTTGGTATCCTCTGGGTTTGGTTCCAGGACCCACTGTAGATACCGAAATCCATGAATGCTCAAGTCTCGTTAAATAAAATGGCATATTAAAATGAATTTGCTTTGTGAAATTTATATTTTAAAAATATTTTCAAGCTGTAGATGGTTGAATCCATGGATAATGAATCTATGGATACAGATAGTAGAGTGTATAATATGCCTGTATTTTGAGGAAGGTCTTCCATTCCTTATTTCTAGTCACCTCTTACCAGCTGAGTAAAAGGATGCTATTATGGTTTGTTTGTTTATTTTCCATCACTTTTTGCACTCTGTGGCAGTCATGCAAAACACTTGAAAGGAATATTTCCTATTTTGGATGTAATGTTGTCCTTTTGCCGATCCTTTAATAGAATCATAGAATTTTCTGCTTGTGCTGAAGAGGCAAGTTGCTTTTCATTTCATTTCACCCTCGGCAGCAAAATACCTTTGGGCTAGCCCTGAGTAGAGCTCTCTGGCTCTTCAATACGTTCTGCTTTCCTACATATATCATGGTTTTAGGGATCACACAGGACACATTATAGTCCTTAAGAATAATATTTAAGGATGAAATCACTAATCTCATTACAAAGAGCAGAGTAGATGGCCAGATTAGTTTTGGCTTTATGTTTGGTCTCCCTGTCCCCCAATAATATTGAGTTATGTTATTCCCATGGACTGAAAGATCTCCTGTTAGCTTTGGAGCCTCAGAACACAAGAAATTTAACTGAGATGTCTGAAAGCCTGAATAAAGCTTTATCAAAGTAATAGTAGATTAGAAAGGCGAGTCTTCTGCTTGCTAGTATTAAAGGAGAGGGGCAACAAATGACATCAATAATTGGTGCAAGCCCTATCCTTCCCAAAAAGGGTCTAGACATATATTTTTCTGTTCCATAAAGGTAAGCCAGGCCTGGTTTCATGATACTCTCCAACTATTTTGCAAGCAGAAACTTATTTGCTTGGATCTACATTCCAGTTCCATGACCAAAACATTGGTCTAAACAAGTAGAGCATTCCCATGCCTTAGGCTATATACAGCCATAGTACAGATAATGTGGACTGTGCAATTCTGAGATGTGGTTATTCCATGTGCTTAGACTGGTGCTTGTGGTTTGGGCATTGGACTGTGACTCTACAGAACAGGGATTATTGGAATATGAAAGATATTCTTAAAGTATCTGTAGGTGCGGTGGTTAAATGCCAGTACTGCAGTCACTCACTCATAAATCACAAGGTTGTGACTACAGTCCCAGCTAGGGGCTCAGGATCAACTCAGCCTTGCATCCTTCCGAGGTCACTAAAATGGGTATCAGCTTGTTGGGGACAATTTTGCTTACATTTGTAAACTGCTTAGAGACTGCTTAGTGCGGTATGAAGCGGTATATAAATTAAGCTGCTGAAGCTGCTAGGCAGTGCATAGTGTTAACTTGGTACTTGGCAGACATTCAAGGAGGATACTCACTCTCACTGAGATCCCCATGACCTAATCTGTATATACACTGTATAGTTCATTAGATATTTTCAGATGAGGACATTAAAATGTACAACCTATATGCTAAGACAAGTTAATATATCATTGTATTAAGTTTCAGAATCCATATGTCCTCTTTTGTAGGACTGGATGTTTACTCAATGACCTACCACCTGCTTATTACATAGATGTCCTTGAATTCCCATGGTGTAGGGATATGGTATGCCTTTTCATTAGTGCATCTTCTCAGCTCTTGAGATAATAAATGACTCATGGCCCAGTTGAATTACCTTTGGAAATTCCTCTCACTGGATTATTTTTTTGGGGGGGAGCTGGGAGAATCTGATGTCCGAAATTTTGGCAGCAGCCCTGACAGAGTGGCTTTCATGTCATGGCCACATCTGTACTCAGCTATGTGATATCAGTGTACCAGATAATATGTAATGTGGGCTTCAGATAGGTTAGCCACTGATGCATCACCAAAAGAGAAGATATATATATTTACATAAGATGAATATATGCTAATCTATGTATGTACATTACTGTGTAGGGTTGTAAAAGCTGGACAATGAAGAAAGCTGAAAGAGGAAAATTAATTCTCTTGAATTGTAGTATTTGAATAGAGTTCTACAGATACTATGGACTGACAAAAAAGATAAATAAATGAGTCTTTGTGTAAATCAGGTTTCAAACCTTATCAGAAGCCAAAATGACTAAACTGAGGTCAGTTGCGACTAAACTAGGGTGGATGTCACCCAGTATGTAATCCAAGGTATCAACTCCCATTGGTCTCCACCCATACTATACTATAAAGAATCCTTAGTAATGTTTTTTATACTAATGTTACTCATAAATTGTAATTCCCGTATATCACTGAATGTAATGGCAATAATTGTGGCATAAAACAACTAACAAAATTGAAATTATACCTTTAAATTACAATATTATATGCACAAACCTAAATGTATTTACATATACATAGTTTCATGTGGTGAAAGTGAAGATTTGGTAGGTTTGATGTTTTAAAGAAAATGTAAAAAGAATTAATTTTTTAAAACAATAAACTTTTAAGTTTATCTTAAAAAAAAACAAACCTGGGGCCTTTCCTTTTTCCTCCCTCTGAGTTTCATCCCACTCGCACCATCTCTTCAGTATTTTAAAGGAACACAGCCAAAAGGCAGATGTTTGGGGAGCAGTGATGCCCCCCCCCCAGGATTTCACCTGGTGTGAATCCCCCACACCCGCTAGTGATGCCCATGATTGAGGCTATTGTACTTTTGACATATCATGAGATGATATGACTTATTAGAAAATATGGTAAAGTCTTAGAAACAATGGCTTAAATTTAAATAGATTTTTTTTTTTTTAAAAAAAAGAACTACATAAGGAATGCTGCAGGTTAATCAGCTGTATGCCTGCTCAATCTGTAGTCCACTGTTAATGGGCACCTTTAGGGCTCTTCCTTCTTTATATTTTAATATGCTTTATATTTGAATGAGCTTAGGAACAAAGAGGACACTTTCCAAATGACTGTCCCCTGTTGTAGTTAATTGCTCTTGAGTCTTTCCCAACCTATGGTAACCATGTACATGAGACATCAGTAAGACCTCCCTATCCTCCACTGCTCTACTCAGTTTCTGTAATTTCATGTCCCTGACCTCCCTGATTGAATGTATCCATCTGATGTGTGATCATCCTCTCTTTCTACTGCCCTTTTCCTTTCCTAGCATTATTGTCTTTTCCAGTGAATCATACCTTCACATACCGAGGATCGACAGCCTCAGTTTCATCATCTTGGCCTCCAGGGATATTTCTGCATTATCTGTTCAAGGATCCATTTGTTTGTTCTCTTGGCTGTCCATGGTATCCTCAACATCTTTCTTCAGCACCACATCTCAAATGGGTTGATTTTTTTTTCTTGTTTGCCTTCTTCACTGTTCAGCTCTCACATTCATACATTGTAATGGGAAATAAGAATGGCTTGGACAATTCTTCCTTTAGTGTTCAGTTGTATATCTTTGCTTTTTATGATTTTGTCTAATTTCTTCATAGCTGCCTTTCCCATTCCTAGCCTTATTCTGATTTCCTGACTGCAGTCTCTGTTCTGATCAAAGGTAGGGGAACCCTTTTACCATTTCAATTTCCTCATTGGCTATGTTGAATCTGTGTAGTTCCTCTGTAGTCATTATTTTTATTTACTTTATATGCAGCAATTGCCATTGCACTTTTTTTCTTTGACCTTCCTTAGTAATTTTTCTAAAATATTTTCTGCTAGTAGTATGGTGTCATCCCCATATCTTAGATTGTTGATATTTCTTCCTCCTATCTTTACCTTTCCTTTTTCTCAGCGCAAGATCACTCTTTGTATCATGTTTTCTGCATACAAGTTGAACAGATAGGGAGATAGGATGCAGCCTTGCCAAAGGATGCACTCTTTTGCCAACTGAGAACCATTCTGTTTCTCTGTATTCTGTGCTAACAATAGCCTCTTTTCCTATGCACAGATTTCTCATCAGGACTACCAATGTGGTGGCACACCCATGACCTTAAGAGCCATTCATAGCTTTTCATGGTCTAGGAAGTCAAATGCTTTGCTATCATCTACATAATTTTGAGCATAGTTTTGCTTGTGTGGGAGATGCTATGGGTAATGCTATGATGAATGCTCTGAGATTAATCTGATGACAGCCATTCAGATAAAGAAATATCCTATATCAGTAGGACACATGGCCACCCTAACTCCAGATGATGTACAAATGGATAACAACAAATGAATTAAGTAGTTGGAGCTAAACAAATATATACTCCATCTTATGCATTTAAGGTAGTTTTCCAGTTCAAGTTTGACAATTCAGTCATGTGTAATACCAAATACATTTATTTTTTCAAAGCCTGTACTGTAACTTTCTAACTACCATGAATGATTTTCCATTTGGTTTACTCTTATGAAATATTTTTTTCCTCTATGAGAATCTAGTTTACCACTGTCTTCACTGATCAGTGATAATTTTCCAGGGTTTCAGACAGGAGTCCTTCCCAGTCTCTGGTGATGCCAGAGAATAACCTGGACCTTTCCACATGCAAAAGAAGCACTCCTTCACTGAGGTTCATTCCTTCCTCAGCTGGTGCACACTGATCCCACCAAACCAAAACTGAAGCATGAAGTCAAAGGTTGTGTTCCTGTGATACTTTCATGGCTTATTATAGGCAAAATAATAATTTTAAACACTCTTAAAATTAAGTTGAAAAAGAAGCTCAATTAGACCATTAGAAAGATATGTTCAGATGAAGAAATTGGAGAACAGTTAACTCTAACTGAAGCAAATGTTCTGTTTGAGAAACTGTTCCTTGCCTTTCTGAACACATTGTGCAATATCTCATTCTTTTCTTTTCTTTTTTTCTTTTTTTGAGAGGAACTAATACTATACTCTGAAGACATTTTCATATGGTTAAATGGTTTCTCCCTTATGGAAATGGCAACAATATATGCAGTAGACTGTTAATTAAACCTTAAGGTAAAGAATAAAACAAATTTCCTTGAGGGAGTACAGACTGTGTGTCTCCTCTGAAACCAGATGCAAATGCCATGAGAACAAAGTAGATGCTGTCTGTAGACACAAAGTCCTCAAAGTGAAATTGCTGAAAACGGATCATGGTAGATGCATGGGTCTTTCAAACAAATGGCTTTATTCAGCTAGGCTTCTCTTCCCCCACCTAGCCCTATCCATTTAGGTTACTGGGTTTGAGCTGGTAGAAAATGCAATTGCTTTCTTTTAAACTCCTCTTTTTCCAGAGCAATCATTTAAAACCTATCCAAAAGGAAAGATGTGCCAACAACCAAGAAAGGACTACACTAGGCCCACTTATCATGCTGGAACCACTCAGTGGTTTTAAAGCAGGTACAGGGTACTTTTGATCCTCCAGAAGTTATGTGGCCTAAAATTCTTAGGAGTTCTGACTGCTGGCTATACTATCTGGAGCTGATGAAATCTAGGATCTAAGAACAAGAACATCTGAAAGGCTATGGGTGTGAAGTGAGATGCTATTGGTGTGGAGTGAGATGGGCAGGTCTGAGTGGCGCCAGACAATCCTATCTCATGGAAAACTCTCTTTCTCTTTCTCCCTTTCTGTCTTTGTGTGTGTGTGCATGCATCCACATATGCACATGTGCTTTTAAGATAAAAGACATAACATAGAATTGTTGTTATTGTTCTTGTTGTATGCCCTCAAGTCATTTCCAACTTCTGACGACCCTTTCACAAGGTTTTCTTGGCAGGTTTCTTCAGAGGTGGTTGCCATCACCATCCTCTGAGGCTGAAAGAATATGACTTGCCCAAGGTTACCAAATGGGTTTACATTGCTGAGCCAGGATTCTGAACCTGGCCTCCAATGCTAAAACTACTAACCTTGTCTCTAAAAATGTTAGTCAGACTTTGACACCACTTTAAATGCCATGCCTCTGTCTTACAGAATCCTGGGATTTGTAGTTTGGTGAAGCACCAGAGCACACTGATAGACTAGGCTGAATACATCACCAAACTACAAATCCCAGGATTCTGTAGGATAAGGCATGGTAGTTAAAGTGGTGTCAAAATGCGATAACTCAAGGTGAAATCTGATTGGGAAGAGGGGGTTGGATAAGTTTCCTGGAATCTCATCTTTGGAAAAAGGTGGGATATATATTCAATTAAAAAAACCCACAGATAAATACACAAGATCTAAATAGGGTTTGAGAGCTGGGAATGTGGACAGAGTTTGGGGAGTTCATGTTTATTTTTATACAATAAATGTTTTATTTTCCACAACTGTGTGACTTTTTCCACTGAAAAATCAATAATGTCTTGCTTTACTTCACTGAACCCACTGATCAATACAGCCACTTATTCAGGATAGTGGCCACCTTGTGGTCCAAGGAGAAGATCCAGATAAACATCTGGAGGGTAACAGGGCAAGGTGAGTGACAGGAGCCCAAGGATTGCAGCTGCAGGGCCAGCCAGAAGATGGGTGCCATCATAACAGGTTTTCCAGCCCTGTTCTGGAGGACAGAAGAAAGAGGGCCTCATATTATTTCATACAGATGAACTTTCTTTGGAGAGTATGTGGATTTCCTTCCCAAAGTGCACCTTGGATTCAAGAATTTTCATTGTTCTCAAAACTTAACTTGTTTTCCTGGAGATTTTATCAGTGAGAGGTTTGCTCTAAAAGTGACACAAGAACATTTTGTTAAACCTTCACTACACACACTCTTAAACACACACAAGGCAACACTTCTGTTTAGTAGACTGCAATGGAAGGCAGGAAATAGAAAACCTTGATTATTTTAGAACTGAAACCATTTTTTGAAAGAAGCTGTTCAAGAAGCTATTTTAGGGACAGATCCTTTAAAATTCAGATTAAAACCCAGAGTGGACTCAACACCCCACTAACATGGAAGCTGCCAGCTGTCCCTGTTTGTACCTATGTGAAATTTGTATGTGAGGGAAAAGGCTAGGTTAGAAACTTCCCCTGGGCATCTAATTTTGTAGGTGAATAACTTTGTTTTAAAAAGTATATGAAGGTATTTAGCCATGTGGCTCCTACCGGATGCCTTCACGTTTTAACTGATACAGTCCAGCTACTCAGTGAAAACTAGGCTAGTGATGACTCAGGGTGCATCTACATTGTGGAAATAATGCAGTTTGGTACTACTTTAACTGCTATGGCTCCATCCTACAGAATCCTGAGATCTGTAGTTTGGTGAGGCACCAACATTCTTTGGCAGAGAAGGGTAAACACCCTGTAAAACTACAAATCTCAGGGTTCCACGGAAAAGAACTACAGCACTTAAAGTGGTGTCGAACTTCATTATTTCTCCAGTGTAAATGCATCCTGACAGTATGATGAATCTGGATGGTTATAATAATTATAAAGATGTGTATATCTGTGGGCATTTCTCAAGGATCCACAAGACTGGCCTGACCATTAGGCAGAGTCAAGTGGTTGCCTTAGGCAGATTTGGAGTTTCAGGAAAACACAACAGTAGTGGTCCCCAAACTGTGCCCTTTAAGAGATTTTGGATTTCAGCTCCCAGAAGTCTCAGCCATGTTTTCTGGGATTCTGGGAGCTGAAGTCCAAAATCCCTTAAAGAGCACAGTTTAGGGACCAATGCACTACTCGTTTAATTTGTTGTTACTGTATTTTTACTGTCAAGGGTAGGGGCAGATGTTTCTGGGATTCCCCTCCCCAGATATCAAAATAACTTGGTTCTTTGGGGATAATATGCACACAGTCACAAACACACAGGTATTCTGGATGCATTGTAAAATTTACATCTGTCATTGTAAAATTAATGGATCCTCATTGGGGCTCCCTTTTTCCCAGATTAGGAAATGGTGGGAATCTATATACTCATCCAGAACAGTGCTTCTTAAATGCAATCACTTGTGGGCCAACAGCCCTAGATAAACACAAATAGGTAAACATGTTTGGTTATATCTGTAGATATAAAATGGTGGATAAACAGGGTGGGAAAGCTGTTTCAAAAGTAAATAATATAGGGGGAAACAGTCCAAAATTTCTTTTAGATATGAAGTTGTATTTTTTTATGTCACATTCTTTTTAAAAAAACAAAACAAAACACCATCATTACCCCTGCAACTGTTGGTTTGTTTTCACAGGCATTCTCCATTGCCCATGTTTGGTTAAAGACAAGTTTCTAAGAATTCTTGAACATTCCAGACTTTTTGCTTTGCTCTCATAGCTGCTCATGGCAAGTCGTTTGTCTCTGTTTTCATCATCTCTTATTTAAGAGAACCGCAAAGTCAACACTAAATCATCTGCGTATTTGGCTTTTTCCTATCAGGGAATTGAATGTAGTGGGAACCCAAATGGTTGACCCATCTTTGGGGAAGAAAGGAAGTAGAGAAACAACAACAACTGGAGACTCACAGCCCAAATATTTATATGGCATTTTAGCAAGATGTTAGATGCTAGTATATTCCAAAATAAAATAAAATAATAAAAAATAAAATAAAAAATAAAAATTAAATAATTTTTAAAAAATGAGCATCTAGCGTCTTCCCTGCTTTTGCTTTGGATGGCAATATCTTGGATAGTCAAAGATATTCATTTACTCTGGAAAAGTTAGTAAACATGCATTTCTATAAACAATGTGAAGTAGAATAACAATTCAGACTTTTTTGTGTTTCCGTTGTTGTTTAGTATGGAATGATTTTTACTGCAATCATGGCTCTGGAACACGAATGAATGGTTTAAAATTTATATTTGAGTTGTCGGCTGCCAGCTGTTTAAACTTATTCCTTCCCTTTTCCCTTTAGATTGGGCAATCATTCAGAATTAGGTGAGAAAAAATGAATTAATATTATAGCATTCAGTGCTATCTATCTATCTATCTATCTATCTATCTATCTGATTTACTTATAAGCCACCTGTTAGGGCCAAGCTTTATTTTCATTATGAAATAAAAAAATTACAATATTGATTAGACCAAGCTGGCCATAAAATATCCAAACCAATGTAAAATACAGGATTAAATTGTCTGTTAAAAACAAAAAGCAATTAAATATTTCTAGGAAAAAAATGCAATCAACCATATGAATTTTCTCTGTAAGGCACTGTACACCATCTATTTAAAATGTGACTATTTCCCATAAAATTGCGAAGTAATAAGAGACCAAATATCCTCTTGTAATATATTGCCAGGGCAATCATATTACATTATGCCTGATACTAAAACATTTTTAAAATCCCATCTATGCGCTTTTTTGTGTTAGTCTACAAATGTGAAGATATGTATGGTGATGGCTGGATATCCAACATGTGCATTTGGTATCCAACAATATTTGATAACTGATTTCAAACTTGATAGCAACTGACAGGTGGCTTCCAAAAGTATTTGACAGCTGGCATGCAGTATCATTATGTATTTGTATCCACTATTATTATGCAACAGTATCTGATACTTGATACACAGAAGCAACAAACATTTGATAGTATCTGACAGAGCTGACATGCAGTAGCATGTAGTAAATTACATACTACATAAATCCATTCATGTTATTTAACTCATCAGGAAGCATCCTGACAAATAGGTTACAAAATCCCAAATGTCTAAATGAGGTCATATTTTCATTTTGAAATTCAAATAGGTAATGTTCAAGTTTGGGGATTTTAATTGATTTTGAATAGTTTCAAAATTTCAATTCAGTTCTGTCAAGTACAGATACCAAATATGTGAATATTATTGCAGTTGCCTCCTTGATGCAAATTAATATAAATGAAAACAGTACACACCTCCCATTTTAGCATGTTGATACTTTAGCAAACTACTAGCTAGATAATATATCAGTCTCCCAGGCTGTTTGTTTTTATTCTTCTTGGTTTGAGCATTGGATTATGACTCTGGAGACCAGGGCTGGAATCCCAGATCAGCCATGTAAACCCACTGGGTAAACCACCTCTGAAGAAACTTGTGAAGAAAACCCTGTGATAAGTTCACCTTAGGATCACCATAAATCAGAAACAACTTGAAGGCACACTATTAAACTATTCCCTATTAAACTATGACTAATTAAGATGCCACCAGAGGAAATATTCTGTCTCTACTTGAACAAGGGCTAATGTATTGGACAGATCTGGGATGGGACCTTTTCCTGTTCATAAACTGTAATGCAATTGTGGAAAGAGAATAGCTGAACTGTGCTTGATGTTTTGATGAGGAGAGCAACATTTAATCCCTTTCCCTTTTCTGGTTTAATTATCAAAATGACTTTTGTTGAGTTTTTCCTATTCTAGTTATGAAGAGAAAGAGAAGCTCCCTTAGAGACGAAGCCTTGGTTATCAAATTTTCCAAAATTCAGGTGTGTATACCTGGTAACACTCCAACAACACAGGATTGGGATTCTGTTGGTGTACCCTGTTGACAAATTGTCTTGTTGCCTAAACAAGTAGAGGTGGTTCTGGAGGTGGTGTTGATTTCCCCCAAACATATGTGCTGGAAAAAAGATAATGTCAAAGTTAATACTCTTCACTGGGACTAGATCAGGACTACATGGCTTCCATGGCAAACATGGGCTTGTCTCAGTTAATCTATCATGCTATACATGTAGCAGGTCACACTCTTGATCAGGTTGATAGATAATGACTTGTCTAAACATGTCTATAGCATGGCAGTAGCAGGACTCAAAAAGGGGGTACACGGGCAGTCAGTTCAGGGCAGTCAGTTTCTTAGGCAGAAATCCATTACCTACTTGCCTGGAAGCCATCAGCCGCTACCTAAATGTTTCAAGGGGGCTGTCTTCATGGCCTAAAAGAAATGGCCCACCCCATTTTGAACCCTACTTATCTAGACAACGCATGTAGCTGAAACGGGAAGAAAATGGACCCAAGCTGTACTCCAGGGCTTAGCACCAGAGCAATCAATCAATCAATCAATCAATAAAATGATCTCCTGTCCCAGCCTAGGATTGCCACTGCCCTGTTCTGGATTCATCCCTTCTCACTTGCTGCCTCTCACTCTTGGAACCTTCTTCCCCCACATGTACACCTTATCACTTCTCTAACCAGATTCAAAATTAAGTTAAAGACTATATTGTTTAGGGAAGCGTTCCCAGGTGTGTGCCCTTGTTTGCCCAGGATGCCTCATTTTAATTATGTATTCAGAAACTGAGCCCTCATTCCAGTCCATCCACCTTGGTCCAGGCCTCAGAGGGAGAGATGAACTGCTAGACCTGATCCCTTTCCCCACCACCATTCCTTTCTCCTTTTGTGTCTTGTCTTTTTAGATTGTAAGACTGAGGGCAGGGAACCGTCTAATTAACAGATTTTATGTACAGCACTGTGTAAATTTACAGTGCTATATAAATAAAGGATAATAATAATAATAATAATAATAATAATAATAATAATAATAATTAGTAGTAGTAGTAGTAGTAGTCCTGGTTTGTTTCTGTTCAAGCTGGAAAGAGAGAACTATCACAGGGGCATGCAGATTGTATGTTGGTGCAGAGATGGAGAATGGGCTGGCAAGCTATCAGCACCATTGCTGTTCATAATTATTTTGGTCATCTGCTTGTGAATTGATTGCATAAGTGTATGAGTGGTCAGCTGCACCATCGACCCATCACACCACTGACCCATCACACACTCCATTAAATAAAATGATGACAAACACATCAGGTCACCAATAATACAATGGATTGAATAAATACAGTAACAAATTAGCCAGCTCAGCACGAGGCCATGAGGGGAAGGGGGTGAGAGGGGGCATTTATTGGGGGGGAGGGCTCTATAATTGTGCTGTGCCAATGTGTCACTGGGTGAGGGTAGTCAACTAATCATGTGATTGGTTGGCTGGTTGTGTAGTATGTGCAATGGGTTGGTGGCTGGGTTGGATGAGGGAGCTGCTGGAAGAGCATCTGTGCATCCATATCCTTGTATTTGCAGTGGAACAAAAATATAATAATCATGTGGCATGGCTTATAGCCATGAGTGCTCCAGTTTGGTGGGCTCATCCTCACAGTGAGAGGGATGGTGCGGACTGTACATCACCTGCCAGTCAGTTGTGGAAACTGGTGGTGCAATCAGTATGTTCTCTCTGTGAATTAGGAAATCCCGGGGGTAAGCCAACTGCTGAGCTTAATTTCTTTCAATTAAGATGCTTTATAACAATTCTCAATTTTGAAAGATACATGATCTGTTGGGATAAAGAGTTCTTCCCCACCCAGGTTTCAGAAGAACAAGTTCTGATTGCTTTGGGTTTAAATATGAAATGATTGATTTAGCTAAAGAAGTATAGAAAACAATATTAGCCCCCCCCCCTTTACAGATTTAGGTTATGATGTCCCCAAGAAACTTGAAAGTAGGTTGTAAGACTTCTTTAATGGTCTTCAGAAGAGATGTGTACCTTAGAGTAGCTGAACTGGAATCCTTGTGTGGTTTTCTTTTCCTATCCCTGTTCTTGAGCCTCTAAGAAACTGTTAAGACTGCATATGTTAACTCATATAAGATACATGCACTACATGGAGATTGTTTCCATTCATATTTGCTGTTTCTAACAGTTGCCAGATGTCCAGAAACTGACTGAGTAGCTCAGGAAATTGCTGTCTTGTCCCTCAGCCAGGACAATCTGGACAAGTATATCCAGGATTAGTTTTGGGAGAAAGCCCAACAATAAATTTCATATACAAGCCTGACCTGATAAAAATCATAGTCAGTGACTTCCAGAGGATGGAAGAACTGTTGTCCAGGACTTTCCATTTCTGTCTCTCTAGGAAACCTTCCTGACAAATCTATATTTTAAGAATTTATTCGTTCCTATAATCTCTTACTATTACTCCAAGTCATTCAGCCAAATATTTTGTTCTCAAAGGCTGAAAGATTTCCTCAAGAATGTCATGTTCTTCTCCAATAGCTGCAATGTGAATGTGGCCCACAACTGAACTAAAGACATTGTTCGCTGTGCCCACTCTCACATATACTTAGACCTCAGAAAAGTTACTATATTGGACTATAACTTCCAGAATCCTCCAGTCAGCATGGCCACTGCATACCCCATGCCAACTTTCATGGGTGATATAGTTAGTTCTTTCTGAGGAGTGATCATTGCTTCTGTTGAATGGGATGACCCACCAAATAGATATTTAGTACTGTGACAGCAACTACTCTGTTGAAGAAGGTGTGGTATGATTCATTATTTTTTTCTCCCGAGACCTGTCAAACTTCACATGCTTTCACTAAAGTTGACTTACATCCCACTCCTCTTTCAAGAAGTGAAGAAGCTTCCTCCAATAAGTTCATTATTCTCACATCACTTGTATGAGGTAGGTTAGGTTAGGTTGAAAGAATATCACCTGGATCTTTTCAGATCTGTCTAACACTCTATGTTCTATGTGAACCACCTTTCCAATGAAGGCCTGGGAGTTGTTAGCAATCTCAAAGTAGAGCTTCTACCAGCAGGAAATAGATGCCATACTCTGTATATCACTGTGTAACTTATTAGAGAAAAAAGTATGTGGTTTCATCACTACTGTACTACAACACCACAATAATATATGGCCCCCAGAGGGTGCTGTTATAGCTTCCATCTTGTTATGTGCCTTCAAGTTGACTCCGAATTATGGTGACCCTATCATTGGGCTTTCTTGGAAAGATTTATTCAGAGGAAGGCTTTCCATTGCAATCTTCTGAGGCTGACCCGCTGGGCTTCCATGCCTGAACAGGAATCCTAGTACAACATTCAAACCACTGCACTATGCTGGCTTTTACAGCTATCACCTATCCAGAATCAATGGGCATGAAGAATGGCACTTTTAAAGCTGTTGACTCTACTGATCAAACCATAATTTAAGAGCACTTGGAACTGCTCTTGATATAGCCATCACCACTATCCTTCTTGTTTGCCTGTCACCATAAACCACTAGCTACTCAAATGTTTTTCCCCTCCTTTCTATAGCCATGAGAAGTAAGTACTGTGTGATCTTCATTGTAGAAATTAGTGAACTGGCTTTACTAGATGTTCCTGGAATGGCATGAAGAGAAGCCACATTTAGATGGCTCCAGTTTTACTCAGATATCACTGAATTGAACTGAGGACACTTCCACTGCTTTGTTGAAGATTTTCTAGAGCCAGTTGCCATTCAAACACTGTAAAGTACCACATATGGGCCAGTACCTAAAATAATCTTTAAACCAGGAAAAGTACAAAGCAGCTGCTTCATCTCTTGGAAGGTATACATCTGGAATGTTTAGAAGTAAAAAACAAAAATCTCTCTGTTCATTTTCCTATATTATGGATGCAAGAGCATTTGCATTTTAATAGAAACCACCCAAATATGCTCTTTCAGAATTTATCTATTGGTATTTGCTGTTTGAGAGACATTGTGGAGTAGTGGTTTGAGTGTCACATTATGACTCTGGAGACAGGGGCCCCACTCACACTAAAGGAATAAATCGAATCTCTCTGTGGCATTTGATTTGCCACGATCAAATCTCTCCACGACATTTTATGCTGGATTCTTGTTCACACTGAAAATGCCATAGAGAGATTCAGTCATGGCAGTGGGGGCAGAGGAAGAGGAGGAAGAGTGCAAGCAGAGGAAGGCTGATCCTCTGATTGGAGCTGGCAGGGAGAGAGGAAGAGAAAGGAGGACCCCATTGGAGGTGGCAGGGAGGGAGGAAGAGGAGGAGGAAAGGATGCGATCTGGGTTTTCAGGGAGGAAAAGGAGGGAGGAAGGATGGGATCTGGGTTTTCAGGGAGAAAAAGGAGGAAGGGAGGATGCTATCAGGGATGCGATCAAGGATGCAACCGGAAGAGGAGAAGGATGCAATCGGAGGTAGCAGGGAATGAAGAAGAAGGAGGGAGGATGCAATCGGGGAGAGGAAGAGGAGAAGGAGGGGACAGGAGGTGGTAGGGAGGGATGAAGGAAGAGAGGCTCCGAATGGGATCGATTTGCATGTTCCCATTGGTGGCTCCCACAAAAAACCCTGTTCCTTTAAAAAGAACCTCTGGTTTCCCCGTCTTAAAAAACCTTGGGTTAAGAGGGATTTGCACCAGGGTCCCTGAATTTGGGTCAGGAAAACCCAGTGCAAGTGTGAACGACCCCCAGGAAAACCCGGCACAAGTGTGAACTTCCCCAATTTGAACTGGTTCACAAACTTTCAAAATGTAGTATGAATGATCCCAGGGTTTAAACCCCTGCTTGTCCATGGAAACCACTTGGGGACCTTGAGCAGGACACACTCTCTCAACTTCAGAGGAAGGCAAAAGCAAGCTCCCTCTGAACAAACTTTGCCAAGAAAGCCCCATGAGTTGGAAAGACACACCACAGCAACAATTTGTAGGTCACTGAATTTTGTAATATAGTTCCTCAATATAAAATGTTGCAATATACCATAGTTTCCTAATATTAAAAAAGTACAAAAAAGATATATTAGAGGACAGTGTACTCCCTCAAACATGTATACTGTAATGTACACAATGCTTTATACTGGCAGCCTTGTAAGACTATTTGTCCATCTAGCTATTCAGCAGTCTGATTTACAGTATACCTTCGGGATAGCTTTCTCCATCTTGAGCCTTCTAACTGAAGATACCTGGGAATGGGTATGTCTAGGACTTGAAAACTTTGGTCTGCATCATTGAACTGTGGCTTTTCCATGAGAATTTTTTAAAAAGCTGTATTGTTGATTGGCTGAGCAAGTGCATGAAACTCTCTCTTCTTCTCCTCTTTTTCTCCCTCTCCCTCATCATAAGTATTTTTAAAACTAAAATAAAAGGGAGATTCTGAATGTTCATTTGTGGCACTTTAATTGGTAGTAAGCAGCTTTCTGCTTAATATGATGCACCCCAAGATACGCATGGGAAGCTGTCTCTATTTCTTCCATTAGAGTCTTAGTAGCAGCTTTACTGAATGACTGAGGATTGTCTCTGGGTCTTTCAAAAGCAAACCATTCACGGAGATGCTTTTGCTTTGCTAAAAGACATGTTCTCAGCTTCGGCATGGCTACTAGCCAGCAAAGCAATTTCCTCTTTCAGCCTCCCCTTGTCTTCAGGGGAGGAAAAAGGAGGGGGTTGAAAAATTACCAGTTAATCAGGAAGGAGTATTTCAGACCTAAAGGTGGGATGACATTCACTCATTTTATGCAATTAATGGAAGAAATAGGATCTTCTAAGAAAAGTGAGAGGGCAAGGCAATTAAAAATACCCAAAGGGGATGGAGGACAGTTTTATCTTCATGTTATCTTCCAATGAATTAGAATGGGGATTGAGGAGAAAGACAAAAAGCTTCGTGTACACCATAAATACTTTGGTTTTCAGTATTAGCAGAAGCCTAATATTACTTACCCCCAAAGTGAGTAGCACACAGTTGTTTATCTTATGCAGTTTTTAGATGTAAGACCATAAATCCCCAAGCCCTTTCCCGCTCTGATTTGGCACTATGCTTATAGTACATGGGGAAAAACAACCAGAATATATCTGTTGAACTGACAACACCCTTAGCTTATTTACTGGCACTGTAAGTGAAATAAGATTGATGTTTTTGGATGCAGATCTGGCTGGGAAATTTTCTTCTTTTATGTCACGTTCCACCAATAGGTAAGAAAGTTTAAAATTCAGCTAGGATGAAACCTCTCCCAAGTGCAAATCAACTTGAATGATTTGCGGATTGTCTTACCCGGCAAATCAAACATGTTTTGGACATTTCAACCCCCCCCCCCCCCTAAATTCTGGTAAAGAGTTGCTCATCTGAGTTTTTTTTAAACTATCCATTCTTCAGGAGCAATAAATGATATTGCATCATCTTGCATTTGTATGAAAATAACATAGACACATATCTTAATGAAGTCCATGAGTGTTTTGAAGTGTTACGCTTTCCAGAACGGACAAAGCAATTCTATATGTGGCTACATATACAGACAATACATCTGCTCAGGAGTAAATCCCTCTGAATTAGATGGGATTTACTTCCAGGTAAGTGGGTACTGGATTGCAGCCCACTAAAGCAAAACTCAGTGAAAGAGTAGAGTAGAATCAAGATGAAACCATTCTAGTAAGGATTTTAGTGAAGCAATGTACTGTAAATTTAAATACCACCAGAGTCAACGAAAGTATGATGAATACCCCATTTTCAATATAAACAAGATTAATGTATTTTTAAAGCTTTTAAAAACAAACCTTATGTATCACTCACTTTCCTGTCTCTAACTACTATGAGCTTTCCCCCCGAGACACACATTCTCATGACCCATGGAAAAAACAGTTTAACACTGAAATTACTGCTTTGTATTCTAAATTTCTGGAAAAAAAGGTCTGCCTTTACTATTTTTATTCATCCTGAAAATCTGAAAAGTTTGCTATTTTGTAACATTGTTGTTGTTGTATGCTTTCAAGTCATTTCCAAATTATGGAGACCCTAAGCAAGCCTAACAGGGATTTTCTTGGCAAGGTTTGTTCAGAGGATTTGTCTTCATCTTAGGCCAAGGGAGTGTGAATTTCCCAGGGTCACCCAATGGTTTTCCATTTCTCAGCAGGGAATCAAACCTTGGTATCCAGAGTCCTAATCCAATGCTCAAACCACTGCCCCACACTGATTGTCTTCTAAAATTGTAGTTGCTGATAAAAAGAATTATTGGACTTTATCACTTGTTGGTTTTAAACTGCCATAAAAGTTCAACAATAATGCCTTTGGTGACACCGATCACATGACACTTTCTCCCTCTCATTGCTGCCTTGTCCTCCAAATCATAGTTAGCATGCACCTTGCCATTGATGGGGAAAACTTGTCAATAAGCTCTAAATTGCACTAGTACACATGTGAAGTAAATGTCCTGTTACAGTATCAGGCTTGCATAGTCACATAGTGTCAATGTCTCCTCCTCTCCCTTGTTCCTCTTCCCTTTCACTATTCCAGAACAGCTAGGTTTTTTTTTAAATCTTCCTTTTCTTTATTAAAACCACAACATTTAAAATCACAGAGGGCCTGAAGAGACAGGCCAAAATAAATCTATTTTGGGTCACTTTGGAGGTATGCTATTTAAATGATGCATGCATCCTAAGAGGCTGAAAGCTGCTCCAAAGCCACACTCCAATCCTAAGGACTGGAGCACAGCTTTGGTGCAGCTTGATGTGTCACTTAAACATCATACGTCCAAAGTGACCCAAAGCAGCTTTATTTTGGCCTGTCTGTTCAGGCCCAGAGTTAGGTTAACTGCAGAACTGCATTAGGAAAAACAAAACAATCCCCCACACAAATGAAAGGCATACTGGGTAGGACTTAGGGCAGGGAGGCAAGGTTAAAGACAACTGTTGAAGAGAGCCCAAGGGGCCAGCAACAACGTGGTTGCACTAATGGAGGGATGTGCAGTAGGGAGTGCTCCCAAACAGGTGTGTATGTACTTCCCTTCATTCACACAAATGCAGCAAGCATAGTGGTGGTGTGATGAAGTCCTGTTAGGGTCTGCGATATATTACATTAGTGGACCAATATGTATGTAAACATTATACAGCTAACTGACTTTAACACTTTACATTTCTCCTTTTGCATTACAAAGCCATGAATTCACTGTTCAGATTAAATTTAACTTGTGGGTTCACTCTTCAGTAGACCAGTTGGCTAGGCAGCTTCATTGTTCTTGCCCTACTGCCAAATGCTTGGAGTTTCTGATGAGTGCTCAGTTGTTGATCCTTCTTTCAGCTCTGGCCCAAGGACCAGCAGTGTGAAAAAGGTAGTAGTAGTGCTATGCACACTTCCCTGAAAAACAGTTGTGCTCATTACATTTAGTAATATAACTGCGGGTCATTCATATTCTAATCCAGTTGCAGTGTTTGAAGCCCCAACCTAAGCAACATTTCACAAGGAAAATTCTCCAAAAGGTCTTTGGGATACTTGTTAAGTAAACATTGAGAAGCTTGTTCCACTTTTCCAGACATAATATAAACAAATTTTATTGCTTGCTTTGAATCTGTGCTCTAATTCACAAATGATATTGTCCAAAACAGTATTGAATCTGACAGCTAGTGAATGAGACACTTAAGGGTACAGAAAACCTACCAGAGGAAGAAACAGCTTGCTTCTTATAGGACTTGTTCCTACTCTCCTATAATGGCTGTTCTTTCCTTCCCATTGGGAATCCTTCTTTCCTGCCCATGTACATAGACATGTAAAGCTTGAAATGAGAGAACATGGCCAATAGAACAAAACCAATGTCTTTTAATTTATACAGATCTAGTCTAAAATCTCTCTCTCCATTAGTCTCTCCACTTTTTTTGTACAAAGTTTAGGCGGGGGGGGGGAGGCCAAGAGTCGCATTAGTTCAGATTTCTTTGGCATGACTTCTGGTTGGAACCATCAGATCTTAGAAGAGTTGAACAATAGATATTTATATGCAAGGAAATAAGTTTATATAAGTATCATTCAACATGATCAACATTTTTGTCCTCATAATAATGGGAATTGCAGCATGTGGCTAGCTCTTTTGGATTTTACTCACCTTTCCAAGATGCCAGTAATATCCTGCCTGCCTTGTTCAGGACCATCTTAGCTATGAACCTCATCAGATTCAGTTGGGCTTACTTCCAGGAAAACAAGAATAGGATTGCAGTCTCAAGCACTGTGTATGGAATAATATTCTGGGGGGGGGGGGTATTGTTCCCCACTCTCTGGAACTTTAAGAATTAGCATAGATGTTGTTCCTGTTAATACAATGGGACTTTGCCATCTGTGGGTTTGACATCCATGGATTTGAGCATCCAAAGAGGCCATTAGAAACAATTGGACTTGAAGTCCCACACTTTTTCATAACCATGGGGCGGGGTGGGGAGAGGTCCAGAATGGATCCCCTATGGATATGAAGGTCTGATTGTATTATAGTGGCATTTGAACAATCTGAACGTAGAGTGAACCATCCTCTCCACCTCACAACCAGCCTTACAGTAAGAAGTGGGTCTCCTGGGGGCCTACTCCCAGCTCATATCCTTCAGTGTTTTGCAGATGAAAATAGGAAGACATGTGACCAAACAATATCAGATCTGAACTCAGTGTGAAACAACAGAAGTAAAATAAAAACAAAAAGGGAAAGTGTGAGGAGGACTGCCCTTACCAAATCAGTACCATTGGAGAGTATGCCTGGTATATTTGCAGCACCAGTTGTGAAGAGATATTAGTGTGGGAATTTGTCTCTTGAGAATAAATATTTTAATAAGGAGATATTTGCTTATTATCTTTCAAAGGTTCATGAGAAATGGAAAGATTTTCAAAGTTAATACAAACACAAAAAACCCAATATTCCAGGAAATCAATATACCAGGAAATGTGTGGAATGTATTCCTTACTATCTCTTTTCAAGCTGTTCAGAAACCAACAGATGTAATTTGTATGTCAGTTAGAGAAAAAAGAATTTGTACTTCCTCTATGATCCCCAAAATATAATGAAACAGCTTTGGTGGAGAGGGTAAAGATTTAAGAAGAACCTATAGTATGGCAGATGGGGTCATAAATGAAATTTGGTATGCTTACAGTGAGAAGTCAGGACTAGACTAAAGAAATTTCAGGAAAGGTGTGAGTTGGAGAACCCCATTTTAAATCACATTTTAAAAGAGTGCCACTACATTTGACAGTCCTGATGAAGAATCTCTACTTGGGACAAGAAGCTACTGTAAGAAGAGAATACAAAGAAACAGAATGGTTCCCAATTGGCAAAGGGATCAGGCAAGGTTGCACTTTATCACCCTATCTGTTCAACTTGTATATGGAAAATATCATATAAAGAGCACGCTTAGAATTGGTAGGAGGAGGAGTAAAGACAGAAGGAAGGAATGCCAACAATCTAAGATATGCAGATGACACTATACTACTAGCAGAAAGCATCAGGCTTGGAACAATTACTCAAGGAAGTCAAAGAAGAAAGTGCAAAAGCAGACTTACTGTTGAACGTAAAAAAATAGAGGATTTACATAAATTCAGCCTAGATAAGGAGGATAGCAAAATAGTTAAGATTTCCCATACCTTGGATCAAATATTGATCAGAATAGAGACTGCAGTCAAGAGATCAGAAGAAAACTAAGAAAGGGAAGGGCAGTTATGAAAGATCTAGACAAGATTCTAAAGTGTAAACTGAACACTAAAGTCAAAATTGTCCAAGCCAGTATTCCCCATTACCATGTATGGATGTAAGAGCTGGACAGTGAAGAAAGTGGATAGGAAGAAAATCAACTCATTTGAGATGTGCTGCTGGAGAAGATTGCTGAAGAAGCATGGATGGCCAAAAAGACAAACAATTGGGTCCTAGAACAGATCGAGCTTGAACTCTTCCTGGAAGCCAAGATGATAAAATTGAGGCTGTCATATTTTGGCTTCATCATGAAAATGCATGACTCATTAGAAAAGAGAATTATGCTGGGAAAGCTCGAGGGCAGTAGAAAGAGAGGAAGACTGCATATCAGATGGATAGACTCAATCAAGAAGGCCACGGACCTGAACCTACAGGATTTGAGCAGAGAGGTTGAGAATAGGAGAACATGGCCATGAGTCAAAGTTGACTTGAAGGCAGATAACATCAAACATGATACATGATAACATGATACTATGTCACAAGAAAAACAGCAAAGAGCTTTGTGCCACTTGAAACATTAACAAATTTATGAAAAGCATTAGCTTTCATAGACGGTTGCCCACTTTATCAGACGAGGTGGGCTATCGTCCAGAAAAACATATGCTATAATAAATTTATTAGTCTTTAAGGAACCACAGTCATCCTTATAATTTTTGTTTTTATTGTTCCTCAAATGAACACTTTGTCTCTTGTTAATGCTAAGTAATTGTCAGTAAGAATTGTACTTAAGAGGTTTGAACACCTAGTCTGGAACATATACCAGCTTGGTGCAGATAGCCTAGTAAGACAGTGGCATAACAATTTAAACAGAATTGAAATAAAAAATGAAGTAAGTGTCAGCAGCTACATTTCTCACTACATTTCCAACACTGCTCTTCTGTGTACCTAGGCTTGCCTTTCTAGTGAAAGGGTTCTGTATTTCATTGTAAATTTTTAAAGGCATTAATTTTTTTTTTAAAAAAAAGAACCCTTGCAGCCAGCTGTAATGCATCTTC